>CM073124.1:30072338-31338838 GCA_037039145.1 Fundulus diaphanus
TTGTTGTATTATTAGTAGTAATAGTAGAAGTGTCAGTAGTAGTAGTAGTATCAGTAGTAGTAGTAGTATCAGTTTTTAAAGAATTTGAAGGAATTTGTAGTAGTAGTAGTAGTAGTAGTATCAGTAGTATCAGTAGTACTAGTTGTTGTATTAGTAGTAGTAATAGTAGTAGTATCAGTAGTAATAGTAGTAGTATCAGTAGTAGTAGTAGTAGTAGTAGTATCAGTAGGAGTGGATGTATCAGTTTTTAAAGAATTTGAAGGAATTTGTAGTAGTAGTAGTACTATTAGTAGTAGTATCAGTAGTACTAGTAGTGGTAGTAGTTGTATTAGTAGTAGTAATAGTAGTAGTAGCAGTAGTAGTTGTTGTAGTAAGCAGTAGTAGTAGCAGTAGCAGCAGTAGTATCATTAGTAGTAGTAGTAGTAGTAGTATCAGTAGTAGTAGTAATATCAGTAGTAGTAGTAGTAGTAGTATCAGTAGTAGTAGTAGAAGTATCAGTAGGAGTAGTATCAGTAGTAGTAGTAGTATCAGTTTTTAAAGAATTTGAAGGAATTTGAAGAATTTAAAGGAATTTGTAGTAGTAGTAGTATCAGTAGTACTAGTAGTAGTAGAAGTAGTAGTAGTAATAGTACTAGTATCAGTAATAGTTGTTGTAGTATCAGCAGTAGCATCAGTAGTAGTAGCAGTAGCAGCAAGAGTATCATTAGTAGTAGTAGTAGTGGTAATAGTATCAGTAGTAGTAGTAGTAGTAGTAGTAGTATCAATAGTAGTAGTATCAGTTGTAGTAGTAGTAGTAGTAGTAGTAGAAGTAGTAGTAGTAGAAGTAGTAGTAGAAGGAGTAGTATCTGTTGTAGTAGTAGTATTAATATCAGTTGTATCAGAAGAACTAGAAGGAATTTGAAGAATTTGAAAAATTTGAAGAATTTGAAGTATTTGAAGTATTCGAAAAAATTGAAAAAGTCTGAAAAATTTGAAAAAAATTGAAAAATTTGAAAGATTTGAACAATTTGAACCATTTGAACAATTTGAACATTAAGAACGATTACAAGAATTTGAAAGAATTTGAAGGAATATGAAAAATTTGAAGAATTTGAAGGAATTTGCATTCATTTCAATGGGAACAAAAAACGCACAAAAAGTACAAATACTTTAAAAAGTATAAAAGGTACCATAACCATGAGATATAGCAGTAATGTCGAGAACGAGCCGAACGTTTTGGTACGAAAATCGTTGAAATCGGTTGAAGTATGCAGGAGTAGTTAGACGCACAAAAACGTACGGAATAATAATAATAATAATAATAATAATAATAATAATAATAATAAAGAAAAACAGGAAAACAATAAGTGAGAATGCTGTATAGCATTCTCACTGATAATAATAATAATAACTAGAAAAAGCTGTTCCTACGCAACAGCGAGTGAGAATGCTAATCTGCAGAATGGTTTGAGGAGAAGATGCAGAAGATCAATGCAGAAGAGAAAAAATAGCTAAAAAACATTGAAGAATTAGAAAATTTTGAAGAATTTGAAGAATTTGAAGTAATTAGTAGTAGTAGTAGTAGTAGTAGTAGAAGTACTATCCGTAGTAGTAGTAGTAGTATCAGTAGTATCGGTAGTAGTAGTAGTAGTATCAGTAGTAGCAGTAGTAGTAGTAGTAGTATCAGTAGTAGTAGTATCAGTTTTTAAGGAATTTGAAGGAATTTGAAGGAATTTGTAGTAGTAGTAGTAGTAGTAGTATCAGTAGTACTAGTAGTAGTAGTTGTTGTTGTATTATTAGTAGTAATAGTAGAAGTGTCAGTAGTAGTAGTAGTATCAGTAGTAGTAGTAGTAGTATCAGTTTTTAAACAATTTGAAGGAATTTGTAGTAGTAGTAGTAGTAGTATCAGTAGTATCAGTAGTACTAGTTGTTGTATTAGTAGTAGTAATAGTAGTAGTATCAGTAGTAATAGTAGTAGTATCAGTAGTAGTAGTAGTATCAGTAGTAGTGGAAGTATCAGTTTTTAAAGAATTTGAAGGAATTTGTAGTAGTAGTAGTACTATTAGTAGTAGTATCAGTAGTACTAGTAGTGGTAGTAGTTGTATTAGTAGTAGTAATAGTAGTAGTAGCAGTAGTAGTTGTTGTAGTAGCAGTAGTAGTAGCAGTAGCAGCAGTAGTATCATTAGTAGTAGTAGTAGTAGTAGTATCAGTAGTAGTAGTAATATCAGTAGTAGTAGTAGTAGTAGTATCAGTAGTAGTAGTAGAAGTATCAGTAGGAGTAGTATCAGTAGTAGTAGTAGTATCAGTTTTTAAAGAATTTGAAGCAATTTGAAGAATTTAAAGGAATTTGTAGTAGTAGTAGTATCAGTAGTACTAGTAGTAGTAGTAGTAGTAGTAGTAATAGTAGTAGTATCAGTAATAGTTGTTGTAGTATCAGCAGTAGCATCAGTAGTAGTAGCAGTAGCAGCAAGAGTATCATTAGTAGTAGTAGTAGTGGTAATAGTATCAGTAGTAGTAGTAGTAGTAGTAGTATCAATAGTAGTAGTATCAGTTGTAGTAGTAGTAGTAGTAGTAGTAGAAGTAGTAGTAGTAGAAGTAGTAGTAGAAGGAGTAGTATCTGTTGTAGTAGTAGTATTAATATCAGTTGTATCAGAAGAACTAGAATGAATTTGAAGAATTTGAAAAATTTGAAGAATTTGAAGTATTTGAAGTATTCGAAAAAATTGAAAAAATCTGAAAAATTTGAAAAAAATTGAAAAATTTGAAAGATTTGAACAATTTGAACCATTTGAACAATTTGAACATTAAGAACGATTACAAGAATTTGAAAGAATTTGAAGGAATATGAAAAATTTGAAGAATTTGAAGGAATTTGCATTCATTTCAATGGGAACAAAAAACGCACAAAAAGTACAAATACTTTAAAAAGTATAAAAGGTACCATAACCATGAGATATAGCAGTAATGTCGAGAACGAGCCGAACGTTTTGGTACGAAAATCGTTGAAATCGGTTGAAGTATGCAGGAGTAGTTAGACGCACAAAAACGTACGGAATAATAATAATAATAATAACTAGAAAAAGCTGTTCCTACGCAACAGCGAGTGAGAATGCTAATCTGCAGAATGATTTGAGGAGAAGATGCAGAAGATCCATGCAGAACAGAAAAAAAAGCTAAAAAAACATTGAAGAATTTGAAAAATTTGAAGAATTTGAACAATTTGAAGTAATTTGTAGTAGTAGTAGTAGTAGTAGTGTCAGTAGTATCAGTAGTAGCAGTAGTAGTAGTAGTATCAGTAGTAGTAGTAGTAGTATCAGTAGTAGTAGTAGTAGAAGTATCAGTAGTAGTAGTAGTAGAAGTATCAGTAGTAGTAGGAGTAGTATCAGTAGTAGTAGTATCAGTTTTTAAAGAATTTGAAGGAATTAGTAGTAGTAGTAGTAGTAGTATCAGTAGTACTAGTAGTAGTAGTAGTAGTAATAGTAGTAGTATCAGTAGTAGTTGTTGTAGTATCAGCAGTAGCATCAGTAGTAGTAGCAGTAGCAGCAATAGTATCATTAGTAGTAGTAGTAGTGGTAGTAGTATCAGTAGTAGTAGTAGTAGTATCAGTAGTAGTAGTAGTAGTAGTAGTAGTAGGAGTAGTATCTGTTGTAGTAGTAGTATTAATATCAGTTGTATCAGAAGAATTAGAAGGAATTTGAAAAAATTGAAGAATTTGAAAAATTTGAAGAATTTGAAGTATTTGAAAAATTTTAAAAAATTTGAAAAAAATTGAAAAATGTGAAAGATTTGAAGCATTTGAACCATTTGAACAATTTGAAAAATAAGAACGATTACAAGAATTTGAAAGAATTTGAAGGAATATGAAAAATTTGAAGAATTTGAAGGAATTTGCATTCATTTCAATGGGAGCAAAAAACGCACAAAAAGTACAAATACTTTAAAAAGTATAAAAGGTACCATAACCATGAGATATAGCAGTAATGTCAAGAACGAGCCGAACGTTTTGGTACGAAAATCGTTGAAATCGGTTGAAGTATGCAGGAGTAGTTAGACGCACAAAAACGTACGGAATAATAATAATAATAATAATAATAATAATAAAGAAAAACAGGAAAACAATAAGTGAGAATGCTGTATAGCATTCTCACTGATAATAATAATAATAATAATAAAGAAAAACAGGAAAACAATAAGTGAGAATGCTGTATAGCATTCTCACTGATAATAATAATAAAGAAAAACAGGAAAACAATAAGTGAGAATGCTGTATAGCATTCTCACTGATAATAATAATAACTAGAAAAAGCTGTTCCTACGCAACAGCGAGTGAGAATGCTAATCTGCAGAATGATTTGAGAAGATGCAGAAGATCCATGCAGAAGAGAAAAAATAGCTGAAAAATATTAAAGAATTTGAAAAATTTGAAGAATTTGAACAATTTGAAGTAATTTGTAGTAGTAGTAGTAGTAGTATCAGTAGTAGTAGTAGTAGTATCAGTAGTAGCAGTAGTAGTAGTAGTATCAGTAGTAGTAGTAGTAGTATCAGTAGTATCAGTAGTAGCAGTAGTAGTAGTAGTATCAGTAGTAGCAGTAGTAGTTTTTAAAGAATTTGAAGGAATTTGAAGGTATTTGAAGAATTTGAAGGAATTTGTAGTAGTAGTAGTAGTAGTAGTATCAGTAGTACTAGTAGTAGTAGTAGTTGTATTATTCGTAGTAATAGTAGTAGTATCAGTAGTATTAGTAGTAATATCAGTAGTAGTAGCAGTATCAGTTTTTAAAGAATTTGAAGGAATTTGAAGGAATTTGTAGTAGTAGTAGTAGTAGTAGTATCAGTAGTACTAGTAGTAGTAGTAATAGTAGTAGTATCAGTAGTAGTTGTAGTACCAGCAGTAGCATCACTAGTAGTAGCAGTAGCAGCAGTAGTATCATTAGTAGTAGTAGTAGTGGTAGTAGTATCAGTAGTAGTAGTAGTAGTATCAGTAGTAGTAGTATCAGTTGTAGTAGTATCAGTTGTAGTAGTATCAGTTGTAGTAGTAGTAGTAGTAGGAGTAGTATCTGTTGTAGTTGTAGTATTAATATCAGTTGTATCAGGAGAATTAGAAGGAATTTGAAAAATTTGAAGAATTTGACAAATTTGAAGAATTTGAAGTATTTGAAGTATTTGAAAAATTTGAAAAAATTTGAAAAATATGAAAAAATTTGAAAAATCTGAAAGATTTGAACCATTTGAACCATTTGAACAATTTGAACAATAAGAATGATTAAAAGAATTTGAAGGAATTTGAAGGAATATCAAAAATTTGAAGAATTTGAAGGAATTTGCATTCATTTCAATGGGAAAAAAGTACGCACAAAAAGTACAAATATTTTAAAAAGTATTAAAGTTAGAATAATGATGAGATATAGCAGGAATGTCGGGAAGGAGCTGAACATTTTGACACCAAAATTGTTGAAATCGGTTGAAGTATGTGGGAGTAGTTACACGCCGACGGAATAATAATAATAATAATAATAACTAGAAAAAGCTGTTCCTACGCAACAGCGAGTGAGAATGCTAATCTGCAGAATGATTTGAGAAGATGCAGAAGATCCATGCAGAAGAGAAAAAATAGCTGAAAAATATTAAAGAATTTGAAAAATTTGAAGAATTTGAACAATTTGAAGTAATTTGTAGTAGTAGTAGTAGTAGTATCAGTAGTAGTAGTAGTAATAGTATCAGTAGTATCAGTAGTAGCAGTAGTAGTAGTAGTAGTATCAGTAGTAGTAGTAGTAGTAGCAGTAGTAGCAGTAGTAGTAGTAGTATCAGTAGTAGTAGTAGTAGTTTTTAAAGAATTTGAAGGAATTTGAAGGTATTTGAAGAATTTGAAGGAATTTGTAGTAGTAGTAGTAGTAGTATCAGTAGTACTACTAGTAGTAGTAGTTGTATTATTAGTAGTAATAGTAGTAGTATCAGTAGTATTAGTAGTAATATCAGTAGTAGTAGCAGTATCAGTTTTTAAAGAATTTGAAGGAATTTGTAGTAGTAGTAGTAGTAGTAGTATCAGTAGTACTAGTAGTAGTAGTAGTTGTATTAGTAGTAGTAATAGTAGTAGTAGTAGTATCAGTAGTAGTAGTAGCAGCAGTAGTATCAGTAGTAGTAGTAGTATCAGTAGTAGTAGTAGTATCAGTAGTAGTAGTAGTAGTAGTAGTATCAGTAGTAGTAGTAGAAGTATCAGTAGTAGTAGGAGTAGTATCAGTAGTAGTAGTAGTATCAGTTTTTAAAGAATTTGAAGGAATTTGCAGAATTTAAAGGAATTTGTAGTAGTAGTAGTAGTAGTAGTATCAGTAGTACTAGTAGTAGTAGTAGTAATAGTAGTAGTATCAGTAGTACTAGTAGTAGTAGTAGTAATAGTAGTAGTATCAGTAGTAGTTGTAGTACCAGCAGTAGCATCAGTAGTAGTAGCAGTAGCAGCAGTAGTATCATTAGTAGTAGTAGTAGTGGTAGTACTATCAGTAGTAGTAGTAGTAGTATCAGTTGTAGTAGTATCAGTTGTAGTAGCAGTAGTAGTAGGAGTAGTATCTGTTGTAGTTGTAGTATTAATATCAGTTGTATCAGGAGAATTAGAAGGAATTTGAAAAATTTGAAGAATTTGACAAATTTGAAGAATTTGAAGTATTTGAAAAATTTGAAAAAATTTGAAAAATATGAAAAAATTTGAAAAATCTGAAAGATTTGAACCATTTGAACCATTTGAACAATTTGAACAATAAGAATGATTAAAAGAATTTGAAGGAATTTGAAGGAATATCAAAAATTTGAAGAATTTGAAGGAATTTGCATTCATTTCAATGGGAAAAAAGTACGCACAAAAGTACAAATATTTTAAAAAGTATTAAAGTTAGAATAATGATGAGATATAGCAGGAATGTCGGGAAGGAGCTGAACGTTTTGACACCAAAATTGTTGAAATCGGTTGAAGTATGTGGGAGTAGTTACACGCCGACGGAATAATAATAATAATAATAATAATAATAACTAGAAAAAGCTGTTCCTACGCAACAGCGAGTGAGAATGCTAATCTGCAGAATGATTTGAGGAGAAGATGCAGAAGATCAATGCAGAAGAGAAAAAAATAGCTAAAAAACATTGAAGAATTTGAAAAATTTGAAGAATTTGAAGAATTTGAAGTAATTTGTAGTAGTAGTAGTAGTTGTAGTAGTACTAGAAGTACTATTAGTAGTAGTAGTAGTAGTATCAGTAGTAGTAGTAGTAGTATCAGTAGTATCAGTAGTAGCAGTAGTAGTAGTATCAGTAGTAGTAGTATCAGTTTTTAAAGGATTTGAAGGAATTTGTAGTAGTAGTAGTAGTATCAGTAGTACTAGTAGTAGTAGTAGTTGTATTATTAGTAGTAATAGTAGTAGTATCAGTAGTAGTAGTATCAGTAGTAGTAGTAGTATCAGTTTTTAAAAAAATTGAAGGAATTTGAAGGAATTTGTAGTAGTAGTAGTAGTAGTAGTAGTAGTATCAGTAGTACTAGTAGTAGTAGTTGTTGTATTAGTAGTAGTAATAGTAGTAGTATCAGTAGTAGTAGTAGTAGTATCAGTAGTAGTAGTAGTATCAGTTTTTAAAAAAATTGAAGGAATTTGAAGGAATTTGTAGTAGTAGTAGTAGTATTAGTAGTATCAGTAGTACTAGTAGTAGTAGTAGTTGTTGTATTAGTAGTAGTAATAGTAGTAGTATCAGTAGTAGTAGTAGTAGTATCAGTAGTAGTAGTAGTATCAGTTTTTAAATAATTTGAAGGAAATTGTAGTAGTAGTAGTATTAGTAGTAGTATCAGTAGTACTACTAGTAGTAGTAGTTGTATTAGTAGTAGTAATAGTAGTAGTAGCAGTAGTAGTTGTAGTAGCAGTAGTGGTAGCAGTAGCAGCAATAGTATCATTAGTAGTAGTAGTAGTAGTAGTAGTAGTAGTATCTGTAGTAGTAGTAGTAGTAGTAGTATCATCAGTAGTAGTAGTAGAAGTATCAGTAGTAGTAGGAGTAGTATCAGTAGTAGTAGTAGTATCAGTTTTTAAAAAATTTGGAGGAATTTGAAGAATTTGAAGGAATTTGTAGTAGTAGTAGTAGTAGTAGTAGTAGTATCAGTAGTACTAGTAGTAGTAGTAGTAATAGTAGTAGTATCAGTAGTAGTTGTTGTAGTATCAGCAGTAGCATCAGTAGTAGTAGCAGTAGCAGCAGTAGTATCATTAGTAGTAGTAGTAGTATTATTATCAGTAGTAGTAGTAGTATCAGTAGTAGTAGTAGTAGTAGTAGTATCAGTAGTAGTAGTAGAAGTATCAGTAGTAGTAGTAGTAGTATCAGTAGTACTAGTAGTAGTAGTAGTAGTAGTAGTAATAGTAGTAGTATCAGTAGTAGTTGTTGTAGTATCAGCAGTAGCATCAGTAGTAGTAGCAGTAGCAGCAGTAGTATCATTAGTAGTAGTGGTAGTAGTATCAGTAGTAGTAGTAGTAGTAGTATCAGTAGTAGTAGTATCAGTTGTAGTAGTAGTAGTAGTAGGAGTAGTATCTGTTGTAGTAGTAGTATTAATATCAGTTGTATCAGAAGAATTAGAAAGAATTTGAAAAATTTGAAGAATTTGAAAAATTTGAAGAATTTGAAGTATTTGAAGTATTTGAAAAATTTGAAACAATTTGAAAAATTTGAAAAAATTTGAAAAATCTGAAAGATTTGAACCATTTGAACCATTTGAACAATTTCAACAATAAGAATGATTACAAGAATTTGAAGGAATATAAAAAATTTGAAGAATTTGAAGGAATTTGCATTCATTTCAATGGGAAAAAAGTACGCACAAAAAGTACAAATATTTTAAAAAGTATTAAAGTTAGAATAATGATGAGATATAGCAGGAATGTCGGGAAGGAGCTGAACGTTTTGACACCAAAATTGTTGAAATCGGTTGAAGTATGTGGGAGTAGTTACACGCCGACGGAATAATAATAATAATAATAATAATAATAATAATAATAATAATAAAGAAAAACAGGAAAACAATAAGTGAGAATGCTGTATAGCATTCTCACTGATAACTAGAAAAAGCTGTTCCTACGCAACAGCGAGTGAGAATGCTAATCTGCAGAATGATTTGAGAAGATGCAGAAGATCCATGCAGAAGAGAAAAAATAGCTGAAAAATATTAAAGAATTTGAAAAATTTGAAGAATTTGAACAATTTGAAGTAATTTGTAGTAGTAGTAGTAGTAGTATCAGTAGTAGTAGTAGTAGTATCAGTAGTATCAGTAGTAGCAGTAGTAGTAGTAGTATCAGTAGTAGTAGTAGTAGTATCAGTAGTATCAGTAGTAGTAGTAGTATCAGTAGTAGCAGTAGTAGTTTTTAAAGAATTTGAAGGAATTTGAAGGTATTTGAAGAATTTGAAGGAATTTGTAGTAGTAGTAGTAGTAGTAGTATCAGTAGTACTAGTAGTAGTAGTAGTTGTATTAGTAGTAGTAATAGTAGTAGTAGTAGTATCAGTAGTAGTAGTAGCAGCAGTAGTATCATTAGTAGTAGTAGTATCAGTAGTAGTAGTAGTATCAGTAGTAGTAGTAGTAGTAGTAGTATCAGTAGTAGTAGTAGAAGTATCAGTAGTAGTAGGAGTAGTATCAGTAGTAGTAGTAGTATCAGTTTTTAAAGAATTTGAAGGAATTTGCAGAATTTAAAGGAATTTGTAGTAGTAGTAGTAGTAGTAGTAGTATCAGTAGTACTAGTAGTAGTAGTAGTAGTAGTAATAGTAGTAGTATCAGTAGTAGTTGTAGTACCAGCAGTAGCATCAGTAGTAGTAGCAGTAGCAGCAGTAGTATCATTAGTAGTAGTAGTAGTGGTAGTAGTATCAGTAGTAGTAGTAGTAGTATCAGTAGTAGTAGTATCAGTTGTAGTAGTAGTAGTAGTAGGAGTAGTATCTGTTGTAGTTGTAGTATTAATATCAGTTGTATCAGGAGAATTAGAAGGAATTTGAAAAATTTGAAGAATTTGACAAATTTGAAGAATTTGAAGTATTTGAAGTATTTGAAAAATTTGAAAAAATTTGAAAGATATGAAAAAATTTGAAAAATCTGAAAGATTTGAACCATTTGAACAATTTGAACAATAAGAATGATTAAAAGAATTTGAAGGAATTTGAAGGAATATCAAAAATTTGAAGAATTTGAAGGAATTTGCATTCATTTCAATGGGAAAAAAGTACGCACAAAAAGTACAAATATTTTAAAAAGTATTAAAGTTAGAATAATGATGAGATATAGCAGGAATGTCGGGAAGGAGCTGAACGTTTTGACACCAAGATTGTTAAAATCGGTTGAAGTATGTGGGAGTAGTTACACGCCGACGGAATAATAATAATAATAATAATAATAATAATAATAATAATAATAAAGAAAAACAGGAAAACAATAAGTGAGAATGCTGTATAGCATTCTCACTGACTAGAAAAAGCTGTTCCTACGCAACAGCGAGTGAGAATGCTAATCTGCAGAATGATTTGAGAAGATGCAGAAGATCCATGCAGAAGAGAAAAAATAGCTGAAAAATATTAAAGAATTTGAAAAATTTGAAGAATTTGAACAATTTGAAGTAATTTGTAGTAGTAGTAGTAGTAGTATCAGTAGTAGTAGTAGTAGTATCAGTAGTATCAGTAGTAGCAGTAGTAGTAGTAGTATCAGTAGTAGTAGTAGTAGTATCAGTAGTATCAGTAGTATCAGTAGTAGTAGTAGTATCAGTAGTAGCAGTAGTAGTTTTTAAAGAATTTGAAGGAATTTGAAGGTATTTGAAGAATTTGAAGGAATTTGTAGTAGTAGTAGTAGTAGTAGTATCAGTAGTACTAGTAGTAGTAGTAGTTGTATTATTAGTAGTAATAGTAGTAGTATCAGTAGTATTAGTAGTAATATCAGTAGTAGTAGCAGTATCAGTTTTTAAAGAATTTGAAGGAATTTGTAGTAGTAGTAGTAGTAGTATCAGTAGTACTAGTAGTAGTAGTAGTTGTATTAGTAGTAGTAATAGTAGTAGTAGTAGTATCAGTAGTAGTAGTAGCAGCAGTAGTATCATTAGTAGTAGTAGTATCAGTAGTAGTAGTAGTATCAGTAGTAGTAGTAGTAGTAGTAGTATCAGTAGTAGTAGTAGAAGTATCAGTAGTAGTAGGAGTAGTATCAGTAGTAGTAGTAGTATCAGTTTTTAAAGAATTTGAAGGAATTTGCAGAATTTAAAGGAATTTGTAGTAGTAGTAGTAGTAGTAGTAGTATCAGTAGTACTAGTAGTAGTAGTAGTAGTAGTAATAGTAGTAGTATCAGTAGTAGTTGTAGTACCAGCAGTAGCATCAGTAGTAGTAGCAGTAGCAGCAGTAGTATCATTAGTAGTAGTAGTAGTGGTAGTAGTATCAGTAGTAGTAGTAGTAGTATCAGTAGTAGTAGTATCAGTTGTAGTAGTAGTAGTAGTAGGAGTAGTATCTGTTGTAGTTGTAGTATTAATATCAGTTGTATCAGGAGAATTAGAAGGAATTTGAAAAATTTGAAGAATTTGACAAATTTGAAGAATTTGAAGTATTTGAAGTATTTGAAAAATTTGAAAAAATTTGAAAAATATGAAAAAATTTGAAAAATCTGAAAGATTTGAACCATTTGAACCATTTGAACAATTTGAACAATAAGAATGATTAAAAGAATTTGAAGGAATTTGAAGGAATATCAAAAATTTGAAGAATTTGAAGGAATTTGCATTCATTTCAATGGGAAAAAAGTACGCACAAAAAGTACAAATATTTTAAAAAGTATTAAAGTTAGAATAATGATGAGATATAGCAGGAATGTCGGGAAGGAGCTGAACGTTTTGACACCAAGATTGTTGAAATCGGTTGAAGTATGTGGGAGTAGTTACACGCCGACGGAATAATAATAATAATAATAATAATAATAATAATAATAACTAGAAAAAGCTGTTCCTACGCAACAGCGAGTGAGAATGCTAATCTGCAGAATGATTTGAGGAGAAGGTGTAGAAGATCCATGCAGAAGAGAAAAAATAGCTGAAAAACATTGAAGAATTTGAAAAATTTGAAGAATTTGAAAAATTTGAAGTAATTTGTAGTAGTAGTAGTAGTAGTAGTAGAAGTACTATCAGTAGTAGTAGTAGTAGTATCAGTAGTAGTAGCAGTAGTAGTAGTATCAGTAGTAGCAGTAGTAGCAGTAGTAGTAGTAGTAGTAGTATCAATAGTAGTAGTATTAGTTTTTAAAGAATTTGAAGGAATTTGAAGGAATTTGAAGAATTTGAAGGAATTTGTAGTAGTAGTAGTAGTAGTATCGGTAGTACTAGTAGTAGTAATAGTTGTATTATTAGTAGTAATAGTAGTAGTATCAGTAGTAGTTGTAGTAGTATCAGTAGTAGTAGTAGTATCAGTTTTTAAAGAATTTGAAGGAATTTGAAGAATTCGAAGGAATTTGTAGTAGTAGTAGTATCAGTAGTACTAGTAGTAGTAGTAGTTGTATTATTAGTAGTAATAGTAGTAGTATCAGTAGTAGTAGTAGTAGTAGTATCAGTAGTAGTAGTAGTATCAGTTTTTAAAGAATTTGAAGGAATTTGAAGGAATTTGTAGTAGTAGTAGTAGTAGTAGTAGTAGTAGTATCAGTAATACTAGTAGTAGTAGTAGTTGTATTAGTAGTAGTAACAGTAGTAGTATCAGTAGTAGTAGTATCAGTAGTAGTAATAGTATCAGTTTTTAAAGAATTTGAAGGAATTTGTAGTAGTAGTAGTATTAGTAGTAGTATCAGTAGTACTAGTAGTAGTAGTAGTTGTATTAGTAGTAGTAATAGTAGTAGTAGCAGTAGTAGTTGTAGTAGCAGTAGTGGTAGCAGTAGCAGCAATAGTATCATTAGTAGTAGTAGTAGTAGTAGTAGTAGTATCAGTAGTAGTAGTAGTAGTAGTAGTAGTATCAGTAGTAGTAGTAGTAGTATCAGTAGTAGTAGGAGTAGTATCAGTAGTAGTAGGAGTAGTATCAGTAGTAGTAGTAGTATCAGTTTTTAAAGAATTTGAAGAATTTGAAGGAATTTGTAGTAGTAGTAGTAGTAGTAGTAATATCAGTAGTACTAGTAGTATGAGTAGTAGTAGTAGTAATAGTAGTAGTATCAGTAGTAGTTGTTGTAGTATCAGCAGTAGCATCAGTAGTAGTAGCAGTAGCAGCAGTAGTATCAGTAGTAGTAGTAGTAGTAGTAGTATCAGTAGTAGTAGTAGTAGTAGTAGTATCAGTAGTAGTAGTAGAAGTATCAGTAGTAGTAGGAGTAGTATCAGTAGTAGTAGTAGTATCAGTTTTTAAAGAATTTGAAGGAATTTGAAGAATTTGAAGGAATTTGTAGTAGTAGTAGTAGTAGTACTAGTAGTAGTATCAGTAGTACTAGTAGGAGTAGTAGTAGTAGTAATAGTAGTAGTATCAGCAGTAGCATCAGTAGTAGTAGCAGTAGCAGCAGTAGTATCATTAGTAGTAGTAGTAGTGGTAGTAGTATCAGTAGTAGTAGTAGTAGTATCAGTAGTAGTAGTATCAGTTGTAGTAGTAGTAGTAGTAGTAGGAGTAGTAGTAGTATCAGTTGTAGTAGTAGTAGGAGGAGGAGGAGTAGTATCTGTTGTAGTAGTAGTAGTATTAATATCAGTTGTATCAGAAGAATTGGAAGGAATTTGAAAAATTTGAAGAATTTGAAAAATTTGAAGAATTTGAAGTATTTGAAAAAGTTGAAAAAATTTGAAAAATTTGAAAAAATTTGAAAAATCTGATAGATTTGAACCATTTGAACCATTTGAACAATTTGAACAATAAGAATGATTACAAGAATTTGAAGGAATTTGAAGAATTATGAAAAATTTGAAGAATTTGAAGGAATTTGCATTCATTTCAATGGGAGAAAAGTACGCACAAAAAGTACAAATATTTTAAAAAGTATTAAAGTTAGAATAATGATGAGATATAGCAGGAATGTCGGGAAGGAGCTGAACGTTTTGACACCAAAATTGTTGAAATCGGTTGAAGTATGTGGGAGTAGTTACACGCCGACGGAATAATAATAATAATAATAATAATAATAACTAGAAAAAGCTGTTCCTACGCAACAGCGAGTGAGAATGCTAATCTGCAGAATGATTTGAGAAGATGCAGAAGATCCATGCAGAAGAGAAAAAATAGCTGAAAAATATTAAAGAATTTGAAAAATTTGAAGAATTTGAACAATTTGAAGTAATTTGTAGTAGTAGTAGCAGTAGTAGTAGTAGTAGTATCAGTAGTAGTAGTAGTAGTATCAGTAGTATCAGTAGTATCAGTAGTTGTATTATTAGTAGTAATAGTAGTAGTATCAGTAGTAGTAGTAGTAGTTTTTAAAGAATTTGAAGGAATTTGAAGGTATTTGAAGAATTTGAAGGAATTTGTAGTAGTAGTAGTAGTAGTATCAGTAGTACTAGTAGTTGTATTATTAGTAGTAATAGTAGTAGTATCAGTAGTATTAGTAGTAATATCAGTAGTAGTATCAGTATCAGTTTTTAAAGAATTTGAAGGAATTTGAAGGAATTTGTAGTAGTAGTAGTAGTAGTATTATCAGTAGTACTAGTAGTAGTAGTAGTTCTATTAGTAGTAGTAATAGTAGTAGTAGTAGTATCAGTAGTAGTAGTAGCAGCAGTAGTATCATTAGTAGTAGTAGTATCAGTAGTAGTAGTAGTATCAGTAGTAGTAGTAGTAGTAGTAGTAGTATCAGTAGTAGTAGTAGAAGTATCAGTAGTAGTAGGAGTAGTATCAGTAGTAGTAGTAGTATCAGTTTTTAAAGAATTTGAAGGAATTTGTAGTAGTAGTAGTAGTAGTAGTAGTAGTATCAGTAGTACTAGTAGTAGTAGTAGTAGTAGTAATAGTAGTAGTATCAGTAGTAGTTGTAGTACCAGCAGTAGCATCAGTAGTAGTAGCAGTAGCAGCAGTAGTATCATTAGTAGTAGTAGTAGTGGTAGTAGGATCAGTAGTAGTAGTAGTATCAGTAGTAGTAGTATCAGTTGTAGTAGTATCAGTTGTAGTAGTAGTAGTAGTAGTAGTAGGAGTAGTATCTGTTGTAGTATTAATATCAGTTGTATCAGAAGAATTAGAAGGAATTTGAAAAATTTGAAGAATTTGAAAAATTTGAAGAATTTGAAGTATTTGAAGTATTTGAAAAATTTGAAAAAATTTGAAAAATATGAAAAAATTTGAAAAATCTGAAAGATTTGAACCATTTGAACCATTTGAACAATTTGAACAATAAGAATGATTAAAAGAATTTGAAGGAATTTGAAGGAATATCAAAAATTTGAAGAATTTGAAGGAATTTGCATTCATTTCAATGGGAAAAAAGTACGCACAAAAAGTACAAATATTTTAAAAAGTATTAAAGTTAGAATAATGATGAGATATAGCAGGAATGTCGGGAAGGAGCTGAACGTTTTGACACCAAAATTGTTGAAATCGGTTGAAGTATGTGAGAGTAGTTACACGCCGACGGAATAATAATAATAATAATAATAATAATAATAATAATAATAATAAAGAAAAACAGGAAAACAATAAGTGAGAATGCTGTATAGCATTCTCACTGATAATAATAATAATAAAGAAAAACAGGAAAACAATAAGTGAGAATGCTGTATAGCATTCTCACTGATAATAAAGAAAAACAGGAAAACAATAAGTGAGAATGCTGTATAGCATTCTCACTGATAATAATAATAATAATAAAGAAAAACAGGAAAACAATAAGTGAGAATGCTGTATAGCATTCTCACTGATAATAAAGAAAAACAGGAAAACAATAAGTGAGAATGCTGTATAGCATTCTCACTGATAATAAAGAAAAACAGGAAAACAATAAGTGAGAATGCTGTATAGCATTCTCACTGACTATATATATATATATATATATATATAAATGTTATGTGACAGTATACTGTACCACCTTTATTTATAAAGCACTTTATAATCACGAAGGTCAACAAAGTATTGTACATATACAACTGAAAATAACAATAAAACTAAAAGTAAATAGACAAGTAAAACACGGACAGGCTAAAATAGACATAAGATATTTAAAACTGTTAAGATAGTTACAATTAATAAAAAAAACATAGAGTCAACCTCTCAGGATGTGCAAAAGGTTTGAGCTGATCAAAACAGGGGGTGGGGGGTTTTGAGATGATGTGGTCCTTCACCAGCCTCTTGAAGCATTTCATCATAATCGGAGTTAGTGCGACGGCAAAACGTGCAGGGAGGAAGTTGTGGATTTTCTGGGCACTAGTATGATGGCTGCAGTTTTGAAAGAGGATGGGACGACGGCGTGGGCCAGTTAAGTATGCCCGTGAGTCTTTTGTATTTGTGGAGCAGGAGGGCAGACATAGCTTTCCTTATTCTCTTCACTGTGAGTCCTGTGTCACCTGGTCAGGGAAGCAGAAGAGAAAAGAGATAGTGAGCCAGGAAAGAATTGGCTGACATTTTTACTAAAAAGGGCAGAGAGAGAAGGCCACAGGCCGGGTTAAGGAAGCCACACTCCACACGCGCAGCACTGGACGTGTGTGTTTGAGTGACCTGCAGCGGCTTTTCAGTTTGACTTCTATCCTCTCTTCACCTGAAGATATTTGCTGTGCAGGGGACTTTCAGAGCCCTGCTGAGAAGGGCAAACTGCCTCTCTCGCTGTCTCTTTGCTCCCTGTGTGAACTGGGCGGCCACCACACAAGGGAGGGCAAAGAGGTTGTACAGTCAAAAGCTCTACTCCAAGCTCTGCAGGGCGTCGTTTATCGTGTTATTTTTCCTCACATCATGTCTCGGGGGGGGGGGGTTTGTCTGACATGATAAAAAAAAGGTATAATTTTTAGCATTGGAAAATGTCTCCTTCGACAACATTTAATTTCTCTTAAAATGACTAAGACTGAGTCAATGAATCATGAAAGACCTACCTCTGCCACGGTGAGGGATTCACTGCAAAAAGCTGAGTGTTCCCAGACTCTTTGGTGGCAAATAGTCAATAGTCTGCCTAAGATGAGTCAGTTCGACAATAGAGCAACTTGCTTATTTCTCAGTGCCACGGTAAAAGGTCTGTGAGGTTTTTGATGTTAGCTGTACACTGATTTATAACTGTTACTCACAGCAAAAAACATTAATTAATCCTACCATTTTCCATAGCATTTAGCCTTATACTGATACATAAATTATGTAAAACTGATTAGGTAATACAGCGCTGTGAAGTAAAAATATTTGACCACTTACAGATTTCCTATGTTTTACTGATTATTTTAAGATAAGAGAGAAAATTATTAAATGTTCGTGTGGTAATTTAGTTCTCAGGACAAACAGGGCAGGTCCTGACCTACAGCGATGCAGGGTTAGAGGTGACCTAAATGTCATGGATTTGATGCGAAACTGTTTGTTTCAGTCATTAGAGGCTTGAGACTTGACTTTTGACTTGGTGTGTACGATTTGAGATTTGGAAAAATGTCTTGTAAACATCTCTGCTGTGGAGTGAGGAATTCACTTGAACCCGTCTGACAACACGAAGTAGGCTAAAAGACGTTGCCTCACAGTCATGCCCCAGATCTAAAGAAAGAACAGGAGGGCTATACTATCCGTCAAACAAGTTCATTTTAGCTTTATGGGTTTGGTGCTACTTTGCTGTTTCAGGATCTGGATAACTTGCCTGGTGTTAAAGTTTGTCGGATGAGCTGAAACGTGTGAATGTGAGAGAAATAGGGGACAGAAGGAACACGTAACGGGGCAAATCTATTTTCACAGCACTGTATAAGAGACTGAGAAGTTGGAAATTGAGGAGAAAAACGTCTGATACTGTATTGTGGCCGTTTTTGTCTAACAAACATGATCGCAGTCCTGAAACAGATTTGCTTGTTTGCGTCATGTGTGCACCTGCATGCTTGGCACAAGGAAAATATTGATGTCAGCATTGTCCGTCTTTGATCTGTGGTAGATAAATCACTGCCGTTTGTTCAGAGGAGCGGCCTTTGAAAGTCCCTTCTCTCTTTCTGTTGTATTTGGTTGAAGATTCAAGGAAGCATGAAAAAAGTCAGAAGGGCTGTGAGAAAATATGGTATTTATTGAACACATTAAATATAATATTTGTCTTTAACCTTTGAAAGTCAGATGAATAGAACATTTTTCATTTCATTTTATTTGTTTATTTCTCTGGGACCATGCAAAGACGAGATGTTGTACGACACTAGATCTGTTTTTTTTACCAATCGATTTTCATCTGGAGTCCCAGTGAAATGCCATTAAAAAAAATAAATATAAATATATATATATTTATTTATGTATAAATATATGTATATTTATTTATATATAAATATATATATATAAAAATACAAAGTTAGAAAAAAACACCTGGTGATATGGTGATATATTTCTTTAACAACCTTGACGGTACTGATCAGTTTCAAATAAAATATCTGAAAATATAAAACAGAAGATAACTATATATATATATATATATATATATATATATATATATATATATATATATATATATATATATATATAAACCCTTCACATTTAAAGACTGAGTAATGATGCTAATGTTTATAACATGTTTGGTGAAATTAAATAAGATAACTATGATAAACTGAGATGATCATAACACAAAATTTGGTCATGATCTATGCCTCATGGCTACAGGTGAGGGTTTAAACGTAGACAAACAATAGAGAGAGCGTTGCTTTTGGGCTCAGCGCTTTCTTTACTACTAGCAGACCAGAGCAGAAGAGACCCCAATCGGTGTGTCCACCTCTCATGACACCCTACTATCACTTGTGAACAAGACACCAAGATACTTAAACTCCGTCCGCTGGAGGCAGAGACTGACCCCCATGCCAGAGCCTATCCCTCAGTAAACATCAAAGTCAAAATACAGACCTAATATCTGAGAATCTGTTTCAACGGTTAAGTCGACGTTCACAGATTCTATCCATCCTACCCTACTTGGCTACTTGCCAAAATCAACAAGTTGATAAAACACAAACGCTAATATTTTAATAAAACAAAGGCCTTATTTTTTGTCAAAAAGAGATTTCTTAATCATACTAGAGTCAAAACATGAACAGCATGTTGCACATTTGCTTTATTAAAAAAGACCTTCAATGTCCTAAATTTTGGGATTCTCATGGTCTCGGAAATATTATGTTTTGTTCTTAGCAACAACAATGGGGAAAGGTGCAAGTTAGCCAAGTTTATTAAATCGAGTAAGACATTGGATGTTGGAAATGCTAATTGCTATGAAAATAAAAAATTTGTCAATGAGCATTTTACTTAAAAAAAATGTCTCAATCATCTGCCTCTAGTTGGCCAAATCTGTGCCTTTTTCAATTTTGTCCAGGGGCCACATAAAATCATTCCAAGTGCCGTAAAAGGCCTGCATGCCGGACTTTGAACACCCCTGATTTAGTTAATTTCTATTTTTTTTACGTGTCTTGTCTGGCTGTGTAACACTAATAATGGCTGTTCTAATGCCGTGGTGACAACAATAGAGCAGACGAAAAAGAGAGTACAAGATAACATCCTCGGAGTCTGCTTCTACACCTGCAGAAAGAGAGACAAAAAGTACAGCAAAACCAACAGATAAAGTATCACAGGTACAAACAACCAACGCTTTAATAACATCACTGAAAAATATGTAGTATTTAATACAAGATTTATTTAGTGACAGCCAAAGCTGACGGTAGAGGTTATCTGTATAGCACTTGATTTAGTTAATAAAGCTCCGGATTTATAGGCCCTAAAGTCATCTGTTTTTCATTTTTATCCAATGGTGTTCTGTCAAATGAAGAACTTTATTTACATGAAATACAAAAAACAAACAAAAAAGATCCGATATTGCACAGTTTCTCTGCAGGTTCTGTGTTTTATGGCTTCCATGAGTGATGACGATTAGTACAGATAAACTCATGGTGTTCTCTGGTTCAATTAGAAAACAATCTTAAAGGCAACTGTTTTTTAGTAGAATCAGCATTTTTCATAAATGTTTTACTTTTACTTCACTCATTCCTATGTGTTATTCCTTCCCCCCTACATAAACACGGTGTATGTGAGCGCATGTTTTTTTTTTTTTTTTTTGTATATACCAGGTTTTAAAGCACTGAGAGTGGGATGTAAGAGAATTGCACACTGAAGTCTGACAAGACAAAACCTGTGTGTGTGTTCTTCTAGTTGCAGCTAAGCGAGGACATGTTTTTGCTCATTTTACTAGTAAAGTGAGGACTTTTTTTTGGTTCCCTCTTTTATCCTGGCTAGGGGTTAGTTTTAGCATTATGGTGTCAATTAGGTTTAGTGTTAGGGTTAGGTATCTATCCAGTAAAGGTCAGGGTTAGGTCACAGAGATGCTTGAAGATGAATGGAAGTCTATGGAAGACAAGGTACGGTCCTCACTACGTATTTTAAACAAGGATGTGTGTGTGTGTGAGGGAGAAAGAGGCTGACTCATTGACTGTTTGCCGCTCTTGGTGGCTGTTCATGCGAATGAGTCTGTTGACATCTCCCAGAATCTTCTCAGAAAAAAAAAAACATGCATTAGGTCCATGTTCCACCTCCAGCTCCTCTCCTCTCCTCTCCTCTCCACCCCTCCCCTCCTGTCCCTGATTTCTGTTTATCAAGTACAGTGTGTCTCATTCTCCTCATGCCTGTCTGTTCTCTCCGCGTTCTTGCATCTCATTCTCTTTCTCGGACTACTTCCATCTCCGGCCTCGTCAGACGTTTTTCGTGCTCTCCCACTTTGTGTCTTATTGTCTCACTGGACTGCCAACAGAAACGGCAGTCTGAATCTGAACATTTGAAACATTTATGCACCATGCAGAGCGTGCATAAATGAACCTGCCAAGATTAAGAGAGGTGTTGTCTCAGCATTAGGCCTACTGGCTGCACTTCACTCGTTGTAGTTTTGTCTTGTGTACATAGTGCTGAATTGGTCGCTCTAGCTACTTAGAATTTCCAGAATTACAGCTGCAGAACAGCCTGAAAAAATACAGTGATGACTAAGCAGAGTCCTTGAGAGGAGGCGCAGTGAATTTGTAGCAATCTGTTTCGAAAGAAAAACACCATGATGCTCAGGACTTGAAGGCTACATCCTGATCTTTCTCCTTCTTGGAAATGTTTGACTTTTCATCTTATTCTTTAGGAGAAAATGTTGTTGAACACATTAATGTTTTGACTCAGTAAATATTTTTTCTAATAGGCCTATTGATATTAAATTAATGCCAGATGTTTGTAACAATCCAACTAAGCCACACATATAAAGAAATACAAAGAAATTACTCTATACACATTGCATAATGAAGTGGAATGGAGCAGGACAGGGTTGACTACTTAGTAGAAAAGCCTATTTTAAGTATGACAACCACAAGTTGTCTCTTATATGGACAAAATAGGCACAAGTGTTGTTCAGGTTTCCCACACAAACCCAGAGAGTTCTGAGCTTCTTTTTTATGCATTACTCTGGACTTTCCCTACATTTTCAACCAAATTCAAGTTGTCCGCGTGTTTAGGTCTTATTCTTGGAAAATTAACCATTTTTACATTTTACAATTCTAATCAAGAGTGTTGCGGCACATTTTTTTCCATTAATTACATGAAGTCTGCCAGTACCGTATGCCGAAAAAACTGTCTTGCACCATAGTATTCCCACCGTCAAACTTCAGTGCCGTTCCTCCTCCTGGTGTGTGCAATGATATTCAAGGGGTTAAATTTTTGTCAGACTGTATTTACACCGTATTTCATTGATTCCTCTAAATGCTCTGCAGCAAAGTTTAAGTTAGTTTCGACAATCTTTTTCTTCAGCAGTGGAGTCTTGTGCAGGGCAGTGTTTTCTGAAGCTTCCTTCTAGCGGTTCGTGTCTTCAGATTAAGTATGATTGTAAATGTCTTTAGAGATCTTTTCCCTTTACCCATCACAGAATTCTTCAAGGACACAAACCTTGTTTATAAGAAAGATTTTATTAGGCAATCCAATCCAGTCTGCTCCTGCTGATATTATTGTGCAGTGATAGGGAAAGGATTGTTTGCTAAATGATGTCAGATTTTAGCTTTTTTCTTGGCTTTTTGTGCCTTTTAACTGCTTCTTTATGTCTAGCTTTCCTTTGTCATTCTACTTTATAAGAATAACTTGTTACAATTTCTTTCTTTTTATGCATGGATTACTGGTGGTGTTATTGATACATATTGGGATTTTAACCCTAATAATCGATTAGAAATATATTTACTGAGAAAAATATTGACAAGTTCAATAGTTATTTCCCCCCATTTGACACTTCTGGAGGCCTTGAGCAGTTTCTCTTCACCTAAATATTTTGTGTCACTTTGCTTTTTCCAACTTTCCTCTTTCCTCTTTATGTCTGTTCACCCCATTTTCCATCTTTTCCCACCTCCTTGTGTAGTTTTACTTTTTGTACTGCTCTGTTTCTTTTCCCTTCCATCCTCACAGTTGACTTACTTCCACTTTCTCTGTGCTGTCATGACAGAGACGCAGGCAGAAGTAGAAAAGAGTGTCGAGTTAAACAGAGACGCACAACTAGGCCAACACAACTGCCTCCAGGGATGTGCGTGTGTGTGTGCATCTGTGAGTGTGTAAAGTTCGTAACACAGCAAGCCAGAAAATGAGAACGAGAGAGAAATAGACACCCGATACCGAGAGGAAGGTCGGGACACTGGCATAATTATACCTATTGTACATAAATAAAACAGCAATCAAAAGGGGGGGAGAAGGGTCCTATATTGTGTAACAGAATCAGACAAACACAATACCACATCATTAAAAAGTAAACAAGAATAGCAGTGACAAATCACAACAGTGCCGTTGCAGTTCATGGAGAAGGCTTTCCGGATGAGCTTTTAGCTATAAAGCAGGTCGGCATGCTTACATCATTAATAATTAAAAGGAATTAATGATCATATTCTGTGCCTGAAACACTTTCTTCACTTGTAGCTTTAACTTTGTTTTACAAATGTTGATATAGTTTGACATGTTTTTACCTTTGAATCAAGAAAGGATAATAGGATTTTTTTTTTGTGTTGTTTAAATGAACACTGTTCTTCACATTATTTTATACAATGACAAAATTTCAAACTTACGTTTTTAAACACATGTAGGTATTTATACTGGGATTCTGGATACAGCGTAGTAATTTTAGTAAGTTTCAGGCACTGGACTTACATTTTTTATAGAAATAGAGTAGAAATACAGAATAAGATGAAAAATACCTGCATTCTGTACACGGTAATCAAAACGCGCAAACTCGTAGATCAGTCAGTCTACTTTTAGAACAGCTTCTACATAAGCACAAAAAACAATCTGAGTTTCAGGATCACAAATGCTTTTGTGATGACTTAGAAATCTACTTCAAACAAACTTAATTTACTGCGCAACGTTGACCCCTGGAGCTAATGTGGCACATTCGAACAATATGAGACGTGAACGTGTGAATTAGATGAAAAGAGCTTCTTTACTTCTTTCTGGGAATATAGAAAATAAGCACATAAGTCTGACATGTTTCACATGGCTGGCTGTGAATTGTTACTGAACAACACATGTAGTCATACTTGTATAAATCTTGTATATGTCTGCCTCAATTCCCTCAGAACATAAGCACATGCTTATTATCTCTGCACACTCGTGCAACTGTATACTAGCAGGTAACAGGAGGTTGTAGACATTAATGAAAGTTATATGCAGATGGTGACATCACAGTAAAGTCGCAAACACAAATATTACGTTGTCATCCTAAACTGTACAGCTTAACATAACAGTAAAAATGCCTATTGAATTTCCTCTGCATCCCTTCTCAGCTGACCTTCAGCCTGGTCAGGTTGTGCTTTTGAATGTGAACCTCCAGTTGTTTTCATCATCTAAACTACTGTTGCAGTTCTTTTTTCTATAGACAGAACATCACAAGTTTTTACACATAGCGCGTTTCTTTGTAATTCCAAAATTCCCGGCTTCAGCTCCACTGCTTTAGCTCTCCGATCATACTCCATGTTTGCCCTGTTTGGTTCTTTCTGAGCTGTCTCATAGACCAACCTGTGGGGTCCTTGCAACCATTCTCCACTCGCTGGCATAATCACAGTGCTGTGTTCAGTTGGGGTCGACCCAAACACCATGTCCTCCGGGAGCCAAAGACATCTGCAATAACGAAAATGGCATGGTGCATATTCGATTTCTTCAATGCGTATACAGTTATATGCAAGCACCACTTTGGCTTGAGAGCCCTGCCAATCAGACTTGCCCCTTTTTGTCAGGTTCCTGAGCCTAGAAAGGAGGCTTCGATTAAATATTTCCACTTGCCCACTTCCAGCTGCATGGTATGGTGTTGTACAAGGAGCCCTGCATGCCACATATTTTTTCCCAGCTCAGATAATAGCTTGTTTTTGGATTCTTGGCCCTGATCAGGATGCAGCTTAGCTGGGATTGGTATTCCAAACTTCAGGGGAAAGTCTCTAAACATCTTCTGCAGCAGTTTTTCCTTACTTTGCTGTGCATGTGTATGCTTGGGCAAAGCATGTGACATGGTCTAGATTCTAGAACAAGGATGCACTCCTATCATCCTTTACAGGTGAAGGAAGTCAATGGAGACCATCTCTAATAGATACGTTGGGACGACATTGATCAGTGGTACTGTTGTTATCTTGCTTGGGTGCCTTTGCTTCGGGCAGCAATAAATCTTAGTCACATAGTGCTCCACATCCTTTTTCATTTATAGCCAGTAGACTCGGTCATGGATCAGGCTGTCCTTTCCACATCAAGGTGTCCCATTTCCTCACGCAGCTCCTTATGTATTAGCTGGTGGAATACCTTAGGGAGCACCAGTTGAGCTCGGCTGGAGGGCTTCATAAATACGACGCCTTCTGCATTGACAAAAAGCTCATTTGTTTCTCTAACAGAAACATAGATGCCATCACGCCAATTCCTTCTGCAATGCTGAGGCCACTGCTCTCTCATCCCAAACTCATGGACTTTGCCAATGACTGAACCCTCTTCTTGGGCCTTTCTGTTTTTGGATCTTGTTCCCCATCAGTCCATACTGCTGTTATGACTGCTGGACGCAGCCATGGGTTTTGGTTGTGGAGTGTCAGCAGAATTGATTGTGAGACAGAAGAGATTAACCTCAGTTTTCATATCCTTGCCGCATCGGCGCATATACTCCTTGTTCAGGGGCACTGTGACCGCATATCAGCATCCCCAATAACTTTTTCCGGTCAGTACCGATGGTATTTTGCTGTTTTGGCTATCCAACGATGTGTGGTGGTGCTTAGATTTGCTGTTGTTAAAACATTGGTAAACGGGTTATTGTCCATGTAGACAATAAACGAAGACGCATAAGAAAGGTATTCTCTTATCTGTTCACAGCATAGTCAAATAAAGGCCATTCTGATGATTCAAAAGCTGGCAGAGTACATCCTTATGCCATTTTGTCCATTCACTTAGTTGGCTTGAGGGAAGCTGGTCTAAACTTTTGTTTCCTTTGTTCGTTTTTGAACTTGCTCCCTTCACTTCATTCCTAAATTCTTCTCCGTAGACATCCGAATGTACATTGTCTTAGCAGCGCATGAGAAGTTTGGAATATACAGGTGACAGCAGGATCCATACAGTAGACATCCTTGGATATAATATGCAAACATTATGGGAGTCTGATTGATGGTAACCTGTGGGACTGTATCCCACAACACCTTGGTTGGCCCATCCTTAACGAAGCAATCCAGCATTCACTTATTTCCGATCAGAGCCTGATTGGTGTTTGAGATGTTTGGGGACATGATGAGCATAAGTGGGACCTCCTATTTTTTTCACCTACTCATTCATTTCCACTTGTGCCTCCAGCTGTCTGGTCCGTTCCCAGACCCAGAGCAGTTCATACATCTTCTCCTAAGCTTCAGCTCAGAATACAACATGTTGCTTTGAGTGTGTGGCTTTCTGAATGTTCACATTAATGCCATTGGGTTTAACAATCAACCTTTGTGGCCCTCCAACCGTCTTAAAACAGTGTTCACCCTTGTCACTTATGTTACTCCCCCTCACATGCGCTCCATCCCCTTTTAACGTTCCTTTTTGCTTCACGGGCAGGTTGAGAGCTGGCCATGCTTTTCCTTGTTTCAGCAATTTCTTCTTGGGGCAGCCTTACTGTTTCAGGAAGTTAAGAGTCTCTTGGAGTATGATTTTGGGCTCTACAACTTTAGATGACTGTTCTTGGATTTCTACGCTGACATCTGTTGCAGCCTGCCTTTTTGCTGCCTGATCTGCATTTGTGTCTGTAGCTCATAACATGTTAAAGTTTTTCATGTCATTTTAACTCCGTTTGGGCTGTCCTTCTGAATCAACTCTAGCAGCCTCGTTCTTGTTTTCAGCAAGAGTCTCATCTTGTAGAAAAGACCTCAGCTGAACCTGATAGTGTCACTCAACCTGACTAGGCTCAGGGATTTCATCTCTATAAATCCAGTACTGAAGTGTTCATCTACTGTATATCTACTTCCCTTGAAGCAAGCAACATCCTTTCTTTTAGTCCTGCCACTGTCCTGTGTGACATTTATCAGTGTTTGGCAGATATCTGTGGAATTGTGCCCCTTAAAATGTCCCTTTAATATTGCCTTCAGCTGGGTAAGAGTCTGGTCACATTTTATATTTAGCATGTCACAAGTGCTTAAACCGGGGCTAATTGATTTGATAACAGCTTCTATTACTTCCACCTCTTTGAGTCCTCCACTTAGGCCTCTCTCAATCTGATGCATTAAGTTTGTGTATGAGAGCCTGTCTTTCTGCCCCTTCTCCGCAGTCTGACCATAGATTTTAAATTCTCTCCATATGGTCACTCCAGGAAGTGCGTTCGCTGTGGCTGGCGTCACGTTTTCAGCCACTGTACTCTGAGGCCCGCTGCTAATGCGTTCACTCAGCCTTCTTGGTTCCTCCAGTAGAGCTTGTGGAGCCGTTACAGCTGTAGCCTGGCTGCTTTTTGCCGTGTTCAATTGTTGCTTCTTCTTTGGTAAATCTCTTTAACCGATTTGAACATTTGCTGGAGATGGCACGTCACCATCTCTCTCCCTTCGTTAGTCACAGCATCAGTGGACTCTGTTATTAACCATGTTAACGCCTGCCTTGTTGCAGCGTTTCCACATTGGATTTTAGCTTCTGCACACACCTTTATTAGCTGTAACTTTTCAAAATAACTCTGACTGTCTGCAGTCATGGGAAATAATTAGCACACGGCAGTATTCAGTTCTTTCTAAAGAAACAAGTACATACTGATGTAATTTTTATTAATATACAGAAAAGGAAAGGATTTGCAGGTATACGCTAACAATTAGTGTTGTTTTACTCATTAAACATAAGACATCAGTGAAAATGTGTGACACTGATCTCAGGAAGGTTTGCCCCACTCATCACTTTCCACTGTGAGAAGATTTAGACTGTTGATGTTTTATTCTCGGATGTTTGTGTTTGTGTGGCTTCAATAGTCCTAAGTCCACGTTAAGTTGCTGAGGTTTAAACTGGGCAGATCTCCTTTAAATTCTGATAAATTATGTTCTAGTCCTGTGTACCTGAAGTAATACGCCTATGTGTGATTTTAGCCATTTTAGGTGGAAATAAACAGAAGTAGGGAGCGTAATATTCCTTACTGGAAATAATTTTTAAGTTTTTGCATTTATACAATTTATTATTGTTAAAAATTATATTACATGTCCGAATATGTTAGAAAAACACATGTTGTCAGAAGGGGTCCTACGTTCTTCACATGACTGTTTATAAGTTAAGATAAAAAAACAACACAAAAGTTTGTATTTATTAAAATTAAAATTATTAAAATTATTAAAATTATAAAAATTTTTACAACTGTAGATGTTTTGTAAGTCTGCTTTTGGCCTCCTTAGCTAATAAAATTTGCATTTCAAGCAACAGGTTAAATTGAACATTAACATTTGATTTACAGGAACTCAGGGTTTTAGCACTTTTATCGTCTGAATAAGTACTAAATGCTGCTTCTCCATGTCTGGTTCTGGTTCTGGTTCTGGTTCTGGTCCTGGGTATGCAGAGTAGAGAAGACCTGAGTGGTCTGGATGGTTGATACTCTGACAAAAAGTCTGTGATGTATTTACAGGGGTTGGACAATGAAACTGAAACACCTGGTTTTAGACCACAATAATTTATTAGTATGGTGTAGGGCCTCCTTTTGCGGCCAATACAGCGTCAATTCGTCTTGGGAATGACATATACAAGTCCTGCACAGCGGTCAGAGGGATTTTAAGCCATTCTTCTTGCAGGATAGTGGCCAGGTCACGACGTGATGCTGGTGGAGGAAAATGTTTCCTGACTCGCTCCTCCAAAACACCCCAAAGTGGCTCAATAATATTTAGATCTGGTGACTGTGCAGGCCATGGGAGATGTTCAACTTCACTTTCATGTTCATCAAACCGATCTTTCACCAGTCTTGCTGTGTGTATTGGTGCATTGTCATCCTGATACACGGCACCTCCTTCAGGATACAATGTTTGAACCATTGGATGCACATGGTCCTTCAGAATGGTTCGGTAGTCCTTGGCAGTGACGCGCCCATCTAGCACAAGTATGGGGCCAAGGGAATGCCATGATATGGCAGCCCAAACCATCACTGATCCACCCCCATGCTTCACTCTGGGCATGCAACAGTCTGGGTGGTACGCTTCTTTGGGGCTTCTCCACACCGTAACTCTCCCGGATATGGGGAAAACAGTAAAGGTGGACTCATCAGAGAACAATACATGTTTCAAATTGTCCACAGCCCAAGATTTGCGCTCCTTGCACCATTGAAACCGACGTTTGGCATTGGCAATAGTGACCAAAGTTTTGGCTATATTAGCCCGGCCATGGATATTGACCCTGTGGAGCTCCCGACGGACAGTTTTGGTGGAAACAGGAGAGTTGAGGTGCACATTTAATTCTGCCGTGATTTGGGGAGCCGTGGTTTTATGTTTTTTGGATACAATCCGGGTTAGCACCGAACATCCCTTTCAGACAGCTTCCTCTTCCATCCACAGTTAATCCTGTTGGATGTGGTTCGTCCTTCTTGGTGGTATGCTGACATTACCCTGGATCATGGACCGCGGAACGCATTTCAAATTGGTCGGGCGCATGGAGACAAACGCGGCCGAGCGGGGGGGGGGAAGAGACAAGCGCGGGGGAGGACTTGATCATCAAAAGTAGGTAGGGCCGCGGCCCTACCGGCCCTACCGGTTCCGCGGTCCTTGCCCTGGATACCGTGGCTCTTGATACATCACAAAGACT
This sequence comes from Fundulus diaphanus, assembly GCA_037039145.1. Taxonomy (NCBI): domain Eukaryota; kingdom Metazoa; phylum Chordata; class Actinopteri; order Cyprinodontiformes; family Fundulidae; genus Fundulus; species Fundulus diaphanus. The sequence continues at coordinate 30,101,619 of CM073124.1, forward strand.
TGCTGTCTTGGTCACAGATGCGCCAGCAAGAGGTGCACCAACAATTTGTCCTCTTTTGAACTCTGGTATGTCACCCATAATGTTGTATGCATTGCAATATTTTGAGCAAAACTGTGCTATTACCCTGCTAATTGGACCTTCACACTCTGCTCTTATTGGTTCAATGTGCAATTAATGAAGATTGGCCACCAGGCTGGTCCAATTTAGCCATGAAACCTCCCACACTAAAATGAGAGGTGTTTCAGTTTCATTGTCCAACCCCTGTAGGTGCTGAGCCATTCAGTGATTTATAGACTAAATAAAGTCTATTCTCTGAGTTACAGGGAGCCAGTGTAAGGACTCTACTTTCTAGTCTTAGTGAGGACACGGGCAGCAGCGTTCTGGATCAGCTGCAACTGTCTGATCCACCTTTAGGCAGACCTGTGAAAACACCGTTGCAGTAATGAATTTGACTAAAAAACACAATAGTATAGAAATCCTCCATCTATCCATCCATCTCGGATTTAACCCTGACCTGGATCCATACCTCTGGACTGGAGGTGAGTGTCCGAACATAGAGAGTGCCGGTGAATCAAGAACTCTGATCTTTAGCCCCGATCTGTATGTCCATCTCTCTCTCCATCCAACCATCACTCGTGAACCAGAAAGCAAGATACTTAAACTGCTCTGCTGGAGGCAGAGAACCATGGCCTCAGACATAGAGGAGATAAGGTTTTTCAAAAACATTTACAAATACATATACATACCTGCACATGCTATGTGCATTTGTACTCTTCATCTCATTAAAACTCGGCTTGTGGCAACCTTACCGCCCTTGACTTACTTTCTTTAATCTTCAGCTGTGCTGGAAGCACTTACCAGAGAAGCATTAATCACAACCAAAGAACAATTTTTACTGGTGTCCCTTGTCTGCCACCATAAACCTCATTATCAGCTGAGATTCTGTCATCAATACTATATTAATAAGTTTTCTGCCTATCAGACAACAACAAGTGTTTATAAGTCGTTATATCTGCCATTTTTCTAATTCTGAACACACTATAGCCTCTGAGTTGACACCTAAGGTGTTTGAATGTCCTCGAACAGAAGCAAAGTAGATTTGCTGTGATTTAGCTTGCCCTGTTAGACGTCGTACAATACCACGACTTAAGATGCCGTTATCTGAACCCACTTCACAGCGGAATCACAGCCGGCTTTGTCCCCTAAAAACTTGCTGTTTTTAGTCCTGGACGTGTCAGAGAGCCGCTCAGGAAAGCATGTTAAGACAGAGAGAGCTAATTTATTTGCACAGGCAGCATTAGAGCATGTTTTTCATTTTGTATTTGGCTCCCCTGATTTCACAGTCTCCATGGAGATAGCTTTTAGTATGTCAGGCGCGTGGCCCTCCCACTCGGCCAGACGCAGCCCCCCGAAACAGCTGCTCGCGCTGCCGTTTGTTCCTGTCGGCGTATGTTTCTCACGTGTTCGCATTTCGGGGGCTGCATTGTTTACGGGACTCTATCCTAAAACTCCAGTGGTGCGAGCGATATCACTGAACGATATCGCGGTTCTCGTTTCCGTAACGGTATCAGCGCAGGTGGGGTTATTGTGGTCGGGTCAACACAGACCCGGTGGGTTAGAGGCTGCATACCTAATTATGCTGCATGCATGCTACGTTTGAAAAATAAGTAAAAATAAAACGAAATAAATAAATACAGGAAGAGGCAGTATGTAATTCTCTGTTTGGATGTTTGTAGAGAAATACTGTGCACATTTAGCTGTAGACTGTATGTTTTATGCAGACATAGGAGAGACTTGTGCTATAAATAAAACAGGGCTGCAGCGTGCTCACTTGCGGAATAATCTATCTGACACTATGGAGAAAGCCTGAGAGAGGGGATGGAGGAGATGGGAGATACAGAGAGAAGGAGATAGGATTTTAAACAGGTGGACTGAGGAGGAATCTGTTTGTTTTGTTCTGTTTTAGCCGCGCTTACGGGTATTTAACGGTTCCTGAAGATGTATTTAATCTCAGTCTCCTCCAGGTACGCCTGGCAAAACTTCTGTGGAGCTCCTCACCCTCTGTGTTTAATCTTGTCAGGGGAAGTTCCGTTAACTTTAACTTGCAAGGCTGCAGAGGAGCCGCCTCTGTGTGACATTTTTCTCTGGGGCACTGAGAAAAAGCCCTCTGTAGTGAGGATGCACGACTGACAGGGAGCTGACCGGAATCAACGGGTTTTTCAGCTTCCCCTGATCTGATCTTTTTATAGATTTACAGTGCTTTGCAAATGTTTTTCTCCAATACAGATTTCTTCTGCGTTTTCCTTTTTGTCGCGCTTGACCTTTTGCACATCGTCAAGCGACCGTTAATGCCAGACAAAGACAAACATGTTGAATTGATATTGTTATTCACAAAAAAATATGCAAACCAACTATTTATCCTGCCTTGTTAAATGATGAATTAACCATTAGTAACTAAATTTGATCATGCGTTTAACTTGCCACACATATGCCAGATATGTATAATAAAGACATGACTAAAGTAGAATCTCCCTGACAACCTGAAGTAGGCTAAAAGATCTCAAAAAGCAACACGTTATGTTCAAATCTAAAGAAGTTCAAGAAAGCATAAAAAAAAAAAAATCTGTCAAGAACGGTTTACAAAGCCATTTGTAAGGCTTTGGGACCACAGTGAGCTACACGAATGGAGAAACCTGTGTACCAGAACTACCTCAATAGCACAACGGCAACTCATGCAGGATGCTGGGTTGTGGCTTCAGGACTTGGCCAACAGTTTGTGACCTTTAGTTAATGGTTAAAGGTTAAGTTATACAGCAGGACAGTGATCCAAAGCATATCAGCAATTCCACATTCAAATGGCTCAAAAACACCAAAATTAAGACTTTGCAGTGGCCTAGTCAAAGTCCAGCCGTAAGTCCAATCGAGATGCTTGCACAAATCCTCAACTTAAAGCAAAAATTGTCCAATGTGGCTGAATTAGAAGAAAGCTTCCACAGACAAGAGACAGATTTTTTTATACACTGATATAAGAGCCTCATTTGCAGTTATCAGGATTGCATGAGGCCAAGCAGCAGGCAACCAGGCATTGGGTCTGGGTCAATTGGTTCATTTGCGTGGCTTCTTTCTCTTAATACATGAAATCTTTATCATAATTTGACTTAACCAAATTTATACAAATAAAATATAGTCTTGGTGTTTAGGTCCTATATGTCGGGCTTTATTATGGAAATAAATTATTTTGATTTGTATTTAAATTATAAAAGAAATATACATTTTCTGACAGTAAAAAAAAAAAGTACACTTGAAAATCGTTTTAATTATTTTCATTTACTGTCCATTTACTGTCTATTGCATCGTTTGCGAGCTGTTTAAAAACGACACGTCCTTTTGGCAGCATCTTTTCTCAAGGAACAAACGACCATCCAGATCAACGGGAACTCATGAAAAGAATGCTTACGCTCTGAAAAACACACATTCTTATGTGTCATACACATGCTCAAAAGTTCACACATCTACAATCACTTTTAAATCGGCAGTGAGATTTACTGACAATTTATTCTTTTAACTCAAGCTGTTATTGCGTAGAAACCTGCTGCTCCAATCGCAACAAGATACTTAGATTTCAAAGTCAAATGTGAACCACAGGTTGTTTTTGTCTTTTCTCAACTCTTGTATAAAAGCTACTAATGTAAAAAAAACAGTTTTGGAAGGACTGCAACCGGGATTTATTATTATTTTTTTTTTTTTGCATGTCGAGAATACCTTGTGTTGGATGTTCTTTGTAAAGAAACAAACTATTGTTTTGTCAAAAACCATCATATTGAACTGATTTAGCTCATTTTATGTATCTAAACTGTTGAGACAACATGGCCCTGAGATGTTAAAATGGGACAGGTTGCCGTATATGACAAGGCATTACATTCAATAAGTCATAGCGTGTTTTTGTAGTTACCTTTTAGCAATAGAAAAATAAGTTTCTCATTTTCTTTACCTTTACACTTCGGTATGAGCAAAATGTGATAACAGTTACTCATAATCTCACTGTTTGTTTTATAATGAGAGGCTGACATTAAACCCAAACCAAGATGCAATACTTGTAGGTAACTCCATTTGAATCCGTCCAGTAAGAAAAAAAATTATTCATTTTGTTCCCCCGTGTCTGTTTTTCTTGGCAGGTTATGGAGTTAAAGGGTCAGATGATCCATGTCCCAGAGTCCTGCTCCTTGATGTTTCTGGGCTCTCCGCGTGTCGATAAGCTGGAGGAGCTGATGGGCCGGGGTCTGCATCTGTCAGACATTCCCATCCACGATGCCACACGAGATGTTATCCTGGTAGGGGAGCAAGCCAAGGCCCAGGACGGCCTCAAGAAGAGAATGGACAAACTAAAGGTAAAAAAAAATGTCAACATCGAGCTTCCAGTGATATAAGAGAGAACGTTTTTAATTTGCCGGGACTGCGTGACCAGCATGGTGGCTTCTCAGCTACACCTCGTCTGACTGATCACATAAAACTGAGCTTAATTCAACTTTTTACGCCTCCCAAAAGATGATAAAAGCATTTAGGTGGTATTTGCTGAAAAGTTCAGACATTAACATACATGTTTGACAGCTCGACTTTATTTTAACGTGTTGCCCATGCTGGTCGAAACACACGACATATGTACATATTTTTTAATAATACAAACTGCTGTATTTTCAAGATTTGATTTATGTTTTTTTGGCACGCCAGTCTGATTAAATTCGAGGCTAACATATATAATGTGAAAATTCTGTATTTACATTCATTGCTGCAGCACCACATCTGGCTTCTAACAAAGAGGTATTTAGGAGGATGCGACCCCTCCACGTGATGTCGGCTGTCATCCGATCTTCAATGAATTCTCAGCAATGGGAGTTAAAAATGATTCAAACCAGCCTGCCGCTCGCTGGAGTCTGCTCATTAATCACCTCTTTAAGACAAGACCTGTTCTCAGGACTTTTATTCTAAGAAAAAGAAAGCAGCGGATTACAACCTGTAACTGGGAGGGTGGTGTGACGGGTCATCGCTCACTGATGCATGTAGCTGTACTGATATGTATAGCCTGTGTTGACTGTATAAATACATATAAGGTATGAAAATGTGTATAATGGGAGTTTCTCAAACAGTTTGGCTGCAGAGCTTCTCACAGCAGCTCAGCGGATGCTCGCTGCATCAGTCTCTGCAACCGCCTCCCCTTAGGCCGTAGTTATAAATAGCTTTATCATGCTTGAACAGTACTATAGCATTGGATCTTCAGGAAAGTTACAAACAAGCAGATATGCTTGGCTAAATATACCCCCTCCACCCTAAAGATTATCTGCATAATGCAGCAGAGTTCATTTGGTGCATTGCTCCTAGCTTTCAGCATTCCTGCCGTCTGCTCCTTCGTCAGAGCAGCAACATCCTGATCTCACTCCATCTTCTCTCAGGCCACCTTAGAGAGGACCCATCAGGCGCTGGAGGAAGAAAAAAGGAGGACCGTGGATCTGCTGTACTCCATATTTCCGGGTGATGTGGCGCAGAAGCTGTGGCAGGGTCAGCCCGTGCCGGCGCGTAAATTCAACGACGTCACCATGCTGTTCTCGGACATCGTGGGCTTTACTGCCGTGTGTGCCCACTGCACACCTATGCAGGTCATCTCGATGCTGAACGAGCTCTACACACGCTTCGACTACCAGTGTGGCATTCTGGATGTCTATAAGGTCAGTGGACGGACGCGTGTGCAATGTCTTCATGTCAGAGCCAGAAGCTGGGGAAAGCTTTCTCATTTCCTTTAGGGAAACTGGGGCATTCGTTTTTGGTAGAAAGTTTAAAAACATATTAATGTTTACTCTACCATGTACTCCACAAATCTACTCCACAGATTTGTGGAGTACATGGCTAACAGTTGACATATTCTCCCACCTGAGCTGTGGATCTCTGCAGCTCCTCCACAGATACCATGAGCCTATTGGCTGCTTCTCTGAATAATGCTCTCCTTGCTCGACCTGTCAGTTTAGGTGGGCGTCCATACCTTGGTACAGTTGCGGTTATGCCACACCCTTTCTGTTTTATAATGATGGACTGAACAGTGGCCCCCGATGAGATATTTAAAACCTGGGATGTTGTTTTGTAACCGAACCTTGCTGTCAACTTCATCACACCTTTCACAACAGACGTGGGGTCTGGTCTTCCCGTTGCTGTTTGTCCACTGATGTTCTCCTTCACAGGTCAGCGTTGTTTATGTGGAGATTAAATTACACTCACGGGGACTTTTAAAATGCTAATTAGTTACCTTGTGATGGGAACTGGTTGATTTTATTTAGGGGTGTCAGACTAAAGGGGACTAAAATACTTGTTTAAGGCACTCTGTGTGTGCGTGTGTTGGAAAAGGGAATGATATCCTGTCTCTCAGAGCTTAACAAAGACACCTTCCTGACATCGTCTCATGACTCTCCTTTAAAAATCGGCTCCTCTTGTGTTAGTAGTCAAAACGTGTGAGGCGGCAGCTGTGCGGAGAGATGGGAAGAGAAAATGCCGAGACGAAGGGGGACGGTGACTGTGATGAGGGTGGTTTTTGAGTGTGGCGATGGAGGAGTTGGTTTGTGTCACACAGAAAGCAGGAGCAGGAGGACAGAAGAGGAGAGTGAATCACCCGTATGTCGCTATTGTCATGGTTACTGTCAAAATGATTTAGCCTGTGGTAGGCTTTAATGAGAGCAGATTGTATTTCCAGATTCTTTTTTTGGGTTGTCTGCCCTAAAGCTATTTTTTTACACACAGTATCAGCAGTACTGATTTCTAGCTAACTTTTTTGCATATGATAGATCCAGGAAGCTGTTTTTTTTTGTTTAAAAATGTTTTGAAGGATGGTTGGAGCATGCAGCTTTTCCTACTGCTATGTGTAACTCAGGAAGATGTATGCTAGGAGGATGAAGTACTGGACTCAGGGATTCAGGGAACAACGTGTTTTTACACACTTCAGTATCACTATATGATGTTGCATTTTCTTGTTGCTGTCACGATCTGCACCTGTCTGTAATTGCTCACCTGTGTTTTATGTAATTACCATTTATCTTAGTTGTATTTAAATTCAGAGTTGTTGTTCCTTCGTTGTCAGTTTCCATCACTCTTGTCATCCCGGATTCCTGTGCCTGCCGATGTCCTGCTGGTCCTTTGCCACCACAGACCAAGACAGTTGCTACTTTTACTTAGAATTCATTTCTGCTTTTAATTTTGACATTAGTTTTAAATTCTTATGTTTTAATCATTTATTTTAATCATCCTTGTTTTCTAGCACGTTGGTGAGTGCCGGCTGTTTTTAAGTGCTTTATAAAATTAGAGTTGGCTTTGCTTGGTGTTCGGTGCCTCCCTTTTAAGGAACGGCCTTTTATGTCCTAAAAGCAAAACGTTGACCCTAAACTGGACAGGACACAGTCCAGACATGTCATGGACTGTGTCTTTGGTGTTTTCCATACACCGCCGAGGGTTGAGGAGAAGTGTCTGACTGGACCAGATGAGGGTCAAACGTGACAATATGCAAACTTTATCAAAAACAGCATTATTATTTTTACTCATCCTGTGGCAGAACCTTTTGTTGTTTTTGGCCTGATGCCTCTTTTTTTATTGATTAACTAAAAACACGTTGGTGTTGCACGTCATGCGTCAAAGAATGAGTCACTAAGTCATTTCAGGTGTACCAACTAGAGGCATCGCTGAGCAGCATCCACTGCTCCGGTAGAGGACAGTGTTCTGTTTTCAGCCGCTGTCGCTTCTGAAAAAAACTACCCACAGCCAAAGTCCAAGGACTTGTGACGTCTCAACACAATTCAGGGCAACACCCCCTGTGTGTGATAATGTTGGCAGCACTGGTGCCTGTCATGTGATGCATTGTGCTACAGCAAACCTGATGCTTTTCTCTTTATGGTCAGCTTTAAATATTTTTTTTGGCCCTTGCTTTTAAATAACAGAGCCTGTCAGTGTTTCCAAGCGAGCAAAATACATGAACTTAGGCACCTTTAACTGACTATAGCTGATTTTACATCTTGTACTCCAGAGAAAGCAAACATATTTTTTTTCTTATATGGGCTTGGGAGTCAAGGGTTGCTTTAGTAATTTAGTTTTTTCGCATATAGTCCCTGCTGCACTCATTTTGTAAAAGGATTCATTAATCTCAGCTCACGGGCCTCCTCTGTTTCCCCGTACAGATTGAGACAATAGGTGACGCCTACTGTGTGGCAGGAGGACTTCATAAGAAGGTTGAAAGCCATGCTAAACCAATCGCCCAAATGGCTCTAAAAATGATGGAGCTGTCTGAGGAAGTGCTAACGCCCGATGGGAAGCCTATCAAGGTGAGTTTTTATGTCCGTTCTTCCCTTACTGCGCTGATCTGTCTGGCTATCAAGAAACGTAATTATTTGGGACGTGGTTTCATCGGGTTCGGGTTTATTTAGGATCATTTCCCTTGGTAGCAGTTTTGAGGGTTTCGTTTTGCATTGTCTCTTTATGCTAAGGGTAACTGCAGTATTCAGTTTTCAGGGTATATGTTCTAAAGCAGATACATCTTCATTTCTCCTCAGTAAGCTTCCAGCTGGAGGTCAATAATATTCTCAATATCTGGTTATATGCTGAAATATGGTACCACCAAGTAATTAAATGTTTTATTGCTATTACAGCGGTCATCAACCGAATACTTAGTTTGATATGGCGCTCAAGAACAACTTACAACACCTGAAACAAGATATTACGCAAAGGATGACGTAGACCCGAAAAAAACAGATAAAATTAAACCACAGTGAGATATGGAATACTACAGATTAATGTTCAACAATTAAATAAATGAATGAGAAAGTGCAGTGCTGTACGAACAACCTATTTGCCTTTTAAATGAGGCAAGGTTAAAACACTCTTTCTGTCTTTATTTTACGGAGGTATATACTCAGATAACCTGTTATAACCTAATTTAAAGGTTGTGAGAGAACTAGCCGGTGCCGGGATGTCCAGAGTAGGTTCTTTGAGCCTTTTTATAAATGATTTTAGTGGTGTCTCTTTGGTATCAGATCACCATAATGATGTTTAAAGGCCTTGTTTAAATGCTCCATGAACAGATTTTGTAAGGCCTCCTGCTTTTCTGTTGAGAGGAGGACGGCTTCACCAAGGTACAACGAGCAAAAGTAGAGGATAAGATGGGTCTACGCTTTATTTCATTTCCCCTATTGGTAGTAAAAAGGTTCTGGCTGAGCTGCTTCTTTTCTTTACTGTTTAACTCCTGTATGTTTATCATTGTCACTTAGATCTTATCCAATGTAGATGCAGTTCGAAAGCTATTATTTTAACACATAAAATAAATTAAAAAAAGGTTAATTTCCATTAGTTTTTGTCCACATCTAAGCTATCCACCGCACAGACACGCATCATATCAACTTAGCTCAGGGGCCTGCAACCTTTACAGTCTAAAGAGCCATTTTGCCTACAGTCCACTTGAATTAAACACGTTCAGAGCCGCAAATGTTGCCTGGCCTTTTGAAAAAAGACAAGTTATAATTTTTGATTAAGATCTACTGTAGGAAATATGTTGTCATCGTTAAAGAAACGCCCTTTTATGTCTATTTTGAGGTTTAAAAAAAAGAGGATGGACAGGATGTTGATATTGGTGGATAACGATGTAAAATAAAAATCATAGTTTCCAACATAATGAAAAAATATTGATTTAAAATTAAATATCACTTTTAGCATCATTCTGTTGTGAAAATTAAAAGCAATTATTCCAAGAAAAAAAAATGCTAAAACCTGCATTTATTATCATTATTTCATTTAAATACCATAATAAAAATATAATTTGTAGCCAAAGTTATTAAGAGCCACTTGCGGCTCCAGAGCCACAGGTTGCCGAGCCCTGACTTAGCTCTATCAGTCATCCTGGTTCTTTGTGAATACATTGGGTTGGACTGCATTATTCTTCTACCAGAAGCTTCCTGAATGAAATGCTTTATCAGAAAATAATTGATGTTAGCGTCTGCTCAGCAAACAGCCATATATCAAGCAAATAATGCCAACCGATCTGAGTTCAGAGTGGCGACGCATTCCGGCAAAGTTTACAGTGTTTTTCACCTTTTCTATTAGAAATCCTGCGTTTGACCTTCATGTCTCAAATACATTCAGAACTAAAACACGCTGAATAAAGCTGAAGCAACTCATTGTATGTCCCAAAGCTTTGATCACTGAATGCACCTTTATCCGTACTTGTTGAGTTAGCGCCGATATAACTACGTATTTGTGCCATTTTTGTGGTGTGACAAAAGGAGAGGATCAAGCAGCTGCTCTGTAGAGACTTATAACTGTGTTGGTTTCTGAGGAAATAAAACGGCAGAGGGAAGGGAGCTCATCGTGTAGGTTTAGGTGAACATAAAATAAAAGCAGACCAAGATTTATTTCTGCTTCAGTTTCCATGAAGGTCAGCTGCCACTCGTAAGAAGCCTGAGTAGCTCTGCAGGTTTACATGCAATCACATATAATTATAATATGTGATTATAATCATATAAATCAGTCATTACTCGCAGTAATTATTGCAGTGATCATTGTGTAATTAGCTCAGTTGTCAACATTGCCGTTGTCACGCTGTGTGTTTGTTTTTGTATTGAGTCATAATGTAACACACCAACTTTTTTAATTAGTCAACTGATAAAAAAAAAATATAAAAAAGCCAAAAACAACAACTTAAATGCTGGTAAATTGAAAGTTAACCTCCGGCTTCATAACACTTGCTTAAAGCGGTGTTTTAGGAATCCTTGGACCTACATAGAGATCTGAAGTGTGGCTTTCAGCCCACATGACAGCGCTGAATAACATCCAGTGCAACCGATTTAATGTAAATCCAGCTGTTCTGTGACAGCCTCGGAGATTTCTTAGAGGACATTAGCGAACAAACAGCGTCATAAAGAGCGAGGCACAGAGCAGACAGGTTAGTGCAGAGCGGGGAGAATCTTAAAGCATACGGCACTTGGCAGACATGTGGAGGAAGGTGTTCTGGTCTGATGGGACCCAAGTTGAACTGTTTGGCCTTAGTGCAAAATGTACATAACATCGTACGTCACCCTGAACGCACCGTCCCCGCAGTGAAAAATGGTGGCAGGGCCGCCGTGCTTTGGGGGATGCCTTTCTTCAGCAGGAACAGGGAAGCTGATGGGCTCCTGGGAAGATTGATGGAGGCAAAAGAAACTAGAAAAATGCTGTTTACAGGCGCTCTTCATCCAGTCTGACATAACTTGAGGTTTTTCCCAAGAGAATAAATTTCAGTGTCTTGATTTGTCAAATAGGTAGAGCCGTACCTCAAAAGGTTTCAAGCTGTAATTTCAGAAAAATGTAGTTCTACGAAGCCATGACTCATGCGCCTGTATAAAAATGTCAGCCACATTTATTTGATGTTTATTGTTAAAATTTTGAAGACCATGTTTAATCTCCCTTCTCATTTCCTTCCATTTTATGCCTCCTAAGCTAAAAGCTCAATAAAGTACGTTGTGTACGTAACAAGACAACACGCGAAACACTTCTAGGGTTACGAACACGTTGGCCGGTCAGAGTGAGTAGAACATGGGGCCATATGCTCACATTAGTCCAAGCTGTGTTCAGCTCATTATTTTTGCTGCATCTCTCAGAAAATGCATTTTTTTTGCTTCGTAAAAACATGTTTGTTGCTTTTTTTCTTCTTCTTTTTTCAAATCTACACGGCACCGTTAAGGAGCTACAGAAGTGAGCGTGAGAGAAGCCGAGACAAGAGAGCTGCTGAAAAACAGACAGGACACCTCTGTGTGTACTGCTGTGGTCCTAACACGGTCCATTTGTCTCAAAATAGAAAGTCCTTGCCAAGCATTTCTGGCCTGCTCCTTTGCTCTTATATTTGCTCTCTCTCTCTCTCTCTCTGCTTTTCCTCCACCTCTCTTAATCTTCCTCTCCTTCTCTCAGCTGCGCTCCTTTATCTTCACCGAAGCGTCTGCAACTCCCTCAATTTCCTTCACACTTTCCTCCCCCTGGTTTTTGTTCTCGTTCTGAGTTCTTGTTTTGCCGTTGTAGTCCGCCCTCCTCATTTTGTGTGCCGCCGCAGAGGGGAGATACACAGATACGCCGCACTTCAGGATGATAAATGCTGTTCAGAGCGCGCTCTCAGCCTCAGCCAACGTTACACTGTTATGCAAACTAGCATGAGAGCCGGCGAGAGAGAATGGCAGAGAAAAGGCTTTGTGAGACACAAATGAACACAGAGTGATTCAAGGACAGCGAAACATACCGAGGTGTGAAATGTCAAGGAGACAGCATGGACAGTAATCAGACGCTGCACGTTGTTTTCATTATGCTAACGCTATAAAGTATCAGACTTTATCAATTGCTTGTCTGGATGGATGGATGGATGGATGATGAGCGGATGGATGGACGGACATTTTTTTCTGTTCTCGACAGGTGTGGAGGAAATGCAGCGTCCACAAAACCTGTTTATGAGTTCAGCCTTGTGATAGTGCGGCCGTATCTACCTACTGTCTGCATTACCTGCTGCATTTTTTTTTTATCAGAAAGTGTCAGAGGCTGATCATGCTGACCGAAAGCAGCTTTTTTTTTTTTTTCTTCTTCTTTTTTCCTCCTGACTACGTTTTCATATTGCAGTTGCAACAACCGCAGTGTTTCCGCAGCGAAAGGTTTTGGCCCCTCAAGTGCAAAGTCTAATCTCTTCAGCCCATTTACTGCTCACCATGCACAGAGCATGCTCTTGCAACAAGACGAAGGAAACCGTGGAAGGGACTGGCGCACAAAGCTCATCCGCAGTTGCTAGTACGTGATGCCTGATACGGTGAGAACCTCCAGGAAATCCCCACGAAGGTTCATTTATAGATGTTGTCCTTTCAGTGGGTCCAGCAGAAAGTTTCCACTGTTTACAAAGCTGCCAGGGGGCTGCATGCCGTCCACGCTGCAGAGAAGACACATCTGTGCCTCCTCCATGACAACGTGTCATAACAAGGGGATATCGGTGCAGAGTCAAGCAGTGTGTCTGGCAAGAAACTTTGTAAAGAACGTGACTGGAAAGTACTGGCCACTGTTTTTGTTTGTGTGTATTTACAGATGCCTTTTTTATGAGACAACAGCTAACGGGTCTGTTTACGCCGTAATAACATTTTTAAAATAGTGTTTGAACCAAAGTGAATCCTCCAGCCAATCATGGCTTCTACTTTTCATTTGCCGTTGCATATCCTGCTCGTGTTGTGTAGCGTGATCTTATTATAAAGTTTAAAGTCCATTGGATAGAATTTAGATTCACTTTTTATAACCTGCTCTTCAATCTATGATTGTATTGTTTCTGCAGGGCCACAGCTCGTGGAAATCTTTATACCTGAGCACTCCCTCAGTCCATTAATCTGGTAATCAGAGATGCATGCAGTCATGCAGGCATGACTTATGTCATAAACTGAAGTCTAAAATTCACTTTATTTGAGAAAGAGACAAAATCTCTTTCTAGAAAGGTTGCTCAAGTGTGAGCCACCAGAGTTGACAAAGACTCCTGGATAGGTGTCGTAAGGTTTTCAGAAAGAACTGAGCGAAAGTCCGGTTGCCTCGAATTTAAGCCTGTTTGCTGTTGCGATGACCCCGATAACTGAGAATTTGCACAGGCTCTCTAGAAAAGGCTTGGAGCAACTGCTGAAGCCAGTGGAAAAAGAGCTGATAGTTTTGAAGAAATTGACATTAATACATTTGAACTAGATTGTAGCAAAACATCCATCCATCCCTTTTCTGACCCGCTTAATTCCTCATGGGGTCGCGGGGGTTGCTGGTGCCTATCTCCAGCGTTCTGTAGCAAAACACAATAAATAATATTTAATAATAGGGAAAATAGGCGAACCAGGTGTTTGGGATAGACCATGGACTATAAACTGTTAGCATCGTCATATAAACAATGTAAAATGTTACATAACCAAAACTATTGCATTATACAAAGCAAAATATATTCTAGATAAAAAAACATATAACGGTTCCATGCATGGTAAAAAAGAAAGTGTTAAGTGGGATGGGAAATAAAGAAGGCGTTGTTCAAAATCAAAATTGAAAAGATGTACAAAAAACAGCTGGTAAATAAACGAAAGAGAGAGGTTTGATCATCATCCTCATTGTCTGCGAGGAATAATCCATCCTAATCTAACTTTACTTTAGCAAAACATCTTTTCTTGGGGGTGTCTACCACCTCTCACCCACTGACTGCTGGAGATAGGCATCAATGCCTCGGCAGCCCTGCACTAATAAGTGGGGATGGATGGATGGATGGATGGTCGGACAAAGCATGTAGCTCTTTTTAATTTGCTCTTTTTAATTGATGTTAGTGATTGTAAAAAAGCGTAGAGTAATAAGCCTATCAATTTGTGTTCAACTTTGATAAAAAATGTGTGTATTTGTAATACAATACACATTCTGCTAGTTTACCTTTGTTTTATAAATGGTAATACAGATCCAAAATAAATACCTTATCTATTACTGTTGTTAAAACAAGACTTAATTCCTTTTGGGAGAAAATCTGTCCACAATCACATAATCCACTGGACAGTTCCATCGGTGGTGTGCATTCCTTTGCTATTCAAAATGGAACATTATTTTGCTCATTTCACACGTTTCTGTACTCCGTACTTCAGCTTTGGTTACGCTGATTTGTGACGCCGCTTTTCTTTTTCGTTCTAAGTTTATGTCTATTTCAAATATCAGAAAATATGTTATTTTAATAAGTTATTGCTCAGCCAACTCAAGGGCGGAAATCACAAGCTTGTGTTCTTCTTCTGTTCTTTCAAATAGGTGGTTCACGGGGGCAGCTCACTGTTGCCACCTCTTCTGGCGGCGTGGAGACAGTAGACACCTGAGTCGAAGGCTGAGGTGCAGGGAGCCCACAAATAGTCCGTATATGCGCGTGTGAGCTGGCACATGTGGATGCGGAGAAGCATGTCGAGCGTTTCAGTCTGTCTCTGCCTCTGTATCCATTTGTCAGCATGGCCAGAGGCTACGCCGTGATTGGCTGTCTGCGAAGCTGCGGCGTTTGCTCTTCGACTTCAATGAAGGGCCATGTGCGATGGGTGCTGACTCACAGCGAAACAGAGGGGAAGAGTGTACGGCTATTACTGCGTGTGTTTTGAGGCTCAGAAATAAAGAGGAGAGTGGGTGCAGATGCAGATCTGTCTGTCTGTGTGTGTGTGTGAGCGGCCGTCTGCCGTGGAGACGGGCGGGTAAACGTCCGCCTGTACGCGGTTTAGCAGCAAAAATAGGTCACACTGGTGCACCTGCCAGCCCTCTCCTCCCTCGCTGTCTGTTTCATTTTCTTTATCTCTCCCCCTGAACCGTCAAGGTCCTGCTGTCTAATTATAGGTTCACTTTGCCTTTCTCTCCATTGTCTTTGCATCCGTGGGAGCTTGCTCGGTCTCACTACAACCCTCGGCTGTTGTTGCCATGACTCCGTTGCAGTGCGCTGGAATGCACGCAGAAATTAATTGTTAACAATATACTGGGTTCCTCTGGCTCGCCGTGTGTAATGTACGGCGTATAACCTTTACCCAAGTGCTACAAATCAATAGATGGTCAAGTGGCCCTGAATCGGAAGGATGGCCTTCACTCTGCCTGCGGTTATATATAGATCCACGCTAGATTATAAAATGAGCTCCGTGAACCTGTTAAAGGGGAGTGAATCGCTAATTTTCCCTTTCACTCTCGTGCTATTTTAAATCCTGTTGCCGCAGGGTATGAGATTAGATAATAACATCCACGCTATTATGGAGGTATGATCGCTATGCTGCATTATCCGTTGCTTGTTCCACCATGCTTCTAGTTCAAAAGCAAGAACGCTTTGGTGGTGCACAGTAATTAATTGCATCAGTTCAGCTCAGCTCGGGGAGCTCATTTGTGAGCGGTCTCTGCAGGGCCTGGTGTCACGTCACTCCAGAGGCCGGGTTGGGTGGAATCCAGGCGCAGCATTAAACCAGTTTGCCCACATTCCCTGCTGCAGACACGGCACACAGAATTTCTATTTCCGATATCTGTCTAATTTCATTTCTCTGAGGTGAACATGAGATCTACTGTGGGGTTTGCCTTCTTATCCAAGGACAGTATTCATCGGAAGGAACTTCAACAAAAGTTTGCTGGCGTGTCATAAGTCTAATGGCTTCCTCCCTTCTGTCTCTCTCCCTCCCTCTCTTAGCTAAGAATAGGCATCCACACAGGTTCGGTGCTGGCAGGCGTGGTTGGGGTTAAGATGCCACGGTAT
Source organism: Fundulus diaphanus (assembly GCA_037039145.1). NCBI lineage: Eukaryota > Metazoa > Chordata > Actinopteri > Cyprinodontiformes > Fundulidae > Fundulus > Fundulus diaphanus. The sequence goes on from CM073124.1 coordinate 30,117,892, forward strand.
TGCCTGTTTGGAAACAACGTGACTCTAGCCAGCAAGTTCGAATCAGGAAGCCAACCAAGGTGCATCAATGTTAGCCCAACAACCTACCAGTAAGTCCTTGCACATACAAATGTAAATGCTTGGATGGAGATGAGGGAGCATGTTGTTTTTATGAAAAGAAGACAGTTCTGATATTGTTGTTTATATTTAGTCTGATGAACTGAGGGTAAATCATGGAGAGCCCTTCAGATCCCAGCTGTTACACGGCGCTTCACATTGGTTAGCACCTAGTAAGGTTGTGTCAAAAGCCCCAAAATTAATCTTTTTTTCCAGTTACATAATCTCACTGTGAAATTTAAATAACAAAAACAAAAAATCCAGCTTTTACCACGGGGACATTTATTTAGAGGGGAAGAACTTGCAAATTAAATATATCTTTTTTTTTTTTTTTTTTGTTCACTGTTGTCACACCTCTTGTCACCCTGCTGTTAATACTTTGCACCAACCCTTTTCTCCGATGGGACAACAGCACGTAGTATAACATTTCACAACTATGAGAGGAGGGACCTTCCACCGTTCCTCTGCGAAAATCTCTCCACATCACTCTCCAGTTGTCTCTCATCGGCTCGTTACTTTATCTCTCTGTCGTTCCAACAGCTTTTTTCCCCCCCAGTCAGTGTCAGGTCCTCCGTTGTTGCCACCAGTCTGTTTTTTTTTTGTTTCCTTGAGCTCATGTAGAAATAAACCAGCTCTGATCCGTTTTTAAATAAATGCTCTGACTGTAGAAGTGGTCACGGTTAGGAAAGTAGCTATCCTCTTGTAGCCATTTTCCTGGTTATGCTCAACACACATCCTAGCTTACTTCAATTGCAACTTCTGTTGTCTTTCCCATTTTGAGGAGTAGCTAAGAGAAAAGCTTCAGTTATGTTTATTTAATGGGAATCCCTCAGGCTTTCAAATAATTGCGCAACTGGTCATTAAAAAAAAAAGATTATTTCCTAACCTTTGGTTTTCCTACCTGAATAAAAGTTCTCACATGAAAGGCTGGATTTTTCAGTTATTTTCCCCTCAATGCCGTGATTGTGAACAGCTTTTAAGTTCGACTGCGTCTTGTTTCGCAACCTTTACAACACCTGATGCTCTTCTTTTATCAACAGACTGCTGAAAGACGAACGCTCTTTCTCCTTCATCCCTCGTTCTCGGCTGGAGCTCCCAGATAATTTTCCCAAAGAGATTCCAGGGACATGTTACTTCCTGGAGGCAGGGACTTCCCACAGCCACGCCTCGCTTACCAGCTCTCGCTCGGCTCCCCCGGCCTCTATGAGGAAGGTCTCCTACAGCATCGGGACAATGTTTCTAAGAGAAACCAGTTTGTAGGTCCATGCGCAGGTGTTCAGGCGGGAGCGACTGGATTTGAACCCCAGAGACACCCAGGAAAACCAGTCACACAGAGCCGTGGTTATGCAAATGTGTTATGTAAAACGTGGGATTCACACCTGATTGGTGAAAGATGCTTTCATCGTAGATGAAAGAGAACAACTGTCCCTTTCTCCCCCGAGCAGTGGAGATATTCTTCAAACGACCTGAGGGACGGCGGCTGCACTAGTCCTTTTTCTATCCTCCAAGAGGTGGACAGGTATAATGGCGTTGTGGAGAAACGTCCAGACAAAGACTGTGTGTCTCAGCTACAGCCCCGCTGTCTAGTTCTCTTCGGTGGTCCGCACTCAGACGATACCCAGACCTTTGTCCGGATTGAACAGAACTGGGTTAAGACTGACAGAGACCACACTCATGACCACTGTTGCCCTCATTCGCTATGTGCAAACAGAACAAAACCCCTTTCTCACGTGTAAGGTGGGTGCTGAAGAATGAATTTTGTATGACCTGCTGTCCATCATGTCCAAGCCGGGCCGCTAGTAGGATAAACAATACAACTCTCTGCGTCCTTCATTCACATCTGTCTTTAGGTCAGGTTATGCTTTAGTAAATATAGGAGCTCCTGCTCAAAACTGTTAACATGAGGCCAGCTGGCTGGGATTTGTCAAGGAAACAAGTGGGTTTGTTTTAAAGAGGTAAACGGTGGAAAGCTAATGCCAACCAGAGTCGTACCAATCCAGACGTACAGCCTTCATTGTTTGGGACCCTCCGCAAACTATAGCAGACAATAATTTAATAATGCAGTGTAACAGAGCGCTAATAACACAAGAATTAGGATTGCTCTCAGCAGCTTCGTGCTTCTTTGTTTTTAGCGCGTTTCATGCTTCAGCCTCTTTTCCGTGAAATCAGTTGTCGGCATTTACCAGCTCGTGCTTTCTTCCATTCGGCCGATCAGCATCTTCTACCCACATGTAGCATCGTCTGAAAGCTTTGCTTTTAGAGGGGACCTGCACAGCTCCGTCTGCAGCTTGCTTAGAGTAACGCGAAGCAGTTTTCACGTGCGCAGGAATTACTGGATTGTTGTGCTGTTTTTTTTTTGTTTGTTTTGTTTGTGGAGTGGTTCACAGTTCCTCACCCCAGTCCTGAAAGAATGTCGAATCAAAGTTTTCACCGGACAAAGGTGATTTTCTTCTAATTGCACTGTTTATAAAGACTGATGGAAACGTCCTGCATTCACTTTGGCCTGTGCAAACTTCAACTATACACAGTTAAGCCCAACATTATTCATACCGCCCACTGATTTAGATTTTTTTCATAACCTCCAGGTCTTTGAGCTTGAAAGGCCTCCTTGTTCTCACCCTAATCTTTAGCTCCCTCCAAAGACTTTCTTTTATTCATCAGAGTTTTGATCAGTCAGGACAACAACAGGGCCTCTCCACAGTGTCAATGTTACTTTGAGTCAGGAAACCTTTACTTTTCACCTAACTCTGCCTGGAGTATGAATCACTTTGGGCTCAAATAGAAATATTGTTCAAGTGTACCTGTTTGCTGGCAGACTGAGTACGACTTGCTGAATGAATATCTCAGGCTGTCCCAGACGCTTACAAACATGCTAATTTAAAATTGGCCATCAAAAAGTGGGACTAAGAGTATTTCAGAGACTTTCTAGAGATTTATTCTTCTCTATTCTAAAGTAGCTTTTATTTATTGCTCTAAATTATGTTCTATGAAATTCCACCCAGACGTCAGAAATTGAAAAGTCGGGTGAAAGAAAGAGAAGTACAGAAAGTGACAGAGCAGTGGCGCTCGTTTTCATGCTAATATTCTAATAAGATCGTCACTGCTTATTCTAATACGTTATTCATTCAAAACAAGTTAAAAAATGATAGTGGTTACCTAGGCTTAAATATGCTTACCTACTTCTTAGATTTAAAAAATGCATTAGGCTTTTTTTTCTTTAGATTTCTGTTTTAATTTCAGATAGAGGTCAATTATATGACTATAATCCTCCATCGATGCATTGGCAGAAAAGCATCATACCGTTTTGCAAAGTGATGTAGCAGGACTTAAAAATAATAAATAAAATGTGCCAATTTAATTCAAAGATGCCACCAGCACAGGTTCATCATGATGCTGAAGCAACAGCGGGGTTTCTGTGTGTCGTTCTGAAAGATTATCGATCAAGTGTAGGAGTCTGTTCCTCTCTGAAACATGTGCCATATGAGAAATCACTCACTGTTTGTTGGATGCAAAAAATACTGTTGCTAACACAAAAAATAGGGCCATTCCCCCCCCCCCCCTCCCCGCAAGTCATGTAAAGAAAAGCGACACCAGCTTTAAAATGCAATATTTAATATTAGTAGAAGTGATGAATAACACAAGTATCGACTTTTAACATGCCTGAGGAGTCAACTATTGTCATTGTGTGTATTAAATAACTAAATGAATAAGCAGATGAATAATGAACTGAAGGGATGTTAAGGAAACAGACTATTAAATTGGTAAATTAAAAAGAGATTACACAGCAGGTGGAAGTACATCTAAAAATATAGAATTTTCTGGGTTTTTTTCTCCCCCCCAGTCTGAAATTTGCTTTCCAGTTGTAGGTCAGCGTCATCACATCTGATTAGTGTTTTATCTGCAGCGGTCGGGTTGTTGTGCTCTAACTCTGTTTCATCAGATGACTTTGAAAATACAGCGTCTGTCCAGGGATCAACACGTTAACGCAGCTTTGCACAAGAGGGATTTGGACTTTGAAGGGGTTAAATGTGATCGTGCAGCCATTTTTACAGAAAAGGGGCAAAATGAGGATTTGTTAGGTTTAAAAAAATTACTTTTTACAGATTATATATGGAGCTGAAAACATAAATGTCCAGATTAATCAGACTAAGCGTTTCCTGTTTTTTTACGTCAGCTAGGGTTAATAAATGTGTTACGATTTAATAAATGCAAGAAAAATGGTGGAGAGAACCTTTTCAAAGAATTGTTTTTGTTACGTTTTCAAATTCAAAAGTTGAAATAAACCAAGATTGCTATGCTTTTAAACAATGTGGAAAAGCCTAAATCAAACCCCCAAAATAACAGTACGACCCCCTTTTGGCAGGTGGGATGTTTTTTTTTTTTTTTGGGGGGGGGGTTAGTAAGGATAAAGTCCTTATAATCTAAAGTGTAGCCTTCCACCTGCATTAAAATGAGGAATGTTGGGCATCTTGTAAAGTTATATTTGGTACCTGTTTCACAAATAAAGAAATACTAAATCTTCTTAGCACATCAGCATCAAATCATCTACCCCCCCCTTTAGGAACCCCTGGGCTACATGGTTAATATCACAACGTTTGAGTTAAATGGAGGCCCCCCTGAGGATGTCTCTTTAACATTATTCTTGTGTGACATCAGGTTGTGTGCAAGGGTAAAGGTGGTCTGGAGGCCGGCTGCGCCAGAACTTTGCAGGTTGGCGGGGAAAGGCGTCTGGATGCCAGAGACGCAGGAACAACTGAAGGCATGAAGCAGAAAGTTGAAGCTTGGGAGCAAATGGGTGCCTGTAATGAGCAATGACTCTAATTATACTGAAAAAGTAGTTACAAAGTGGGGTGAGGACAAAATTTCAAGCAAACGCTTGTGAGAGGCTTGTGGAAGGATGTCCAAAATGCATGACCTGAGTCATATAGTTTACCAAATACTAAGGAGGGGGGTGGGGATGTATCACTATTTTGTCAATTTCATAATAAATAGAAATAATTTAGTCAGATTTAATATTAGAAAAAAAGTGTTACAATTTTTATAGTATTGTTGTTATTACTGGCCATATTTATAGCTACAGTGACTCTAATCCATGATATCTATAATTGCAGTAGGTGCCAAATGATAAAGACTAAATGGTTTAAGTTTATATTTGAGCACTCTTTGAAATGTCTGATGAAGGAAATATTGTAGAATTTAAAAAGATATATATTTTTACATACCCATTATGTTGACCAAACTGTAAAAAAAGAGAAAAATCTCCACATATCTATTTTTAAAATTGCTTTGTATTATGAAATTACAAGGGGGAAAAAAACTGACTGTGGGAGGGGGGGAAAAAAAGAAGTACAGATCAAAAAATAGTCTAGACATTTGCAACGATATTATTTAGAACAACAAAACGAACTCCGAACTAGTGCGTCGCTCAGTGGGCTAGTCTGATCTGAAGCAGCGAGTATTTTGTGTCCGGTGTGCATTCATTTGTGGACAAGTTACTGCTCGGCGTCAAGAGTTGGTAGATTGTGTTGTGTGGAGACACTAGTGAAGGCAAAAGATGGCAAAATGTTGTCAACATGCGACCGTCTGAAAACAATGCGGCACAAAAGTGTTTCTGATGTACAGCCGACAACACGAAAGCATGTCCCTGGTACCAACAGAGAGCCGGCGCCTGCAGCAGCCACGTGAAGCAATAATAATCAGATGTATGCAGGGAGACAGAAATCTGTTTTTTTTTTTTTTTTTTTTTTTACATATATAAGGAACTAAATCTTATAAGCAGTCCCATGTAGACACGTTAACATGCTATGAGGTGTAATTACAAGTCAATAATGCATACATGCATTGTTATATAACTGGTAGAGCTCTTGTAGCCTGTACGTATCGAAGGTGTTGTTCTCGCCGAGCTTCAGAGCTTAAGCTCTAGTTTCGGGGCTAAATAAAGCAGATTACGCCAGCCTGACGCCCACACGATTGGTGTCCAACTCTCCAGTCAAGGCTCCGGTTCTTGCATAATATCAGATATTTAGAAACTTGTGTGACTCTAGCCGCTCCGACGGAGAGGTTGTCCAGGTGCTGTTTCTCTGCAGAGTCATGGATTGTTGCATCTGCAGTAAATACTCAGACGCAGGCACACAAACAGTTACGGTGGTGTGTGCGTGTGTGTGTGTGTGTGTGTGTGTGTTAAGTGTCCAGTAACATAAAGCCAAAGCAATCGTTTTAGTTTTTTTTTTTAACCTTTTTTCTTAAAGTTCCAAAACTAACAATTGTGTTTAAGCCTTCTCCTGATTGATTCTGTTTGACTGAATCATTCTAATACTAGAACATAAATGCATTATTCCACAGACCCCGATTCAAAAAGCGTGTTTCTGTTGTTTTTCTTGGTCAGACATCATTCCTGGCAGTGTTCATGCCACCATGCCAAACATTCTGTATGCTTGAGTAATGTCGTTTTTTTTATTACTATAATAAATACAATATTCTCTGTATTTGTATTCTCCAGTCAGTTATATTTTCAACTGGTTTCTTTACTGATGTATTGATGATTTGTTTTTACTTAAACCTGAAATGCATCATTCTCTTCAACATTAAGTTACTTTGTGTATGTTCTGTTTATGTCTGAAAGTTACGAAGTACATTTTGTACCATGATCAGCTCTATCCCGAGCGACTCACTTTGCAGTAAGTCTGAGCTTATCAGAAAGCGGTATGAGTTTCATCAGTGGCGGCTTGGCTCTCTCAGCTGAAAGAAACTTGACCCAAACTTGTCTTAAATGTCCACATTCATAGAGGGGAAAAAAATAATCCTGCCATGCCCCCTTTCTGTTAAGCGTTCCTTTTCTGGAAATGGTATATTCGATCACAGGTTTTCATATTTATTTATTCTTTGTTCTGTTTCAAGGCACATCTTGACATAGACAGTGTTTCAACCCTGTTGTTGGGATCAGGTGTTCTGCTGTATTTTAGGGTGCTCGATGACAGCTGTTGGTTTCTGGCTGATGTTTAGGGCACATCGTCTGTCTTACATACTGTAAATAAAAACAAAAGAAAACACCAAGTATCTTTACAATTACAAAAAAAAAAAAAAAAAAAAAAATGCCTTGGACTCTTATTGTGAAATTTTTCACCTCACCTGACCTCATTTTTCTCCCCAACAATCTGTGTGGCTCAGTTTTTGAATTTGCAGCAGTGAAGCATAAACGAACACCTTTGTTTTACAAAACAAATACATTACACAAAATAAACTTGAAACAGAATTAATTACACAGAATTGACTCAAAATAGCTTCACAAGTTCTTAAAAATACAAAAGCCTTAATATTATTCAAAACACTGCATTGAGAGATATGGGGTTAAAATTCTCCTCTCCACATATAACGCCCTGATTGTTCCATATGTTCCTTACAGAGCATTTCACTCTCAAACTGCAGGTCTACTGGTTCTTCCTAGTGGTTCTAAAAGTAAAATGGGAAGAATGACCACTTTTACTCTCTCTGCTACTTTCTCCTACTACTCTCCAGTCATGCATTATTAGCATTATCAAGTTTTTTGTTGTTATTTTCAAATGTTATGACATGCAGCTCAGTATGAGGGATTACCGTAAAGTTAATGACTCGGTGCAGTCAACTCTCCGGGGTCACTATGTGCCTGTTCTGAAAGAGGAGGGATTGCTGCAAAGCCATTCACTCCATGAGCTGGCTTCACATATAAAAAAATAAGTTTTACCACTTGGCATAATATTCTGAAATTGGGTATATTTTCACAACATTTTCCCAAGGTAGCTGAATTTTGGCCCATTTCTCTGGACAAAGCCGGTGTAAAGTGAATCAGGCTTGTAGGCCACCTCGCACACACACAGTTTCCTACAGGACTGAACTAAAGGGCTTTTTGATGGCCTGTCCAAGACATGTTGCTTGAATTTTTCCACATAATGTTGTTTCCTTGTGTTGCCATCTATTTTGAGAAGTGCGTCATTCTGTCTTCTGCTACAACATGATGATGTCTTCCCTGCTTCAATTTCAGCAAGTGACAGGAAATCTCTGCAGAAAAGAAAATCTTTATCCCTGAATTTGTTTTCTTTTAACTGTAATTAGACTTTTTTTTGTTGCTTTAAGATTAAGGCAAGGCAAGTTTATTTGAATAGCATGTTTCAGTAACAAGACAATTCAAAGTGCTGTACATGAACAGGACATAAGAAAGGAAAAGATTCAGAGGAAAGTGCATAGCAGTGGAATATTAGCAGCAGGCCAAGATGTAAGAAAAGTTGGACTACAAACTAACACATTAACATTCAAAGGCAGCTCTGATCAAATAGGCTTTTAACATTGATTTAAAGAAACTCAGGGTTTCAGCACTTTTATAGTGTGCTAGGAGTTTGTTCCAGATAGGTGGAGTATAAGAACTGAATGCTGCTTCTACATGTCTGGTTCTGGTGATCCAAGGTAGACTTGAGCCAGAAGTAATGGCTTCTTTTCTCTCTGACTAACTTCAGCTCGTGTCGGTAAAGGACATCGCTCACCGTGGAGCCGCCTGAAAACGACATCTTCGCGAAATGTTTTGCTTTTATTTTTGGGTTTGATGCATACATTGGACCCCAAAACACGTCCGAATCTGGAACGCAGCATCTGTCTCGTTCCTGAACAGCATGACAACTGGACAGTCCCATACCTGCGAATAACTGTTGTTATGCTGTTATGTGTCTGGAAACTGTGATCAAGAAAGAACCAGACTGGCAAATTTCCACATTTCTTTTCTTGATATCTTTGTTTATTTCTTCAGATTTGCTCATGACATCACATGAGGAAGGACAGTGTCTGAGAAGATCAGGAGCTTATTTACCACAACGTCATCTGGGCTTTCCCCAAATTGTTTAGATGCGTAGTAAACTTATTATATGTTAACTTCAGGTTTTGAGTAAAGTAAAAAAAAGACATTTACCAATTTTTCTGTAATTTAGCAACTGGTAGCCAATAATACATTTGGAAATCATAACTAACCTAAAATAGGGAAAGTTTAGTCTAAAATAAATAAGTATTTGTGTTTTATAGAGCATCTTAATATTTGTAATGCATTAAATATTTGCTTTCAGCTCTAGCTCCACCACATACTCTACAAACATCAGCATGAATGAGCCAAATTACATTCAGACTCTTAGAAAATCCCATATTTGCTTGATTTAACCCAGAAATTACAAAATAGCTCTTCACATTTTATCCACTATGGGCTGGTTCTGAACTTGCTGTTCGGTCTGGGTTGGATCTGGACTATAAGAAGTACTGCCATAGGGAATCCAGACATCTGCCTGCAGGGTTTTTAATAAGATAACCTATGCAATTTACCTATTTGGAGAAGCTTAGAAACACGGTGGAAAATCAGTTTGAGGATATCTCCAAACCATGTGTTTAATTGGTTATCATATGAACTATTTGAACTTTAATTTTTATTTTATATAATAAGTTTTTTTTTTGTATACCAACTAATTCCTAACATTAATGAAATGTTTTCCTGATGTAGCTCACTCTTTGATTTATTCAGACCCTTCGTTGATTTGCTTCATCGCCCTGGCACATCATCCGCCCGTCCTCCTGTTACCTCTTTACCCTCTGGCACCCTTACTGTGTGCAAACACACCCCATTACACTAACTGGCAGTGGCATGTTTTTGCATTTTTCACATGGATCATTTTCACCGGACCACATTTGGGATGAGCATCAAACAGACAAACCAGCTGATGGGCATCAGACACAGACCCACACTGCAGGGATATGAGAGGGGACTTTTCTGCCATTAACATACTGGGCCCGTCTCATTAGCCAAATGCAGCACTCCGGAGTTATGGGATGCCAACAGTGTCAGCATTTCAGCAGTGGCTTCACAGGATGTGCACTCTTTTGTTAACTGACGGGGAGATCTACAGGGATAGTTTCAGTGGTGGCTCGTCAATAGGGGACGCTAGGGTGCCTCCCCCATCAAAATTGCCCACCAAAAAAGTGTTAACACTGTAAATATGAATTACGAAATAAAAAGTAATTAAGCCAACAACAACCTCCCCAAGGAGCAAGTTCCCAAAAAGAGGTTGAACAGTATCATGTGTGCCACTGGTTTAATGGGACACATACCATCAGAAAACCAAATAAATTGGTTAAACCTGTAACTTATACTTCATTTTTATATTTTTATATGAGTGGTGGTTATACTGGGCCAATGTTGTACTTGGCATTCTTGTATTTTTTCATGGAAACTTCCGACTTCAACGATAAAACAGAACATTAACCGAGGTCTAATTTTATTCTGGTTTAGAAAGCTACAGAATGAGGACCACGTGATCCACCTTTAATTTTTTTAATTTGCATATAATGATAAACACTCTCATGATATGTATGTAAATATTAACCCCCTCCCCCCCCCCCCCCAATTCATTTGTATTTATATAGCACCAATTCACAACACATGTCATCTCAAAGCACTTTATAAAGTCAAATTCAATCAAATCATCCAGACAGATTGGTTAAAAAGTTTCCTATCTAAGGAAACCCAGCAGATTGCATCAAGTCTTGACAAGCAGCCTTCTCTCCTCATGAAGGAGTGTAGAGCCACAGTGGACAGTCGTCTGCAATGTTGACGGCTTTGCAGCAATCTTTTATACTGAGCATGCATGAAGTGACAGTGGAGAGGAAAACTCCTCTTTAACAGGAAGGAAAGCGTCCAGCAGAACCAGGCTCAGTGTGAACGACCATCTGCTTCGACCGACTGGAGGTTAGAGAAGACAGAGCAGAGACACAAGAAGCACAGAAGAACTGATCCAGGAGTACTTTCTATGTTAGATGGTAATGGCAGATGATCTGTCCCTCAGAATGGCATCGCAGCTAAAACAGAACACCAGACCAGATGCACCTACTATGAAGACAAAAATAACAGAGTAAGAAATAACAACAAATAATGCTAACTTGGAGAAGAGTAGGATAACCCTGTCTTAAATTGTATGTTGGTCTTTTATATCCTGAACATTATTGTGTTCTCATGAAACTTTAAGTCCACCCAAAGACATGTGGTTATTATTGTTGTTACAGACAAAAAAGTGTTTTTTTTTTTCTTTTAGTTTTGATCCTTTTTAACAAACAGGAAAAATATCAATGTTTTTATTCCTAGTATCTCAAACAATTCTTGACTTATAAAATTACCTGATATGTAGTAAAAAAACCCCCCAAAAAACAAGGTAAAAGATTTACAAATAGTATTTTTGGGAAGAAAGGCCTATATTGTTTTCAACCTAAACCAAGTAAATTTGGTTTTAAATATAAAAGTAGTTAAATATTTTGTGTGTTTGTTTATGAATTCGACTGCAGTCATGTCTTGATGATATCAAAAGCTGGATGACTTTAAATTTCCTGCATCTAAATTCTGACAAGACCGAAGTTGTAATCTTTGGGCCAGAGTCCTCAAAAAATAAACTTCTTAATCAATCACTTAATCTGGATGACATTAACTTGGCCTCTGGTAATAAAGTAAAAAACCTTGGTGTTATTTTTGACCAAGACATGTCATTTAAATCCCATATTAAACAGGTTTCCAGAGTTTCCTTTTTTCACCTCCGGAATATCGCCAAAATTAGAAACATTCTGTCCAGGAGTGATGCTGAAAAACTAGTCCATGCATTTGTTACTTCAAGGCTGGACTATTGTAATTCTTTACTATCAGGAAGTCCACAAAATGCAGTTCAAAGTCTTCAGCTGATCCAAAATGCTGCAGCAAGAGTTCTGATGAAAATCAACAAGAGGGATCATATTTCTCCAATTTTAGCTTCCCTTCATTGGCTTCCTGTTAAATCAAGAATAGAATTTAAAATTCTTCTTCTAACGTATAAAGCCCTTAATAATCAAGCTCCATCATATATCAGAGCTCTGATTACCCCGTATGTTCCTAACAGAGCACTTCGCTCTCAGACTGCAGGTCTGCTGGTGGTTCCTAGAGTCTCTAAAAGTAGAATGGGAGGCAGATCCTTTAGCTATCAGGCTCCTCTTCTGTGGAACCAACTCCCAGTTTTGGTCCGTGAGGCAGACACCCCGTCTACTTTTAAGACTAATCTTAAAACCTTCCTTTTTGACAAAGCTTATAACTAGAGTGGCTCATGTTACTCTGAGCTACCTTTATAGTTTTGCTGCTATAGGCTTAGGCTACTGGAGGACATCAGGGCCTATTTTTCTCACTCTACTGATTTCTACTGTTCTCCAGATTTGCATTGCATTACATTGAAATGACTGTTGTCATTTCAGCTTTTAACTTTTTGTTCTCTCTCTTTTTTCTTCATAGTAGGTACACCTGGTCTGACGTTCTGTTGACTGTGAAATCATCCAGGGAGGACAGATCACCCACTATTACCATCTAATGTAGAACAGATTACTACATCAATGTGTGCTTCTGTGCGTTTTTGTCTCTCTTGTTGTGTCTCTGCTCTGTCTTCTGTAACCCCAGTCGGTCGAGGCAGATGACCGTTCATACTGAGCCCGGTTCTGCCGGAGGTTTTTTTTTCCCGTTAATGGGTGGTTTTTCTTCCCACTGTCGCTTCATGCTTGCTCAGTATGAGGGATTGCAGCAAAGCCATGTACAATGCAGACAACTCTTCCTGTCGCTCTACGCTTCTCCAGGAGTGAATGCTGCTTGTCGGGACTTTGATGCAATCAACTGGTTCCCTTATATAGGACATTTTTGACCAATCTGTATAATCTGACCCAATCTGTATAATATGATTGAACTTGATTTTGTAAAGTGCCTTGAGATGACATGTTTCATGATTTGGCGCTATATAAATAAAATTGAATTGAATTGAATTGAATTGTGGTTCAAGCAGCCATGTTTTTGTAGCAATACAATTTCTAGTTAGAGCATGCGCATAAGGACAGATTAATCAAACATTACTAAGGATTGTTCCAGTCCAGGACAATATCTGGACACTTATTAGCAGGAGACATAAAATAGACAGTTATTGAACAAGGACTTGTCTTTGCCACTGTTTGAAGCCATGGTTTTTCTCGCTGAAGCTGTCTGACAGAAGGGGCATCTGCAAACCTGGATAAAACGAAATCAGGGATAATTGATGAAAGGAGAAAGGTCTATGTCCAACTCATTAGCAGAGATCTAATTATGAAAGACACTTAGTTTCCCTTAATTGCTAAAGAGAACAAAGAGTCCTGCAAACATCGCCTGATTTATCTATTTGAGGTAAATATGGAAGGAAGAAATATACACAAAGGCTTGACCTTTGCTTTCATTCTGCTTGCTATCAACCAGCTAACTCTTGTTTGATTTTGGACGCGTCCACCTTAAACCAGTCTGACAAACATAAATCTGTCTCAGTGTGTATTTCATATCAATGGTTCTACATGATGGGCCTATTTCTAGATGATGAATCAGCTGTTCTATCTCCAATCATTACTTGCCCTGTTCTTTTGACTTTCCTTCATTTTTTCCATAGTTCTTCACCTAACATGAAGTTGAAAAAAATCAAAATTTTCTCGAGGAAGCTCTTATGGAATTTGATCCGCATCGATCTCCTGGAGGACACTGACTGTTTTCCAGGGGACCGAATGGCATAAGAAAAGTTCCCAGATTATAAATTCACTCGGGGTCAAGTGGGGAAAAAGGTGAAGAGAAACCTCATGCATCCTTGCTGGTTGTAACATTTTCCACCAGGGTCAGTGGAGTGGAAAAAAAAAGATGAGCAGGATCTGGGATTAGTGTTGATCCATGCAAATTAAACGATCGCAGAGGCAGCCTCGCAAGGCCGTGTGAACGCCGTGCCCTTCGTGTCCATCTGGATGGATGCGTGTGTGTCTATCTCTCAGTTCTTGTAACGCACCGCTGATACATTGTGGCCCCTCATGCGCCGGTTTGTGCTATCATTTGCACACGTGCCCTTTCATAGAGATTTAATCTTCAGTTGTCCAACGTGGTTTATTGGTCCTGTGAGTTATTAACATGCTGAATAATCTGAGATCAGCATAAGGTATCTTTTACAACATTCACAGCTCAGCTAAAGTATCCAAGATTTCAAGAGCTTTTCCTGCAACCCTACATGGGAGTTTGTGATGTTACCTGCCTGTAATTTCCCCCCAAGAGCCTAAATAAAATTAAAAAAAACGCGCCGGTTGGGTGTAGACCGTATTATACACCCTCCACGTTTACTGGCACTACTGGTGGTGCACAGAAGCTTTAAAACGGGGGTGCCCAACTCTAGTCCTGCTCCCAAACATCTGAATCAAACTGCAACATGAATGACACGTTGATCCGTTCATCAACGTGTCATTCAGCTCTGCAGAGGCCTGGTAATGAGCCATTCATTTGATTCAGGTGCCCTGGAGAAGAGAGGCATCTAAAAGTTGCAGGATTGTATACCTCAAGGACAGCAGTTCTGTAAAAGGGAGCCTTGGAGATTTTTACTTTTACCTCCCATACCCTCTCCTCCTCGTCCACCTTGCCCAGCCTTGTTTGTCGCACTTGCAGTTGTTTTGGATTTTTTAGTTATTGTTTTCCTGTCTTATCAAGATCAACACACCTCTGCCCTCCCTGCATGGCATGCTCTCTGGTGTTTACCATTTTGAAGAGGGAATCAGTAATGGACATCATATTTAAACCTCAGCATTTTCTAGACTCGCGCCCTAAAACGTAGAACAGAAAAGAAACAAAAAACTTTCACTTACATTACCTTATAGTGGTGATTATATGAAAGACAATTATTTCTCAGTGGTTTTTTTTGCCACCCATTAAACAAATGTACTGAAGTTAAAGGTTTATTTTTTCGGTGTGAGATTATGCTGCTGCAATAAATGATTGTTTTGTTTTAATGTTTTTTTTTCCACATCTTTAGCAGAGGCCCCAAGAAAAGAGAGGGGACGCTGTAGTTAAAGATTTTTATTGCTGCTTTTGCCTTTGGTACATTTTGATCAAGCATGGCTATAATATTGTAAGCCTGCTTCGTGTAGGATAATTCATTCAGTGAGTTATATACAATTTCTGCTCCTGACTTCTGGAGGTCCAAATGCATTTGGTTGTCTTTCTCTTTCTTACCCTCAGAGGGTATCAGTGTAACTTTCTTTTGACTTCATGTTTAATACAAATAATATGATTTAATAGAATCTGTTCTTTGTGACTTGTTGAGCATTTTCTTGCTGTGTATTTTCCTCATGTTTCCTGCTTATGCACCAAGTTTACAGGTCACTGGTCTAAACCCAGGGACATTTTAGGGTCTTTATACGTAATAATTTTACTGTGCTTTTAAAAACAAACCTTAAGAAACATGTCCCCAATCTACTGGCACTGAAAACAGATCTTTGTTGTTGAAAATAATTTTTAAAAATGCAATAAAGTGTCTTCAATGATTTTTAGAGACCGAAAAAAATAAGGTAATTGATACTAAACATTTTTTGACTCCTCTATAAGATCTTTGCAGAAATAAAAGGTCCTAAATACTTTTTATGCAGCCTTTAAGCCTACACTTTACTGTAACTTTAAACCCACAAACTTCAATATTTTAATACTTCATGTGAAATACAAACGCATAATTTTTTTCATTTTGAAAAGTTTTCTAAGAATAAAAATCTTAAATATGTGACGTCTTTGTAATCAGTACATTTTCTCCTAAATAAAATCAAATAAGACTTAAAAAAATGTCTACAGATGCCCTTCATCCAGTTTGATTCAGCCTGAGTTAGTTTGCAAATAAAAACGGGTGCAATCTTAGTCTCAAAATGTGAAAAGCTCACAGCGACATACATCTAAAGAAGGGCTGAGAACAAATGCATCGCTTACCATGTTGATAGAAGGTACTTGTGCCTATTTCTCAATATGTAAAACAAATCATCTTATCTGAATCACTTTAGATTCTTGATGTTTACAGATGGGTCCTTTGATACGACTGATGCAGCACATAAAAGACTTCGTCCTCTTTTAACACTCCAGAGACTGACTGTATATAATTGTGTGTGTGTGTGTGTGTGTGTGTGTGTGTGCATGCTCGGCTGGCGAGTGAGATTTAAGGCCATGCTCTCTGCGCTACTTCCTGGAACATCTTGTAACCTCATTACCATGACATCATTAGGTTCTCATTTAGACCAATCGGATTCCTTTAATCTAATTATTTCCCATAAATTATAAAAGAAGTCCATTATTACAGCCAACAGCTGGCTAATTAGGGCTGGGGTGTACAACTTGTGTGTTTGTGTGCTTTGAATATTGCTGAGCCTTCGTTCCTTCATCTGCCTCATACTCATTACCTACGAATAAGATTGCCAAAGTCTAAGGCCATGTGCATCAGTTCCCTATCACTTCATGATCTCAGCTCGAGCTTATATTTTCTACATTTGTAATACGTATCATGCGGCACCCATTTGTATCTACCAGACACGAAGACACAGTGCATTGTCCTAAAGTAGTGTCTTAAAAAATTGCACTTGGCAAACTATTCAGAGTCGTTGGAAAGGTTACATCCATCTTTAAAAGCAATTTGTTCACCTGATATGAACTGTAGTTAAGATGACTATCAGTCCGTCCTTGTGACACATTACCAATTTAAAACAACTGTGGAAATCATCTACCACACCGTTAGAAGGGTCATCTTTATCACATCCTCAAAATGCGTGCAGTCCTGGCTGTCCACTTGTAGCTTCTCTGATTAACTCTTATCACTTTCAGCAGAAAGCTTTTTCTGTGAAGGCCTCACAGGTTTGTTGGACAACATAAGTGAACAAACAGCATCATGAAGACCAAAGAACACACCTCTGGATGAGCTGCAGAGACTGACAGCTCAGGTGGGAGAATATGTCAACAGGATAGCTATTAGCTGTGCACTAAACAAGATCGGACCTTTGTGGAAAGGTGGCAGGAAGAAAACTACTGTTTAAAGAAAATCATAACAGGTCCCATTTAAAGTTTTCTAAAAGCTACGTAGCAAACCTAGCAAACATGTGAAAGAAGATTTTCTTTGGTCGGATGAGATCAAAGTTGAACTTTTAGGCCAAAATAGAGAGCACTAAATGTTATCACCGTTCATCATACTGAACTTAAAATAAAGCACGATGATGGCAGCATCATGCTGCGAAGAAGCTTTTCATCAGTAGGGACTGTAAAGCCGGTCATGATTGATGGGAAGATGAGTGAAGCAGTCCTAGAAGAAGGTCTTTAAGAAGATGCAAAAGCCTTGAGACAGGGTGGAGGATTACCTTCAAACAGGACAAACACCCCCAAGACATACAGTTGGAGCAACAATCCAATAGTTTCCCTCTAACCATATCCATAAGGTAGAAAGTCCAGACCTAAATCCAAGTGAGTTAACATATGCACCCCATGTAATCCAACTGAGCCTGAGCTTATTTGCTAAGGAAAAATTGTCTCAGTCTAGATGTGCAACACTGGGAAATAAACAACCCAAAAGACTTGCAGCCATAGCTGCAGCAAAAAGGGATTCATTAAAGTATTAACTTGGGTAGCTGAATTCAAAAGCAGGCAATATTTTTCTGGCAAGTACTAGCAATTATTTTAGTGATGCATCCTTTTTCTTACTCTTTGTGATTATGTACTGCTGTGACAAAATGTGCATTCTGCTGGCGTGAAAACTTTTGCAAGGCATTGTCATCCAGCTTTCCAGTTAGAGTATTGCACATAGAGTCTGAAAACTTTTCATGTGCCTGTGTGATGGTTGCCCAGTAAAACCAGTTTCCGCCCACCCTCCAGTAAGATGCTAGGTAAGATGAGTGATGATTTTAAATGGACTACAGGCGTGGGTGTGTCTGTGCGCCTGTTTGTCTTGCTGCCAAATGTGTCTATGAGCTGGGCCTGTGATGAACAGCAGATCTGGGACAGTTTACTGCCTGCCTCCTACTCGGGAACACAGTAAAGAAAATGGTATGAAAAAATATGGCACAAATGGATGAATGAAAGTCAGCACCCTCTAGCAAAATGTAGGTCTCCCTAAGTGAAACAGAAACTGCCCACTAAACTGTCATGAAGCATCTTTGATCATGAATCAATCAGTCGTTTGGTCCCCTCTTCTTTGACAAATTGTTTCAATTCATCCACAATGGAGAGCTTTTAAACACAAGTGACCTATTAAAGGCCATGCACAATACAGTTTAATTCAGATTTTTCACTATTCCACTCCAGAACCTTTGTTTTGTTCTAATGTTCCTGTTTTAAACAAATTGGCGTTGGATTTGCTGATCTGCCTCAGTTAATTGTCCTACTTTACAATCCAGGCGAACTTGAGTGTTTTTTTCTTTTCAAATGATCTTTTAGTTAATCAAAGTTCAAGCTGAAGTGTATTTATGTTGCACATTTAAAGACAACTGTGGACTAAAGTGCTGTACAAAAACCCAACAACAGAAGTAGAAAAGGACAAAATCAAAACAACACCCCCAACCGCCCAGTGAGGTCATTAATACAAGCTCGATGGCCTGTGTAAAACGGCCGGGGCCTTGGTACAGTTATAAACAGGTGATCATTAGA
Organism: Fundulus diaphanus; assembly: GCA_037039145.1. Classification (NCBI taxonomy): domain Eukaryota; kingdom Metazoa; phylum Chordata; class Actinopteri; order Cyprinodontiformes; family Fundulidae; genus Fundulus; species Fundulus diaphanus. The sequence goes on from CM073124.1 coordinate 30,136,478, forward strand.
TGGGATCCAGGTGGTGCATAAGGCTGCAGGAGGTCAGACAGATACCCAGTAGCCTGTCTGGTCAGTGTGCGAGAATGGTTGTGTGTCTCTGTGTTGCCCTGACATAGACTGGTGACCTGTCCAGGGTGTAGCCCGCGTCTTGCCCATTGACATCTGGAGATAGGCACCAGCACCCCTCGTGACCCCACAAGGGATAGACATGTTAGAAAATGGATGGATAGATAGTCACTTTGGTACTTTAGTCCTGCAGCGTGTGAGCCATTTTAAACATCGGGCCCATGCTTGTCCACAGTGTCTTATATGTAAGGAAATAAAGTAAAAGTGCTGGATAGGAATGTTTCCATATATAAGCGGGTTATACATGTTTTCATTCAGCATTCAGATGATGGATCGTCATCATCATCATCGTCGTCGTCGTCTAGCTATAAAGAGCTTTATAAACCAAAGTGCTGTAAAGATAGGCCTACATAATAACTAAAAGGGAAAAAAGAAACTAAAATAGTAATAATAATGCAACAAAAGGAATAAGCAAAATGGATGGCTCTCCAAAAGAGTGGCCCAAACCTGCGTGAAGTTCACATACGGTTGAACAGTAATCCCCCCCGTCGCCTGCTGTTCGACATCTGCCCTCTGCGAACTTGGTCTATTCGTCTTGTCGTTCTCAGCTGAATCAACAAGCCTCACAGTATCTGCTGGTGAGAGGGCGCAGACGTGCGTTTATCCACATTCTGGGATGAGGAATGGTATGGGAAGCGATTTATGTTTTGGCCACTTGTTGACCTTCGTCGGTCAGGAAATGAAGGAACAAGATGTGTTTGTTGAGAAACAGCTGTCTTGAAATAACAGCTACATGAAGTCCGTAACGTAGCTGATGGTTTCAAGGCCACACGCCTCACTAAAATGAAGAAGAGAAAGGAGCAATCATGTGGTAGAGCTACATTATCCCTCACTTCTCAAACACCAACGTCTGTTTTGATACCTTATGTTGGAACAATTTATACAGGTGATATATAAAATATTGAATCCAACCTCTCAACTTCTCACCCATTTAACCCACAATGACCTCTATGAGCACTTTCAATCTGGTTTCCATCCCTGCCACAGTACTGAAACTGCGCTCATAAAAATCACCTTCGAACCCCTGATGGCAGCTGACTGAGGTTTACTTTCTATTCTCATTCTTCTGAACCTGAGTGTGGCCTTTGATACAATTCCTCAGTTCATCCTTCTCCACAGATTATCTTCAGTTGGTATCACCGACACCCTTCACTGGCTTCATTCTTACATTTCTGGCTGCCCTCTCAGTTCATTCAACTAAAAGCCTTCAGTTTCCATCCATCCCTTGTCTTATAACCAGTGACGAAACTGAGATCCTCCTTGTAGGAATCAAACCTGTTCCATACAAAGTTGGCAGTTTCTGTCTCTCAGTTAACGGTTCCACAGTCTCCCCTTGACCTCAGGTCAAGAGCCTGGGTGTCTTCCTTGATAACACTCAATCGTTCACCTCGCACAGCAATAACATCACCAGTCTGCATTTGTTCATTTACGTAATATTAATTGTCTTCGTCTCTCCCTTTCCCTGCACTCTGTATCAGCTCTTATACCTAGCCTTGTCACCTCACATCGACTACTGTAACTCGCTTCTCTTTCACCTTCCTCAAAAATCCCTCCATTACCTTCAAGTGGTTCAGAATACAGCTGCCGCACTATTACCAAAACCTCCTCATTTCACCACATCACCCCAGTCCTACAGCAGCTCCACTGGCCTCCGGTTAGATTCAGAATAGATTTCAAAATTTCTTCTGTACACATTCAAGACCGTCCACAACCTCCCTCCCCCTACCTTTCAGATCTCCTTCTCATAATCAGTTCCTCCTGCACCCTTAGATCCTCCTCTTCCATTCTCTTTGCTGTTCCTCCTTCCCGTTTCAGCACCATGGGGAGCAGAGCTTTCTCCTGCTCCGCTCCAAAGCTCTTAAACTCAGAACACACCTGTTCAAGAATGCCCACTCACTGTAACTGCCTGTTCTTTCAAACCTTTTAATGCGTGTTGTTTATTATCATGATTTATTGTTGATACATTGTTGAATTTTTACAGTGTCCTTGGGCGCTCTGAGAGGAGCTTTCAAATAATATGTATTGATAAATGCAAAAAATGATATGAAAAAAAATCTTCATGAAGTGATTAAGTGATGAAACTGTTGTTTGATGCTATCATGAGCCAAAAATACTGGCATACAACGCATATATTTATATATATATATATATATATATATATATATATATTAAAAAAATTAATACTTGAATAATGTCTTGAATACCAACACTGTATTCAAGACATACCACTTCACACAACCTTCACACTTATGTCCACTTTATCCTGGTATATTGGAAAATGTCTGAGTACTACGATTATAGGATAAAGATAAGACAGTGATCACAAACAAACATTGTTAATGCAGTTTAAAACCATTTTGGCCATTATTATTCTGCTATTTATGGATTTGATGCAGACTGGAACAAATTAGTCTTTGTAGCGGGTGAGTCTGCATGTAGGCATCCGAAGCGGCGACCTGAGAGATGAAGCTGATACTCTCAATGATGGATGTGAAATAATTTTCTGGGCCTGTCTGGATATTGCTTCCTTGGTCTGAAGTGAGGGATGCTGCTTGGCTCCCATTAACTTTACAGCTCTTCATGTGAGCAGGGTGAGCTGGGCCGTCATTTGGTTAGCAAACCAGACTGAGATGCTGTACCCGATGATGCGCGCTATGGTGAAAGAGCAGCACCGACTTCTCATTGACACCGGAGGCCCTCAGCCTGCGGAGCAAGTTTCTTTTTCCAGGCATTTCTATGAATCCACTTGGACAATAATGTGAGTAAGGACGACCACTGGTGTGTGGTCTCCAGCTGACACCTAAGGAGGCGCTAGTACTGATGGTAAGAGGATCAGACAGAGTCCTGTTCACCCTGACGGGCTTTTTCTAGGTTTTTGTTGCACTAGTGGCTGTTTTTTTTTTTTCAAAGTAGGCTGATGGGAAAGGGGGTTTGAGAGAGGGGGAAGACATGTGGTAAAGGACCTCAGGACGGAATCGCACCCGGGTCAGCCATGTCGAGGACTAAGGCTTCCATACATGGGTCATGCTCACTACCCCTGTGCCATCGGAGCACGGCCCATGGTTGCTCTTTTTCCGCATAGATGGGACTGGGTGAGTGTCAAAGAGACTTCAGAAAAATTGGCCTCCAAACAGGTGTTAATCTACAAAGGTTCTTAATAGAAACAAGTTTCTCTGTGAACAAGGACTCTGGTGTCCCACCATCTTTCAGTTTAGGAGTGCTTGGAGCCTCAAGCCAATTTCTTTTCATCTGAGGGTAAGATCGTTGAATCTTGGACAAAACTGGGTGTCTAAGTTTCAAGCGGACAATTCAATTCAAATTCAATATAATTAAATTTTATTTATATAGTGCCAATTCATGATACATGTCATCTCAAGGCACTTTACAAAGTCAAATTCAATCATATTATACAGATTGGTCAAAAGGTTTCCTATCTAAGGAAACCCAGCAGATTGCATCCCAGTTTTGGTCCATGAGGCAGACACCCTGTCTACTTTTAAGACTAACTAACTTTCCTTTTTGACAAAGTTTATAGTTAGAGTGGCTCATGTTACCCTGAGCTACCTCTATAGTTATGCTGCTATAGGCTTAGGCTACTGGAGGACATCAGGGCCTATTTTTCTCACTCTACTGATTTCTACTGTTCTCCAGTTTTGCATTGCATTGAAATGACTGTTGTCATTTCAGCTTTTAACTTGTTGCTCTCTCTCTCTCTTTTCTTCATAGTAGGTACACCTGGTCTGGCGTTCTGTTAGCTGTGACATCATCCAGGGAAGACAGATCACCGACTATTACCATCTAATGTAGAACAGATTACTGGATCAATGTGTGCTTCTGTGCTTGTTTGTCTGTCTTGTTGTGTCTCTGCTCTGTCTTCTGTAACCCCCAGTCGGTCGAGGCAGATGACCGTTGATACTGAGCCCGGTTCTGCTGGAGGTTTTTCCTTCCCGTTAATGGGGAGTTTTTCTTTCCGCTGTCGCTTTATGCTTGCTCAGTATGAGGGATTGCAGCAAAGCCATGGACAATGCAGACGACTCTTCCTGTCGCTCTACGCTTCTCCAGGAGTGAATGCTGCTTGTCGGGACTTTGATGCAATCAACTGGTTCCCTTATATAGGACATTTTTGACCAATCTGTATAATCTGACCCAAATCTGTATAATATGATTGAATTGGACTTTGTAAAGTGCCTTGAGATGACATGTTTCATGAATTGGCGCTATATAAATAAAATTGAATTGAATCGAATTGAAGTCTTGACAAGCAACATTCACTCCTCCTGAAAGAGCGTAGAGCCACAGTGGACAGTCTGCATTGTCCATGGCTTAGCAGCAATCCCTCAATGCTTCCAAAGGCATGTCCAAAAGTTTTGGAAAGGATAAAGCAGGCTGACATTAAGCCTCTGGAATAGCTTCGACGTCAGTGTTATTACTTATGGATTATGATCAAAAATTGGTTGCATGCCAGGAAATCTACCAATTTAATTGCATTCTGCTGTTTCTGAGAAGACGAGAATTCAAATACCCATCTCGTTTAATCACATAAGCATGTTGATGGCTACAAATGTAACCTGCTTGGCAAATCATCTATTTCTTAGAGTGTATACATGTTTGAGTATGTACTGTATGACTAATTTTGACTCTTTGTGGATGAAAGAAAACCCCAATTTCAGACGTGCACCAATTTCTTTTGGTTCTTTTCAATTTTCTTTTTTTTAGGACTCCTTTAATTTATTCATTGCATTTGTACACACATAGTCAAAAAACGGTTCAAATGCACAATTTACAGCCCAAAATGAATATAACAAGCGCGCAGGTTATGAACAGCTGGCCGGTGCCGTAGGATCTATAGCTGTGAAAAACCCAAACAACATCCCTCAGCAATGGTCAAATGCAGAGAAAAGGATTTCTTAAGCCTTTTTGGGACATCCGTTCTGAATCATTTACTGCTCACCGTGGTGATGTTGTCTGATCTTGGTTTTAAATGTGCATTAAAGAATCATGTTCTGCAGCGTGCTTCTTATTACGTAATGTGTTGCATTTGAACCAGCCTGCTGGGCAAACGTTGAAGTATGTGAATTTACACTTAAACAGGGACGTGTTTTACATTCTCTGGCCTTTCGAGTGGGTTGGTGTGTGCGCTCCAGAGTGAGATGGTGTGATGTCCTTGCCCTTTGTCTCCTACCCTGGAGTGAGGTTTATTTTGGGGGCTAAGCATGGCGGCTTGCCCCCACAGCGTACTCCCACTGTCAAAGCAAATTGCTCTACATGTGTTTAGGTATGTGTGTGGCGAATTTATTTGTATTTTCATGCACCTGTGGGAATTAATGTAGGGATGTGACCGCTGATGGACATTTCTGATTGTTTGCGCAGAGGTTATGGTGGAGCGAAAATGTTGAACTTACCGCTTGCCAAGTTTGGAACTGTTGCATGAAAAAAAAAATCCCTGCAAAGACTTCCAGGTGGAAATAACATACAGGGTATTTCCATCAAAATCAGGAACGGCAACTGCAGTGAAACACTTTTTTCTGGGTATTTACAGTGTGAGAGAACGCAACGTACAAGAAGGTATATCGTCAGCTTTTTTCCCCCCAGCCTCCATGGAATCACAAAGACAAATCAACGAACCGACAAAGGAGCAATCAAAGCACAGAGGTCATGTAGCTGGATCCAAACCAGATTCCACATATGTGGTATTTCAAATCACTGCAATCAATGTTGAATCACGTCAGCCTCCCTGAAGTGCTGAGCTCTGAGAAAAATAGTTTTCTCTGCAGCAGAAAACCCAGGAATAGTCTACAGATACCTCTGCACATTGTTTTAGTTTGCAGGTCAACAAGTTGCAGTCCCATCATCTCTCAATTAGCTTCTTTCTTTTAAAAAATACTTTGTCTGACGTGTCGTGAATGCATTGAAAATGTCAAAGGGTTGTTAACAGGATTAAACTTTATTCAGTTTTTCCTTTTAACAAGCAAAACAAATCTTTTTTTCTTGAGTAAAAGCAGCATATGATTTCCCAGCTTGAACAAATGGAAAATCCTGCACTTTGTTCTCAGAAAACTTGACACAAACTCATTTACAGGCCTACTACCTGTGAGATTATGTTTGTCCATACTTCACATCTCAGTCAAGCTGGCTGTCTAACCTCTTTGCTGCTTTTTGTCCATTGTTTTTGACTCACACGTTGACGCCCAGAGGCCGACCAGAGGAGCCAGCGCGGTCCCCGCTGGACGCGTTTGCAGGGCAGCCGACCAAGACCAGGAGGTTGGAATCGACCGTGTCGAATCTGACGTTGCTCTGGCACGAGTCCTGAGTTTGTGCAGAAAGGTTTAATTGATTTTATTTAGTCATGACCATTATCTGAGCGGAATCACTGGCCGGTTCAACGGGGCCACGTTTGTGTGTTAATGAGTCCCTACAAAGCCCAAATATCAATCGGCTAATGATTGTTGCTGTCCCTGGGAACAGCTTTTACTAAACTCTGGTTCATCTCAACGCAATTTCCTGTTTATTCTTTTTTAGTTTTAGTTGAGCATTCATCCATCACTTTGTTCGTCCCATTTTCTTTGCTTAAATGGCTTAAACTGTGTACTTGTGATGTAATGTGTAGCTTTTTTGAGACTAAAACATCAACGTAGCAAGCTATTTTTTAGCCTTTTTATTAAGTTTTAATAAATATCCTCTAAACTGTTGGCAAGGGACAAGTTTAAAACAATTTATCCAGATTTCCTGAATAATCATTTATCTGGTTGCAACACTACAGAGGAACATATTTTGACATTATGATGCTCACAGCTTCTTCAAAGCTCCTCGTCTTCTTTTAGATGTGATTTGATCTTATTTTATTCGGCATTGCCCTTGTAACTTTCAACTATTCATTTGTGCATTAGGCTGTAAAACATGCAAATACATTTGCATGTAAACACACATCACTTTGCACTAAAACTAATTAAAAGAGCCCCTAGCTGATTATAGCATTTTGATTGTAATTGGGGTTACCATTAAACAATAGTTCATTTTAAAGGGAATATATCAAACAAAATCCACTTCTATTTAGCCCCTAAATGCATTCTGTTGTGCGTTTGGAGTCTCTAGGAAAGCAGAAAAGCTGAATTTAGTCTCTCCAGGTACTGGCTCACGGCACTGACTCAGAGATACCCAAAGCCGGCACTGCCGAGGCAGTGGAGGACAGGAGGGGTGCAGTTTCTGAGTGGTGAAGTGATATCAGCAGCATTATTGCTAACATGGGCTAACGATCAAAGCAATAACAAACGTCAAACACTATCGTTCAGTGCTCACACTGCTTGCGATTCCCACTCCTGACTCGCCATGGGTGTGAGTGTCTCAGTGAGATGGCTCTATGCCTGAATGCGGGGCTATCATGTAGACACGTACCAAGCCGAACCGCTTTAACCAATAGGAAAATTCAACTGCAGTAGCCATGTTTCAACCCATAGAGGTCAGCAGTGAGACAGAGTTAATGTCAAGATTTGCACAGTAGCATTAAAGATTGTACCCTTAAGACCCAAGTTATATAGTTAATCTGGGGGGTGTAGCTACTCTATAAAGAGATTGCAGTAAAACAGGTTGGTCTCAGATGCACGTCAGAACAGGGGCAAAAGACGGGCTTCAGGCCAAAGCATTGCAGTTCCACTTTCTATACACCACAACTGAATGATTTAAATGTTAAAAGGAAGAACTCTTCAAGAAGACACGTGTATTGAGATGCTTATTCCTCATACTTGAAAAGGAGGATATGTGTGGATGTCAGGACCGCAATCTTAACTCATAAAAGCAAAGTTATTCTCACTGATTAAACTAATTATTGTTTTAAAATGCTTTAAGTTTAGTAGGTCAGGCCTAACTTGTGGGACTAAAAAGGAAAACACGCTTCTGTCAGAAGCATGTTTTCTACAGTTACTATCATAAACAGCACTTTGATGTAGCAGTTAATTTGTAGCAAAGGCATCTACATATTTTTTTTAATGTTTTTTACAAAATGCTTTCTGTATTTGTGGCCATAAATACTCTTGTTTTAAAGAAAAAAATTGAATGACGTTCAGCAGTAGAGTGACCCTCAGGCTACACTGATGCTGAAAGAGTTCCTGCCTCCAGCCCACACCCGGCACAGAAGAAAAGTCTATTTCTGTGGTTTTACGGTGAACCGGAGACAAGAGGAGCCTCTCCTGTCTGACCCTCCTGCCTCTGCTCTTCCTTGCTGCTGCAGAGAAAGCCAGTTTTTAGACAGTGAAGAGGGACACTAACTCGCTGAAGCTGCAGGCAAGGACTGAATGTTTGTTGTTTTTGTCTTCATAGCTCTCGTCCCATCTTCGAAAAAAAAAAAGACACAAGGGGCAAGGTCACCTATCATGCCACTACATTCAAACCACTCGCTCCTGTAATCCACCAACCCTGTGATTTCTTTGTATTTAAAGTAGTTTGTGATTGGTTCTAGGAAGACTTCTGAACCACCTGTTGCTGCTGACTGGACTTGTCTCCCAGCTCTTTTTTATAAACTCGTCATTGCAATGATTTAAAACGACATTTTTGACAGCCTCCCATTGGTCTTTAACATAGACGTCTTGTGAACATTGGTTTCATTGTGTTTAATCTTTTATTGCTCTTATGTCATATTTATGTATTTCTTTTCAATGAAAGAAAAAAAAAAAACCTTTATAGTTTGTTCAGCGGTTTGTTTAAAAGCGCTTTATCCATAGCTGGTATAGTTTGGTACATGGTTGTGAAGCCCAGATAAATCTTGTTTTTGGGCCTCTGTTTATGTCTTCATTTAAGGTTTGGCGCAAAGCTAAAAATATATCCACACCCGATCTATCTAGACTTCTAACAATTAAAAAAAATTAAGTATGTACTTAGGGCTTTGCATATGCTTGCAAGCCGCTGTCTGAAAAAAAAAAAAAAACGCAGTGTAAAAATAATAATAAAGGGTTCTCTAATGAATAGACACAGAGAAAAAAGTGGTTTTGTATTTCTACTGAAGCTTTATCCATCAATATTATACAGTCCTTTGAAGGCTGATACTGTATCACTCTGTATTTAAGACCATTTCCCACTCAAAGCTTTATATTTTCAGGTAAAATAAGTATACTTTTGTCATTTTGCAATAATGTCTTATTAATGGTACATTATGGCCCAGCTTTTGACAAACAAACATATTATGAGATCCAGGGAAAGAAATGAATAGATTAAATAAAAACAATAATATCCACACAAGTTTGACATATAAGTCAGTACTTCCTGCAGAGGTGGTAAAGTTTCTATTTCCTCTGAGAAGCTGAGCTCGAGCTGACAGCTAAGCGATTGTGTGTCAGAAATGTAACGTGTCCAAACTTCTATACCATGTTTCAACCTAGTCACGGTTTTTCAAAGAGGTTCATGAATTTGTTTCCTTTACTTTGCAAATATCAATAAGGCCCTTCCGTGTCAAAAGGTAAGACAAATACAGCATACATCCGAACTGCACCCAAAATTGAACAGTCTCTGCAACTTGAAAGAGTTTTTTTTTTTTTTTTCCCTCAGCGCAGTTCTAAAGCTAGACAGAGCAGAACCCTTGGAGGCAAACTTTAGATTTTTAGGTCTGCAAAGAAACTTGACAGCACTTGACTGGACTTGTGTTGAATAAGAAAGCGGCTTCAATGTCAGTGAACTTGCGCTTCCTCTTTGGCGCCTCTGAAAGGCGTACGTGTGTGTTGGGCAGGTGAATGTCAGCGTGAGACAGGTTGTCAGCCAGATATCTAAGCATCCCTCTGTCTCTGCGGAGCCTCTGCCTTCATGCTGAAGCTATCCCAGTAGGCAGGATCTTCTTCTGACAGCGGCGAGGCCGAGGCGATGAGCTCACCGAACGACAGCGGCGTGAATGCGGCGGGAGGAGGAAGAGGCTGCGAAGGAAGACACAAGAACGACATAAGTCTTTTTTCAGCCTTTATAGTCCCCCTCCCCATGACTCATTTAGTTAGGGACTTATTACCGGTACTTAGCCTGTAAGAAGTCTAAAAATAGGACACGTACAGGCTCCTTGAGACAGAGGTGTCTGACTAAAGAGTTTAAAATCACAAATGGCTCTCATTTCAGGAGAGGATTGAAGCTAAATTAAATATTAGATATTCTTCTTCAATAAATAATTTCGAGCTGGTAAAGATGTGGCTGCCAACAGCGAGGAAGGAGCCGCGTGGTCCACCAGGACACAGTTTCCACAGCAACCAATTGCATCAATTGGGGCAAATGTGTGTCAGCTTATTGCAGTGGCCCTCAAGAGTAAAGAAAAACAAAAACCCAAAAAAAAACAATTTACGAAATTAGGTTTTAAAACCGATGTGGACAAATGTGTTGGTACTCTGGGTAAAGATGTGTTGAAAGCCTAAAAGTGAACACATTGTATATTGCAGGAGCTTGTAATGCCTAGAAATCCACAGAGTAATTTTAGTGCATTTATTCATTGGGGAAGACGATCGTCTGTTAAGGAGAGGTGACGTAATTATTGGTACCCTAGAACTAGAATACTAACAAAAACACTTTTAACTTATATTTTATGGTTTCTTTTTAAGGATTGATCAGTTTATCAGGAAACTAATTAGTAATGACTTCCAGTTTCCCTCATATACTTATGACACAGAGGCCTGTTTCTTTCAGCCACCGGCCAAAGGGCTGGATGAGAACCCATTTTTGTCTTACCCCCACTCAAAATGGTGAGGAAAACGGTGAGGTAAGGTAACTGTAGTCGTGTGCTTTGGTCACATGAAACTAAGGTGGAGCTTTCGCTTAGGAAACACTCCAGGTGGGTCAAAAGGGAAACAAAAGATGTGCGGAAAAGCACCTGCTGCTGTTCGCTACGCCGGAGGACCAGTGACGGTGCGTAATCCCGTGATAATTCAGATAAAAATCTGTTGGGACACTGAAAACGTTTCATCATCATCAAGTCTTTCACACCTTGGACCTTTAACCCTACTGTAGAGCTAGAACATGTGACCAAACATAAACTGCACCGGTTCTCCAAACACGAAGCCAATCAACCCGCTTTCATGTCACCAACTAGAGCCTGGAACGAGCCATAGATTGTACAAAGAGGAATAAGTCGAAGGCACCTTTTCTCTGCATCCTCCACTTAAGCTGCATTTCTACTAGCAAAGGGATGAATGTAAAGCCTTAACAGCAGGACAGCCAATAACTGCGCCCCCAGGGATTTCATTAAAAACAGAAATGTACTCAAGTTAGAGGCTGAATTGTCTACGTTTCTCGGTATGAGATTAAGCTAAAGTAATAAAAGATGAATATTTTCAAAGGCTTTTTTATTTATTTTTACACATAAATTGGTGCTAATAAATGGGACTGGCTCACAAACACTGAGATTGAAGCTTTAGTGGCTACAAGGAAATATATAAAACTCCTAACTTTAATAAAGGTTGTCTGTGAAGTGTTTAATATCTCTTTTAACACATTGTTAGAAAAGCATCCTCAAGATTCTGAATGATCCTTGTTCAAAGCAGGCATCCTTGTGAAAACTGGCCAAAATGTGTCTCTAAATGTGCTTAGAAACCCACACAACAAGAGTTTTTCTGAGATCTTACAATGTATGAATTTCTATTAACTTCTTTTAAGAATAGATTTTAAACTTTTACCGTTCGTTTTTAAAGCACTTTATGGCCTGGCGCCACCTTATTTGTCTGAATCGCTAAGCGTTTGTGGGCCTGACAGTTCTTTTAGGGCTTCAAACCCGTTTTTAATCACATATACCGAGGACCAGGTCCAAACCCTGGGGGTGACCGGGCTTTTTCAGTGGCAGCACCCAGACTCTGGAACCAGCTCCCTCCGGATCCACCCTCCACCTCTGACCGAAGCCCTTTCAAATCAAATTTCAAAACTCATTTAATCTGGCTGGTTTCTAATAACAAGCAGCACCTCCAAATTCTAGTTCTTATGGTTCTATGCCTCATATACATATATACATATATACATATATATATATATATATATATATATATATATATATATATATATATATATATATATATATATATATATATATATATATATACTCACCGGCCACTTTATTAGGTACACCTGTCCAACTGCTCGTTAACACTTAATTTCTAAGCAGCCAATCACATGGCGGCAACTCAGTGCATTTAGGCATGTAGACATGGTCAAGAGAATCTCCTGCAGTTCAAACCGAGCATCAGTATGGGGAAGAAAGGTGATTTGAGTGACTTTGAACGTGGCATGATTGTTGGTGCCAGAAGGGCTGGTCTGAGTATTTCAGAAACTGCTAATCTACTGGGATTTTCAGGCACAACCATCTCTAGGGTTTACAGAGAATGGTCCGAAAAAGAAAAAACATCCAGTGAGCGGCAGTTCTGTGGGCGGAAATGCCTTGTTGATGCCAGAGGTCAGAGGAGAATGGCCAGACTGGTTCGAGCTGATAGAAGGGCAACAGTGACTCAAATAACCACCCGTTACAACCAAGGTGGGCAGAAGAGCATCTCTGAACGCACAGTACGTCGAACTTTGAGGCAGATGGGCTACAGCAGCAGAAGACCACATCGGGTGCCACTCCTTTCAGCTAAGAACAGGAAACTGAGGCTACAATTTGCACAAGCTCATCGAAATTGGACAATAGAAGATTGGAAAAACGTTGCCTGGTCTGATGAGCCTCGATTTCTGCTGCGACAGTCGGATGGTAGGGTCAGAATTTGGCGTCTACAACATGAAAGCATGGATCTATCCTGCCTTGTATCAACGGTTCAGGCTGGTGGTGGTGGTGTCATGGTGTGGGGAATATTTCTTTGGCACTCTTTGGGCCCCTTGGTACCAATTGAGGATCGTTGCAACGCCACAGCCTACCTGAGTATTGTTGCTGACCATGTCCATCCCTTTATGAGCACAATGTACCCAACCCATGATGGCTACTTTCAGCAGGATAATGCGCCATGTCATAAAGCTGGAATCATCTCAGACTGGTTTCTTGAACATGACAATGAGTTCGCTGCACTCAAATGGCCTCCACAGTCACCAGATCTCAATCCAATAGAGCATCTTTGGGATGTGGTGGAACGGGAGATTCGCATCATGGATGTGCAGCCGACAAATCTGCGGCAACTGTGTGATGCCATCATGTCAATATGGACCAAACTCCCTGAGGAATGCTTCCAGCACCTTGTTGAATCTATGCCACGAAGAATTGAGGCAGTTCTGAAGGCAAAAGGGGGTCCAACCCGTTACTAGCATGGGGTACCTAATAAAGTGGCCGGTGAGTGTATATATATATATATATATATATATATATATATATATATATATATATATATATATATATATATATATATATATATATATATATATATATATATATATATATATATATATATATATATATATATTATAAGGGCTATATAAATGAATCTGACATCTTTCAATTTCACAAAGATTATGTAACATTTTAGTGTTTCCTTACTGCAGAGACTGTCTTGTCTGCTGGTCCGAGTGCTACTGCGACATGATGGTCGGCGTCCAGCAGGCTCTCCTGCGGAGGCACACAGACAGACACATCAGCACATGCACATAGACGACAGGATTGGAAATTGCCTGCAAGTGTGAGTGAAAATAGCCGTCCTTCTCTCTGTGTTAGTCCTGTGACTGACTGTAAAAGGCACAGCCCGCCTCTCCTCCATGACTTTTTAATGATAAACAACAATTGCTGAGGAGTGGCTGAACGCTTGTGTTTGTGAAGTGTCAAAAACAAACACCCAGGAAAACCCTCCAGAGCCCGGGGTGACTTTATGAAATGTCTGTCGCAAACCAGAGCACAGGCTTCAAAATGAAAAACAAATAAAAGAATGTGAGCAGGCACCAGTTTCAAGTTTGACCACAGAAAAAAAAATAGTTACAGATCAATACAAATTTAGTTGGCTTGGTCCAATATAACCTTGTGTTGACATGACCAAGTCCTTATGAAAAGAGATTTCCACATTATATTAATAGTACTCACATGTTTTTACATTGGAACGAGGGTCATAGTAACATGTCTGATCCTGTGGGTTCTGAATCACTGATTCACCACTAACACATCAAAAATAAAACAAATAATGAGAGTTTAGTGTAAGAAAAGTGCCCAGAAAGAACAAACGCTGCAACCTACTGCATTTACAGCTATTTAACTTTCAACAATGTTCACCATATTGACTATTATAAACTTACATATTTGATTGTAGGTGGCTTCTAATGCTGCTCCTCATCATTTGCCGCCTGGCCCTTTATTATGTTTTTTCATTTAAACAGACAACCAAATACGCTAATATGAATTTTTTTTGAAAACCCCCTGAATTTTTTTCTAAATTAGTCAAAAACAACATGACAGGTGTTGTGTGTGTGTGTGTGTGTGTCCCAAGGACACACACTCTTTCTCTGCTGGCCTCCATAACATAGAGGGGCATAAAGGGCAGCTGAGGAAAGGAGGAGATCTAGCCTTTCAGACAAAAAAAATGATCTTTCAGCAGAAAAAATGTTAACGACAGATACAAGAAATGTTAAAAAAAATGTATTTCGATGGATAAATACAAAAAGGCGTGGTTTGGAGGCTGCTTAAAGCCTAGGCTGCTTAGTTTCCAAAGCCGTTCAGGGTTGCAATGCATCATAGGAGGAACCGAAAGCCTTCAAACATCATCCTTACATAGATGTTTTGCTTGCATTTCTTTCACCTTGCCTCCGGTGACTGATTCTGCATGCGGGCCAGGAGATCATACCCAAACATGACCAGATGAGCTTGAGGCCTCCACCTTCATTAAAGGGATTTGGAAAACCACTTCAGCTCGAACTTTTAGCAGTGGCCACAAAAAGGTGGCACGGCGGAGGGGTTCGTTTCTATGTCAGTGAATGGTACTTTAACACCAACCCTTTCTGTAAGACAGAAATGCCTAACTGGCCTCTCTACACTCTCCTTAGGTGTGAGTGTGTGTGTGTGTGAACGCCTCTCGCCCATTGACAGCTGGAGATAGGCACCAAAACTTACTTCAAATATCCACTCCTCCTCTGGTTCCTCGTCAAGATGCATCTTGGTCTGGCGCAGCACGGTGCCCTGTGCGAGCGGCTCGGGCGGCAGGTGAAACTCCGCCCTCTGCAGGTTGAAACCCAGACCTGTGCCGATCGCCTTGATGAAGCTCTCCTTCAGGGTCTTGGTGCAAAAGCGGGGGGAAACTTGATCAGTTCCGTGCACACAGGTACAGAGAAGCGAATGTGTTGCTCGTGTGAGGAAGCAGAGCGTGGACATAGAGCGTGTCTCTGTGGTTCAAACTACACCGGATGGGGAATCTGTGCACAACGCGGTAACAGGCGTGCATCAAGAACAGCGGCGTTATGTCTCCGCCAAAACCAGCCGTGCTTCGTGGCCAATAAGCCACAATAACACCATTACAGGGCTCATCACTATGGCAACCGTTGAGCTCTACCATTAGTCAACAGCGTGGTGGTGATATCAGAGCTTGACGTCTCCGTGCCACCCGCTCATTCTCACAGCATCTTTACTTAGCTCAGCAGTTGCTTTCAATGACCATCTGCGTATGCGCGCGTGTATGTATTTAAAAAAAGAAACGGAAGAAAGGGGAAAGAAAGATGGTCAGCACTGTGACAAGGGCATACCGAGATACTGGGGAGCAGCGTGTGAGGGAAGGAAGACAAGAGGGGGGGTGAAATGGGCAATCAAAAGGAGGTCAAGCGTTACCGTGCCATGGGTACGAATGTGTCAAAGCACACTAAAAATCATATTTTCTCACACACACACACACACACACACACACACACACACACACACACACACACACACACACAGCCTGGGGCGCCCAGCAGCAGTGCAGTGTGATGACAGGGTAGTACGGTTGCCGTGGATACCCAATGGCGGTAGAACGCGGCAAGCTGCTGGTGCTCCGAGCCGGCTGATCGGATGGTGCTCCACTCGTGCGCTGTGAACTGACGAGTCATGATGCGGAAGAACTCCGGGATGGAGCTGCTACCTGCCGGAGACACGCGAGGATGGAGACATGAGGGGCGGGAAGAAGTGAGGAGACGGAAAATGAGGTTCAAAGAACACCAGTTAAGCACCCTTAATTGCCACAGCAGCACCGCGCGCGCTTGGACGTGGCGGCTGAACACAAATGCTTAGACCTACATTTTGAACCGCTTGTCCTTTGCAAACTTTTGTTAGACAACAGCAGCACCTTGTGGACAACTTGTGGAACTACCATACTAATTTAGGACAGTAAAAAAAATAGGCTGCAGGCTTGCATTGAAATATTTAATAAAAACTCGTAAGAACAAATGGATCAAAGGTTGTTAAATGTCTGAAAACTGTTGTGTTGCTCAAAAAGCCCTTTGCTCTAGATTTTAAAACCCATGTGTGAACCTCAGCCTTCACCTGGCATGGTGGTCTTCATCACATCTACGCCAACCTGCGCCCCCTGCTGCGCAGCGAGCACAGCATAGTCGCCCTGGTGGGAGATGTTGAAACTCCAGGATGGGTCAGAACTTGTGGTGACCTGTGTCGTTTTCAATCACATACAAAGATTTCTGATTAGTTTAGTGTCTTGACAGCTGGGTAAAGGTCTGTGGAAAAATGTAGACAAATGAGGGCTTAACAAACAACGTTCCAACATTTTGGAGCCAGATCATGCGCCATAATATGACCTGAAGGGCCAGTAGTGGTGCTCAAACGATCTCCATCCTGGTCAACTGGACTAGATGCCACCATTATCGATGCATAAGATGAACAACATATATTGGTTAAACTTTTAAACTGTTTGTATTATATTACCAATATTATTCCTTAGCTTTCACTCTGTCACAGCGAAATATTTTACTCAACTGAGTTAAAATAAGCCTCCAAGATGGCCGCCAAGAAGATTTCTTTCCACATCCACATGTAGTCTTTTGCTTGCTTTAACTCAGTCTTGATGTGCCTCGTGGGAAACAAAATGTTTGTTTACTCCATTAGGATTGAGGATAAAGCAGTGGAGCTTGTTAACAACTACAAGTACCTTAGGAGTTATATAGAGGACAAGCTGATCCGTTAGACTCAAGTTGATGCTGTGTGTAAAAAAAAAATAAAAGTCCCACCAGCGCATTTATTTTTACAGGAGGCGGCGTAATTTTAATGTTGACAGCACTCTTGTTTTACTGAATCCATCCTGACCTCCTCCTTTATTTGTTGGTTCGGCTCCATCTCCCTCAGAGACACAAATAGACTGCAGGGTATTGTCAGAGTGTGCAGCAAAACTGCAGCCATTAACCTGAATGACCTCACTGCCCTTTACCAGCGCAGAACTCTTAGCAAGGCCCGCTCCATCCTTGGGGATCAGAGCCGCCCCTGAGGCTGGTAAATTCCTGCTTCTTCCCTGGGGGAATGGCGCTCCTGAACAAGTGATCAACCTGCTTTGTGTGTGTGTGTGTGTGGGTCTGAGTGGTTGTTGTTTAATTATTTGCCTTTTACTGCGAGCTGTAAATTTCTGCCCGACGGGGCCGATAAAGACTCCTTGAACTTTGAATAGTATATTAATCTCACAAAATTGGGGCCCCGTGTTTCTCACGCTCAGAACTTTTCACGTAGCAAAAGGAGCGAACAAAAGAAAGACGCAGAAGTGAAATACGTCACCTTAAATGAAACCGTTTTTTTTTTTTTTATACCTGGAGTGTGGCTGCCAGACACGGTTTCCCTCGGGGGGATCGCTCCAATCGGACCTGTGACCAGGGGATCCCCATCCTCTCACAGACAAACTTCCTGAGCAACAGCCGGCCAGCCTGTGGGCACACATGTTTCACATCATGACTTGACGCCACCGGGGGGTGGCAGCTTTTGAGACCGACGCAACCTTTCTTTTTTCCACAAAATCCAATATTCCAGCGTTAAAACTTTTCCTCGGAGGTTTCTACGGCACCCCGAGGCTCAAAGGTCATCCAAGCCGCCAACAGGACAAAGATCTGGGAATAGAGATATAAATTTGGAATCCCCGAGTCACTTTGTTTTCTTCCCTTTCCTCGTGTCATTGTTGTCAACATGGAACAATCAAATAAAAATAGCATTGTTCATCATCAAATGAATCTGAAACTGTTGGGCAAATAAAAGATGCTTTGCTCGCATTCTTTAGTCACAGCAGCCTAGTGCTTTGGACAGCACCACGCTGTCTTGCGGTCAGTGCAGACAGGAATGACAATAAAACCCTTTTAATACGGTTGAACTATTAAACCAGCTGCCCTCTATTCCCGTTAACACTTTCCTCTGAGACGACCATGACGTCATTACAATTATGCCAGCAGATCATGCTGCTAGCATAATTGAAACAGAGTCAACAGACCAACTTTCCTGATTCAGTAACATTACAATAGCTAGTTTTTGCATTTTATCTGTAAACTCATGCCAGTTACAATTTAAAAAAACCCCGAAACTTCTGAACACATGAACTGCAGAAGTTGGCTGAAGAAGCTCAAACTCACCATCGCCGACTTAGCATCCTTGGCGAAAACAAACTGTCCGATCCTGTCCTTCTCTTCCCGCTGGACGCAACGAGCAGCGAACAACCATTCGGACCTGCTCGGTGTCCACGACCCGCAGCGGAAAGCCCAGCGGACAGAGCCCATGCCTGCTCAGCCGAGTCATCTTAACTCCTAGCAAACTTCCAGCTGCTCACGGGTTTGTAAGAAACTAACGTAAGCATCGCGTCTCAACATGCGGGGGTTATCAAAGTTAAATTAGGTTTATGTGAGGTTTTTGGTTCACAGGAGGATGCAAGAGAAGCGGGAGCTGCTAAAGAAAGCAGACCAAGCTCTGTTTACATTTCGGCTCGCACGCCACTACGTCCGCACGGAAGAGCGTAAATGTCGTCGGTAGTGAACGCGGCGTTTGATTGGCCAATAGGAACCTCTCGAACTAGCGCTCCAGTAGAGTTGCCTTCACAGGCATAGACATTAAATACGTAGACGCCCCGTTGTCGGGTAAGAGGCGTGCCGACAGAGCGGCCATCTTGGGTCAGACCAAGCTGCGCTCAGACAGAATACGCGTCAGTTCAGGTAAGTGGTACTTTATGTTTTCAGACACTGAATCTGATGAATTCTCAACCGATTTCCAGATAAATTAGCTGACTGGAGACGTCACCCCTTTAGAGGCTACATGGGACCAATTGATTGAATTAAATGATTGTCTAACTTAATACATAATTTCGATTTTGTATTGATAGTCAGCAAACTTCCAGAGCTCCGTCCCAGGATGCCCGACTTTTGCTCCGCTTATGGGTGCGCAAATAAAAGGGCATTACAAACCAGATCCCGGGGAATTACCTTCCACAAGTAAGTTTTTATGATAGTTAATCCTCATGCTTTACAGTTACAGTTTTTTCCGGCATAAACACAATATGTGCTAATGGGTAGATGGAAGCGGAGAAAAGTACATTAAACACCCTGATTTGTAAAAGATGTGACTGAGGATATATATATATATATATATATATATATATATATATATATATATATATATATATATATATATATATATATATATATATATTTATTTATTTATTTATTTATTTATTTATTTATTTAGAGAGAGATGTTTTCCAAAACTTTCGCGCCATTTTGTTGTGTTGCGAACCTGTTTGCTGCTCTATTTGCCAAATCGCAGGAACCTAACTGAACCTAACAACCATTTAAACAGGATAAATTGAATATTAACAAAATGTGTACGTCTAGTTAAAAAATGTCACTTTCTTGAGAGGGGTGGGTTTTTATTACATGTAGTGACATTTTAATATCACTCTATCTGGCTACTTCTTTCGCTCCAGGTTTCCCAAAGACACTACACTGAGAAAAAAGTGGGAGCTGGCCGTGCGACGGGATGGTTTTGTTGCAACAAATCGCTCCATGTTGTGCAGTGAGCACTTCAAGGAAGAGGACTTCGACCGGACAGGACAGATCGTGCGGCTTAGACTGAATGTCATACCATCTATTTTCAATTTTCCAACTTCTCTCCAAAAAGTATGTTTCTCCTGTTGCTCTGTATGCTATGTATATATTAGTCAAATAATTATTGGAAGGTGTTTGGTCCCGCTGCTTTGTGTTCCTGTCTAATGGTTTAGACTTAAATTACTGTGTACCTTGTGACACGACTTTTTAAACTTGAGTTTTACTTTTGTGTGTCTTTTATTGTATTGTATTATAGCAAGAAGTAAAGAGGAACAAGCAGAGGAGAGTCTGGCTATGGATTTAACTCAGCTTTCAAATAAAGATGAACCTCAGAAAAATCTCGTAAGTATTTAAATGTGTTGTTTCTCAAAAGGATGACACAATCAACAGTCTTAACAAAGTTATGCACACATACTAAATGTTTGCTTCCCTCTTTCTGCTAGGACCACAACTATGCATTGCCGACTTCCCCCACTGCTCTGAAGGCAAAGCTTAGTGAGGCCTGGGCAAGAGTGGAAAGCCTTGAGTGGGAGAAGCTGAATGCTAAGATCCGAGAGCTGAGGGCTAAGAAAAATATGGGTTCAGTTCTGGAGGATCTGAGGGAGAAGAAAAACTGGAATGTTATACCTTTTATATTAACACTTTAAGTTAAGCCTGTTGGAGGTTACGTGAAAGGAACTTCCTAATAGGTTAATGCCAAATTAATTTCAGATGTCCCAATAGAGCTCTTCTCAAAGAAGAGCCACGAGTACACAAAAGCACAGAGAGAGTTTGCCCTCACTCTCCACCTTCATGGACCAAAGGCTTACAGCTACCTGAAAGTGTCATGATTTGAGTTTTTGTTATAGTTTATGTTGGTCTTTTTAATTAGTTCACTCTACTGTCTTAGTATTAGCTCTGGTTTTTATTATTTGCTTATGTTCTGTTTGGTCTTTATGTTGATTTTGGTTCTGGATTAGTCTAGTTTTATTTCTGCTTTGGTTTAGTAATTCTCTCCATGTAATCAATTCTGTCTTAGGTTTAGGTTATGTATTAGTTTTGGTTAATGGAATAGTTTGAGTTTTAATGTGGTTTGATTTTGTACTTTGTTTTATATTATCAGTTTCTTCTGGCCTGCTCTGATCAGTTATGTCACCAGCCTTTATTCAGTTCACCTGCCAGCATTCTTTTGTCTTGTCACTCCCCTTCACCAGTCACCATCCAATCAGCTTCAGTTTACTTCCAGCCATTTTGTCCCCCCTAATCAGCTCCACCCATTCTGGTAATTAGTCTCACTCTGTTCACCTGCTCACTCCCCTACTTATATCTGCCTCTGTCACCTGCACTCTGCCAGATCGTTGTCTTTTGTCTTTTGGTGAGTCTAGTCCAGCATTCCCTGTTCTGTTCGTTTGCCTGTTGACCTGACCCAATTTGCGTTTTTGACTTCTGTGCCAGCCTGAGCCTGATCCTGATCCTGTTATCCTTGCCTGTTTTTTCCTGCCCGCCTGTGTACCGACTTGGAAATGTTATTTGACCACCGAGCCTGCATATTCCCTTTTGAGCTTCATTAAAGCCTTTTTGTTTGCACTTTTTCTTGTCTGGCTGAATACTGGGTCCATCCGTCTCTCGTTCCTGACAGAACGATCTGGCCTAACATGGACCCATCGGCCGACAAACAGTGGCGGGCAGATGTTGGGAGATCTCTTTCTCAATTGGAGTCAGGTGTGCGGGAGATTCTTTTCCTCTTGGGTATCCAGACGCCTCCTGAAGCCTGCAGCCCGGGGCCTCCTGAAGCCTGCAGCCCGGGGCCTCCTGAGGCCTGCAGCCCGGGGCCTCCTGAAGCCTGCAGCCCGGGGCCTCCTGAAGCCTGCAGCCCGGGGCCTCCTGAAGCCTGCAGCCCGGGGCCTCCTGAGGCCTGCAGCCCGGGGCCTCCTGAGGCCTGCAGCCCGGGGCCTCCTGAGGCCTGCAGCCCGGGGCCTCCTGAGGCCTGCAGCCCGGGGCCTCCTGAGGCCTGCAGCCCGGGGCCTCCTGAGGCCTGCAGCCCGGGGCCTCCTGAGGCCTGCCGCCCGGCGCCGCCTGAGGCCTGCAGCCCGGGGCCTCCTGAGGCCTGCCGCCCGGCGCCGCCTGAAGCCTGCAGTTCGGCACCGGCAGGACATTTTCTTTTTCAGATTCTGCCTCTGAGGATCCTGGCCAGCCGTCCGTCTCCGGGGGTCCTACTCCGTCGGCGGTTTCTGGGGGCTCTGTTCCGTCGATGGTCGCCAGGGGCCTGGCGTCGCCATCTACCTCTTGACGCTCCGGTCCACCGCCTTCCTCCTGGACGCCCGCCGGAGCACCAACCTCTCCAGGGCCGTCCTCCGGGACACCCGCCGGATTATCTGAATCGTTGCAGCCGTCCTCCGGGACGTCCTCCAGAAAACCTGACTCGTCGGGGTCGTCCTCTGGGACGCCCACCAGACTTTTGTTTCTTGAGACTGTTTGTTTTAGTCCGCCCTGTCTGGGTTGTTTTTGTTTATGTCTCGACTCTGTCCCTCCGTCCTGAGACCCCCTCCACCCGCCCGATCTAGTCTGCTTTTTCTTTTTAGGTCGTCTGGAATCCGCCCTTGAGGGAGGGGCTCTGTCATGATTTGAGTTTTTGTTATAGTTTATGTTGGTCTTTTTAATTAGTTCACTCTACTGTCTTAGTATTAGCTCTGGTTTTTATTATTTGCTTATGTTCTGTTTGGTCTTTATGTTGATTTTGGTTCTGGATTAGTCTAGTTTTATTTCTGCTTTGGTTTAGTAATTCTCTCCATGTAATCAATTCTGTCTTAGGTTTAGGTTATGTATTAGTTTTGGTTAATGGAATAGTTTGAGTTTTAATGTGGTTTGATTTTGTACTTTGTTTTATATTATCAGTTTCTTCTGGCCTGCTCTGATCAGTTATGTCACCAGCCTTTATTCAGTTCACCTGCCAGCATTCTTTTGTCTTGTCACTCCCCTTCACCAGTCACCATCCAATCAGCTTCAGTTTACTTCCAGCCATTTTGTCCCCCCTAATCAGCTCCACCCATTCTGGTAATTAGTCTCACTCTGTTCACCTGCTCACTCCCCTACTTATATCTGCCTCTGTCACCTGCACTCTGCCAGATCGTTGTCTTTTGTCTTTTGGTGAGTCTAGTCCAGCATTCCCTGTTCTGTTCGTTTGCCTGTTGACCTGACCCAATTTGCGTTTTTGACTTCTGTGCCAGCCTGAGCCTGATCCTGATCCTGTTATCCTTGCCTGTTTTTTCCTGCCCGCCTGTGTACCGACTTGGAAATGTTATTTGACCACCGAGCCTGCATATTCCCTTTTGAGCTTCATTAAAGCCTTTTTGTTTGCACTTTTTCTTGTCTGGCTGAATACTGGGTCCATCCGTCTCTCGTTCCTGACAGAAAGAGTCTTTACATTTTCACCTTCCACATCCACATACATTGCAAAGGTATTTGTCAGTTTGTCCAGCTGTCAGTATTAATGAATTTATATATATATATATATAATTCTATTAAACATAAAGTTATGTACTTACGGTCCACTATATTATTACACAGATTCAATCTGTATGCAACAAATGCAAAAAAATAAAAACCCTGCGTCATTTTAAAGGGGACATATCCTTTTAATTCCTTCCTTTTCACATTTAAACAATTCAGTTGAAGACTATATTAAGTGGAAGAACAATGCTTTGGTCTGAATTCCTGGTTAATTTATCCCCCACAAGCCCTTGTTTTACCTCTGTTTTACAGTCTAGAGCAGGGGTCACCAACCTTTTTGAAACTGAAAACTACTTCATTGGTGTTGCGTCAATGAAGGTCGTACTGACCTTTGAACTGAAAAAGTCAGAGTTCACCTTAACATTATGTAAAATAAACATGTTTCTCATGCTTTGTTATAGATATTGTCATTTTTAAATCTATATAAATGGAAGTGTGAATAAACAGGAAGAGTAACGGAATAAAATAAAGATTTATGTGCAGCTTACTGGAGGTGTGCGCTGTTTTTAGAACAGGCTTGTGGGCACCAGATGTGGACCTTCGGAGGCTACTTTGTGCCTGTGGGCACCCCCTTTCTGGTCGCAAAGCTATGGCCATTTTTGTAGTATGCTGGGGGATAGGGTAATGAATTGTGAGGGTTAATACAACCAACAGCAAACATTTTCATTTATCCACTTGTAGCTTCGCCATTATTGAGCTTGGACGACAAAATCCCTGTTAGAAATAAAAAGGATTTCTTTGGAGAATTGGTTAGCCAGAACTTCACAACCGTTTAGCAGTTCTGCAGCCAGAAAACAGAAAAAACTGCAGTTTAACTGCTTGAAAGATATGACCCAAACAGATATGACTCACCAACTATAATATTACAAACAGTTCAGCCTGAACCTCCCCTGCCTCTCCTTCTTCCCATTTTATAAAAACATATCATTACACGATTTATGTTTTTTTTTTATTTCCAGTCCTCTCTTTAAACAGTATTTAAAGATTTTTTTGGCATCTATTTAATTGATAGTTTTTACTGTACTAATAGCTGCTTCAGAGACATGATGTTCAATCACTATCTATCCCTGCTGCCCGGATCATGGTTCCTGCTCCTCCCTGGTTCCTGGAGCTAAAGACTCTGGAGTTTGGACTCCCCTCTTTTTATGTCACTACCTGGCACAGCAGCCAGTAACTACAGACTTTATACCCGTGAAGCTCAAATCGCCATCAACCAGCGACTAGAGGAAAATCAAATTACATCTGTCTGTCTCCATATAATATAGTTTCCTTTTGGACTCCTTATAAACATAGATACATATAAACACGTTAAGATATAAAGTCTTTATGGAGGAAAAATACCTTTACTGTACAAAAACAGACATTTTGTCATTTTTCAGAGGTAGAACTTCATCAAAGTATGCCAGTATTGAAGTTGAAATGGCTGAATGTGGACACCCCAATCTCCCTCATTTGTACAACATATGAAATATTTCAGCCTGAAGGGCAGTTTGATTTTCTTCCTCACTCAACCGGGCAGCTCCTTGCTCATCTTCATCCAGAATCTAATAGAAGAGCAGTCGGTCTGGGCGTGGGTCTTTTACTGATGTGAAGGTATCCACGGGTTTTAAAAAGTTCTTGTTGAAAAGCTCCTAAAATTTCTCATCATACCATTGGTACTGTTTTGAGTAGAAAGAACATTGCCCCTCCCCAATGTGTGGCTGCACACTGACAGCCAACTGGCTGAAAGTAGGCTGCTACACTCTCCCCTCACCTACAGGAAAGGCGAATTTGGCTGGTTGGAAATATATCTGGTTCCACAAAACTATGAAAAGCCATAGCACGACTAATTACCAGCCCTGTTTTGTGATTTAGATTTTTTTATTCCCAGTCTTCTCTTTAAATAGTGTTTAAATATTTTTTTAATTTATAGTTTTTACTGTTTTTCAGTAATAAGAGCCGACAATATTAAGACCACATCATAACAAGAAGAAGAAATGATCAAAGGTTAAAAAAAATTACAAGTAGTAGTATAACTAATTGAACGTTTGTGTAAACACCTTTTTTGCTTCCCTTAAAAGAAAAATAGTTAAAATTTGTTGTTCTACATTTGAGTTTTTAATCATTCAACATAATTCTCAATGTTCAACACTTTATTGCTACCAGTCTGTTCAGTCCAGATTGAATTCCGCATTTTAGGCTCCATCTCACTCGGCTATATAACTTTGGCATGTTGTCTATTTTAAAGCTACCCAAACCTTCTCACACTAGACTATCAACCCCAAGGTTATTTTCTCTAACGGACTCCCAGGTGGACTGCCGAAACCTGCTGTTTTGCAGTGCCTCTGAGTTCACCTGGCAACAGCACAGATCAGGAAATAAAAGGCGCAGCACCGTGCCAGCCTTGTCATAATATACTCTACGTGTCTGTTTCCACGTCAGATCAGAACCTTATGAAAGCAGGAGAGGGAACGGTGTGAAGTGTGAAGAAAGAAATACTTATAGACGGTGCACTCTCCTGGCCTACCTGCTGCGATATTCTCACTTAGTATACCTCTTCCCAGCTGCTGTTTCCTTAACTCCAATCCTCACACGTCCTCACACAGAGACAGCGTCTAGTGGAACAGCTGGTGTCCGTCTTCCAAGAGGTGGAAAACTTCACACAGCCTGCTCGAGTCAGAGAGGAAGTCTTCTCTGTCCCTGATGGAAACTGCTACGCCTTTTGAACTGAAGCTCCTCTGCTAGACATAGCCAACCTTTATGGGAAACACCCGTGCACCTGGAGTTCTGAGGATTACGTCTCCCCCTCACTTTTACCTGCGATCTGTTGATCTCTATTTTCCTTTCTCCCCACCTTTCGCTCTCTCTCCTTATATTCCTGCCTCTGCTTGCATGCTTTTTCCTTATTGGCTGATCTCATCTCAGTTTTTTCTTGTATATATTTGTTGGGGTTGGCCAAACTTACTTTCCTGCGGTTAAAGCATCTGAAGAGGAACAGCAACTTCGGTGTCAGAGAAACAGAGGCTCTCATCGGTGAGATTCACCAGAGGAGAGATGTGTTGTTCTCCAGACAGCAGGTGGAGTTTTTCCACTCGTCTCTTCCAAAGTGATGCATCCAGTGGTGTGGCGCCGTAGCACAAGCTGTCCTGTGGATGTACTGACTAAAGCATACGGAGGTCTGATCCCTATTAGGATGTTAGGTCATTTTAGAGAAGTTAAAGTTCTTTCCTTCTGCAGTTAAGGTTAAAATGCACAGACTAAACAAGAGCTCAGTTTATTGTTCATTTATTTAACCACCCATCACTCCTTAAAAAATAGAAATTCAATTCAATTCAATTTTATTTATATAGCGCCAATTCATGAAACATGTCATCTCAAGGCACTTTACAAGTTAGGTTCAATCATATTATACAGATTGGGTCAGATTATACAGATTGGTCAAAATGTCCTATATAAGGAAACCAGTTGATTGCATCAAAGTCCCGACAAGCAGCATTCACTCCTGGAGAAGCGTAGAGCCACAGGGAGAGTCATCTGCATTGTACATGGCTTTGCAGCAATCCCTCATACTGAGCAAGCATGAAGCGACAGTGGAAAGAAAAAACACCCGTTAACGGGAAGGAAAAACCTCCAGCAGAGCCGGGCTCAGTATGAACAGTCATCTGCCTCGACCGACTGGGGGTTACAGAAGACAGAGCAGAGACACAACAAGAGAGACAAAAGGCACAGAAGCACACATTGATCTAGTAATCTGTTCTACATTAGATGGTAATAGTCGGTGATCTGTCCTCCCTGGATGATTTCACAGTCAACAGAACGTCAGACCAGGTGTACCTACTATGAAGAAAAAAGAGAGAGAACAAAAAGTTAAAAGCTGAAATGACAAGAGTAATTTCAATGTAATGCAATGCAAATCTGGAGAACAGTAGACTGGAGAACAGTAGAAATCAGTAGAGTGAGAAAAATAGGCCCTGATGTCCTCCAGTAGCCTAAGCCTATAGCAGCATAACTATAGAGGTAGCTCAGGGTAACATGAGCCACTCTAACTATAAGCTTTGTCAAAAAGGAAAGTTTTAAGATTAGTCTTAAAAGTAGACAGGGTGTCTGCCTCACACAAATTGATGCCCCTACAGGTTTTTTGTTTTATATTTTACCTTTTAAACATTATAGACAGAGCTGAGCACATTTATTGGTACCCCTGGTAAAGATTTTTAAAAATTAAATTTTATTATATTAGAATAATTTCACACAGCTCTTTGGATGCTCCATTCTCTAACCTGAGTAAAAAAATGGTACACATTGTTCCAGGTAAAGTCCCAGGAGAGTCTGGAAAACTCTGTACGATTACATTTGTGATGGTGGGAGAGAAAAAGCTTTTTCATCGCATCAGAATCAAACAATCCTTAGGCATATAGAGGTACATAGGATTTTTTTTTCTCCCTCTTACATACTGCACACATGTAAATAAAATGCGTTGTTATAGAATGAGTTTTTTTAAATTAAACTTACAAGAACACATATGAACTTTAACAGTAAACATTTTCAAGTGGAAAAAAAGTATATTTGAAAATCCATCAGCAGATAAAGGATGATGTCGTTCAGCCTTGCTTAGTTATTAATCATCACCACACCTGAATCACCCAAAGAATAATGAGTTCTGTTGTAAACAAAGACTCATCAAAAATCAGCAAGAGAGGTAAAGTAAGTGAAAAAAAAATGTCTGGTGGTTATTTTTAAAGTCACATTTTCTATTCCAGCATGCTGAATGAATGGTGTTTGTGTGCACAAACTTTGTTAGAGTTTCAGACAAGAACGACGTTGGTTCATTTGGATAACTTTCCAAACACATTTGGAAATTTGTCCTGACAATTACCACCATTAAATGCTGCCTGGCAGGACAAACAATGCATCATTGGTTGGGAATACACAGACATGGATTGTTGCTGCAAATTGGGCATTTTATTTACTTTGACAGCAGCCTGAATTGCTCGTACTCATCTGTAGCCCAGCAAGAGCTCCCTATTTCATCACAACACTAAATCGGAGATAATAATACATGTTAGAGTTGTCATACCAAAACAGTCTAATTGCTGCTGCTTGTTGTTCTTCTCGTCTCTGTGAGTGTGAGCAGAACACTGCAGCTAATGAGCTGAAGAAGTGGCACAAGGTGTGTACGCGCTTGTGGAAGGGGGAGATGTGTGCTGCAGGAGACGTGCCTTTAGTCTTCAAAGAGCAGTTTGATACACTTAAGCTTTATTTCTAATTAAGCCAGTTTTCTGTTCTTTTTATACCCTCGTTCGTTTCCGTCCTGATCTGCCTTGCAGGTGAGGCGGCGTCACTAGGACTGGTGTACGCTGATTAAGGAAAAAAAAAAAAAAAAAAGCTGAAGGCTGAGCTCCCCCTTCTCCTCCCCAACCTCATCCCCGGCAATGAAGCCTGAGTACTATCATTTCTCTGCAGAGCATGAAGCTGCCTCTCCTGGGTTGGGATGTTAACAGCTGCCTGACCTCCCTGGCTTCCCAAAGGACGGCCAGTGTGAGTGGCTGGAGCTGATAGAGCTCACCGAGCTGAGCGCTGTGCAGTCTGCGATGGCACATCTGAGTGTGAAGACGGAGAATGACATCTGTGAATACAATATAAGCCACATAAACCGATACAGGCAAAACGTTGGCTTATTCATGACAGTATAATTGCACTTTAATAAGCTGATCTGACTATTTATTTTTCAGCACCTTGCAAAAGTATTTATACCTGATAAACCTTTTCATATTTGCTATGTCAAATCCGCAAATTTCAGTGTAATTAGTAAGTATGACATACTCGTCAAGTACGAAGGGAAAGGACACGTTTTTCATGCCATTTGTGTATGTCTAAAGGTTTTACACATCTGGAGACATAAACTATTGTGCAAGATTTCTTATCAAAACAGCTCAAGCCTAGTCATAGTCAATGGAAAACTTTTGTGAACTAAGCTTTAAAGGTCTTTGCCACAGATTCTGAATTAGATTTAGTTATGGACTTTGACTGGCCCAGTCTAAGACATGATGTAAACCATTGGATTGTAGCTCGGTTTTTACATTTACAGTTGTTGTCTGGCTGGATGCAGTCAGACTTTTTGTACAGTTTTCTTTTATCCACTTATCCAAAAAGCTCAGGTTTCTAGAGTGTACAAATAAAAGTCATTGTGTCCAAAGATTCACCCAATATAGCTTTGGATCTCTGCGGCTCCTCCAGAGTTACCATGGTTGCCTCTCAGCTTATTGTGATTCCAACTGTTTTTCCATGTTCTATTTTGTTTCTACATTTTATTCCTACTTGCTTTTCTCTGTTTTTTTTTCTTTCCCTGTATTTTAATCATGTAAAGCACTTTGCATTGTCTCTGTACTGAAATGTGCTATATAAATAAATTTCCCTTGCCTTGCTCGGCCTGTCAGTTCAGGTGGACAGCCATGTCTGGGTGGTTTTCAGTTGTGCCATATTCTATCCATCACAGGATCACTGACTGACCAGTGCTGAATGAGATGTTCAAAGTATTTTTTTAATAAACCCTGCTGTTCCTGAAATGTTTTATTAGATGTCTTCCAAAGGTTTCTGGCTACATTGTAATGTATTTAGGGGTATGAAGATAAAAGGGCTGAATCTAAATGAATACTACACTTTTCATATTTTTATTTGAAGGAACTTTGAAAACCATGTGTTATGATTTAAGGTTGCTGCGGACCCAAATTGCAACTGGACCGAAGCAGACGCACGATTAGGAAATATATTAATGATGAAGCTAAAACGTTACAGGATATGAGGAAATACACAGGAACCAGGGAGACAGCAACAGCACAGAATCCAGCCCAGAGGAAACAGAAACCAGGAATTGAAGTACAGCGGAGATGTGATGATCTACATGGAAACCAGGTGAGTACAATCAGAGCAGCTTGGGGCAGAATCTAAGCGGGGCACCGAAAAAAGACGTACCAATAGAAGCAGAATGGACTCACACAGGATCTAAATAAAAACACAAACAACAAAACTGCTGTGGGTCATGACACCATGATTTATTCATCATTTTACTTTTTCTTCACATCCCAGTATGTACTACCTTGTCTTACTCTATAAAATCCCAATAAAATATGTTGTAGTTTGCGGTTTAATATGAAGAAATGTGGACCAAATCCAAGGGATATAAATATATTTTTTACAAGGCATCATACTTAAAAAGATAATGTCTTTGACTTGCATCTCATATTACCATTCTCCATGTTTTTTTAGCAGCCGGTTTTGACTTTCAAGAGCAACTTTTGTGATAATTAGCAGAATTAATATCCCCATCAGGAGATGTTTAATGCATCATGGTGATTATGTCTGTGTGTTTTGTAGCTCAAGTGCCTCTTGAGCCAGTCTGGTGATTGGGATCCTATCCACAAGGTGCAAATTGAACTATCAACAGAACGTGTTAAACAAGATTTAATTCAAGTTTCACTTTGACATGTTGCTGTTTTATAGATATACGTTGCTAAATCATGAGTCATGTTCTAATGCTTTTGGACATTTTATAAGCTGTATTGCAGCAAATTACCATTCATTGTAAAATAAATAAATAAAATAAAAAAGCCCTATTTTCTTGCTCTTTTTGATGATTTATTGGACATTATTTTCAACATAACACACATTTGTAGCTCTTATTATTATCACATTAAACCAGCGCAGAGACAGAAAAAACATGTGAAAAAAAAAACATTAATGAATGTCTGCAAAATAATTAGAGTCAAAAAAGCATAACAATAGCCAAAGTTTGATGTATGCATAGAAACAGCAATATACTAGATGAGTCAGGAATGATCCAAATCCTTCAGTAATGTTTTTTTTTGTTTGTTTTTGCTTTGTCTGTTGGGGTATTCTCCTTTCTTTGTTAGATAAAAGCTCATTACATTGTGCATGTTTTCAAAGCCAACGTTTTATACCCTTTAAAACCAAATTCCAGCTCTTACTAACCCTTAAACGATCTTCCTCTGTTTCTCCAGGTGGAGGGGGATGTTTGTGGAAAAATTAAATTGCATTCCCTTTCTCCTCATCGACACTGTGTTACATGATAAGGGGCATGTTGATGACATTTATCCCCTCTGTGATTTGGGACCGATCAGTTTGGCCAAGGATTCAGTCTTTTTTTACCAGCACATATCTTCTGCCAGGCAGCGGCCTGATGGGATCACCGTGTCATGAACTCGGTAGTTATCATGAGACCTAGAGTGCAGGGTGTCTTTTGTCTGTTGAGAAACAGCGATTGCAGGTAGAGATAAAAATGTCTGGCTGGGGAGAAACAGCGGCGGCTTGGTGGAAGAGAAGATGCCACAGCAGTGTGGAAGAGGAATGAGAGCAGTCAAAGGTGGAGACTAAAAGGCTGATGCTTCGAACAGAGCAGGTTGACTCATCTTTGAATCTGCCACTGTCCTCTTCCACTTCCTCATCCTCTACTGTGTTCAGTAGGGCAAAGAGGCAAAAGCTGTACATCGATGTTTAATTTAGAGACAGAGAAGGTGAATCTGGAGAGGAAGAGATTACAGCTGGTCAAAGAAAGACTGCAGTTTTTGAAATTTGAGGCGAACAGACTGCAGATTGAAAGTGAAAGACTGCTCATGGAGAAAGAGAGAGAGAGAGAGAGAGAGAGAGAGAGAGAGAGAGAGAGAGAATAAAACAGGAAGAAATCATTAAACGCTTGATTAGAAAGACTTAAAGAGATAGGTTAAAAGCTGTAAGAGGATTATATTATTGTTCACAAAGATGTTTCCTCCACACAAGGGCTTATTATTTTTGACAACTTTTAGCTTTCAATTGTGATAAAGCTCAGGATAGTTTTATGCAATTAATTGCCAGAAGTCAAGAAATATGGAGAAAACCATAGAAGAAAGAAAACAAGAATAAGGCAGACAAGGACAAAGGAAAAAGTTGCTTGTTAGATTCAGAACACCAATCTTAAGCATCAAGACTACCAAAAATGAAAAAGTAATTCCAAAGTCTCCAACTGATATGCGAAATCAGGAGAAATCTTGTCAAAGAGCAGTAGCTTGGAAACCTAACAAACCAGCACCATGGAGAGCCCTGTGGTGATCTCTTGTAATTCCACACAGCAGCGAGTGAAATCTTGTGACAATCGTAATTCAAAAATGTAAGATTTCCAGGGCACAACAACATGTTTAGCTTGATCAAGTTACTTCAAGCTGTCGCTACACATTTAGTGTACAGGGAAAGTTAGAATAGTGACAGGCTCTGCAATCAGACAACTGTTGTTAAACACATTACCTTTCACTTAGTCTTGGTAAGAACTACATGTAAAATAACAACTTTTCATAACTTAAATGCTTAGTATTGGACTCATAAACTTGAGCCACTTCTATTGTGAAGTAAGTGAAGTTTATTTATATTGCACCTTAAAAGGACAGGGACTTTTTGTTTCAGAATGTAAATTTACATCAGAGGTGAAAAAAGTCCATCTTCGGTCCCCTCTTATTTAATATACTGTATATATACATGCTCCCTCTAGCTCAGATGATAATACACAACAACATAAGTTACCATAACTATGCAGAAGGCACACAGCTCTCCATCACCAAGTCACCAAGTGACTACAACCCCATTCAAGCACTGGGTAAATGTGTAGAAGAAATCAATGCATGGATGTGCCAACATTTTCTTCAGTTGAGTAAAAACAATGCTGAAGTAATAATTTTTGGACCAACGCAGAAGCGATCAAGAGTTTGCGCACAGATTCAGTTATGTCAGCTGGTAACCACTGACCGGGCTCACAATCTGGGTGTTGTGATGGACTTAGATCTGAACCTTTGAGGGCATCTAAGGACAATTACAAAGTCAGCCTTCTGTCACCTGAATAACATTTCCAGGATTAAAGGACTAATGTCTCTGTGATGATCCTGGCACTGGGGCTGATCTTGTCCACAATCAGCACACCTGTTCAGACTCCACCTCGTCTGGTTCCACCCGTCTCCACCTGCATATAAGCCAAGTCAGCCTCCAGTGCCAGATCGTCTCGAGCCAACCCGGTGAGAACTTTCCAGCACTTATTTCTGAAAACCTGTCTGCCTGTCTGTTGCCCGACCTGTCTCTGCCCTCTGTTTCTGAGCCTGCCTGATCCCGTTCTGGTTTTGTCTGCCTGCCTGAGTCCTGCTCTGTCAGCCTCTGGATCCCGGATTGCCTACCTGTGATTCTGACCCTGCCTGCCTGTGAGTACTGGAACCTGCCTGACCCCTTTGACTCTCTTTGGATATTGGACCTGGACACCCTTACTGGATTTCCCCTCTGTACTGCCGCTGGACCATTGGACTGCCTGTTATTGGACCCAGACTGCCTTTTGGATAACGTCACTGGAAAGCCCCGTCCCCAAACGGACCTCCGTCCCCGGACCCGTACGCCTGCCTCTCTGTCGGCTCTCCTGGCTCAGGAACCCCGGCATCAGGTTAGTGATCTAGCCAATCTCACTTTAGCCCATCACCTCTTGCTGATCACTAACCTGTTGTCTTTGTCCCAGGGGACTACCAGCGCGAGCCACCGCGCCGCCAGAAGCCGAGCCCACTTCCTGCTTCTAAATAAACGATTTAAACGTTACTGACCTGCTTCGGTTGAATTTTAAGTCCGTTTTCCCGTACATTACAGTCTCAGCAGGATGTGGAAAAACTAATCCATGCATTTATCTTTACTAGACTTGATTACTACAATGGTGTTTTCACAGATCTGCCAAAAAAGTGGATCAGACAGCTGTAGCTGATCCAGAACGCTGCTGCCTGCGTCCTCACTAACACTAAGAAAGTAGAGCACATCACTCTAGCTCTAAAGTCCTTACACTGGCTCCCCGTATCTCAGAAAAGAGACTTTAAAGTACTTCTGTTAGTCTGCAAATCTCTGGATGTCTTAGCACCAAAATACATCACAGACTTGTTGTCAGGGTATCAACCCTCCAGACCACTAAGGCCTTCTGGCTCTAGCCTACTCTGCATACCCAGAACCAGAACCAGACATGAAGAAGCAGCATTTAGTTCCTATACTCCACTTATCTGGAACAAACTACCAGAAGACTGTAAAAGTGCTGAAACCCTGAATTAAGCTTAAAAAACATTTTTTTTAGAGATGCCTTTCAATGTTAATGTTCCACTTAAACTGTTGTAGTTAATTGTCACATCATTAGAATAAGTTTGCAGTCCAACTTATCTTGACCTATCACTATTATTCCACTGCAATGTACTTACCTCATGTTTTCTTTTTCATGTGCTGTTCATGTACAGCACTTTAAATTCTCTGGTTACTGAAATATGCTATAGAAAAAGACTTATTTCTATAGCATATTTGTATTTCACAAAATAGCATCATGAAAAAAGTACATCAAATAAAAACTTAGAAGCAGCATCTTAAAAAATCAGCCAGGAAATAAAGCTTGGATACAAATGGGTCTTCCAAATAGACATGACCCTGAATATACTGCTAAATTAGTTCTTAAGGAGCTTAAAGGAGAGTCGTACAGTTTAAAAGGGAAGAACCACATACAAAAGCAATGTGTGTAAACTTAAAGCCCCAGTGTGTATGATTTTCACACAGGCGCACCATCTAGTGCTGCACTAAATGAATTACAAACGATCTCGCCGTTAAGTGTCAACAATGTTGACAATGTCAACATGTCCTTCACATATTTGATACCAAACTTACTGCCAAAAGCTAATAGCTACGGTCATCGTGTGAAATGGTTTTCGGCACTGTTGCCAAGTCAGCTTGTTTTTTTTCCCGAAAGTCACTTTCTTGGTCTCCTTTCTGAATGTGCAGTCGCTTATTTGGGGTCTAATATAAGCGACTATGAACATGAGTAAAGAGACCCGCTTGTGCTGTCGCACTGTAGAGAGTGAATGAGCCGGCTGATATCCCTCCGCGTACAAACATACGAATTTCTCTGTTCGTCTCTTTCCCCCTCAGGGACAGGGAGACGAACAAACAAGCCGTCTCTACCGGGAGGACAGAGTGGTTGTTGGACTACGCTGCCATAAAGCCAAAATAAATATTATATATTGAATTAACTTACCTATCTAGCAGAAAGCCTACAACCTCCACATCCGTTTTTAATCCCCACTTCCTCATGAATGATCTCCACCTGGTAATAATAGCTGATACAGACTCATGTTTTCTCCCTGGTTATTACTTCCTTTTCCTTACTTGGTTACTTTCTCTTCCGTCTCGCTGGGCAAAGTGTATGGATGGTCCTCCATTTGAACAGAAAATGACAAATAGAATGATCTACGGCCGATTTTTGCTTGTTTATACTCCTCTTCCACAGACAGCACGTCTTCATATAGAAGACAGATAGTCAAAATGAGTATGGCTGACAAGTTTGTCCGCTTTTGGCAACTAAAATCAGAAATAGCGATGCAACATGGCACCTACCAGTGGGTGGATCGACACCTATGTATTTCTAAACTGCTAATTATAATTTATCAGAATGCTTTTATTTTTAAATTGATGTTATTAGACTTTGCCAGAATATGTATTTATAAAAGCAGTGCTTGATTTTTCCTAATTAAAAGCCAATTTAGTTGTACACTGTCCCTTTAATCAATTTTTAGGAAGTAAAAAAAGGTGAAAAAAAAAACAAACTTCTCTCCTATTTTTGTTGTCTTTAGCTAATCAAGCTAATGTTAGGAATCCTCACTGACCTAAAGTAGGAAATGATCAGTCTTATTTAATGTCCGATATTGAGGAGAAAAAAAGTTTGTGCTTTGTCATACAGTGCATAAAGGCACTGACTTTCAACTGTATGTTTTTCATAAATGTTTTTAAAAATATCAAATTAAATGTTCTCTTTTCTCCATAAGTTTTTATAGCAATCACAGTTGAATATATGCTATACCTCACACTCTTTTTATACATAGTTTTTGGCCATCTGCCTCTGTTGTATTTGCTTTTTCCTTTTAATCAGTACATTATAAAAATGTGTTCTGTCTTAATTGAATCTCAATTTCACAGAAGAGATTGCTGAAACCCCCCCAGAACTAACTCTTACCTAACAGGTAAAAATACACACATGCAGAAACTCAGTTAGGTAGTGAGGCAGTCAGATCAAATCATAAAAGAGCAGTTTACTTTTTTATTCAGGAATCTCTTCTTTTCTGGGATATAAAAGCTTCATTGGTAAAAAAAAAAAAAAAAGACTCGTTCAGCTCTCTGTGGACTCAAAACTGTGCAGAAAATCCTCTGTGTTGATCATAGGGACTGAAATAGTCCCAATGAGATGGCGGTGTGCAACAACTCAACCAACTATGGTTCCTGTGTATGTGGAGTAGCTGATTCTAGGTGCATCTGTCACATGTTGGCTAATAAAAACATCACAGTATGTCTTCTCTTTCCTCAGGGTTATTATTACTTTAACTTTTGCTTTTAGGCAGACATGCAAAAGAGACAGAAAAATCAAATCAGTATTCACAGTGTCACATTTTAGATCTCCACCATCAAAAAACAAATAAAAAACGAGCTTCTTAGAGAGCTGTTGAAAATACTCCTGACAGATTGAGATGCCCTAAGGTCCTTTTGCAATATGCTGCTGCTGATGATAACTACTGAAAGGTTGCACAGCTCACAATTGGTATTGCAACAACGTCTGCTTCGACTTACTTAAATCTTTTCGAGGTATTTTAGAAATGTCTGACATTTAGAAATAACACAGTATTTGGATCTGGACTCTTTTTTATGAAGACGTCATACAGATGTTTCTGTTATTTATCACTCAGCATTGTCTTTTGTATCAAGAAACGGGAAAAAATGCAGTAAATATGCCAAACCTGTCCTGCCTTTGAAACAACTTTTCAGTGATTCAACTCTTAGAATTTGTCATGGTTTAGTTTTGGTCTGACTGTTTTCCTGGTTATTTTCCAGCACCTCCTCCTCTCACTCAGCTCACCCTCCACTCCCTCAGCAATCAGTCACACCTGTTAGGCACTAATTAGTCAGAATTCACTCCACCTGCCAGCCTCCCTACAAAATCCTCCCTCAGTCTTCTCTTTCCGCCGGTTCGTCATCAGTCTCCACTCACTCCACGTCTGTCAGCCTAGTTTGCTCCTTGTTTTGCTGCTGAATTTCTGCCACCTCTGTGCCTCAAGTAAAGCCTCTGCTAGCTGCTGGATCTCCTTCCAACTCTGTGTTTCAAGTAAGGCCTCTGCTAGCTGCTGGATTTACTGCTACCCCTGTGCTCCAAGTTTGCTCGCTACTTCATTGCTTGGACCTCCTGCTGCCCCTGTACTTCAGCAGCCCTCCTCTCCCTAGAACAGTCTCGTTCTGCTTCTCTGGATCAACAGCAACCTTGCATCTCAAGAACTCTCTCCAGTTCTCCAGCTCCGGCTCTCATCTACACCCTGGTTCCAGTCCAGTCCTGCCTCCCTGGTTTCCTCATCCACTAATCATCTTTCTTTCAATAAACTCTCAGAAAATAGCTCCGTGCGTGGTGTGCATTCTGGGTTCATCATGAAAACTCATGACAGAATTAGGGAAGATATTTTAGAATCGATCTCATTGCAAACACGTCTATCTCTTTCTACTTTGTTCTTTTGAGTTCACAGTTAAAATCATCCATAAAAAGCAGTCAAAGGAATTAGGAATGCAATGGTGGGATGTTTATGAATAATTTTCAATCCCAAATCGAGTCTTAATTCTCCATTGACTGAAATCAATATTTTCACATCATATGTATGTCATTTGTGTCTGCCTTATTAAGGTAGTTTGTCATATGCTGTCATATGTTACGTATTCGAATAATAATAAGTCTTCAAGCCTTATTCAACATTTCCCTATTTATTAAAAAATTCAGTGGACTAAAAGAAATAAAACGACAACAAATGCCTTTACTGTCCCACAATGGGGAAATTTGTGTGTGACAGTGGCAAAAACATATAGTCACTAGATTAGTAATGAATAACAAGCTAACTTAAAATGAAGTTCTAATGCAAAAGAGAATGAACTGAAAGGCAAAAAGGAAAATATAGCACATTTAATGATAATATGGCATATTCGGATAAACATGCAATATTCAAGTTAAATAGAGAAAAGACAGTAGCCCTAAATTGATGAGAGAAAAACTACGCAATATACATGATTGTACAAGTAGATACCTCAGAGTAGCTAAAGAGTGTGCAAATGAAAACTAGCATCTCAAAGAGACATTAACTTAAAATTATTTAAATGAAATTATTCTTGATCAGACCAAGAACCTGTGCAACGATTATCGTGTTTGTAAACATTTATTGACTCTGTTGTGAGCAGCAGAGATTATAGAGTCTAATAACAAAATCCCTTTTGACACAATAATTCACATCTAATGAAGAAAAAATACCAATATGCATTCATGTAAAGGGAAAAATTATAGAAATAGATTAACTCCAGTCAATATAACATCTCTGAATCAATCAAAACAGACATTTCTGGTTTCTCAAACTAAAAGCATTTTCTGACTGTCATGCAAGCTTAATAGGGATATATCTACGGTGGCCGAGAGGTGCAAGCGCACTGCAAGTATATAAGTGTGCTGCAAACACAAAAAGAACTCCAAACACAAAACAGAGGCTAACACACAAACACACGCAACAGTAAAATGCAGCCAAAGAGAAACTCTGCAATCACAGAAATTAGTCACACAAAGTACAAACATTCTGCAAACACAAATGAGGTTGACACACAAACCCACAAAATACATGCAAAGACAAAATGCTGGAAATAGCAAAAACTGCAAGTTAAGAAAAGCTGCAAACTAGCTCCGCATACTGGAAGTGATCCAGACCACTAGGGGGAGTAGACCACCAACCAAGTCATACAAGACCAGACCCCACAGCCTTAGTAAACATTAATGGGATGCCCAAAGGAAACTTGGATAGAAGAAAACAAAATTATGTTTTCCTTCAAGTTTACAATGTTATAGAACAGCAGTATATATACATCCTTAGTATTTTTATAGAAGTTTGCATTTCTGATGTGTGAATCACTGCAGTCAGAATGATGATATAACTGAGAGATTATGCTTTTGCTCTGTGAGATTCACATAGTTCATTTAGTTATAGAGTTTTTTCTACAGACAATCCATCTGAGACGACAGAATAAATGGGGATATTATCAGTAAAAAAAAATGTTCACTATGAAGATTAGTAATTATTCAATATTGTTAAATAATTGACCTGTTTGCGGTCACCCCTGGTTCTTTTATCTGATAATGTGGTGTTTCTATTGTGGACTTCTTTAGTAATAAGACTTTTGAAACCGTAACTATATTTTACCATATTTAATCTAAAAGGCAGAGGGATGTTTACAGCTTCAGTACTGGGCTCTCAAACACAACAACGCAACAGGTGC
Organism: Fundulus diaphanus; assembly: GCA_037039145.1. Classification (NCBI taxonomy): domain Eukaryota; kingdom Metazoa; phylum Chordata; class Actinopteri; order Cyprinodontiformes; family Fundulidae; genus Fundulus; species Fundulus diaphanus. Next base: position 30,176,384 of record CM073124.1, read on the forward strand.
CAGAGCGCCCAGTTCATTCTCTCACACATACATTAAATAGGACCCATTGTGTCCACCCATTCAGGGGCGTTCCCAGTATGATATCAGTGTTCTGTTCATCACATTGGTGGAGAAGATCATGCTATAATGCAGACATGTCCTTGCTGACACATTTTCCCCTAAACAGTCATTCTTTCCAATCCAAGAATGTTAGACTCTGTGTCTCCAGAGTCCGTTTATCTGTAATTTCCATGGCAACCAATTTTGTAGTCCAGTCTCTGTAATCTCATAATCTCTAACAATGTTTTTCAGTCAAACACTGTAGCCTGATTTCAATGAAGTGCTGAAGCATGTTGGCGAGCACAGGAACACCAAGGTAACAACATGCCATTTTCTGTCCTCCAAAATAAGAGCTGAATCAAGATGTTTGAACACTTTAACACTATAACCTTCATAAAGTTGGCATTTACTGCAGGACAGGAATGCATTTGTTTTATATTATTTTAGCATTTTTATGAAGCTGGTTATTTTTCTTTGCACATCCTGACATGAAGGAAGCATTCTAACATCTAACAGACTTGCTTCTTTCTCTAGAGTATAACAAGGACCTTGTTTGGAAATACTCCTCAGTTTTCTGGACTAGACCAAAGGACTCATGTGATGGCTCAATATTTTGTCAAAATTTTTCCAGTCTTTTATTTGAACTTGCTGGTAATATATATAATTTTGTTGTTCAAAAGCCACATAGCTAGATTTGGACTGCCCATGTCAGTGGTAATGCTTACCAGAAAAAGTCTTATGGAAGCTGCTCTCTTAATTATTTCTAGGATGGTTGGCTTGTAATTTGTCCAATTAATGGGTGCAGCTCTACGCTTGGTGTGATTGGCTTTTCATCCAGGGTTAAGACGCTGGATCCAGTGTAATGTGTTGCTGTCTTCTTTGCTGGTTTCTGATGTCATGGAGAGGAGGACTCATGTCCTGAAAAAGAATCGAGCCTATTGAGCTCGCTGACAAACGGATTGTTCGTTTTTTTATGTGCATTTACTGCATCTAATGCCTCTATTATTCTTCATGCCAGTGGCCTTCAGCTGATCTTTGTTAAAGATATGACACAATTTCTTTACCATAATCAAAACTTTTTTCTTTCCTGTGTCGAGTTCTCCTTTTATCATTTTTAATGTGATGTTTTTGGCTTTCTAATTCCTCACCTCAGGTCCATGCTTTGTATAATAAAAGGCCTTGTATAATGAAATGTTGGGTTATTTGTTTTTGCAGAATTGACACATATCTATTTTATCAACGGTTTTATTTAAATTAGCATTTTAATGAATTACTATTATACAATATGCACAATAAACTGGGTTATACATGCATGTAGTTCTCCGTTCACATGAAAATTAAAAAATGTATTCCACAGAAAATAATTGATCCCAGGTGATCAGTTAAACCATCTACAGCCCCATATTTTCCTCCAAATCATTTAAAACCTCTTTAAAATTTCGATCAGCTCTACCATTCAGCTAATTTAACTCATACTATCTGATACCAGATAAAACAAAATGATTAAATCACATCTGCAACACATTGTTTTTTGGAAATATAGGCATAAGTCCTGAAAACAGTGATATTCATGCTTTGTTGAAGGATGTAGATCTGAAAGTGAGCTGGAGCCCGATAAAGCTGGAGTACATTGTCTAGCATTCCTATGTTAGCGTGCAGAGAACAACTGACAGAGCTTTAAAACAGGTAATATTACTCCTGTTTGGTTTGCTTTACATGCAAAACGTAAATCATTGTAGACATTTTATATTGATCAGTGTATTGAATAAACACCTATTTCTATCAAATATGATCTGTAGCTCCAATGTATTCTACGAAGTGTGGGGAATAAAACATTTCTGCTCTAATATTTAGAACACAGATAAATGTCAATGCCCTGCTGACTGCAGAGGTCTGTAGGCCTATGAATTGGTTGGTGGTCTGGAGCAATTTTGTCATGCGGAGCTTGTTTGCAGCTTTTCTTAACTTGCAGCTTTTTTTGCTATTTGCAGCATTTTGCCTTTGCATGTGTTTTCTGTGTTTGTGTGTCAGCGTCATTTGTGTTTGCAGCATGCTTGCACTTTTTGTGTGACTAATTTCTGTGATTGCAGAGTTTCTCTTTTGCTGCATTTTCCATTGCATGTGTCTGTGTGTTAGCCTATGTTTTTGTTTGGAGTACTTTTTGTGTCTGCAGCACACTTATGTACTTACAGTGCGTTTGCACCTCTCGGCCACTGTATATATCAATGTGTTTGAGGTAAGTTTATTTTGTTCTCTTCCTTAAATTCAGCTTCAAAATACAAACAGGTATAACTCATGATCAGTAAACATCCTTGGAGAATACATCAACCCAACCTGTTAACAGGGGGAAATGCGCATCAACTGTCAGACCTACCTTTGTAGCTTTAAATGATTGTTTGAAGTGAGCAATAAATAAAAACAGACACATTTCGAACTTGTATTTTATTCCTTAAACTAGCTTGTAATGAGAAGAAAGATAATTAACTCATACATAATGTGTGCAATGTTAAGATGACAACTGTTTTTTGTATACACTAGTGTAAATCAGAGGGGACAATAATAATGATTTACTCAAATAATCTACACTTACTGGGCTACCTCTGTGTAAGAGATAAAAAGATTGTCTGAGTCAAAGTCTTGATATCAAGACAGATACCCACGAATGCAGAGATCACATCTCTGCAACAGCTTGATGCCATCCATTGCTCTGAGGTTTTATTCAGTTTTCTTCACGCTAAAAGTCAAATGACACTCTTATGCTGCAGGAAAAGGAACTATTTAAAGGTAATAACGCAACCTCACTTAAAAAAAACGTTTTTCTGTTACCAGTGTGAAAAGGATGCCTCAACTAGTCCTTTTCTCATGGGGGTGGGGTGTTTTTGTCACAGGCCTCTACATTATGGTTTAATTTTTGTAGAGAGTAGCATGGCACTGTGAAAGGGATCATGCCAGTGAGTCAAGGCTGATCCGTGGCAGGATACAATTAGCAGCTTCCAAGCAAGCAAATAAACAGCACAAGATGGTGGCTGTTCCGTTGAGAGAACTGTGACAAGGTAAACGACTGTCTCAATCTTATCTAGCATTTGCTTAAACTGCTAAAAGTTTTTTTTTTACCTTTTAGCTGCTTGAGATGGCAGAAATGCTCCTCTGAAGAGTGCTTAGCTTCACTTCTACAAACTGGTTAATGGGCTGATACTAGAGAATAATGCAAGTTTTCTGCCTGAACGTGAGTAAAATGTAAATGAATCTACCACACCATTACCACACTGATGGTACACCTGCTGTGCACCGAGTTAGTGAAATGTGCAAACTCTTTATTTTGTGCTTCAGACAGCCTATACTGAAGATGTTTCTCTTTTTTTTCTTACTGTTAGTGTTCATTATGGATATTATTTTTATCCATTATGCTGTAAAAGGCTTGAAATTGTATACTTCTGTCCTTGTCAAAGGAAAACGAAAACTGGTAATGATACAATGAAAACTAAATCAGGAGTAATTATCCAGTATGTGTGTGTCTGTTTTTTTTGTTAATTAATTTCTAATTAGTTAGACTTGAATTAGTCCTGATTTCAAACAAACAACATTTTAGTCACAGTTTTTGGATGTAATTAAATGAGAAACAATTTGCTTGTTTGATTAACTCTCTGCTCAGTCAGAAAACAACGCTGTGCTAATTCAACCTTGTAGTGTTCATCCATTGTCATCTCATGTCGAGTCTAATTGAGTATAGGTATGTAAGCGGCACGCTTTTCAGCGGACTTAAAATATCAGGACCACAGCAGATGCTGGTGTATGCACCCACAACCACAATCCAGCACAGCTGCAAATATGTGTGCGGAGAGAGAGTTGGAATTTAATTTTCCATTCTGTCATGAAAGATGGCTTGGAAGAAAAGAGAAGGCGGGGTGGTTATGACAGGTGTGGGTCCGTGGATGAGAAATCAGGGTTTGAGATCTACTCCCCAGAGACAAGGATGCAAAAACGGAGAAATTAAATGTGACAGGAGAAGGGAGAATAAAGAGAATGATTAGAGGAACTGAGGGTGAAAACAAAGGAGAAATAAGGAAGGGCAGCTTTGCAGAATCAGGAATAAAAAGCAAAGATATAACACAGATGATATAAATGAGGCCAATAAAACTTAAAAGATGAAACGGGTACCTTAACTTTGCAGGGGCGGTAAAAAGGTTGATCCAAGGTGTTTGTGTGTGCTGTGTGCATTTGTGCATGAAGGTGTAAGGTTAAAAGGGTGGAAGGATGTCCTCAAAATGGTTATTTTCCCTTCATCCTCGGGTAAATGGGAAATTCTTGTTAGTAATAACCCTGCATCGTAATGTGTTTCTGTCGATGCATGTGTGTGAGTGGGGGTGCAATAAAAGAAAATTTTGTCACTGGTGGCTTGGCATTAGGGAATTTTCAGTAGTGTAAGAGGGACAGAGAACTTGATATGTGAGAGTTTATGTATACAATGTCTCCAAAAGCATTCAATCACCCATCCAAATTATTGAATTCAGATATCCCAATCACTTTAGTGGCAACAGGCGCATAAAAGCACGTAGCCATGAAGACTGGTTCTACAAACAAATAAATAGGTTGCTGTTAGTGAATTCCTAGGGATACAGTGACAGAATGCCACCTGTGCAATAATGTCAGTCATGAAATTTCCTTTCTACTAAATATTGCAGTCAGCTGTTTGTGGTATTATAGTAAGCTGGGAGCAACTGGTAGGCCACGTAAAATTAGAGATGTGTCAATGTTCCAAAAAGATACAAAAAGCAGAAATGCTGTTATAAATCCAATCATGTATGCATCGTCAACACCTTTGACTGACAAAATAGACAGACACACAATTCTCCACTGCTGTGAGGAGTCTAAAGTGTCTCCAGCTGCAAATGTCCCGTCCCGGCACAAGGGCTGTCCTTTTCCCGGACAGTCATCACTCAGACTCAGACTCAAATGCTATGTGAGTAAAACGGCAAGCTGGATACGATCCTTGCACAGCATCGTAGGCCAGTTGCAGTCTGAACACACTGGCGGGATGGAATACATCTTGGAGAAGTTGAAAGCTTGGCTTTGGCGAAAAGACCACAAATTTGGCTGTTTGGAGTTGCCATTGAGACATACCAGAAAGACTTTAAGGCGGATGGAAAATTTCCACAGCTTGCGCCAAAGCAATTTGTGGCTATCTGAACTGGCTCCCCGGATGCCGGCCTTGAAGACTGGTAATCTCAAATTCTGCTGGATGTTATATAAACAAGATGCTCTGTGCACTCATAGTTGTTACCCGCTGGGAAACGAACCCTAGGTTGAATGTGCGTGGATGCGCTTCTCACATTGCATCCCATGCAATTTGGCTTTAAGAAAAACTATTCCACCAAGACCACAAATAATTTAATACTGGAAAACATCAGATCCAAACTTGATAAAGGGGGTGTAGTGGGGGGTGTTTTCCTCAATTTCAAAAAAGCGTTTGATACTGTCAAATGCGACATTCTAATCAGTAAATTGTATAAGTATTATTTTTCACCAATTATAATCCAGTGGTTAAAGTTATACCTGGAAAATAGGAAGCAGTGTGTTAGGGTTAATAACACTACCTCTGACATAATAAATAACTGTATGGGTGTGCCACAAGGTTCAACTTTGGGCCCCCTTTTTTAACTTTATATATCAAAGATTTGCCAGACGTCTGTCCATCTGCAACATGTCAAATGTATGCAGACAACACTATTATCTATCTACACTCAAAAACTAAAACTCAAACTGTTAAGGTACTGTCACGTGCAATGGCAAATACAAAGTTGGTTAAACCATTCATGTTTGCATTTAAATCTTGATAAAACAGTTTGCATGTACTTTACCAAGTGCAACATCGTGTCTAGCTTGAATATCGGGTAATCTGGAATGGAATGCGTTTAACTTCCTGAGCAGCTGTATACAAACCTTACACCACCAGGTACAGAGCAAGATGTTGGATATCAGGGCCGGAATGGGACTCATTTTCACAATGTCTTTATTTAGTTCTAAAAACATGTCTGTTATTTCCTCAATAAACTTTATACATTTTTCATCCATTAATAGGAACGTGTTCATTCTCCAAGAAAATGAACGTTCAGCAGGTCTGAGGGACCGCATCACTAGAGTTACAGGTGCGTGGTTCGAGAGGACAATAGGACCAATATCTACCTGATCAACCAGATGGTTAGGACCTCCAGATACAGAAATAAAATCAATCCAGGATGTTGATTGATGTGGTTGAGAATGAAATGTATATTGTCAAGAAAGGGGATTATGCTGCTTCTATACATCTAAAAGATTAAACTCTTTAATAATATTTAGAAGAACTTTAACATTTTTAGACTGATCTATCTGTAATGGATGCCTATCCATTTCAGGGCATAGTGCACAGATAAAGTCATCCCATAATTATATTTGTACAATCCATAGCTGAAAGTTGTCAGTATAGGGATGTATAAAATCCTTCATCTCGAACATTAGGTGCATACACATTTCCTAACAAGATATCCTCGCCATATAATACTCCCCTTACTAAGACACATCTTCTCTCTGTGTCATATGAGGCTGTGACAGTGAAGGGCAACTTTGTGTGTATAAGAATAATCATTCCCCTTTTATTAGCTGAATAAGATGAGAAAACAATCTGTCCTACCCAATCTCTACAATATCCCTTATGCTCCTCATCATTTAAATGTGTTTCCTGAAGAAAAGCTATCTGAATTTCATCTTTTGTAGAGAGTTCAGAACTGATTTTCTTTTAACCACATTATTTGAACCCCGGGTATTTCATGTCTTGATCTTAATTGGAGTCATACCTAGGCTGCATGTTAAGCTGTGTGCTGCAAAAAACTTTAACCAAAGAACATTTCAATGACCAGACTATTTCTTCTGATAAAACAAGAATGACAACATATATCCCAAGCAAAAACATAACTTCAACCAAAAGCATGGAAACTGTCTAACACTGTTGGTGAACATAAAAACAAGCAAAAAGGAAGGATGAAAAAAAGAACGAAACATTTTAAGCGAACCAACTAAACAGTAATTATTGCTATTAACGGTTCTTAATTGCACCTCTAGACCTGTAAAAGCACAATGTCTGGGGGTAATAAAAAAGAAGTAAAGAAAACAAAAGCCCTTTAACTATTGGCTCTCACTGGAATGCCACATTTAAGCCACCTGTGTGTGCATATCTTTGAACTAACAAACATTAAAATAACCTCTCTTATTTCTTAATCAGTCACGCCTGAATGTATAACTTGTAAGCTTACTCGAACAATCCAAACCTTCTTTAGGACTCACTTTGAAGATTACAGTTTTCCAACAAAGTCATTTATTTGCTCCATATTTGTGAGAGAGGTGCTGGTCCTGTTGGGGTGGAAGATCTTGATGATCGCTGGATACAGAAAAGATACTTTATTTATACTTTATACTTTATTCCTACCTCACGCAAGGCGTCTGCGGATTCCTTCCTTTTTCTTACAACTTCCACATGAGCTGCTGGTTATGTTCTACACTGCCATTGATCAGTCTTTCCTACGTTTGACCATCACTGTGTGGTTTGTCTCATCCACAAAACATGTCCTGTCCCGAATGCAACAAACAATTAAGTCTGCAGAGAGGATCGTCAGGGCTGACTTTCCCTCCACCCAGCACTTGTACACCTTCAGAAAAATGGCAGCTAACATCTTCGCAGGCCCCACACATCCTGTACACAAACTGTTTCAACTTTCACCTTTAGGTCGGCGATACAGTGTTAAACCGAAAGAAGTCGAAGTTAGACATGGAGCAAAAGAGGATTATCAGTGAAAAGGAAGCCTTTGCATTAAAACTTTCATGGGCAGACATGGTTGACCTCAACATCCAAGTCAACTATGATGCCATTATTTTCCCCATGGATGACAATGACACCAGTGAGCTCCATCTAACTGAGCCAGAAGAGAGAACATCTGATTCTGACATTCAGGGGGAAATTACTCAATCTACGGGTTTTGAGATTTCCCCCTCAGTGGAAATCTAGAAGGTTACATCTCTGTCTGCTGAATTTGACATTCCCCCATCAGTGGAAATCCAGCAGGATCCATCTCTGTCTGCTGAATTTGAGATTTCCCCTCAGTGGAAACCCAGCAGGTAACATCTCCTTCTGCTGAATTGGAGATTCCCTCAGGAGGAAGAGAGTGACCCGCAATAACTCAGCTGTTAAAAGGAACCATCATTCATTTTACATGGAGCAGGCAGGCAACCAAACGTATCAACAATCTCATGCAGCAGGTGGACAACCTTGAAAAGCAGCTGCAAATGACACACCATCACGGATCTCAACTTCACCAGAGGTCTGAGGCTTCAACGCCATCAGAAGACTCCACACAAGCACAGGAGTCCGCACAAACAGGCCGCCGTGCAAACACACCCATCCGTGATATTAGTGTCTCCTGCCACAACATAAGACGGTACGGTAACAGAGGCGTCCAAGCAAACCCAGGCCTTCAGTCAAATACAGGCCACCACCCAGATGCAGACTTGAATGCAAACAGAAGAGGTCCTCCTCACAGAGCCCAGGGAAACCCAGATCTCCACACAAATGCAGGTTTTCGCTCAAACCCAGGCCTCTACGCAAACCAGAGCCCATATCCAACCCAGGGCCTGTATGCAAACCCACGATGTTACCCAAACCCTGGCCGATACCAAAACATGGGCCTACATGCAAACCCAGGCTACTACCCAAACCCAGGCTACTACCATAATACAGGCTTCCATGCAAAGAAGACTTCCACCTTACAGAGGCCCTTTTAGGCTTGAGCAAGCCCAAAACTACAGAACTTGATAAAGAAAACAAAAACTGGAAACCAAAATAAAGCAAAACATTTAAATAAAGCATAATCATTAAAAAAAAAACTTCTCTCTAAAAAATAAAAAAAATAGGAATTACCATACAAATACACTGAGAAAACCAACTAAAATATACCAACAATTGCTTTGAAAGTAATTGTAGTTGCTGCACGCTGGCACAGTGGTTAGCACTGCTGCCTTGCAGGAAGAAGGTTCCAGGCTCAAAAACCAGCCTGGGCTCTTCCTGCATGGAGTTTGCATGTTCTCCCCGTGCATGCGGGGTTCTCTCTGGGTGCTCCAGCTCCCCCCCCCACAGTCCAAAAACAAGTTGTTAGGTTAATTGGTCTCTTTAAATTGCCCATAGGTTTGTATGTGTGTCTCTGTGTTGCTACATGATGGACTGCCGACTTGTCTGTGGTATTCCCTGCCTGTTGGCTAAAATATAAAAGTAAAAAATCACAGCAATAAAAGCAAAAAAATTTTTTTTAACATTGTTATTGAATTTTCTTATAACAACACATAACATGGCCAGTTATACATCGTAGGTCTATTAAGTTTCACCCTGTCCCCAACCTGCCCTCCCCCCAACCCTTTTCTTGATACACATATTTGTAAGGATAGGCATGTTTCTTTGCACCTATATACATATGCTTATATACTTCCATCCGTGGACATCTGTGCATGCTTGTGCACATCGTGAGAAGAAAAGGAGAAAAAAAAAACTAAAGCAAAATAAACTAAAGCATGAGAAAACTAAAACTAATGTGGAAGAAGAAATAAAACAACACAGGGGACAGGAAAAAGAAACCTTAAAAAAATTTAAATCAAAGGGCAAGAGTGAAAGTAGAAGACAAAACAAAGAAGACCAAAACGACAAGTCTTTGCCTTGAAACGGGGGGATAAAGAACAGCAAAAAAAGAAATCACTAACAAGCACAAATGACAAAAAATAACTAAATACAATTAAGTGTGGATAGGCACAACAACCGAATTGTGATAACACAGACAACAAAAGACAGGAAAACCATTTCTATTCTGTTGTCAGACTAGTTGAAGGAAACAGCTGTCTTGGTCAGTTTAGCTGAATACAGGTGTGCTACAGCAACATGAAGCATCCTTTTCATTTTTCTCCCAACAACAACAGAAAAGTAAAATGCAGAGAAAATGTTTATTCTAAAATATCAGCCCCCTTTATTATGGTAATGCAGCCCCAAAAGGCGACACAGTGTGCTGTGTCCTATTTTGGGCCGGTCCCAAGCCCGGATAAATGCAGAGGGATTTCATCCAGCTCTTGGCTCTGAAACATTTTTGTTAAACTTTTGCAAAAAGTCCCGCCATATTTCATACTATTAATATTTCTGGATATGAATGTGGACCTACAAATATGGGAAGGAATCGAGCAGAAACCTGATCCATGACCTGAGTTGATCATCTGCTTCCTGTTTTTTACCTAAAACATTCAGTTCAGAGATAGGCTGCCGAACAAGCTAAAAAATCAAAATGAATTAATTAATGAATTAACATTTCATGAATAATAGCAAAACATCTAACAGCAATATGTGTGGTTGGAAACTTTTGCACAGAAGTGTATATTGTGAACTACACACAAGCTGCAGAAACAGAAGGTCAGCTGACAGGTCTGCAATCTTCAGAGAAGACATATCCAGAAACTCATCTGAGTTCAAATATTTGGTGAAATTAAAACTAGGGATGTAATTTAGAGACAAACGCAAAGAACACCTGAAGTGTTTTACTGGCAAACATTTACCACATTTGCAAAAGGTTTCAGAGCAGACTGATGAGCATTGAAAGAGCAGTAGAATGGGCTGTATTCAAATCCCTTCCAAACAAATAAAAAGCAAACCATCTGAAAGAGGTGAAATGTTTCAGTAATCTATGCCCTTTATAGGTAAGCTGCAATTAACTGTGATGTTTTCTGATTCATGATTTAAAGGAGCCAAGAATTTCTGCACATCTCAGATTTTCAGGTAGATGTTTCCAGGGCCAAGGGGTCAGGGCAGTTTTTTTTTTTTTTTTTTGCCTACTACTGGCACCATGCAAACCAGCTTTACCTGCAACATTAACAGCAGATCGGCATCTAAACTGAGACCCCCACCAGCTTCTTTGCTGGTGTGAAGGGGGGCATGACACCTTGCAGGAATAAAAACAAGACCTGACAAAAGGCGGATGAGCTCTTCTGAGCCAACGCCCACCATGTACCCTCCCTGTCTTATGTTTAACTCTGGCTGGAGTAAGGCTAGAGAAGTACCACAGAAAAACCTACACCCCGTGGCACAACTCAGAAATCTGTTTAGGTCCAAGACCATTCAGTGCTTTATAGACCATCAACAAGATCTCTGATTCAGTCCTTTTACAAGCAGGGAGGAAGTGCAGTGATTTAAGAAAAGACGTCATGTGATCCCTGTTCATGCCGCTGTTCAGACAGCAGCATATCAACCATTCATTGTTGTTAAATAGCGACCTTACATTTAAAGCTATCAATAATCTTGCCCCCAAGTATCTCACCGAGCTCCTTCATTTCAAGTTACCCACTCGCTCTCTCAGGTCCTCTTCTTCCATTCAGCTCATCCTTCCACATGCTCGTCTGGTTACCATGGGGTGTAGAGCTTTCAGTCATTCAGCCCTTTATCTTTGGAACTCTCTGCCCCACTACATTCAACACTCCATGTCCATAACTACTTTTAAAACTTATCTTTTTAGACAGGCATACTCTTTATGATTTTTAAATTTAATTTGATTGTAAGGACCCCATCCTTTCTCCTGTTCTTTTTAATTTTATTCCTGCTCTTTGTTGATTCAATGTTTATTGGATTGTTTTATTGTTGATTTTGTAAGGTGACCTTGAGTGTTATTATTACCTGTACAGACAGAAAAAAAGTTGAGATTCTGATTAAAAAAACTGACCAACTGCTTTGGTAGTTGCATAAACAGCATAAACCATCCTTTTTCTCAAAAGAGCAAACATTTTTATTCAAAAACATCTGCACCATTCATTATTGTGTTCACAATGCCACCTACAACATTACAATAAAAGCTCTGAATGAATGCATTTTTTCAAATACATGTTTATAACATTTAATGAGTTGACATTACTGCAGCCATTGTTTCTGGTTTCAGTTGGTGCAGCCACACTGCAGTCAGGGTCAGTAAGACATTTCTTCACTTTTCCTGTCAAAATCCCAACATCACAGGTTCTAAATTTTAGAACTTGGAACTTCAGGCAAAATAGTTTTGCTCAGTGAGTGTCAGTGGGATTTCATTGGCTGTTCTGCTAAATAAAAGCTGTTACTACAACAAACCAAAAAACAGTTCTCGGCTATATGTCAGCCTAAACACATTCAAACTATTCTATGGTTATGGTGTTTTCTAACTTTTTTAATGTAGATTTTTCATGTTCAATTTGGTAATGTTCAATTACAACTTCACTTAAAATAATGACTCCAGCTTCATGGAGAGTCCTACTTTTGGATAGAAGGCACAATCACTTCTTTAATCGTTGTCTTTTAGTCTCACACCTTCTCAGATCTCTCTCTTGCTGTGGAGTTACCCATTGAAGGCAGCATCCACCAGGGTTTGGAATATTTACAAGTGCCTCATTGTAGGAGTTGTCCCCAAGTCTGAGAGTGTCACCTCTGAGTGTCAGCATTGGGTTCCAAGACGATCACTTCTGGCTGGTATCTCTCATGTTGCTGCAAACAGCCCTTCACATTTCCCAGCCTTCTTGAAGTCTCTGGTGTTGTCCTGAAAACGGTGCCGTCTGGGGATTCCTGCAGGGCTTTAATGTTCTTTTGGGCATTACTGGAGTCAGTAGAGAATGCTCTGATCAGAAGCTGAGCTGAATTTTAGCTTATATACAGAATGTTGTGGGGTGTCTATGTTAGACATGCATGGTGGAAACACTTTGAGGATCTCCTATAACCGGTCACCATGACCTTCAATGAAGAAACAGAATCTGAGGACTCAGAGAAAGTTAAGTCCATCTCTATGGCTGAGGTTTGTGAAGTAGTAGAGAACTCCTCAGCCAGAGGTGCTGAGGGCTCTGGACTGTGTCAGTCTGCTTTGGTTGGCCACCCTCTTTAATGTTGCCTGGAGGGGCCGCACAACACATGTGGAGCAGCAGACTAGGGTGGACTTCCTGAACGCTATACAAGAAGTCCTGAATGAGTCGTCCTGCAGAATGAACGTTCAGAGACTTTCCAGACTGCACAGAGACCAGCCAATGAAGCCTATAGACAAAGCCCTCTTCTGGATAGAGTTTGTAATGAGGCAAAAAGGTGCGGCTCATCTGAAAGCTCAGTCCTATTCAATGCCCTGGTATATCTACCACTCTGTAGATGAAGTTCTCTTCCTCACAGGAAGTTTTTGCGTAAAAAACGTGACGTAAGTCGTGCTGCCTGGCTCTGGTGCTGCCTGGAATCGATAAGAGAATCGTTAAGCGAGCTGCCAAACGGTGCCATGGAATTGGAACACACAGAACCGGTTCTAACAGGAACCGGTTTTCGATTCCTATCCCTAGTAATCAGGTGTTTTACAAGTACATATCTAAAAGGTGTGGCACGCTATTGCATTCAGTGCCCCCTGATGAATGCTTTGGAGAACCACCTTTCAATGCATTTACAGCAGTGTATTTTCCAGCTTAGAACTTCTAGACACCGAATTTTCTGCCCAATATTGGTTCAGACCATCTCAAGCTCAGATTGGATGGAGATCTTCTGTGAGCACCAATTTTAAGGTCTTGACACAAAGTTCAAGTTACTGCAAGATTTTTAACTTGGCTGGTTTCTTTAAACCTCTCTTGGCATCATTCCATATATACCAGCTCTAAAGAGCACACGATTAGAAGTTGCCCTGTCAACAGATCTTCCCATTTGATCTGTGGATTTCTGTAGCACATACAGAGTCACAATCAGCCTGTTATGCAATCTGTTTTTTGATTTATTGAATAGGGGTTCGTTAGATGATCATAGTTTAGGATATCTTTTGTCCCGTACTGACTGTCTCCATCGTTGTGTCCTTGGGCAAGACACTTCACCCACATTGCCTGCTGGCGGTGGTCAGAGAGCCTGGTGGCGCCGGTGCATGGCAGCCTCGCCTCTGTCAGCCTGCCGCAGGGCAGCTGTAGCTACTAACATAGCTCACCACCGTCAGGGTGTGAATGTGTGTGTGAATGGGTGAATGACTAAAGCCGGGCGTACACTGTACGAGTTTTTCCCCTTTTCGGGCCGATTCTTCAGCCGTGCGAGCATTTTTTGAATCGGGCCGAATTTCAGCTTGATCGTAGAGGGGGGGAGGAGGGGGGACTGGCTTCTCACGACTACCTCCCGATCAGGAATCGGACGGTCGGTGAAAATCAAACATGTTTGAAATTCAGTCCGAGCGCCGCGCCGCACAGATCGTGAGCGGTGAACTTTTTAAACCCCGCGGTTCCGTCGCACAGTTTGAGATGTATATAAGTACCACGACTGAAAAACTCGTACAGTGTACGCCCGGCTTAAGACTGTAGTGTAAAGCGCTTTGGAGGTCGTCAAGACTAGTTAAAGTGCTATACAAGTACAAGCCATTTACCATTTACCTTTTTCACAACCTGACCTGTACTTCTCCACAACAGTATCTGTTAGAAATATGTGAATGTAATGATTTTCTTTTTATTTAGTTACAGGCATTTAGTTAGGGGGGTCGTGGCCGAGTGGTTAGAGCAGCGCGCTTGCACTCAGAGAAGGATGCAAGTACCCGGTTCGATCCCCAATGCCGGCACTCTGGGTCCCTGAGCAAGACCCTTAACCCCAGATTGCTCCCCGGCGCCACACATGGCAGCCCACTGCTCCCCCAGGGTGATGGGTTAAAAGCAGAGTACAAATTTCGTTGTAATGTATGTTTCAATGACAATAAAGATGCTATTACTTATTGTTTTAACTTCACACAGGGAGAACATATGCTCCTCCCAGACGAGGAATGTCTTGCTGTATATGTTAATCCTATACGTCTCTGTATGCCAAACCCCATGTTGTAAACCCCCCTTGTCCCTTCTTTTGTGTTTTAAACCCCATGTTGTGAACTCCTGAATCCTCCTGCCCCCCCCCCCCCCTTGATGTCCGACAATAAAGGAGAAAGACAAAGGTAGATCGAATGCAGACAGGCCGGGACTGTGATGGCCTCTTTCTGTTGGAAGAGTCTAAACTTGTATTTGTTTGGATGTCGTTCTAGGATAAAAGGGGTTATTAAACATAACCCTATCAGTATCTCTTACCTGTACAAGTTTTACTTGCTCTTCATGCTGTTTGTTCAAAAAGTTTCTCTAACCTTTTCAAAACGGCTGAATGGTAAGCCACTGGTTATGGAAAACAGGGGCAGAAGATCACTGAAATAGAATATGGTCTGAGATCAAGAACATTATAGTTGCAGTAAAAGCCAGTGAACCCACGATGATGGATTTAAGTAAAACGGTCTTAGTAATAATTTAACTTACACAGAAGAGTAGTTGTTTCCCCTGGTGAAGCCTCACAAGCACCACACCATGCTCTACTGTACGTGGTTGCTGAAAGCAATCATCAGGAGCTGATGAACTGCTGCACAAGCTGTAAGAAAGCTTCAAATGCATTTGTAGCAATAAATGCAATTCTGTGCTCACACTTAAGCTATAAATAAGAACACAATTCATATCTTGCACAGTTTAATACAATTAATTCTAATACCTTTTCCCGTCATTACTCCTTACATTTTGGGTGCATTGTCAGTCTGGTGGTCTTTTCAATCCACGGTTAAAAATACAGTATGTTATGAATGTTTACTTGGTGTTTCAGTCTTATTGTAATGGTGCAAGTTTTCCAAATCAAAATCAACATTAAACGTTAAACATTGTACGATACTCATCTTTACTTTGAGATTTTCTATCACAGGGAGTTTTTCCTCTACTTAAAGGGTTGGATAGCATACAGCCCTTTAAGAAAGCATATTTGCACATTTCAGAATTTATTGCACACAGTTGATTGTATTAGTGTTTATTAGTTATGTTACGTGATGTGCCGAGGCTTTGAGGCGTGTGTCGAGTAATGGAGGGGGCGTTTCCGTGAAGCGCGTATCAAGGCTTGCTTCATTTAGGGGAGGAGCCGAAAACGATGACGTCCGAAGCCTCGCTGGCCGGCTGTACCACGTGACTGCTTCGGGAAGTGGTTCAGATGTTGGCGCGGCTTCGACAGCTTTAGAAACCCCACAGGCTCCATTCAAAATGTGGGTTGTTGTAGGCGAGTTGCGGTCAGTTGAGAGAGTGGATAGAGTTTTGATAGTTTGGATAGCAGAGTTTGGATAGTGGTTATTTAGTTTGAGACAGTTAGTTTGGTGTTTGGAGAGTTTAGGAGAGAGATAGATAGATAGATCAGTGCTCTCAACTATCACGCATTGACCGTCACTGACTTCACACGGTCACACGCAAACATGGCATTTTTCACGCATAAAAATCCCAACGCCTCTCTGGGCAGCGGACGATAAAAACTCCGCCTTCTGCTGAGATGTTTCAGCTTCTTTCACAGCTTGTGGCCATATGTAATTCCTGCTGCAGTTCATGTTAACAGAGCAGCAGGAAGAGCGATCAGAGTTATGAATAATTTTAGTCTTAACCAGTGGTGAAAGTGAGCCGGTAAGGTCCTGTACTATGTACACAGGAGGGGAGGGGGCAGGGGAAGAGAGCTGCTGCCAGATATTGCCTTCATTCAGAACCAGTGATGGCTGCACTCTGGATCATAAAACAGTTCTGCTCACCAGATGCAGTTTAAAACGCTACGTCTGGTTATAAGTTGTTTTTATTAATTCTGCATTTTTTAACTACATGCACCGTATTTCTGTGCCTCAGCGCTTCGATGCACTTCTGCCTTGCGCTTTTTTCAGGTGCGCAAAATTACGTTACTTGTAATTTGGGTGCGCGCTTTCATTTTAAAGAACTTGTAACATCAGGAGGCTGATCTCAGACCGGTCAGCTCCTATGATCACTGTATAGGAGCCCTTTACAGTTTTTATTTATGCATTTCCCCCTGTTTATCCCTTGCACGCAGCGCACCATCGTGTAAAATCCTCCCACCTCACCGCCCAGAGCGCACTGAGGAGAGCAATAGAGATTTGTCTGGTCGACTGAGATGAGAAACCTGTTGCTGTGAAAGGTGATATAGGTTATAAACTGTTACTGTCTAGAATTGCATTGAGCTGAAAAGAGAGGAGACATCAGCCGCTGGATCGTGCGTAAAGACGCAGCGGGAACCTCTGTGTGCTTCAGTGTTGCTTTTCAAAGGTTGGAGAAGTAGTATCAAAAAAGAGAAATCATTTGAAACCAAAAACTGTGGAGAAATTGTTGTTTCTTAATAAAAATGCATGAAATCATCCAAGTTACACAAGCATTAGCCTATTCACTACCCCCTGCCTAGTTCCACAAGCACTTTCATTGTCCTCTGCCTGATTAAGCCCATGCCATTTTTCTAGAGTCACAGAAAAACATTATTACACAACATGCCATATCATGTCACTACTATTTTGGGAATAATTACACACAGAGAATACATTCAAACAATGTTTTATTATACACATGTGTATACAAAATTTATGTAGACAAATTATTTCGTCCTACACCTTTTGTGAAGTCATTCCCAAGAGTCATAATAGACAAAAATTCGATGCATCACACGTGTTAAGATACAGCTGGCTGTGATTATACACCTGGCCAGTAGGTGGTGTCGCATCAAGAAATGAACCCTTTCTCGAACCAATTGGCTCAAGTGGTTCAATGCCTCATGAGGCTTCATCTCACCATCACTAGTAACTGGGCCCTGGAGAAGAAGGGTCACAGAAATTAGAATATCAACAAAGTCAATGTTTGTGCAATATTGCCATTTTGTCCTTAGGGTTTGTTTGTATTGAATCTTAAAGTGTTTTAGTGAAATATGTTTTGTTTGTACTTACCTTGTCCTTGTGTCCAGGTCTGTCATCTAAAAGAGGCCTGGGCTGAAACGACTGCCTTAAGAAGGTTCCGGGCTGGACCAAGGCAGGGAAATGTATAGGGGAGCCAAGTTTAGCTTTTATATGGTTTATGAGGTTTCTATTTATCTTTGGTGTTTGGTTTAGGATTTTATGTAGATAGCTTGGGGTTTTACATGGTTTATGGCTATTGTTATGGTTTATGGAGTGTTTTAGATAGTTTTAGGTATTCATCTTAATATGTACACCCCTGGGAGAGTTTTAATGGTTTTAACCAGTTAGTGAGACGGTATTTAAGGCGCCTGTTTCATCACTTGCTTCTTGGCTGCTGGAGAAGACACATTGCTCCCCAACCTCCATTGTGCTTTGTAAATGGTAGTGATGGTGAGATGAAGCCTCATGAGGCATTGAACCACTTGAGCCAACTGGTTCGAGAAAGGGTTCATTTCTTGAAGCTTCATGTGCACACGACACCACCTACTGGCCAGGTGTATAATCACAGCCAGCTGTATCTTAACACGTGTGATGCATTGAATTTTTGTCTATTATGACTCTTGGGAATGACTTCACAAAAGGTGTAGGACGAAATAATTTGTCTACATAAATTTTGTATACACATGTGTATAATAAAACATTGTTTGAATGTATTCTCTGTGTGTAATTATTCCCAAAATAGTAGTGACGTGATATGGCATGTTGTGTACTAATGTTTTTCCGTGACTCTAGAAAAATGGCATGGGCTTAATCAGGCAGAGGACAATGAAAGTGCTTGTGGAACTAGGCAGGGGGTAGTGAATAGGCTGATGCTTGTGTAACTTGGATGGTTTCATGCATTTTTATTAAGAAACAACAATTTCTCCACAGTTTTTGGTTTCAAATGATTTCTCTTTTTTGATACTACTTCTCCAGCCTTTGAAAAGACACGCTCACATGGCACAGATGATGCTGGGGTGCATAAATAAATAAGTGCAAGTATGTACAGATTGGGGTACTGTGACCAATGATTAGCCCAGTACTATACGGTCCCACATTTTCCCCTCAGCAGCAACACTGAAGCACACAGAGGTTCCCGCTGCGTCTTTACGCACCATCCAGCTGCTGATGTCTCCTCTCTTTTCAGCTCAATGCAATTCTAGACAGTAACAGTTTATAACCTATATCACCTTTCACAGCAACAGGTTTCTCATCTCAGTCGACCAGACAAATCTCTATTGCTCTCCTCAGTGCGCTCTGGGCGGTGAGGTGGGAGGATTTTACCTGATGGTGCGCTGCGTGCGAGGGATAAACAGGGGGGAAATGCATAAATAAAAACTGTAAAGGGCTCCTATACAGTGATCATAGGAGCTGACCGGTCTGAGATCTACCTCCTGATGTTACAAGTTCTTTAAAATGAAAGCGCGCACCCAAATTACAAGTAACGTAATTTTGCGCACCTGAAAAAAGCGCAAGGCAGCAGCGCATCGAAGCGCTGGGGCACAGAAATACGGTGCATGTAGTTAAAAAATGCAGAATTAATAAAAACAACTTATAACCAGACGTAGCTTTTTTAACAGCATCTGGTGAGCAGAACTGTTTTATGATCCAGAGTGCAGCCATCACTGGTTCTGAATGAAGGCAATATCTGGCAGCAGCTCTCTTCCCCCGCCCCCTCCCCTCCTGCGTACTAGTACAGGACCTTACCAGCTCACTTTCACCCCTGGTTAAGACTAAAATTATTCATAACTCTGATCGCTCTTCCTGCTGCTCTGTTAACATGAACTGCAGCAGGAATTACATATGGCCACAAGCTGTGAAAGAAGCTGAAACATCTCAGCAGAAGGCGGAGGTTTTATCGTCCGCTGCCCAGATGGGCGTTGGGATTTTTATGCGTGAAAAATGCCATGTTTGCATGTGACCGTGTGAAGTCAGTGACGGTCAATGCGTGATAGTTGAGAGCACTGATCTCCTATCTATCTATCTCTCTCCTAAACTCTCCAAACACCAAACTAACTGTCTCAAACTAAATAACCACTATCCAAACTCTGCTATCCAAACTATCAAAACTCTATCCACTCTCTCAGCTGACCGCAACTCGCCTACAACAACCCACATTTTGAATGGAGCCTGTGGGGTTTCTAAAGCTGTCGAAGCCGCGCCGAAATCTGAACCACTTCCCGAAGCAGTCACGTGGTACAGCCGGGCAGCGAGGCTTCGGACGTCATCGTTTTCGGCTCCTCCCCTAAATGAAGCAAGCCTCGATACGCGCATTGCGGAAACGCCCCCTCCATTACTCGACACACGCCTCGAAGCCTCGGCACAAAACGTAACATCACTAGTAAATGGGTATTATAGATATATATAAAAAAAAATAATACTGTGGACCATGACAGTTTCTGTCTCTGCATCCCTCCTTCCACACCCCACACACTCCAACCGCTAAAGGCCAGCCACGTGACAAGAACTAAAGGTATCGTTTTAGATGTATTGTGGTTACACGCCACACACCATCTCTCCGTGTTGTTCTCCAATCTCTGGTTTACGTTGCTGGGCCGGCATGCACAGATGTACACGTGAACAGCTGTCCCTTCCCTGCCACGCCAGGCACAAAATGGCGGAGAGCACGCCCATCGGAAAGTTATGAGTTACTTACTTCATTAGACATGTTCCTCTTAAAGGTGATGCTGTTTTGCTGTGTTTTTATCCGTTGGAAATAGGCTCATATGAGCCAATCGGTGAGAAGGGGAAATAGGTGCCGAGTGCAAGAGCTGAGATAGAGAGAGGCGTGGCTTGATACACATCTTGTTTTGGTGGACAGACAGTGCTCAAGCTCCACTTAGTGGTGAAACGTCGCTTGTTGCGCCTTTAAATATTAAATTATCATTTCTATTGTCTCAAAACTGTCCTCAAAAATACAGTCACACCAATGGCCACATAGCTACTTAAATAGTCACATGATCCAACTCTTCCTTTTTTTCATTATCTGCTTTTTGTGGTTTAGGCTCACCAGAAGGAGGGTTCCTACAGATATTTTAAAACAGATTTCCTGTCCAACAGCGCGAAGAACTGTAGAACCGTCTGCTCAGAAATATCTGGGAATAATACTGATGTCCCACTAAGTGATCACCTAGCAAGGCAGATTTATCACGTTATCACTCTCCGTTCTGCACATTATCATCTGGGTCTTCTCCCATTAAATCCGTTCGAGGAAAGCAGGAACATCCAGGAGAACTTTCTGTGCGTATTGGGCGTAGCAATACCTACTCCCTGCCTAACAAAGGTTGTTTTTAGCCAGTCACGGTTGACAATGAAAATGTAAGCAGTAGGCGCCATGAGAACCCACAACAAGTTAAGCTAGTCAAAGCAAAACTTATGTGATAGCACCAGCTACGCGTTCGTCCTCCTGCACTGCCATGTTTGTTTTGGTTCGGCT
This sequence comes from Fundulus diaphanus, assembly GCA_037039145.1. Taxonomy (NCBI): domain Eukaryota; kingdom Metazoa; phylum Chordata; class Actinopteri; order Cyprinodontiformes; family Fundulidae; genus Fundulus; species Fundulus diaphanus. The sequence goes on from CM073124.1 coordinate 30,197,654, forward strand.
GTAGACTCGGCAGCTTTTGATTTTGTCACAGCTGTATGTCCCGCCTTAAACCATAATACTGCAACATGATTGGTCCGAACTGTTTTGTGTCAGTCTCGAACGGTTGAGGCGGGAGCGGTACGAGATGGGTTCTTGTGTGTTTGTGAACGCACGAATACCACGGAAATTCAGCTTGCAGGAAAGGTTAACTAAGTGAGACCGATGGAGGGTTATTGCTGTCGAGAAAAGAAGGTGACTGAATGGATACTTTTCTGGTTAAGATAAGAAATTCCTTGAAATATTGATTTTGAAGTGCAATGAGTTGATCAAGCTGTAAAAGTGGAAAATGGTCTATAAGTTGTGAGAAGCCCATTTTAACTAGTATTACTTTTAAGTGAGCACACAACCTTGGAGCTGGTTTTAATCAGAATAAAATCTACTACACTGCAGCTTAAAGACATTCAGACAAACTTTATATGGTATGCTGTTTAAAATGTGTACCTTCTAGTCAGATTTCCTTCTCTTTATTTCTTTATCCAAAATCCAAAGTAAAGTTTTGAAATCAGTGAGGATTCAGAATTACTGTTTTACTATAAAAGGAAACAAAAAAGGAAAAAAAAAAAAAACATGGATTCTTTACTCTTGGAATCCATTTGCGTTTTACTTTGTGATGCACCAGCTACCTTAGCATTGCTGCTGTCAGAAACCCACTGTCTCCTGGAAACATCAAGACCCCCCAAATGAACAAAGTGTGCACTGTACATGGGTGGTCATAAATGAAACAAAAATTTTCAGCTGATTAACTTTTAATTTCACAGCTGACTGTGTGAAGTTCAGAGGTACTGTGTATATTGCAGCCCTGTTAAAGCTGTGTACTAAAGGTTTAAAACAAAATTTTTATAAAGACTTGGCAACCCCAAGATATAGCAGGGTGAGGTTTGGATAGATTTTTTTTAATCTGTGTTCAATAAATATGGCATCAAAAATATTCTCAAGTTATTTGTCCAGCTTTGTTTGTCACACGGTTAAAGTTTTTGCTCTAACTGTAAATGTGAACAAGTTTAGCTAAGGAACCACTTTTTTGTTGCCATCTAGGGACTTTAAAAGCTCAACACTCATCAGCTTTAATAGAATAATAAGCTCGTCTGGCGTTTCCATCATGAGAATTTGGCTGTGTGTCATATTAGAAACCCATAGAAACAGGAAGACATGGATTAGTAATTAAAGTTCCTGAACACTTCCTGATCAACTTATAAAAGTCAAATCTGAACTGTGTTTTTGTCCTGCAATTGGTGGAACGCCGCTCGATCCTTGCTCTGACCATCTCAGTCGCTGTGTCCTTGGGCAAGACGCTTCACCCGAATTGCCTGCTGGCGGTGGTCAGAGGGCCCCATGGCGCTGATGTATGGCAGCCTCGCCTCTGTCAGTCTGCCCCAGGGCAGCTGTGGCTACAAACATAGCTAACCACCATCAGGGTGTGAATGTGTGCGTGAATGAGTGAATGACTGACTGCAGTGTGAAGCGCTTTGGGGTCGTCGGACTATTTAAAGCGCCGTACAAGCCATTAACTGTTTGCATGTTGCAAACTTTTTCTTTGTGTGAGGTCATGATACTTCAATTCTTAAGGCGTTTTATACATCTCTACTATGTGATCTATATTATGCAAAATGTATCAAACAGCTCAATAAGCCTCATACTCAGTTGGAGCATCAGTAAGCTGCCTTGTTTGGCAGTAAATCTTTTGCTCATTTTAAACCACTTTTCATCTGTAAGGTGGAATACACAGATTTTGTTGTTGTATAATTAGTAGAAATATTCGAAAAAAGGGAAAGAAAGAAAAATGCTCTAAGGAGAAGCTCAGGTAAAAAAAAAAAAAAAAAAACAGCCCAAAACTCCTAATTACAGTATCACACTTTAAAATGAAAAAAAAAAGAAAATCAAGTGCACATTTCTTCGTTTCCCAAAAGATCATTAGATGTCAATGTAATATGTAGTTTTCTGTCCCCAGGGCCAGCAGTTACAGTATTTAAGCCAGAACAGTGTGCCATACATTACATAGTTAAAAAAGGAGAAAAACAGGACTGGTTGATGTAAAAAACCCTGTTTAATTTGAAATAACGTTGAGTTTCAATTTGCAGCGGACTCACACCTGGTGAGAAGGGACACAACAAAATGGACCAAAGCTGATTTGAAATGCCCCAAATATGTTACACTCTTCAAACACCCCACGGTATTGTCCTCCTAGAAGTCCAACCTCAAGGTCTCTGGAAACCCAGATGTCACACAAATTCTCATGATTGATGTCATTTCTGCACATGAACAGAAAGTCTTTAAATGAGGGATTAAAAAAAACGGAAAGAAAAAAAACAATAATAATGACATTTCATTCTGACTGATCATTTTAAGCTGACCCTGTGAATGCGACAATGTATAATGTGCACATTTCCGTGTGTGTCCGTGTGAGTGTCGGATGTCGGACATTCAATGTGGATCAGGACCAGTGTTGGGTAAGTTACTTTAAAAATGTAATCCGTTACAGTTACAAGTTACTTTGTTTAAAATGTAATTGTAGTGTAACTTTTTCGATTACTTTTAAAAAGTAATGTAACTAATTACTTTTGATTACTTTTTGATTACTTTAAGGTTTTAATGAGTATTGACCCATGTTCAACATTTAATTTTTGAGAACTGAATGTGAACCTTAAAAAAGCACTAAGCTGAAAGGGAACTGCAGACAGGCAATCACAGGATGTCCACAAGTGTGTGTGTGTGACAATTTTTAAGTTTAAAACAAGGAGGATGGATTTTTCGGCAACTCCTTGCCAAAAATTGCATCCCCTGCTATCTCAGAGGAATTGACACTTGTATGACTCTATTCCTGTATATCCATCAGTAGTTAAAGGACAAGAGTCAGCAAATGCAAATTCTGCCCTGTAAAACAATGACAGCACAATTGTTGCTGTATGATCTTAAGCCCCATTTGGAGCTTTTAAACAGGCTTTGAAAAACTTTGATAATTTGCTGCTGTAATATTATAGATTTTTTAGAATAAAAAGCTAGCAGATGTGCATAATCAAAAAAAACAAAAATACAATTATAGAGCATTCAGTATTGTAAGAAAGCCCACACTGTTTCTGGATAAATACATTATTGTATGAGTTAAGTTCTGTTCCGTTTTCTGCCTTTTTCGTTGTAAAACTGAAATGTCCCATGCTCATGAATGCACCATAGCTTTCCGACGCTCACGAACGCAACACTGTGAACGCTGAGCTGTGTAGACGCGCGTTTTATTTTCCGCTTAAGACAAAGTTTTGCAGTTTCACAACACACGTCGGCTCTCACGGTTTATTGTTGTGTGTGAATATCAAGAGACTGCATGATTGCAAAGCGCCTTGTTGCATCTTTCTCTTCCTTAAAATGAAGCCAAATAAAACCGTGAAACGTCCGCTCACTTGCTGTTCTTTCAGAAGGCTCCACCAGCACAGGATGGATCATCAGTGATAGAGCCGTAGCGGGAAACGACGATACAGAGCGCGAAGCAATAAAAATATCATTACATATTTCACAAAGGTTTTCCTTTATATTTTTAAAAAATGTAACTAAATGTGTAATTCTTAATATTTTCGGAAGTAACTGTAACTGAATTACATATTTTCTCATTGTAACTGTAACGAATTACAGTTACTCTTTTTTTGTAATTAAATTACGTAACGTCGTTACATGTAATCCGTTACTCCCCAACACTGATCAGGACACACGAGGACTATGGCATCAAAATATTCTCAAGTTATCAAAAAACAAAAACAAAAAAAAAAACAGCCATATAACAGAATGTATGCCATGGCCTCTGACAATCAGTGATCAATGTTTTCTATAGCTCTCTATAGTCGTATAGATATATATTTGCATCATATATATATAAGTAAGTAGATTTATTAAAAAAAGAGTTTTACTTAATTACAATTTCTTTTTATATTCATTATTGCAATGATTTGTTATCTAAGATGGTTTAAAAAAGACAGGTGAGCTCAGTTTTGCTACGCAGTTATTTACAACTGTTTTAAAAAGCAAGCTTTCTGGTATCTCTGCCCCAGCCACTGAAAAATCAGAGGGTGTAGAATGACAAACCAAGTGCTCATTAGAGCTTTAGCTAAATTGTGAAATGTATCTGTAAGCTTTAAAATTCAATTAAGTGCACTCAGCATAGACCAACCTGATTATAACCAGCAGAAACAATTGGCGGTCAGTGTCGAGTGCAGACCTGCAGAAAAAAATATTTCCATTTGCCTATTTAGCTGTAAGTACAGTGCCTTGAAAAAAATCTCCTCTTGAACTTTTTCACATTTTGTCATTTTATACACAAAACTTAAATTAATTTTATTGCTCTTTTATGTGATAGACCCATGCAAAGTAGCACATAAATGGTAAGTTGAAGTAAAATAATTATTTTTATTTCTTTTGCAAATAAAACACTGCAAAGTATGGGGTGCATTTGTATTGAGCCCCTTCAGTTTACTATCCCTAAGTATAATTCAACACAAGCAATTACCATTAAGTAACATGAATAGGTGTTAAGGAGAGAAAAGATCAGGGAAGCAGCCAAAAAGGTCACGTTAACTCTGGAGGAGCTGCAGGAATTCACGGCTCAGGTGGGAAACTGTTCACACAGGGCAAATATTAGGCATACACTCCATAATTCTTCTGTAGAAGAGTGGGAGCGAAAAGTGTATTGTTGAAAGGAAGCAATGAGTCCAATTTAATGTTTGCCACCAGCCATGTAGGGAGCACAGCAAACATTTTGAAAAACATGCTCTAGTAAGAACAAAACTAGACTTTTTAGCCTAAACACAGAACACTGCATGTGAGAAACACTGCACACACTTACATAATGTGTATATAATAATAGTATAATGTGCAGTGATCATTCCCTGTCAATGATAAGGGTGGCAAAATCATGTAGGGATATTATACTAAAATTATAGCTGGTCAGAGTTGTTGGGAAGACAAAGGAAGCTAAATACAGAGCAATCCCTGTTAAATAAATAAGGCTTAAGGCTGGAGCAGGGATTTTCCTTTCTACAGGACATGGACCCGAAACACTTAACCAGAGCTACACTGAGGAGGTTTAGTTAAAAGCATAGTTATGTGTACGAATGGTCCAGACAAAATTCAGACCTAGATTCAATTAGGAATCTGTGGAATGAATCCAAACTGGCTGAGATTTAACTATTTTGCAAAGGAGAATGGTCTTCAGATTAGCAAAGCTGCTGCAGACTTAATTCCATTAAACGGTTGGTCCACTAATGAAGCATCAGGGGGAGGCTGAATACATATGCATGCCACACTTTTCAGATTGATATATTAATATATAAACACATTTTCTACCCACTTCAAAATTGTTACATTAGTTTGTTTAAGTTTATTACCTATAACTTTAAGGTCTAATAAATTACATCAAAGTTTGAAGTTGTACCATGACAAAATATAGAAAAGTTCAAAGAGAATGAATATCTTTGGAAGCCCCTGCAGATCAACTATTTAATAGGATTTGGGTTTTAAATTGTTCTTTTTTTTTGCACCAACACCCCACCCAGTGTTCATCATTTGTTTTGTAAAGTTCTCTGATGTCCCAGTGGTTAGGCTGAGAAGCATTTTGAGCCATTTGAGATCTGCTCATGTGTTGTTTGTTTTCATGTCTTAAGCTCTAACTTTAGCATCGCTGCCTAACAAAAAAAGTAATGATTATCTTGTTTTTCAGTGGTTCTGGTAATATAATGTTACTCCTGATGAAAAGACTTTACTAATTAATATATTTTTCTTGTACAAACCCCTGTGCATCCTGTAGTAAAGACCAGACACACATTTCCAGGTTATTTTACTTCAATGGTTGATTACCCAGCTGACTAAGATCAATAAATCATTCTGTTTGTTTGATAAAAAAGGCTGTTTTCATTTAGTATGAAGAGTCTGTGGCAAAGGAGAAGGTTTGCACAGTCTGACCGTTCAAGCTTACAGTTTTCTGGTCTCCTAATGGTTATAATATCTGGCACGCAGTCTTTGTAGGCAAGTAAAGATGATGACCATGATGATGACCATGAAAATACTGTTTTCCAGGGAATACTAAGGCTTTTGTCAGGGGGCGTGGCTTATGGGTCTTCATTGTCCAATGAGACAGGAGCAGGAACAGAGTGGAATTGGGTGTCTTCAAAAGATTCAATCATCATCTTTGTCGCTACCATCATCACAGTCTGATCAGCTTTGTGGATGTTTACTCAGATCAGTTTTTTTTTTTTTTTTTTAAATCTGTGCTAGGTTTCACATTGGCTTGAAATCACAACATTGTCCTCCCCAGAACATGAAACAAGAACAACAACAAGAAAACAAAAAATCAGAATGCTGTAGGTAAATGTGAAGTCTTGGTTGTCCATCTTTCTTTTTCTGCACCTCTCACTCCACAGTTTTAGTTCATTTGTCTTTTGTATAACGAGCCAATGACAGAAGGAAGGTGAAATGATTTCGCAGAGTTCGTTCTTGTGTATTCAAGTGTTGAAAAATGTTTCTGTTTCTGAGTATTTTTATTCACTTTTATGTTGCTAAAATGAGGCGTCTGTATATGATATGTGCTGCAAGCATGTATCAGTGTATTGATCTCAGTCTTCTTGTTTGTGTGTGGTTAAGGCACGGCAGGTGTTTTTGGTTTTCAGGGCAGTCCGGAGGAGACCACTGCAAGGCCGGGGTGTCGGAGGGAGGCGTGACCAGCATGCACGGCTTTGGGGCAGTCTGGAGTCAGGACGCGGCCATTCTCCCCCACGCTTCCCGTGATGGACAGTCGGGCCTTATTCCGCATGGCTTCAGAGAAAGAGAGCTGTGTAAGAAGAGATGGAGAGGACACAGGAAAGAGGTGGAGACAGCAAACATGGTTTTAAAAAACTCGCCACACAAACATGGTAACTGTACGGCGACCGACAGGTGCAGACAAGCAACGGATGGCTGGACACGTTACAAACGGCCAAGCGGCTGCACACACATGAATAATGCAAACTGCAAAACATAGACAAGACAAAAAACAATGCAGAAGAAAAATGCTCCCACAGAACAATGCTGCAATTACCAAGAACAACAGCAAGTTTAAAAAGCTGCAAACTCGCTCGACATATTTATGTTGGTATCTTCAGCATATTTTTTTTTTGTTTTACTGAGGGTCTCGTCCCACCTGACATGGTGGGTGACTCCCTCTTGTGGTCTGGCTCTCTTCCAGTTTTTTTTAGAGCGACTTCGGAGCTTTTTTAACTTGATGTTGTTTTTGGTGCTTCCAACATTTATTGCAGTGTTTTTCTTTAGCGTTGGATTTTCGTGTTTGTGTGTTTTGCAGTTTGCATCATTCATGTCTCTGCAGCTCGTCTAGCTGTTTGTGGTGCGTTTGCTCATGTCGGCCACCATAGAACTGTCCGATAAATGCAACCGTTCACTAAGAACATCAAGATTCCAACTCACAAACATGCCCAAAACACTTACACATGCATGTGCCTGTGCACACGACACATAAACACTCATTGGACTGCTATCACATAAAATAGAGCCATATATACTGTGTCCTTCACATTTACTGGCACCTCTGGATAATATCTTATTTGTTTTATTTGACCAGGTGGGTTAGTTGAGAACTGATTCTCCTTTACAATGGTGAGATGGCCAAGAGGCAGAATAGCAGACATAAATGCAAAAGCAATAAATCTATTTAAATCTTTAAAATAGTATAAAAACATACTGCACTAATCTAACCTCCTCCCTGTATTTGGTAACATAATACACATAAATCCTTGTTCAGCCTTATTTGTTACATTTTCTCTTTCAAACTTTTCACCAATTCCTGGAGATAAACACACATCTGCTTTACTTGAATATCTTGTTCTCCTTCTTTCCCATTGTTAACAAGGGCAAATAGATTTTAAAAAATTTAGTTTTTAAACAACTAGATATTTTTTCTTATTTACAAATAAATGTTTTCAAAAGTTTAATTACAACAAAATCAATGTGACATTACACTACGTCTGTATTTTAGGGTATTTACACATCTTTCAGAGGGGTGCCAGTAAATCTGGAGGATAATGTACTGTAATAGATAATAGATAAAAAAGATATATAATTATTATTTCTCCAGATCAATTTTGAAGCTGGAGGTTATGCAAAAAATATCTAGCAATTTTTTTTTTACTTTACAGTATCCTATTAACTGATATTACCAGAATTTGATTTGGGGTTAGTGTTTAAAAACGTATTTTAAAAATGCTACCAGAGTCGCAAATTTTATAAATATATTTTACAAACATTTCTTATTCCTCAAACAGATCATCAGTAGAATCAATCTCTATTCAGTTATTAGGTCTTAATGAAAAACAGTGCCATCTGAATTCCTCCTTGCTTTGAGAAGAGGATTTAGTTAAAAAGTAATCTATAAACAAAAGTAAACTTTTATGAGAAAAAGTTTATTTTTACTGGTTAAGAATCTTTCCTTGCAAAGGTAGCAGAGGGCACTTATATGCATCAACAGGGTCGCAACTGTTTAACTAGATTTTCTAATAATGTTACAAAAATGCAGTATGGAGCTGCTCATGGAGACATTGATCCATACTTCAACTAATACTCAAAAGCTCCACAGGAAACCGGTAAACTTTGTTTAGCAACAGAATAATTATTTACCTATTCTAAAGGGTACAAAATGCATTTTCGTGCAAACCAAGTCAAAATTTCTCTAGGTTTGGATGCCACAAATGAACAATGTGTCCAAGAAAGGGGTAACTACAACCAAAACAACACATTCAGATCACTATATAATCACTAACTGCTAATATTAATAAAAATATAGTTTTGTTTTACAAAAGACAAAGCAGGCAACAGTCAACAAACACGTAGAAGGTAGACAAGATACAGAAAGTAGACATCTGCACTGGGGATAACATGCATTTCTGGGTTGTGGTTTCTGTACGCTATGAGATTCAGGTGTGGATTTTAAAGGATAGAGTTAGGAAGGTGAGGACCTTGGAAAGACAAAAGGAAAATGTGAAGGAGTGATTATTTTCTTTATAGGATCAGATTTATAGAGAGGGAGTGACTGACCATACTGCTCAGAGGTGGTTAACACTTCATGCAAACAGGGAACCAAGTGATGTTACCGCTGCAGCTACTATCTGAAAGTAGCACCTCACATTTCTGACAGCCTTAACTCTTTGTTTGAGACATTTGCATTTTTGACAGGTTTAACGCCTTACTGTCTGATTTTAGTTGTGTAAAATGTATTGTTAGTGTCATACCTTTCAAGTAGATGCTACATTATGTTGATTATCAATTTAAATATGGCATGTAAGAAATACCCAAATTAAAGCAATTAGTATCCAGTAATATAAATGAGGCATAATACTCCCACCACTAGATGGCAGCAAAGGGCCTCCCTGTTATGTGTAGAATAGGCATCAACTGGCATGAGTTGGATACATAGCTATCATGCTACATTAAGGCCAAAAGCAGGTCTATAAGACCTTTAAAACTGATCTGGATGCTGTTGATTTATCCATTTCTCAACATGACGTGTTAGTTTTACACAGAATATCTTCTCTCGGCCCGGCAAAGGTTCCTTCAAGGAAATTAAAATGAAAAAATTGACCCTAAAAATAAATAGCTTGATTTTTTTATGATTTAGCTGGTTTCATTTTGTATGCTCAAATATCATTCAAGATATATGCAAAGCTTTGTTAGAAATTCATATTGTATAGGATAAAAACTAGACGATATGTTTAAGTAAAAGAATAGGAAAATATTTGTATTTAAACTCAGATACTGTATCAGAAACCCCAAAAGACTTCCATGACATGTTGTCAAGAAACATAATATATTCGAAAAATAAAATGACATATTTGATTGCATTTTTTTTTCTGTTGATAAACGAAAGGCATTTAGGATTGAAACATAAACTTTTTAAGGACATTGTTGCTTTTGATCCTGATTTTTCGAATAGTTTACATTTTACAGATGGGATGCCCATCTTAAATCTGGCTAATACTGTACTTTGTGTCCTTTGTTTCACTATTGATATTACTTTATCATGAACGTAGATAGTGCCAGTTTATTTTAAGGTGAAATACATGTTATCTGAATGGTTTGTTATGCAGGCAAATAAACCTGGGTTCAGCACATCCTTTCACCTACCCCCACAGTAATTGCTCGGTGCCATCAGTAAATATGAGTCATGGTTTTGCAACATCACTGAGCGGCTGTTCTATATGAAGTGTTTGCTCATCAATTATCCCCCTCTATTGATGCAAAGTAAGCAGGTGGACTGTTTTAAAGTTGCCAGGGCTGTAATAAGCTGTTTGGACCATCTGTAGCAGGGCTACACAACTCCAGTTTATGGATGGGACAGTAAATGTACAGTGGATGAGGTAAAATGCTGTCAGCTAGTAGCAATCAGAGCTCGTTACACTCTGATTTATCTTTGGTAAAGCAAATTTAAAAGCAGTATACTTCTAGCTCTTCCTCTTACATTCTAAAGGAAAACTTGTTGGGAAAATGTCTTATCATAACACCTTTAATCATAACAGTCACTATTTTGATCAGATTGATGGATGAGAGCAAAGTGAAAAGAGCAATGTGCAGCAAATAAATTACTAAATATATAGGTTGTCAAATAATAGTATGCATAAACTGAAAGCAAAGCGTAGCTGTCCTGTTTTTTTTTTTACCACAAAGAACATGAAATATCATATTTAGAGCCATAAAAGGAATAACTATGAAAAGCATGAATAATAAATCATCAGCCATGTATTTGCTTTTCAAACAAGTTATTTTAAAGGCATTTTTTGACAACAAAAAAGGGTCTTGTATCCACGCCTCTCTTGAAAACAGGAAGTACATCAAGTGGCATATGTAGACGATCTGATCTGGTTCATAATGGATCACTTTTTTGTACATAGGAAATTAATAGTTTTCTTGATTAGGAAATGTCATTTTAATGGGAATACATCCAATAGATGCTGACCACTTACTGCCACAAAGAAAATCATTGAGTGCAAACTCTTGCTCCATATGTATGCAGGAAACTGCCACAAGCTCTACTGAACTAAATGGACTGGGAAAATTGCTTAAGCAGCGAGTCGACAGCCAGACCTCTGAAGCAACCACAGCTGTAGTTTGTGAGCATAAAGTTTACTAGCTAAGAAAATGCTTTCTATCACTAGCTATGTTTACATGCGGAAAATTCATTAATCGGATTGAAATACCTTTGGATTAAAAAAGGGAAATATAATCTGAATACAAAGTTTATTTGGGTAAAAATCAATTAATCCGATCATGACGTATGTTTATTTAGGCTTTATTCAAAATAGAAGCACTGTGACATGCGCTGAATCCTCAAATTTCTCTAAAAAAACACAAAAGTTGTTCCTCCATCTGTGCTGAAGAAAAATCATAATAAAAAACAAAACTATATTAGTTATATACTATAAACAAACACGGAAAATTAACAATTATATATATAAACTAATGCAGTTGTTCTGTGTCGGTTGAGCACCCAGAATGGACCGGTACACGGGTCTAAGAACCGTTGAGACGTTACTGCGCTCGCTAATAAAGCTGCAGGCTTAGTTACTAACACATGCATTACAGGATGAGAGACACACATGCACAGTCATGGCAGTTTGCCCTGATCCAAATGACATGATCGTAACAAGTGTTTAGATGGACGCTGTTCGGATTAACAAAAAACATTAAACTCCCATTTCAAGTGGAATACAATTTAATTCCGATTGAATTTAATAATCCGAATGGTGTGTTTAGGTGACACATTTTTACTCCGATCTGCTAATTATTTTAATTAAGTATGTCCATGTTAACATTGCTACTGTTGTTTTTCCTTTTTGTGTCCTCTGTCTGCAAACAATGTTTGCAGGTTAGGTGGCAGTTATGTTGAGTTGCACATTGCCCTTTTTTTAAATAAAGTCAAAACGACAAAGTACAATAAATCAATGTCGCTTTATCCAAACAATTTTCCTACATGTTATCCGTGTTTAGTCAAACCCTCTATGCAGGGGTTTCTTGAGATGTCAGAAGATATGGGAGTTAGGGTCAGTTTGACCTTTTTCCTGTTTTTCGCCGATGGGAGTAAAGGGAAACCTCTGCAGTCGGGTTATACTAGGACTGTTCCAAGATATGTCAAGTAGTGGAATAAAGGTTCTCGCTTCTCACCCGTGCGTACGTGAGATGATGTAATGGAAATAAAAGTGAGTTCTCGTTGTTAAGACAAAAGGAACGCCACTTTTCTCTGAGTCTTTCTTTCTTTTTAAAAGGTTAATAGTTAAGTAATTCTCCCACAAAGACAAGCCTTGTTCTAAATGAATTGTCACAGTTTTGGTGTTGTTGTTTCTTTCCTCCAAAAAGGGATTACTTAAAGGTCAAGTTATTTAAAAAAAGAAAAAAACAAAAAAAAAACATAAAGGCTCAGTACCCACAGAGGTTCAAATATCTTGATAAAAGTTTTCTTCATTAGATGCCAATGACTAAATCATGTCACCCAAACATGACTTAGTCAGAAACAAATCCGTGATAATTGCTGTCCACACAGCAGCTAATTAATTTGTAGCTAAGAGCAGTCACACATTTTAATGAGAAGAACTTTGGTAACAGTGTTATACTGCTTAGTTGGTTGGAAACCAAAATAAGCCTTAACTGAATGACAGTTCAACAAATACAATAAAAATAATTTTAGCTATTTCCAGATCTTTACTTTTCCCAATGTTTCAAAATATCTTGTTATGGGAATGGAAAATTTACATAGAAATAAAGAAATACTGAAACTTAAGTGTTTAACCTAGAAATTATCTATATATCTTTGCTGAGAACAAAATTGATCTATTGTCATTTTAAGCTTACACTGTCTTATCCCTCTCTAATGATGTATTACTGCTTCTCTTTTGCACAAGAGTTCATAAATCTATTTTTATAACAAGCAAGTAACAAAAATTGTATTTTTGAAGAAAATGACCAACAGATCTTTTGCTCTGGAAAATGAAGAATGCGTGTAATCTATATTACTGGAGTTGTGCAACCCTGATTCATCCCAATAGTATCAGCAATTGACTGAAGTAACAATGCAGGTGCCGAGTCGGTTCATTAGCCAAGAGCTTCACCATCACTGTCATCCTCCTCATCATCACCATCATCCTCATCATCTGCAGCCAAAGACGATGGAACCAAATTTTGATTACACAAATCTAACATCAATAACAAAAGAAGCACAAACCAGATTTTAAAATCTAAAGAAATTTTTAAAAATCCAAGAAAATGTTGGACTGATAATGAAAAACAAAGAAGAAATAAAATAAAAATAAAAGCAGCCAAAACACAGAAAAAGGTACTTTGGTTCCACAATGCTTGACCACATCCTCATCACCACATCAAGAATGTGGCACGACAGCCACCAAAAAACAAACTCTACAGCACTACCACCATGATCAACACCACCATTACCCCACCTATGTATGGGAGCCTCTAAATCCTACCCCTATATCTTGACCCCCTCGGAGCCGTACACGTTGTACCCCTCCCTATAAGTGGCTAGATTCTGGGTGCTGGGGGAGGGGCTGGGGCAGTGGGGGGGGCTAAGGTCCACCTTCATGCGCTTGGCTTCGGCCCGTGACTTGTAGCAGAACTCGACCAGGGCCACCAGCATGGCCAGGCCTAGGCCGCCCACGAGGATATAGAAGACTCCAGCCACGTTGGACAGGCTTAGAGCCTGGGACGACTTGTCCTGCAGAAAGGAGGAGCGAAGGAAGGAGGGAAGAGTCAGGGAGATGGTGTTGTGGAAGGTTTGATGTTGAAAAAAGTATGTTTGGAAAAAAAATAGGGATATATGGATGAACGGAGGAGAAAGTAGTAAAAGAAAATGGACGGTTGAGGAGCATGAAGAATGAGATAAGGAAGTCCAGGTGGAAGAAGAGTGATCAGAGTAGGGGTGAAACAAGGGAAATAAACAGAGAGAATAAGAGAACAGTGTGTCAGACACTGGGAAATAGACCTAGCAAAAAATAAGTCTTTCATTAATTACAGCTTTTCTATGCTACTGAAAAATACAGTACAGCAGGATTGGACTGATCACATTATTACAAACTACGAGCTACAAGTGTCACTACTGCCATCACAACACTACAAAACACATTTAAAACACATTTATGACATGGGTACAGCTATAAAACTGTTTTCTAAAGCGATGTATGAGATTCCAATTATGCATAGATCAGTAAATACCCTTTGTTTTCACAATGATAAAATAGAAAGCTTCTGGTAAGCTGCTGCAAAATTTAGAAAACTGGTGTAATATTGCACACGTCTTTGATACTAGGATATAAACAAAGTGTGTAAATATTTTTACAATTTTTTATTATTTTTATATGAAGCCTCTGTGGTTATACTGTATATAAATGCAAATTGATCATATTATATTATTGGCCTGCAATGCTATTTCTGTTTTTATTCTAACTGATTCTACATAAGCACATCCATTCAGTTAGAATCTGGATGTTTTCAATTCTTTTCTTGATATGTGTTGACTTTTCTGTTCATATTTTGACAAATGTCAGATTTCTGTACAATTTGAAAGCTCATACTGGCTGCATTAGTAACTAGATCACAGTTATTTTACTTGCAGTGCATTGCAAACGTGTTCATAAATTTTAGCTCCAAACATTTGTCATGTTACCGCCACAAACACCAATGCATTTTATTACGATTTTAAGTGATAAATAATTACAAAGAAATACATAAATGTGACTGGAAGGAAAATTATACAGTTTTCAATTTATATTACAAAAAACAATCTGAAAAGTGTGGTGCCCATATGGATTGAGTATCCATCATTCAATAATTTGTAGAACCAACTTTTGCCACAGTCATAGCTGTAAGTCTTTTGAGAGTATTACCATCGTTGCTCTTATAGAGACTGGAATGATTGCCAGTTGTTCTTTTCAAAGTATCTCAAATTCTCTCTGACTGACTGGATGTATATATGTATATATATATATATATATATATATATATATATATATATATATATATATATATGTATATATATATATATATATATATATATATATATATATGAGCATTAGTTTTCAAGTCTGGCCACAGATCCTCAACTGGATTTAGGTCTGAACTTTGACTCGTTATCTCTCTCCTTTTGTCTAAGCCATTCCATTGTAGTTTTGCTTATAGATCCTGGTGGAAAGGATCTCCTCCACCTCAAAGGTCTGTTGCAGTCTCTAACAGGTTTTCTTTCAGAATGGTCCAGTATTTAGCTCCATCAATATAATTGCTCCATCAACAAGGCTTTCCTGTCCATGCTGAAGAAACAACTGCTGCCAGTATGAAATATGAAGCTGCCACTACTATGTTCCACCGTGGGGATGATGTGTTCAGGGTTTTGCACATCTTCAACTTTCTGCCACTCAGTACATTTTTGAACATAGACAAAAAACAAAAAAACAAACAAATAGAAAACAGTTATATTTGACCAGAGGACTTAATTTCCCTTAATTGCAATTCTCAACGGTTGGATTGGTGGAAATTGCAAAAAAAAAAAAAAAGAAATACTTATTACTTTCTATCAACAATTGCTTTTTTCTCTGCCACTCTTTCACAAAGAACAGATTTGTGGAGTGCTTGAGTAATAGTTCCCCTGTTGATCTCTGCAGCGCCACCTGAGCTCGCCTTGCCCGACCTGCTATCCTTAGGTGGATAGGCATATCTTGGTATTTTTGCAGCTGTGACATACTCTTTCCATTTTCAGATAATGGATTGATCAGGGATATTTGAGATTTTCAAAGCACCGGACATTGTTTTATAACCTAACCCTGCTTTAAACGTCTCTCCAAACTTTATCCCTTAGCTGTTGGTGGGTTCATTGGTATTCATAATAAGATTAAAATACCCAGAGATGAGCTCACTTCACTCATTGAGTAGCCTCTGAAGGCAACAATACTGCAAATATAGGCATGTTGAAAACTGTTTGTCATTTTCCTATGACTTCACAAGTATATGCCATTTAATTTGATCTATTGCAGAAATTCAGATGAAACTGACTGGGATTTGTGTTTATAACATGACAAGATGTTAAGAAGTTTATAGGGTATTTTTGGAATTTACTGTAAGTAATGGCCAACAGCAGCGCTTTGCCTCAGATTCTTTAATTTTAAATGGCTCAGTAGTTTATTTTCCCCAAAATAAAACTTTGAACATGAACAGTTTAGAAGGCCTACACCCTTACCAAACAGGCTAAAAGTAATGTGAAATTAACCTATCTTAATAATATATGAAAACATAGAAGCAAGGGAACATATCTAAAAAAAACATCAGTACAAATTCCCAAGAGTAGATGCATTTCAAGACATCAAATCTAAATTAACAAATGGGAATAAACAGAAATTATGAAATGTGGGAATTTCTGATGCCACTGTAACTTTAATGAAGATGGGGTTGCCGCAGATTGCTACAGAAACTGGACAAGTATTTTCTGTAATTCTGGTGTGGAGTTAACCAGAACATTGATTAAAACTGGTTAAAAAACACACTTTGGGAAATCACCAGATGGACCTTTAAATTGTGTATCAAGCATGCTTAGAATTTCTTTTGGGCTAATCAATACAGTTTTGAAAAAAGCTACTTCTAAGGCAGTAGTTGCAGTAATCTGAAGCGTATTCAAGATGAGTTTCAGGCTAGCGTTCTGAAGGCCACAGCAGCGTGAGACTGACCTTACTTCCAGAGTCCTTGGGTCCACACTCTCCCTTGTCATACCACCATTTGTTTTTCAGTTTGTCTAAGACGCCTGCTTCGCTCAGTTTCAAAACTGCAAGGTTTACCGGGGTTCTTTGCGTGTAAAAATAACATAAATAACATCATAGGTCATGTTATTTTATGTTATTATGGTATTTCACATTTGCATTGAACATCTCAAGTCACACAGAAAACTGATTGACATACAAGTGACCTAGCATGGATCCCACTGAGTACATGTGTGTACGCTCGTTTCAGGAGGGGCTGGGGGGGGGAGGGGCTTACGAGGAGCTAAGTCGAGCTACAGACATATGAGTGGGACCCACCTTTGTCACTCATGGTAACACATTCATGCCACCCCTGCTGATGCCACAATGAACCAGAGGATGATACTATCAAGACAGGACTATTAGCATCAGGCTAGCTCTATGCTGCTACTGAGAGAAAGTTTCAGGTTTCCAACTTAAAGTGAGAAGCTCAAAATGTCAGAAACTCAGAATTTCAACTATTTTTTGATTTGATGTTTTTTTTTTTTTGGTCACGACAGTTTTCTTGTCTATTTTTGGTCGATTAGTTCAGTACAGACTATAATATAAACGTGTCTCTGCAGGTTGGCTCTAATAATGTCTTTACTTTGTAGCTGAACTGCTGTGACTCAGCTAATTTAGGCTTTGCCAAAAAAGCTTTCAAATATAAAGCAAGATAATGCATCTGTTAATACATGAGACTGGCACCCAACGTTTTACGGGCGCGTTTCCAAAATAATTGATCTAAATTACTTTGGTGTGCCTTCATAATTTCCATTGAGTTGGTGATGCAGCAAATCTATAATTATTGTATAACTAAATAAAAAAACATTTCATTGGTGTCACACTGATGTGGTATTTAAGGGGAGATTAATTAAAAAGAAGGCATCAGAAAACCATTGGCTCACATGGCATCATCTTGACACAGAAAGTATGTTACAACTATGGGAATTCTGTCTTTAAATGCATAAATTGCTTTCTCCATAATATACTACCAACAAACCACAGTGAACATGGTTATTAGAGTAAAAAAAACAGCATTTATCTTATAGTATAATATAGTTCTGAAAATGTAAAAAAAAAAAACAGATACTGTTGCTGTGTCATTTGGAGATTTGCTGTTGCTGTGACCAAGAGATTTATAGAGTGATCTGTACTTACAGAATAGATTATTGTAAAGTTGGGTTTAAATTAAGAAATTAAAATCAAATAATTTCCTGCTTGTTTTTCTTACCACTATCCCCATCAAACTAACTCCATTTCGTTCCACTTTTATAGATAAACACTAAGATAACTCATGGCACTGCCCTCATCTTCGGGTGCAGAATAAATGTTGATATAAAGGTATTAACTGACAAACATCTGCATATTTGTGTCAAAGTGCAGGCATACAGTCTAACTTCTGGGGATTACCTAGAAACTAGTCATATGTAAATCTTCTGATTAGCCTACATGCATTGTGATTCACTTAAACTTTGGTCAAGCTGCATGAGTAAGAATAACATGAAAAAGAGATAACCAGCTTTGCATCTGATTCACATCAACCTCAGATCCAAAATCTCACCTGTAGTTATTAAAACAGTGATAAAACCTGCTACACAACATCTCTACAGTTACCAAATGCTAAAATTTCGTTCATTACTTTTTTTCTCTTCTATTCCCAGAGCTGCCACTAGGGGAAATATTCCTGTCTTGACAGTAATCCCTCCTTTTTTGTCCTAATAACCATCTTTCAGATCTTTAGTCAAGACTTCCACTTCTTCTCAATTTAGAATATGTTTAGGAAGTCAATAGTGAAATTAATATTTTTAAATGCATTTTGTTCAGAGTAAGAAAACACCTTTTTCCTCATTATTTCATACAGGATTTATAGAATTCCTGCCTTTTGGAATTTAGTCAAACCAATTTGTTCTGTCACAAAATGCTTTTTGAAATGTGTATTATGAAATAAGTGCTTCCTTATCACAGAATAGAGATCTTTGCCTGTATCTAAACAATCTTTGCTCTCTGCGGTTGAATATCTTTGAGGGTGTTTCATAGGGTTCAGGCTTTCACTTTTCCCCTCCCTGTACGGTGCATAAACACTTTGGCGGGGCGGATGCATGTGTTACCCTCTCCAAGAACGGGGGCCATCGCAAGCTGCTATGGCTTGTGAGCGGCCCCTGTCGTCGAGTAGTTGGGGAGGGGCGGGTGGGGCAGACAGAGAGGGCTAACCTTGGAATCCCCTCCCCCGCTGCCACATTCTCCTTTGTCATACCACCACTTGTTTTTCAATTTGTCCAACAGGCCCTGCTCGTTGAGTTTTAGTACGGCCAGGTTGACCGCGTTTCTTTAAGTAAAAAAGGAGGGACAGATAACATAGTTTGGTCAGAGCAGAGAATGGAAGGACAAACAGACAAGATGGATGGAAACCACAGCCATGAGGAGAAGGAAAGAAGGAAGAGGATGAGAAGACGCATGGAAAGGGTAAATCAAGAGGGGCTTAAGGCATAAAGGTGAGCTAGTGGGGAGAGATACACCCCAAAAAACTCTGTCCCCTACTGTTTGAGTTCTTTTTTATTTTTTTTACCATTTTCTACTAACTTGTACAGTTTTATCTGTAGTTATTTTTTATCTATCTCATCTGTTGCGGTTTACCAGCATGTACTCGTCAGAGGTTGCATCAGAGGTTCCCGACTGTATGAGTAAACTGAGGTAACTGTTTCTCTGCAGCCTGCTGATGGTGCTCTTGTCCACTTCTGTCGAGCTACACGGATGAGAACTGCAGCAGTCATTCTCCCACTACCGAGCCGACTGACCTTCAAACTAAATCCCCAGAGACAAGGCTAAATATCTGACATCCCTGGAATGTATGCAAAAGAATTTTGTCCCCTGTAAACAAAATCATCTGAGAATTATGCATGTGTGCACTGGTTCCAAAGCTCTATAACGAACTGGGCTCCCAGGGGTCAACGTTTGTACAAATTTGTTCTTTGCATGATACTTACAGAGGCTTACAGAACTGCACACACACCCCTTGTTAAAATAGGTAGTTTTTTAGTTAAAAAAAGTAGACTTTATTAAATCACTTCCAAACTTTGCCCACATGTAATGTAACATAAACTGTACAATTCAAGTGAAAAAGCCTGTGTATAGAACTAGGAGTGTGGTTGCAAGACACGGTTCTTCGGATCCAAAGGAAACATCCAAGCCTCACTACAATCTACCAAAACTTTGTGGGAGAATGTGTCGGGGTCTGATGAAACCTAACGTTGTTTGTTCCCAGCTTTTTTTTTTTTGAAAAAGTTGTAATCAATAAGTCAAAGTGTATTTATACTTTAACAAAAGAAGTTCTTTGAGAGAAGAGTTAGCTGAACCCTAACTCCAAAGTTTTGGAAATGTCAAGCCAGAGTCCTGAACTAAATTCGAGAGGAAAGCTGTTGGGTTCAACTGAAGTCGTTCAAATCTTTAGATTTGGATAACATTTACAAGGTAGAGTGGGTAAATATTGCCAAATGGGGGATGCTAACAGACTCCTACCAAGGAAGACTACATGCTGAAACTGAACAAAAAGGTATTTTAAGGGCGTTCACTAATGTCACTACTAAATTAAAGCAGTGTTTTTACTTTGACATCTTTCTTCTATTAGATTTGTTTGTTTTTCACTTGAATCATGCAAAAAAAGGCCATTCATATGTGGATAACGTTTTTCAAATTATTTGATGTTGTCTCATTATTTACATAATTAAAAAAAACTGCATTATACCAGGGGTGGTGGATACTTTTGAGATCCACAACATACATTACATTAATTCAGTCCTTTTGTTCTATTATTGCTCTCCTCGTCAAATTTGCATATGAAATATGTTTCTTCCTTTTATCCCCTCTGAAACTCTTTTACAGATGATTTAGCAACTCTACAGTTATTTACTGAGCTTTTTATCAAAGTGTCAGGTTACACGTGTTTCAGTCTGCTGGTTTGACAGCACGCCTCACAACGAATCTCAGAATTTGATGGTCCAGTTCATAGTTAACCTATGTTGGGGCTGAGAAGTTGTTAAATAAACAAAAAAATACAGTAAAAAATACAGAAGAGCTTCAGACAGAGACAGTGTTCTTTGGGGGAATCTTATCTACAAGCTGTAACATCTCAACATAGAGGGTATGGATGAAAACAGTTGAAACATATCTGATCAGAAAAAAAAAAACATTACAGTTACTCAGTGATATTCATATAACAGCAGGTAAAGTTAAGAAAGCAGAGTTTATCTACTGACATATTGCAAAATTATCCATGCCTATCATCAACATCATACAGTCAGCTTAGGCCTGTCAATAGTACACCAGGAGGAGAGGAAGACTCAAACTCAGGCACACTCACCGCCACATGTGACCCGAAGACGGTGCTTTCTATCAACTGAGAAACCAGAGACAACCGTGGATAGTTTCAGAAATGAGCTCTAAGCGGGCTTAAACAGTACCTTATCCACAAGCTGTCAATCACTTTCCCCTCATAAAAGGAAAACTTTTTATTTCAATAGGAGTTGCAGGAAGGCTGAGGTCTTACATTTTTTTTTTTTGGGGGGGGGGGAGTTATAGTACAGGACCTGAGACTGATGGAGTGTTTACGTTTTTGCCTTTCACAGAGCAAATCTGCAATGAAGACACAAATAGATGGAGGAGCAGAAGAGAGAGCAGTTGGTCAAATTTATTCAATCATTTCTCCTCTATGGGAAACATTGACACTAAGAAGATTTAAAGCTCTTGCGATTTGGTTTAAACCTTTGAATTTTCCAATTTCAGTCCAATGAAACCGCATCTCTTAAAAGCAAAATCAATAGATGCAATTTCAGTCTTTACAATTTAGTGCTAACTTGGGTGAGATTTAGTTCTGATAACTTTCGTAACACACACACGCAAACCTGAAAACATATACTAGACAAACAACCCAATGTGTGGATAATTACCAGATGGGATTTAGATATGGATTTTAAAAAGAATTGAACCTGAACATCAAAGATTATTTTTCACACGCTCGTGATCATGGGCACCAATGGGTCAAAGGTCATGATTGCCTTGTTCAGTTGAACTACAAAAAGCAGACAATGATAATTTAGATGAATAATTATTTAAGTTTTTGGTATTGTGTTGATTCATGAAAACATTAAACAGGACTTTGTTTTCATTTGCCGTGTCACACACAAAAGCTATAAAGGATAAACTCTGAAAAATAATGATTCCAGAGCATCACAGGCCACATCCAGATCTGACTAACATCTGTCCTGGGTGATCTGATCATGCCCAGCAGGTGCTGAACGCAGACGTGAACCCATTCAAAGCGTACTCAAAACAGTTTGGCTCCGGCCACTTTCCGAGTTGGTCTGAAACAATTCATCAGCATTAGTTCAGAAGCCTGGAAGCGGTGCGTCCTGAGACAGTGAAGGACTGCCCACTGACTTAATGTGTCTTCTCTTAAGCAGACGAGTGTCATTATCCACTGGTGTTTGTGTTTTAGCTTTTCTATTGTGTTTGTTCCTGATATTTCTGTTTTTGTCAGTTTTTAAATTTTGCGATAAGGTCTTGTCAGATTACATTTTAAATTTGAAGCATCAATTAAACAAATAAACTTAAGTCCACAGATGCTCTCCATCACGTTTTACTGAACTTCAGCTATTTTGCAAAGGAATTTGTTGTAGATTTGTTTCTAGATGTACAAAGCTGATAGTGACACACACCAAATGCAGCAAGAGATTGTCCTTGACTCACATTGGCTGAGTAGAAAGGCATACCGCACTTTTTATTTGTTAAAAATCTAAAACTGGAACACGTGTAAAATTATGTATCATTTTACAACCACTTCACTATGATGAAGTGGTTGTGATTTATCAATAAATGAATAAATCCATTCAAGTCTGAGGTTGTAATGTCGCAACGTGGGAAACGGATATATGGGTATGAGTTCTTGAGTTAGCTGTCTCTGAGAAACATCTCTAAAAAAAATACCGCACTGTTAAGCACTGTTTTCAGGCTTAAAGTTTTAAAGTTTTCATGGACTTCTTGTCAGAATCTTAATGAATTTAAAGGAGAAAAAAAAGTTTTTCAGGTCTTCCTTAGCAGTGGGTTAGGAAGCAGGCCTGGTAAGGGAAGGTTTTCTCTGCAATGCAGCGTAATATTTGTTTTGATTTTCGTCGGACCTGACCCCACCCACTGGGGTCAGAACACCGTATCAAAACCTGCTCCGTTTCAATGTCATAAAAAGAATTAGCTTTCCAGCTTTTTGCACAGCTTTTCACAGTGCTATATGCTGTGTGTGCTGCAAAATTACTTGGAAATACCTTTCAGCTGACAAGAAGCTATGGGGTGTTTTACTGCAGTGGGCTTTAAATAGGGTAAAGTCTTTGGTGTCTTATGCTCATGCTGAGCTCTGTGAAATCAAAAGTCATTTATGCTCCTTTACTTCTCCCATATGGTGTCTGTAATGCTTTAAAGTGAAACTCGTCAGGAGTTTAGTACTCTTATAACACAAATTGCAATCTAGGTGGATCTGAAGCATGTTAATGTCTAAATAATAACACAGAGCAGCTGACTGAATGTATCAGTGATTTTCCATCAATTAGGCCCGATGATGGTATTCTGGAAAGCCATTAAGAGTCGTAGCTAAATGCTGCATGTAGAGCAGATAACAGATATCAGCTCTTTTAGGTCATATTTTATTGCTATGTGAACAGTAATGTTTAAAGTATTCCATTTATTTCTGCAGTGGCTAGGTCTAAACGGGGCCAGAAACGACAAAGTTCAATATGCCTTTGTAACAGTAAAATATGATTTGTTTGGTAGCTTTGGAAGCTTCTGGAAATTGTATGCTGTTGGATATAGTGGTAATTCCTGTGTGGTTGGTTAATTCATATATTGAATATGGTTTTATTTTTTGGTGCTAGCATTGAATGCTGTGTAGACTGTGAGCAGATTAGAGAAAATTACTAAACTTTCCTCTGGTTGGTAAATGCGTACGTGTGAACAGCCCATCTGCAAAGGCACAAACAGCCAAAAGGGGCAAAATGACCAGTACCCATTTCTGATTTGTGATAAGATGGCACTTTTGCTCCGACACACAATATAGCCCAAAGTCTTTGTGTCATTCACACAGTCCTCTGATAAGTGAATTGGATTCATTGCTTTCACTCTAAAATAAAATCTTGGTTGCTCTTATTGAGAACTCAAGTTAACAAGCCAGAAGAGTGAGGGACTTAAAGGGGTATAAAGCCAAAATAAAAAAAAAGACCAACTGTAGTTATATCCAGTTGCTGTCTCATTCATTTCCTCTATTTCAAATATATTTTGTTTGTAATCAAACTTTTATGGATACATCTAAGTATTGTGCTATTTCAGGTGCTTGTTTGGCATTCTTTTGAAAATGTACCCACGTATGGCATCAAAACATTCAATACCATACTTCTTTTCGTGTGTGCCTTTGTAATTTTGATGCAGGAAGCCTTATTAGTTTGAATAACTAGTCCCCCCATTGACCGGGCCCCTCAGTTTTATCTTTCCTGATTGTCTATAAATTCCCCCCTTGTGGCTCTGAAGAAAGTGTCAAAGGTCTGAGGTTCTCCCTCTCCTCATGGCAAATTTCTGCAAATACATGTATCTTACGCTAATCATCATCATCATCATCAGCAGCAGGATCATCATCATGGAAAAAACACAATGAAGACAAAGGACAAATGGACAAAGTTACCTGGAAGTTGGCCCTGTGGAAAAAAGAGGAGTGGTTGACAGTGCAACAGAGGTAAGAACCACGAATGTGATGCATGGGTTACAGTGACACTGGACAAAGAAATGAAGGTGACATGCCCAAAATCAAAAGACAGGTGGCAGAAAAGCGTGGGTACAGCAAAAACCGTGACATAAATAATTACACACAACACAAAAAAGGAAAACAAGCAAGAAAGAGAGAGAGAAATTAAAGCAAATAAAAAAGCATGATGACATAAATGATAATTTTTGAAACGTTTATTTGTCACTGCTGCCAGGTAAAACTGCTGCATAAAGTTTGAGTTCATCTATATATTTGTTTGTGGTTTGGTTTCTGTAATAAATAATGGCTGATGATCAAATTCTTCAGATTTGTGTGTTGAAAATCTGCCACCTGACAGCAGTGACACTCTGGTCTATGTGTGGGATAAAAGGCACAGCAGGGTAGGTGGAATATCGCAGCAATAGTACAGTCTCAGCGTTGCTACTGTTTCCTATTGTTACACTATTCCACCCACCTTAACTGTGAGCCTTTCGGTGTGGCAATGCCATATCCTTTGGAGTCCAGATTTCCTCCCACTTTCATAGTGTCACAAGGCTTTCGCTGCTCCGTGTATTCATTCATGGTGGACTCCAAGAGGAAGGCGTACTTCCCCTTGGACTTGCGCACTCTTGCCACGCCCTCCGCCGTGGTTTTGGTGAAGACAGACGGCTCAGCGGACTTCATGTAAGACCACATCTTCTCGTAAACGGCTATCTTGGACCTCTGGGGTGGAGCGGGGTGGAGAGGAGAAAGCAAGGATTATCTATTATGGTATTATTACATATTATGGTTAAATGGTACGAACACAGATTTTGAGAACGAGTCGAGTTTTTGTGATTTGTACAAGAAAATTAAATGAGAAAAAGTTGAGAAAAATGTAACGATATCTGACATAAATGTCAAGTGGGGTGCTTTTTACACACCCGCTATCAAGATACAGAAAAGCACTTTAGACACACACACACACACACACACACACACACACACACACACACACACACACACACACACACACACACACACACACACACACACACACACACACACACACACACACAGAATCAAGTGTACTAGATATACAACTAATCTACCACAAAATAAATTCAGTCCATTTACAATTCAAATCTAGGTAAAAATCGATCATAATACAAATAGTATGTGTATTTATTGATTCAGTAATTAACCAACATTTACTGGAATTAAACAACTTTACACATTATGTCAAATTTTGGTATTTGATGAAAATGTGATTAATCACTATTATTTTTTTCATATTTCACCACTAATATATACTCATTTAAACTTTTTACATTTGCTTATGTTTCAGCCACTTTTAACTGATGTTTTTTGGATTTCATGTAAAGTAGGGCTTGGTTGTAATCTTTCTCAAAATTCTTAACAAATACAAATACACTTGTACTATTTAATTTGAAATCCCGAAGTAAAATCCAATGCAACCGTCTGGCTTCAGAAGCTACCTAGTTGTTTAATTGAAAGTGTGTAACTGAGTTTTATCACAAATCCAGTTGTTCTCTTAAAACCTCAGTTTTTCTTTTGCAGCCACGAGGCTCATGGTAACTGGAGAAGCTGCGGAGATCCACAGCTAAGGGAGCAGAATTTGTCGACAGGAATACTAATCAGGCACTCCACAAATCTGGTATTTGTGGAAAAAAGTGACTGTTGGAAGAACGACATAATAAGCCCTGTTTAAAGTTTGTACAAGCCATGTAGGGGAAACAGCAAATATGTTAGAAGAAGATACTTTGATAAGATAAAACCAACACCTTTGTGCAAAATGTTGTATGGGGTGAAAAACTAACAAGGCCTATGAAACATGGTGGTGGTAGTATCATGCTGTGGGGATGCCTTGGTTTAAGAGTGGCAAACTGGTCAGGGTGAATGGGAGGATGAATAAAGCAAACACAGGGCAATTCTGGAAGAAAATATGTTATAGGCTGCAAAAGACTTGACACTGCCATAGACGCCGACCCTTAACAGACAACTAGAACTACTATGAGATGGTTCTGATGTGTTAGAAGGGCCCAGTCATGCTTCAGATCTAGGTCCAACTGGAATTTATTGCAAAAGATGAACAACATTTGGTATGAAATAATGAGTGCAGATGTAAATGGGGAGGGGGAAACCTTCAATCAACTTTCTTTGGCTTCATAATTATGTACAACACAGGACTAGTTTATTACATAAAATCCCAACTAAAACAATCAAGTGCGTGGTTGTACTTTTTGCCGGGTACTTTCGGGTAAACAGATAGAAGTCCTTCACTGATATAATTCAGAGAACTGCTTCACCCAGGGTGAAAAACTCTCCTGATTCAAAAGCAAGAATGTTCCAAATAACCATGAGGCGTTCAGACCTAAGACGGAAATGGTGCCACTCATTTATTTGGTTTGAAAGTCACCAAGTTTCTCTCCTTTCTCCTCCTATTCTCACTAGCAGGGCCAGAGTTAGCGTTACTTTTAACACAACACAGAGCTGCCAGCACTGCACACAAACTGGGAGCTTTCACTTGTCAAATATAATATTTGCTTGTTTGAAAACTTGAAAACTTTGCCTGTTGTGCTACACAAGGCTCTGCTTTGGGACAACGCTGTACCCAGCATTAAACCAAGCAGATGCCATTGTAGGTCTAAAAGGGTCATTTGACTTCAAACACCATGTTTCTAAGACGGGTGAAACTTTTATGTTGCCCAGCTCTCATTGTAATGCACCATTCACATCTGACTGCACAGTTAACAGCAAAATACACCGAAAATATGTTTCCTAATCACGTGCAAAAACTCAACAATTCTCCATCATGAATAGACTGTGAAGTTTAATATTTTGTGTTTTTTTGTAGTTTTTGAATTTATTTTGACATTTATTTTGAAATAACCCTTTTCCCACCAAATCTGTGGCTCCTTCTAGATGTCCCTCCACCGCTTCAAGTATTTGCTGCTTATTAAAAAATGGATTTCATGATTACAATCTAATTGCTGTAAGTGAGACACAACAGGAATATTTAAATATCAAAGCTGCTGTTGAATTTAATAAAAGCTTTTTAATAAATTGACACAGTGACTAGAAAGAAATTCACAGTGCTGAGATATGATTTGTGTAAAATACATTAGAGCTTATTAAGTATTTAGGATGTTTTTAATGCATGCAATTCATTGCTACAGTTTTATATGCTGTAGCGCCAAGCTGTTAGAGCTGATTGGAATACAATTTGAGTTTTGAATAAAATTACACCGCTGATTGAAGGCTGTCTTATGCATCTACCATTTTGACGCTTTGGCATGTAATGACTTTTACTAACACATTTAAAATGTAACACCATATCTCTCTCGACAAGTCAAGCATTAGCCTCACTTCAAATGAGTTTATGACTCGAACAGTTGCATACTAATCATGCAGCTACAAATTCTGATGAGCCTGTCGGTGGGCATTTGTCCGGAGCGGTAAAACCCGTTGTATTGGTCCACATATAAGTCAGTTGCTTCCCCAGCCTATATGTGTTTGAGAGGCCGTATTTGCTTCTGCGCAAGTGTGTGACCCGTGTGAACTCATGAGTGAAAATAACAAGCATCCTCCACAAGCTTCTTCCTCTCTTTTTCTCCTGGTATTTAAATGTTACTATTGTTGCTTCGCTAGTAACAAGCCGGGGCCTGAGGAAGTGAAACCGGCACCAGGGGATGGTGTGCGTGTCAGGGTGCTGATGTTGCGTGACGGACACCTATCCCATAATAATGTCATTCACATTCTAAAGGACCAATATTCCCCTCCTCTCTCTCATAACCTGCCTTTCTCCCCAGCCTTTGCCCTTATTTTTCACCCTGGCCACAGAAGGCTATCATAAATTCTTGTCATCCTCCTCAGCCCCTTCATTCATCTGTCTGTGCAGCGTCCGGGACACCTAAAAGACAGTAACGTTGGTGCTTCTATTCACGTACAAAACTCTGCCTAGCCCCGGAGGGATAGATGTGTGACAAAATACTGTGGCTTTTCTAAATTCTTTAACAATGAGTGTGGCTGTGAAGGAGGAAATGGATGCTGCAAGTCACCTTCAGGCCTCCCATACACACATATTCTAAATACAGGCGTGAACAGATGCATTTTCCAAGGGAGAAATGCCACTGAAATATCTATACACATCTCAGCTGTATGCATACAATTTAGCTAAATGTGCATACATGCATGTTTGCACTTTCGTAGTACACAAGTATACACACAAACACACACACACAAAAATAATTAATGGTGGTGGCAAATCCCCCTCAGCTGTGGGAGATTAAATTGCTTTTTCACCCTCCACAGATTTCAGCACGCTCGTTATGTTGATGATGCGAGAGCCTCTCAGAGAAGTACAAACTGTCTGCCACTAGCCCCCCCACCCCTCCACCCTGTCCCCAAACACAAATACCAGCGCACATATCATTCCACAGCAGAGCAACTTATGAACACACAAAAGCATACATACAAATGATGGAGCATAATAGGGTAAAAGGGCTTAGTGTGATGGATTTTTGTCCTTGTCAGCAGAAAAAACAAAACAGAAAATCGTCATAAGTGTGGTCGTTTACATGTTATTATTAGAAAAGTTAGGGGGACTACAATCGACAGTACATTTGTTAAAATGCATTGCAATTTCCCTCTGGGATATTTCACTTCCCTTCTGATTTTGTTTCTTACGTCAGGTAGGAAACAAAATCAGAAGCTTTTGAACTGGCAGTACAATTCAATAGCAAGTACGCAAGCTGCTATTGAACTGTAAGAGCTTCCTGCAGAACATTTAGCTCTATATGTTTCTCTTCTCTTCATCCACCTAGTAGAATTTTCTGTATAATTCACTCTAGTGATAATTAACAAGTAGATAACTCTCGGTGACTTGGTGGGCAAGTGATTGAATGCAAGGACCGTGGTAAACATTGAAAGCTTCCTTTCCTTTGAAGAGGAACGTCTTCAACTACGAAAAACAAGTGCAGTTGCTTTGTTTTTTACTTTTTTTTTGGGACGACCATGACCTGGATGACTGAGAATCTTCACCAGCATATTGCTTAGCTTTGCAGTAGAAGTCAGAGAATTTCCCAAGAATCATTTGAAAACTGTCTGCAAACTTCAAATATGGCATTTCATGTTTAAAACCAACAAGCAGAGAAATAAAAATAAGAAAAAAACAAAAAAAACAAACGTCCTCTTTTGCCCGGACATGACCACTTTTCACGTTTTTTCTGGGACATCCGGAAAGGGATTCATAGATTAATGAAAATGTCTAGCTTTCAAAGGACCAATAGGCGTGTACGTAAAATGAACTGGTGCATGGAATGTGAGAGGCTTTCTTTCATGTGACGTGATCAGCTGCCAGTTGGCTGAATTTTTTGTTACACCGAAAAAAAATGGTTAATATGCACCAGAAGACAACCAAATATTTTGAAAAGGCCAAAAGCAAAACATGTTACTCAGGATCACTGAAGATTGCACAGTTTGTCTTTGCACCTCCTTCAAACAAGTGCAAATGTTGAGGGGATTTTCTCACTGATGCAGAGCCAGTGGACCAAGGAAGAAATCAGCTGTCTGTTCAGTCACTGAAGGGGAATTTACTGGTTCAATATCATTTCAAAGACACTTCTTGAAAAGGCATGCATTCTTATTTGTTGGGCAACTAAACATTGGTAAGTAAGACCAGCTCTACAGTAAAATGTGAAGACAATAAGAAAAAAATAAGTTAAAGAAGAAAAAAAAAGATCGGAGCATACACGTTCTTTCTACGACTGCTACTGCTTATTTTCATTATTACATTGAAAGGAAAATAATATAATACGGTATTTTTCAGACTATAAGCCACATCAATCAAAAAATGCGTCATAAAGAGGAAAAAAACATAAGCCACACCGGATTTATTTAGACTAAAAACTAACATTTAATCTGGTAAGGCAATTTATTCAGTTACACAATTGCATCCACAACAGGCTGAATAACATAGAACATACCTGGAAGGTTAAATGGGGTAAATTATCATAATAAGCCAGCAACTCCAACTAACAATTTACCAGCAAGGTTCTTGCCAGCGCCTTTCAGCATAACGGGCCGTTATGCTGTGAAAATTACGCTGAAATTTGATCGTGAACACAACGGTCCTACGTACTAAGCTAACACACGGATGTTTGACAGCAACATAGAAATGTCAGTAAAGCTCTTGAATGTGCATCAGCGAAGTTGTAAACCGCCCAGACAACATAAACTAATGCTAGTCGTTAGATAAGTTTCACCGACAGCCCAATGACAGGATTCTGTCGCGGCCTGGGCTCCCCCTTCGAGCTGCAACCCCCCCCACAACGCTAATGAAACAGCGAAACAATATTGTGTTCAGTCTTTGTTGTCCGTATGTTAATGTTTTAGTTTCAGTGGTACAGGAGCAGCATGTAGTTTTCACAAGCCTAGAGAGCCGTCTTGTGGCTATAGACAGTAATGTTTACTCCTTGGTTTATGTTGGTCAGTATGAATTACCATTTAAAACATGTTATGTGTTTGATATACGTCGCACCTGACTATAAGTCACAGGATTATGGGAACTATGATAACAAGTGTAACTCATAATTCGAAAAATATGGTACTTGTTTTCTCAGAATATTAGTTCAGATTTTGATTATTGACTTACAATTATTAAATTGTAAGTCTCCTTTAAATATAAAGAATATAAAGTGTTTAATATCCAGGCCAAGTTTCCTCTTTTGTGGCAGTCAAAATATGGTCACTCTAGTATAAGTGGCACTTCAAAAAAATGTCAGAAATTCCTTCCAGTGTGCATGCCTAAGTGTTGGTATAGAATCTTCAAACATATCGAAGATTAATTTGCCATATTATGCTCTTTTTGCCCATTTATAAAAAGGCATTACAGCTTATAGTGGACTTTTTCAGAAGCAACAAACCCCTATGAAAACCCATGTCTCCTTAGTTCTTTTTTGCTAACACATATGTTTACATCTAGTAAACAGCATTTAGGGATTGAAATATATTAGAATGTATAATAATATAACCTTTTATGCTGTTTTTGTCCCTTTAGATATTTCAGATGATCAAACAGATACAATAGCCCTTGTTGAATTTTTTTTTCATTTATGAAGGGGGAAAAAGTCTTTCAAAACCAAATGACCCTGTCATGATCTCTATGAGTTTTATGTTTTGATTGTCTTTCGTGTGTGTAAATATAATTGTTATTTTAGTTTCCTAGATTGTACTTTCAGCACTTTATTATCCTTAAGTGTTTGTTCATATTTTAGCTCATATCTTTGTGAATTAGTTATTGGATTCCATTATTAGTTCATTTTATGTTCATTTTCTATCCTTTTCTGTTAGATTTCTTCCCTGTCTGCCTCTGCTGTTATTCTCCCTCTCCCTCAGTTCAATCAGCCTTCATAGGTCTCAGCTATTGCTATTCACTTGATCACTCCCACCTGCTCTCTATACCTTCCCTCCTCACTCTCCCCTGCATATAACTGCCTGGTTTCCTCTTCTTATTTGCGCGTTTGTCCACCCGGGTTACTTCATGCTTCGTGTTGTTCCGTTCCCCTGACAGAACTTTTGCCATCGCTCCTCCTCATAGTTTGTTCCCTGCTCTGTTCCTTGCATTTGTAAGTTTTCTTTATTTCATTAAACCTTTTGTCACCACCACGCTCTGCACTTGGGTTCACTAAATCACACCATGACAGACATGTCATTGTGAAAATAGGTTCCATCTATGTTAAATACTGAATCAACTGTAATTAGCCACGGTTAATCCGGCAAAAAAAAAAAAAAGGCTACATCGATCTAAAGAAATTCAAAAACGGATAGGATACAATGTCATTGACATCTGTCAGCATGGCTGAGGCTCTTAAGCCATTTCTGAGGCTTTGGAACTCCAGCCAGTCAGAGTGAGAGCCATTATTCACAGATGGAGAAAAACATGGAACATTGACCGATACAATTATTTTAAAGCAAAGATACAGTCGGATCACTTTTGACCCTTGTTGTGCTTTTTAATAAATGAATTGCATTTGTACTTACTCAGGCTAGCTGTGTCTGATATTAAAATTGGTTAGGGAAAGAAAATTTGAACAAACCATTGGGTTTTGATAAAAATATTGCTGGTTTTATCACGTGTTAAAAGAAATATTATTTTAAATGCAATTTTTTGGATCAGAATTTGAAAGGAAAAAAAAATATGTGTGAATATTTCTGGAAATGTTTTAAAAACATTATGTTGGCTTGATGCCATTATAGAATTTATGACCTATTCAGTCAATAAGCTCAGTAAATAATTAGCCACAACTGGAAATTAACAGTGAAAAACAAACAAACAAAATCTCTCACAGTAAGATTGTGTCCATACCCTGAAGAACTCCTTTGTGGAGCCTGAGTCCAGTGTCCCATAGGCTATTTCTGTCTGTTTGGCCAAGTCTTCTGCACTTTCTATAGGTGAGACCATCCGCTCCACAGTAAGAAAAGCAGCCAGGTTGGCTGTGTAAGACGAGATGATGATCAGAGTGAAGAACCACCACACACCTCCGACAATACGTCCAGAGAGAGACCTACAAAGAGTGGTGAGGGGGTTGGCAGTGATGAGTGTGAGGGAGAAAAAGGATGACGAGGAAAGGCATTTTAAGAAAAAATCAGACGAAGAGATTAAGTGGATAAAAGAGAAGATTTGATAGAATAGATGAGAAAGTAGACGAGTGAGATGGAGGTGGTGAAGGTAAAAGATGATTTAGTGATAAAAAGATAAAAAAAATAAGATTAGAGAATGAAAAAATATTACAGTTAATTCTTCTGTCAAGAATGTGCATCAAACAATGCTATTTCCAACAAACATTTTCAACAATAAAGTGTGCAGGACTTTAAACCTGCTAGAACTGCCAAAGTAATTGTCTTTCAGGCCTAGAAAGCATTTCAGCAGTAACAATAACAGGCTACACAAAACCGATTGCAATCTGGGCACTGCTCTGTCTCTCTCCACGTCTCATTCTCTCAATCTCTTTTCTCCATGTTTAGTCCCTTCATCCACCAATTGTAAGCTAAAGTAAGTGGCAATTCATTTAGTTTTTTTTTTTTTTCGGCTGCATGAACTCATTTTCACAAAGTAGTGGTGAAGAGAGAAAACCAAAGCAAGTGTGCTAAGAGAAAATGAGGAAGAGGTATAAGAAACAGAGAAATTATGATTTTTTGTGCTGCAGTCAGTAGAATAAACAGTAATAAGAAAAACTCATCATTATTTGTCAGCAAAGACTTTGTTGTACCCGTCGTACTGGGGCTTATTCCCCTGTTAATATTTTCACCGTTTCGGTGTCCTGGCAAAACACAATTAAATAAGTGAAATGTTGCCACTGTTAAACTGCAAAGTACGTCACGATCCACTTTAACAGATTACAAGAACGCCTGACCAAAGTATATTGAAAAGACTAAAGAATTATGCAATAGCCTCATGTTACACAGTAGTACATTGAAAATTTAACTGATGGTCAAAGTACTGTGTTTGGAGTCACGATTCAACAACAACAAAGGACAGTTTGTATATACAGTAAATAGAGGAAGAGAAATGTTAGTATTTTATGCAAGTATATTTTATACATTTTGCCAATATTATAGTTACCACCAAAATTTTGTAACAGCAATACAATGATATCCTAATTTCCCCTTAAGTCCTGTATTACATATGGCATAAAACTAACAAAGCATTTAAAAAAAGAACATCACACCAACAGAAAAAAACAATGGTAGTGTATGGGTCTGCTTTCCTGTTTATGGTCCTGAACGTTTGATGTGTTAAAGGTCATAGCTACAACATTTTCATCAAAAGGATACACTTTTCAAAAATAACACATCCACAGAACGTCTAGAGTGGTGTATAATAAAAGTATAAATTTTACAGATAAATTGATACATAGTATATCAATAACTGTTTTATACATTTTAACGGGTCCAAAATATATAAGTATTTACTTCTGGTTACGATGCCACGTCAGCACGAAAGGATACTGCACCAATAGGAATAGTAGGTTGAAGTCCCGTGAGACAGAGCTCAGGTATTGCCAAATCATAATAGCTCAGTGATAGACAGTGCTGAGAAATGGCTTCTTTGTGTTACATTTCTCAGATTCAAGTGGACCAAAAAAATAAACAAAACAAGGGTGAATATTGGTCAATCCTTTGATCATTGGTGCTGACTTAAGGAAGCAAAGGTGCCCAGAAGCCACGCGGAGGCTGCCGCTTTACTTCTGGACAGGTAAGCAGGGATCTTGCCAGTGTAATGGTCCATTAAGCTTAAAATTGTCAAAGTTACGCTGAAATTAGACTGTTACGGTCATAAAAAAAATAGCGCAACGGTCAGTATGACACAAAACAGTACAACACAAATGTTTGAGAGCAAGACAGAAAAGTCTGTAAAGCTCCTGAACACGCATCGGTGCAGCTATAGACCTGCAAAACAACATAAGCTAATGCTAGCTGTTATAAGCTTGATGAACAGCCCCCTATGAGCTGCACTACGCAACACCGTTGCAGGAATGCATCCAGAGAAGCAGTTGAATGACAACCAGCCAACCCCCTGTTGCCACTGCCGCCAGCCATCCATGCTGGAAACAATTCCTGGTGAGGACCCTGGTAAGTTAAATGCTAACCATTATGCTAATACTAACGCTACTGGACCTGGCAGCCGGCTGGTAAAGAGTACAGTTGAAGGTTGGAATAAGAGCGGGTGAGCGCGAGTGCTCCACATACTGGCTTCAAGGTTCACTATTCATTTGAGAGTCAGCCTGAGGGAAGAAACTGTCTCTGTGGTGTCTGAATTTTTTCAACTAGTGCTCTATAGTGCAAACTTGAAGGTAAAAGTTTATACAGTTTGTGTTCAGGATGAGTGGGGTCTGCCGAGATATTAGCTGCCCTTTTTCTGACCCTAGACCTGTAAAAGTCCTGGACGGATGGAAGGTCAGTGCATATATGATCCTCTCTGGAGGCCTAGTTGTTCATTGCAGTCTGGACCTGTCTTTATTTGTGGATGAGACAAACCACAGAGTGCTGGATATGCACAAAAGAGGCTAAAACATTGACTTGGGGGCGGGGTGTTTTCCAGAAGTTCATCATCATCTCCACAGTCTTGGTTAAGCAATAGCTAGCTCTGATCACACTGGTTGATCAGCTGATCCACCTCTTGTCTGTATGCCAAAGGTTGCTATTCTGGACTTGAATGCCAAATGCAGACAGGCAGGCAGGTAATTAAAAAAAAAAGAAAAATAAAGACAAAAACGTATAAGGCAGACATGTAGAGACATAGGAGAGGTGTCAAGTAACGAAGTACAAATACTTCATTACTTTACATGAAGTACAGTGTCTTAGGTAATTTGGCTTTTAATTAGCAAAAATCAAGTATGGCTTTTATGAATACATATTCTGACAAAGTCTGATAACATCACATCAAAAATGAAAGTGTTACTTCTCATTACTTAGAATTATTTGTCTATTAATACATAGGTACTGGTGCAGTGGTACGCGCCTTGTTGCGTCACCATTCCTGATTTCAGCAGCCGAAAGGGTACAAACTTGTCAGCCATAGGCATTTTCCCTATCTGTCTTCTATATAAAGACGTACTGTTTGTAGCGGAGGAGTAGAAAACAAACAAAGACAACTGTAGATCATTCTATTTGCCGTTTCCTGTTGAAATGAAGGACCATCCATACTCTTTGCCCAGCAAGACGGAGGAGAAAATAACCAACAAAAGAAACACAAGTAATAACCGGAAGAAAATGAGAGTCTATATCGACTATGGCAACAGTGCCAAAAACCATTTCACATGATGACATAGTAGTAGTTAATACATGGAGGACACGTTGACATTGTCACATTTATGACACTTCGCGGCTCCTGAAGTAGTTATTATGTGCTTAACGTCGAGGTAATTTGTTTTTCATTTAACACACCACTAGATGGTGTGCCAGTGTGAAAATCTTACACACTGGGGCTTTAAGTAGAAATCTTGGTTATCTACACTTTACTGGAGTAATTCATTTTTGCCAATCTTTTCACCCAATTATCTGTACTTTCTGTTCCTTTCATTTTAAAAATAGCTTTGTTACTTCTATTTCATCTCAAATTGTTTTTCGTTCTGACTTGTCATTGTTAAAAAAAACAACAACAACAACAACAGCTTAGCATGAAAATATCCGTAGCAGAGAGTATACAGAACTTGAATGAAGTGTGCCAACCAAACACAAGGTAGGAGGTTGGTAGCCAAGAAGAGCAGTCTTGGACATTCCTGGCTGTATCTAGAGAAATTTTTCAAGATGATTGGATGCCAAGTTAAATTTGACATTGTTGCCCCTAGCTATAGAATTGAGTATAGTACAAATCAGGATGGTATCAGTCAGGATTATTAGCTATGTTTTGATCAATCACTTGGATTAATCATTGATTTTAATAGCACAGTCTACTGTATATAGACAACCATATAAGGGTAATTGTTAATAAGCCTGCCCTGAATATACTAATTTTACTGTCCAATTATGTTACCTTACATCCTCTGGTCTGACTGATTCCTGTAGCCACGCTTGGATGTACATGTTCTATCCAATAAAGGTTCTTGATGACAGGACTTTTTGCACCATTACAATACTTAATAGGCACCTAGTCATCATATCTTCTGCTCCATGAAATACATGTTAATGCTCAGTAGTAGTAGTAGTTATGGCCATTAGAAATATGTATTTTCTTTTCTCAAACATTTTTTTTGAGGAAGGGGCTTTTCACTTTTACTGGAGAAGATACTTCAACTTCTAAATAAGTGTTTGAAACGCTAGTAGCGACACTTCTACCTGAGTAAATATGAACCCTTTTGACACGTCTGAGAATAAGCATGGGCAATACTTAGACAGTTGAGGCACAAACAGAAACGACAATGACCAACAGGAGCTTAAGTAATGGGGTAAACAGGGTAAACAGGTGAGTAGCATAAGTGATAACCAGCAGAGACAGGTGAACTGAATGAGCTGGATTGTAGAGTGGTAGCAAGTTGGAAACAAAATGAGAAAGACTAATAAACGTGAACAAAACTGATTGGAAGTGCAAGAAAAAGCCAAAGAAAATATCTAACAGAAAAAAAACACAAAATTAACAAATAACACTGGGATAAACTAAAGAATATACAAAAAAGAAAATCTCTAAGCAAACAATGAGCACAATAAACAGCAAGGAAAATGACCAAACAAACAAAAAGAAAATCAAAAACTCAAAGACCTCTAAATCATGATTAACTCTTAACTTTCTTGGATCTGACCTATGTCGGTGGTGTGATCTGCAAATTTCAGGAGTTTCACAGATAGATCCGCTGACGTACATTCAGTCATTTGTCTCCAGCCAGAAGAGAAGTGGGGAGAGAAGACACCCACGGGGGCGGGGAGGTTTCTGGGGATGAAGGTTCTTGTGCCAGAGAGGATGCTCCCCAGCCTTACCTGCTACTGCTGGTCAGTCAGAAATCTAGTGGAGGTGAAGAGGTGGAGGCCGGCACTCTGAGATGAGTGAGGTTCTGGTGGAGGATGTCTGTGTTGAAGGTGTTGAAGCCCAATATGATGTCCAGAGGGGCAGAGGGTAGAGGGAATGTGTACACTTTATATATGTTGTGGGGGGAGGGGGGGTATGGGTGAATAGATGGGAGGTGTGAATGGCTGTTTTTCAAATCTATGGAAGAAGTTGTTGAGGTTGTCAGCCAGTCAGGGAGTAATCCCAGCATTGATGGGTGCCTGTAGTGAGTGATTGATGCATGATGTCACAGTTTGAGCAGGTTCATTTAGGTGAATAGCAAAAGCTTCAAAATACTTCAATTTCTGCAGTTGAGACAGGCCTATAACATCTGCTTCAACTCACCTGTCTACTTTCCAACAGTCCTAACCAAAGTCTAAGAAGTTTCCAGGGAGTGGTGGCCTAGTAGTTAGAGAGTTGCACTTTCATCTTGGAGGTTCTGGGTTTGAATGTCACTCTGGGTCCCTAAACAAGGCCCTTAGCCCAAGAATACTCCCTATAGTCACTGCACAGTGGCAGCCCAATGTTCCTTAAGGGATGGGTTAAATGCAGAAGACAAATTTTATCGGACTGTATATTGCTATGACAAATAAAGATAGTTAATATTTCAGTTTTTGCCTGTAAGTTGGAATGGAATGAAGCAGACAGTAATGAGAAAGACCTATCCCACATGAGAAACTGTATAGTATGCTTCTTTTAAAACAGTTGCAACAGACAAAGGTGAGAGAATCTGGTGTTTTTTCTCCACGTCTGTTACCAGCTCAGTGAGCTATATTTCAGCTTCTGATGTGAAGGCTTGTTGTGGGATGTAAATACACCCCCACCCAAAACAAAAAAAAACCCAGTATGAACAAGTGTGATACTGAAGCAGCCATCTTCAGTGGAAATTCAAAATAATGTACAAATATTACAAAGCTGCCTGTTGTAAAGAGAATAATGGGGCGAGAGACTTGCCAGGTTGGGCTAATACATATTGCAAAATGAGTTGTACATTCAATTCAAACACAGCTTCATAGTAACTTGATGGATTCACAGAGTGCTGCCTGTAGGACAAAGTAGTATTGCCAGAGTTAGATTTAATATGGACCTCACTAATAGCAAGCAATTCTTCCTCGTTTGACTCAGTAAAGATGGTTGTTTGAATAAGTGAAATCATGTCTGCGGTGTGCTTATAAATACAACTCCTTTTTATTATATGTGCATTTTGTTTCCTTATGGCCATCGGTTAGATGCTGGCATCATTCAATAGACAATTACTCATCTGAGAATTTGCCTTAAAAACATGAAAAAATGCCGTGGTCCTTGTTCAGTAAGGGACGGAAGAGAAGTTAAGAGCTCTATTAGATGGAAACTCTTTGACAAGGTGACTCTTTTGAAAGAACAAATAATAATGGTTATATACAAAAACCTCAATGAAATCCACTTCCCTTAGAATTAGGTGTATCACATGCCCTTACGTGCAGCAACATATTAGTTTGGAGGCCAGCCAGTAATTTTGCAACATCACCAACCTGATTTGAATGCAGTGGTGTGTGTTATACTTGGTTTTGAGGAGTGTGTGCTGAAGAGAGAAAAGATGGAGAGGAATTTGTGATGTGCATTAACCTCTGTCTCTGCATAAATTGTTTCTTTTTTGGAGCTCTTTTGCATTCTGCTGCTGTTCAAAGGCCAGAACGCCTATGGTTAACACTTTCCGCTCACATACAGACAGAAATATGAATTGATAGAACTTGGTTCTGAGATACTGATCTGTTTGAATTAATTAATGAACCTAAGATTGCGAAAGCACTCTTGGATAATATATGTTATTTTTAGATTGTGCTCTCAGAAAACTTTGGAATGGACTGAAAGAGACAGATGGTCACTAAAAAAACCAATAGGTATTAGAAAAATTACAGATGTTGAAATTAATTGAAAAGTTCAGAAACAATCCAAAAACACAGATGTCCTCAGCAGATGGGAAAAGATAGTGTCTGTTGCTGATGAGCTCAGTGTTGATACAAAAATTTTAAACAGTTTATGGTGTTGAATATTAGAGGGAGAAAGAAGACATAAGGAATACACAGACTTCTTCTGTTATTGACATATATGAGAAAACATATCGCAGTGGCCTATAAAAGGGATAACACACAGCCGTGATAAAAAGAGGCAGTATAATCAAAACAATAGGCTGATCAACTGTAGATATTATGGCCAGGCTATTGACCAGACAAAGAAAATCCTATTTTTACAAACTTGTTGCAGGAAATCTGTTGTTCTTTGTAGGTACTTAATGTAAATGAACTTTAGAAGTAAGTGGACAAGTTTAAATGTAAAATTCTTGCTCATCCCCAGCATCGTTCACAACAGAATACAAATGCTTTGTGCCCACTCCATTTTATCTTGAGACTGGGGTGGCTCACATCTCTATAAAATGCAACATTATATTGTGCAATGCTAGTGGCACTTTGACACCGCCATTACAATATTTCTTATCGACCTCATATGTTTAGTGTTGTTGACGAGATGCTGCTTAAGGTTCCAGCGTCTTCCAACACATCTGATACAGAGGGATAGACTGTTTGATCAATACCTAAGCTTGGGTGGTAAATGGTAAATGGCCTGCACTATTACAGCGCTTTATCAAGTCCTGCGGACCCTTAAGCACTTTACGCTACTCAGTTCACCCATTCACTTGCACATTCACAAGCTGACGGTGGTGAGCTACATTTGTAGCCACAGCTGCCCTATTTTTTTAACTTCCTTTTTGTGAATGCATAATGTATTGACTACTTTCAGGATGGAAGGACGGTTTTACCCAGTATAACAAAAAGTGTCTATGAACAGGATTACCCACTATAGCTTTAATGTCCTTCTAAGCTATTCAGACGCTCTTGAACTGATGAAAGTTCACTTCCCTCCACATGCTGAAGTGGTTCCATCTGATGGCAGCCTTCATTCTGACTGATTCAGCTAATATTTGTTTGATCACTTGGGGGCACAAAGTATTTAACTTTCATCCCCAGATGGTCTGCTGTTCAATATGGAAACATACAAATCAAGATGGCAGAGTGACAGCAAAAAGTTACATGCCCTGTCCTGATACAGTGAAACATAGCAGTTTACACCATTCATCTAAAAAAAACCCCAAAAAAACACAATACACAAATATAGTGTGCCACAAAAGTGAGACACATACTTTGAAAAAGTACTAGGACTTCATATTCCATAAAATGCACTCCATATCCTCATGTGTAAACCCATACAGAATCTGTTTTTTTAGTGCCCACTCATCCATGGCAAGAAAGGAAACTGTTTGGCAGCAGGTGTAATCTAAGCCAGAACCCTGAAAATGTGGTGAGTGTCAGATGAATTCAAATTAGTTGAAGTCATTGTGCTCTCTCCAAATGGTTATAAATCATTTGTCTGATTATTTGAGATGCCCTATAACATAAAGATTAGCACAGGTCCATTTTTTTTATTAACAAAGGAAAAAGAGGTTATGACCCATTGTGTGGACATGGAGTAAAGTTGCAGAATATTTGTTGTCTATTTTCAGTACTGTGTGTTACCCTCCCATCAGGCAGTATGGAGTGCATTTCTGGGAGGGATGCCTCTGATGTGTGTGCCGCCTCCATCGCTTGCTTGGAGTGTGTGTTGGTATGCAACAGGCGAATCATTGTATAGCAGGTCATGTATCATCTATGATAGCCAACAGATTGCCTCCCCGATCCTCTGCGTGAAAGATTAATGGCGTTCTGGGTACTTCTCTTTCTCTGCCTTTCTCTCTCTCACACACACTCTGCTTTTGGCAATTCTTTTATTCTTATCCAGTGGATCCGGATGTATCTCACCTGACTGAAGTGTGTTTGTGTATATTGTTTCACTTGTGCTTATTTTTCTGGTGACTAATTCGAAATCCTTTTTAGGCATGGTTTTCTAAAATAGGAAAACTAGAGGTGATTCATCACTCATTACACTGTTGGATGAAGCCGCCAGGCAAATACATGGAGAGACTTGCTGCTTTATTGTTGGTATTATGGACAGTTTAAACAAAGGGTGCTTTTAAATGCACTAACATCACCCACACATTCAATGGTTTCTAGTTAAGGGAGAAAGCAAAACATATTTCATGAAGTAGTCCGAGATCTAAAAAAGGATGCATGAACCCTCTGACCTTTTCATCTCCCAAGAGCCTTAGGTTTTCTGTCACTTCAGATGGTCTGAATTTTATTATTTGGCTTCAAGAATCACTTTGTTTATAAACACACCATCTTTCTCATAAAATTTCACTAATGATGATTTCCTTGCATTCTAAACTGGTATTGTACCTTTTTGTTGATATAAAGCCGGTTGCAGCTGCACTGACTAGTGAAACAAAACACCATGAAGGTTAACTATTTTATATTCTTGAACTGTATTTAATGGTCATGATGTCTAAATTGCTTAAAGTAAAGCGGTTTTGTGAAAACACAAAACCGCTTTACATTAAAACTTACATTTACACTCCTTAGAAAAGTGTTTTAATTGAGAAACTGAGTCATCTGAGGTGTAG
Source organism: Fundulus diaphanus (assembly GCA_037039145.1). Taxonomy (NCBI): domain Eukaryota; kingdom Metazoa; phylum Chordata; class Actinopteri; order Cyprinodontiformes; family Fundulidae; genus Fundulus; species Fundulus diaphanus. The sequence continues at coordinate 30,240,328 of CM073124.1, forward strand.
CGGATAAGTCTGCCACTTTAAAACTGAAATCCATGACATATGGGGAACAACTCTGCCAAGACTGTGTACAATGTTGGAATGTTTTTATATTTTTACCTTTGTGAGAATCTGCATGCTTCAATTTGCCTCTCACTTCACCACTGGAACACCTGAATTTCCCCAGTGGGTGGAAGTTCGGGTTATTTCTATTCTATTACATCCTAAACATTTATTTTCAAGTCTTAAACAGTTCCTTTAGTTAATTATGAAGTTCAATTAGTGTAATAACATCTTTAAAATACTTTAAAAGTTGTTTTTTGTTTGCCAACGCAAGACAAATAAAGAAATGGACTATATATTCATCTGAAAATCAGAGCTATTGTTGATTTTCCCAATGTAGCAAATGTATGAAAAAATTTAGAAAACGAAACCAATAACTAATGGACTTCTATACAAAGATATTTTTATGTTAATCAACTGCACAGTACAAAGCTGCTCTTACAATAAGAGTAACATCAGATTATCAAAATAGCTAATCAAATTATTTATAAAACTGAGGAGATTGCTAAATCTGAATGAGGAAATTATCTTTCTATTAAATATACCAGGGATTCTATTGCAACCATCTGACATAAACGTCTATGACAAGGTTAGCTAACTGCAGTGCTAACCATCTGGTTTAAAAGCTAATCTGTGATATTTTATTGCCTTACACTGTAGCTAGAACCTGTAACTTCTCGGGGCCCTTGTTTGAATTAATGAGCACAAACAAATATGGTTGCCTCTGCATTAGTGATGAGGAGTGGAAGAACTACCGCTATGTCCAAAACAACACCAAGGTTTCTTGCATGATCTGTCGTCTCTAGCCCCATTGAGAACATATCTCTACCCTTTAAGCTAAAACAGTACATGGTTAACACACTGGGTAACCTTTAGCTACTAAAGATGCTTAAAATGCTGTCTATGTAGGAGCTTGGTATTAGTGCTACACCAAAGGGCTATTTCCCAGCTTCTAACAAGACATCTTAAAACTTGTTTGGTTCAAAACAAAAATACTCCACCTGACCAACTGGATAATTTTATGCCAAACAAAGGTTATTTGAAACTAAATTTAAGATTAAAAAAACCTTTAGTGTAGTTGGGAAAACCCCAACAGATGATGTTCAATGCTTTCGAGCATGGGGCCTACCTTAGAAATGGACAAAGTTATTTCACAATGGTTACATGACTTTTTGAAACAGTTTGTTTCTTTTACTTCATGTATGCTATCTCTCCTCTTGTTATTTATACTTGATTTTAGTGTCAGTGGTAATATTGATTAGTATTTTTCGATATTTATTTTTTCAATTTGAAGAAACTGTCGTGTGCAATTGTGCAACTGTTAAGTGCAATTGTTAAAATTCCATTGACAGGGGTAATTAATCCATCATGAGACTTTTTTGATGTGGGATGATCAGTAATTCTAGTTGCATTAGGGAGGGAAAGATAATTTAAAGAGACAAATGGTCATTAAATTAGTATTAATTTTCCATACTATCCCTGAGTTTATTGGAAAAAATCATTAACATATAATGCCAGACCAGACAAGTGACCCGAAATTCAAGTCAGACACAATTTTATTACAACGTGACCTGATGGTAGTTAGAGGTTCTCTACAGTAGAGAGCTGAAGACCTGGCAGGGATGAGAGCTGGTTTACTCACTGCAGATGTGTCAGGCAGGATGGTTCAGGCTAGATCAGAGTCTGGGGAACAGGCTTGGATCATGCACGATCGAGCAGATATGAACAAACAACACCAGGGGCTAGGCAAGGCTTGTTGGTAGTGGTACAAATACAGGTTGAGGTCCAGAAATCAGACGCTTACTAGATGTCAAGGCAGGGAAATCCAGGAAACAACATTGGGGTATGGAAGAGGTAATCAGGCATGAACAGAACTCTAGACATCTAGTCACAAAAAAAAAAAAAAAAACTTAAAAAAAAAAACCTAACCCTTTCTGTTTTCTGGGGGGAGCCTATAAGAACCAGAAAACAGGTGAGCGGCATGAGTTTGATTGCAGCAGAGCAGTGAAGTGTGGCAGACCGGCACAGATCATGATAGAACATGACTGGACAAGAAGGAAAACCCTTTCATCATCCATCATTCTTTTTAACTATTTTCAGTTCTTTTCTCATGAATACTCATGCAAAATAAGGCGATTTGATGAAATTGATAGAAACTGGATAAAACAAAAATCGAGCTTAATTGAGGAGAAGGAAGAAAACAAAATAAGATTGACAAATAAGATTAACAGATTAAAGATTCGTTTTCTGCACCATGAAAAACCAGCAGTGCTCAGTCACAGGGAAAGAGGAAAGGCTTATGAGATTTATTCAGAAGGCAAATCATAAATTAAATGAGGTGATATGAGCAACTGGCTTCCAATTGGTGACCTTAAGACCCATAATTTATTACTAAGTCATTGCTCCTGTTAGTTAGCCATGCCATTAGCAGGAGCTGCTGCTCCCATTAAGAATTTAACACACCCATGGTTATTTCCCCCATATGGTCACATGACACAAATGCTAATCCATATAAAACACACATGCTTCACAACCACTAAGCAAGCAGCTGACACACTCCAGGATACACACACAACCCCACAAAAGTAGAAAGCTGTAATTTCAGATGTTTATTGACATGCCCAGCCCTCCTGAGACCGTTACCTTGTGATCAGTTTTCCACTTCACCTTCTCCTACACTGGATCTTTCAGTGGGTTTCCTTTCTGCCATTTTTTATTCTATAAAAATATATGTTGGAACCATACTTTTTCACTTGCTTGTCAGTTATTTTGCTGTCCACCTTTGTGTTTGACCAGGCCAGCCGTTATCATCAATCTAAAAGCATGCGGGCCAAGAGATGACAGGTTGCTGGAGCATCTGCCTTATCAAGGTCACTGTGACAATGCGAGGTCAATGTGGGTGAATATGATCATTTTCGATGACAGCCATAACATCATGTAGTGTACATAAGTGGGGAGGTGCAGGAAGCACAAGTCGATGTGTTTGCAAAAGAGAGAAAATATATAACATGGAAAATCTATGAAGGAACGTGAATTTGAAAGGTCGAAAATAAATGTTGAATAAAAGAGACAAAAAGAAAAAAACAGAAAGACGGATGGATCAACAATAAGAAAATGAATGTATAGGTGCATGAGGGTGTGTGTAATGCTGTGTCTTGAAGACTGCAGAGATGACTGCAGCACAGAGGGAGGGACCCACACTGAATACCAATGGACCTGTGATAGTAACTTAACACACATGCACACGACATACTGGCACATACACCCATAAGAAGCATGCAGAATCAGATAAGAACTGATTAGCTTATGCTCATAAAGGTCATGGAAAGCACCAAATACAATTCAGTAATTTGTGCTCAAAAGCACAAAGAAAGTGTAAATAGCCAAAAAGGCAAAAAAAAAAGCTTCAGAACACATTTCTGAGAGGTCTTCTGAAAATGGCGCATTGTTCTCTTTATTCCGTCATAATTCCACAGTAAATGTCAAGTTTAACATGAGCTTGTTAGAGATGATCAAAGAAACAACTTCCTCACTGTCAGGGATGTAAAATGAAGTGATTATGTGGAGGACTGTGGAGGACTGTGGTTGTAAACAATTTAATGACCCAAGTTTTGTTGTGCCAAGCAAATAAAATAGGTGAAGGCCCTAAAATGGTGAATACGGCATAGGGTATGTAAAAAAGCCAGAATAAATTACCTAATAGTTTAGCAAATACCCAAGATTGCTTACTTATTTGTGCTATGATGGAATCATTGCCTTCAAATGAACCTATAATTTTTTTCTGTAGTAGGAAACAATAGATTATAAATAGATTTATGAATAATGAAATGGTTGTGATTATTGTGACTTATGATATTTCAATGAACAGGAACATATTCCTTTACCGGTTCTTATTTTTCAGGGGGATGAGGAATCCATAAATCTGCTCTTCCCTCCACAGCCTTTGTGTGCAGGATGAGTTTGAAAGCTGAGTGGAAAGGCGTGGACTCCTGCAGCATGTTTCTGCAGCCATGTCATAAGAAACCTCATTAAACTGCATTCTCAATATTCCCCATGTGCTTGTCACTGAACCATTCTCATTCATTCCACTTGCCAGGGATCTCTCAGAGAGATCTTGAGGGAAAAATTGGTTTGAACTTGTCTTTTATTCTCCATTCAACTCCTACCATGCCTCAGCAGCATCTTTTCTTTAACTCTTAAGGGATTCGGGGTTTTAGTTAGGAGATCAGATGATAGTAAAACTCCATTATTATGTTTTTGTGTTGAAGCATACACTCAATACTCTCACCTAACATGATATCAGAAGAATGTTGTGCACGATACACAGTTTAATTTTATCATTGTGTTCTTCATAGATATTCCTTTATTCAGTTGAAAAAATCAGTGTATACAATCTTAACAAATGCATGCATATAAAATCCTCAAAGCGGGAATAAATACATATTAGAGCTAAATAGAACTAAATTGTGAAAAAGGTTTGTGTGACTGAAGTCTATTTTTGATGTAAGGTTTGACATTGTGATTTTACCTGCTTGCAAATGTGAACAAGGGAATGGGGGATTAGAGGAAATGAAATGAGGAGATAGATAAATGATATGACGTCCTGATAGGCATGACATGGCTCCTTTTCAAAGGCTATAATCTCAAGAGTGTTATGTCACCGAGGCTCATCTATCACAGGAATTTATGCCTAAAGTCTGTTTGTATGCTAGTGCTGGTGTGCTCACTTTCTGAATAATGCAAGTCTATTTGGATCAAGGATGTGGAATGCACAGTGTTCTGCTGTCATTGTCTAGCTTTATTGAGTTTTTCCAAGTACCAGTGCTCCTAAGAGGTGAGATTACTATTTGTCTAAGTAGTCAGAAAGTAATGCAATCTGTCCCCTTTCCGTTTCAAGCAGATCGCATGCCGAAGTGAGTGAAGCTTTCCACAATGTAGCATGACATGAAGTGATGTTATTATTGGGTAATTGCTGAGATATTTGAGTTGCAGTTGTGTGAATTGTGCAGCAGTGTTGCACATTCACTGTATATAGTGTGTGAAAGCTCTTGCTTTTGAATTTTTAGATATGATACCTAGATCATTTGGTGATCAAACTGTGCATGCTACAATGTGAAAAGCATAGTAAGACGATGCTGGAGCGCTATTTTCCCATGGCATTCTCTTTTCCTATGCCTCTAAAACAAAAGCCAAACATGCAATAGTGTAAGAGGGGTTTTAAGGCTTTTAATTACCAAAACTTTACCTATTATATTTTCAGTGGCACTGCGGCTTTCTGATGAGCAAAACAGTCATACTATAAAAGTATCAGTCTTTGTTGTTTAAATGGAGTGAACCGATTCACAAGCTCACTGTTCTTGCACTGTGTGTTCAAATTAAAACACATATTATTCTGTAATCCATGTGAATTTTGGTAAATCCCAGAGAAGCACATGTCCTTTTCACGTTATAATTTTGTTCCTGGGTAAAATGTGGATGTTTTGTTCATTTAGAACTGTTTAGAATCTAAAACAGCATTTATTAAAGTCTGGATCCAGACCCCAACCAAACAACAAGTCAATCAGGTTCGCAGTTTACACTTTATTTTTCTTTATAGCATGCTTGTTTAAGGCCTGATCTGAACCAAGAACCTTGTGGGAGAGACCAGAGCACAGCACAGCACAATGCTATAACAGTAATCATTTGTAATAAAGACGTTAAAAGCAAATGAGTCATTAAGAAAATGAACTACTCTGTAAGGTTCTATTCTCAAAGGAATAAGTGGAACAGCAAAATGAAATACCGTTATTAGCCAAATTATAAATGAGCCACAGCAAAACAGAGAGGAGTCAAGCTAACTAGCCTAATACCTCAGCAGGCTTTTCCCTACGCAATCACCCTCAGCAGAGTGAGATATGCATTTACTGAAGACTGTGTGCAGCTTAGACAGTACAAAATCGGACTGGAGGCCAACTTTTTTAAAGCAAACTTGAGGCTGAAGATACAGATGTTGTTGAAACTGTGGTGTACACTAAGCACGCACAACAGACGTTTGATGTCCTTCAGCAGTGGCACATTTGATTCAGCTGTCGATTACTGAGTTGGATCAAAATCCATGTGTTTAAGATGAAAGGCTGTTAAAATATTATAGCAGCTTTCTATAGCTCCATTAACCTTGTGTTGGAGCACAGTGGACAGTCCAAAAACTTTGGGTATCTGTCACTGTCATAGCAAAGGCCTTCTGGGCATTATTATTAGCAGCTGAGTTGGTTAGAGCACAATCACATTGCAGACAATGTCTACATTGATATTATATATAACATGAATTCCAGGTTTATAGCTGGAGAATTTCTAATTTGCAAAATGAATTGTTTCTTTACCCTGAAAATAATTTGCTATTCTTTTTATAACAAAAATACTTAAAGCAGTAAAGTAGTCATAAACTTGCATAAAAACACTGCTTCAGAACCACTGTACTGTTCAGTCTTATTTTATGAGATTGTTATATGCCTCTTCATGAAACAGATTTCTTTTCTCCCCACCTAGCAGCTGTTCTGTTGGGCTCTGAAAGGCATAATATACACTCGAAACTACTCTGTGGCTTAGTAAAGCAGCAACTCAGACCAAAAAACTGAAAGTCAAAACAGAAAGTGGAAGCTATCAAAGACCTCTAATCTTTCCCATCTGAATCAAACCAGACAATTTTCACTCGGATTATATCTTTCCCTTGGAGTCTTTTTCCACCACTGTTATCAGTGGAAAGTGAAGAGTTGCGTGCTCCTGCTGCATACATGTGTTTGTGTATTCTTGGCTGGACCATCACAGCACAAAAGGGAGAGTGACTGTGAATTCAGGTAAGACTATCAAAATACAGATATAGCTGCTCATAGCAAATTGCTATCATGCTTGAATCAATGAAAGAGGAGCTAAGTCCACTTCTGTTCTCTCAAATATGCCTCAGCAGCTTGCAAAAGGACACCAAGTGTTCTGTCTCTGACTTTAGTCCCTATGACTTTTAAACTGGGGGCTTGAGTATTGGTGCCTTTTTGTTTGCAATCCCGGATAGGTCGGACTTGAAAATTCCACATTTGTGAAACAGATGCATTTTTGAAAGTGTCATAATGTCGCATATCAAAGATTTAGCCATAGGAAACATCTATCAACATGGAAACTGGCCTCTACTGTTGGATTACACTGAAAAAGTTGTCATACCCTTCTGACTTTTTTTTTTTACATTTTGCTGTTTTACAATCACAAACCTCTATGTATTTTATTGGGATTTTTCTATGAAAGGACGTCGGTGAGAAGCAGACTATTGTTAATTGGAGGAGAAATGATGGATGGTTTTTAAATTTTTTTACAAATCAAAAAATCTGAGAAGAGTGGCCTGTATCTGTATCAACTCCCCTTTACTTTGATACCCCTAAATAAAATCCTGTGGAATCAATTGAAGTTTATTCTTAGTATAATTCAGCTGTGAAGGCCTCAAAGGTTTTCTTCCCAGAAAGTTAGTGAAAAAAAACCAGCATTGTGAAGACCAACAAACACAGCAAACAGGTCAGGGGAAAAGCTGTGGAGAAGATGATAAAACAATATCCCAAGTTTTGGACGTCTCCCAGAGTATGTTCAATGCATCATCCTAAAATAAAACTTTATGGCACAAAACCAACCCTACCAATGTATGGCCATCCACCCAAGCCTGGCAAGGTGAGCATTAATCAGGGAAGCAGTCAACAGGCCTTTAATTCTGAAAGAGCTGAGGAGGTCCATAGCTCAGAAAGGAGATTGCCAAAAACACAACCATCAGCGGTGTGACCCACAAATATGGCCTTCATTAAACAATGGCAAGGAGAAATTTTGTTTGAAATTTGCTTCAAGCCATACAAAGATGTTCTCAGAGAAAATGAAAAGAGCATGGCACGACTGAAAACTTATCAAGACACGGTCATCTACCTTCACTGGCAGTAAGGAGACCATTTTAAATGTAACGAAGGATTGTATCATAAAAATTTTTTTAAAGCTTTGAACATTTCACACAGCACAATCCATTTTCCAAAAAGAGTGTTGGCATGACTGGAAACCTATCAGGATAGGACTGTTCACCCAAATCGATAAGGCGGGCAAGGAGACCAGGGCCTATGGTAAAGCTGGGGGAGGAGCAGAAATCCACAGCACAGGTGGGAGAATCTGTCAACATGGTAAGAAGTGGTGTCTCATATTTCAGACAGAGTAGCAAGAGGAAAGTTTTGTTTAAAAATCAAGAATCCCTTGATTCTTGAAGCAACGTGAAAGAAATTCAAAAGGGACCAAATATTATTTTTTTGCCAGCGATGCAATACACTATCTCTGGCGAAAAAGTACCAATGCTCATCACCCTGAACAAACTCACATATAGTGGTGGCAGGATCCTGCTGTGGGCCTTTTGTTCAGCAGAGACAGGAAAGCTGGTCAGGGTCGAAAGGAAGAAATCTTTCTTTTTTCACTGGATCCTCTGGATTTAGGGTTCAAGAGTTCACCTTCCTTCAGGACAATGATCCTAACCATCTAGCCAGGCCACAATAAAAATAACTGCTGAAAACCGTTTTGTTAGAATAGACCCGTCCAAATTGAAAAAAAATGGATTGAAGTTTGCAGTAGTAACATGCGAGCGATTATGCAGCCACAATGTATGCTGTTATGACGCTTTAATAATTCAATTCAATTCAAATTATTTATAGAGTATTTTAGTACTCCTGTGTCTTGCACATGAGTCATGTCATATGTCATATGAAGGTGTTCATCTCGATACTTCTAATAAGTATGAGGGAAAAGGGTTTCGTAACCAAATAAAGAAAGCACAGCATGCCTCATCAGTACACACTTCCACTGTACTGGGAGCAGAGCCATGTGGCTAAATGCAGCTTTGATATCAGTTGAACCAATATGGTTTATCTCCTGGGGCTTGTTACATATTAAACATCCACACTGACTTCACAAGATAAATCATATGAGCCGTCACTCTAAGAGGGACATCTTAGACTTTAATTTGCATAGAAACATCCTGCCTCATTTAAAGAGTCAAGTAGATAAAAAAAAGGAAAGAAGGTGCGAAGGACAAAGATGTAAGCGACAGATTTCTCATTGTCAGAATGTAATCTGGCATTTAAGACTATAGTAATCCCAAGATATACAAGGGTTGGGCTGTACTGGAACTGACAGAGTTTGGTGATTTATATGATGGAGGCTGGCTTCATGTTAAACATCAAATTATTGCGATGACAGCTGTAGCTTAAGCACAGGGTCTGTAAGTCACAGGGAAGTGCACGCGTGTCTGCTGAATTGTTGTGAAACTAAGCAGTGGGCGTTTCAATCTGTGTGTGATTTTGTGAAATGTGTCTGCGCATGCAATTTATATGGCTGTGTGCTCGCGAGTGCGCGTGTGCCTGCAGCTGATGTAGGTGTTTTCCATTTAGTGCGCTGAGGTTCGGATTGGCCTGTCAGTCTCAGTGAAGTAGGGAAAGTAGAGAGACGACAGGTGTCAGGACTGTGAAGGAGATGGATGAGAGAGCAAAAGAGGAGGAAGAAGAAAGCAAAGTTTGTGCAGCTGCAGAGAAAGTTTTGTTCTTATGGAAAACCAATGAATACACACCAGTCAGGCATACAATTAACACTGTCTTGCTCCCCCTTTAGCTACCGAACCAGCTTTGAACTATCAAGGTTTGCCCTCCACTTGATTCTTTAAGGTGTTCTGAGGTATCAAGATGTTAGTAGCAGATCTTTTTTTGTCCTGGAAGTCAAAGGGTGGGGGCTTCATATATCAGACTGCATGGCACATCCACGGATACTTAATGAGACTCAGGTCTGGGAAATTTAGAGGTGACACCTGGATCCTAAGTACGTAAGTAGAAGGCAACTGGACTTATTATCCTGTTTCTTGAAGACATGGTACCTCTCATTCAAAAGACTTTGTCCGCTCTAAACGTGGGTTGAAATGATCAGATTTACAACTTCTAGTGAGAACCAACACGCTAATGCTTGTTAAAGGGACAGTGTGTAACTAATTTGGCTTTTAATTAGCAAAAATCAAGTACTGCTTTTATAAATACATATTCTGTCAAAGTCTAATAACAATCACATAAAAAATGAAAGCGTTCTCATAGCTTAGAACGAGTAGTTTATAAATACATAGGTGGCGGAGCACCCAATGGAAGACACCATGTTGCATCGCCATTTTTGATTACAGTAGGCAAAAGGGGACAAACTTGTTAGCCTTACGTGTTTTACCTATGAAGACGTGTTATCAGTGGACAAGGAGTACAAAACAAGCAAAGACGACCTTAGATTATTCCATTTGCCATTTTCTGTTGAAATGGAGGACCATCCATACTCTTTGCCCAGCGAGAAGGAAGAGAAAGTAACCAAGAAAAGAAAAAGTAGTAATAACCAGGAGAAAACGAAAGTCTATATTGGCGCAGCTATTATTATCAGGTGGCGTGGAGATAATTCATGAGGGAGTGGGGATTCAAAACTGATGCAGAGGTTGTAGGCTTTCTGCTGGACAGGTAAATTAAGTCAATGTAACAGTGAAGTTTATTTTTGGCGTTAAGTTAGCAACAGGGCAGTGTGGTCCAGCAGTTACTCTGTCCTCCCAGAAAAGACGGCTTCATCTTCGTTTTCCTCTCACTTCATTAGATGATCTCTGAGTCTGCAGGTAATCAAAAACCATTCCACACAATGACCATAGCTATTAGCTATTAACAGTAGCTTGATACCAAATACATGGAGGACATCATTTTTGTTGACATTGTCGCATTTCTGTAGAAGTTATTCTGTGCTTAAAGGTGAGGTCGTTTGTAATTCATTTAGTGAACCACTAGATGGAAGTAAATCAGACAAACTGGGGCTCTAGGGTCACAAATGGTGCCTTTAATCTAAAATGGCTCTACCCTCTATTCGATTCATTGTTTAGGTTGTTGTCACCTGATGATCCAAACATACCACTTCACCATGGTTCACCACAGGATAAAGAAATACAAACACACATTTATCACTGTGGTATAGCCATAAAAGGAATACCCAACACAGAAGAGCAAAGTCTTGGGTCAAGACTTGCAGTTAATCTACACCTCAAGGGAAACAAACTATGTATTTTCAGCTAACTGTTTTTATAACACCGACAATCGATTTTTCTCCTCCGTCAGTTTCAGACCTTTTCAAAAGTGGCCAAAACAATTTACATGTTGACATTGTTAAGTGACACGTCTGGATCATCAAGTGACAATAAACCAAACATTAACCACATGTAAGGCAGGGCCAGTGACTCATGTGACCTTGACAGCCCCATTAGGGACCTTAATGGCCCCAAAACTTTTAAGAACATCCTTTTGCATTGTATGACTTTGGTCAGGACCATTCAGGAATTTATGTCCCTCTTGGCTATGGCGTTTGTGGTGAGACTAATAATCTTTTAATTAAAAAAAGTACTTTTAATAATGTTCTATATTTATATAGTTAAAAATTTTGGATTGAGAAATGGCTGTCAATTTAGGAGTTTACTTTTACAGCCTAGGAGATGATAAAAAAGGTAAGCAAAGGAAGATGCATTTTGTTTTGTTATGGTGTGAAGTGTTCCCTGCTGCTCCTTCTCTCCTTAGATCTGCTCCCTAAAGGTCTTGAAGAAGCTTGGTATAAATATTTCACTAAACTGCATTCTCAGGTTATCAATTATAAAATGGCATATTCTTATAAATATTCTAAAAGTACAGCTGGACTCTGCTTCTTCATTGGCGTTTTAAAAATTCATACACACCTAGCAAACTGCGAAATCTTCATCCACACCGGACCCGTATGAACGCAGCTGCTGAAAAATATGCAGGTGTTCTCGCTTTTAGGGTTTTTTGTTTGCATGTGGGAGCATGTTTTAGAGTGTTTGTTTGTGTCTAGAAAATATTGCTTGTCTCCAGGATATATTTTGTTGGTGTATCAGACAAGCTAGGTGGAAGCTTGGGAAGTGCAGAGTGAGGTGAATCACACTGTGAACAGTCTGAAGCATCCAGACACTGGATTACCTTGGAAATCTGTTTTACCGCTATTGTTCAGTCCTAGCCTTTTTTTGGTCCCCCAAAAATACATTGAAAATGCAGCTTTTCTGGCCCACACATCCCGTTCAACTAAAGCTCAAACAATGTCACAATCTGGCATTTGTTAGCCCCTGACAACTTCAGCCATACATAGACATCAATATACACCTTTATGTAGACTTTGTTTGTTAGCATTTCTCAATTACATTTAGAAGAAAGACAAATATACCTTTTCTGTGTCTTTTTAACTAAATTTTGCCAAAGGAATACCACTATTAACATTATAAACTGTCCATGTAAAACAGGGGCCTGCACCCATGCACAACTCCAGTGCAATGACTCAAATGGTAACTTTAGTTTTGTCAGTCTGATGCACATATGAACACAAATGGACTGCAAATGTCTCAAGCACACCAACCTTGGTGAGATGTCACAGCCCTGTTGCATGAAGGCTCCCAAAGAAAACCACAGAGAGTTGAAGATGCCAAACTCATTGGGAGGCTGGTCAGTGGGGCCTTGCTCTGCAGCGCCCTCATCCGGTTCCTCTGCATGCCACTCGTACGGACTGAATCGACTTACCTGAAACAGCAAAGGCAGAAAATGTGTCAGGTAATTCGTAGGACTCATGAGGAAAGATTCAACAGAATGTTGAACAGAATGTTTCAAATCCAACAAGCTGATTCACTTGTCTCCAGGCTGAATTACACAAATTGACATTATTTCAAGAATCAAGAATAAAGAGTCTTTATCATCATTATGTAACCATAATGAAATTTTGGTGAGACACCAGCTTCACACATAACACACAGAGACACAAATCAAAGGCATCCATGGAAATACGAAGAATGACCATTCATAGAGAAGACCCTCAAAAATGCAAAACCCAACTCTGAAAATTAACAAAATTTAAAGTTAAGCTGAAGAGAAAGACTGATCAGAAGGGGGAAATATGGTGCAGTTATATTTTGGATAATAAAGCATTTTTTCATCATGCTGCATTTACAGATACAGTTAAAAAAATATATGATTGGCCAAAAGTATTGAGGCGTCAATGGCCTTTTTCAAATGGATTAAAGTACCTGAAGAGGAGAAGTTTCTGTTGAATGATGATATAACCAAGACCTTGGAGATCTCCATTCTGGCTTATGTAAAATAAGTTTTCTTGAACATGCAGAAACCAAGGTGTCAGCAAAAGAGATTTATTATGCAGCTTTGACTGGAACATGTATTGAATATTTTACATTTTTGTTATCGTATCTTGCCTTGTGTTTAACGACAGATTCATATGATAGGTTTGTGATCTTTATTCTAGATCTCAATTTAGGATTTGATTGTAATGTTGATATACAGGCCCATTCAATAAATAAGAATCTTACTGAAAAGTTAATTTATTTCATTAACTGTTTTCAAGCCTTTATTTCTATTATTATGATTATTTTCCTTATAAAGATAATGGAACCATGACATTTAAAATTAGAATATTAAATCAGCCCAATATAAAAACCTTCTTAAAACAGAAATGTGGGCATATACGTGATAAGTATGTTTAATACCTCCTTAAAGGTTGCTATTTTCAATAGCTACTTGTAATATGATAAAGGAATCTCATTGGAAAGCATATTTTAATGTATTGAATCAAGAATCTTTATTGTCACAACAGGACATTATCTTTCCAAACTTTACTTTGTTTGTTTTATAAATCGTTGATTGCACTGGCCAAAAACACTCCCTGAGAGGCTTAAGCGTGCAAATAGTCCTTAGCAGCTAAAAGGCTCATTTTCCAGTCAAAAAGTCAGATAGCAGTCTTGCGATACTGTGCAATCCTCTCCTGTACTGTGTAGCTCCCATACCACACTGTTACACTGAGACACAAAATGCTTCCTACTGTCGCACTGGACCTCCTCTCTGTAGTGGGTCTCATCGTTGTTGGATATGAGACCCACCACAGTGGTGTTGTCCGCAAACCTCTCAATCATGTTTGTGGGGTGTTTGTATACCAGAGCAGACTTGGGTGAAGAGGGCAGGACTAAAGACACAACCCTGCGGTGTTCCAGTGTTGAGGATCAGTGGGGCAGATGTGTGTTTCCAATCCTCATCACCTGGGGCCTGTTGGTGAGGAAGTCACTTATCCAGGAGCAGAGCGGTGCAGACAATCTAAGTGGACCTTCAGGGCCAGCATGTCTGGGAGCATAGTGTTGAAGAAGTCCACAAATAGCATCCTAAAGTGTTAGGCTGCTGCAGATGAGTCAGAGCCGTGTGAAACACTAACGAGACAGCATCCTATATAGAACAATTCTCCCTGCATGTAATCTGTAGGCTGTCCAGGGCAGCAGGGATGGTATTCTTGATGTATTTCAGGAAGATCCTCTTGAAGCACTTCATGATCAATCAATCAATCAATCAATCAATCAATCAATCAATCAATCAATCAATCAACCAATCAACCAATCAACCAATCAAGCAATCAATCAGACAATCTTTATTGTCAACTACAATTTGCATTGTAATCGAAATTACAGTTTCAGTACAACCGTCCATCACATAAATTTGGGGGGAACGGTTGACTGAGGCCTAGCATGCCAAAGGAACGCAGCCGTTAGGCGTATTCCTTCGACTGCTTAAGGACCCCGCCGTGACGCGGTTTCCTTAGGGCGCTGCCTTTAACTGTGGTCAGAGCAACAGGATGGTAGGGAGGTGATGGTTGCAATGATGGATTATTATTATTTTTTTTTTTTGCCTCAACCATGGTAGGAGCAACAAGAACACGTTAATAGTGCAAATGATTTTTCCACAGTGAAATAATTTTTATAGGTGTGATTTTGCGCTGACTCCGCGGCTACAGGGGGCTGTCTGCGGGGAGAGCTTTCAGGCGTTCCCTGGCTATGAGCAGCTTTCAGCGGGCACCTCACAGTCTGAAAGGCAGACAGCTGCTGCCTTCTACCACATACGGTGGATGGATGGACACTTCAGAGACAACATTTAATAGCTTTCAGCGTGTGTAAAATGACAGAAAGCCCAGATAAATCCACACGTCTGCATATAAAAAGCTGAAGTGTCTTTTTATTTTTTTTTCCTTCAGGCCTGGTTCATGGCTTGTAAATAGTAAAATTATATGTCAGTTTGAACCACTCCGTTAATAGCAATCCTTAACATTAAAAACATCTCATTTCTCCTCACCCTTTGCCAATCACTGAAAAGCGGTGTGTTCACTCAAATCTCCACTCGAGTCTATTCGGTTTGACCTTGGTCTTCAGCAGGGCCTGAGAAACCGGGGGTGAACCTGGAAAAGAACAGCTCCTGGAACGCTCACAAGCGGGTGGAGCCGAGTGGTGCGCGGCCAAACCAAGCCGGTGGAACTGGGGCTCATGTCTGGACCTGCAGCCATGTTGATATTGATCTTCTTTAAGGTGAAGGTCACTTTGTGCAGCAGCAGGACAAGGGGCTAGTTTTGCACCTCTGGCTGAGGAAGATGTGCTGACCTTCTGCTGCTTGGAGAGTTGAAGCATGCGAAGAAGCTGTTCAAAGTGTTGGGGAGAGCTAGAATATGACTGTACTTGAAAAACACTCAAGGGCAACCTTAGTATTAAAACATGGCGTGACACGTTTTGCCTTCAAAACTTCCTTAAATCGTAGGATTTAAGGATAAATTCAATAAGGTGTCAGAAACATTCTTGATTTTTGGTCTATATTGACTTTGATACGAACAGATTT
Source organism: Fundulus diaphanus (assembly GCA_037039145.1). Lineage (NCBI taxonomy): Eukaryota > Metazoa > Chordata > Actinopteri > Cyprinodontiformes > Fundulidae > Fundulus > Fundulus diaphanus. The sequence goes on from CM073124.1 coordinate 30,256,116, forward strand.
GGTAGCTATGCATCCACAACCCTTGTGTTAACACAGAGATTGTTAGATTGTGTGACTGTTGATGTCACTGGAGTATAGTGAATCTATTTTCATGTCAAGGAAACTAGTTAGAGATGGTTTTAGCTTTGTGAGATGTTATTATCTGACTAGAAGTAGCCACCAGAAGATAGGTATGGCAACATTACTGCTGTAGGCAGTATGGTTACCAAGGTACTAAGAGGCCAAAAGTGAAATATCCTTACCCCATATTCACCAATCACCTCCACCTACCTGAATTGTTTATGCAAGGCAGGGTGGGTCACATCCATGCTCCTATGTTATTTATACCAAATTATGAACCTACCATCTTTTTGTCCTCTTTTGGTTAACCTGTGCACATTTTAATGAAGTAATCGATAAGTATATTGGATATTTTGAGTTAAAAACATAACATTTTGTAATAACCAACCTAAGATGTGCAGCACTAAAGTCGGTCAGGATAAAAAGCCTCCTTTCTGCCTAGAAATCAAACTGAATTATAAACAGCTTTAATGTGAAACTGACTCTTTCATCTATGAACCAAAGCCTTTAATAACCCATGTGTATGTCCAATATTCAGCTCAATAGTTGATGAGCAGTTTCTATGAATTACTCACCAAAAACAGGACAACGCTGACTCCAATATAAGCAAACACAATGCACATCCAGATCTCGTAGGCAAGTGGGTCCAGGAAGGAGAAGACGCCTGGTTTAGATTTCTGGGGCTTTTTGATCATGATGGAGATTCCGAGAGACATGAAGGGTTTGGAGAAATCAATCACTTCTTCTCGCACCAATGTTATGGTCAGCGGGGCCACAGCAATTTCTGCTTTCTGCAAAAAAGTAGGGAATGGTCAGGAAGCTCATATCAGTCACAATATAGTGTGATTAATTTCTCAGAGATTACTTACAGTAAAACACAGATATGTGGATGGGAATGTGAAATGGACACAGTAAAAAGGAAGGACGGACATTAACCGGTATTGCAGATGAGCGATGAAATGGACAACAGAAGGTTAAAAGATATAGAGGAAGAAAAGGGCAAACCAGAATGACAAAGGAGTAATTTATACAGTATGTTGGCCTGAGAGGGACACATCCAGAATATAAATGAGCCTACAATGTCTAACTAGCATCTGCAAGCAACAGTGCTTGTTGTTGCAGAACACAGGTCTTCTAAGTATCTAAAGTCATAGCTGAACAAGGTGATAATAATCAATTATATGAAAAGCTATTCTAGCCAAAATAACTACCATGGGTTCAGAAGTGTCACTTTGATCATTTGAAATCCCAGCGGATATTGTGTCTTCATACGCAGAAAAACGGTTGTTTTTATGAATACAGTGATGAGTATGAATTGCTGCCATTTCCCAAGCTCTTTTCCACACAACAAAAAGGAAATGAACAGCGGACAATAATAACTTCAAAGTTTATATTGTTTATCTATGTGTGCCTGAATCCTGCTTTTAAAACTGCAGGATATCCAGAGCTGGGTAGTAACTAGTTACATTTACTCAGTTACATTTACTTGAGTAACTTTTTGAACAAAATATAATTCTAGGAGTAGTTTTACTGCACTGAAATTCTTACTTTTACTTGAGTAAATATCATGAAGAAGTATCGCTACTCTTACTTAAGTAAAATATCTGGCTACTCTATCCACTGTGAGTAACTTTACTGAATAAAGAACAAATTTGTTTCAACCAAAAAATGCAACAGAGAAACATATCTATAGTTTATATTAAGGTGAGACTTCTTGTGTGTACATAATTTTTGTTGTTTTAATTGCATTTTCTATCTGTTGAGCTCATCGAGACATTTACAGGTCACGTAACCATACAGTAAACAGCAGATATTGTTAATGGAAGTACTTTGCACTGCCCTAACCCAATGTATATAAATTAACTGCTCGGTTTTATACGTTTATGTAGGAAAACATTGTTTAGAAAAGTGTTTCTTCTGCCCGAATTTGTTACTTTGTAATTGTTACTGTTTGTAAATATTTTATGTTAGTCATTAAAATGACCAACATACCAGAATTTGTACATAATTTAATATTTCTTCCTGACCAACATAATTTTTAAATATTAAATCAGTTGTTATAAATATTTACTTGGTACTTGAGTAGACTTCTTACCAAATACATTTTTAACTCTTACTTGAGTAATTTCTTTGTTGGGTACTTTTTACTTTGACTTGAGTAAAAATATGTTCAAGTTTTGCTACTCTTACTGAAGTAAAATTTCTGGCTACTCTACCCACCTCTGAGAATATCACACATTGCTGAAGTTCACTGTACTCTTCAGAGAACCAAATATAGGCTATTCACCACAGAATATAATACAGGATAGGTAAATTGAAAAAACAAAACTGTGCTGGGATGTTATCAAAAGTGTAACTGGAGGTGGAGTACGGTGGTACACTAAAAAACAGGGAGCGCCTCGACCTTGTCGGGATCTGAAGTTACACAAATACAAATCTAAAAAAAAAAAAAAACAGTAAACTATTTTCTCTACCTTCTACACTTCTGCTCCGGCTGTGTTTGTGGTCGAAGGGAGGACAACTGCAACCTGACCTAAAGTAGAAACTTATTGCTTATTTCTGATGGCATCTGTATGTGTTTCGCCAAAACGTCTTTGTCAGTTTGGTAGAGAAATAAAGCAGACAGAGCGGGGACAACTTTAGGCAGACATCGTTGTCAATTCCTAACTTTGGAAATGTAAGTATAAAGATTTCACCACATCACAGATAGTCAGAAGACATAAGCCCACAAGGAACCATGCATTTACAAGGAAACATATGTGTATATTTTAGCTGACATCTGTTTGATGCCTTTTTAAAGGACGTTGACTGTTTGGGGTGATTCAGAACAGATAAATCAATCCAAAAGTTTTGAGTTACCTTCCACAGCAAGTTGTGGAGGGTAATTGATTCAGTTGCTGCACTGAAGCTCCATCTGTGCTCTCACTCTACTAAACAATAACAACTGACATTGCCTGCTGCATGTCAGTAAAGTTGACATTCAGGCAGCTATGTGAAATCAAAGGCGTAATTAATGAGCTTGGCAAATCCCCCAGATATAAATAACCACTCCATGACACAGCATCTCTGTGGGAACCAAACATGGTTACTAAGGAGACCGAAGCCTTGAGACCAGTTTATGTGCTGCGTTAAAGCATTTTTGCATCTTCCTGCTGGTATTTTATGGAACGCCTCTGCAGTTTATATGACCTACACAAAGATTAAGATGTTCGAGCAGGTCCTGTCCCAGACTGGTGCTGATTTCTGAGCTATCTTCCTATGGTTTGCACAGCTGTTATCCAGGTACATCTCAACAATTCTCAGAAAATAAGAACCTTATACAGGATCACCAAAAAATGGATTTCCAAGGCTTAAATGGCAGCCTACTTAAAAAAAGCATTGTAATGCACATAATTTGCTCTGAGTACTTTGGGTCTGGCTTCTTTTGCACGGAGGCGATCAAAGCCTGTGGCGATGCTGAGGTGGTAAGGATGCCCAGGTTGCTGTAATAGCAGCCTTCAGCTTTTCTACATTGTTGGCTCTAGTGGCTCTAATCTTCCACTTGACAATACTCCATAGATCCTCTGTAAAGGTTTAAGTCAGGCCATTTTGTTGGCCAATCAAGCACAGTGATCCCGCGGTCCTTGATGCAATGACTGTGTGGGCAGGTGCTGGGAAATCAAATCAGCATCTCCATGAAACTTTTCAGGGAGGCATCTGTTGCTATAAAACTCCCTGCTATGCTGGCTTTGAAAAACAAAGCATGTCAACTAACAGAGTTGGCATGCTTGCTCAAATCATCACTGACTGTGAAGAATTAACACTGGACCTCAAGCAACTTTTATTATTTGCATCTCCACTCCAAACTGTGTGTACTTGACTTTGAAATGAGATGCAAGATTTACTTTCATCTGAAAATAAGACCTTGGCCCACTGAGCAACTGTCCAATCCCTTTCACCCTAAGCACAGGTAAGCTGTCTCAGATGCTTTCGCTTGGCGAAGCACAAGGGTCACAAGGGAATCGTAACACAAGGTGGTGGATCTTGAAGCACTGAATCCAGCTGGAGTCCAGCCTGTGGATCTCCCACAAAATGTTGACTAGGGTTCTCTTCTCAATCCTCTCAAACCTTTGGGTTTTACCCATTACTAATGCAGCTTTTTTACTACACTTCTCTCTTCCACTAAACTTTCCATTAATATGCTTGGATAGGTAGCAACCAGATTCTTTGACAATGACCTTTTGTGGGTTCCTCTCCTAGTGGAGGGTGTCAGTGACTGATGAATAACTGACAAGTCCGCAGTCTTCCCCATCAATATGTAGGCCATGGCAGGGCCTATATAACATCTCTTATGTCCATAAAAAGTATTTATTTAGTGGCGTAATGTATTATTGCAACTTTCTTGAAAATTTAACTCCTGATTTTCATTACTGTGTAATGTGACCGGCAACCTGTCCAGGGTGTACCCCACCTCTCGCCCAGTGACCACCGCGGATAGGTGCCGGCCTCATCCGCAACACTGCCCGGATAGGCGGGTATGGATAATGGATGGATTCCTTTCAATAGGTGAAAGCCATACTCTTTAGAATGATCAGAAGTAAACACTTGAAAGATATAATACTGTGTGTGATAACATAGCTTCAGTTTTTTTAATTAAATTGTTAAAATAAATTAACTTTTTATTGATGTTCTAATTTATTGAAAATCACTTTTACACTGTGTGATCTACTCAAATGAAGCAGTGATACATTTTGGTTATACTAACAATGATACCCGGCTATGGTTGTCCTGTTTTCATCCTTACCCCATACACAAGCTCTCCAACCATGCCATTCCATATTTTGGTCTCCGGGTCTCTGGCTCCATATTTTCCATCGGGAACAATAGAGATCTTGTACTTGATGCCGATGTGTTTGGCAATCTCTGAAGCCAAGTCCACACAGTATCCCTCATATTGGTCATTGCCTTCGTAAAGCTCCCAGTTCTTCTTCAGCATCACATACGGGCCCTCCTAAAAAATGATCAGCATAAGGGGAGAAAGACAGCTGTTTGGAGGAACGCATCAGGAGAGACCAGAAAATCGGCTGTAAAGTGTGCAGATGAGAAGAAAAACATACAAGGCAAATGAAGACATAGATGTTAGTGTTGTAAAAAATGAGGGGGAAGAGGTGAAGGGAGAACTGGCGCACCTTTACAAAAAACATTTTGTTGGAAAGAGGGAGCAACTATTCCATCTTAAAAGGGACATTTAATTGAGGTAAATATTAGAACTGATTAAAATACAAATAAAACAACATACATCTTCAGTTCCTGTCTTCCAGTGCATTGTTTCTTCGCTTTATGCAATACTTTGTAATTCCACTGAGACCCTCAATTGACTCAACAATGCTCTCCAGGTGAAAAGACAGAAATTAACAAAAAAAGAGGAAAGCTACATAGATAATTGTGCACGTGTGCCGTAATAGGTTGGAGTTTTTTTTGTGCATGCAGTTAAGGATTAAAGGAAAAGATAAATAAACACAGACAAACAATGCTCTTAAGAGTTTAATAAAAGAGTAAAGACTGAGACTCTGTCTTGTAAATGACAAGCGCATCTTTCAGAAGCAGTGAGTTATGGTATTAAGCTTCAGGCTGTTCACACTGTAATCCACATGAAAGCAAGCCTATTAAAATCTTATCAAGCCCATTTTAATCAAGATACTAATCTCATCTAATTAAACAAACGGGCCTTTGCAATACCCAACACTCCTAAACCATGAAACAGTTTATGAGGGTAATAAAACACACAGAAAAAAGATAACATGCTGTGGATTGAATAGTTCATTCAGGAAATTGTTTCACATTCCAAACAAGTGCAGTTTAATCAGTGAGGAATTAACCACTAACATGTTTAAAAAGGGGTCAAATGAGCAGTAAAGCCACTCTCTCAAAGATCTTTACAGAATCTATTGGTGGATCCTTAAGCCAGAAAAATCAAATTACATTGAAAACGAGTTCAGCTCAGCGTCAGGCACGCTGTATGATCAAAACACTCTTACAAAAACAAGCACCAATGAAAGCAATAGACATTATTATTTTTATCAATTGATCTTCTCCCTTATATAGAAACCATTAAGATGTAGTAGGATAAAACAGAGGAAATGCTTGTAGGAGTTATTTTCAAAAGGCATCTTCATTTATATATATATATACTGTATATATATATATATATATATATATATATATATATATATATATATATATATATATATATATAATGTTTTAGCTTGTAATAAATTGCCTGTAGAACTAGAAGGAGTGCCATCAGCCTCTGCTGGACTCTATGTAGCGGCACTCAGCAAATGTTAAGCTGCTCTCACACTATTTCTTTTCTTGCCATGGGTCTAAATGAAAGGAATGAAGAGCATTTTGTGAAACATCAATTCTTGTTATATGTGGGTTATCATTGTTGTGTCCCTGATTTGTACATTGTGCCAGTATTGTGCTAAAGGGTGTAAAATTTATATTATATAGGTCAAATGTACTACATCAGGACAGAGTTAAGTTACTTTTGCCCTGATTTTATTTTTCTGTTTTGTTCATACTCAATGATCACCTGACCAGCTTGAGCTGGACATTCAGAGCTCTATACGCAGTTTGAGTGCCCCTAGAGGTAAAAAGTTTTTTAGCCATTATTAGCTATTAGATTTAAAAAGAAATCTTGTTGAACAGCTTACATAAAGACTGAAGTTGGCTATATTGAAATTTGAAGATATTTAACTGATTTTTATGTTGTGTAAATGATTGGTTGAATTGACTATAGTTTTGCGTATATAAATGGATCATTAGGTAGATAAGATAGATAGATAAACATAATTAACTTGAATTAAACTAATGCTGTACGGTGGTAGCACTGTTGCCTTGCAGCAAGACGTTCCCTCTTACAGATCTGCTGAGCAATCAGCACTGCTCTGGCGATAATGAGCAGAACTCAAACTCTCGACTTGAAAGCAGAGATTTTCCAGATTTAATCAACTGATTATTTGTATCATGTAAATTATGCAATTTACATTAGGTTTTATTTCTTTTACTGATATTGTACAGCTCCAAAGCTGGTAGTGGTGCAAGCAACTAGTCTCTACTGCACAACAGTAAGCAACTATTTCAACAAATTTAAGCAAACAGATAACTCATTTAAAAATGCATAAATAAATAAAAATAATCGCAATCTTAATAAAATAAGGGATTTTCCCCCCCAATTTTAATCAGTTTTGATGGAAAAAGAAACATAACTAGGATGTCTTAAAAAATTTAAACAAATACAAGTATTTTCATACTTTTTAGTTTGCAAGAAAAATGTTTGAAATCTAAATCATACTAATATTAAAAAGCTGACATGAATGGAAACAAAACACATGCAGTATCAGTATGAGCAATTATTTTAAATCATTCTTTAACCTTTGACATATGGTGTTTGCTTTGACTTACAAAGGCACCATATCAAGAACATTTCTCTGTGGGACTGGTATACAATAAAGTTTATAGGATGTTACTAAGAGCAAAATGTAATCTGTGGGAGATTTTCAACGTGGTACCAGGATTCAGGGTGAGACCTATAATAAGCAGGGTAAGGAGATGACAAGATTAGAAGCAGTAAGGCCAAGTGTGAGAAGGTTGAGAAAGGAAATTGGAAAATATAAATGATAAAAAATATGTGTATGTATGTGCTTTATTTTACTGTGGAGGAAGGGTGCTAAAAAAAAACGAACCAAGATTACTCCAGAAAGTGTTTTATAACAGCTTGGAGGAAGAATAAATATAAAAAATATTAAGAGAGAAGAAAAAACAAAGTAGGGGGATAGGTTAAAAAAAAACAGACCTCGGGGGGAAAGTGGTAGGGTTAAAAAGGGAACCAAGCTTTGTGGAAGCAAATGGTTGGGGCTGATAAGACATGAAACACACTCCGAAGGGAGCCAAAAAGATGGATAGAACTTGTTATCCAGTCCAGTTGGCCAGCCAGTACACACCAAACAGCAACACCGTTTCTGTCCAGTTATGCATTCAACCTGCCAACCAGACCCTCCATCAATTCAGCATTTTAAAAAGCCAGATTGTCATGTTAAGTTGTGCTGACTTGCCAGGAGATTTAATTAGCCTTGGAGACATTTATGCAGATAAGCATAGAGAGCCATGCCAGGCATTCAGTCAATTACAGCTCCAGTCAGTGAACTTCTCAATATTCTTGCCATATTAGACAGATTCTCTAATTATGGAATATAATCTTTCCATATTTGGCCAGTGTGACAGCCTTATAGTCTGCTGGCCACTTAGCCAAAAAGACTTTAATCAAATTAAATTTTAAAACAAAGCACTGATGAATTTTAAACATAGAAAAACATGCTTGAACTGCTACCCAGTTAGCCAGGAGTGTTGCCTGATGGACAGGTCTCTCTCCTTAAAGCTGGGTCATACACTAACTTCCTCAAGTCCAAGCAGAGAAAAGCAGCAGTACAAAACAGTATCCTGGAGTCTTAACAACGGATTTGACATTTGAATTTCTGCAGTTTGAGTATGTTTAATATTAACATCATGCAACTTTTATGTTGACCTTCAATCACAATTTTTTTTTGCAGTGTTCATGTCTCATGTTAGCGTAGACATGCGAAGCAGCAGAGAAAATCAAGCAGTGTCGGAGAAGTTTTGGTCTCTACAAGCAGAGTATGATTTTCTGTGGCAGATTTTCAGTTGATCTGTTTATTTGTGGGTTACGTGTAATTCATGATTTTCTCCACTTAAGTACTTTGAAGATTGGAGGTTATTGGCCACATGAACATGGCAGAGGCTTTGTAAAGTTAAACTATGTCTTTGCATTAATCTAAATCTTATTGGAAACTTAATGAGAAAATTGTGAGATTCTGGTCTTGCCTACTTCTTTAACAGGACTCAGAATAACGACTCAAGTGAAATATTTTTAGTCAGCAGTGACTGAGAGGAGACTTTCTTAAATGACTGTTCTACTTGAAACAATGTTACTGCAGATTGTTTTGCAGTTATCAGTGGCTGTTAAGTCGTGCTCGTTTTCCAAGGCATGTGGTAGAAAAATCCAAAATAATAATTGAAGAAGGGAAACCTAGCACTCCAAAGCCATAACAGAGCAGGTTCTTTCCCCGCTTGGATTACTAGACATCAGCACATTTCAGCCGAAGATAGAGGATATCTGTGTTTTGACACATGCCCCTCTTGAGTGCTGAAAGGAGTCTACCTTGAATCAGCTGTTGGAACTATCGTACATGCTGGAGGAATACTATGATATCAATTTGGCCTGTGCACTTCTGTGCAATATTGTTCTGGACAGGTGAGTTTAACTAGATGCTTTGCAGTGGAAAAACTGCTTATACTTTTAAAAATGTTTTTGTTGCTGTTTTAGTGTCTCTAAACCTGTTTGAACAACAGCCACTTTAAAAACTAGAAGAAATGCATTTCGTTTACCATCATTCCTTCATCCATGTTATAAAACATGGATATTTTGATAACAAAAACAGCAAATAACAAACAAAAAACATAATGACTGCTAATAGCCACCGGCTGTTCGCTGTCATTGGTCAGTATACGCATAGTATCATGAAACATACCGGTATTTGGAACTTGTGTTACGATTCTTACTGTGCAATGATAAAGTAAATTTTTTGATGAATGAGACCCAATAAGTGTAAATTACTTGGGGCAGCAAGCAAGTTTCATCTTTAGTGCAGCAATACATCATCAAGCAATACATTATTACACTTTAATGGTTTTAATGTACAGTGTCACATACTGCGATTTATCCCCCCCCCCCATTTTTTGTATTTGCTGGACTGTATTTAGATAAAAAAAAAACATCATTATCCTTGAGAAAAAAAAGCAAAAGGAAAACTGTACAATTTCCTTGCCATCTATGATGTACACTCCAAGTTTTAAGATACTTGGTTTTGCCCTCTCATTCACTTGGATCATGAATGTTGAACAAAAAGTAAATGCACATGTTGGTATACATCTATGACTGGGAAGCATAAAACAACATAATGTGTAGTCAAATATAGGAAAATACATGACTTCTAACTGAAAGCAACATTTAAAACAATGACCATTATCAAGGAGATAACAACTGCACGTTGATACAGAAATCATGGTTTCTTTTTTTTAACATTTAGTTTATTTTCCCGTTTGGTCAAACACCTTCATTTTATCATAACCTTTGTGTTTTCTTTCTTCCACTTTGGTGTGTCTATTTCAACCTCGTCTGCAGGGAAGCTCAAAACAGAAGAGGCAAGTTGACTGAGCAGGCATGACTGAGTAGATTTACAGAGTGACAGAGCAGAAAAATGAAGATGGACGGAGAGTTGCATCACAAGGTCAAGGATGCAGACAGCAGGACGGACACTGAGTCCTGTAAACTCACGTTCCATACTTTCTCTTGGAATAAAACATAATGAAACACTTTTTCTGATATGCACTTGTTATATTTTGCTCTGTGGTGAAATAGATAATTTAATTGGTGAATGCCTTGGCCTAAAAACCCTGGGCAAAGAAACTGAAATGTTAAATATCATTAATGTCATGTAACGCTCTACAGTTGGATGATATTGTGCAGCCAAATGCCAAACCTTAACAAGGGCTACAGAAATTCTTGGTCAGCTGTCGTCCAGCTCAGGCTTTTCTCGTGATAGGAAGGTAAAGCAACACAACCCAGACGTGGTTTTGCTTTTTATCTTTGCCCTGCGCCAGTGCAAACCCAGTCAAAGCAAAACATTGACTCCAGACAAAACTATTAAAAACAACATACAATGAAACACAACAAAAGGCAACAAAAAAAACTGCAGTCCCTGTACAGGTTCAGTATCAGTCTGGCTGTTGGGTCTTTGCCGAGGCTCTGTGTTTCATTCCCGTGCTTTGTCTGCAGACTCAGGATCAGTGTCGCAGCAGAGGCTTCCTCATCATCAGAGGCTGCAAAGAGGAGGAGGTGGCTGAGCTAATTGTTAGTCAAGGCCTGCTGAGGTCATCCACAGAGAAATATGATGGGGGTATAAGCATGGAAGCATAAACAAGGGGGTGTGGGAGTTGGAAGAGATGACTAGAAGAGAGAACTGCACAGATGGAAGAAAAAATAGAAGCAGAAGACAGATGTGGGACAGCAATATAGAGGAAACAAACCTTGCAAACAGAACTGCCACACATCCTCTTTCAAAAATGCAAAAGATCTCAACAGCCATGTAAACACTGATAAAACAGCAATAATCACATAAATATCCAACTAATTTCAAATCACTCCACCTTACGTTTACTTTGTTTATTCCATTTACGGGCACACAGTGTCTTGCAAAAATATTAACCGTTGAACTATATCACATTATGCCACATTACAACTTTTTAAAGTATTTGACTGGGATTTTTTGTGACAGACCAACAAACACATGGTAGCACACAGCTGTGAAGTGGAAAGAAAAGCAAACATGGATTTCATTTTTGTTTTACAAATAAAATCTGAAGAGTGTGGCTTCAGTCCCCTTTACTCTTCTACCCTCTACCCTGCGCAACCAATCACCTTCAAAAGTCACTGGAATGGTAAATAGTGTCCACCCGTGTGCTAATCCCCCAGTAAAATCCAGCTGTTCTGGGGATGCCTCAGAGGTTCATAAGAAAACATTAGGGAAGAAACCTCATCATGGCGACCAAGGAACACAACACACAGTCAAGTCAGGCAGGAATAAAGGTATCAAAACCACTGAAAGAGAATGGCACAGCTGCAAACCTCCAGGACATGATCAGCGACTGAAACTGATAGAACAGCAACATAGAGTATCGATCAGAAAAGCAACCAAGAAGCCCATGGTAACTCTGGAGGAGCTGAAGACGAAGACACTTGACAAGACAGCTATTAGTCGTGCACACAAATCTAGCATTTATGGGTAGAGGAAAGCTATTGTTAAATGAGGCCATCAGAAGTTGTAGTTTGACAAAAGTCACGTAGCACAAACATGTGCAAGAAGATGCAGAAATGCAGAAGACTATATGTTGAGAACAGGGACAGCGAAGATGGTCAGAGTTAATGGGAAGATTGAGTGATGAATGTTTTGAAACTGTGTTTCATTTTTGGCTCTCTTTCACAATTATGTGCTTCTTTGAGCTATTTTATTGCATAGTATCACAGCAAAACATAAATCTGTGGTTGTAATTTGACAAAATGATAAAAGGTGATACTTTTGCTAGTTACTTGACCCAACAGCATGTGTGCTAGTTTTCTACTGTGTATCTTTGACAGGTTCATACCTTTGCTGACCAACAGAGGCAGTGAAGACTCATCGACTTACTATCTTTGTACAGGTGTCCATTTAGAAGTAGTTGCAGAAATTGAAAGTACAGACATTTTGGTCACATTTGTAATTATCCTAGATGAAAGAAAAGGATCTTCAAACAATATTTGCAAATAGCACAGTTCAAGCAGCTGTAGGTTGTTTTATCTCTGCGCTAAAATTAGTCTTGTGAGTTGCTTTCACTTGCATCATTTTGCATGCCTAATTGAGTTGAGATGATTGCATTTACAGGAAGAGAGCGGCCACTATAAAAAAGACTGCAGATGGGTCAAGTGAAATCAAATGTAAGCAGTGGATGTCCGCACATCTTAACAATTAGTCCTCCTTTATTTTTGTTTATAGAAGGAAGGGGAATAATTAAACTGGGTTGAAGAGCTGTGTCTATGGGAAAGTCATTAGAACAGACTGGACGGAGGTCATTTCTAAATGGTGATCTGAGGTCAGTTTTAAATTTGCCTTCTAATGAGACATTAGCTCAATCTTCCGACTGAACAAGTGCCACCTCCTCCTGGCTGTGGTCTGGCAGCCCTTTCCAGCTCGTATAACTCATCATTCCCAATCCGTTTTTTTTTATTGCTGTTAACAAGTCTCCATGCAGCTCCCACCACGGTACTTCTTCATATGAATTTTAGGCTCTGCTTTGCCCTAACGTGTAACAGAAGGAGGTAAAATTCAGATTGAATGGCTGTCAGATTTAAAGCAAAGTGCCGTGTAAAACGTGTTATACTCCTTGAACTTGTCCATTTTTTGCCAGTTACAACAATAAACATCAACATATGTTATTTGGATCAGCACCGTGAAGTGTGTTTTTGTGAATTGAAGGAAAACAAGACATTTTGTAAATTTTTGGAAATAAATAGATAAAACCGCAAAAAAATAAAATAACTTAAAAGTGTGGCTTGCTTATGAATTTAGTAACCCTGATTCACTTGATTTACTACTTAGCAATGCCACCTTGCTGAAATTACAGCTGCAAATATTTTGGCCACAGACGATTGGAAGCCTACTCCACCAGCTTTGTAACCTGACAACAGCCAGATGTATGTCTCGTTCCGCCTAGCTCCACTCACATACATCTGGGACACCGCCATAGGAATTGCCTTTACAGAAGGCTGGGCCTTATCAAAAATTCTTGCATATGATTGGATAAGCCACTTGTCTGTCATCTTTATTGACGTGCTATTTCAACCACTCACACCGAAGCTAACCCGTGACGCTGATGATAGCGACGCAGGAAAAAAAATAAAAATAAAATAATAATGTGTTTGCGGCTCTAGTGGCATGCGTTTTATTGACAGTGAGCTGACAGGAAGAGGGGGGAAGACAGGCGGCAAAGCGCCGCGGGTCGGAGTCGATTCCGGGCCGACCGCGTTGAGGACTAAAGGCCTCCTAACATAGTTAGCGCTAACCGCTAACCGCTCCGGGGCGCGTCCGCGTCTGCACGTCCGCTGGCCCCGGAAAACAAAACTTGCTAAATCCGGTCGGGAGAAGGGCGAAAACATCGTTTCCACCAACAAAAGCATTCAGAGGCGTTCTCTGATGTTCTTTTAATGAAACAATATTAGGTAGATTGGACAACACGGAAGAAATAGCAGCATCAATGCTAACGCTTGGTTCCTTGACGAGCCGCCATTGCTATCAAAACAGTCTCACGTCATGGTCGCGTCTCCACTACGTCACATCTATGAAACTCCAGCCCTGCGTCCTGATTGGCCAGACCATAAATTTGGTTGGAGAAATCACTTTCTACCGGCGGTGTCCCAGATGTATGTGAGTGTAGCTAGGCGGAACGAGACATACATCTGGCTGTTGTCAGGTTACCAGCTTTGTACATGTGGAGTAAAGGCGGCATGACAACTACACAGGCCCGAGATAAATAAAACAAGCAATATTTAATTGAATGGATGAATGGCTTTCTGTTTATGGTTAAAAGCAAACACCTTGTCACCCAACTAAATCGTTTAATGCATCACAATGCATTACAGGGATAAACAGCCTAAACCCATTGCACTTGCACAATCAATGATCCACCGCAGTTCAAGCAGTTCTTCGGGATATGCACACTGCGTACATTAATATCGCAATAACCATACGTCCGTGACATATTGTGCAGCCTTAACCTAAAAACAAAAAAATATATATTTTTCTTTTTTTTGTAATACAACTCCAGATCAGTCAGATTACATTGGAAAGAGCCGTGAAAATCAATATTAAAATATTAAAAATTGCCAGAGATTTTCAATATGAATTCAGCCTGGAGTACAACTGGGCCACCACATGAACATGCTTTGTGTAGACCATTCCACTGAGGTTCTGGCTGTAAGTTTAGTGCTGTTCCTTCCAGGGTGGAGTTGTATTTAGCCACCTCACAATCAACCAGTTCCCAGTCCCTGCTGAAGAAAATCATCCCCACATAATGATGCTGCCACTACCATGTTTTGCCATAGGATTGATGTGCAGAGTTAACTTGCTGTCCCACATAAGCTCTATTAACATCCTAGTTCTGCAATAAAAAGCAACCCGCTGCATAGAGGATCAATTTTTCCTTTCACATCGTAAAATGTAATCTGCTGAAATTATGGAGCCTGGTGCTTTCTGCTGAGGTTTCTGTGATAGCGTAATCAAACAGGTGTTCAAATGTATTCAGTGATTTAAATACAAACTAAGTTGTGCATCACCCTGAGCTCATTTCATCAGATGATCAACCTTTTTCCTTGGATTAGACGGACAGAGTATGTTGTCTCCACTCCTTGTACAGATGGAGACTGAACTGCTGCCGCTACCGTCTTTGCTCGGTGCTACATCATACATCATTTCTGCAATCCCATAATATCCCCATATTATCATGATGATTACAGGTTTCTCACTACGCACCAAGCTGGATCAGGAGCAAGATATCGGTGGGTAAAATTCACCCAGGACCACCCAGTTGGTCATGAAGTGTAATAAAAGTGTGTAACTCATGGAACATTAGGGGCTATAGTGTATAGTTAAATCCAGGTAATCACTTTTGGTTTGGGTCAGAGCATGGTCTTTGTGTTCCTTGGTCTTTATGATAACGTTTGGTCCAACTAACCTTGAGCTATTTACAGAACGGCTGTATTCAAACTGAGAATACATTAAACAAAAATGCTACTTAATAAGCAGGTGACTTCCTAAGAAGATGGAGAGGGGGGTGTTGGAAAGAGACAGCGGTAAAAGGACCGATGTTCTGGGCAAAGCAGGACAACTGCCACACATCGGCTATAGCAGCAGTCTAACTACATGATTTTCCCAGAAAATATGCGACTCTGCTTGATGTATGTCATAAATCATCTTTGTTGGGAGAGGGCTAAATCTGCGGTTTGTGCATCTGTCAGACTAATAGACCATGGACCACTGACTTAGGCTCAAGATTTTATTTCCAAATGAACGGCTTTAGGGGACTTTTTGCACAACTTTTATCTCTGACCCTGTCTGATCATGGAGACACAAACTTCAATTGTTGTTGTGCAGCTGAGATTAGTTTCTCTGTCTTCCAGTTTTCTCTTGCCGCTGGTATTTCTGTTGGCTTATCCATCTTTTAATCACTTGGGTTTTGCTGCCATAGACATTTAATTGAAAGCTGATTACTGGGGGGCATTTTTGTGATGTACTTCTAGATCTTTGTTAAAGCATCAACTGTTTTGTTGGTGTCCCAAAACAGAATCCTAATCCATTCATTAAAGTCAAACCATGTGTTTAACCTAATGTCAGCAACTCTGCTTATTTATAGGAAATAAACATCTTGCGGTGTAGTTTGGTGTTCAGGTATGCACCACACTGAACGTGGACCAGAGCAGGCAAAGGTTGGAGGTTTCTATAGAGTTCTTAATGAAGATTACAGAAGATCATGTTAAGGGTAAAGGCTACAAGGCCATCTTCAATCAGCTTCATGTTTATGTGCCGCCAGCATATTTAAGTACTATAGGGTTTAACAGACTGTAGCCAACTTCCCAAGAAGTGGGGGGCAGAGGGAAATTAAACCCAAGGTGGATCAGACTCATCAAAAGGAAGATAGCAAGAGCCTAGGAAGCCATCCAAAACCATTCAAACTGAAGCCCAAGTTCAAGGTACATGACTTCTAATAGCAAAATCTGTCGCATCTTTAACCATAATGTGCGCCATTAAAGAAGATCAAAGAGGGCTATACCATACACTGAAAATCACCAAAAAGCTAGATTGGAATTCATTAAGATTCACGTTGACATGTCCCATAGTTTCTGGGACAATATTGTTTGAACTTATAAATACAAAGCTGAAACTTTTAGAATGAAGATCAAAGCTTTGAAAGACAAAAACACCAGACCTACTGAGAAACATTGACAGGGCTTGGTTTTGTTTTTGGCCTGCTTTGCCTAATTTCGCAATGGGAATCTCAAACTGCTGCACAACAAAGTATTAAAGGCTCCCTGGAGCAACACACACTGCCCATTGTCATAAAGCCCTGTCTCAGCTGCAGATCATGGCTCCTAAACAGCTGACAGTACTAAAAATGCCCGAGAAAGAAAGAGATAAAGCAATTCTTAAATTGCCCATATACTTTTCATATTGAAGATTTTTCAAATATCTTAAACTTGTGCTATGGAGATCACAGGCTGCTGAACAACTAAGCATGTGGAGTAACTACTACCCATTTAAAAGAGAGGAAATAAACATGTATTATTGCTCCCTTATTTTTGTCTAACAAATCTGATCACTCCTTGTAGTTTGATGAACTTTGGTCTCCATTCATTTTCATCCACTGATGGGGAAGGTGCTTACTGTATCTCCGCTGGCCATTTGGCAAGAGTCGGGGTACACTCTGGACAGGTCGGCAGTCCATCACAGTCTGTTAACTTTTATTATGCTTCCTTAAACTCGCACAGCTACCATGGACAGTAAAAAATTAAACATCTTTGTCTGTCTCTCCTTCATCTTTAAAGTGATCTAGCCCAACTATCCGAGGGCAACAGAGGCTGTTTTGGAAATAAAAGTCATGTGATTTCATGTTGATCTGCATAGTCATACAGACACGGAGAAGAAAAGTAAATGAATGTGAACAGCTTGTTAGGTATTAAAAAGTGCTATATCCCTGGCATCACTGTAAATCAGGCAACACACAGCAGCAAACTGTGTACGACATTGTACTTTTAATGTGGGATTGCTCAACGGAGCCAACATAGACATAAGGTCTCAACCAGGTATCTTCCAGTGTCTGGTGCAGTGAATCCCATATTTAAAGAAACAGACCCACGACTATTTTCTAACTAAAACTAACTGAAAACTCGTTGAATAGCCTAATTAAATAAGCATAAATCCGAGACAGCAAAAGTTAGGATCTTCTTGGGATTTCATGCTAAAAAAACACACCTTCTATCCCTCTAAGGCACCATCACACCCATTCAGAAACAGCGTGCCATGCGAGAATACATTAATTGTTAAACAATATTATTATTTTATTAATAGCTCTGTTGTTATGTTGAAGGGTTTTTTTTTTGTCCAGAGAGGACACAAATATTCTTTAATCTTATTTTACTTTTGCAGTAATGAAGCAGTTATTAAACCTCTTCCCACTTTTCTCAATTTCAGATGTCTATTGTGGAGAAACTCTTCAAACCTGACAGCTTGACTAGGATCAGTGCTGATGAACTTTGTCTCACACACCCATCATGTAGTTCTGCCGTTCTCCATTTGAACGTCTCATTGTCACATTGTGAAGTCTAGAAACCACTAGTTGGCAGTGATTGTGCAAAAAAGGTAAAGTTATTGGTTAAATGTGGCATGAACTGCAAAGGATCATGCAATCAAAGGTCACTGCAATGTCAAGTCATTTAAAATAAAAAAATAGCCTTTTGTTTATTTTGCAAACCACATATTTGTCCAGGTCTGCAAATGAGTTCTATTCTTCCATTTTTAGCTTAATCAGTTAATATTATCTCCATGAAATAACATTAACGGCCTTTACATAAAGTGAGTTAGGAGAAACTAAGCCGCTGGAAAACTTATGTTGTGGGTTTTCAACAGCTGTTTGTCATCGCAGGATGCCACCTTCCTCAAAATGTGAAACATTAACAAGTCTGTGTGGAATACAAAGCAGCGGCAGGGTACGTTACCATGATTGTTGTCACAACAACCGTTCGGTTCTCCATCCCTGAGCTGTCATTAGAAAGACCATTTCCATCCTGTACCAGCACAAGTTTGTCGATGTCATTCCAGTAGCCAATCTGAGGAAGCCAAAGGAGAGCACAATTCTTATACAAATTGATTGAAAAAACAAACAAAGCAAGTACAAATGTAAAAGAAACCGAATAGAGATGGAGAAAAGGAAATGTAACTGTAAAAATCTAGCTGTTTGATTTGCTACTGTAAATTTCCCTTTAGAGCAATACATGATATTGAAAGTGATCCAAAAGTTTCCATTACACGAACATTGCTGCCAAAGGGATAATTAGGTTACTTCAATATTGTGTCATTTTGTTTTTTTAATCTTTTACGTGTGTGTGTGTGTTTTAATAAAGATAATTCATAGGCACTGTCATCTGCAGTACTTTCCTCCTACTTTCTGCCACAATGAAGACAAGTATTGCTCAGATTTTTATTACTTAGGAAATTGTAGAATTTTATATTCCTTGGTTGACTGCGAGGTATAAACGTGCGCTTATGAAGCACTAGCTGCAACGAATGGTTAAATGATTAGAATTACAGTACATTTACAATAAAACAGGTAATCATGAAGAACTATTAGAATAAAATACTATGGCGCATTGAATTCTGCAGAACATAATTAGGGAAAAAAATGTAACTTCCTTTTATCACATTTCCCTTAAAAAGGTCCTTTAGTCTTTTTACACAGTTTTTGAACAAACCCTAATAAGATCATCCATAATATGTATGTCTACAAGGAAGTTATCTTCACACTGAATAAACAATCCATTTAATTGTTTTAAACTTTACTTTCTAGGCCATAAAATGGGAGCTTACCTTTCGTGGTCCATTGCTCTTTAGTTCAAACACATCCATGGTATAATTGACCCTCCGACCATAGTGATCAAACTGAATATTTCCAGTAAGGCCTTGAATACGCACCTACATTTAGAGGCAGAAATAACGGTTAGTACTGCTAAAGGTAAAATGTTAACTGAGAAAATACATAATTTGCTACATATAATCTTTCTTTAGAAATGAAATGAAAAAAAAAATCCAACCTTTAATTTAAGTACAAGTATGGATTTAATCTCAAAATGGGTAGGACATGAGAACATGCCAACCAAGAGCAGCAAGTGTGATGTTCTTGACTTAAACACTTTCCTTCATAATGAAACTAAACTAAGTAAACTTGCCCTTATTCACTGTCACTGCACTAATTAGAAAGTTCAAAATAACTGGAACTTTGAGGCTGGACGAGGAGACATAAAGGGAGAGCTCTCAGTTAGAGAACTGCAGAGCAGCAACTTGGAGTTACTTCATAACAACCACCCATGAACATGCAAACCAGTTGTTTGGGGGTGAATAGCAAGAAAACAATCATTCCTGTCCTACCGCCAAAGACATAAACATATTATGTTGGCTAAATGTTAATGAGGCTATAATTGCAGCTCTGCATTTCTTTCTGAGACGTGACATTGATCTAGCTTTCGAGCAGGAGGCCCTCCACATCTGTCTGGCGAGCAACAAAGAATGAATGTGTGGAAAAGAACAGAAGGTCCACTGTTGTGTGGATAATTTGGTATGATGTGGGCAAATTTCTCTTCCAAAGTTAAATAAAAAAAACTGTGGGGCTTTCACCCTTTTTCAATTATACATTTCATCCTGAGTTGCTCATATTAAACATTTCAAACTAAGTTACTACCCTGTAAGCTCACACTGGTCAGTTTTGTCTCTTGCTTGCCCTTAACTAATGCATAATACACACTTATGAATGCGTTATAAAGTGTTTATAGATTAATTAATAACATATCTATAAGCCATTCATTAGCCAGCCATAAGGGTAGACTTGTTGCAATGACATAGCTTCAGTTTGCAGAATTTCTGAATCCCAGGGAAATATTTGAAACACACGTTACACAGAAAAACTGCGGTCTTTGAATAAAAAGAACTGGGCACATTTTAATGGCGCGTGGTTTGATTCACAGTGGCAGCCAAAGTCCGAACAAAAACCACTTAGCTCCAGCTACAGGATCAGAGCCAGGGAGAGCAGATGCAGCTGTGCTCCAAGCCAGCAGCTGGATACTATCACAGATCAGACTTTTAAATGGAGCAATGAGCATAAAATTCATCACATGAGGTGTCACATCATTCTCCTTTTTCGTCATTTTTGCAGTGCTCCTCGAGATCTACTGCTTGTTTTAACCTTTAAGACCTGAAGTATCTTCTGGTGATTATGAAGGCCGTGAAAGTGTCCGACCAAGGAAGATTAAGGTATTCATGCATATAAAAAAGCAAAGAGGCATAGGCCTGTGTCTTTTGACTTTCATTTATTTCCAAAACACACAACTTTAAACTTATCCCAACCTGTTTCAGTGCTCGCTCCATATCTATCCCTTGGTTCCAGGGAGCCGCTGGATTAGCAAGGCAGTCCCCAGCATTGCCACGCCGACTGATGTCGATTTTCTGACGCCGAAGGGTGCGAAAGGCCTCAGCCATTACAAGAACACCATCATATGTTAGAGAGGAAGTATACTGTGGGTTGCAGGGAAACAAAGAAGGGAGAAAACGGTCATTGAAATGTTTTATGTTGGCTTTGTTCACTGTAAATTCAGTTAATTTAAGAGTTAAAAAGACAGATATCATTTGCTCAGTTTTTAAAAAGGCATGAAGTAAGACCCATAGAATACTGATTAGTGCAGCAGTCCATGGAACGGTTTGACATTTATTTGACAGTTAGCAGCACTCAATCAATTAACAGCACTGTAAATATAAGATCACCGTAAACGTTGGAGCTTTAAATAAGCTTATATGTTTCAAATACAGTAAACAAACTTTAAACTATAACTCAGTGACACTGTAAACTTACAGTGACTTAGTGAAATGTCAGGTTATTTTTTTTACACATTGGTCATGTCACAACCTCAACACCTCAATGTATTTTGTTTGGATTGTGTGACAAACCAACACAAAGCAGGAGATAATAGTGAAGTGGAAGGAAACTGATATTTGGTTTTCAAAATTTGTTGCAATTTTAAATTTGAAAAGTGTGGGATAAATATGTGTTCTGCCACTTAATACTTTGTAGAGCCACCTTTTGCTACAATTACACCTGCAAGTCTATGGTGAGATGTCTCAGTCAGCTTTGCACACTTAGAGATGAACCTTTTGACGGAAATGTTGAAATGTTTTGCAGCCTTTAACTTTATTTTTAGCTGCCTTCTCTTGAGCTCCATCAGTTTTCCAATTAACTCTTGATTACTTTCTCTGTTCTCGCTGAAAAAAGCTGCCCTCAGTAGGAGGCTGCAACTACAATACTTCAGTATAGGAATGATGTGTTCAAGGCCTTTTGCAGTTTTCTCCCACACGTAACATTTTGCATGCTGGAAAATAAGTTCAGTTTCGGTCTTCACTGACCAGAGGACCCTCCTCCACATGCTTCCCCTCCTTGACTTGTGACAAACATTAACTAGGATTCCTCGTGGCTTTATCATTTTGTTACTGTCCCGTGAAGACCAGATTGTTGTGTACAGTGGTCACCAACCATGGTCTTCAGAACTTACTATCTGACATGTTTTAGGTGTTTCCTTTCTTTTGCACAACTGATGTAAAGGGATGGGTGATCAACATGCTTTTGCAGCACTTGATGGCATGCTAAGGAGGTAGTGTAACCATTTGAATCAGTTGGGCTGCAGCACAGACTTGTCCAAAACATAAAGGACAGTGGGCCCTGAGAACCGGGGTTGGGGACCACTGGGGCTAACTTAAACCCCTTTTAACCCCCCTTTATGCTCAGTCCAGCTCTACTCTATTCTACTTGTGTTGGTTTTCAACCCGGTAAGGCCCAAGGGTTGGTGGAAGTAAAATGTGTCTTTCAGTTTTGGAGGACAGATATAGCAGCACTCTGCCGCTATTAAGCATTAATGTGTGACATTAACGCTTTAAAGAAATCTGCAAAAAACGGTAAAGAATAAAAAAGTTAGTGCATCATTATAAATAAAAACATATATATATATAAAAAAAATTCTAATAGTGTTTGTATTATTGTGTATGCAAATATGTCTTGAATATTTGTTTAAGGATAAAATAATCCACCCGGACAAATATCTGAAACACAGATCAACATGCACTTATAGTAAATAAGGTCCAGCTTCTCTCTGCCAGCACAGGTATGGAGGGCATGACAGAAGCAGAGAGAGGAGACAAGACAGACTGTCTAATCTGCTGCAATTATGAGAACATTTTTGCCTTTCCCATGGTGGGAACTACGATAAGGACTTTAAAGCGCAAAGCCGCAGACATTTGACCACAGTGACATTCTTTATCACTCCGCAGCAGTATGGAGTAAAGGCAGAGAGCGGTTCGATCTGGGGCTGTGAACTCATTTTTGAACCAAACACTGTTTAGACACAAAACTTAATAGCTTTCAGTGTGTGTAAAATGAGAGAAAGCTTCACTAAATCGGAGGTGGAACAGATTTACTCTGGGCTCACACTGACTACGGTGCGGCTTGCGGCTCTGATCCAGTTCCGATTTGCAGCAAACCCCCACTCACACTGCTCCTAGGGAAACAGCGGCCAGCTGCGGCTCCGGCTGCGGAACCGCCGCTCATGAGAGCAGAAGTTCTCGTGGTCCTATCTATTGCTTTCCCTCATAGACCGGTACAGAAGATCCTTCCTGCCTGCAGCCATCCCCATCTACAACATACAGAAACCCCTGTAACACGAGTTACACCAGCATTTAAATTCCCTTTGGGGAGTATTTTTGATTTTGAATTGAAATGGAATTGAATTTGAAATTATTAAAAAACAGCTATGGTTTTAGTTTTTTTTGGGCAAAACTCATTATCAGTGCACATAAATATCCTGTTTCATCTTCCAAAAGTCCCTCTGTTTCCTTGTGTTTCTGTTTCACCATTTTGTTTACACCAGTCAAGTTAGCGTAAGTTGGTGCGGTGATTTTGGTTTGAAATTCACCATAAATGTATCCTGTCTAGCGCCCAACGTTTCCTATTTGGCTTGTAAAATTTGGGAGCTTGGTCCGTTAATTGCTGCAGCATCCGGTCCGGACGTCTTGCGGACTTTTTTGCAGTGATGCACGGCCTTGGTAATCAGCCCCGATTTTTTAATGATTTGGGTTCCTTGCGGCGCCGCAACCGTATATGCACCATATTCAGTGTGAGCCCCGGGTTAGTTTATCAAATACAGTGCATCCGTCTGCATATAGAAAGCTGAAGTATCCTTTTTCTTTTCTTTTGTTTCCTATAGGCTTGATTATAGTAATAGTAAAATAGTAAAATATTATTTTGGTTTGACCCACACTATCAGTTTTACTCTTCACTGGACTGCTTCAGAGAAAATCTTCTGGGCTCTCCTCGCCCTTGGCCAATCAGTGAACAGCAGTGTGTTCTCGTCACATCTCGGCCCCATTCCGCTCTGCTTGGCCTTATTCCCGAGCCGGGCTGAAGAAACTCAGCCCCGGAAGATGGCTGAAAAACTGTATTTGAAATGTTCACTAAGTGGGCGGAGCCAAGTAGAGCCTGGCCAAATGGGCTTTAGTGTTGTTGTGTTCACACCTTCACACCTGTGGATCTCTCACTGGTGATTATTGTTCTACTTGCCCAGCCTGTCTATAGACCAGTTCACGCGTGACGTCAGCGCTACATCCGGGTCACGGTGGTTGGCAAAAACAGTACTGTTCTCGTCTACTACATGACAAAACGGGTGATTTAGAGCGTATTTTTAGTTAGTTTACTTTTGGAATCTAAACAATGCCTACCACTTGTTGTGCTCCCGGTTGCACACAGAGGCATTCCAAATCGTTGGATGTACGTTTCTGTCGTTTCCCGAAGGACGAAGAAAGAAGAAAGAAATGGATAATTTCAATGAAAAGAGCGCAGGCAGACACTCCCAATGGACTGGGGGATCCATCATACCATGACAGAATGTGCAGTCTACACTTCATCTCCGGTAAATACAACTTAATTCTGCTCTAGTCATTGTTCTACTTGAATAGCGGCGGAGGGGAGGTGGCGATCGCTACACGGAGCCGGGAGAAGCCGAGTCGATGCGCTGCAGCAGCAGCTGCATTACGCCCCCGATCACGGGCGCTAGTACTTCTGTGTTTACGCTGCAATGTCGCCGTCACCCCCACCCATTTTAACAAGACAAAAACACCAAAATAATCCGTAGTGAACTATGTTTTTTTTTAACCTACCGGGCGGGTCTTCCTGTCCGACTCCGCGTTCGTATGTTACACAAACATGTCTGAACATCCATCCATCCATCAATCCATCCATGTTCTGACCCACTTAATCCCTCATGGCGTCGCGGGCGTTGCTGGAGCCTATGTCCAGATATAATGTAATTGTAGCCGTCCAGTGGTTTCAGGGGCTTTCATGCTCTCTCGTGTGTACTGGCCTGCGTGTTTATAAGGTAGCTGTATATGTCGCGGTACTGAACGCTTGGCCAGCATTTCACAGACTCGCTCCGTCCCTTCAGGCTTTTGCTGTGTGGATCTGGCAATCTGATACCATCAACCATCAACTTACTCTTAAAACGATCTTGTGATACGTTATCTAAATAAGAAAAATACGTGGAGAACTCGTCGGTTTCTCTGTTTGCGTCCGCCATTGTGTTCGTCTTTTGCCAACCAGTGCGGCGCGCATGTGCGAAAAACCCGAATCAAAACAATAACAATGAACTGGTCTATTTAGCTGCATGGCCATGGCTTGATATGTTTGCAGGTGAGCCACTCTATTCAACATCTATCCTCAGTGTTCCTTGTTGTTCATAAGTCTGTTGAGTCTGTTGATTCAAAGAAGTAGATATATAGGATATTTAGCAGACTTCTTACTGGTTGTAATGGATTTTATTTAGTGCTGTTGTCTCAATGTGTCTCAATACAAATGCATTTGTCGTAATGTTCCTCTCATTTTTAATAGGGGCCTCTAAATTCATAGGATTTACAAGACGGTGACTATGCTAGATCCAAAAATAGATCTTAGAAATACTTTCAATTAGACTAAAACCACTATGTTTTAAGTCAGAAAATAAAATAAAAAAACCAGGAGGAAATGTAACCTAATCAGTAAGAACTTTAATCAACCACATTGTCACCTAGAAAGACAATGGGGCTGCTGGGAACAGTAACACAGATTTAGACGCAAAACCCAGCACACCGAGAACACACACAGACTCAGTGCCACACAAACAGAAACAGTCAAACACACAGCAGGCTCCCTTCACATCACTGAGAAAACAAGGGGAGAGATGAAAATGGGAGAAAAGACCATAGTCAGCTGAGATCCTCTCTGTGTCTCTGTGGGTAGTTTCTCTTACTAGCTGACAGCCCTTGATTTTTACCTCACTATGTGTGCTTTGGAGGGCTGCACAACCATGCTGCCCTATTTTCATGTGTACTGTTTGAAACTGAAGAAGACCTCAAGAGAGTGACTGGCAAATGACAACTATGGAGAGAAAACATCTAAAGTGGGTGAAGTAGCTCACTGTAGTCTTTGCTTTTTCTGTCAGTGGCAGGACACAAACACCTTTGGGACACAGAAAATAGTTCTTGCTTAAATAAAAGTAAAACTAGTAAACTAGACTAGAATATGTCTTTTGTGTCAGCTCTCTGCTTTCAGCTTAAATCAATCAACACAAAGTATTTTACACTGGTGAAAGAAATAACAGCAGAATTTCTTTGAAGAAAAGCCGACATTTAACCAGTTAAGTTTATGTCTGATTTCATTCGACTCAGAAGTCAGAAATCTCATCTGGGAAGGATTTTACATCAGAAAATGCTTTAACTATGCTTTAGCAGCAATCAACCAGTGGGAATTGCATTTGTTGTAATCGGTGACCAGAATAATTGCATTCAGCAATACAAGCAAATAACAATTACTTCTGGCTTTATACGTTTAAAAAAGCACCCAAAGCATTTACTCAAAGGTGACTGTGTGCATAACTTATTTAGTGGGATATAAATCTTCATAAGTTCAAATAAACAGTTTCCAAGATTTATGTATGAGGCAGCCACATTCAATTCTAAGGTTTGGAGTGATAAAAAACATACATAACAAAAACAGAGTTGTTAATAATAATAATATTTGTTATTATTATTATTTTTATTATTATTCGAATTTGAGGGGGTTTGCAATTGGTTTTTCAACTTGGACTTTCCAAGGGAAATTGAATAAATCATTTCTCTCCAGATTTTAACAAGAATAAACTGCATTGGTGTGATGAACTGAAATAAAGCCCATGCCATAGGTCAAATTTGTGTATATTAAAGAAAATTTATGTGTCGCATTTAGATTTTTTTTGTGTCTGTATTTGTGTTTTGCAAAAGTTTTCATTAAAATTTCATTTGGTTGATTTGATTTAAGTCAGCAAACATGCACACAACCGCACCAAATATGCGTGGGTTTACGTTCTTATATGCAGATAGATCCATTATGCTCATGTTGTTCACATATTTGTACTGTACCTGCTGCAGGCTACAAAAACAACCTGGATTGGCAGGATGTTGGCAGACTTCTTCAAAAAACATAGGAATTAAGTAAAAGTAGAAAACATTGTAGGCAAGGCGTTTGCCTACAATGCATTTCCCCACCTTGCTCTGACGCTGAGCTATAGTAAAATCAGGGCAACTTTAAACTGGGATCTAGAAAAAAATGACACACTGAGAGGATAAAAATGGAGACTTGGTGGCTATAAACCTATTCAGAATGTGTTAATATGCTGAAATGAAGCGTGTGCAAAAAGGAGATGGGTCTGTAAAGAAGCTGTATGTGATTATACGCACTGTGACTAACTTTTATGACATTATTAACATTTTCCTGCAAGGCACAAATAACTTTTATTACATTTTAATAAAATCTTCACACACACACATCTTATTTCAAGACACCACCGGTTTGTTTGATGACATAAAGACGTCAACCCAAACTAAGTCTCGACCACAGAGTAAACAAGTTACAGAGGCGCTGGCATTATCAGATCAACTGGGCCTGAAACTACCTGTTTTGGATGAAGACAAACTGAGTTTTGGTTTAAAGCAACAATTAAAAGGGGGCTATTTGAATGCATCTGCTGTCACTGGAAGTGATGTGATCTCCCTTATTTGTGTTAAATCAAATTTCTTTTGTTTGTATTTGTAGGAAAAATTGGAGAAATCGTTTTTGTGGCCGGGCCTGGAAAAGACAATCTTTGCACGCTCGTTTCTTACAGCTGTTTATGGTTCTGGAAGTTTGTTCATTCAGATTTGATCACTGTGTTTTTTTTTCTGTTACAATCAATCATAATTGGTTTACCTCACAAAGTATTGCACTCAATATTGCTTTATTTCAACAGTGCAAGTGGTGCAGACATCGTTGGCTAATGATAATTAATTGAATGAAAATGAGAGTGATGATTAGCTGATTAAGAACAGCCAGCAGGTAACAATAACATACCAAACACAATATATCACCATGAATGCGTGATGTGATCTTATGGTACACAGCATTAGTCTTATTTTGTATAGTTACTACAGGTTGTTTGTTCGTCATTGGAGAAGAGGTAAGTAAAAGCTACAGTAGGATGTATCTTTAATGGGTAATTGGACATATTCTCTTTTAATATATTTATCTCCACTAGGCCCCAGGTCACTAACAGTGATCTGTGTTGGAGTAGGAATGGGAAAAAGACAAGGACAGACAGGAGGGAGCTGTGGGGGTCTAAATATAGAAATACTAATATGGGGGAGACAGGGGAAGTAATTTTGAAACCAAACATGATGTTTGATGCAGAGATAAGGCGAATACAGATAAAAAAATGAGAATAATGGACAAGAGCTTGATTGGTGAAGCTATACAATTAATATGAAGAAACCTTTGCATCCTGTAGCAAATATGACAAAAAAATAACATACACAGCATCTAACTTCTTCCACATGCTGGGGTTGGCTATTAAAATCTAAAATTGTATTATATGTTGTATTCTTTAATGATATGGACGCCGAGGCAATACTATCCATCTACACTTAAAACCATCTCCACCCTTTCATCACATAATTCTTCAAAATGCATACCAGTGGGACAATCCAAAAAGGTGGTCAGCAACTGAAATAACGGTTTGATTATTGTTGTACCAATAAAGATTTTTCCATTTATTATTGGGAAGGTATTAATAAAATGTGAATAATGTGTTATAGCATTGTATTCTTTATTACTTAGAATTTAGTTAAAATTTGTACTAGGGTTACTTTATATTTTAGTTGTTTTTACCAAGTTTATTTTGTAGGCTAATTATTAATGAATATATTTTGCTTCTAATGTTGGTTTTGTATGTCAGTCAGGAAGAACTGTGGGACTATTTAAAAAGGTAAAAGGACTGTTATAGAGCCAGCAGCAATCGGTGGGCCTATATTTTTTTTATTTTCAACCAGAGCAAGAGAAGCAGCAGGAACACATTAGAAAACCGATCTTTCTTTGATGCTTTGGGAACTGGATATATAAACCTCAAAACACAACTTTCAAGCTTTGGACATTCTACTTATTCTGCCTGTGAAAGAAACACACCCACAGTGCAGCAGTGGCTCATTAAAGTTTGATGTTTGGTTTGACAAACAATGGAATCGCCGCTGCAAAAACTATGCACAACAGTAAGATTACTAGTAATGGCAATACTACCATTAGAATTATGAGTGCCTGATAGTGAAATGAAGCACCAATACTTGTAACATTGGCATCTTTATTATAAGGTAAATAAACATAGAGAAATACCTTTTTTAAATGTGCTATTCATTTAAATTATTTTCTAATTTTCTGAGACATGCCTGTCTCATTTCCCACTGAAAACAATCTTCTTGGTTCAAATAAAGTAATATCAAATCTAAACCACGCAGGGACATAGAATATTTTGGGCTTAGCTGTACCTTTTGTCGTTAAAAGATCCCTACAAAACAGCCTGAATCAGGCTATGACACACAGCAGTCAATAAGTGCTTTCCTCCATGGGTAAAAGTTTGAAAATCTTTTCTGCTTAAAGGAGCATAGCGTAACTTCCAGGGTTTTTGAAGACATCTGCCCCCTCTGGTGATAAGTTGAAATCACACCAGTGTTGTGCACGTGTATGGGAAAAGAGGAAAAGCATCTGCCACTGCAACTGCACAAGTCTTTTGTTTAGAGAAATTATGTCTTCTGAGGTAAGAAAGCTATAAATATTGAATTTAGCCCGTGTTCTCTCACTAATGCATTGATTGTGGCAGAGACTCAATAAAGTAGCCAGGTGAACGAGAGTGTGCAGCACATCACTCCCATGCGCACACCCAGAGGATTCGGCCCGAATCAATCTCTCCTGAACTGACTAATCCAGCCTGTAGAGGCAACTCTGGTATATACAGGCCCACTAACTGCATGTATGGGAAAGAAAATAATTCATATTTAACTTCGAAACTTGCACTATGCACCTTTAAAGAAACAAAAGTATGTTGTATCAATTTATTTGTTTAAGGATAATTCATTCAAATATAAAATACTGTTGCCATTAGGGAGAGCTGTACTCAGATCAAGTTTATCAACTAAATTATGCTGATGTTAAATTGAAATTTCCCCAAAAAAGGTAATAACCATGGCCAAAGTGTCCAGTGCGACTCCAAACTGAGGACATTTTTAAAGTCTTAGTATTTTCTTATCTACAGGTTTGCCAATAAAACCCTTTTATACGATAAAGAATCATACATGCTGTTATGAGATAGCGACTTTTATTTGCTAGATCAGTGCATGGGATTACTGACAGATGCTTGCCTTTCTGCTCTCCAAATGTGTCTAAGTTTGACAACAGTGTTATATTTTATATACATCCAATTACCTTAGGTGGGCTTTCAGATCCAGGATATTCTCGCTGGTCTAGTTTGTTCCACCGTTGCATGAGCTTTATGACGATAGGTTTGCTGAAGTCCACCAGCTGGAAGCCTGTCACATTGGCGCCACCATGCATGAATCTTTCCAGGGAGATGTCCTTAAATCCCTGAGAGAAAAATATAAGAAGGTAAGACTCAAAAAAAGAAGAAAAAATAACTTTCCACATCAAATGATGATGAGTTTAGTCTTATACATAAACTCTTTGCACCTTTCATGAAAGATTATTCTATATACAATAAACAAAGAATCAGTTCCACAGCTGCAAGTGTGACTGCATACAGAGAGGCACTTCGCTGTGAAGAGGTGGTGAATCAATTTGGGACAGAGCTAAAGACAGTGGCAGAGTGTAAAGACATGTAAGCATTATCCCGGGTTGATGAATGCTAATGGCTAAAAGCTGTGAAAGCGTATTTAGCCTTCAGTATGTTTATAGGGCCCCCTTTCACTGTCACAGAGAAAAATACTGTTCAACAGATTTCAGGGATTAGGTTTGAAGTTATATTTTATTTCTCGATATGGGTTTTCAATAGCTCCTGACAGCTTCGAGCTTGTCAAGCGAAGAGAAATGGAAGTATACCAGCTAGAAAATCAGAAGAAATAAGTGCTTTTGGTAAGACTATAAAAAGCAATAAAATATCATTATTATTTTTTTAAAGACAGAATAAGGCCTTAACTCTGAATATTATATATTTACATAAAAGGAAGCAGAAAGACCAATGATAAACTCCACATTCTGGGGAAATACGGTTTGTTGTTAAGGTATAATAGCAAACTTTTGCCAGAGATAACCTCAAATAGTAAAATATAAGGTTTACAGTATCTCTGGCAGTGAGAAATTAGATAATAGTTTAAAGCATAATGTAAGGCCATAATTTCTCCTCCAGTATGTTGGCCTAAAATGGGAGGTAGACACCTTATTGAAGAAAACAAAAACAAAAAAGAGACAAACTCCTTCTCAAAATTCAAAAGCTAATATTATCAACATTATCTTTTTCTCACTCTGAAGAGGTTGCTAGTTCATTACAGGGCAAGACAGAGACTCACAGTAACTAAAGTAATGAATGAACCTAACAGTCATGTCTTTAGATTGTTGGAGCAGAGTGGAGTACCAGGTGAGCAAGCACAAGGAGAACATATAAACTCATATAAACTCCATGCAGAAGGAGCTGGGATTAGAACCCAGGACCTTCTTGCTATAACGTCACAGTACTATTTTTTTATGTCTTATCCGAGCTAAAACAATGGTAAGTGGGTCACTATTTAAACAGTAAAAGTCAATGAATATTTGTGGCCTTGGACCACATGGAATAAAATAATTAGTTAATGAAAGATGGACTTTTACTTAGCATTATCCTTTCCAACAAATATTCCATTTGTTAAGTTTTCAGCTTCATCAATCTCCTGTGCTGGAGGGCCAAATTTCTACCATTCTTAAATTTTGAAATCATTTGGAGTGCTACAAACGACCGATGGTTGCACTTTGAGCACTGGTTTAAAACTCCATGAGTGCAGAAGACATTAACGAGATCTCAGCTTGCCTGGAAAAAAGGCAAATGTTCCTTTAAGGATTTATTTAGCTTATTCCTTTGTTTTTCCTATGTCTATAATTTTTCCTGTTCATGTATAGCACTTTGAATCATCTTGTTACTGAAAAGTGCTATATAAATAAACCTGCCTTGCCTTTAACATCTGTTCTCTTGTCTAATCTGAACCCACCAAAAAGGTCTGTTTTTGTTTTCTCCTCAGGCAATACATATAGTATAAGAGAAACAAGTCTTTTAATTCAGCTTTAAAGACATAACGCTTCATCTTCTTAATGTCTGTGTGCCAGACACCTGGGGCAAGATGCAAAAATAATAGTAACATAACAAAATTGGAGAAAGAAACAAAAACACATCTTTCTATTCTCGCAGAAAACATTTTTTTATGAAAAAAAGTATAGTAGGAATGAGAAAACCTCTGATTATTGTTCAAAATAATCCAAACACGTTTGTTTTAAAATTTAGGTACAATATGATAATGCAAGAATTAAAAAAGGAGACCAAATTTAGTATGAAACAAATTTAGCCTATATTTTTATATTGATTTCAGCTAGATGATTTTAAGCTTCAGCGAGGTATAATGCTCATATGTAAGGATGGCAAGATAAAATGATCCCAAAAGTGAAAGTATAGGAATATTTAGTGTTAAGTCAATTTTTTCTGGAATAGTCTTATGTGATTCACACTTCTGAGTCATGTTTAAGATCAAAGCTTGTTAACAATGCATCCAAAAAATAAGGTTCCAATATACTAACAATGTATTCATCTATAGAGGATAAAGCTCAGATTGCTAGTTATCTTTCTGTAATTCTGGTCCTCGTAATTTTTTTATTCAATTGTTGTAGGGTATTTTTTACAAACTTTCATAGTTAAAAGCCACGGTTATTATGTTTGACCACACCTAATAATTATTGCAAAAAACAAGGAATAAGGGCTGGGGGTGGCTGGTAGTTAGTATTAAAGAGTACCTGTAAAAGTTTTAGAGGTTGTCTTCTTCCCAGTAATTACATATACCCAAAATAATAATCTGTAGTGTTTTCTCTGTGCTCTAAACTCTGACACAATATGGGCTTGACAGGATGACATAACAACCGCACTGCATTGTGGGATCCTTGGGCATCTGGAAACCCGCTTCTGTTTGTTTACACAGCCTTCATCCACAACACTGTCTTTGTTCTCTGTTCTTCTGTTTTTGAAAAGTTGGTGCAAACACGCTGTGTGATTAAGTGTGACACTCATTTACATGATCGCGTCAGGGAAAAAAGAACAATAGGTTGAGATTAATCTGTTTTCAACCACCTAGTTGCTGATTTCAGATGTGGTTGAAAAATATTAAAGTAGTTAATTTTCACCATTCACCCAATGTGAGCAAGATGCTACCACCACCTTGCTTAACAGTAAAGTGTTTGCAGGTTTTGGACTTGACTGGCCCATACACACTTCTTGTCTCGGTGGCCAACTAGCTCAATAACTCAAAATCTGTCTGACAGTAAAACCTTTCTCCAGAAGACATTGGTTTGTGAGCAGCTGTGAATTTTATTTAAGTTGAAGGTGTCAGATTTAGAGAATTCTTTAGCACTGGCTTCACTGTGGACAGTGACCCTGGCATTACAACATGTTCCACTTCATGGCAGAGCTTAACCATACTGTTTCCTGGGTTGTTCTTGAATCTCCTCAGAAATCTCTTTTTCTCAGAAGGTGACCATTAAGGTCAGTTGGCTGAAACTTGGAAGCATTTGTTCAAACATGACAAAGATCCTCAACACTGTTTAAAAGTGTTGTTGGATTAAATAAAGCAGACTAACAACACAACTCTGTGGAAAATGTATGGGCTACACTTAAAATCCAGCAAAATGGAAGTAAACCAAGCTATTTTAATGCACCATACCCTTTCTGATATGAAAAGTGGTCCTCAACCTCAACCCTGTTGAAAATGTGCTTAAAAACATGCGTAAAAGCACACTCCATGACAGAGAAGTAAGCAATTTAAGTGGCCTTTCCCATTTCAGTGAAGACGAGTTGTCAAATATCCAGCTTCAAAAAGTATGTGTTCTCTCTGTGTGGATTACTGTGTGGATTAGAGCATCCACAATAAAACAAAACTTTCACCAAATTCTCTTTTTTTCAAATATTAAAATAGTTAATTTTTGCATAATCAGTCCATCCGCAAAAAGATAGAAAACTAAATAAATGATTAAAAAAATGATTACCACATGTACAACAATGATGAGAAACCTCTGATTGGAGTTTCACAAAGGAAACTAGAAAAGACAAAGCTGTAAACACATGGAACAAAGAACAACACTGAATTTGATGGTTCTGGGTCCCGGTGTCTGACCTTGTCAAGAAACAATCCATCTTGTAGCTGCCCATCAAAACTGCACACCAATTGTGGACTAAAGCTATAGTGGTCTCTCGCTATAGCAAAAAAAGGATATACTTACCAGGTTTGCTATGATGTAATGGTATCCTTTAACATGTTTCCCCACACTGACAGCCTGGAAAAAGGAAAAGAGGGAATATTACTACTTCTCTACTTCCTCATATGGATGTAATTTGGAAAACCAGTGGTTATTAGGTTCAGGGGTAGGGCAATCAGATATAAATCATACTTTCTCTATTTAGTGCTCCTTTAACTCCTTATTGATGTTGCAATTATTTTATTGCTATATTCAGTGTTATAAAATAATCTAAAATCAGAGGGTTATGGTACAACTCAGTCAAAAAAAACAAACAAAAAAACACTGTATTAAAGCTATACAACTTTTTTGCTCATTAGCTTTTAAAGTACCCAGTACTACAAAATGTGATATTAGCATTTTGAGAGAGGGAGAAAGTAATGGAAAACTTTGGGGCGTTTTGCCACAGAAGACAAGTGCAAATTTCTATTAGTATGAAGCATAAATCTAACTAATAAGCTGTTCACATTTTTTACTCCTCTCGCCCACACATATCAGCAGATACTGACACACACACTCATATGCGTGCACATGCACAGATCGCAGCTGGCAGGGACAGAAAAACAGAGCAGTCTCTGTCTCAGAGCAAGGACGGTTGCAAGTGCCGGTACTGCAGGACTGACTGTGAGGGGAGTGTGTGTTTGTGCATATATCCCTGTCTCGGTATACATAAACTTAGTGTGTGGTTTGTTCAGTCATCACTTAAGTCTTATAAAAAAAGAAAAAAAACAGCCGATTTGACGGTCTGGTAGGGAGACTGCTGCCTAGGAACATGCAGAGACGTTTTTAGGCACCCATTGCCAAATTTATTCATAAAATTATTTAAAAAACAACACATTAGGATATAGTTAACTGACATATTTACTTTGGTTAACACAATCAATGCAAGTCTAATCAAGTAGAGTAACTCAAATGATCTAATTGAATAATGACATGGAAATACTGTGCAACCAAATAAACAAAACTCTGCTCTGTCTCAATGAAATAAAAGTAAAGCATTGAATATTCTCGGTAAAACACAACTATTTACAAAAGAGGCTCAGCTTCCTATGGAGGTGAAGGGAGCAGGATTGTTCAAGTATCTACTTGACAGGAGCAATCTCCTTGGCGCACTGCGTCAATGTTAACTAAGGGCCCATTATTTTGCTAATAAAATCAAACACAGCTAAGTAACATCTTTCTATTTATTCATAATTTTTTGGATTAATCTCTACATAATAAAGCATTATATTTAGCCTGCTACATATAGTTTGTAATGTAACTTACTGAACAAAATGCTTCCTCAACTGTTGTATAAATGCTTGCATGTCTTGACTAAGGCCACACCCAGATGGAGCCGAGTACTTTATCCACACAGAAATGTTTGAGCGTGAAGATGAAACTGCACCAAGCTGGAGGAGCTGTAATAGGCGTAATACCTATGCCACACCAGTGAGTGGTGCGGTAACGCTGCCACAGAATTAAAGAAGGAAGAAAGAGGAAGTTGAGCAGGGCGAAAGGGACAAACAGAGAGAAAAGAGGGACCAACAACAAGGCAGTCTACACAAAACCAGTAGATTAGCAAAATGTGTTAGTGTAAAATCCACAATAAACTGAATTGTGTCTAAAACACAACCATAACTCTGAAGTCCACCATTGTTGTTTGTGTTAGCGCATGTGTTCTAAAGAAGAGGCGAGGTCTACGTTGGCTCGCATGTGCAAACACGCCAGAGTTTAGCCGGTTGTGTGAATAGGGATGTCCAGACGAAGACAGGAGGCGGCTTCAAACTTTTCCACTCTTGGTGGCAGTTTCAAATGTTGTTGGTTTCACAACTGCTTCATCTGGACGGGACCGCATGTCCAACTAAAACATTTGTCGGATAAAGCCAAACCTGTCTCGGTGTGGACGGGGCCTAAAGGTGACTTTTCCTACACAGTACATAATTTTGGTCAGGATGCTGTAATTATATAGTATTTTAAGATTGTTTCTATTTTCAAAACTTTATTCTGAGAGCTGCTTCACAAGGGTGTCATCCCAAATTGGATCTCGCCAATACAACTCCCTGTCCCCCAAAGTAACATCATTGCAACTACATCAACTTTCCTGCTGTCATTGGGTGAATTTAAACTTATTTCATAATTTACAATGTCATATTTTTCCATGTCAGCATAATTCCTGAAAATGACAGGCAGGGTGTTAGTCCACTCTTGTCTAATTACTGACAGCTATAGTTGATGAATCATATTGTGAATTAGGGTACACCAAATTACGGTGGCTCATGTAAATACATCCACCAGGAAATATGTGTGTAATTTAGGTATGTTGTAAAGTACATGCTAAAAATTTAAAATATTTGGTACTTTTGGAAAGAAAAGTTGTAAAAATAAGCGTTTCATTAACTGTTGAACTCACGTGGAACAGAAAAGGGTCAGAGTAAATACAAAGTACCCCCATGGTACAGTCCTTGCTACTTCATATGCTACTTCATATACTTTCTGTCATACTTTTTACTTCTTCAGGCTTTCACATCTAAATAATTAAAATTCCAAATGAAGCAAAACTGAAGAACTGGTCATATTTGTAAAACTGTTGGTAAATTCTCTGTCTTTCTGCTGCCGGTGTCTGCATCTCTCCTACCCCCACCTGTTCTCTTTGAAACCAACAGTTTCATGAGCACAATGTGCAAGCGATGTGTTATCCATGGCTGCTCCTTGTATCAAAAGGCAAGCCACGTAATTCTTCCAGCAGCACTATAATGTTAACTATTGTAGTTACCAAACACCGTCGGGGATTCCACAAACACTATTTTACCTGTCTGTCAGAGCGGGCATTTAACGGCTGCACTCAGCACTGCATGGTGTATCCTTCACTCAGTGCTGAGTGCAGGGTGGGGAGTTGAGGGTGTGGTTAAAGGCAGGGAAGGTATTTTTTTTATTTCATAATATGGAGGAATGAAAACAAATTGGGTTCCAGCAGAAAGAGAACTTTCCTCATCCAGGGCTGGAGCATCAATAAGGGTCTTATCTCTGTACGTGCCTGCTGCTGCTGCTGCTGGTGTGTTTCTAACAGAGAAAATAAAGCCTAGAACAGTGATTTATGTGAATCCAATATCCTTGTCTTGATCTGGCCTGTCCTCCTGTCTGCATTCAGCCCTCTGTCATCAAGGATTATTCACCGCACCTGCGAGCCTGCTGCTCAGCTCTGCTTCAATCAGCTGATCTCCCACACCTGTTTCCTGCTCTTTATAAGCCCGCTGCAGACAGTGCCACATGATTGAAAGCCTTTGTTAGTAGATGTCCAGCGGTCCTTTCATACCTATTTACTAGTGATGGTGAGATGAAGCCTCATGAGGCATTTAACCACTTGAGCCAATTGGTTTGAGAAAGGGTTCATTTCTCTAAGCTTCATGTGCACACGACACCACCTACTGGCCAGGTGTATAATCACAGCCAGCTGTATCTTAACACGTGTGATGCATTGAATTTTTGTCTATTATGACTCTTGGGAATGACTTCACAAAAGGTGTAGGACGAAATAATTTGTCTACATAAATTTTGTATACACATGTGTATAATAAAACATTGTTTGAATGTATTGTCTGTGTGTAATTATTCCAAAAATAGTAGTGACATGATATGGCATGTTGTGTAATAATGTTTTTCTGTGACTCTAGAAAAATGGCATGGGCTTAATCAGGCAGAGGACAATGAAAGTGCTTGTGGAACTAGGCAGGGGGTAGTGAATAGGCTAATGCTTGTGTAACTTGGATGATTTCATGCATTTTTATTAAGAAACAACAATTTCTCCACAGTTTTTGGTTTCAAATGATTTCTCTTTTTTGATACTACTTCTCCAGCCTTTGAAAAGACACGCTCACATGGCACAAATGATGCCGGGGTGCATAAATTAATAAGTGCAAGTATGTACAGATTGGGGTACTGTGACCAATGATTAGCCCAGTACTATACGGTCCCACAGTTTCCCCTCAGCAGCAACACTGAAGCACACAGAGGTTCCCGCTGCGTCTTTACGCACAATCCAGCTGCTGATGTCTCCTCTCTTTTCAGCTCAATGCAATTCTAGACAGTAACAGTTTATAACCTATATCACCTTTCACAGCAACAGGTTTCTCATCTCAGTCGACCAGACAAATCTCTATTGCTCTCCTCAGTGCGCTCTGGGCGGTGAGGTGGGAGGATTTTACCCGATGGTGCGCTGCGTGCGAGGGATAAACAGGGGGGAAATGCATAAATAAAAACTGTAAATGGCTCCTATACAGTGATCATAGGAGCTGACCGGTCTGAGATCTACCTCCTGATGTTACAAGTTCTTTAAAATGAAAGCGCGCACCCAAATTACAAGTAACGTAATTTTGCGCACCTGAAAAAAGCGCACGGCAGAGGCGCATCGAAGAACTGAGGCACAGAAATACGGTGCATGTAGTTAAAAAATGCAGAATTAATAAAAACAACTTATAACCAGACGTAGCGTTTTAAACTGCATCTGGTGAGCAGAACTGTTTTATGATCCAGAGTGCAGCCATCACTGGTTCTGAATGAAGGCAATATCTGGCAGCAGCTCTCTTCCCCCGCCCCCATCCCCTCCTGCGTACGTAGTACAGGACCTTACCGGCTCACTTTCACCGCTGGTTAAGACTAAAATTATTCATAACTCTGATCGCTCTTCCTGCTGCTCTGTTAACATGAACTGCAGCAGGAATTACTGATGGCCACAAGCTGTGAAAGAAGCTGAAACAGCTCAGCAGAAGGCGGAGTTTTTATCGTCCGCTGCCCAGATGGGCGTTGGGATTTTTATGCGTGAAAAATGCCATGTTTGCGTGTGACCGTGTGAAGTCAGTGACGGTCAATGCGTGATAGTTGAGAGCACTGATCTCCTATCTATCTATCTCTCTCCTAAACTCTCCAAACACCAAACTAACTGTCTCAAACTAAATAACCACTATCCAAACTCTGCTATCCAAACTATCAAAACTCTATCCACTCTCTCAACTGACCGCAACTCGCCTACAACAACCCACATTTTGAATGGAGCCTGTGGGGTTTCTAAAGCTGTCAAACCCCGCGCCGAAATCTGAACCACTTCCCGAAGCAGTCAAGTGGTACAGCCGGCCAGCGAGGCTTCGGACGTCATCGTTTTCGGCTCCTCCCCTAAATAAAGCAAGCCTTGATACGGGCTTCACGGAAACGCCCCCTCCATTACTCGACACACGCCTCGAAGCCTCGGCACATAACGTAACATCACTACTATTTACCACATTTTGACCTTGTTCATGTTTTGCTGGATTTTCCTGCCTTGCACTTGTTGGACATACATACATAGATTCTTATTTCAGGACCATGTTTTTGCGATTACGAACCTCGCCTAGCCACTTGGTTCTGTCAGTCCATCTCGGTTTCGACCACCTATGCATAACCCAACCTGATTCCTGGACTTCTATCAACTTTCAGCCTATCCTGCATGTTACCTCTGCTGTGAGCAGTCAGCCCTCAGCATCGTCAGCATCTGTATCCAGGTTTACATTAATAAACCTTTTAAAATACGGCATGTCTGGCTTGAATTTCTGATCTTCTGTCTGCCTCATAACAACTCTTTCCTATGATATTGAGGGCTACACTCCAGATCCAGAACACTCCATCTCCAAAGATGGGGTGTTGGGGTTCATTTTGGGGTGTTGCAAATCATCTTAGGCCAGTGGTCCCAAACTCCAGTCCTCGAGAGCCAGTGTCCTGTAACTTTTAGATGTGTCTCTGCTTCAACACACCTGAATCCAATATGAGTTCTGTTGTCATATCAAGCTGCACAGAGCTCTGCACAGCTTGATTGTATTTAATGCAGGTGTGTGGAGCAAGGGACACATCTAAAAGCTGCAGGACCGGCTCTCAAGGATTTGAGTTTCAGGTCACTGCCACCAATGGCTCTGGAAGCAAAGACTTCAGTGACAATTCACCTTGTGAATCACCCTATAAAGTCTTGAATAGACTTTACAAACCTCTCAAAGCTGCGGTTATTCTTGTTGCTAATGTACCTATTTTTAACCACAATTTTTTCCCTCCACTCAACCTTCTACTATTAAGCTTGGACACCGCACTTTATTAACAGCCAACTTCTTTTGGAGAAACCAATTATAATTGATTTCTGCTGCTACTATTTTCATCAACGCTCTGTTTAAATGACCTACAGTTTACCACTGCACTTGCTGTTTTGGAGCTTTTGCTCTGCTTCATTCTTTCAAATATTTGTAAAAAAAAAAGAAGAAAAAAGTAAAATCTGTTGGGCTCTCTTTGGCATTGACACAGCAAATCTTAATGCTACACAGCCAGACAGGACATGTTTAAAAAAACAAAACTATTTTCGTACAAACCTAGTCTATTAGAACCATGGCGTGCCCATCAAATCAAAGTCCTGCCATTGCCTGTAAGGATTATCAATTGGTACTGGTAATTTTGCTACATCGCTGTTTCATAAATTTGCACTTTTGAGTCTTTCATACATGCCTCAGGTGCGAAATGGTGCCCTCTGTCATCAGATATTTTATGCTGACTCTCCTTAAACGGTATTTTTCCTGTTTGAATACCAATGACAAGCACTTGATAAAAAAAAAACTTTTCCTTCAGTTGCAGCATGAACAAGCTTTGATGCATGTGCAGCCAATGTAGACAGGGTGTCCCCTGCTTATTGTTGAAATTAGGACTATTTTAAACATGTTTTGTGCAGAACTGCAGTGCATTTCATCCCACACCAGGATTTAGGTGATTTCCTGCATTTTGATGGGTTGAGGGTGGGTTGGAGCTCAGCGAATAAATGAGGAGCTAACCTGGCATTGGTGCTAAAACCGCCACTTCAAACCACACTTTGAAAATCTGTGTATAAGCAAAACTTATACACAGATTTTCTGTGTATAAGTTTTGCTTATACACAGAGAACATCTGTCCTATAACAGTCACATTTTCTGCATGCTTTTCTGGGCTATATGTAGATAACAACTGGCTGACCCTAAATAGCCTTAATAATCACTTCTCCATACTTGTCATTTGGTTAGGATACAAAATGTCTGTTGTTTCATTGTGATTTAAAAAAACTACATACACAAAATGTACTGATATGATCAACAATGAGACAAGAAAATAAAAACCTGCTGTGCTGTATTCTTACCATACAGATCAAGTAATGTAAGACAACTTTAATCACATCATGCATTGTGGAAAAACTGTGCAACTCCGTTTTGACCTTCCTTTATATGACATTTTAACATACCGCTTTGTTCTTTAAATACTCAAAACCATACCCTACAACTATGTCTAAGTTTGCCTGGCATTCATTTTTGAAGGACTGCATTAGCCCTAAAGTACAACAGAGGATGAATATTAGCAAATGAGATTAAGGTTTTTGAAGAGAAACCAAGATGCGTCATGCTGTGCATGATAAAATTCAGGAATAACCAACTTTTTCATGGAGAATTTTCTAGCTCCTTCCATTGTTTTATGATTAGGACATGTACTGGGGCTTTTCTGCTATTACTTTTTTATGTAAATGCATGTGTTTGAAGGGTATCTGCTTGCATAAGTCACTGGGTTTGTCAGATGTGCATACATGAGATTAGATGTGATGACAGGTGGCAGAACCGATGGGATGTCACACCCGAACCTGAAGTGAAGGGCTCTCAAACACACAGTTACGCCACCTGTCACAGCGCAAGGCTCAACCATAAAGCAGGACAGATAATCTAATGAACTCAGACAAGCATAAGGTGTCTGAGTGAATTCCTTAATGTCACGTATGTGAGTGCACTCTAAATTGCAATGTGAGCGGATGGTATTGTCGACGCTCCAAACACACACTAATGTAGCTGCGGTGGAAGATCCATTTTTCATTCCACAATATGAACTCCAAGGAAAACACAAATCGGTTTTCCTTTCCAGATGTCAAAAAGCATCTGGAGTGCAGTTAAAACTAGCTGAGTGGAGCAGGCAGATGCCTCAGAGAACATTACGAGTAAAGTGAGAAGAATACTACTTATATAATCAGACAATAATTAGCAGTACTTATTTAACAAATACTTCCCAACACTACCTAACTTGCATTTTGTATCACATCTCATTCTGTGGTTCAGGCCAATAGCCAGGATGTTTTGACACATTATTAAAAGCTAAGTGCTGCAAAGGTCCAGGTCAGCTATGAAATCTCTGCACTGCTTCCATAGCTCAGTGATGATAACAGTGCCACATAAAACTACGGTCGGGTATTTATTAAAGCTGTATCCAGTTATTTTTTTTCCACTGTGCACACAATCATAAAGGAGAGTCCTACATGAGGATTTTGTCAGCCTGTGTAGCAGGGACTTAAGTTTGGAAATGCAATGGCATTTAACAGTAACCATCCTTAAAAGGTACGTCAAAGTTGAATGTTTGCTTTATAAAAACTTGTTACTATCCTCAACATTAGATATTTTATTTTCATAAGTAAGAGCTGTGTAATACATTTTGAGCATACAAAAGTTACCAACCAACATGAACTAATTATTGGGACAAACATATTTCAATGATGTGCATGAACTATATATATAAATAAAAGTCACAGGTGCCACAGCTTAATAATTGAAAACATTTTCAAAACTGATATTTGTGTATTTTAATAAAATTTGAGACATGTGTTTCAAAGAAGTTACTATATCTATGTCTCAGAGAAACAAAAAATTCCATTAATATTTTTCTTCATTAGTAAATGTCTAAATAACTTTACCAATCAGATGTAACTTTACATCTGATTGGTTAAGATGTTAGGGTTTTTCTTTAGTGATTAATTGTTGAATTATGTACTTTAGCACAGGATGCTAAAAGTAATTAAAAATAATATTTTTTGTATGGTTTTACCATGCATTTGATTCAAATTTTGATTCTAATCCTGAATTTAATTATTTAATCAAGTAGTACATTAAGTCCTTTAGAATATATTAAAAAATCATATTTCATATCCATATTTCCAGTTTTATTCAAGCCGTCTAATATAACAGTGTACAGGACTGTCTCAGAAAATTAGAATATTGTGATAAAGTTCTTTATTTTCTGTAATGCAATTAAAAAACATGAAATGTCATACATTCTGGATTCATTACAAATCAACTGAAATATCGCAAGCCTTTTATTGTTTTAATATCGCTGATTATGGCGTACAGCTGAAGAAAATTTAAAAATCCTATCTCAAAATATTAGAATATTTCCTCAGACCAAGTAAAAAAAAAAATTATAACAGCAAAACAAAATCAAACATTTGAAAATGTCCATTAATGCACTCAGTACTTGGTTGGGAATCCTTTTGCACAGATTACTGCATCAATGCGGCGTGGCATGGAGGCAATCAGCCTGTGGCATTGCTGAGGTGTTATGGATGCCCAGGATGCTTCAATAGCGGCCTTTAGCTCATTTGCATTGTTGGGTCTGGTGTCTTTCAGCTTCTTCTTCACAATACCCCACAAATTCTCCATGGGGTTCAGGTCAGGGGAATTGGCAGGCCAATCAAGGACAGTAATGCCATGGTCAGTACACCAGTTACTGGTGGTTTTGGCACTGTGGGCAGGTGCCAGATCTTGGTTGTGCAGCGTTTCCTGCCACATTTCCCCCTTCCAACACACTTTTTGTGAATGTGCTTTGAAACTGCACTGTGTGAACAGCCTGCTCTTTGAGAAATTTCTTTTTGTGTCTTACCCTCCTGATGGAGGGTGTCTATGATGGTCTTCTGGACAGCAGTCAGATCAGCAGTCTTCCCCATACTTGTGATTTAGTTTACTGAACCAAGCTGAGTGTTTTTCAAGGCTCAGGAAACCCTTGCAGGTGTTTCGAGTTAATTAGACGATTCAAGTGATTAGTTGAATAGTCTACTAGTATACTTTTTCACGATATTCTAATTTTCTGAAACGGTCCTGTATTTAATAACTTAGTATTTTTTTAGGACGAGTCACTGTAAGCCTTCTACGACCGGAATATCATTTAGACCCTGTTCTAAGGATAGGAAAAGAATAAGTATGGAGCAGATAGGAGGGGGAAGGAGAGTAAGAGTAATGGAGATGATTAATCGTGTCTTCAAATGGTCTATTCCAAACAGTATAATCTCTGGCAGAAAACCAAACAATTTAAACAAGCTCTACCACTTCCAAAAAGCAGAGTGGTATCCAGAGAGAATTATGCCAGCAGCTTGTAGATCTCTGAAAGAAGCACACGGTGTCTCTGTATCTTGCTATAAGACATTTAAACAACGATTAATGGGGATCAATAAAATAAATGTGGGTCAGTAAATTAAATTTTTACGCTGTTGGGATCAGAGAAAATCCACATGAAATTCAAAGTTTTGTACTCAATTATTGCTCTTAAATACCATCCCCATCATCCCATCCCCACAAAAAAGTGTGACCCAAGTGCCTTACTAAAATCCCTTATTATTTTAACATGAACAACGAGTGTATACTTCT
This sequence comes from Fundulus diaphanus, assembly GCA_037039145.1. Lineage (NCBI taxonomy): Eukaryota > Metazoa > Chordata > Actinopteri > Cyprinodontiformes > Fundulidae > Fundulus > Fundulus diaphanus. The sequence continues at coordinate 30,300,995 of CM073124.1, forward strand.
GAACAATCTTTTAAGTCCGCCAAAGCTTTCCAGGCCTTACTACTTTAAGTCTCACATATGAACACATCCCTTGTTCAATAGTAATACTATGCATTGTATTTCCAGAGTTCATATTACCTGTTCGAGGATGTTCTGTAGCCTCTCAGGCTCCAGGTCGATCACATATTTCCTCTCCTGTCGTCGGTCCAGGTCTTCTAAGAGTCTGCGGTATGCTGCATCGTTGAAACTCTCCACACAGATTGCGCTCACCTGTTTTTACACATATTCACACAAAGTATTCATGTAAATATAAGCATCATATGAGAGTAAATTCAAGCAAGAAAAATCAAGTGCAAATTTACTATGTGTGTATGCCTATGAATGATTGTGTAGTGTGTATGTTCTATAAGATCATTTTGATTAAGATGTGTGCTTTCTGGCAGGTTTCCAAGAATGTGTCTGTTTGTATGTGAGTGTGTGTCCTGACCTGCCACGCATTCTGCCCCGCTCTCTCCATAATTGCCTGCAGTATTGCATAACCTAAACAACAGAGTTGGAAACAGAAGGAGACAAAGAGAAAATTAATATTGCTACGTGGTAGATGCAGTAGTTTAGAAGTTAAGTAGATGTCCTTTACGATCTTTACTTGTGATCTGAAATAAAGACCAGGTAAGGACAACGTGTAAACTATATTCACTTAAAAGGAAGCAGTAAAAGGATTTTAAAGCGGGGCAAATGATTAAAAAAATCTTGAAGAAACGGTGCTCTCTTAAATGATAATGATTTCTGTTTTCTTTATTATCTCTAAAGTATTATCATACTAGTCCATTCCTTTTTGTTACATTTCTTAAATTATTCTTGTGTTCTGTCTTTTGTGCATTTGGATTTATTTCTTGCAGTTCAGTGTTTATCCTTCCCTTTGGTGAAAAGTCCTCTTAGTTCATCTGTAATTAGTTTCCCTCCCTCAACTCCACTGCCTTCCTTCTGCCTCACCTGCCATATTTCCTATGATTAGCTCCTGTGGTTCATTCATCATTCTCCAACCCTGCTTCAAAATACAAGCTCACTGGTGCTCACTGCTGGATTATTCCATTATACTTCCTCCTACTCTGTTCAACCATTTTTTCTGCCAGTGCTGTATGCCTCATCTGTAAGTTTTCCTATTGTATTTAAAAAAACTGTCGACATTTTAATCCACTTGGGTCCTTTGCTTAGCTACCAAACAAGACAATTTCAAACATGATTTAAAAACAGATGAAACCCCATTTTAAAATATATGATAAAACAAAATACACCTAATGGTCCAATAGGTTGCAGTTCCCTGTTTTTTTATTTTCTTGAGGATTGCAGACATTTCAAAATGGGTATGTTTTCTTCTTCACTCAGCCGTGTTTCCATCAACTTTTTTATGCACAGGTTAATGGAAGTGGCAAAAATTAAAATAATGTCCTCAATTTAGCAAAATGGTTTTTAGACTCGCTTGAGGTGGTTTTTGGTTTTTAAAAATAGTTGATACGCAAAACAGGAGATGGAAACACATTAACTGAATAAGTTCTGACGTAGCGAACATGAACCTCACATGACTGATCAGCTGTTTCCGCTGGCAGCGTCTTCCTGGAGATTCCTATAACGCGGACAGAATTGCATTTCTTCCTCTAAATCTTCAGACAGCTTTTAACATTCCCAATACTAGTTGACATGATAGAAAAATTACAACTAGCCCAATAGCAACACTTTCCTAAAACTTCTCTTCATTTTCCTCAGACTAGCCATGCTAGTTTGCAACCTCTACTTCCTGTCTATTACAGCCATGCGTAACATCAACACCTGACAACATTAAGGTTGGTGTAGCCTTGTCAATTTGCTACAAACCAGTATAGATGGAAACATGCATAATACATTTGCATTTTTCTGTTTAGCGACATTTTAAAAGTTCACTCAAAATTCGCATGACATTTGGACGGAAACATTGCTATGTCTGACCTAGTTTGGGCCAAGCTTCAGCTGGTAGAGAGACTGCCTCACATTTAACAAACAGACGTTCTCAGTTAACCAGATGCTGCTAAGATGCACAGGTCCTGCGGCAAGCCCAAACCATCACCACTGAACCGCTGTGCTTGAAGGTCAGAATGAGCTGCCGACTAGTTGTTGCTGATTTTTGCCAGTAATGGCATTGTGCATTACGAAAGCCCTTAGCAGAGTCTTTAGCAGCAAAATTGTATTTCTATAAGGACATTGATCTCTTTTCAAATTTGTTCATCACCTGTATCCAGCAAACAGCCAATAAATTTACTCCTCTACAGGAGATGGTGCCATTTGTAGATGCTCAATTTGTGTCGTTCATAAACAGCACCTGGCTCCTATTTTTCCTATTAAGTCGTAGAAGCAGCATATGCTGGGTATTCACACAAACGTTGTTCGTTTTAGTTTTCATTAGTTTTTTTAGGTGTTGAATATGTTGTGTGCTTTTGTATTCTTGAGATCATGTAGACTATAAATAATTTTAGAGAACAGACATTTTTTATGATATTGTTATGAAAGAAACTTCAGAAATGAAAAAAGTGCACATTCTTTTTAATAGGACAGTCATTTAAGGATCAATTTATTCAGATCAAAACTGATCAGATCCTGCAAGGCAGTATAGCAAAGCTTTGAACATGAAATATGAATGATAAAAACAGCTATCCTAAAATATTTTTGTAGTTGACACTGTGAGTAGAAGGTGGCTAAACAAGTAAGGCTTAGACACAGAAAGCCAATATTGCAACTCACAAGTACATTTATTATGATTATTCTTGTAATCTTGGCCCCAAAATCAAAGCCTTGCATACATAATCATACTTCTCGATGTTTTTCAAAAGTCCTCATGTTACAACAACAAGCTTGAATTTATTTCATTGACTTGCACGTGAGACACCTAAACAAAGCACCACATAGGAGAATGATACATGGTTTTGCAAACTTTGGCACGTATTTGTATAAAGAGCCAATGCTCTGTGAAACCATCTTTTGCTGCAAGTGCAGCCTGGACCAAACCATGTTTGCTTTGATCCCAATAGTGTTTGTGGCTAACCTTAAATGAGACTTCTCATCGTCTGCTTTGAACAAAAGCTTTCTTCTTGTGACTCTTCCATAAGGGCCAGATTTTTGTTAAAAACCATTTGTCATCTCCATTTCCACATACACGGTACTTTCTTTTGGTTTGTCACATAAAATCCCAATAAAATACATTTTGCGCAAAATTGTGGTTGTAATCTTACAAAAATGTTTAAGCTATACCAAAACCTTTTCAAGGTGCTTCATCCTGATTTGGTCTGAGATAGAACATGCATGTAAAAAGACCTAAACTTAACACTTAACATCAAGCTAAAAGGAGCCATGCTGTTTATCTCCTGACATAATGGGAGATTTACAGGACAAAATGAATTAGAGTGCCGTGCTTTACCTCCATAGCCTCTATAGGTATATTAAAAATGCATTTTTATGTGGTCAAATAAATGCATGTGTGTTTTAGAGGAGCATTTTTCTGTGAATTATGTGTCGATGTTATCCACATAAATGCTGTCATTGGTTTACAAGCGTCACCTGCTTGAAGTGAGTCTATGCACCCTTTGATGTGTGTCTGCATTTCTGTGTGAGCATTGCATTTGTCTTTGCATGCAATTATGTGGGTACATGGATATTTGTGTGGGAATGAGTGTGTCAGCAGGCTATCGGTGGAGCAGAGCAGGGCAGAGCAGGGGACATAAAACAGATAACAGCATTACGGCCCATTTTCCAGCACATTACCAGCAGCAGGGCCTGATGGGAGCCTATAATGAAGGGTCCTGCCTTGGCTGAGTTACGGGTGAACACAGTCCAAACTCTGCGCATCTATCCTTTTTTCTGCTTTCCTTCCTTAACCTGTTTTTGCAGGCCTTATTCCTTTCTTCCTACAATGCATCCCCCAAAGATTGTGATCCTGTCTGTCTTTTTACCCCTCCTGTTTGCACTTGCTGCCATCTCTCTCCTGCGTCCCCTCTCCAGCCACACATCCAGGTCCGCCCTCTCCCAATCCCCACCACCTTGTGCATCTCCTCCCATGACTCACATATTTTCCGTCATTTTGGCTGCCCCACCAATTTGATTCATTCCCTCGTTCCTTCCTCTTTCTGTATCTACTCCCCTGGGTAGTCACCCAGACAACCTGGACCACATGGAAGTTGGCAGAGGCACAGACAGAGCCCACGCATCACACACTGCAGCTCTCTAATACCCCTAACACACAACCACACAGTGGTCTGTGGGGACTTTGCGTCATGTTTGACCCGTCTTTCACTCCTCGTGGCAGGGAATTTGTCTGTGTGCGCATGCATGTGTGCAAAAGAGAGAAAGTATTCCAAGGATTCCCATGACAATGCTTTACAGCTGGGGGCATAATCTGTTCCCGCTCCACTAATTTACGCATACTTCATGACTGCATGGTTAAATTAAAGGCAGGTAAATGCTTGAGGTACTTGGGCCAAACGCTTGCTTCTCGCTGAAATGAGACAAATTACATCCTTATTTCCGTAGCTTTAGTAAAGCCAGTTTAGATACATTTGCACAACCTCTCTCCTTTCATGGAAATGGAATTTAACTCAGATAAACTTTGAGAATATAAAGTACTTTCATTTGAAACATTTGACATTACGTTGTTCTCAGTTTTTAATCCCAAACCGAACCCCAATAAATAGCCAAATGACACCAAATGAATTTGGGAATCTGTTTTTCAATCTCACAGTTGACTATCCAAGTAGGGGCAGAGTTATAGGAGACAATACCTAATCAGATCTGACAATCGCAGCACTGCTAACAATGGAGCACTAAAATCAGTCATTTGGAGACTTTTAAATTAAAGCAGTGCTTAAAGCTTTTTTAAACCCTAATAAATGAAGGACTGCAAACTTTCAAACAAAATGCTAATATCTTAATATGAATGATCAAAAAACTGCAACAAAAAGGTACAGCTTTACAGTGAACTGTCACATTCAAACCACAAACTGCAATGTATTATTAATTAATGTGATTTTATGTGACGAGAACAGAAAACATGTTTTAGATTTTTTTTACTAGTTAAAATTTGAAAAATTTGGATAATGTGTTATTTCCTCTTATTCTCTTAAACACGCTTCAGTGCAAATGGGTTGGTTTCAGAGGTCAGTTATTTTGTAAACAGAGTCCACCTATGTGTGAGATAACATCTTGGAAAAACACAGCAGTTTTTCTTTTTTGAAGGTCTCAGAGGTTTATTAGAGAACATTAGTGAACAAACAGAGTCAGGAAGATCGAGAAGCACAGCAGACGGGTCAGAGATAAAGAACGGGAGAAGTTTAAAGAAGAGTTAGGTTATAATACAATAACGTGCTGTGAACTGTTCCATCCATCATCTGCATTACACAACTGCAAACCTACCAAGACAGAAAAAGAGAGCAACTAATAAGAGAAGAAGTCAGTTTTAAAAGTGAATGAGCTTAAAAATCGTGCACTCCATGAGCCTGAACTATGTATGAGCGCAGCAAGATCAAGGGAACTGAGGAAGGTCAACCTCAAGAAGTTATGTTTGCAGTTTGCCACAAGCCAGGTAGATGACACAATAAACTTGTGGTAAAAAGGGTTCTAGGGGGTCAGACAAGGTGGTAGCTGCATCCTTCTGTGTGCATGTTTTTTTTTTCCCAGCAGGAACAAAGAACCTGGTCAGAATTTGATGAGAGGATGGATGGGGCTCAGAACATCTGTTAGATGCTGCCCTAAACATACAACCAGAGCTGCTCTGTAATGATTTAGCTCAAAGCATAATAATGCTATGAATGACCCAGTCAAAGTCCAGACCAAAATTTCATTGAGAATCCGTGGCTTTAAAATTTATGTTGACAGATGCACTCTTTGCACTCCGACTGAGATTTCATTTTTCAATTCAATGAAATGTTATTTATATAGCACCAATTCACAACACTGCACTTTACAAAGTCAAATTCAATCAAATCATCCAGACAGACTGGCCAAAATTTTTCCTCTCTAAACCCAGCAGATTGCATTGAGTCTTGACAAGCAGCATTCACTCCTCATGAAAGAGCGTAGAGCCACAGTGGACAATCGTCTGCATTGTCCATGGCTTTGCAGCAATCCCTCATACTGAGCATGCATGAAGCGACAGTGGAAAGAAAAACTCCCCTTTAACAGGGAGGAACAAATCTCCAGCAAAACCAGGCTCAGTGTGAACGGTCATCTGCCTCGACCAACTGGGAGTTAAAGAAGACAGAGCAGAGACACAAAAAAAGGACAGAAGCACACATTGATCCAGGAATCCTTTCTATGTTATAGGGTAAACAGTTTTGCAAAAAAAATATTCACAAATGTCTCTTGAAGTGTAGTTTGTGGTTCCAAAGTGACAAAATATAGAAAAGGTTCAAGCAGTATGAATAATTTTACAGGCAATGATGTTAAATTGTTTGAGCACAGGGCCAAAGATAAAAATTTTCATTTTCTCCACCAGGCAATTCATTGTGTTTGCAAAAAGAACATAAAGGTTTATAAGTAAGTAATACTACCACACCAAAATGTGAATACATTATCAAGATATCAAGCGTTTAAGTTCTGTTACATCACTCAAAAACTTCACTCTATTTCTAAATACAATGACTAGCAATGCTGAGCAACTTAGCCATCTGCGACACCTGTGACTCTTTTCCATGTGTGTTTACCTCTGTCTGTGTCATATAGGAAGACAAATCTGTTCCAGTCATAGTGGTCGAGCAGGGACAGCAGAGCTCCTCTGATGGACGGCCGGAGCTGCAGCGTGAACTGTCCCTCGCCCTCGGTGGGGAAGCTGGGCGTCACCAGGCTGATGTGCAGGGCCCCGCAAAACGACGTCAGCGTGTTCACCGACCGCTTGTCGTAAAGGCCGAAGATGGCAAAGACCCCCCTCGAATACTGTGAACAGACTGATGTGATGAAGGAGGAGACGGAAGGGAAGGACAGAGGGAAAGATGGGAAATTGGATGAAATCGTGGGGGGGAAAAGGGAGAAAATTAAAGAAACTAAATTTGAAAGTTTACTAGGTGACGCAATATAAGGATTAAACAAAAACTTTTTTAAAACTTCCTTTGATTTTTGCAAATGAGTTCTGCAGAAACAGACCAAGAGGGGGAGAATTCAGAACACATGGGCCTTAATTAAATTCGCTCAGTGGAATATGTTTAAATTTGCCAACCATTTTAATGAGCTACCACTTCAGCTTGTGTCAGCCCCACACTACCTCCTCTTTCCTAATTAGACCCACAAACTGCATATTTTGAATAGTGTATGTGCCTGAAATTCAGAAATACCTTTTTAACCTCGACAGAAGTTGAAACTGCATCAATCACATTTATCTCAGAAACAGATGAAACGGATTCATGGCACCAGAAGGACAATTTTGCCTGCCTCTCAACATCATGTACAAAAAAATAAATAAAAATACAGTTTTAAATTCCAAGAGCAAACACTTGCACGCACATGTGTTGACATCTGAGATGCCCACCGGCCAGCAAATTTCAGACTTGGGTTAAAATAGAAAAATCGTTCCCATCAACTAGAACCGACGGATTTAACTGTATCTGCCGTCATTAAATAAATTACGGTCAAATAACCCAACCTGCTTAGAGCTAAATGTCCCTAAGAGCCATCCTTACACACAAACATGCTTGGAGATTCAAAACTCTTGACAGAGCCACAAGCACATTTTAAAATTGGAGTCAATTGCCATGGCAAGAAATGGCATTTTTAAAATCCACGTGCAAAGCAAACAGGAAAACAGACGAGTTGAAATAATTCTCACTTTACAAATGAAAGAAACAGTTAGAGTTTGAATTTAAAATGGTCAAATGTGCAATGTCTAAAAAGCTGCATATTTCTATTTCCCTGTGATGTTGTGCACCACAATCCTCGTTCATCCTCTTTTTTTCCTCCACTTCTTTTACTCTCTTTGGCCACATTTATCCTTCCAGTCAGATTCTTTCAAGCGTGTTTTTTTTTTTTTTGACACTGACTTGTGTCCTGCGTCATAACTCACTCTCTTCCCTGTGATACGTCATCAAGGAGTAAACGCTAGGACCGAAAGACTGCAGGGTTCACTTTTAGCAACAACTTTACATGACTCCCATAAGCTTTTTTTGTCATGTCTTTTTTTTTTTTATCTTTTCATACATTGCATCATCTATATCCCTGGATCCTTTCTTCTGTTTTCAAGCTAGACTCCCTTCATCCTCTCTTTCAGCTTCCACCATCCACTCTCTCTCATCTCTTCTCCCCTTCCGCATTTTATGACTGCCTACCCTCCCTCCTTTTTCTTCTTCTTCTCCTCCTGGGACTGAGAGTAATTCCATTATCAGCTATAAGCCTCAGTGGGGGTAAACACTGAGGGAAATGCAGCTTTGACGGTTCGGCTTGTGGCAATTAAACAAAGCCATGGCCTCTGCACCCGGCCGACGATAAGGCAGGGATTTAGTCTTAGATTATGACAGGAGCTAAATGTCTTCAATTCAGAGAACTCGCATATGAGCTGTACTCCGCGTGCGTCACTCAGTTACTGCTGAGTCATGCCGTCCTAAGTGACTTTCGTGTTGGGATTTACGAATATTCGCCATGTTTTTTTTTAGCGTTTCCTAGGATAAGAGAGACAGGTGAATAAATGAGACTGAAGGGTTTTAATTTTTTGCTGATAAACCAGGAAAGTTGCCATCACCGAATTGCTTACATATTGTGAACTAAATCATTGAGGAAATTAATTTTATTACGGCGAGTTTAAAAAGACTTCATCAAAAATGAAAATAGGAGTACAAAGGATTAAAGCCGGACAAAGCAGGGGATGTATGCTTGTAAACACAATTAACCAATCAGCCAGCCACATGACGGCAACTCAGTGTGATTAAATATCCAACAAAATTCTCACTGTTTTCAAATTCAAAATCTAAAAATGTTTTTGCCTGTGCCCTGGATTACATTAATGTGATTTATATGCACACTTCCTCTCAAGTTAAAAGTTTCTTTTTATTGCTTGGTAAGTGATAAGTGTTGTCTATGCTTGCATACTTTGATGGCAGATGCAGTATTTCTAATGTAATGACAGTATTTATGAATTGGGATATTATCCCAAATTCTCGTTTTATAGAGAAAAAAAAAACAGTTTTTTCCTATGGTTTGCCTAGATGGGGAAAATATTTTTAGATAGAAACAATTTTCAAAAGTTCTCATTCATAAATATTTTTTTGTGACACTAGTCACACTAGATGTGCGACAAAGGTCCACAGGGCAGGGTTGAACCTGGGGTGGACACTTTGAGGACTAAAGCTTCCATATGTGGGTTGTGTGTGCTACCCATGTGCCACCGACATGCCCCAGAAGGTAATCACATGTAAAATATCAATACTCCCAGTTAGTTAAGACCGTGAGAGAGGCTGTGGTAGACTTTCAGCAGGTTACAGGAAGGTAGAACAGAGCTCAACAAAGTTTGTTGTGTTTTTCCTTTTCATTTTTCAACCACTGTCTGTTATGGATCATGGTAATGTTGGCAGCCTTTTGGAAATCTCAGTGTTAAGGTAATGATGACAGTATAATCCAGTGATCTTTTTGGTAGACAGGTGATTTATGTTTATTGGTAGATCAACTGGGTTCTTTGATAACACATTTCTGTGCTCTAATTTTAGATTTATATTGGTACGATTACTCAAATATCTTACGCTTAGTTTCATAGTAAATCTTTATATTTTCCCTCAGAACATCACACAAGCAGGTTTTAAATATTACATGGAAAGAAAAGACATGGGGTCTGTTTAGTCTGATAAAGAAACCTTTTCTGTTGTAAGTTTTAGGTCTTCTTTCTTTAGAGACAAACATTAAAACATGTATATCTGAAACATTAAATCAAACTGAATCTGGGTCTAGACAAGACCTGATCCGGGAGTGGATCAGGACTGCAGTCTGCAATTTGGGGAAGGGAATACACCTGGAGGATGCTTTGTATGGCTAGCTTCTCTTACCACAATAGGCAAAATGTAACATGTCACTCACATGTCTAGCCAATGTGTGCAAACTGGTCCAAAATTCCTTTCAAAATTTCTATATGACTTTCTGCCACAAACACAGCAAGTACAAAAGTACTGAACTAAAGAAGTGTTTGCTCACAGAAAGCTCCCTCATCTAAATGTATGCAGGGCAGTGACACTGCTCCAAACTGCAAGAACAACATCTCGCTTTACCAGTAAGGAAACACGTTTGAGATTACATTTCTAAATCAATACGAGATGTAACGGTTATGGATGTACGGGCGAAAAAAAACAAAAAAACAAAAAAAAACAAGGGGAACGTCACATCCAAGATGAGAGTATTTAGATGAAGGCTGGAAAACATTGGGATTTTACATTTCTATGTATGAGCAATACACCCCAATAACAAAGTATTTCTCTCAAATATTATGAATTCAAACACAAAAGGAAGATGTTCCTTTGCTAGATATTTTAAAGCACTATGTGTGCCATTGTTGCATTCAGATACAAAGCATCATGGGGGCTGGTTAATAGTTTATACCGGCAACATTCCTTTAATTCTGTCTGCAGCAGCCATATTACAGTAGATACAAAAATCCAGCCAGAGCAGTGACATCAAACAGCGCTATCAGCAGGGAACTCTGAAAATATGATCTCAAAAGTAGAAAAATAACTTATTATTATTTGACAGAAAAAGTAAAAATTACCCCTCCCCCCAATAAAACAAAACAATTAATTGATTATTTCTCCCCCTCTGTTGTTTTACTTTTCAGATGAAAAAGACGTGTGGCACTCTGTGGACCTCTGCATTTGGGACCAGTGGGGCCAGGCCCCACCAGATGTCATTGTGGGGCTCTATGTTCACAATAATCAGTGGGACAGGATCGTTCTTCAGAGTAACATGAAAGACAGTAAAAAAAGACAGATTACCTTATCTGTGGGGCACAAATCCTGTGGCCCCAAGCTTGGATCATCCAATCAAAATACTGGAAATGCACACGTTACGTTTACGTTCTGCTGGATAGTGTGCAACAATGTAGTGTTGGCTGGCCTTGCTAGTACATTGAAGGATTGATGGGAATCTTTTCTGTTCAATAAATTAACATTATTAGTGAGCCTTTATTTGCAATTTTATGTATATAAAAAATTACATTTAACTTATATACGTAAAATGGTATTTCTAGTGTGTTGGTTTATGCTAATTATCTGTTTCATTTATAATTGATCAAAGTCATGTTGTGTGCATCACATAAAAATGAGTTGGTGCTAATAGGTGTTGGGTTTTTGTGCCCCACTTAACTTATCATGCCAGAGACGCCACTGAAAAAGACACTTATCTTCTACACTAAACAGAGAGGTGCATGCAGAGTGCGCTCTCCCCTAGGGGGCACCAGTAGGACTTGAAGTTGACGGGGTTGTTACTTTATGGGGCTTTGTGAATTAGAAGGATGTCTAAACTCCTTTTTGCATGTGTTGGGTGAGCTCAGACTGTGCAATCCTTCAGCGAAATAAGTTATATTTGAAAACGGCTCTATGTTAAGTCTGCTATTTGAAAAGATAGCATCACTCTCTGCTCTTAAAGTCCTGCAGTTGGTTTATGTATTCAACCCACGCGACCCCTCTCTGAGAAAAAATAGTTTTGCATTTCTTATTAATTGGAAGAAACTTAGCAAATGTTACATTTCACTGACTCAACAACAACAGAAGAGATTTGACTGGAACTTCCTTGACCTCCATGCAATTATTAACTGGAATATCGAAAATTTTTTGTTTTATCTGCCTCTTGGGTCTCCATTAAAGCTATCTCTGACAACCTAAACCCTCGCTCCTTGTTTCTAAATAATGCCAAAACCAATGAGCCCAGACCACTTAACAAAATACAATCTTTCCTTTGGTCTTTTTGAAATTGTATTATTTATCATTACCTCCACTCTCCTTAACTTCCATGTGTTTTTTGACCTTGGCTTTGCAATTGAAGCACTCATCCTTTTTCAACTTCCTCCATTTCCTCTTATGATTTAAGCCTCTATGGGACTGTCTCTTTACAACACCCTCTGACAACACCAGCCTGCCGCAAGGCTGAAATGTGCCAGACAGTGGCGTCATTGTAATAAAACGTGTGCAAAGCTTGGTTCATAAAGCTTTAATGAGAGAAGGGGACCAGCGGCATGGTGCATCATCACTACAGTAAAAACACTGGACACAATGGGTCTCGAGGGACTTTCTTCTGCCTTTTGTTGTCTCCTACTTGCTTGTTCCTGCTGTATTGCATGTACAGTAATCAATTTTTTTTGGGTGTTCCTAATTGTTCTCTCTTTCTGTAAAACTGTTAGGTAAGGTAGTACGCATTTTTTAATATGACTATACCATTAACCTGAGTTCAGATCATTATCAAAAGTTTTACTAAGACCTTTGTTGGGAAATCTTTTAAAACCTCATGCATTAAAAACATGAGCTTTTTTATGTTACAGAGCAATAACTGAACTTGTTCTTGCTCAAGCAAAGTGCTGTGATAAAGTTTTTCCCCACTTACAGATTTCTTCAGTTTTTCCTTTTCCTTAACACATACTACATGTTTCATACTCTGTAATTTGTAAAGAAAACAAACCAATTATTTTAAGGGTGGATGTCATACAAGCAAACCTGGCCCAATGTCCAAATACAAAAAAAAAAAAAAAAACTCTTGTTAAATTTTGCATTATCTGTGATCGGAAAATTTTGGAAAGCTGGGAGCAATTTCACTTGCCAAACCTAGGTCTGATTACTGTGAGGGCAATCAAGAAATCACTAGAAGAGAACCTCTCTGAAAACCCAAAGTAGGCTAAAAAAACCTCAAAAATCAATATGCCATGTCGTAATCTCAAGAAATTCCAGAGCAGAGGCGTAACAAAGTCAGACTGACATCTATCAATCTGGAAAGCCTTACATACAGTAACCATTTCTAAGGCTTTGGGACTCCAGTGCACCACAGTAACAGCTGCTATCCGCAAATAAAGAAAACTTGGAAGTGGTGAGTCTTCTCATGAGTGGCCAGCCAACAAAAATTACTCGAATAGCACATTGATGACTCATCTAGTAAGTCACAAAAGACCCCTAAACAACATCTAAAGCATTACAGCTTAAATGTACTGTATTGTTGTGCTTTGGCTTTTAAACCTATTTTGAATCTTGTTGCATCCTGTAGCAGCTTGGGACTGCTTTTAACAATAAAAAGTGCTTTACATGTAAAATATATTATTATTATTGTTATTATTATTATTATAAAATGTCTCAGCTAAAGTCAGTGTCAATGATTTAGAAGAAAAAAAAAGAGCGTTTGAATGCAAAGACCTCTTCTGACCAAAAACAACACCAAGGCAAGATTCACATTTGCCAAAAAACAATTTGCTGATCAAGACTTTTGGGGAAATATTGTCTAGATCCCTTTACATCTGCAATACAACTGACACCGCATTTTAACATCGTACCATCAACACAGGGGTCAAAGTGTGATGGTCTGATGCTGCTTTCTTGTTTCAAGGGCCTGGGCGACTTCCCATAACTGATGGAGTCTACTGGAAAATTCTGGAGGAAATTGTCTTGCCATCAGTTTGTTTATAAGCTAAAGTAAACTTGGGTTAAGCAGCAGAAAAATTATCCAAAGCACACCAGGGCCCTGTTTCCGAAAGAATGGCTGATCTACTGTGAGTAGAAAGCTGCTACTCTAAGAAGTTCTACATCACACAGTCATACTCAGCGTTTTCGGTTTGAGGACAGGTGATATCCATCAGGTAACTAAACTCACCATCCTATCAACTCTAAGTTAAGCAAGAGCACGAACCTGAAAGAAGCCCTCATCAATGAAATGCAGATAACGCGAATAACCATGGCAACGGCAGGAAATAGGAAGCCTTGAAGTGCGCATTTACCACGAGTGGAATTAGAAATCCTTAATTAATGCTTGTGGGTCTCTGACTATGGAACACCTTTAAACTCTATTATAACTGAGTGCAACAGTAACATTCCTGACAGCGCATATTTTCTGCATCACCTACGTTATTAAAAAGCTGTCGTTGCCATAAAAACGAAGAGGAGCACAAATAAATTGTTCAGAACTGAGAGTGCCCTCTCGTTGTGTTAGAAGAGTGAGGTGCGGGCTGAGAATATTGAGATAAATTAATGACAGTGGTGAAAAACATTAACACTTGAAACTATATTAATCCAGAAATTATCACACATTTAATCGTGGTCTGATCAGCCTCTCCCGGCAAAGATTTCTGTGGAGTATTTGCACTCCAGCATACAGGCTCCTCCGGAAAAGGACACGCCTTTTCCGACATGTCCTTGTGCAGATTATAACTACCGAGGAGAGTTGTAGGGAAAACTCAGGGTTAGAGTTTTCCCTACAACTCTCCTCGGTAGCAGGGTTGTTTCACGGAGTAATTTGGTGTCATAATTTGACTCAGAGTAAAGGCTTCTGAGCTTTCTGAAATGGAAAAGCCAGGGTAAGCAGGGATTTACGCCAGACTCTGGATATCCACTAACCCAGCTTTCTGAAACTACAAAATGAGGGCATAGGAGTGGCCTAGTCAAAGTCCAGACTTAAATCCAACTATATGTTGTGCTTTATATTTAAAAAAAGTTGTTAATTTTTGAAAATTGCAGGTTTTGAATAATTCTGAGAGGAAGAGAGCACTTAAATTCTTAAATTCTTAAATACTCATTAGAACTCACTGCAAATGCTTAATGATGGTTGTTGCCTCCAAGGGTTTCAAAAAAATGTTTAGGTTTAAATTATTATGTTAATATCTGTTTCAGGATCTGAAACTTTTAACAGTAAGAGAACAATAGCAAAAAAAAAGAAAATGTGGGTGCAAATACCTTTTTACAGTAGCGCATTTTTCACGTTATGCATTTACTCTCTCCCTTACGCTTCCTAACCTACACTCTTTTAGTTTTATTTTGGTTTTAATATGTTTAGAAAGTGCTCTTTTTTCCAGAAAGCAAAGCACACGCAGATTAACCTACTACTGATTAAACTGTCAAGGCATTTCAACACGGCTTAGCACCAAACGTTGTGCGCACAACTAAAAACACAGTCACCTTTGGAATCATTCACGAGAACGATCAACTCTGCTCTGTCGTACACAACCTCCAGACTTTCTGTCCTGACGCTGCAGTTGGTTTCTCCTTGTTAGTTTGAATAACACATAACACATAACGTACATCATCCAGACAGCTCACTCTGCAAAATACTGTGAGCTCTCTCGTTACCAGGAGCCAAGGTAGAAATAAAGTGTACACATCATTGTAAATGAGGGATACAAGATAGTTTAAAAGCCATGAAGTGTATTTTTCCCTACAGTGACCTAAAACGCCTACAGTGCAGCGCAGTAATACTTGGGAGGAGTGGGGATCCCATAAACAACAATAATAATATTTAATGAGTAATATAATTAGATGAAAATCTACTGCCCAGTGCCTCATTCCCACATTCATTGTTCAGTCTTTTTCCAGTTGTTATTCTTCGGCAGAAAGGTCCTCTGCATAGGTTGTGTACAGTGCTGAAAGAAAGCATGTAATTATCCTTCCACAGAAAAGCAAGTTTGCTGCAGGCATTGAATTTTGTACTGAAGCCATACCACTTCATCATTATAGTATCTCCTCAGACATAAAATAAGGTGAATATGGAAAGGAACAATTAACATACAAATGATTTAATCCTTATATCTAATGTAATTATTATTGTAAAAAATATATAGTTAATTGTTTAATTATGTAAAAAACTTAAATTGATTCTAATCTTGCTATGTTGGTCTATCTAAAAACACATTCAAGGTAGGTATAAATGTAAATAAATGCAGAAAAGGTGCATTTGAAACACCATTACCTGTCACATATATTGATTTAGCACGTGTGAATTGGGATGGAGATAATTCTACAGTGTGTGACTACATAAGATGAGATCATGTGTTTTTATTTCCTTAGGCTGGAAATTTTGCTGTGTATACACTCTATGTCGTAAAATTCTTATTACCTAAATTAATCAGAAACTAGGTCTGTATGCATTCAGTTGAAGCTTCTCCAAAGATTTGCCATGAGTGCATCTTCATCCCTGTACACAGATGGAGTGTCTGCATAGCAGAGCATAAGATTAGGTAACATGCAGTATCATCAGATCCTTGCTACAACATTGGTGTAAGGCAAGGCAAGTTTATTTGTATAGCACATGAGATCAACAAGACAAGTCAAAGTGTTTAGAAGATGAAAAAAAAGGAAGTACATTGCAGTGGCATTATCAATGATAGTAAAAACAGTAAACACACTATAGACTGAAAGCAAATTATGTCTCAATTAAGAGCTTAAAAGGAGGACCAATGCCACTCAAAGCACTTTTTAGGCTTGACTTAAAATAACTGAGCAGGTATCAGCATTTTTTTTCCAGTTATCTGAAAGTTTTTTCTAGATTCGTGCTGCATAAAAACTGAAAGCTGCTTCTCTATATTTGGTCCTGATTCTGAAGATGCAGAGTAAACTTGAACTATAAAATCTTAGTGGAGGTTGACACAACAACAACTCTTTAGTTTACTTCAGTTTTTTTTCAATAGAAGATTAAGGCACATCCTTCCATTGATTCAATGCATCTATTCAACACTCACCTGGTGCCATTGTAATGTAGAGCTGTGTCTCATCAGCATAGTTATGGTAACTTGTCTTGTTTGTTATCATTTGAACAAGTGTGAGCATGTAGACTTCAAATAGGAGCGTCTCCAAGATAAAACCTTGGAAAACCCTTGTTGGTTCATACATGAAATTTTGCTGCAATCCTGCTTTGCTCTAAGTTAAGACATTTTAGTACAAATATACAAAAAATTCTAAATATGTTTGTTGGAAATAAGTATACAGAAATGTTTCTAAGAAGAAGTAAGGCATGGTTGGATTGGTGCAAATCAGGATGGTGATTCACTGACAGAAGTGTAGTTCCAGGATGACCGCATCATGCGCCAACCTGTTTGCCTGCTAAGCAAACCACAGGGGGTCCAGCTGAGGGCCTCTAGTCTTCTTCAGATACTTTAACATCAGTCATTTAAAGGAATTCATTACAGAACAGACTGGCCACTGGCCTGTAGTCATTTAACCCAACAATAATGCATTTCTTTGGGACCAGGATGACGGTGGAACGTTTGAAGCACTAGGGAACCTCGCTGTGGGAAGTGACTTTCTAGTCACGTCCTGTACATGGCAGAAGCTTCTGGTGGACTCACAGCATAGAA
Source organism: Fundulus diaphanus (assembly GCA_037039145.1). Taxonomy (NCBI): domain Eukaryota; kingdom Metazoa; phylum Chordata; class Actinopteri; order Cyprinodontiformes; family Fundulidae; genus Fundulus; species Fundulus diaphanus. The sequence goes on from CM073124.1 coordinate 30,318,270, forward strand.
ATGTTGAAAATGAAGAGTTGTACAACAGATGTATTAAGACAAATTCCCTCTACCTTGAAAAGATGTTTGCATTCCCAGAAAATGTTGAAGTTATAGATATGGTTCACTAATTTGGCAGTACATGCATCTTTAGACAACTTGTTGAGCATCATCAGTCTGCTGAAAATCTCATCTTCATGTCAAACTGTCGGCAGTGGTCCGCTGAAAAACACCTCAATACTGAGACCTTGAAGTTTGTTCAGCAAATGAATAAAAATCCTTTTCAAGATTTCTGATCGTTGCTTCACAACATCAAGGTATACACTTCCACCACACTGACTCTTGCTGCTGAACAAAAAACCCTTTTCCTCCCTTTCAGGTTGATTAACTTCTTGGCTATGGAGTGAGACTTCCCTGAAGATGCTGTAGAGCAGAGGTCACGGATTAGCGGACCACGGTCCGGATCCGGACCCAGCTGCTACCTAATCCGGACCCAACCTCATTTAAAACATTTATATATTACTGCATGTTGTCCAACGACAGTGTCTAACTCAGGGGTTAAAGTTCTCCGTCGCTGCGACGGATTTCCGTCATTTGGAAATTGAGCGCAAAAAGTCCCGTTTAGACTTTTTATTCAAGGTTATAATCTGAAGCTGCTCTCAACCATTGAAACCTGGCAGAACCGGGGCATTAGCCAATCAGAATGAGAGCAGGGCGGGTCTTTCCAAAGCGGACATGGCCAGTCTGAGGTTTATCGGTGTTCATCATTTTAACTTTTGGGAGAGCATTTTAAACTGGCCACAGATGGTATGAATGAAAGTAGCGGTGGTCCAAGGTTTTCTTTGGATTTATGCAAACCAGCAGGTCAGAAAGTTCAGCAGCTGACAACAACTTCCCTCGGTAAGTGCGTCAATCTGCTCCGGCAGTTAATTAATGAATTATTTCCACCTGTGGCCATGTCGTCTGTCTGCGTTTATTCCCTCGCTGGTAAACACGGCGATCAACCAGGGATCTCCTCGTGATTCGCTGTTATGTTTTATTTAAACACAAAGAAGAGTAACGCGCTAGCTCAGGGTAATTTAGCATGACCCTTGAAGAACAAGAGTCGGACTGTGAAACAATGTGCCCCATTTGACTGGGTTCGATTGGGAAAAAGTAAAAAAAAAAAAAAAAACCTGCGCTGTTCTGAAACAAAGAAGGCAGAGCTATATCTGCTGTCGGTATGCAGCAGTGTTCATCTGATGAGCAGCTGCGCTCCAGGACACTAAATAAAATTACAAGGATTTTGATGCTTACAGATTGTTAAGAAAACTACATCAAAAAGATAAAACAAATAAACTGCAGCTACAACATGGACTGGAGAACGGGTTCTAACTGGGTGAGGCCAGAGAAAGTAAATTCTCAGAGTTTTTTTATGAAGTTAAAGTGGAGCGCGGACACAGGGTTCATCCTGGACAGGTCTCCAGTCACTGGGCTAAAATATAATCATTTTATTAAACTTCAAAAAAGTTAAATCATACCTTTTTATAAACTGTAATGATTAATTGGTGAACAATTACGGGCAAAGCAGAGACTGAATTATTGTCATGTGCAATCTGTGTCAAATTAAAATGTATTATGTCATGATAGTGTTGGTGATGTGTCCTGCATTTCCAAGGCTGTGTTTGCCTTGTATGATCATAATATTGGTTTATATTGAATGTGACAGAGAGCCAGTGGAGTTGATGTACAGGTGTGAAGTAGATGATGTAATGATGAAGCTGCTGTCCTCTGAATCAGCTGCAGTTTATGGAGGGTTTCTGGAGGACAGAGAGGAAAGGGAGCTGATTGTAAAGTGGACTGTGGACCAGTTTGTCAACAGTGTGAAGGAAGAACTTGATGCTGCAGAGATGAAAGTAACCCAGATGATGATGTGGATGTGGAAAGTGATGGAGAGGCTGTCCAGGATGACGCAAAGGGTCTAAAGTGGAAAGGTGGCAGAGATACAGGAATTTTCAATGGATATTTTAAAAGTACCAGATTTAATTGACTTTGCACACTAAGCAAGTGAGCCAACTAATGCGGCATGATGTCCACGGCCCGGGAATATATGGGCTTGCGAGAAAATGTTTTCAGTCAAACATTATTTTTGCTTCAACCCCTGTGCTAACTTCACTTGTTAATATGGCAAAGCCCTCCGGAGCGTTCCCAAACATATGCGCTTGCTCATACATACGGAGAAAATAGCTGATTTAAAGGCGCAGAACGAATGAGCACCTTGATATGTGCTTGAGGTTGGCTTTGTTGCCAATCAAACCCAGGTGTAAAATCCTTGCAGGGCAGCCTAAAGCTCACTTCTATCATTAAGCCATAAAAATGAAATTAAAAAAAGTTCAGGTGTTTTATAAAAGATGTGGAAGTCAAGAAATTGTCTATATACCAAACTGTGAAAGATTGTGGTTCTCTATTTCAAAAAGCACTTTGGATTTTAAAATAGAAAAACATTCTATTTTTACGTTGTTTTTTTGTTTAAAAAGTCAATGTATAAGGTGGGTGCATAAACATTTTATTTCAGTGTTAAATACTGTTTAAAGTATTTAACACTGAAATAATAAAATTGTAATAAAAAATGTGTCCGGACCTTTACTGGTTGTTGATTTTCTTTATTCGGACCCCGCTGATTTTTAATTAGTGACCCCTGCTGTAGAGTAATAGCTTGTTCCCCCTTATGTTTCCATTTTAAATCTGTTGGAAAGTAGAATGAGGTTCATCACTGTCCAAAGCTTATCCATGATCATCAATATTTTTTCTGAGACATCATTCTAAGACCATATTACTGACAAAACTAAGTGCTTTCACAGGGAAACAGAGCAAGTGGAGAAAGTGTCCAAGCAAGACGGGGAACTGAAGTAGCACAAAAACGTTAAGATAAAATGAATTCATAAATTTCATTAATCTTTATGCGCCATAGAAATGAAAGGCAGATACGCAATACTGTGGCAGATGTGTAAAGATCCAAAATGCTTTTTGACACTAAGCACAATTAGGCTATACAATTAAAAAAAATCCAAAACTATTAAGATTTGGATGATGATATAGTTATCTTCAGAACGCTGGTGGCACTATCTGGGGCAGATAAGAATAAAGTAAAGTGAAACTCTTTTAGATTACTTCCCTTTCAACATTGATTTCCAGTTACGTGGGCCAATAAAATTAATCATATATTTTAAAATATATAACCATAAATACTCACAAAAGGCAGCTTGATTTTTTTTCTTTCTTTGTGATATTGTCTAGTCTTTGAACTGTCATTGGGGGCATTTACACTTTGAGGGCAGTTTAGGTCACATATGTTCCATGACCCACCCAACCATCCTGTGTGTTGTTGTCACCTATGAGATGCTGCACTACATAGACTACATCTTAGTTATTTTCATCATATCATTTAAGGTGTGAAGGGCTGTGAAACTGCCTGGGAGGCAGTTGATATTTGACACTGTTTTTAATTTATAAGCAAAATAAAACAAGATATCCATATTGAAATACAGATACAAATGCCAAACATCTCATTTGGTGTTCAAGAACTTAAAACAGCCTGGCCGACTTATTTTCAACTACATGAGATCATAGTGATCTGGAGAAATTTAAACTTTCACATTTAACTTATTTTTCTGAACTATTACACACTTTTGGACATATGTAACTTTTTTGCAATATTTAATAAGTACTCACAGCTGTGAGGCTGCAGTGAAGTGAAAATTGTTCGAAGGAAACACATTACAAGCAGTGCTAATTGCAACCCACAAGCTATAAATTTAAGACTCATTTTGCAAGGAAGCAGCAATAAAGGTTCTGTTCATCTTACAATATCTCAGCTTACAAATATGTTCAGGCCTATGACACTGACAAAAAATGACAGAAGTAGAGTTTTTGTAATCTTGTCATCAATCAGGGACTCATTCGCCTCCGACGCAAGCCAATCAGCTTTGAACTGCTCCTCCTCGAAGCCAATCAGTGTCCTGGATCCGTCTTAAAAGAACTTTAAATCCAGCGCAACTTCTACCCAGCAAGCAAGCAGTCGCTGTGCGATGTCTGATCTGGACTCTGATGACCGGATTCAACCCACCTCCATCCCCTTCTCCACCATCATAGCAGCTCCATCTGGCTTTCCTATGTGCTCCTACAACCTTGTTCCTATTAGAGTGTAATTCCTCCTGGACTCTACAGAATTCCCTGTCATATCTCAATCGGTCCGGCAGAGACCGCCATGCTGAGCCTGGTTCTGCCAGAGGTTTCTTCCCAAAGGGGAGTTTTTCCTCTCCACAGTCGCTTCAAGCTTGCTCATCATGGACAGTCATGCAAACCCGTGTTTATCAAATTGGACATCTAGCAAACAGATCATCACATGGACTGAACATACTTCTTCTATCTCCACTCCACCACCAGTTTCAGGCCTGGGGGGATCATTCCTATTCTCATACACCTGCTTATGCATATTGAAGTATAATTCAGCGTGAATGTTCCTGCCGAGGTCTGAGCGCCAAACTCTTAAAATATTGTATCAATAAATTCTTCTAACTGTCTCTTCTTTCTGTGTGAGTTTTTCAGATTGAAATAAAAGATGAATAGATGTTCGGAAGACTAGAACCAAGCCTGATAAAGGGGCTATAGGAGAGGAATTTTCATTTTGTTATTTTATCACTTTCTCAACCTTCACAGCAAGTCTGGGACTAAAAGTTAGCCAGTGACAGTTGCCAGAAATGTTTTCCTGTTTTCCATTGACAATGTTACTTTCAGAGGGAAGGCTGCTAGCATCTAAAAGTGTTGGGTTAACCCTGGTAAACTGTTTATTTAAAGATGAGCCTCTGGAGACTTTAGCAGTCTTGCAAGGAAAGCTATGCCCCTCATTATTTTGCCTGCACTAAGATAAAAGCAACTAAATGATCCAGAGTCGGCACAGTAAAATGTATATATGACTAGATAAAAGATGAAAAACCTGTTATTGTTGTCAGTTGATTAACCAGGAAGTTGAAGGTAACTTAAATCACAAGATGCTTGTTAGTTTAAGAATTAAAGTCGAGAAAGGTAAATAAAAAACTAACATTAGGAAATTATGTGATGCTGTTAAAATACGTACTTCAGAAAGCTTTGAGGATGCTTATTTACTTAAAGCCAATATCCATTAAGCCAAGTACATTGGTGTGATTGATATACTGGCAAAAAATGGTAGCTGGTAGCAAACATTACCATTTCATCATATTTTTGTGCCACAAACCCTGACAGTAATAACCTAAGTAATTCATAATCAACCCTTCTACTGTTTCACAGACAGATAAGTCATTTTTAAACACACCTTTGACCACATGAGCAGCATTAACTTGAATCACTCTTTTTGGGACGAACAGCGTGCTGTTATGAAAAAACTGAGTCTATGAACATTTAGAATTTGAGTCGTGGGATACACAATGCTCTTAGGCCCCGTTTACATGACATTTTCAGATGAAAATGGAACAATTTGGTTGGGTTTTTTTTATACAACAACGCCAAATGTTTTCTCTGAAAACAGTTACCATACTGTAATGGTTCAAAAATGACCCATTTTCCATTGTTGCATAAACAGGAAAAAAATAATATTTCCTACAGGGGATTCCTTGGTTCATGCGCAGTATGACAGAAATCAGTAAAAATTAATGCACATAGGAGCAACATTACGGCTGCCTACAAAAAACCCCAGAAGAAAAACAAACAGACCCTTCTGAATATAACCAGAGCTTGGCACGGCTATAATTCAAACTTAACTTAAGCAGTAGATGAAAAGTGTCGTCTCTCCATATAGGAAAACTTTATTCTCTGCCATTTTGCAAGTTTATTAGTTGCGGTCACTTTTAGGCAGTATGCATGTACATGTACAGTTTCAAAGAACATAGCACCATTAGTGAGTGGATGCATGGGAATTACATTGTTTTTAAGTTTCTGCTGTTGCCATGCAAACAGAGATTGCAATTAGAAATTTGGTGTGTAAACATCTTAACAGAAATAGAAAAAAAGTCACGTTTTTAATTGTTCGTTATCGTGTAAACGGGGCCTCAGTTTAACAATTTGACTGAATTCTGTTTTTCTGTATGTAACGTTATCACTGCTGCACAACTTTTGGTTGCAATCTTAGCTACCTTGTGAATACTTTCTCCCATTTATAGGGGGTCTTTTAGGTATTGATCATAATTAACGCGGGCAACAACCCAAACACAACTGAAAAGCATAAGTTGCAAAAACTATGGTGTGTATACCATCTCCCAAAAAGGATCTTAAACTATCCATGATTGATTTCATCACTGATACAAGTTTGTGAGTAGTCTGTCTTTTTAAAACTGATTGATGGAAGACAAGCAAATATAAAAGTTACATTTTACAAGATAAAAAAAATACTTTTCTACTGACAGAGGCAGCATAGTTTAGGAGATGCAATCTAAACACAAAACACAAAGACAGAGTCTGGAGATCAATAGAATATGGCTGTGAGCAATGCACCACAACATATGGATTTCACGTGTTTAAAATGAGACAAAGCAGTTGCTGCTAGTGCAGCCAAGTGGTCATTTTGTCGAAGATTTTCATTGTGAATAACAAAAAATACAATGACACCCAAACTTGCTGGCAAATAAATTAATAAACTATTTTAGAGCCTTGCATGTTCTCCATCACAAGATGTTTCCTTTGTAAAAACTCAAAATCTGACAATCAATATTTTCAATAGACCATGTTACAACATCAACAGCATTAAAAGGCATGACGGAAAACAATTTAAACACCCTAACTTTTTAAAAGTTGCAAGACCTAGAGGTAAGGGACTACAAGTAAGAACACTGTGACCAGGATGTAGTTTGAATTGATTTTAATGTGTCTGGTTAAATCAATCTTTATTCACAGTAGGTTAAAGTTGCTAGGGCTTATCAAAAATGAAAAATTACTTCCATTGTTGCAACATTAACATATTGGGATTGGCTTTCTTTCGTGTGGAATGTGCCAATTTTCACTGTTCAGTTGCTGAGGATGTATTACGGACACCAAGCCTCAAGTGTTCTCATCAGCAGCTTTGCAAAGACAAGACAAAAGATAAAGCTTGACAATCAATGGTCTGGTGGCTGTGTTCAGCCACCTTATGGATTTCATATCAGGTCCTGTCTTCTAGAACATAGTTTACAAGATAACAGAGCCACAAATGGTTAATAAACAGGGCAGCGATTATTATGAGTGATAGAGCACCATGTGCTCTGTTGGTCTGTGTGTGTTTCTGGTTCACTGTGCTTGTGAATGAAGCCATTCATCCCTCTGTCTGCTTCCTTCCCTGGTCCATCACTGTCTAATTTCTCCTTTTCCTCCCTCTTTCACCATGCAGCCCCAAGCAGAGAGGGAGGGGAGGCGTTATTTCTTCTCTATGAAGGAAAGAAAGAAAATATTGCGGGAAAGAAAAACAGGAGAGGAAGAGAGCTGTTCCAAAACCCACAAGGGAATCTGAGAGCAACAAGAGTCTGCCAAGCAGACTTTACACTGGTAGGGTTGGTGAAAGAAGAAAAAGGCATTATACAAAAAAAAGACACAGAATGTGAGACCCCTGCCCCTCGGTTAGCATGACAAACTGGAAACAAGTCTTTAAATGTCCTCAAAGCTGCCTTACATGTGTCGTGACTTCAGCCAATGCGATTGCACATATACGCATTCAACTTCATCAGCTTTAGGTAAGACATGCACAGAGATGCCTCCTGGGATAATTAGAATACGTCTTTTTTTGGCTCCTCTGTCTCAGTACAGGGTTGAATATCAGGTCAAAAGTAGGGCCATGAAAAGGAAAAATGCTTCTGGGTACAACTGCTGTAATTAACCTTTTGTCAACTTTACTGAGATCGTTGCTTTCATTTGGAACTACCCCTTGAGCTTTTAAGCGTCAAAGAGCAAGAATTTGGTTAAAATAAACAAGGGTCTCTGGGAGACTACATCTGGGGCTACATAACCTGTTCTTGTCACAGTTTGTATGTACGGTAATATTGGCTGATGTGACTGCCTTATTGTTGCCTCCATATAACGAGTGAGAGAAGAAAAAGAGATTATTGACAATTAGCAAAACAATAAGGTTCTCAGCTGTAGATAATTTTAAAGTATTATTATTTGGCTTTGACAAGATGTGTGGAGGTCTTCAGAGTAACAATCAGAAAGTGTGGTAAAGTAAACATGCCTGGGGGCAATACTCTTTACAGTCTAGTCTCTGCAATGATTAAACTGCCGGGGATATAAACTGGATAAACACCACGTAGATCCTCAACCCACTTTCCCAAAGGTTGATAGGTTAGTTTTAATGATACTCATTTTTAAACAGAATTTTCTCTATTTATTGAGGCTGCTAGTTTTCTATGTTTATTGATAACATGTCAGGATTCCCAGGGGTGTGATTACTTATGGTAGCTCCCTGGGGATCCTGCAGTCTGTATTTATGTTATTCTTTTGTATTGTCCATCCCTAGGTCCCCATTTGTGTTGCCTGTTTAGTTTTCTGTTCAGGGTTTAGGTTTAATAGTTTCTGATATCTGTTAGATCCAGATTCAGATTCAGACTTTGTCTTTAATATAATTACTTTAGGAACACATTAAAGGATTTCATGGGGTTCACATATGAAATACCTTTATCTTTATAAATACATAAAGAAGTTTTAGAGACATATGCGGTCTAATTCAAAAATAATTCTATTCATTTTGGTTAATTTATGAAGCACAAATCAACCGGGAAAGGCATAGATAGATTCAAGGCTTTTGAACCAAGTCTGATGTGGTTTAGCTACCATAATTTTTTTTTTACTGCAGAGTGGAGACACTCTTCTAATGAGAGAGAAAGTGAGAGTTTTTCACTGTGTGTGATCATCTTCTGTTAATTTGAGTAATGGGTTTTACCTAATTGCATCTGTACAAGTTATGAGTTTTAAAGAATCTGGTTTGGTATTGAATCCAGCACACATAAGAACAATAACTGATCTCAAAACCTAATTCTTAAAGGTAAGGCTTTAGTACTGTACAAGCTATTCAACACTGTATGAGCAAAGGGATTCAGGAGAAAATGGGAAGCAAGGAAATTGGATGCCATTGCGACTGTCAATTGGTATGTGGGTTATAGCTTGTTCTATCTCCGCCAAATGAGCCATGGAATCTGATCAATCAGCACGTATTCCCCTTTTTATGTTGTTATCAGCAAATAACCGAATTCTGGTAACATCTCATTAATATCTCATGTTCATTTCTTTAGGGTCAGCACATTACTTGAAGCAGGAGGCTCATCAGGCAAAGATCTTTGTTCTCCCCCATCAAAAAGGCAAAGAAGCATCACAGACAAAACCGCTGACTCAAGTAGTCTCCATGCTTACCAAAACTGGAGCCTTTTAGTAAAAAGATCTCTAACACATCTTCACATAGTGCATTGATGTGCACGTGTTCATGAGTATGTGAAATTATCCAAGCTGTGGAATGACCTTCCCTTGGGCATTATACAGACCTCTTCACTTTCTGAATTTAAATCCCTTCTTAAGACCCATCTCTTTTCCTTGGCTTTTGACACAATCTGAGATGTTGACTTTGTCTTACTGTGTTTTACTTTCTTTAATTTTATTACTACTTTTATATACCATTTTGCTTACTGCTAAATGATTGATCATTTTATATCTTATGATTGTTTATGGCACTTTGGTCCTGTGGGTGTTTAAAGTGCTTTATAAATAAAATTGTTATGGTATGGTGTGAGTATCATTAATAATGAGGTTTGTATTCAACAAAGGCAGTTTTCTTAAGTGAGAAGCAAAACTGAGCACGGTTCATTCAAGAAACATTAAACAACAATCTATTCAAAAGTTAACAGCAGCTGCTCATAAGCAAATATGTGGTTCTCCTTTCTGTAAGAACTATAGAACCAGTGTGCTGCATCCATACAGTGCCTTGTTAAAAAATTCATAGCCTTTTAACGTTTTCACATTCTTTTACACAAATGCGTAAAAGCTGACGTATTAAAGTTTATTAAACAGGCTATTACAAAGCTGGGATTTTGTTTTTATTTGGTTGACCAGTAACATTTAAAAATGCTGTGCTTTTGTATTCCACCCCATTTTCACCAATACCCTTAAACCTAAAAAGATATGGCCGTCCACCTAAACTGAAATGGGAAGGAGACCCTTAATCAGAGAAGCAGTAAAAAGGTCCATGGTAACTCAGGGGGAGCAGCAGAGATCCACAACTCAGGTGTGAGAATTGGCAAACATAATAACATTTATATGTCCACTCCATGAATCTGGCCTTTATGTAAGTGTGGCGAGAAGAAAGTGTGCAAACTCCATCTCCACTTTCATCTCCTCTCTGTAGTCTATGTAGGGCAGGAGTATTGCTGCTGGACTGGACTGCATTGATATTAGAAAACAATGTCCAAAATAGATATGAATGAGAGTCTGGCATGGAGTTCTTTACCAATTGAAATATTCAGCTTCTTATTAAATTGCACCCTGTGATGGACTGGTTATCTGGACTGGGCCATCTAATCAATCTATCACAGGGTGGACTGGTTAGATGGACTGGTCCAGGGTGTAGCCCGCCTCTTGCCCAACGACTGCTGGAGATAGGCACCAGTCCCCCCCGTGACTCTGCATGGATATGCGGGTATAGAAAATTGGTTGGTTGGGGGTTGTCAAATAGCATTTCTGTTGAACTGTGAGTCAATGATGAAAAAACACAACACCAAGGGTTTGTAAATTTGTTGACCTTTTAGGACCAAAACAAAATATTGTTTGCAGTGCAGCATTATCCAAAAAAATATCTCTAGGACCTGTAGTCACTGTAGTCACTGAGGCATGTTATTAAGCTTGTAACACTGGACTTGTCATAAACGCTCAGGGCAAAATTGTGGTCCAGAACATATCTGCTCACAGCATGATCTACCAATCAGACATGCATGTACACATATATACACACACTCATAGCCACAGAGCACTGCATAATACTGTAAATGTGACATGGTAACTTCCCCCCACTGATAAGGTCTGGAATAGCAGAGATAAAAAAAATGGAGGGAGAAGGGGAGAGGGAAGAGAAAAGATGAAAGAGAAGAAAAGAAGGAAAGTGCATGTCACCTGTCATAGTGCTTTGCTGGGTACCCCTAGGACACAGCCTTTTAAACAGGGATAATATGTGTGTAGAGAGCGAGATAGAGAGATGTAGCAAGGGAAAGAGAGAGAGCGTTAGTGTGTGGGACAGAGATGTGACACCAAGCCTTTTTACTCCAGTCATCCTTAAGCACTACTAACAGTAGCTAAAACCCTCTGGGCCTGTCCAGTATGAACATAGTCATTCATCACACGCACACACACACACACACACACACACACACACACACACACACACACACACACACACACAACATCACAACCATTCATCACAGCGGTCAGACAAAGAAGTACGAGAGAAGAAGAAAAGGGGAGGAAGAGCTTGCACAGATCTGCTTTCTACTGCTGCGATGCTCTTGATGCATCTTGTTGTAATCTGTAGTTTTTATTTGCCTTGTAGTACTGTGGTTGTACTAAGCCCCTCAAATATTCCCAGCTTCTTAATTTCACACTCTAGTACAACAACCCCAGGTGCAAAAAGCCATTTCTCAGGACATGGTTCACCTATAGGTGGTTTTAAAGTAGATAGCTCTGCTGTCAAAATACCTCAGTGTGATCACTCCTTAAGAGTACCTGCCAGAACCTGATAAGTGTTCTGCTTAGCAAATGCACCGAGAGGTAACTAGGTCAAAAAAACAGCTTCATTGAGGTATGCGTCTGGCTCAGTTTTTATGAATTTAAAAGTGTATATAACTAATTCAACTGCATTAGTAATTCTCTATAGCTCCTCATAATCTGTTTTATAAAATGAACATAGCTCTTTAATCCCAGATTAAGAAACAACAACGTCCTGAAGGACGAAAGCTTTCAGCAGGGCGGTATTATTTGCCCATACTATCACTATACTATAACAGCTCTTCAAATTGGTTGAAAGAATAATAATGGTACAACTAAAAGAATTTATTATCTTTTATAGTTTATGCTTATGAGGGTTGTCAAAATAATATGTTATATCCATCCATCCATTTTCTAACATCTCTATCCCTTGTGGGGTCGTGAGAGGTGCTGCTACCTATCTCCAGATGTCAATGGGCGAGAGGCCGGGTACACCCTGGACAGGTCGCCAGTCTATGTCAGGGCTTATGTGTTATATATTCCTTTGTAAATATACATGATACAAGAATTATTGTTTTAGACTGTTTTAGACTGAAGTGTTGTGTGTCTAACCAGGTAGCCAGCAGCACAGGAGCACAACGGGGGACTATACTATCACTAATCCTTTTCACTCTGCATACCTCAGACATCCAGTACCAGTTCCACGACCGATTCCTGTCATCTGCAGAAATACTGAGATGAATCTGCAGTCATGGAATGGGGTATATCAGAAATAGACAAAAAACTGAGAACAGGAGTTGGTGGCATGCTGTGGAAACAATCATCTCATCTTGAATATGAATAAAACAAAGGAGATGATTGTAGGTTTCAGGAAAAACAGGAATAGATCGAACACCATTTCTATCGTGGAAAAAGAAGTGGAGGTGGTGGAGGAGTATAGTTTTCACCTGGACAAAAGACTGGGCTGGAAACGCAACTGTGAAGCTGTCTACGGATCAGACAGTACTTCCTGAGGAATCTTAGCTCCTTCCGTGTTTGCAGTAAGATGCTGCATATCTTCTATAAGTCTGTTGTAGAGAGGGTGACCTGTTCTGCCACCATCTCTTGGAGTTGCAGCGTCAGAGAGCCACTAACTTAAAAATGCTCAACAAGAAGACCGGCTCTGATCAACTATAGGTTATAATAAATCAGGTAACATTAAAGTAAACATTATATGTTGTACACAACCAGATACTAGCAAGAACCAAAGACAACCTACCCTGCTGACTCCAATTGATAAAATTAAAAAAGACCAAAAAGCTTGTTCCCTGTTTTTACATGTGCATGAATCAGATCATTGTTTACAATGTTAAGAAAATTTTTCTCCATTTAGTTGTTCAACTGAATCCAAGGTACTGTACTTCAATCAGGGATATACACAAGTATGCTGTTGTTGTCATATTGCTATTGCCTTATAGTTTTCAGATAATGTCTAGTTTTGTATCTAAATGTGGGTTAGGGAATGCATCTGCACTGGGTTAATTTGGTCAGGTTAAACATCATGGTTGCAGTCAATTATTGAGGTTTTAAAGTTATACTGCATCTGCAGGGCCTTCCAAATAAGACAGGGCCTTAGTTTTAGACTCTTAGCATAAATAATTAAAATGGAAATTACCACAAAAGCTTTCTATGAAACTGTAACTTTTGAAATTGTATGAGGCAAAATGTTCTTTTTTATTCTATCTCAAGAGTTTGATTGTCTGTGCTAAGTGAAAGCACTCACCTCCAACAGCTTTATAAAGAGCCTAACAGTGCAACAGATTGAGAAGCTGTCAGAGATAACTGTCTCTTACAGCTCAACACCTGTCACCTGCTGTTTCTGTGAAAATGTTAGATATTTTTTACATCTATAATTTTTTATTACTGACCATTTTTTCTTTGATGACAATTTGATGTTTCTACTGAATAAGCAGTGGACTTGGGACAATAAACAAACAAAACCTAAAATACCATGTTTTAGGTTCACCTCGCTGTGTTTTATGATGACCATCTCCTGTCTTTAAATCCACCAGGATTGGTGAAATTATATTTGATGGAACATCCCAAAAAAAGCAATGGATATATGTCCTGGTATTTGTGCAAGTGCATAACTGCTACACACAGCCAGATACACAGAGGCGCTTACAGGCGTATGCCCCTCCAGCTTGGAAGGTCCATGGTCACTGAGTGGGCCCACAAGATAAACCGAGCAGTAATGTAACAGAGGAAATGACATCGCACCTCTGGTGCTTCATACTTTACATCTCCATTCCTCAATTATCCCTTAGCTCATCCGTCTCCACCTGCTTTACATCTATTTAACTTCTCTGCATTTTCCAGAGTTGGGGATATGGCAATTCAGATTCTCAAGACTTATTTGTATTTAAAGTTTTCAGCTCTGTGCATCAATCTAGCTTAGCTTGGAGGGGTACCAACTTTAATTGTCCATTGACTCTTTGGTTAAAACATAAATGCAACCTGAACACCTTACAAAGAAATGTGGCGAGCAGTTGAACAATGAAACTAAAACTCAAAATTCCTGTAAATTCATGTTGTTGAACTTGTACCCTTACTTCACATTTACTACTATGGTAATGATCACCAACAACGGCTTATTAATTCTAAACACACATATTCACTAATTCTAAGAATATCACAAAAAATGCAGTAAACAAGAAATGCCATTGTTTTTATTTGGAGTGTTTGCATTGCTGTGTAGTTTTGTTTTATTTATTGTCTATTATTTATATGTTTTCTATAGTTCTGTTTTTGTGGCTGCTGGTCTCCCACTTTAAAGAGAATTTGATGTTAATGGGACTTCCTGGTTAAATAAAGCACCATTTCAAAAAATGTATTTAGTCATTAACTTTTGTTTTTAATAAGATCAGTTGAACTAAAGTAAAGTAATAAAGTACTATTTTATAATGATATTATGATATCCATCCATCTTCTATATATGCTTGTCCATGCAGGGTCAGCCATTGGGCGAAATGCAAGGTACAACCTGGACAGGTTGCCAGACCACAATTATGACCCATCCAAGTGTTTCTGCATGTAAAAGATCATACCTCTCTTTCTGAATATAACAAATAAAATGGAGCTTCAAGCAGGGCCTGTATGCGCTTCTCTGGTAAAAGTTGGGGCATTTTCCTTGATATTACTAACTGATATGTATAAATGCCTGTCTCGTTTTTAATTAGAAATGCAGTACACAATGAAACTAAAACTCCAAAATCCTGTAAGTCATATTTCTAAAAATATTAAAACAATGTGTAAGGAGTTAACCTGGCCAGCCAGATTGATACTGTGTAGCCCTCTATGTTCTGCACATTATCAATCTGGGACTGCACCTACTGAATCCGTTTGGGTAAAAAGCGGGACATTCGCAGAACTCTCCGTTCTGATTGGGCGAAGCGACACCTAGTGCCTGCCTACATAAGGTTGGTTTTAGCCAATCACTCCATCAAATGAAAATGTAAGTAGCAGATGTCATGACAAACCACAAGAAGGTAAGCTAATCAAGGCACTCCTGAATGTTCTTCATTCATAGAAGAAATCGTGGATCCTTACAAAACAGATTTGACAGCAGCAGCTACATGTGCGTCCTCCTGTGCTGCCATGTTTATGTTAGTTCGGCTGTGGGCTCAGCACTTTTTGCTTTCGTCACACCGGTATGTCCCGCCTTAAACCTATAATACTGCAATGTGGTTGGCCCGAACCGTTTTTTTGTTCAGTCGAAGCTGAAGTTGTACAAGATAGATTTTCGTGTGTTAGTGAATGCACAAATACCTATCTCAATAATCGATGGAACAATATTTCTTGACAACTCAGAAATCAAACACTTCTTGTAATAGCCTCCTATGAGTCTGTGCTCTTTCTCAAAAGTAGGTATTAGCAGAAAAAGAGTCCCAGGATCGCACTTACAGACCAAACGTTCATGTTTTAGCCCAACAAATCAGATTGTACTGACAAAAACATCTGAAAGTTGATGCCTTCAGATTCCATAGAGAAAACTGCATTGGGTTACAGGTAGTTCTTCCTATGTACATGTTTCCTACACATCGTGAATCCACACAATTAGTTGATAATAACATCCCTACTCCTCAGTTTATATAATGCACACATACAGTACAAGAATTATATGCTACACACACAGTCAACAGCAATTCAACTTTGCTTTTGTTTTTCTGTTTGTCTTACAGGCCAAGAAAACCAGGACATCACTGAATGTCATGACCAACAGTAAATTATTTCTGCCTGCCAGATAAAATTTAAGAAAGTCTCGCGACCAATGTTTTCTCTTTGTTAAGGGGTAAATCAGATTTTGCTTCGACGTTCAGCTGTACATTCCCACTGTACACAAGCCATGTGTTGAGGGATTCTTCACCAGCCTCTCGACATCTTTGTTTGGATGACGAAACCTTTCTTCTTAAAGTGCTTAGAGCTGAGCATATTTTTACTCACTGTGCCAGGGTGATTAAAGTTAAAAAAACAATTTTACCCAAAGAGCTTAGTACTTTGGAAAGTCTCATATCGTCTCATGGCAACTATGGAAATCATGACTTGCACTTACCCCGAGCATCTGCTAAGTGCTGCTGCTAGCTAAAAAAAAAGAGTTGCTTTGTTGAAAAAAGCCTTAAGTACTTTGTGTCTGCATTAGTGTATGCAAAGACAGCTCTTTAATTAAGCGTACCAGACCGTATTTATTTATATTTATACAACTTCTAAGACTTTTTTTTTCTGCAAAGGCACTGAGATCACCACTTTTAAATAGGAGACAACTGTGCAGTCTTTAACCTGCTGCCAGGGATAAAAAGAAAAAGAAAAGCCTTTTACCACAGTAGTCCATAAAGTCTTTGTCAATTCCAAGTGATTCTCATTAACTTTCAAGCAACAAGAAAGGTTAGCCTTATAAATGTAGCTAATTTAATAAAAAAAATGTTTCAGTCAATTGAAATCTCAATTAGACCAGAGCTATACAAACAGCAAGTCAGAAATAATTTTAAGAATTAGAAAACTAGGAATGTATGCAATATACTTAGTTGCAGTAGTGTTACGCTTTAGGTGTGCTTATGCTGGACCCGAGGGCAGCATCCTCCTGTGCACATATTTGTAAAGGATAAAAACACAGAAAGACAGCATCACCTTTCGGAGGAACATGTGTAGTAAAGAAGTAAGTCTTCACTCATAATTTTATAATGCTGTTAGAAAGAGAACATTTTGATCTGCTGGGGGTGCTCTCCGCCATGCTGCGCTGCTCTTATGGTGGCATTTTAGGGCAGGGAGGGCCTAAGCCCTGAGTAGATGTTATTCACATTCACACTTAATGCTCTTTTAAGAAGAATGTCACAGCGGCTCTTGAATGTTGAAAACTGGAACCAGTGGATGGAAGCCAGTTTTTCTGTCTGCCAGCATGTAAAAAGTGGAGGGTTTGGCAATTGAAAACCGTCCTAATAACTATTGAAGAAGACCTGTTAACAAACCTGTCTGCTAATGACATGTATGTTATTCTGCTAATGTGCCACAAACACTTGGAAATAATTTAGGCGAGTTAGTTTTGAGTAGGTTGCTTTGGCAGATGGGATTATTACATGCGCAATTATATATTTTTGGTTAGTTTTCTTAAAAAAACAAAACTTGACCAAAGAACAGTTGCAGTTGATAGCATCAAAATTCATTGGAGTAATAAGAAGTAATGCAATGATAATCAGAGACAAGTCAGAGTAAATGTCATGGTTGATGGAAGGAGAACCCAAATGCAGACCGTAATACAAGCAAAGGTGGATAGAAATTGACGTGTTTTGTTCCGTCATCTGTCACAAAGGGACTTGATTCGTATTTCTGATGGATGATGGAGGGTTATGTGTCATGCTGGTGGAAATACCCCATTGACTAAAATGACTATTATTTGTGATGGACCAGCTTATGTACGGATGATGGCGTACATGTGAATGAGGGGTCAGACTGCTTAAATGCTAAGAGAAGAGGGAGAGAGAAGGCATGGGAACCAGGTTGAGTCAATCAGATGATTAGGGGACACAGGTGAGGGCAAAGAAGGAAAAGCTGAGGGAGAGTAAAAGGCAGCGTAGAAAGGGAGGAAGCATCCTCTAAAAGCCCAAATAGGTAGTCACAAATGGAGGCTCATACCAAGCTGAAGGGTTCCTTATCTTAAAGAGTTTTTCCTTTTCATTGTCACCATAAACATACTCAATATGAGGCATCATTGGAAAGTCAGTGAACTGATGCAATCAGATGGTCTTTCTAAGAAAGACAACTTTTTACCAACTACCATTATGAATAACTGGATTTGGCTGCGTGGTATCATAAACAGAAACAAGCTGTAATGAATAACATTGAATATCAATATCTGTCAGTATACTTAAAGTATATTTCTTTGATCTGATTATATTGATTTGATCTGATTTTCTGGATTTGAATTATTTAGTAAAGTCCCATCAGAAAGAGTTTTTTTTAATTAGTGCTACTATTTATTTATTTGAATTAACACTGACAGTCCAATGTAAAGAATTCCCTTTATTACCTTAATATTACCTTATCTTAATTCCAAAAACACAGTTCTAAGTGGGATTTGTTACCTAACAATAATAGCAAAAAAAATTCATGAACAAATTTAGAAGGGGCCTGCTGCTTGGTACATACTTCTCGGACCAGCCAAAGGTTCTGTGACTAGGTTAGCACCACAGTGCATCAGGTTTGACATTACATGGAGGGAATTCCATACTTCCATTTAATGGTATAGCAGGCCTCAATAATAATAATAATAATAATAATAATAATAATAATAATAATAATAATAATAATAATAATGCATTTAATATTACTTGCTGTTGAGTTCCAAATAGTGAACCCTGATGAATATATGCTGTATTTATGTCAGAAAGGTTCAAAATCGACCCTGTTTCTTTAGATCTGTGTTTACTATGACCTTTAAGGTGTATCTGTTTAAAAATAAGCATACTTGGAGAAAATATTTAATTTAATGCTTTTTGTTTTTCCCCTTTTACTGTCATTGCCTTTTCTGAATCATCTATATTTCTAAAATCCAAAATCCACATCAAAAGGAGGTTTTTAATCCAGTAGAAAAAAAACACTGCTGAATGATTGTGTTGTGGTTAAGACTATCAAGAAATGAACATGTTTCTAACCTCTGCAGAGTAGCCAGTTCTGTTTGTAGAGTAAAAACAAGTGCAAGTGTAAAAATAGCCATATAGATTGCCAGAATTAAATAAGTTAAATGTGAAAAGAATAAATGAAGAGACTGTTTCTTTCAGTAAAATTTCCTAGCCTTGTTCTGTGAGTGCCCATCGTTCTGGCAAGAGTTTTATTCCCCCTGGGAGTGTGCTAACACAGAGACACGCTGCAGGGTAACAGCACAGTGTATGGCCCTCTTCCCCAAGTAAAACTTAAACTTTTTCCAGTGAAAAAAAACATGCACACATTCCTGTCTTATTCTGTATCGCTGTACCACACATTGTTCTCCTCTTGACATACTAAAATCTAAATGGACATTATATTAATTCAGTGTTGTTCAGGTGAATTACTGTTAGAAATGTATAATGATAAAGATTTTTTATTATTCCCAACAAAGATATCAAAAGATAAGTCTGTAAACATGTAATATCTAATAATAAAAATGAATTGCAGTTAAGTGCTCTCTACTTCAAGGGTTCCCGGGAAATGGATGCAGTGAGTCTTCTTAATTTCAATCCCCACAGTCCTCTGTGGAGTTTACTTGCTAATAGCTCTGGCTTTTTGTACGGAGCAGGAAGGATATACTAAGAAAAACATCTCATACATTTCAATTTGTCGTAAAAAGAAACTATGGAGATGGTAAATACATGCAAACAGCCAAAATAGAAAAACTCATAGAAGGACAGTCAGTGCCTTTCTGACAGGAGACAAATACAAACAAATATGAAGAAGATTTCCAAACAAGGTGACAAAAATACAAATACCAAGAATGCCTGATATTTTTTTTCATGTGATTATCTTGAGATAGCAAGAACAATACCACTTTATTACAAGGATAGTTTTTCTTATTGTCACAAGATTAGTAAATTTCTTTTCTTGGGACAAAAGGGTATTTCCTTCAGGAAAATAGTTTTGTTTTTAAGCTCAATGGATGAATATAGAGCAACAATCAGTGCTTCTTGTATTCCATGCTCAGTATTTCAGTGTTTGCACATACCGTATGAAGAGCTTTTGTCAGCTACCCAAGTGGTCCTGTTGGGATGGTGTATTTAAGTTCCATTTTTAAACTACATAATATACACTAAACTGGGAGAAAAGATTAAAACTTTCACTGTTCTCAGAAATGTAAAATGCAGTCTTTCCAAACAACTTTTCAAAATTATTTATAATCATATGATTTACAAGTTCTTGCTGTCATTTTACTTAAAGCTCTGGATTTAATAGTATATCAAAATGATAACACTCTTAAGCCTCTTTCACACTTACAATCTTACCCAGTAATTTACTGGTAAATTAGGGGGTCAGAGTTATGTGTGAACACAGCCAGAATTGATATTCCAGGTAAAACAGACCCAGCAATTTCCTGGGTCAAGACCTAGGCTCCATCTGAATACCATTAATAACAGCTCCTAGCTCCTGTTCATTGACTTTAGAAACAGCTTCATCCCAAGAGCTGTGAGGGCAATCGCCCCCTGATGGGAGACTACAGTCCAACGCTTTAAAATCACACCAGTGTTACTAGCCAATCATGCGTTTCAATCACCTTAATGTTACTGCCTACTTGCACACTATTATCTCAGAATATCTAAATGCACATTTCTGTAAATGAAGCCTCAAATCATCATTGCACAATAAGCACCATACTACCTCATTATCTGTTATCTGTGACTCATGAAGGACAACTAGTTCATATAATAATTTTAATTAATCTTTAATTAATCTCACTTGAACTTGTTTGTTTGTCTCTTATGTGTACTCTTAGCCGGAGTGGCCAAAAGAAATTTCACCACGGTAATACGCGGTGACAATAAAAAAATCCTTGAATCTTTGACCTGTCCTGGAGTCAACAGTAAGGACACTGTTGTGGGTAGGAAAGGAGCTTTGGACTGCTGTGGCGATTTCTAACAGCCTTTAACTCCGACGTCATTACGTGACGGAAACACAAATGGATGATGAGAGCCAAATCCAGGCCTTTAGCCTTCCAAAAAAGAAATACAAAGTGCACGTTCTCTTCTCTTCGGATGTTAATTTCCGTGAGTTGAGCTGTGCTTATACATCATGTCATGCAAAGGATTGTGGGATACCTTATAAACTCTTTAGCAGCAGTAAGGGACATTGCGAGGTTCCTATACTAAACTAGCCACAAGTGGAAGCATACAGGCTCCTTTTCCTACGCCCTTTCTTACTGACTGCACAATACGGACAGCACTTATTATGCCGACAGCTGACGCACTTCTACTTTGGCTAAAGAGTCCTTACTCTATAGACGTATTCAGATGGAGCCCTAGTATGATATCCGCTAATTTACCGGGACCACTCTCAAGTGAATAAAGCTGTTAATGATAAGGCACGCATTCGCGTGATTACGGAAGATGTTCATATTCTTTGTTTAGCTCTTTCCTTGATATCTGCAAATTGCTTCTCTGACAGAGAAATGTACTGAAATTGAATTTCTTCTGTAGATTTCATAAAGCTACTCCCCACTGTAAGAACCACTGGTCCTGAAGCAATGGTTTGTTGTGGCTAATCAGCTGCTTATGGATTAGTTTTCTTGCTGAAATACTTCTTCAGAGGTTGGCTTGATCAGTTAAAGTTATATCTCTTGAATCATTAACACCTGCAGGTGATGTCAGGTATAACCATTCCACAATTGCCAGGTTAAGTGGGAAAAGAGCTGACCCAGTAATTTACTAGGACTATTTGCATGTGTGAAAGGCGCTAATTACTGTTCGACCCGGGAATGTGGTCGCAGTAAATTACTTGGACTTATGTGTGGACGGGGCTTTATTAAGCAACTCTTACATATTACAAAAAAAGAGAAGAAGAATCAGAGGAAAAAGACACAATGCTGGGAATGCAGACTTGTATTTTTGTGTGATATGATAGCAATCAAAAGATCATGCTTTTCATCTTAGAGTAACAGATAAACCTTCTGCGAGTACTTTAGTGTGATATGTTTTTGTAAAAATTTTAAAAGGAAAAACCGATCTGTTTCTATGGAAACCTTTCATACATAAATAACTTCTTCCTGTTCTTGTATGCAGCCAAGACCCCAAGACATATTGTGTCTTACTTCATCCATGCTGCGGTCACCACGAGTATATTTAGTAAAACAGGGTGTTTTTTTGTTTGTCTAACAACAGGTCTTTGAATTGCCCAAATTTTCTTTCAGTAGGTGAAAACAACTTTTGTCCTCAATTATTTGGCATCCTAGAAGAAATTTTGCCAGTATTTTAGTGGCGTTTAATTATGATTCTTCATCTTCAAACTGTCTAAGAATGTCCCACATGCCTAATTTAAATGCAGGATTCATTCCAAGGCCTCTGCAGAACTTAATGACATGCTGAGGAGGTCACTTATCCATTTTAATCAGGTGTTCTGGAACAGGAAAACATCTATTATGGACTTTGGAGGTATTGAACACTAAAAGCAGAGGTGCAGTAAATAAACATAAATGATAAAAAAGAAATAGAAATTAAAATACAGGAAGAATAAGAGCCAAGGCTAAACACTATGTGAAGCTAATGTATACTTTACCAACAACTTAATTATGGGTATTAATGAAAAGCTTTTTACTAATATTTGAAAATGTCTCTATTTAAAACTATATATATTAATGACTATAGTTGGTTCAGACACAAGACAGTCCTGTAACCGAAAAGAAGCTAGTTACATACACCACTGGGCTTATACAATACGCTACACATGCTTCATAAAACATTCAGATACACACTCACAGTCTTATCTCCAAAAGAAGGTTTGCGAGAGCTGTGTTTGACAACTGCATGTCTCAGTTTCTTTGTTCTGGGGGTAGGCTGCTGGCGTGCACATAATGACAAACAAAGAGATCATTACATCCACCAAATCAACCAAAATGATGCAAACAACTACTCAAATAGACAGTGAAACCAAAACAAATACAGAAATACACACAGCAACATTGAACACTTAAATGCACTTACTGCAATGTATCCAAATGGAAAATATCTGTAGTTGTAATAACTGATAATGATCTACATTTTCAAAGCTGAATGGGTTGGCTTGTTATGCATGTTGTGTCCAAAGTAAGTAAACAACTGAAAAGTCCTGAGAGCTCTAAACACAGCCGGCTCATGAAAAATAGATTTGTTCTATAAAGGGAATGTATAAACTATACCCTTTCTTCACTTTTGTGTTGCTTTCATGTTAAGAATCTTGGAAATTATATTGGGTTGCAAAATTTGATAGCTACTCTTAAACCATTTATTGACATTAATAAAAATCAGTTTCTTAATCTGCGTCAAAATCTGTCAAAAACAGTTTTAAAGGATGAACCATTGGCCTATCCCAAGGAGATAGGCAAATATAGATTTATATTTAAAAAGAATATCAGTAAAATTATTTACACAAAATTACATTATGTTAAAAGTGGGGGATAACCTTAAGCTACAACTGGAAAGGAAACATCTGCTGCAGTGGTGAACCCCGCCCTCACTAGTCAATTTAGAATGAAGTTGTTCTTTTCTTTTCAACTTTTGCTTAGAAAGCAGACCAGAAAGACATATTTTACTGAGGGAACACCTCTGTAAACATCAGTGCCTGAAGAACAAGAGCACTCACACACGTGGAAACTGAAAGTGAGGTTTGATATATAAAAGGCAGTATTTATTATGTTTAAATTTAAATTTTCTGTTTAATAAACAAAATGCTGATAAAACTGCTGCTTCTCATCTCTAAAATACACAACAAATCTACTGCCCTCTGTTTCACCAATACCTGCCACAGGAAAAACACACGGGACTGTGCACTACAGACGGTGGAGATAGAATTTGCTTTTACATACACAAAGGTAGGGGTAATTAAGCAACAGTGTTACAGAAGACACGTAGTCTTTTTATTTACCAAAGAAGTTCTCCTTGTTTCTTCTGGCTGTTGTTTTCATCCCACTACAAGTCTGCACAAGAGAGGCTGAAAACAGCTTGCTGAGCTGAAAGCAGTTGTTAGAAAAAAACATCCAAATTCCCTCACCATTGTTCTTGGAGAATTTAAGAGCACAAACCTCTTCAGCGAACTTCCAAAATACAGACAGCATATTACGTTTTCTACAAGGAATAAATACACACACTAGACCAGTGTTACACCGCTTTAAAAGATGCATATTGCACTGTCACCAGGGCCGCTTTGGGACTTTCTGATCACTGTCTGCTTCATCTCCTGGCCAACCAATAGGAAGAAATGTAAAACTTCTAAACCTGTTAAGAGGTGGATGGAGCAATCAAGGCAGAACTTACATGCCTGCTTTAATTGCACAGATTGGAGCATATTTGAAGCTTCAGTCACTGACTTGAATGGATTTACTGATGCTGTGACATCACACATCAGTTTTTATGAGGACTTGTGTGCAGACCAAGGCTGCAACAGAAGCATTCTTATCATAGCTCCTACCTCCTGTTCCTAGCTCTTATTCCATGACCTGTCATGAGTTCAATAGTAAGAACTATATTGTGCAAAGGAAAGGAGTTTTGGACTGCTGTGCCGATTTCGGACAGCCTTTAACTCATTCGTCATTACATACTCTCTTCTCTCCAGACATTTTCGTTAATTTCTGTGGGGTGAGCTGTGCTTATATATTATATTACACAGAGGATTGTGGGATTCCTTATAGCTCCTTAGCGCCGGTAAGGGACTTCGCAAGGTACCCATGCTAAAGGCCATTGCAAGGCTGCCCGTTGTTATGATTTGGGTTTTTGTTAGTTTTTCCTCTGGACTTTTCCTCAGCCTGTCACCTCTCAGCCACTGTCCTGTCAGCTCTGCCCCAGTCAATTAGCCCTTATCAGATCCACCTGTTGCCAGTAAGTACATTCAACTCTGGTCACCTGTTCACCTGCTTACTTATATCTGCCTCTGCCAACTCATCCCTACCAGAACGTCACTTCTCGCGTCTCATCATTGCGTCTTGTATTCCAGTTTTGATGTGCCCTGTCTCTACTGGATCCCGTGTGCCCTGCCAGCTGGACTCTCCAGTTAAAGTTGCCTGTGTCTGCATGCTGCAGTTCTGCCTGCTTTCCCGTGAGTCCCAGCTGTTTGCTGTGCCTGTTCTGGTGGTTTCCCGGCCTACATCGCTTGGTCTGGTCTCTCCCGACCTGCATCATCTGGTCTCCTGCTTATCCCTGCCTGCTTACACCTGCTGCAATTACTCATCTGCTCAAGTCTGGTTCTGCTCATCTGTCTCACCCGCCACTATTCAGCCTCTCAATAAACCTTTTAAAAATACGTAACTCTGTGTCCGGCTGAATGTCGGGTTCACCAGCAGTAATCATTACACCCGGACTGTGTTGATATGCTGAGCTATCAACATGCAAACTCAGATGCTGTGTGAGAAGAATCACAAACTGCATGCACAAATTGCAGGCCTGTTACGGTCTGAACTCGCTGGTGGGAGGGAATACATCTTGGAGAAGTTGCAAGCTTGTTTTGGCGCAATTGACCACAAATTTGACTGTTTGGATTCGCCATTGAGATGTACCTGTGAGCCTTAAGGCAGATGGAAATTACTAATAGTCAGTGTGATTCACACACACAAAAAATGCTGTTATCTGAACTGGCTCCCCTATGTCGGCCTTTAAAAGCTGGCTATGTCAATTTCTCCTGGATTTTATGTAAAGAAGATGCTCTGCCCCGACCTGAATCAGAGCTATCACCTATCAAAGACTATGGCTTGTACACTACCTGAGACAGTGTTACTTACTTACACTAACACACACACTAACACATACACACAGACACACACACACATATGAACACAGCTATAAACACACACCCGTATAACTCACCGCCTCTGCATTACTTGCCTCTACTCCTCTGCCATTTCGCTTGCTTTCTATTTTAGCTGTAGTTTTCAGAAAAGTTTATCTATTTTAGATCCCACACCTCTAAGGATTTACTTACTTATTTACAAAATAAGTCTATAAATACAGTAGAAACAATTAAGCATACATTATTTTAGTTGTAGTTCTTGAATAGTTGGACAAAACTATTTTAGATCAGAGACCCCCAAGTATTTACTTAGTTTATTTGTTATTATGAATAGAAACAATTAAGCACTGTGAGTCTTTCTGCTTTAGTTAGAAGTTAGTTAGAAAAGTTGGACAAAGCAATTTTAGAGCAATGACTCCCCAGGATTTACTTATTTTATTTTCATTTCTTTGAATTTTGGTGTTGAAGTTTGTTACAATAAAACTAAAGTCTAGTGTTGAAGTTTAATGTTTTATTTTCCTATTTTCTGTTCCTCTGTAATGTTGTACAGCACTTTGAATCGCCTTGTCACTGTAAAGTGCTATATAAATAAACTTGCTTTTTTAAAAGAGCTATGAGAGGAAGTATACAAGCTTCTTTTCCTGCCTCCTTCTTTACTCACTGCACTATTTCGACTGCACTTATCATGGTGAGCGCTGACACACTTCTGCTTTGACTGAAGTGTCTTTACCCAAAAGATGTTTTCGTGTGCAGCCCAAGACCTTTCACAAATACAACGATAAACCATGGTTGAATTCACACCTTAGAATGCTGTGTGGGTACAAGGAGCATACTCACAGCAGTGGGGACCAGGCCCTGTATAGAGTAGTTCACGCGTGACGTCATGCGTGATGTCAGCGCTACTTCCGGGTTATGCCGGTAGGCAAAAGCAGGACTGTTCTCGCCAAACACCGTGACAAAACGGGTGAATTAGAGCGTGCTTTTAGTTAGTTTATTTTTGGAATCTAAACAATGCCTACAACTTGTTGTGCTCCCGGTTGCACACAGAGGCATTCCAAATCGTTGGATGTACGTTTAATTCGTTTACCGATCGCTAGACGGGGCCAGGAGAAGCGGAGTCGATGCGCTGCAGCAGCAGCAGGCCGCATCATTTTTGTTTTCTTCGTGCAATCATTGTGCAATAATGTGCACCAGACAGCGGCTGCATTACGCCCCGGTTCACGCGCGCTAGTACGTCTGTGTTTACGCTGCAACGTCGCCGACATTCAACCATTTCATGGTTGTCATGCTCTCTCATCTGTACTGGCCTGCCGTGTTTATAAGGTAGCTGTATATGTCACGGTACGGAACACTTGGCCAGCATTTCACCAACTCGCTCCGTCCCTTCAGGCTTTTGCTGTGTGGATCTGGCAATCTGATACCATCAACCATCAACTTACTCTTAAAACGAACTTGTGATACGTTATCTAAAAAAGAAAAATACGTCGAGAACTGGTCAGTTTCCTTCGTTTGCGCCCGCTATGTGTTCGCCTTCTGCCTACCAGTCCGGTGCGCATGCGCGAAAAACCCGGATGAAAACAATAGCAGTGAACTGGTCTATTAGCAGACCAGGAACAAACTGACAAAGGAGATCTGGGCAGCTAAGAGAGGAAAAACAGCTTCTCAGTTAATGACCCAGCTGGAGTTTGAAATAGTCTGAAAAAGATCACTGCCTGTTCCCCCCACCCTGCTGTCTGGCTGACAACCTTAAAAGCTGCTAACACAGATTTGAAAAGCAGCTGTTCACACCTCCCACCAATGCGGTACCGCGCACGTGACGTCACGGCCTTAAGAGTAACACCCCTTTTGCCGCACCGGTAGGGCAAACAGTCGTAGAACGCACATACAAACCAGCCATTACAAGCGCAACAGAACCAGCGATATGACCGACTTTGCAGCCATTAAACTTACCCAAGACGATGTCCCAGGCGCACGGTTTACTGGTCGCACTGTGGAAGAGCACACCAACCTTCAGCTGAAACGGTGGCTTGAGTGTCGAGGGCTCAAAAAAACCGGAAGACGGGCCGAGTTGATTCAACGGTAAGCTTTGTTTTTTTCCCTGCTCGGCGTTCATGCCTTTGTTATGATTTCCACCGTGCTCCGTTCACGTCGGCCTTTTTTGTTTGTTTGCAATCAACGTCCAGGAATCTGTATATCTTGCCAATAGGTAGCTACAAAACGATTGTTCACATCTCAGAATCTTTCGCTTAAGAGATTCAGGGCGTTTGTTTTTGAGTAAGCTATCCCGGTAACAGGGTACCATGTTAGCGCCTGCTAACATGCTAGCCTATATGCTATCATCACCCTTTCCACCGACAAAATGCTTGCTACATATGTAGGTGAATTTGGTAACTTTTTCCGGGTTGAAATGTTGTGTAGGCCGCCCGCACAAGTGTACCCAACGCACACATTTCTCGTTGGCACTCTTGAGTTTCGGGAAATTAATGAAGAAAACATCCTTCATATGCGGCCGATCAGCGTACCTCGAGTCGCTGTTGCACGTCCCATAGCAACAATGTTTATAAACCATGGTCTTAGATGTTGGAAAAAGCAGTCGTTTACCGAGTAAAACCTAGGCTAACGCACGTCTCTTCCACACCAAAACAGCGGCGCGTTTGGGAGTTTGCCCTACTGCGTACCACGTGATGTGACGTCATCGTGACGTTGTGTTTCTAAAAATAGCTCGCGCGCGGTACCGCATTCAACCACATCTCACACAACAGCTCCTGAGGCACCACCCACCCTCCTCTCCTCAAACCCTTTACCTGGATTTAAGATATTCAGGGCCAGAAAACCAGGAAAGGTTCAGGACCTGACAATGTCCCCTTTCATGCCTGAGAGTCTGTGCTGAACAATTGGTACCCTGCAGTTTGCCTACTGGGCAAACAGGTTAGCAGATGATGCAGTCAACCTAAGACCACACTTCATCCTACACCACCTCGATCTCCCAGGGACATGCATCAGGATCCTGTTTGTGGGCTTCAGCTTGGCCTTCAACACCATCAGTCTAGAGATCTTTCACCAGAAGCGTACCTAAAGGCTGGTTCACACGGCAGGATTTTAAAATATATATATTTTTAAATAATCCGACAATTTTCACAGCCTGAGAGACACACGTAACAATAAAAAATCCTAGATAAAACAGGACAGAAAATCTTGTGAATCCTCTCGAGAGCAAACGTGAGTTCAGAGTAAATAAATATGGACGGCGAGGAAGAATAATGGTGATAGTTTGTGGACTGATTTTAATGGAGAAAAAACACAACAAAAAGAAAAGAAGCAAAGACAACACGACACTTGCTGCACTGTGAAATGGGGGCGAGTCTGTTTTTTCTCTCTCTCGGAGTTTCCCTCACCTCACTTTCTGATTGGCTGCACGTCTAATTCAACAGGCTGCCTGCTCCTTTGTCTTCGGGAAACACCACACACACTAGGATATAGGGGCAAGACAATCCAGCATATTGAAAAACCCCGATTTGAGGTCAGAGTAATCTCGACGTTCTACCGAGCGGACACGATCATTCTTAGCACACCACACAGAGCAGTATATTCTCTTAAGATAATCTTAATAGGCACGCCAATAAGCGGCGCCTCTCAGAAAAGGGGAGATCGGGGCGACAATCGGGCTAAAAATCCTGCCGTGTGAACCAGCCATAACTCACAGTGGCAGCCTCTTCCTGTCAGTGGATAACCCCTTCCAGACAGGCAGCAGCTGGTGAGACTATGGGGTATCTTCTTCCACATAAGAACCACCAGCAATGGCATCCCCGGGGGTTTGTCCTCTCCCAACTCCTCTTCTCACTGTGCACAAATGACTGCACTTCAGCAGACCCATCTGTGAAACTCCTGAAGTTTGCAGACAACTCCACTGTCATCGGTCTGATCCAGGACAATGGCAAATGTGTCAGAAAAAGGACAGCCAACATCTCTGCAGACCCCACACACCCAAGACACAAACTATTTAGACTTGTACCTTCAGGTTGGCGCTACAAAGCACTATGTACAAAAACTAGCCACTACAAAGACAGTTTCTTCCCCCAGGCTCTTTTTCTGATGAAGACTTAACAGTCAGAGTGCCCATGTTGATACCATGCATATTTGCACCAGTCCAACCATGTCTTTCTCTTTTGTCAAAATGTGTATGTATACATATTTACTAAAACTATTCTTATTTTCCATTTTATATATTCATACCAAAAATGTCATTATTGAGAATAAAGTGGAACTTTTGTTGAATGAGTTTTAATTTTCCCCAACCAAATCATAGCTCACCATGTAAATATGTACACCTGGAAGATTGAATAATTTTGGTAAGACAATGCTGTCCCAGACCCTGGCAAAGCTGTCAGCGGGCTTGTGCATAATCACCACAACGTGGTCAACATCTTCCAGCAGACCTGATACATTGTGGAGATCTGTAACCAACCTTAACAACATTCAAAAATATATTGGACTTGCTCAATATCTGGAGGCTTCGGCACCCACCTGAGAGCCAATATTCTTTTGATTCTCTTATATATGGTACCTTTACCAGATCTGAACACTTTTAGTTGATTCCAAGTTAATTTCACATACAGTTAGTTCCATATGCTAAAGTATCCTAATTCCGTGTCATGCTCCTCTATCAATACAAATACACTTCTACCTCTACTCACCTTATTTTAATTGGAAATTCAATTAATCTCTAAAGGTAGGAAAAATCTTTTAATGACTATATTTTAGACAGGATTTCTGATTCTCTGGTTGTCAAGGATAATGGGGAAGTCTCTGACTTAGTCTTGCAGGAAATGTTTAAGATAGTGATGTGGAGCCACATTATTTCATACAAGATATGCATTAAAATGGCTAACTGGGGACATCTTGCTCGTATTGAGAAGGAGCTACCTGTTTTGGAGGATTCTTATCTCAATACTAACGATGATCACACCCTCAAAGCTATTTTTGACAATAAAGTACTACCACAATCATATGCTCTGGGAACAGGCTATACATTACATCTCTTAAAGGGACAGTGTATAACTAATTTGGCTTTTAATTGGCAAAAATCAAGTATTGCTTTTATAAATTCATATTCTGGCAAAGTCTAATAACATTACATCAAAAATTAAAGTGCTCTCACAACTTAGAATTAGTTGTTTATAAATACATAGGTGGCGGTTCACCCACCGGGAGACGCCATGTTGCATCGCCATTTTTGGCTTCTGTAGTAGTTATTACACGCTTAATGGCAAGGTCGTTTGTAATTCATTCATCACACCAATAGATGGCGGGGCTTTAACTCAAACAAAAACACTAAATTAGGAGACAAACCAGACCCCATGAAATTGGGGTAGTTCACCCAAAATTAATGTATCTTTTTTTAAGACAAACCTATATATCTCACAACCTTCTCTTTTAAGATTATAGACTCAATCATTATCCTCCTTATTTGGTCTGAACAACCTCGTTGAATCTCTGAGGCCCATTTACTGAAACCCACGGCGGATGGAGACACTGGCCTCTGTTTGCCACTACTGGGCAACACCAGAATCTGGGTATTCTGGAATCGTACCATAGATCCAACAAGAAAAAAGGTTCTCCTGGTCCTGATCGGCCTCTAACTGATACTTGTGTTGCTCTGGTACTCTTGAGTCCCTCATTAGTAGCAGTCCTATTTTCCTATCTAAACCTATATTATAAATGTCTGTGTGGTGACTTTGTCTTATTTAACTCGTTTAGGATTCTATAACAGATTAGGAGTATGCTGAAGTTCCCTTGACTTTCTATACATGCGCTTATTTCCAAGTAATCCTAGCTTTATAACAGGCACTAGGCAGAGAAAGCTCTGTCTGTCAATAAAGACCATTTTATTGGTGATCACTTTTCCTTTTTCTCTCGACTGCAGTAAAATTTATTTTTCCGCCAAACACTTTTTTCGTTATTTAGGACCTTGAAACTTTCTCAGGTAGTCAATCACTCAATATGAAATATTAAGTGAGCAACACAGCTTTTAGAAAGTCATGATGAAACCTGACCTCCTTATTCCACAACCTCCCACCATCCGGTGGGAGGTTGTGGAATAAGGAGGACTGGACACTGGTGGTAAAATTTTGGACGAGTTGTGAGTCCAGGGATTGAAAAGGATTATAACCTGCATTATTGCACAAGTGCTTGGCTTGGTTGCAGCTAAACAGGATATATTGAGGGGATTGACATCAGTCATGTCTCCCTGCTTTAAAAAAAAAAGATTTGAGAAATAATAAGCCTTTAGAGTACTGTAATTATATTTGTTTTAATATAAGTAGTCATAAATGCTTGCTACTATGCTGATTGTATCAAATTCCAAATTAGTCAAAAGAAAAATTATGATGTAATCCTTTCACTGCATGCCATGTTACACAAAGTACTTAAAAATGACATATAATAGATCATTGACCATTATAGGTTAGTCTAATTACCAAGTGCAAGAAGATATAGCTGATAATGAGCTGAATTGTTCATCTAGGAGGGATGACTTTTCTTCCACACTATAGATCTAATCCTTACTTTTGCCTCACCCCACATGACTTCTCAGACTGTACGTTTCCATACAGAGAAAAATACTCTAGTATGCCATCTGTACCATCATCCCATCATTCTCTGGAGCATGTGACTGTGTGTGCTTTTGTGTGTGAGGACAGGAGCCTGTAGGAAAATGTGTGAAGAGAGTAGGACATGTGGGTGTGCGTGCAAGTCTATAGTTGCGTGAATGACTGAGACTGAGTCGAAGTGAATGTGCATCAGTGCCAGTGATTCACAAACAGTATAACACTGCTATAATACTGGGTGTAATAATCCACACTCAAAGCTGATTGTAACAGCAGTAGCTTTTTGTCTGTCCGATGAGATGTGTCCCCATCCACAATTTCCACAATAGGATTCCCTATAGACGAGGAAAAAATTTGTTTTCTAAGGATACAATGACTGGAGGTATGAACCAAGGTTTTCTCCACTGACTCTCATTAACCATCACTCTGTCTTCTCAAGGGAACACCAAACACATTCCTGACATATGTTTCCTTCCAAAGTTACCCAATTCATTACAGTCAGGAAGGATCAAGAGAATGGAGAAAAGATGAAAGGGTTTAAAGTAAAATGCATGGAATTAATTTCAAAATAAAATAAAAAAAAAGTAAGAAAAAGTAGGAAAAGGAAGCAAAGGATGAAGGAAGGAGGGAAGGAATGAAGGAAGGAAGGCAGGAAAGCAAGTAAATAAGAGGGAAAACAAGTTAATAATGAAAGATGTAAAGCAAGAAGGAAGCAAATGATGGCAGAAAAGCGGGAAGGAAGAAAAGAAAGTAAATAAAGTGGTAAACAAGAAGAAAGGAAAGAAAAAAGGAAAGAAGAACTGAAGGAAAAGAAGAAAGGAAAGAAAAAAGAAGGAAGACAGAAAAGAATGAGTAGAAGAATGAAAGAAGAAAGGATGACAGTCCAGTGAGCACAAATTGAATTGAGCTCATAGAAAGTTTTACATCTACCTAAGGGAAATCTATAGATGTAATTACTAACTGTTCTCTGACAAGTACTGCAGTCAAAGGCCTCAGACTGTTTCCTTCCAGCTGCTCTGTCGACAGTCAATAATGCTCAGAGATGAATGGTATGTAGGCACTTTAATTAAAATGCCTTGCTACAGGCAGATACAAGGAAGGACACCAGTGGGTTTTGAAATGAAAAAGAAACGTTTGGAGTTATAAAAACATATCCACGTATTAATCCTCTTCAAATTTTAACGCAGCAAAAACCTTGACCTGTCTCAAAAAAGGGAAAGAAAAAGAAAAAGCATAGCATGAGGGCAGCAGAATTGAGATCCTCAGAGCAGAGTTTGTGATCCCATTTAGAAAGCAGCCTCTGGTGATTCCTCCAACTAAAATGGCCCCAGATGGGAGGACTCTGACCTTGTTTTGAACCCTTTTGGGTCCGTTAAGAGTAGAGTGTCAAGCTTGGAAAGTTTACAATCCAAAACCTGACAATTCTCCAAACAAAATTGGGAATTTATTACTGTCAATATAACTAAAAATAAACATTCTTTCATTATTATGGGGATCTTAACATAACTGTGTTGCAGCCTATTTCATCCAATCATTGATATTTTTTACAGACCTTTCTGCAGACATTTTTAGCAAGTTCTGCTGTAGGTTTTCATTTATGAATTCTTAACAATCTTCTTCCCCAGTTAAAGTGAATTGCTCAGCAGCTAGGGACAGGCTGGGCAAAGAAGGGCATGTGCTATGGTCCGTAAACGGCACAGAATTCCCTTACAGTAATGGCAAAGAGGGACACAGACATTGGTGCAGGGCTTTGTTTCAGTCTGTTTTCTTCAAATTACCAAAATTAACAAGCCATATGGTGTCACTACAAACTGCATCAGGCTAACATGTAGTTAGACTAGGATTTATAGTAGTCCACGGATTTGAGGGGACATTTCCAAATGTAGAACTTAGAGACAGGTGATGAGTGTGTACCAAGGAATCACTAATTAACATAAGGTAAAACAAGGCACAGTGCAGCAGTAGAATCAGAATCAGAATCAGAATCAAATTTAATCGCCAAGTAGGTTTGCACATACAAGGAATTTGAGTTGGTGTTGATGGTGCAGACAGAAATAAGAATACAATAAAATAAAGTAAAATTGAATAAAATCGGGGCTGCACAGTGGCACAGTGGGTAGCACTGTTGCCTTGCAGCAAGAAGGTCCTGGGTTCGAGTACACCCCTGGGTCTTTCTGCATGGAGTTTGCATGTTCTCCCTGTGCATGCGTGGGTTCTCTCCGGGTACTCCGGCTTCCTCCCACAGTCCAAAAACATGACTGTTAGGTTAATTGGCTTCTCCAAATTGTCCTTAGGTGTGAGTCTGTGTGTGAATGGTTGTTTGTCCTGTTTGTCTCTCTGTGTTGCCCTGCGACAGACTGGCGACCTGTCCAGGGTGTACCCCGCCTCCCGCCCAGTGAACGCTGGATATAGGCACCAGCAACCCCCGCGACCCCATGAGGGATAAAGCGGTTTGGAAAATGGATGGATGGATGGATGAATAAAATCAATATATATACAGAAGTAATATACATTCAGTAGACTGTGCGTTAATGTAACGCAGAAGCTTGTAAGTCCTGAACGGGGGAGAGAGACAACCTTAATATAAAATAACTAAGAACGTGCACATGTAGTGAAATAAAGGTTGGCTGGGAAAGACAAGGAAACTACCATGATCTAAAAAAAGCACCTCGGTTAGTAACGGTTAAACACATACTCAGGAGAATGTAATCACATTAGGGTGTAAGACTGCTGGTTATAAACTGAAATATATCCTGTGTTTGAAATGTCTACTTACTGAATATAATGCAGATGGGTAACATGTCACAAGATCTTGACACCCTAAAAATGCCATCATATTACCTAACCAAGGCAAGTCTACCTCATGAACCACCATCCATTGAACTATTATAAATCTCTTATCCAAAGGAGACACCCTGTACCTATGCTTAAGACTTTTATATTGAAGTAAAAGGGAAGTAACTGTTGCGTTGTTCCCTGGTTGTGTTGACAGAACCAGAAATTAGAGACGTTGTGGTCACCGACAATATTCTGTCAAGCAAATCTCCACCACTTTGTAATTGTAAAAATAAATGTTAAAAAAACACCTTTTCCTCTTTTTCCCTCAAACGTAAATAATGAAAATGTTCAGATAACATACTGAACAAAATGCTTCTAAGTGGGTAAATGATTGAGTTCTGAATGATCAAAACAGGAAGTGCTTTTATTTGGATATTTTCCACCAAAATTGTCGTTGTAATGACGCGGCAGCTAAAGACCCAGAGAATGGCAGGCACAAGTTAAGTTTATTTTGTTTTCAAAGAAACAGAAGTCATTAAATACAGCGTTTAGTTGGAGAAACAACTATGTGGCCATAATCATGAAGATACAGCTGAAATGAACAGATTGCTATGACCCCATTTTCCATAGACCCCACTGGCTAATAATGAAGCGCATAATTCTGCAGTAAAATTTTTGCAGTAAAATATGAGCAGCATCACATCACCTCTATATCTAATTAAAGGTAGTCCTAATGCCAAAAACAGCACCAAAAATGCTTTTTTAGACGTTTCTACACATCATCATACCCGTGGTTTGTAACTTCCACACCCAATTGCTTTCACTACTGAGCAAAAGATTATTAATAGGAATCGAGTCACAGAACACAAAGTCAAGCCATATGTCTTTCTGAAAAAAATTCTACTTTGAGTCTGAAGTCTTTCTCCTTGCGACCGAGGGTCGGACGTAAGTGCGAGTCTGGAATGAGAGATACCATCTCTGCCTCATACGCTGTATACACACACACAAGGCTGATACTCAATAATGTGAAGCATTTTATTTTTTTGCATAATCCTGTAAATAACTTTCTTTTACTTACTCAGATAAGTTATTACCATATTAAGTTTATTGATTAGCATTTTTTTTATAAATCTATGTACATACATTTTTTTTTTTTTACAGTTTTCATGATAATGAATCATTACTTTTTAGTAACAAATTACAGGGGTTGGACAATGAAACTGAAACACCTGATTTTAGACCACAATAATTTATTAGTATGGTGTAGGGCCTCCTTTTGCGGCCAATACAGCGTCAATTCATCTTGGGAATGACATATACAAGTCCTGCACAGTGGTCAGAGGGATTTTAAGCCATTCTTCTTGCAGGATAGTGGCCAGGTCACGACGTGATGCTCGTGGAGGAAAATGTTTCCTGACTCGCTCCTCCAAACACCCCAAAGTGGCTCAATAATATTTAGATCTGGTGACTGTGCAGGCCATGGGAGATGTTCAACTTCACTTTCATGTTCATCAAACCAATCTTTCACCAGTCTTGCTGTGTGTATTGGTGCATTGTCATCCTGATACACGGCACCTCCTTCAGGATACAATGTTTGAACCATTGGATGCACATGGTCCTCCAGAATGGTTCGGTAGTCCTTGGCAGTGACGCGCCCATCTAGCACAAGTATGGGGCCAAGGGAATGCCATGATATGGCAGCCCAAACCATCACTGAGCCACCCCCATGCTTCACTCTGGGCATGCAACAGTCTGG
Source organism: Fundulus diaphanus (assembly GCA_037039145.1). Lineage (NCBI taxonomy): Eukaryota > Metazoa > Chordata > Actinopteri > Cyprinodontiformes > Fundulidae > Fundulus > Fundulus diaphanus. Next base: position 30,355,071 of record CM073124.1, read on the forward strand.
ATGGTACGCTTCTTTGGGGCTTCTCCACACCGTAACTCTCCCGGATGTGGGGAAAACAGTAAAGGTGGACTCATCAGAGAACAATACATGTTTCAAATTGTCCACAGCCCAAGATTTGCGCATTGGCACGAGTGACCAAAGGTTTGGCTATAGCAGCCCGGCCGTGGATATTGACCCTGTGGAGCTCCCGACGGACAGTTTTGGTGGAAACAGGAGAGTTGAGGTGCACATTTAATTCTGCCGTGATTTGGGGAGCCGTGGTTTTATGTTTTTTGGATACAATCCGGGTTAGCACCCGAACATCCCTTTCAGACAGCTTCCTCTTGCGTCCACAGTTAATCCTGTTGGATGTGGTTCGTCCTTCTTGGTGGTATGCTGACATTACCCTGGATGCCGTGGCTCTTGATACATCACAAAGACTTGCTGTCTTGGTCACAGATGCGCCAGCAAGACGTGCACCAACAATTTGTCCTCTTTTGAACTCTGGTATGTCACCCATAATGTTGTGTGCATTGCAATATTTTGAGCAAAACTGTGCTCTTACCCTGCTAATTGGACCTTAACACTCTGCTCTTATTGGTTCAATGTGCAATTAATGAAGATTGGCCACCAGGCTGGTCCAATTTAGCAATGAAACCTCCCACACTAAAATGAGGGGTGTTTCAGTATCATTGTCCAACCCCTGTATATCTATGCTAGACTATCAAGCTTGCACATCAAATTACCATTGGAGTTTCTGTTTCACATTGTTTTCCTTTCCAAATATTTTTTTTTTCAAGATGATAGAAGAAACACTTTCTGTGACAAGGTCTGTGATTTGGCGTTGAGTCTTAGTCAAAGGCCTGAGCTAAAATTATGCTGGCCAGCCACCAGGATGCACACAGTCCCACAAATCCTGCCTGTCCAGACATAAAGACTTGTCTAATAATGACAGAGATAGCCTCTCTATATGTCTACACTTGTTGAAAGAGAAAAAAAAGCAGAGACATGGTGTGCTCAGGCGGTTAAAAATAGAAGCAAACGAACATCCATCTATCACTGTGTCTGTCTGAAGGGCCAGATTGATTGAGAGTGAGTGCATGCACGTTTTTGGATGCGGTTAACTACCTCAGAAGGAAGGGACAGAATGTGAGTGGGCTAAGTGCGACGGGACGAGTTTAAAACATACACACATATTCTTAATTCTCACACATGTACACCCGCACAGATGAGCCGTCGAGCTTAAGGAAATAAGCACCAATGGTATCAGGGAAGTACAGTAACTGACCTCCAAGGCCAGGAAACAGACGAGAAGCCATTTAAACACTCCTACACCTGTGTCACTACTTTTCACAAAACCTGGATGACTTGATTGCCTTGTGTGTGTGTGTGTGTGTGTGTGTGTGTGTGTGTGTGTGTGTGTGTGTGTGTGTGTGTGTGTGTGTGTGTGTGTGTGTGTGGGCAAATGCTTGTTTTGATGAATGCTTACTCTTCCTGCATCTTTATGTGTATCTACCTCCTTGATAATCACCAAAGAGTGCACAATTAATTATTTTCCTCCATTTCCACATGAGCCTTTTTCCCTCTCATATGAGCCCCTGTTCCCACTCTGATCGCTCTAATAGCTTTTTAGCTCCCTTTCCTGTCTCTTCCTATTTGCAAGTGTTATGAATTACAGGCTGGTTACCCGAGAATCTATAACCCATCCTGCATACCAATGGGCAATTAGGGGTGAATTGGTTTAAATCTGATGCGGGCCACAGGAGATAATTTGAGAGTATCTCTACATGGTAGATGAACAAAGAATTTTAACCTATACAAATCAACATGTGATTGTTTGTACGTATCCATAAACATATGCACAAACACTTGTTTTCTTGTTAAAAAGGCCAATTGAGAATAGTTTATCCTTAATGAAAGAACAACCCATATGAGGGTTTTGTGAGTTTTTGGTGTGCCAGTTTTTGGGTGTGTGAGTGTAAAGGTCATTTCTCTCATCTCTAAGTGAGCCGCAGAGAGAAGGGTTGAGTGGCAGCTCTCATCAATATTAACTAATGCCCTTTCTTTCATCTACATCATAAATCCATGGAAACAAACACACACACTCACATCTTTCAGGGACTCAGGGACTTCTTGATGTGGAAGTGTGCGTGAAGGACACTCAAATTGCACAGTAAGCCTTGTGATTAAGATAAAATGTCCAAATAAGTTTGATTTTGACAAAACTAGAGCATTAAAATGTAAGATTACGTAACCACACACAGTGTTTGCCTATGTCTTCATACTTCGTTTATATTTATACGCTTTGAACATTTCTGTATTTTATAATCACAAACTTCTATCTATTTTGAGATTTTGTGTAAAAGACCAACATATGGTGCATAGTTGTGATGTAGAAAAAAATGTATGTATGGGTTGTAACATTTTATTGGAATAAAACTAATGTGGAGTGCATATTTCAATATTTCTTAGAACCACCTTTTCCTGAAATTATAACAGCAAATCTTTAAGAGTCTGTCCACAACAGCTTTGCACATTAAGAGGCTAAAATTTACAAACATTCTTAGCAAAATAGCCCAAGCTCAGTCAGCTTGAGTGGAGAACATCTGGAGACATTAAAATTCAAGTGTATTCACTAATTATCAATTAGCTTTAGGTCTGGACTTTGACTGGGACGTTGTAGCATAAAGTTAATCTGAACTAAACAATTTCATTATAGTTCTGGTTGTATATTTAGGGTTATACCCAAGCTGACCATCCACCTAAGTATCCGTCCGTCCGTCCGTCCGTTGTCTTCCGCTTATCCGGGGTCGGGTCGCGGGGGTAGCAGCTTCAGTAGGGAGGCCCAGACGTCCCTCTCCCCAGCCACTTGGGCCAGCTCCTCAGGAGGAACCCCAAGGCGTTCCCAGGCCAGCCGGGAGACATAGTCCCTCCAGCGTGTCCTGGGTCTTCCCCTGGGCCTCCTCCCGGTGGGACGTGCCTGGAACACCTCTCCAGGGAGGCGTCCAGGAGGCATCCTGACCAGATGCCCGAGCCACCTCAACTGGCTCCTCTCGACGTGGAGGAGCAGCGGCTCTACTCTGAGTCCTCCCCGGATGACTGAGCTCCTCACCCTATCTCTAAGGGAGAGCCCAGACACACTACGGAGAAAACTCATTTCAGCCGCTTGTATCCGGGATCTCGTTCTTTCGGTCACGACCCAAAGCTCGTGACCATAGATGAGGGTAGGAACGTAGATCGACCGGTAAATCGAGAGCTTCGCCTTTTGGCTCAGCTCTCTCTTCACCACAACGGATCGGTACAGCGCCCGCTTCACAGCAGACGCTGCACCAATCCGCCTGTCGATCTCCCGCTCCATCTTCCCCTCATTCGTGAACAAGACCCCAAGATACTTGAACTCCTCCACTAGGGGCAGGACATCCTCCCCAACCCGGAGAAGGCACTCTACCCTTTTCCGGTTCAAGACCATGGTCTCGGATTTGGAGGCACTGATTTTCATCCTGGCCGCTTCGCACTCGGCTGCGAACCGCTCCAGTGAGAGCTGTAGATCACGCCCCGATGAAGCCAATAGGACCACGTCATCCGCGAATAGCAGAGACGCAATCCTAAGGTCACCAAAGCGGATCCCCTCAACACCTTGGCTGCGCCTAGAAATTCTGTCCATAAAAGTTATGAACAGAATCGGTGACACAGGGCAGTCTTGGCGGAGTCCAACTCTCACCGGAAACGAGTCCGACTTACTGCCGGCAATGCGGACCAGACTCTGACACCGGTCGTACAGAGACCTGACAGCCCTTATTAAAGGGTCCGGTACTCCATACTCCCGGAGTACCCCCCACAGGATCCCCCGGGGGACACGGTCGAATGCCTTCTCCAGATCCACAAAACACATGTAGACTGGTTGGGCAAACTCCCATGCCCCCTCAAGAATCCTGCTGAGGGTATAGAGCTGGTCCAGTGTTCCACGGCCAGGACGAAAACCACACTGCTCTTCCTGAATCCGAGATTCGACTATCCGACGGACCCTCCTTTCCAGAACCCCTGAATAGACCTTACCAGGGAGGCTTAAGAGTGTGATTCCTCTGTAGTTGGAACACACCCTCCGGTCCCCCTTTTTAAATAGGGGGACCACCACCCCAGTCTGCCAATCCAGGGGAACTGCCCCCGATGTCCACGCAATGTTGCAGAGCCGCGTTAACCAACACAGCCCCACAACATCCAGAGCCTTAAGGTACTCAGGGCGAATCTCATCCACCCCCGGAGCCTTGCCACCGAGGAGCTTTTTAACAACCTCGGCAACCTCCGCACCAGAGATGGGAGAACCCGACCCAGAGTCCTCAGGCTCTGCTTCCTCAATGGAAGACGTGTTGGTGGGATTAAGGAGGTCTTCGAAGTATTCCGCCCACCGACGCACGACGTCCCGAGTCGAGGTCAGCAGCACACCACCCCCACTGTAAACAGTGTTGGTGCTGCACTGCTTCCCCCTCCTGAGACGCCGGATGGTGGACCAGAATCGCTTCGAAGCCGTACGGAAGTCTTTCTCCATGGCCTCTCCGAACTCTTCCCACGCCCGAGTTTTTGCCTCGGCGACCAGCCGAGCCGCCTGCCGCTTCGACTGCCGGTACACATCAGCTGCTTCCGGAGTCCCACAGGCCAAAAAAGCCCGATAGGACTCCTTCTTCAGCTTGACGGCTTCCCTCACCGCTGGTGTCCACCAGCGGGTTCGAGGGTTGCCGCCACGACATGCACCGACAACCTTGCGGCCACAGCTCCAACTAGCCGCCTCAGCAATAGAGGCGTGGAACATGGTCCATTCAGACTCAATGTCCCCCGCCTCCCTCGGGACGTGTTTAAAGTTCTCCCGGAGGTGGGAGTTAAAGCTCCGCCTCACAGGGGACTCCGCCAGACGTTCCCAGCAAACCCTCACAGTGCGTTTGGGCCTGCCCGGTCGGACCGGCTTCCTCCCCCGCCATCGGAGCCAACTCACCACCAGGTAGTGGTCGGTGGAGAGCTCCGCCCCTCTCTTCACCCGAGTGTCCAAGACATGCGGCCGCAGGTCAGATGAAACGACAACAAAGTCGATCATTGAACTGCGACCTAGGGTGTCCTGGTGCCAAGAGCACATATGGACACCCTTATGCCTGAACATGGTGTTTGTGATGGACAATCCATGACGAGCACAGAAGTCCAACAACAAAACACCACTCGAGTTCAGATCAGGTGGGCCATTCCTCCCAACCACGCCCCTCCAGGTCCCACTGTCATTGCCCACGTGAGCGTTGAAGTCCCCCAGCAAAACGAGGGAGTCCCCAGGAGGGGCACTCTCCAGTACCCCTTCCAAGGACTCCAAAAAGGGTGGGTAATCTGAACTGCTGTTTGGCGCATAAGCGCAAACAACAGTCAGAACCCGTCCCCCCACACGAATGCGGAGGGAGGCCACCCTCTCGTTCACCGGGGAAAACCCCAACGTGCAGGCACCGAGATGGGGGGCAACAAGTATGCCAACCCCAGCTCGGCGCCTCTCACCATGGGCAACTCCAGAGTGGAAGAATGTCCAGCCCCTCTCAAGGAGACTGGTTCCGGAGCCAGAGCGGTGCGTCGAGGTGAGTCCGACTATCTCTAGTCGGAACCTCTCAACCTCGCGCACAAGCTCAGGCTCCTTCCCCACCAGAGAGGTGACATTCCACGTCCCAAGAGCCAGCTTCTGCAGCCGAGGATCGGAACGCCAAGGTCCCCGCCCTCCACTGCTACCCGTTACACATTGCACCCGACCCCTTTGGCCCCTCCGACAGGTGGTGAGCCCATCGGAAGGGGGACCCATGTCGCCTCTTCGGGCTGAGCCCGGCCGGGCTCCATGGGCAAAAGCCCGGCCACCAGACGCTCGCCAACGTGCCCCACCTCCAGGCCTGGCTCCAGAGTGGGGCCCCGGTGACCCGCGTCCGGGCGAGGGAACACGAGGTCCAATGATTGTACTCATCATAAGGGGAGTTTTGGGCTGCGCTTTGTCTGGTCCCTCACCTAGGACCTGTCTGCCTTGGGTGACCCTACTAGGGGCTTAAAGCCCCTGACAGCATAGCTCCTAGGATCATTGGGACACTCAAACCCCTCCACCACGGTAAGGTGACAGCCCAGGGAGGGGTACCTAAGTATCATTTAGATATAAATATAATTTATTATTACTGTCACATGAACAATAAAAGTAAAAGTGCCATCAGCCAGTGCATCATGCTCACCATAGAATAGCTAAAATACACAATCAAATTGCTAAAAACATGGCCAATGATTGTCTCATTAACAGGTTTTCTTCCAGGATTTTCATGTAATTACCTTTATCCCTCTTCCTGTCAACTATGACCAGCATGGTATTCTTTGCTGAAGAAAAGCAACACCACAGCATGATGCTTCTGCAACGTTTCATGGTGGGGATGGTCTGTTAAATGGTAAATGGCCTTGTGGTCCTTGTACAGCACTTCATCAAATGCAACGACCCCAAAGAGCTTTACACTACATTCAGCCATTCACCCATTCACATGCTGACAGTGATAAGCTACATCGTAGCCACAGAAGTGGGGTTGCTATCAGCGCCACCGGGCCCTCTGACCACCGCCAGCACACTATGCGGGTGAAGTCTCTTGCCCAAGGGCATAACTGCTGAGACGGTAGGAACGGGGGATCGAACCGGCAACCCACTGGTTACAGGACGAACACCCTAATGCCCTAAAGATAGCATTTTGCACATATGCCAAAAGGTTCAGTGTTGGTCTCATCTGACCAGGGCACCTCCTTTCTTGTTTGCATTTTCTTGGACATGGTTTGCGGCAAACGTCACAGGGTACTTCTCATAGCTATCATTCAGAAATGTCTTTCTTCTTGCTGCATGGCGTGCCCAAACAGTAGCCCTATCAACAGCTTCTCCCAACTGAGTTGTGGATACCTCCAGAGTTGCCATGGGCCTTATGGTTACTCTGATCAATGCTCTCCTCCAGTGGTAAGTAACCTGAACTCAATTAATTCAATCTCTAAACTGTCTTTGTGGTCCTCCTCGGTCTCCCTCGTGCAGCTCTCTAGTGTTGTTGAACAAAGATCTGAGGCCTTCAGAGTTATTCTGTTTTAGTGAAATTAAAATTACACACAGGCAGACTTTATTATTGAATTAAGGGAACTCTTTGTTTTAATGGAGTTATTTATGGTTATTATTTTAAAGGAGCTTCAACAAAGTGGCTTTCAAAGTAGCATTTAAAATCCACTTCTCTATTATGAATGAGTGTATCACATAAAATCCTAATAAAACATGTGACAAAATGTGAAAAAGTTCAAAGGGTATAACTACTTTTGAAATCCGCTGCATTTGGCATTTACCTGCTAACAAGAGTAAGACGGAGAGATTTAAATTAATGTAAAGTGAAAACAAAATTTCAAGGACTGTAAACAGAAGTAAATAAAACTGGGCACAGGAAACGATGAAACAAGAAGGTGCATCATATCACTGAATTAGTGATTATATGCAACTCCATGAAGATGCTCAGGAATGCAAGAAAAGCATGCAGGAGATGAGTGAAGGAGCAAGAAGACGGTCTGCAAGTAGAAATTCTTTGATCAGAACATGAAAACAACTGAAGCTCAGGTGAGAAGACAAAGAACAACAACAACACAAAATGTCACTTACAATCACGGCAAGCATGGCTCTTTGCACTATAAACACTCCTGTGTTTTGCTAAGGCGACACATAACGTTTAAAATCCACAGTCATCTCTTTTCATCTTTCAAATACCAGAAAGCGGAAAAAAATAAACAAAAACAAACAAACACAGTGGAAAGAAGTCTTTTCTTCTGCTTACTGAACAGCAATCATACCAACTGGAATGTCAAACACAGCTTTTAATGAAGCACATTAGACAGACAAAGGAAGTTGAGGCTCTTACATGCATGTGATTTTGCAGGTGCTGGTCAGAATTTGTGTTAAAAAGACACAATTTTGCTTTCAAGCTGGTAAAGTCCGATTACCCAAATTACTATTCACTCACTCGTAGTGCATTGCCTAATAATATTATTCATTCTTCATTACTGTGGGAGTTGGAACAGAAAATACAAGAGAATATGGTCCTGACCTGCAGGTGATTGATGTTGTCTGTCTGAACACAGCTAATACGTTAAAAGGTTTTTCTCATTGTTACGTTTTTATCACTTGGCTGTGCATTGCAGTATGTTGTGGGAGGATAGAACTCAGCCTCAGGCTTGGGTTGTAAAATCTGCAAAAAGAAATGTCTCACTCTCTCTCATCTTGCCTCAAGGAACCGCACACCCACGAGAAATTATTTCATTAATATGAGTTTTAGTGTGACTCACTAAATACTGATCCATTAGCCTTTCTGTGCACCATTTCATTAATTCAGCTTTCGCTGCAAAGATTTTAATCATTACAGAGACGAACAGCTACCTACTACATTTTGTGACCGATACCACATCTAGGAAAAGTGTTTTTAAGCAGGGTGAGCAGCATATACACTTTGTTGTTTAAATTACCGAAAGATCATCAAGAGCTAGCGCACAGCTTCAGTTAAAACAGCTAGAAAATGCTGATCAGGCCCAAAATCTGGGTGTTAGTGATGGACTCAGACCTGAGCCTTCGGAGGCACATAAAAACAATTACAAAGTCGTGGTCTATCACCTAAAGAACATTTCCAGGATTAAAGGACTAAAGTCCTAGCAGAACTCACCCATGTGTTTATCTATAGTCGAATTGATTACTGTAACGGTGTCTTCATAGGTCTTCTTAAAAAGTCGACCAGACAGATGCAGCTGATCCAGAACGCTTCTGGCTGCATCCTCACCAAGACTAAGAAATTAGAGCACATCACCCCAGTTCTAAAATCCTTACAATGGCTACATGTATCTCAGAGAATAGACTTTAAAAAGACCCTGTTAGTCTATAAATCCCTGAATGGCTTAGCACCAAAATACATTGAATATTTGTTGTTGTATCAGCTTTCCAGGTCACCAGGTCTTCCGGTTTAAGTTTGCTACACATCCCCAGAGTCAGAGCAAACATAGAGAAGCAGCATTCAGTTTTTATGCTCCACTAATTTGGAAAAAACACCCAGAAAACTGCAAAAACCCTGAAACACTGAGTTATTTTAAAGATGCCATGACATCACCATATAAACCATTTTATATTGTTGATATTACTGCATATGTAAATGCTCTTAGGAATTTCATTAAAAAATAATGTCAGCTAGTTTTGTCAGACCAAATGTCCCTCTTGAGTAAAAGGTTTTGGTATGGTAATGATATGCGGCTCTTCCAAGTTGACTTCAATCTGATTGGCTACAATAATATTTGGAAAACTGGTAGAACATAACATTCTGTTGGTACAGACCAACAAAAGGCAGTTTTTTTTAAATCAGTTTGTTCGAAATCCCCGACTTGAATTCCCCCACAGGAGACCATCTTCAGTAAAGTCCCCATAAATTAACTTCAGCCACTCTTCTGTGATTCTCCCGTCCTTCAGGTGTAAGTGGAACCTTCATGTATTTTAGAGCACCCTCGGACAGATCAGCTGCTCTTTTTAGTAACCGCTGTAAAGGTAGTATGATGTTGAATATGAGACATTCGTGCTCTCTGGCTTCAACGGCATCTGCCTATTCGAGCCGATAGAGGGAGGCTGATCTGGGGCTGCCGCTCCCCTGATTGGATTATTTCATAGAAAGACAATCCACATAGTAAAATAACCCGTTTTCTGATCTGACCATTTTTGAGGAAAGGGAAAAAGCTGACCGCTCCTGAGCAAGTTCTTTGGTAATCACTTTTGACATTCACACGACCTCCTCAGTGCACAACAGATCATATTAGACGCCTAAACCTCAGAAAAATTTTATTTGTCGTCATAACCCCTTTAAATCAAGGTTTAAACCCCATTTGTTTAGAGTAGTCTTTGCCCTTGAAACAATTAACTGAAACATTTAATTTCACTGCGTAGACCAACTTTTCTTTGTTATGCCACTACAATGCACCTTTTTATGTTTTCTCTTCAGATGTTTCATCATGTAAAGCACTTTCAATTGCCACTGTCTGCATATTTAGAAATGAAAAAAAAACTGAGATCTTGTGCACACATAGCCAGGTCATTATAAAAACCAATATCTCCCCCACATTTTTTTTTAAATAATATCGTACACACAGGATCCACCCAAACCTGTACAAATGCATCACTGAGCGCTGTTATAAACCTGCCAAACGCATAGGGGGCAGTGTACTGCTAAACTAAAACCTATTTCAGCCAGTTAGAATCCCTCAAAAATAAGGATTGCATTGTGCCTCTACAACATATTGGGGCAGCTAGGCACGTAAAAAACAAAAAACAGGCAAAAAGTGTCAGAGCCAAATGTAATATTTATAATGCTCCATGTATGCCTTTACTTTTAAGTCTCGATACCGAGGTGAAGACAGGAAATGCTGTATGGTGAAGAGGTAACATCAGTTGGAAGTATAGACCGGAGATGCCGTAGGTTAGTGAATTTGTCCAGTTCAACTTTGATTAGACATATTTTAAACAGTCAATCACAACACTAATGTAGAAATCAGCACCTCTCTGACAGCATTCATTTATCCTTCACTGCATGGCAAATTTAAAACAAGGGTCGCACGCGTAACCTCAGCAACGCATTATTTGTCGCAGACTATGATGCGCCGGACCCTTAAAGTCCTTCTTGTCACACACACACGCTGGCTCAAAAACTGAGTTTTTAGAAATCTTTTCTTTGGCCAGAGCTTTCAGAAATTTTTATTTTTCGAGATGTAAAACGGAGTTTACATGTGGATGAAAGGCTTATTCGCATAAAAATTTATTGGTTTCCCCAGATATCCAGCTACGTGTGGACTAGGCCTGATAAACAGATGTCCTCACAGGGCAGAAAACAATTCAGCCAATCAGAAGCAGATCATGCAATCAATCCAAAAAGGGAACGTTTGTTTGGAACACTACTAATCAAAATCAGACTAGCAACACTATTTGGCCATGTTGCTTGAAATTTCAAGGGATTGAAATGGTGTCTGCTCCTAAAAGAAGAGGTGACAGAGACAGCCTCTTGTTACAAAGAAATTTTGGATTCACACTTCACAAATAGTAAACCACAGGGGTTGGAATGAGGAATTGGTGTTGAACCGTTTTCTCTGAATTGTATGTTTTCTCCAATTTTGTGACTTTTTTGACACTTTGTATGGCTTTGTATTTCTAGAGATTGGGTGAATTTTCTGCTCCTCACATGCTTCCTTTTTGGGTTGATTGCCTGGTTTTGTTCTAAGACTGCACATGTTCTAACCGGACAAAGAGCCTAACACTCATCCAATTTGGTTAATCAGTGGAAAAGAACAGTTGAAATCTATCATTGAAGGCATACAATTATAAGACTTAATGTTCGATGAGTGCATATAAACATGTCACCAGAGCTGAGCTTGCTGTACAACTGTCACCAATATTTATGTCCAAGCTTATGCCAGATAACAAGGAAACAGACATGCAAAGAAAACAATCAGACATCATTGGTCTTTCAGGGGAAATTGCATCAAATGGCAAAGATGAGAGTGTGTTATGGTTCTCAGTCATGAAAAATATAAATAAAATGTTAAATTTAAAGCTGACTTATGTTTTTGTCAAAAGTTTAATTTTTATTTTTTACACAATATATGATGTTTTTCAAACATTTTTAAAGCAGATAGCCTTGTAATTCACAGTAGGAGTAGAATGCTTAAAGGAGGTTTTTAAATATACCAATATTTTGTGAGGTTCACTATTATGGCTGACATGCCGTATTAATTTAATTATTTTTAATATGTACAAGTCTACTTATAAAATGTAACAAAATGTAGAAAGTTAGTATCCATATTTATATATTCAATGGAGTGGGGAGTAGTGTAAACTTATGTATTCCCACCACTTATCTATTTGTTCTTATCTTTTACATCATTTTACATATCCCTCTCTATATTCTCACGCATGTAAGTATCTCCATCAATATTTTATCTAAACAATTACAGTTGCAAAAACAATTATTTCCTTAAAACTTAATATAAACACCAAAATAGAGGTAACAATAATAATAACAGCCATCATTCTGGAAAGAGAAAGAAATTCGTTTTTTAAAATAATGTGTTAAAAACTGACATCAAACCCCAGAAAAAGCTTGTTAAATTCCTCCAGCTGCATGTCTGTTTACGGTTCATTTTAGTTTACCCCCAGCCAATATTAGTCAATGACAGCTAATACTGAGCCTGTTGGATGTTACTTCAAGTTAAAAGAGAGTTGTTCTTCCCCTCTGTGACCATGTGCTTGCTCAGGATTGCTGCCAAGTCAGTGACTCAATGTAATCAGGTGGGCTTCCATATAAAGATAACTTGTTAATAACATGATCTGACAGTATTGTATCATCGTTTTAATGGAATTGAACATTTTAAACTGGGTCTCAATCTGACTGGATAGGAATTTAACATCTTAGTCTTGTAAAGTGTCTTGGGGTGACATTTGATGTTTATTTGCACCACATGACTTAAAACTAAAATTTAAAAATCCCTTTACAGCCCCACAGAGGGGAAATTTGTCTCTGTGTTTAACCCATCTCTCAGGGAGCAGTGTGCTGCCCCCACTGAGGGGCGCACAGGGAGCAATCTGTGGTCAAGGGTCTTGTTCAGAGACCCAAACTGAGTTTTGAACAACTGACCTTTGGGGCCTCTCAAAGACACAAAGGCCCAGCTCTCTAACCACTAGGCCACCACTATCTATTATAGCTACAGACAAGCTGGAACTATCAGAAAGACAAAATGAAATGAAAAACATGCTGTATAAATAACAGAAAAACTGATCTTCACGTCATATTAACCGGTCAGTTATTCTGAGGAGTTGCATACAGGCCAGAGTGGCACTTAAGTACACAAGATGGTGGCACATCAGCAAACAAAACCATTTTCAGCTCAGGTACATACAAGTCAATCAAGCCTAACAAAATATCAAATGCAATTTAAAACACTGCCCATTGTGTTCTCTTCTTTATCAATGACAACTTGGATGAGGGAACTGTTTACAGTCTACAACGCTATGCTCATGAGCCTGTTCAGAGAGTCATAATGGGAAAAATCACTCTAACATCAAAGCGTACACGGTCTGAATGGTCCACCAGTACGGCCACCTCAACAGACAAGAGCTACACAGATACTTACAAGCCTTGATGCCAGTCTGGCCCTGGTAAAGGTCTGCACACAGTAGTATAGGCCCTCAGGGAATCACTTGAATACTTGTAGTCTGACTCTTCCTTTTGGATCATGTCTGAGTGACATTAGTGCCTGCACCAGAGGTGTCACTTTGATTTACAGGTATGAATTAATCAAATCATTTATTTTAAAAAACTGTGATCAGAATTTGTTTCTATTGAGAGGAATTCTGCTTGTCAAAGTTGACTACTTTATTAAGCCCACTAGCCACCAACAATATTATTTCTCAGTCATACATTATGCACATTAGTTTTGCTATTTCATCACTAGTAAATATTAGCAACAGACTTCAATACAGGCCAAAAAATAGGATAGGCATAAAACATGTAAACTATGTAATGTACCAATATCTCCAGACTAACAAGATAACATCTGGAAGAAGCCACCTCAAATTTAAAATAACTTAACCTTATAGGATTAGCAATAATAACATGCTTTAATGCCAAGAAGAGCTTCAAAGATGTCCCACTGATCCAGCAATAATCTTGCCAGAGTCTCAAAGATCCCCTCGTTTTACTCTGTTTTCCCCTGTGGTATCATTAAAAACACATATGGTATCTAGAAAGTCATTAAAGATGGATGATGGCACTGTACTAATTGCAAGTGTCACATATCTGCGAGAGGACTGAGGCCTTTAATGGAAGAAGCAAGCAAAGCAAAGGCGCAAAGCTGTGTCTGTGAGTACATTAGGTATATACGTAGACAAGTTGGCAAATCAATCTTTATATCTGTCAGAGAGAGAGGGAGAGAGACAGAGGGAGAGAGACAGAGAGAGAGAGAGAGAGAGATTATGTGGGGACATATTTAAGTGGTACTGTGTGTCTATGTGTGTGCAGCAATGTGTAGCTGAGATGCCAGCTGCACATGGAATCCATTTAATCAAATCTCAATGCAAGAGTATGTAGAGGTGCTAATGTACTCTTTGGAAGTGTGTGTCTACATACGTGTTTATGCCGACATCGCGCCTGTCGATGTTAATGGTCATTGATGCGTCAACACAATTTCTATTAACATCCAATTGAGCACAAAACCAGCAATTTACTTGTCAAAGCGGGAAACTTGTTAAGGTTTTAACAGTACATTGCCAGACAAGTAAGCAGTTTTTATTCAAAGATAATATTGATAAAGGCATTTTTGACATCCTCTAGCAATAAAGTTGTTCTGACGACTTTACAACATAATGGGAAGCATTTATTTTAAGATCAAGAAGTATTTCCTCTATTAAAAAGTACAATAATTTTCACCTTATTAAATTTTTTAAAGTGAACTGCCTCTTTTTTGCTTACTATAAAAAAGTGGCTGTGTATATATTTACATCAATTGCTTTAAAACACACACCTCTTTTTCTCATTGTCTGACATAAAAAAAAAAATCAGACTAAAAGTTTCCTGTTCTATCGCAGAATTACCAGAATTATTCCTGCTAAATGACAGATTAATAAGATACTTTTAAGGTTGCATGCACTGAGATTGCTATGCTTTAAACTAGTTTGGAAGTTCCAGATAATGATGTCATGGCTTTGTAATCTTTTAATAGGTTAATTCACAATATTTGAGTTAAATGGGGTCCGCTTGTGTAGATGTATTAAAGCAACACCTCAAACATACTGCCTCATTGTGGACCTTGGAACAAAACAAAAGAAATCAGGTACGATATCAAGGCAATAATTGAAGACCCTCACAAATGTGGTTCATCCAATTGACTCATTCAAACACTTAATACAAAAGTATAAAGACCAGCCATTTTACTGTTGCAGAAGAAAATTGGTTCTGAGTCCCAGAGATGAGCAAGTTTAGTTGCTACATGTGCATATCAAACCCTGGATGAAACAAAAGCTGTTGTGTGTATGCTGGGTGAAGCTGATAAGATTATCGACAGGGAAACTGATCCATTACCAACACTGGCTGAAATGCCACTCAGAGAGAAATAAGCCAATACTTCAAAAGCAAAATAGCAAACTGTAGCGGAGATGGCTTTATGAGTAAAGAGCATTATCTGGGAATATTGAAGTATCATCTCTAGAAATCAGCTAGGGAGTTAAAGCTTGAGTATTCCAAATGGATAAAGACCCCAATCATTGCAGTCCCATAGAAGAATTATGGCCAAAGCGGAAAAGACATGTACACGCAAGGCAACCCAAAACGTGATTCCTGTGAGGAATGGGTCAAAATTCTCAAATTCGAGCCAACTATTGTGAGACCCTTGAAGAAGGATACCCAAAATGACTTTTCTGGCATAATCTAGCATTCTTAAAAAGACAGAAAGGCCACTATGTGAGATTTGCTCCAGTGTCAGCTAAAACACCTGAGTGATGCCATAAAAAAACATCCCCTTTCATTGTGTTCATCACCAGGGAGGGAAGAAGTCCACCAACCCCTGGTCTCGCCTTGTAGTAGCAAAGGTAGATCATTTGAAACTAATGAGAAGGCCAGAAATCAGGGTAGAGAGCTTCAGGGGGCCTATTCCAGATCACTGTGGCCTTAATAAAAGTAACAACAAGTGATATTGAATCATGTGACACTGAACACTAAATCATGTGACACTGAACACCACTGTAGTTAGATAAGAAGATAATTGGCACAAATATCAAATGTTTTCATTTTTGGATGTGGGTGGGACCAGGACAGTGCATTTGAAGATTCCCTTTTTCTTGTTTCTATTTTGCTGCCATTGTCATGCTCTTTTCTCTGTCACTTTTTTAAGTTTGTCTCAAAAACACAAACTATTTGTCTCACTAACACACTAACATTAACATCAAAAAACAGTGTATTGCTAGTGTATACTGTCCAAATGTGGATGACTATGCCGCCTTTAACTTTGTATCATAAATATGGATATTAACTGAAAACACAAGTTACATCTTTATAACAATATCGGGTTGAAAAGGTTATTTAGCCCTTAAATACACTTTGTTGTGTACTCAGAGTCTCTAGAAATGCAGAACATTGGAATGTCATCTGTTCAGGTGCTGTAGAGATATCTTTATACTCTTTTTGCATCCTATTTTTCAAACCGTTCAGTTTTCTCTGTTTCTATTAAGTTTTTTGAGCAACTATGTCACATTATTTGCTAAGCAAGGTTATGGACTTCTGACTTACTAATTACTATTAATTTTTATTTTGTTGTCCAAGCTGAAGGATGCCGGTGGTAAGAGGGCCCGGTGGTGCCGATGTATGGCAGCCTCGCCTCTGTCAGTCTGCCCTAGGGAAGCTGTAGCTACTAACATAGCTCACCACCGTCAGGGTGACTGACGTCACTTCCTGTTTGCGGTAAGGCGTATTGTATCACTTCCTGTTTTCACTGCGTGAGCAACGGTTTGTTGCTCCAGATTCTCTCGCTTTTATCTTTAATCTCTTTGCTGTAACATCTGTTTCTAACACATAAGCACTTTTAAAACATTTTCTGTTGCTGCACATCACGCTTGGGAACTCCTCGTGTTTCACGGTTTGCTCTCTTGGCGTGGTAGAAGGGCGCTAGCCTAGCTTTAGCCTAGCCTAGCTTTAGCTCCACAATGGCTTCCTCTCCTACTATTACTTCAGCTTCTCCGTCTCTTACTAAGTCTCCCCTTATCTCCTGCTCTCTGTGTCAGATATTTAGCTATTCCTCTGCCTCCTTTAGTGATAATGGTACTTGTAATAAATGTAGTGTTTTTGTAGCTTTGGAGGCGAGGGTGTCAGAATTAGAGACCCGGCTCCGTGCTATAGAAAGACCAGCTGATAGCCGCCCCTTTGCTAGCGCGGAGCCACATAGACCTAGCGTTACTTCACTTAGTGGTCCTCCAGAAGCACCCGAGCAGCCGGGTAAGCAGGCCGGCTGGGTGACAGTTCGTAGGAAGCATAGCTCTAGATTTCAGCCCCCAGTTCACCACCAACCCGTCTGCGTTTCTAACAAATTTTCCCCACTCAGCGACACACCCGCTGAGTAGCCGACCCTGATTATTGGGAGCTCAATAGTCAGAAACGTGGCACTAGAGACACCAGGGGCCATAGTTAAATGCCTGCCAGGGGCCAGAACGGGCGACATAGAATCTTACCTAAAACTGCTGGCTAAGGATAAGCGTAAATACAGTAAGATTTTTATTCACGCTGGCGGTAATGACACCCGGGCACGCCGATCGGAGGTCACTAAAGTTGGTGTTGCTTCGGTGTGTGAGTTTGCTAAAACAATGTCGGACTCCGTAATTTTCTCTGGTCCCCTGCCTGATCTGACCAGTGATGACATGTTTAGCCGCATGTCATCATTCAACCGCTGGTTGTCTAGGTGGTGTCCTGAAAACAACGTGGGCTACATTGATAACTGGCGAACTTTCTGGGGAAAACCTGGTCTGATCCGGAGAGACGGCATCCATCCCACTTTGGATGGTGCAGCTCTTCTTTCTAGAAATCTGGCCGGATTTATTAGTTCTCCTAAATGCTGACAACCCAGGGTCCAGACCAGGAAGCAGAGCCGTAGTTTAACACACCTCTCTGCAGTTTCTGTACTGTTACCCACCCATTATCCTATTGAGACGGTGTCTTTCCCACGGCCAAAACTTAACAGATCAAAAACTTATCTAAAAGGAACAAATCATAAAAACCTAATAAAAATCAATACGGTTCACCTTGAACCTAAAAATAAAACAATTAAATGTGGTCTATTAAATATAAGGTCTCTCCCTCCAAAGACTTTGTTAGTTAACGAATTGATTTCTGATAAACAGATTGATTTGTTTTGTCTCACAGAAACCTGGCTACAAGAGGACTACGTTAGTATAAATGAGTCAACTCCATCCAATTATTCAAATTTCCACATTCCCAGATCTGTGGGAAGAGGAGGAGGAGTGGCAGCCATCTTTCAGTCTGATTTATTAATTAGTCCCAGGCCAATTAATAACTACAGTTCTTTTGAACATTTAACCCTCAGTTTCCCTCATCCAAACTGCAAAGCAATAAAACCTCTTCTGTTTGTTGTTTTGTATCGTCCACCATGCCCTTATACTTAGTTTTTGGATGAGTTGTCAGATTTCTTATCTGATTTGGTGTTAAATACTGATAAGGTTATTATAGTGGGTGATTTTAACATCCATGTTGACACAGAATGTGATAACCTTAGTGTAGCCTTTAAAACTATCCTAGATTCAATTGGTTTTGCTCAAAATGTGCATAAACCGACGCACTCTTGGCTCCATACTTTAGACCTTGTGCTGACATATGGCATTGATTGTGAAGAATTAACAGTATTTCCTCACAACCCTGTCCTATCTGATCATTTTTTAATAACATTTGAGTTTAATCTAACGGAGTTCTCCACCCCCAAAAGAGGGTTCCATTATAGTAGATCTTTATCGGATAATGCTGTATCAAAACTTAAAGAGTCTGTCCCCTTTTTAATATCCTCCGTATTGCAGAAATGCCCTGTAGATGGCAGCAATGTTGTTTCTTCCAATTCACAAATAGATGTCTTTGTAAACGGTATGACTTTGTCATTGCGTTCTGCATTAGACAATGTAGCTCCCTTGAAAAAGAAGGTGATTATTCACAGGAAGCTGGCTCCTTGGTTTAATTCAGAGCTGCATTCCTTGAAGCACAATGTTAGGAAATTGGAGAGAAAATGGCGCTCTACACACCAAGAGGAATCCTACCTAATCTGGAGGGACAGTCTATTGTTGTATAACAAGACCATTCGCAGAGTTAGAGCAGCATATTTTTCATCATTAATTGAGGAGAATAAGAATAATCCTAGATTTCTCTTCAATACAGTTGCCAAACTTACCCAGAGCCACAGCTCTGTTGATCCAGCCATCCCCTTAGCTCTTAGCAGTAATGATTTTATAGGATTCT
Source organism: Fundulus diaphanus (assembly GCA_037039145.1). Classification (NCBI taxonomy): domain Eukaryota; kingdom Metazoa; phylum Chordata; class Actinopteri; order Cyprinodontiformes; family Fundulidae; genus Fundulus; species Fundulus diaphanus. The sequence goes on from CM073124.1 coordinate 30,374,129, forward strand.
TCATAAATAAAATTGATTCCATTAAAAATAAAATAATTGGCATCCTCCCAAACATGATTACCTCGTCCTCAGTAAGTGAGGCAGCATTGGAGGAATCCTTAGAACCTGCGCAGTGTCTGAACTGTTTAAAAGCAGTAGAGCTTTCTGAGCTATCTAAAATTTTAGCTTCATCTAAACCTTCTACCTGTATGTTAGACCCAATCCCAACCAAGTTGTTTAAGGAGGTATTCCCTCTGATCAGTGGTCCTATTTTAGACATGATTAATCTATCCTTAGTAAATGGATATGTACCACAGGCTTTTAAAGTAGCTGTTATTAAACCTTTACTTAAGAAACCTTCTCTTGATCAAGATGAGCTAGTAAACTACAGACCTATATCTAATCTTCTTTTCTTATCTAAAATTCTTGAGAAAGTAGTTGCTAATCAACTTTGTGAACATTTACAAAGTAATGACCTACTTGAGGAGTTTCAGTCAGGCTTTAGAGCTCATCATAGCACTGAAACAGCTCTGGTGAAGGTCACCAATGATATTCTCATGGCCTCAGATAATGGACTTGTGTCTATACTTGTCCTGTTAGATCTCAGTGCTGCATTTGACACAGTTGATCACAATATTCTCCTACAAAGACTTGAGCATACTGTAGGGATTAAGGGAAAAGCATTAGGCTGGTTTAAATCTTATCTGTCGGACAGATTCCAGTTTGTTCATGTTAATAATAAATCTTCTTCAAACTCTAGGGTCACCTGTGGAGTACCACAGGGTTCAGTCCTTGGACCAATTCTATTTACTATATATATGCTTCCGGTTGGCAAAATTATCAGACAGCATGGGATTAATTTCCACTGTTATGCTGATGACACTCAGCTATATTTATCCATAAATCCTGATGAATCCAATCAGTTACTTCGACTGCAGTCATGTCTTGATGACATCAAAAGCTGGATGACTTTAAATTTCCTGCATTTAAATTCTGACAAGACAGAAGTTGTAATCTTTGGGCCAGAGTCCTCAAAAAATAAACTTCTTAATCAATCACTTAATCTGGATGGCATTAACTTGGCCTCTGGTAATAAAGTTAAAAACCTTGGTGTTGTTTTCGACCAAGACATGTCATTTAAATCCCATATTAAACAGGTTTCCAGAGTTTCCTTTTTTCACCTCCGGAATATCGCCAAAATTAGAAACATTCTGTCCAGGGGTGATGCTGAAAAACTAGTCCATGCATTTGTTACTTCAAGGCTGGACTATTGTAATTCTTTACTATCAGGAAGTCCACAAAATGCAGTTCGAAGTCTTCAGCTGATCCAAAATGCTGCGGCAAGAGTCCTGATGAAAATCAACAAGAGGGATCATATTTCTCCAATTTTAGCTTCCCTTCATTGCCTTCCTGTTAAATCAAGAATAGAATTTAAAATTCTTCTTCTAACGTATAAAGCCCTTAATAACCAAGCTCCATCATATATCAGAGCTCTGATTACCCCGTATGTTCCTAACAGAGAACTTCGCTCTCAGACTGCAGGTCTGCTGGTGGTTCCTAGAGTCTCTAAAAGTAGAATGGGAGGCAGATCCTTTAGCTATCAGGCTCCTCTCCTGTGGAACCAACTCCCAGTTTTGGTCCGTGAGGCAGACACCCTATCTATTTTTAAGACTAATCTTAAAACTTTCCTTTTTGACAAAGCTTATAGTTAGAGTGGCTCATGTTACCCTGAGCTATCTCTATAGTTGTGCTGTGATAGGCCTAGGCTGCTGGAGGACATCAGGGTCTAATTTTCTCACTCTACTGATTTCTACTGTTCTTCATTCTACGGTTCTCCAGTTTTGCATTGTATTACATTGAAATGACTGTCGTCATTTCAGCTTTTAACTTTTTGCTCTCTCTCTTTTTCTTCATAGTAGGTACACCTGGTCTGGCGTTCTGTTAACTTTGACATCATCCAGAGAAGACGGCTCACCCGTTACTACCATCTAATGTAGAACAGATTACTAGATCAATGTGTGCTTCTGTGCTTTTTGTCTCTCTTGTTGTGTCTCTGCTCTGTCTTCTGTAACCCCAGTCGGTCGAGGCAGATGACCGTTCATACTGAGCCCGGTTCTGCCGGAGGTTTTTTTTTCCCGTTAATGGGTGGTTTTTCTTCCCACTGTCGCTTCATGCTTGCTCAGTATGAGGGATTGCAGCAAAGCCATGTACAATGCAGACGACTCTCCCTGTGGCTCTACGGTTCCCCAGGAGTGAATGCTGCTTGTCGGGACTTTGATGCAATCAACTGGTTTCCTTATATAGGACATTTTGACCAATCTGTATAATCTGACCCAATCTGTATAATATGATTGAACTTGATTTTGTAAAGTGCCTTGAGATGACATGTTTCATGATTTGGCGCTATATAAATAAAATTGAATATAATTGAATTGAATTGAATTGAATTGAATGTGTGTGTAAATGGGTGAATGACTAACTGTAGGATGAAGCGCTTTGGGGTCGTCAGACTGGTTAAAAGCGCTATACAAGTACAAGCCATATACCATATACCATTTACCATGCCGAAGCTACAAGTGGATAAGTCAAAATGTTTGTTTGTTCGTACCCCAGTATCCAACAAAAATGGCCCAAAGGGGTGGAATGGAATGCTCTGTGGCCTGGAGGGGGGCGGAGTGCCTCCTTTAGATTTATAGTGACCACACCACAACAAGTTACTCTCAGATGCCCTCAGTACTGGGGCAAAAAGGAGTAACCGTCGGGGTAGCTCTTCTTTATTTTGACCATAACTGAATGATGTGAAAAGGAAGAACTGAAAAATAACAATAATTTAGGTAATTCTGTCAGGAACGAGGAAAAATTGTTATGTGTCTTTATACAGAATGTATAAAAATATCTTATTTCAACTGTGCCGTATTTCTCGGACTATAGGTCACTCTTTTTTCATAATTTGGCTGATCCTGCGACTTATAGTCAGCTGTGACATATATCAAATATATAAAATGTTTTGAAATGGCAATTCATACTAACCAACATGAACCACGGAACAAAAATTACCATATATAACCGCAAGAGGGCTCTTTAGGCTTCTGAAAACTATGCTCCACCACGCAACGCAGCTCGAAGGGGGTCCCAGACCGCGGCAGAACCCCATCACTGAAATATCCGTGAAGCTAATAACAGCTAGCATTAGCTTATGTTGTCCGACCGGTTTACAACTTTGCTGGTGCACGTTCAAGAGCTTTACTGACCTTTCTATGTTGCTCTCAAAAATTCTTGTCATACTGTTATCTCAGCATGTAGCACTGTTACGCACGCAGTCTAATATCAGCGTAATTTTGACAACTTTCAGCGTAACAACCATTTACGCTGAAATGCGCTGGCGAGAACCTTGCTGTTTGGAGTTGCTGGCTTATTATGGTAATTTACCCCATTCAACCTCCCAGGTATGTTCCATATTATTCATCCCATGGTGGATGCAATTGTGTAATAGAATAAGTTGCCTTCCCAGATTAAATGTCACTTTTTAGTCTTGAATTTTGTGAAAACATTTCTAAATAAATAAAAAATATGGTACATGCATATAAATAGTTATATAAACTTTTTGCTATGGGTCAAATAACCATTATTTAATTCTAAAGCCAATTTATTATCACATTAAGGATTCAGACTCCAACAGCTTCACTCAGTCATGCCACAAAGATAATCCGGTGCAGTCTGAATGTAAATGCAATCTGTGGCATTCAATAATGCACAAACTGCATTGATTTAGATGGATTTTGCCGCCGGGACATAATTGTGTTAGGCTAAATAATCAAATGTTTTTTGGAATATAGAATAGAATACAGAACAGAATAGAATAACTTAAACCTAACAGTTTCTGTTATTAAAGTCTGAAAGATGGTCAAAGAACATACAGCACTCCGCCCCATAGGATATTTTGCTTGTTTGAGCAACTCAGAAGGGTAGATTCAGAGCTGCATCAGATCCGCTATACGAAGACCCAAATGCACACACAGTGATATATGTGTTCATGTATTAAACAAGACAGATATGCAGAAATTGTAAAGAAGAATTGACAACTACAGCGGATACATGGATGCATGACTCTGGAACAAGAAAATGAGTTGTATTCCTGTGTGGGAAAAGGACAATGATTGAGACTGGAATTTTTTATGATCCATTCACGCTCTCTGAATACTAGAACGGGAAAGAAGAACCCAAGGTCAGAGGCAGAATTCTAAATTCTTATTCATTGTTCAGCAAGTGAAGGATTAATTTAGAGATCCATTCACCAAGCCTGAGCAAGGGGGGCGGCAGCAGCAAAACATGATGAAGAAAAGAGTGCGACAGAAGAAAGAAAACAGGAACAAGAAAAAGGGAGAGATGGGAACGAGAGGGAAAGAGTGTGATACATGTGGAGGGAGAGAAGCAGAGAAGTGTTTCCATGTGTTATGGATAGCTTGAAGACAGACAGGGATGATGATTTCTCCAATAAAGCTTAATTGGCCAAACAATCCACCACACATTTCCAAATACTTTATTAATGTTTGTATCTGTACAACCGTACTCACACATTTGCTTGGATGATGTTCTCATGACAAATTCTGTCCACCTTTTAATTCATTGATGAACAAACATTCCTGGATGGTACTAGAGAACCTACTCCCTGCATATTTTTATTTCTTTCATATGGTATCGCTACACCTTGTTTGGTCAAAGACCATTGTACATTCTCATGTACTGCAGAAACCTTTTTGTACATTGGCAGCTCGACTGTCACGCTTTTCAAGAATTATAGGTCATTTGCATAAACTGTATGTTACAAATGGTCCACTTGATACTGAGATTCACATTGGTTTTTCATTTGGTTTTTCATTTGTTTTAGTTTTAGGTGACTTTTTCCATCAATAGTGGGGATGTCCCAATTAGATCCAAAGTGGCTTCTCTAGGTCCTGATCAAGACATCCTAATCAGTTTCCCAGAGTCTTAATTTAACTTCCACTACTGATAAAGGTATTAGCAAAGGACTCTTTGTCCACTGACCATAAAAAATCTGTGCAGGCACTATCTGTATGAGTGTTTCCAGAGGGTTGCTCCATCTGGTGACGGTGGGTTTTCAAAAAAGGGCATTTATGGTCTGGAATGAAAAGAACCATTACATTCAAGATGGTCCTGTGGATGGCAGCTTTGGTCCTTTCTTCTCTTGTTTTTTATGTGTTTAATCTGCTCTCTCTCACCATTCAGTGATCACTTTATCTAGAGAGGAAATCCTAAACACCAGAGTGGCTTTTAGACATGTTTTCTTCCTTTTTGATCAACCCCAACTTCACTGAGATCTTGGTTGGTGGTGATGTGGAACTATATTTGCCTCATCTGTATCACCAGTGATACAGATGAGGCAGACCGTCAGGCACCCTAGTGAAGCTTCTGCAACAGAGACTCTGTAGACCTTGTCTTCAATCCACCTGCCTAATATCCGCTCTCTGGCTAATAAAATAGATAAAGTGCTGCCTCTTATAAAAAAAACAACAATAACTCAAACCTCTGCAGATTTGTTTTTGTTTTTTTTTTGTTTTTTTTTTGTTTTTTTTCCGAAACAGGGCTCGCTTGAACACATCCCAGACTACCTACAACAGATCCAAGGCTTTCAGCTGTTTTTTGCGAACTGCAGCGGTGAGCCCTTTAGGAAAAAAAAACAGGAGGTTTAATCGATTTTACATAAATGAAGGTTAGTTTGCTGATGTCAGTGTGTTACAGAAGACATGTAGTCTTCACTTGGATTGATTTTTAAACCCTTCTATTCACCAAGGTCAGTGTTTGTATCACACCCAACTAATGGGCAAAAACTGAAAACTTCTAAACCTGTGGTTAGGACAGGTGGTAAGTGGACTGATGATTCAAAGCATGTGTTACAGGTCTGCTTTGATTGCACAGATTAGAGTGTATTTGAAGCTTCTTACACTGACCTGGATGTGCTTACTGAAACTGTCACTTCATACATCGGTTTTCTTAGAGCACAAGCATGTAAAGACCAAGACCTTGCACATAACAACAGAAAAACATGGTTCACTTCGCGTTTAAGGAAGCTACATAGGAACAAGGACCAGGCTTACAGTAGTGGTGGTATAAGCAGTACAAGCAGACCAAGTATAAACTTGCCAAGGAGATCCAGTAAGCTAAGAACACAGCAAAAGGCTAAAAACTGCATCTCAGCTGACAACCCAGCTACAGTTTAGGATGCTTTGAGAAACATTGCTAAAAACATCGCTAAAATTTATTCTGATTCAAAACTGATGTCCATTTTTGTAAACCTCCCTTTTTATCAATCCCTAAATGTTTTCAAGGGGATTTAGATGAGTGGAAAATGCAGAATGACACAAAAGAAGGGTGTAATTCTCCGGGAAGAAGTTTTTTTTCGTGAGATGGCCATTGTGTACAGCAGAGTTGTCTTGTTGGAAGACCCAATCACCCAGCACACAGACCGTCAAATGGAAGGAATGCCCACTGCAACATCTCCACACAGCAAGATGGGTTTCAGTCAAATGCAGGGCCAAAATATCCATTGTTACACTCAACAAAAAATGACATAGATCATAATAAAATCCCCTCCACTGCGTTATGCAGAAACCATCTTCAGTGGGCTCTCCTTATGTTGGAAGTTATTAAGATCATCCAGATGATTTTCTTTCCTGATCAGAGAATAGTATAGAGAGATATGCCTTTTGAAAGTTTTTTTTTGTTGTTCTTCTTTTGTTCCCTCTGTCACAGAGGCTGTCTAATGGTTGTTGGACTAAAGAAATATCTGACATTTTTTTCCCGTAACCCTCATGATCTTTTAAGAGCTATAAAATGACTGCCTTACTGTATTAAATCTTGGCAGTGACAGATAATTGCAAGAAGCCTTTCTTGTGAAGTTCAACAGTCCTGCCATGCCAAGAGGGAGAAGACTTTTGTGCATGAATGCCTGACATGAAAATAGCATGAAAGCCTGGCTGCATCCAAAAGGTTCTATGTATAGCTCCTGTTCCTTGACCTTTCATGAGGTCAACAGCAAGAACTCTATTGTAGGGAGGAAAGGAGCCTCAGACTGCTGTGCTGATTTCGAACAGCCAACATTATGTGACGTAAACGCACATGGATGATTCTAGTCAAGGAATCATATAACCTGGGCCTACAGCCTTCTGAAAAATAACTACAAATGTGTCATCTCTCCAGAAATTTTTGTTAATTTCCTTGAGGTGAGCTGTGTTTATACATCATGTCACGCAAAGGATTGTGGTATTCCTTATAGCTCCTTAGCACTGGTAAGGGACATCACAAGCTCATTATGCTAAAGGGGCTATGATAGGAAGCATACAGGCTCCTTTTCCTTCCTCCTTACTTACTGACTGCACTATCTGGACAGCACTTATCATGGCAACCGATGACGCTATTCCGCTTTGGCTTAAGAGTCCTTACCGATTAGACCTTTTCGGATGCAGCCGCAGATTCTTGCAGAGATTTAGACTTTTTAGGGCTGCAGTCTTAAATGTTTCATCAGCTGGTGAAAGGTGTGTTTGAATTATATGCATATTTGAATAATTTTTCTACTCTTTCTTGTCTCTATTACATTTTATTTTGGCACGTTGAAGCTCTACTTAAAATCTGATTATGATCCACTAGTGGGAAATGTGCACACTTGTGGTTTTTCCCTGTTTTTTAATTTTTTATCAAGAGTGCATATGTTTAGAAAAAAGAAGTAATGCACGTTTTAGGTTTTCAGGAAGTCAGCAGCTTCTTAACCAAGTTAACCCATGTATGAGCATCATATTAGACATCTGCAGAGACTCCGGTTTCATTAAGGTAATTTCTTAATGATGAAATATAGTGCTGTGCAGCACATTAAATCTATTGTGTATTTGGGGATAGTTATGGCACTGAATTTCTTAATGTGGTTTTAGATTTGGACTTAATATCTAATTGATATTTTAAAGGACTCCGAGAGCTATTAGACAAAAAACAAAAAAGGAATTTTTTTCTGGTCATTCAGAGTCAGTGTAAGTTAAGGCTTGAAATGGTTTTATAATTTTATCCTCAACTATCTATATTCAAAGGTAATTATTCCACTCTAAATAAAAATATTTAAAATTAGTTCTGTATTTCTCTCTGTGAATCCATTCTAAACGTAATACACATAAATTTAATCATATTGCGTTTGCCTATGTGAAACTAAGCAGTTTTACCAGAACTACAAGTAGGTCACTGGGATTAAACTCGAAGTAGCAGAAACAGGAGTCGGGCTACAAAAAGAGAGAAAAGGGTCTCTGGTGCCCACTGTAACATATCTCAGTCAGTCAGGCTCCAGTGCACACACAGAGACTGTAAAACTTATGCTGGTTGTTTCATGCACTCAGAAATGAGTGTGCCCTTCCGATGAGCGCACCACTTTATTCATTACTAATAAATTCATACATTTCCTGGTGCATTATGAGCAACCCACCTGATGTTTATTCATCGTGTTCCTTCCCAATCATCCAGTTTATGTATACAGATGCAGAATGTGATTATGTTTGTGGGTGAGAGGTGTTGGATGGCTATTAATTTTTTAACAAGTGTAGTTTGTTTTAAGTAATCTATTCATTCATCTAAATCTATGATGTAGGCGGCACAAGACAAACAAACTTGGAAATTGCATTACGCCTCCTTGATTTAGGATTCTGTGTGTGTGACTTGTATGACAGGAGACCAATCTTCTTTTCAGGAATAATAAATGTCTCAATGTATTTTAGATGATGCTCTAAAGGTTTTAGACACTGAAGGAGCAATATTTTCTTGTGAAATAAATGTATAGTAAAAGGAAACACATCTTTAGAATAGTGTATTGATCATATTTCCACTATCTACTTAACTGCCTCATTGGTTTATTTGTTGAACTTTAATGAGATAAGGAGAGCAAATATTACAAAACGATCTCTTAAAAGGAAATGTATTAAATACTGCATGGTATAAAGGAAAAGGAATGTGAGATCACGCCTACGTGACAGATATGTGGCTTTCTCACCATAAAAGTGAAACACAAACACTATCACTATCACATTTTAGACTGACTTTCACTTTGTTTTTCCCTCTAAATTATTAAAACCAACACGCATGATTCAATTAGATGCTTTATCAATGTGCAAATATAATGAACAAGCTCATTGAGACACAAAACTGAACTGCTGTCGCATCACTTTAAATACACTACTAGATAGATGAACTGGGTATAATTATTAACCCGTAAAATAGCAAAAGCATGCAAATTCATATGGAGATCATTCCTAATCAAACTTCAGCCGTTTAACATCAAGAGGAGTAAACCATTGTTAGGTTGCTGATTTATCAACACAACAAAATGTTACAACTATGCAATGAGCCTAAACTAAAAAAATCCTGAGACAGCAGGACAGTATTTTATATCGGCAATTTGGCTTACCACCCAGAGTGTCATAGCCTGCGGGGCTCCCCAAACATTCCCAAACAATAAATCTCTTGCTTCCCCTTCGCATGAGTTTTCTGTTCCTCATTTGCATGTCAAGTCAATGAAGAATGGGTTGTCCCCTATCTGATGCTCTGTAAGAGAATCTTGTGTCTTTGCAGATGAATAGTATTAGTGCAATTTATATCTAATCTCAAACACTAGTTTACTATTATTTTAAGGAAATTAGACTCTGTGTTTTTCAGTTTAATATCTAAAATACTTATCAAACTTCTAAAATCTGGTCAAACTAGCTTAATTTTTCTACACTGAATACAATGATTTCTAAAATCTGCTTTGAAGTGGATAAAACCTTTATTCTATTCGTGATAACAAAAAAGAGCCAAAGCTCTGTTGGCCTTATACCTCTTTCAATTGAGACAAATATGAAAATCACAATACAAAGACTTATCAAACCTGGACTGAATTATTCTACACCCATACCACATTTACACATTGATGTACAGCACAGGAGCAAGGTCTTACACATGGTGTCATTCATGCAAGTTTGACCATTGCCTTAAGAGGTGACACAATATCCATTTCTTTGTCATTTTCAAGAACAGGTTTTATAACTCTAAGTATTGCCAATATAAATATATAATATATAAAGTAAAGTCAATATAGGGCAGAGGTGCCACAGAATGAAATGACAATGATGTTTATATAAATAAATAAATAGATAAATAAATACCGTATTTTTCAGACTATAATTTGCTACGGAATATAAATCGCGCCGGACTGTGCCTCACATTTATTTTGAAATTTATTTCACACAATCTAAGACTAAAAACTGACATTTAATCTAGTAAGGGAACGTATTCAATTACACGGCTCCATCCACAATCGTCTGAATAATATTGTTGTCCAATATGATTTACCATTTAAAATTGATATATAAGTCGTATCTGACTATAAGTCGCAAGATCAGCCAAACAATGAAAAAAAGTGCGACTTATAGTCCAGAAAATACGGTAAATAAATTGCGTGTCAAGCATTCTCTTGGACTAAAAGGCAGATTCATTGTCAACTGAACATAGACATATATTTTCTTGCTAGGAAATCTGTCTGCTTGAAGGTATGAATGTATGTCTCAACATTTCTAATGCAATTTTTTAAAGGAGGTTTTGGCCAAATGTTCTTATAAAAAGTCATAAATGCATACGTGTTTCCCACATATCTCAAAATACAACAAACGTTCAATCTACGATCTGTCCAACCGTCATTGGCAGCTAAAGTTTGGAGTGGCAGCTAAAGTTTGTAGCCGAAATTATTAACTAGTTTGATTTCACATCTTGCTCATGCATACAAACCTGGTTCAGCAGATTTTTTTGAATTAAATAGATTAAATAAATAGATCATAATTTAACAATTTAAATTCTTATAGGAAAAAAAGCTTTTAAGCAAATATAAAATAAATGTTTTCTTAATGGTAGTTTCAGTACGTTTTAATTCCCTTTTTTTAAAGGAGTTTAAGTGAAAAAGAAAATATGAGGCCTCAAAGAGTAGTTAATGGGTGATATATGGAGAGTAATGCATGTGAGTCTTTGAAATTGATAGCCCTGTGATACTCCTGCCCATCTGCCTTTCAGTGGTGTATGACGATGCGCTGCTTTATGTAAATAATGCTCTGGTATCATTTTCCTACCTATCTGATACTGTAATTTGATCAGCATAAAAGCAAGGCTGTCAGATTTTCTTGCATGATTAAAAACACCTTAGAATAACCATGGCAATGTAGAGACTGAAATTATATTGTCATGATACAAATGTGAATTATATATTATGTAAATGCAACTTGAACATTACAGCAATGATGTTACTTGACCTCATGTTACACAGTGAAGATGCTCTGCATCTCTCTGTCTGCACTGGTGAAGATTTACCCATATAAGCAAAGGGATTCAGCTAATGACAATTTGACCACTTGGTGGCGCTGATACGCTGTGTGGAGAATGTTGGTTGTTCAGGCTGAGATGTCAGGTGACCATCAAGTAAAATAAAATGACAAAAAGAGAGAGACTTTGTAGGCAATATAGCACACTGTGCATTTTATATTCTTCATCCAAAACCCATGTAGTTGCACATGCAGTGTGACAGCAGCTTTACTGACTTGAAAACACACTTGAAAAGATAAGTCAGTCGTGTTAATTAATTAATAAACTTGACTTGTGAGCCTTGCTTTGACTCAGGTCAATTATTTGCCACAAAATTTTAATATTTGTTATCAATTACAGTGTTTTTTCTTACGTGATTTCATGGCTCTTTTTTCCCATTTTAATTCACCTTGTACTTTTATATATGTACTACATTGCAAATGAAAGTTGGTTAATTTTTTTTTCTCTGTGTTGTTAGACAAATTATTTATTTAGCCCTACTCAGATGCTGTGTTTTTTTCCCCAAAACTGAGTTTCATGCTGAACCAGCATGAACTCTCCGCTGCTGGGTTCTATTTGGACTTTATTTTTCTACTATTGATCAAAATTGAAAGTTGGGAATTGGCGTATCCAACTAAAATGCTTTAAACAGTGAAACAATGTGAATTAAACCTTATCTAATTTCCCAATGTTAATTAGAACAGCCTTAGTGCACTCTGTGTTACTTCAGAATACTGCTTACACTAAAAGCACTGGCATTGTGCTCAGCTCAACTAACTGGCCTGGAAATGTAACAGAGAGGCTGCTATAGAGGAGAGTCAGTGCAATTGCTAAAATTTTTATATCTAGTTTGATTTTGAGCTAATATCTTAAAAGGGTTTGTAACCCTTTGACATTGCAGGGTTTCCCTCAGCGTATTCCCCGCCCCCCAGGCTAAGCATGGTCTGTATATTATAAATGTGTCGATGTTTGAGAGCGACAAAATGGTAATTGAAGTTCCCGACAGGGAGAATACCTCCCGGTCTAAATGGCTAGCACACCAGCTGTTATTAGCTTGACGCATACTACTTCCGTGCGGCGCCCCTCCTTCGAGTCGCGTAACGTAACGCTCCCCGCACTTCCCTTCCGCTCCACACTCCATGATGCACACACTTCCCAGAACCCACAACAGCACCGCCCGCCAGGATTACCCTACTTTCTGGGGGAAACCCTGCATTGGACCTGTTTAAAACTTGCAGGTTTTGTCATCAGATTGCAAGTAGGTGCCCATCTACTGTATGATCAAACAGACAACAAAGCAGAGCACAAAATCTGCCAATAAGGCAGCATATAAAATAGTAAAACATCTCCTTCTTGTCTGAACACACACACATTTTGCTTCCCAAACCATAAGGATAACAGCCCAATGCCAAAGGCCAGAGCTGTCTCCTCCTAGCCGCTGTGTTTAGTCCCTCATCTATACAGTTCAATTTTTAAATGCTCCGATGACAACACAACTTCAATTAAACTGAAAAAAAGAAATCCCTTTGCAGACATCACTGTGCCTCATTCGTATTCATAGGTATTATAAAAAAACACAAATTTCACATATGTAAAATGCTAAACACATGTTCAAACAAAGCAGACCCAATGAAGCCCCTGATTTTTCCCAACTAATATTTTAAACACCATGGCATTCTTCATATTTGATTGTCTTAATGATGCTATTTTTTTCTTCAAGATAGACAGATAGAACATTATGAGCACCTCTGGACTGTCAGCAACAGGCTGCCTAAGTTGAACTGTTAACACTTCTTTCTCAGCACAAGCGTCACAGAGTATCTCTTGAAAGCTTGCAGGTTGAGGTGAAGCGTAAAGAATTAGATTCTAACTGCCAGAGTAAAGACGGGGAGGGTAAGAGATTAGCCATCATCCCTCAACAGATCAGAGAAGAATCTGTTGAGGGATTGCCAAGCGATTTGCTTTATTATAAAAATAAAGGAGCTATTCTGAACACAGTCACCATTATTATTTCAGACTAGTTACAACAGTAATAACTCGGAGTGGTTGTAAAATATTTTGCGAAGGGAGGGAAGAATCTGACTCGATGTAAGCAACTGAAAAATGAACCACTGAGCGTTACCCTGGTAGGCTACGCAAATTCTCAAATTGCTCTCGGTGAAGTCTAAAATCGACATTTCTGGCAGCAGCTGTTCCACAAAAGCCAGTTTTAACCAAAACCCGGTAAAATGTGTCACCATTACAAAACCATAAAGTGTCAGCTTGAAACCTTAACTAGTATGACCCACTGATTAAACCAGCTAGAATAAAATAAGCTTGAGCTCATGAAACGTGAAGGCTTGGACGGAAGAGATTGAAACATTTGCTTATGCCATTCATTTGCAGTACCTTGCAAAAATATCCAGACTTCTTGCACTTTTTGTCATATTATAACCATAATCTACCATCTATTTTATTGGAACTTTATGGAGATAGTTAAAAAATTGTAGAAAGAAATTATTAATTTCGCAGTGGAAGGAAGATGATGCAGGCCTTTTTGAAATCTAAGAAGTGTGGTGTGAATTTGTACTCAGTCCAACAGAGTCAACGCTTTTTAGAACCACTGTTTGCTACAATTCGAGCTGCAAGTCTTATGGGGTATGTCTCAACCAGGATTAAATATCTACAGACTACAATTGTTTTTGCGCATTCTTCTACGCAAAATAGCTGAAACTCAATCTTGCCACAGATTTTCAATATTTTTTGCAAAGTACTGTGCATACAAAATATTCACATACTTACATGCATTGGTCACTGCAAAGCTATTGGCGGTCTCAATATTGTCAACGTGTGGGACCAGGTTAAATGGAGCTTCCGTAGCGTTAGGGCTGGTGTTGTGAAGGAAGATAGCTAGTCGGAATGCTGTGTACTCCTGATCTGTATTCCTAATGAACAGTCCACCTACAGAGAGGAAGGAAGAGCAAGACCAGGGCAGGGGAGAGACAAGATGGAGCGGAGAGGAAGTGAGTTATTGTGGGGCAGAGAGGGGTCAGGTGGGTGCACGTTGAGACAGGGAGATGGGGGGGGGGGGGAAGATGGATGTGAAAGGCAGAGAAAAACAGGGGAGGGGAAAGAGACAAGAAAGCCAATTACTTCATTAGCTTTGTTATAAAAGGTAATCTGTCTTTCGCACATTCTCAAGCTCTGTCTAACACACAGGCATGAATACAAACGTGCTCGCGGATGCTCAAACTACTCGTTTCATTGATGTAATCTGAGAGGGGGATACACAGAAAGGAAGAGAGGCAGAAAAGAGATTTTAACAAAAGCTGAGAGGGAAGTCTAATGAGTCAGAAAGGATAACCAGATCAGAAGGCAATAGTTAAAAAAAGGAAAAGAGCAACTTGGGCATTTTCGGTTACAATTTTAACAAGGAAGAGAAAACACTATAAAAATACACTACCAGTTGATGAAAACAAAAGAAAAACAAGAAAAGGAGAACAAGTGTGGTGGAGATCACCTCTGGTAGAAATAAGGGGTCATGTAATCCTTTCAGGGCACTCTCAAATAACATGTTCTGACCAGAGAGGGGCAGCTTCTATTACCTCAGCCTGATAATATATTAATAACTGTAATCTGACACAGCTAACAGCTACAATCAGTTATATACTTTAGATATGTAAAAATATATGCTCAGCAGTCCATTAGTGACATTAGAAGGGGAAATAAACCAAACTGAAAAAAATAATAAGCAAAGTCAGTGCATAAGCAGTGACTATGACAACCCTTTTGGGGATGAGTGTTGTTTTTGTATATCCATGACATACAAAGACAATAAAAGGAAATAGATTCATGGGAAAATAGATCCTTCAACACATCATTTAACACACAAAGACTATATGATTTAAGTATTGTTTTCTGTTGGATATGATTTTTTTTTATTTATTTATAGTGACATTTCTTTGTAAAGTTTAAGATATTTCTCTGTGTATCTTATAGGTTTCCAGTTTCACTGATGTTTTAGCAAATTGACCTTTCATTTGTTTCTGAACTGGAATTTCTGCTGGAGATAGTTTATTGGTGTTTTAGACCAGGACTTCCTTTTAAATGACATTTTAAATCTTAATAAGTCTCCGTCCGTCCGTTTTCTTCCGCTTATCCGGGGTCGGGTCGAGGGGGTAGCATCTTCAGTAGGGAGGCCCAGACGTCCCTCTCCCCAGCCACTTGGGCCAGCTCCTCCGGGGGAATCCCAAGGCGTCCCCAGGCCAGCCGAGAGACATAGTCCCTCCAGCATGTCCTGGGTCTTCCTCTGGGTCTCCTCCCGGTGGGACGTGCCCGGAACACCTCACCAGGGAGGCGTCCAGGAGGCATCCTAACCAGATGCCCGAGCCACCTCAACTGGCTCCTCTCGACGTGGAGGAGCAGCGGCTCTACTCTGAGTCCTCCCCAGATGACTGAGCTCCTCACCCTATCTCTAAGGGAGAGCCCAGACACACTACGGAGAAAACTCATTTTGGCCGCTTGTATCCGGGATCTTGTTCTTTCGGTCACGACCCAAGGTTCGTGACCATAGATGAGGGTAGGAACGTAGATCGACCGGTAAATCGAGAGCTTCGCCTTTTGGCTCAGCTCTCTCTTCACCACAACGGATCGGTACAGCGCCCGCTTCACAGCAGACGCTGCACCAATACGCCTGTCGATCTCCCGCTCCATCTTCCCCTCATTCGTGAACAAGACCCCAAGATACTTGAACTCCTCCACTAGGGGCAGCACCCGGAAAAGGCACTCTACCCTTTTCCGGTTCAAGAACATGGTCTCGGATTTGGAGGCACTGATTTTCATCCCGGCCGCTTCGCACTCGGCTGCAACCGCTCTAGTGAGAGCTATAGATCACGCCCTGATGAAGCCAATAGGACCACGTCATCCGCGAATAGCAGAGACGCAATCCTAAGGCCACCAAAACGGATCCCCTCAACACCTTGGCTGCGCCTAGAAAGTCTGTCCATAAAAGTTATGAACAGAATCTGTGACAAAGGGCAACCTTGGTCCAACTCTCACCGGAAACGAGTCTGACTTACTGCCGGCAATGCGGACCAGACTCTGACACCGGTCGTACAGAGACCTGACAGCCCTTATCTCAATAAGTCTCTTCTAGTTAAATAAAGTAATACTAATTTAAAAACCTTTCTGTGCTGTTAAACTATGTGTAGTGGTCTTATATTACACAATGAAGACCCAATAACCAACATAGAAATTATGTTAATGCAGACTTGATGAATTCTTTAAGGGGACATTATAATTTCACAATTTCTAATATTTTGGGAGAAATGTAATAATTAAGCCCTCTATATTTTGTTCTGTGCCATCCATCTTCTGTATGTTCTTAAATCTTGTTGGGTCGCAGCGGTATGGGATGTTGGGGATACGCTGTGGAGAGTTTGTCAGTCCATCACAATGCAGCACATAGGCACAGGAAAGAAAGCCACGGATGAGCACATTCTCACCTAAGTTGAATTTGGAATTGTCAATTAACTTAACTTGCATGTTTTCAGCATGAGAAAGGAAGGCGGAGTACCTAAAGGGAACCCACCAATGCATGAGGGGACCCCTGGACTCTTTTGGTGCAAAGCAACAGTGAACCAAGCACTGCGCCACTTGCAGCTCTGCTTCATAATTACTTTCTTTGAATTATCTTACTAGCAGCTTTACTGATTACTCTTCCAAATTTCAAAAGGAAATTCAAAGTTGAAATTGATTACACTGGCAGAGTGGCAGAGTGATGGGTGGGAGGAAATTGGTAGCGACAGAAGAAGGTTGTCGAGGCAGAGCGTGTTAACTAAATCTCTTTTTTTCTCTAAGGATTGTAATCTTTTATTGACACTTCGGCTACTCACATTAAAAGTTCTTGTTAATATTTTCTGCTGCAGAACAGGCAGACACGGAGTATCCAGTTTGAGAGCCAGAGCCAGAGCTCTTAGCTGTTACTGGGTTGGATAGCATGCAAACCTAAACGATTTGTACGAACAAGAGAAATGAAACAAAAGCTGAAGCCGAGGCATTTCTGTACAAGTAAGCATTAATTCACTTAGGATAACTGTTTTATAACTGTCTGGGTTTGAATTTCCATCTTAGAGCAAGAAAACGATTCATTCCTGGTGAAGTATCGTATTGCCTTCACACTAATAGAAATGTCCACATGTAAGAATACTAAACTGCCTCTACTGAATGATTTTACTGTTTCCAGGGAACATGCATGTTGCTCCTCAGGTGGACCGAAGCGCCAGTGGAACATCCTGTATCTACGGGTAATTTGTGCATTGACGGAGGACTGTATGCTGGAGGGGAGGAGAGGGAAGAGCATGCTGTATGTGTTGCTCTGCACAATGCAGGCTTTTTACTTTTAGTCATGCAAGGTGTGTTGTTAATGCTGAAATGCCAAGAAAAACAAATGATTTCACATATTTTGCATTTTTACACAGGGATTTGCAGAATAAGTAGGGATGCACACACATGCTTGAACATCAGAGCGTTTATGTGCATGTCTGAGCACAGAGCAACCTGCGAATATTTAGCGCATTAAGTTTATTGGCAGCTGCAAGGAGATAGTCAACGAGCTGAATCTCATTATAGGACCTCACAGCTTACCCCCCTCCACCCCACCAAACCCTCACACACAATGCAGTGAGTGTACGAAAGGCACAGAAAAATTAGATTCCATAAATGTGCGATCCCCAGTTTCTGAGCAAAACTGATGCTCCAGCCACAGTTAACTTTATTTCTGATTTGTTGGGAAGGTTCGTGAGTGGTTTATCCCGTCCTAACGCCGGAAAGGGGAGGGAGAGAAACAGAAAGCGACAGAGAGCAGGAATGCTGCAGTATATAAACAGTGAACAAGAGTGGAAAAAGGAACAAAGCTCCCTGAAACATTGATGAGGCAAGAACAGCTTTTAAAATGTCGTGAAATAGTTTGTGTTCATTTATAAACCGCCAGTCACAACAGCGACTACATTTTGGAATTTATGAAGAATGAGATGGGAGAGGGGGAATGTTTCTAGTTTTGTGTTCTTCCAATCCGTCTTCTTTATTTTGAGTAATTTGTTGTGTTTTACAGCACCGGGGGATTCTAGCGCATTCATTTTCTCATGCATGGTGACTCCTGGCCGCTAAACTACCATAAATATTCGGCGGAGTGTGTTAGGTCTGTAGTGCCTGTGCCGTGCGTAAAAATCAGTAAACCTCCAACTCACCTATCTGCACTGAGCTGGGGAAAGCCCCTGTCGCCAGCCCCCAATAAAGGGCGGAATACACCCCAAGAAAGTGCCAAGAAAAAAGAATAATCCTCATTTTTTGTTCCTTTCCTCGAATCCCTTTAGAAACTGTTGAGAGACATTTAGGAAGGGGGAATGGTGCGCAAGAGATACAAACGTGGATGAGAAAGGTTGTTTTCCCTCGATTTTTATTTCCCCCAGTTAGTATTCATATTCCATGTTGAATTCGTCCGTTTTCTTCCCCTGCAGTGTCCGCTCAGAAGAGAGCTGTGAGTCCGGCGCACATGTAGAGAAGCGGGGGGAGAGGATAGAGGGGGATTTCGCTGGAATGATTGGCGAGCTGGGAGAACAGGCTGCATTGAAGAACTGGACATGCGCGCCCCGCCGTCTCTTTCTCTCTTTCTCAACCACACACCCTCCCTTTTTCCCTCTTTAATT
Source organism: Fundulus diaphanus (assembly GCA_037039145.1). Classification (NCBI taxonomy): domain Eukaryota; kingdom Metazoa; phylum Chordata; class Actinopteri; order Cyprinodontiformes; family Fundulidae; genus Fundulus; species Fundulus diaphanus. The sequence goes on from CM073124.1 coordinate 30,393,169, forward strand.
CTGTCTTTGCCAGTGAAGTGATCGGATTCTCTTCTTCTGCATCGTCTTCTTCTTTAGCGTCTCTTACATACTGATAATCTGTGGCGTGCACAGACATTTTGGGGGGCAGGTGCTCAGGAGGGGGGGGGAGGGCACTTTTTAGCGCATATGGAACACTTAATTATATATAAAAAAAATACACACGCATGTTGAATGAAATTTGACTTTTATTTGTAACATTCTCTAAACGTGAGTTTTCAATGGAAAAAAGTCACACTACCAACAGAACAGACTAAAGCGTACTACTTTAAAGCAGCATCCTCCTTGGTGCCATGTCTTTAAAGATGTTGATGACCTCGCTGTGGTTTACCTCAATGTCTTTTTCAATGGCAAGCAGAAGAAGGTCAGAGAGCCTTTCTTCTCCACACAGGCTTCTTAGTTTAGTTTTGATGATTTTCAGCTTGGAAAATGATCTTTCAACTGAAGCTGTCGTCACTGGTAATGTTGCATATATTTGGATCATTTTGACAAAGGCAGGAAAGATCAGCTGGCCATTGTTTTCCCTCAGTATCGAACATATTTCTTATAGGTTCTTTGAAGTAAAGCTGGAGTGGAAGACCTTTAGTTCTGTCTTAAGCTGCTCCTCATCTTCTCCATAGAAGATGCGGGCGACGCGCGGGCGACCGCGCGAGTTCACGTGACAAAGGAAGAGAGATAGGCTGGTCGGGTGTGCGCAAGGAGGTGGCTCATTTTGAGGCACTGTTTCAGTCGTTTTTAATGGCTCAGGTTTTCAAAAGATCATTTCAAAACCGACCTCAGTAAAATCTTAATAATATTCAGGGCAGTCAAACTTTTTTACAGTAGCAGGCTACACACTATCAGGTAGGAGGGTGCACTTATATATAACAAACAAACAAACAAATAGCAATAGTGTAGTCAGTGTTGCCAAATTAGGCAGGTTTCCAACCAATTAGGCTTTTGAACACATTGAGCTAGAAAAAAAATAGCTTATGGGCAGATTGTAAAAAAATTCGGAAGCTTTTCATAACATTTGTTGGGCTTTTAGAAAGAATTATTAACAAAATATATCAAAATAGTCATTATTTATTTTTTAAATAAGTTGAATCTGTCGATCTGACATCATCAATGAATAATAGTTATAATGAATAATATTGATTGTTATAATAAAACAAGAAAAGAATAATGGTTAATCAAGTGTTTGGTCAGTGTGAACGCCTAAGAGGGGTTGAGTTCTACTTAAAAATATTTCATGACTGCGTGTAAGAGAAATGTTTAATTGAGCTATACTGAGAGAAATTACGTTTATATTAAGGTAGATTTACAACTCATGTTGGGAAGCTATTTATAATTTATTTTTTCTGGGTGAAATATCCTGATTGTTAAAGAGATCTTGTGTGTATTTGGTTGTCTGATTGTACATTTTGTTTGGAGGCCATATGCGCAAGTTTTTTTTCTTTGCTTCAGCTCAGTTGTGTGCTAATGACATGTTCTTATGTGTTTAATAGTTCTGTGCTTTTAACATGAGAGAGTTTGAGATTTGGACTTGTTTTTTCTTTTAAGTTGGGCAGGTTTTATGCTGGTTTGGGTTACTGGAAACTAACAGTGACATAGGGTAACCTGTAGCGCTGTGTCTTAACTCAAAAGTCCAGCATAAGCTACACGCTAATAAAAATGAGCGCTGGTGTCAGGCTGAACACTGAAGTAACAATTCTGACTAGAACAGGTTCTTTAATTACAGCAGCTATGAGAACAAGGAGCAGAACAAAGCAGAGTTCCCTTCTACCTGCAAGTAACTCAAGTCTCTTCAGTTTGGCAGTTTTAGTGCTTGGTTCTGCTCCTAGCTGTCCTAGCTAACCCTCCTAGCATGAATGTTTACTGCAGTTTAGACTTCAGTGCTGACATTTCAAACAGAAATTAATAACGCTCCTTCCAGCTCGCTCTCTGCTTCGTTGTCACTTCTTGTAATTGTTTGGTAATCAGACCAAATTTCCATCCCGCTCTACCGACACCAACGGTGACCACAGCCGAACACCGCGTCGGCGACTGAAGGCTATAACTCAGTGTCCCGCCCCACTGCAGCTGTGATTGGCTAGCATGTTGCCTTCAGTCGTTGATTTGATTGGTTAAATTGTATGATTGACACATCAAAGATAGTACTAAAAGGACGATGGCCACTCCGAGGTAAAAAAGAAAGAAAAGAAGACGGCTTCCAGTCCAGGGTCTGCTCCGCGCTCAACCAGAAGGCACAAATATCGCTCCATTATATAATCGGGGAAATGTAGGCGGCAGCATTTGCCGCTGTTGCTACTTTTGACTGCACTGAATATTAATAAGTTAAAAAAAAAAAAGTTTCAAAGGGGCATTTTCGTTGATAAAGGGCAAACTTCCTAGTGCTTTAGCACCACCTAGTGTCTATGTATGCACGCCCCTGCTGATAATGTCGTAATATGGAAGGATTAAAAGCCAATCGCAATAAAAGATCATGCGCATCTTTAAAGTTGCATATCCTTTCTCTGAACGGTTGGCCATCTCACCTGGAAAAAAGCCGCTTTGAACTATCCTCAATTTCTTGAAATTACCTTGGAATGTGAGAAATGACAAGTAACAATGATGGCCAAGTTATGGCCTCCACAGTCACTGTGGAGACTTTACGGTTGTCCAGCAAACAGTCATTGGCACCCTTCACAAAAGAGTAAGCAACTAAAAAGCCGTTGCTAAAAAAACTGACTGTATCCAAACATCTGGAGAGTTGAGTGGAAATAAAAACTATGGAAGAAAAGCGTCCACAAGCAACAGGGATGATTGCAGCCTTGAGAAGGTGGGGAACTAAAGCCCTATTCAAGTGTTTGAGAGACCAACAGTGAGTGGAGTCAATTGAGTTATTTTTTTTTATTTCTAAAATCAGTTAATGTTTGGATGGTATTCAAATTTAATAAGATGCACTTGTATTTGAAAATATTTTCATGCAGGAATTTAGGAGAGGGAAGAATGAGGTTTGAGGAGTTGCTATAACTTTGTATTTGTTCATTGGTTTATTTTATTATTGCTGAAACATTTTCTTTTTACTCATTGTGCCCCCTTTTTAATGTCCTTTCCTTCTGTCCTCCAAAGATATATGGTAAAAAATTTATTTACAGTATTTTGAAATTGTTGATGCAAAAGAAACACCTTTTATAAAGATTTTTCTGACATATCAAATCAGTAGATATTTGGTATAAAGTATGAAAGTTTGGAGCATGCATTTCAGATTTTGCAACATACCTGAAAAAGAACCATCTGAAATCCTGTTGGTTTTGGTTTTGCTGCACTACTAACTCAAGATTTATAGTTGCCTCAATCAAACCACCCCTTTTAAAACTTTCTGGATGTAACCCTCTGCCTTTCCTAAAGGTGTTCCACTCTCCATCTGCTCAGCTGACTGAGGGAAACCTCAGGCAGTTGTCAGCTGTGGAACATCAATGATGCCTGGGGGACCTACTCAAATCATTAGTATTACAACGTCACAAACTCAGGAGTACAAACATCTGGGTAGTGATGGGGGGAAAATGACAGAGAGCCACACATGAAAAATGGCAAGGTCATACAATGAAAGCTTGAAATAATGAGATGTTCTGAACAGCTGTAAGTAAGGCAATAAAAGAACCTAGCCAGGAGTACACTGTTACAGCACATTATGTTACAGCCACATCCTATTCAGGGTTGTTTAATCTAGTCTGTTGGTAACAGGTCGGTAAAGCTGACAGACGGTCTGAGATCGAGTAGTTACACAGTGGAGAGCACAGTTTCATTCTTCCAGATGGCAAGACGAAAGGGATGCTTCACGGATTGTCCCAGTGAAAGATGCGGTCTGTGCTTCTCGGAAGGGTTTCCCCAGCCGGCGGCAGAGCAGACGTGTATATCAACAAAGCGCCAAAAAATGCCAATTTAACATTTTACCGCACTAGTCTGAGAGTCCTGGCTCACTGAAAAGGTGAATCTTTTCTTAGCTGTAAAAGATGGCTGCTAATTAAAGATGTCTTAAAGCTAGATGGGTCCTCATGTGCTGATAAAATATGGCATGAATTATGAGATAATTGCATGCTTTTAATTGGCATATACTCGAAATGTACTGAGACCATCCAGTTCCCCGATAAGCATTGAGTGACCCTGTCCATGGTGCTGACTGCAGGCTCAACGATAGATCAGGGCTTTTTACTGCTCTCATGCCATTTTCCATAAATACAACACTGTGTTGAAGTCTAACTGCCCCCACTGTCCCCTAAGGAACATATATCATATTGGCATCATAAAGTGGTGTTGATTAAAAGTTCTTAAAGCTATCTGAAAGTATCTTTATTTGTATATGCTGTGAGAAGAAAACTGAAAAGAAATGAGGAAAAGAAGAAACTTTTTGCTAAAAGAAATTATTTACATCAGAAAAAAAGGTATTTTGTATTGTTTCAGATCATCAAACAATTTAAATTTTGGTCAAGAATAATCAGAATAATTATAAAAGCTCTTTTTTCAAATGAGGATTTATATTAATAAAAGGTGAAGGGTCTATCCACATCATACCTGGCCTGACATGAAAAGGTAATTGTCTTATAGATATAATAACTGGTTAGACCCTTTACACCTTTTACAGCAATGATGGCCATCTAGTGTTTTTAATAACTGCCAATGCAATTTTGGCCTACTCTTCTTAGCAGAATCTTTTGATAGCAGATTTTAAGGATTTTGAACATGAATGGCCTGTTTAAGGTCATGCCACAGCATCTGAATTTTATTAAAGTCTGGATTTCAACTAGGACACTGTAAAATCTTCATTTAAAAAAAACGTTCACGGACAATTAGAAATTATGGATGCATATTCTCCTTATAATAGTTTAATATGCGACAGCAAGTCATCCAGGTCCTAACATGACAGCACACTCCCACCACCATGTTTGACTGTCGGCACAATGTTCTTTTTTATGCTGTGATAGTTTTATATCATTTGACCCCCCTCCTCCTTTAGGTTCTGACTCTCTTTCTTTTTGCTGAGGCATAATTTCTTGCTTTTGATGTCAGTTTTTTAATTCTACAGGTCAGGTATTACTTATGTTGGACTGTTGTCAATGTTTAATTTGGAATTTTTATTTATTTATTTATTTTACTGAAAACCAGGTTGGTTTGGATAGTTTCCCACCCCCCTCAATAAATGGTACGGGGATTTGAAAACTGCAATTAGTTTGTAAGGTTTATTGACATTAAAATTTGTTGATCTGAAACATTGGTGTCTGAAAAAACTGTGGGAAGGGTGTGGGAAACTGTGAGGGACAAATACTTTTCATAGCACTGTATGTGCATCACATGGGAAACAACAAATGTTTCTGGGACTACATTTGATGTTACAAATGATACAAACATTTCCAAAAAATGTCTGAAATATATATTTTATTAATTAGAGTTGTTACTTCGGTGGGAAAACTCGGACCACTCACATAAGTGGCCTTTTTTAATTTCTTCTTTTTCTTTTTTGTTCAAGTTGCTAACTCACTTCAATTGAGTTATGTATAGCTTGTAAATAACACAGTTACACAGTTAATTCTTTTTCCTTGTAGATTAAATGAGGGTGATGAATATGACCAACTGTATAAGTACATCTTGACTTACGGGATCATTTGCATAATGAGATTCACACTCACAGTCACACGTATTCAGACACTTGCATTAAGCCTCCCATGGGCCAATAGTCCCTGTGGAAATACGTTACCGTTACTGTTGGCAGACTTACAGGGTGTGTAAAGGTTTGGGGAATGCGCCACCAACCTTTCAGGAAATCTTAGACCAGTTAACATATTAACTACAATAATTAACCCTCTCTGAGTCCTCTACAGCAGTGATCCTTCAGATGAAAATCTCATGATCTACTTTCTCTTCATTCAGCTTGCCCCTTTTAGGGGTCGTCAAAGGGAGTCATCTGCCTCCATCTAACCTTGTCTTTGGTATCTTCTTCTCTCACACCAATTACGTTCATGTCCTCTTTAATTCCATTAATGAATTTCCTCTTTAGTCTTTAGTGGGTACATACTTCTACCGATGTACCCACTGTCCCTCCTCTGTACATTTCCAAACCTTCTCAGTCTGGCCTCTCTGGCTTTAGCTCTAATACATCTACTGTTAGCTGCCCCTCTAATGCACTCATTCCTGATCCTACTCATCCTTGTCACTCCCAAAGAAAACCTCAACTTCATCTCTGCTACCTCCAGCTCTGCCTCCAGTCTCTTCCTCAGTGCCAATGTCTCTTAACCATGCAACATTTATTGTGTGACCACTGTCTTGTACACATTTCCTTTTATTCTTGCTAAAACGTTTTTATCACACAAAACACCTGCCAATTTTTTCCACCTGTTCCAACCTGCTTGGACACATTTCTTCACTTCTTTTCCACACTTGCCATTGCTCTGAAATGTCGACCCTAAGTACTTAAAATCCTCCACCTTCTTTATCTCGGCTCCATATAATCTCACAGCTCCACTTGGGTCCCTCTCATTCACACACATGTTCTGTCTTGCAATGGCTAACCTTCATTCTTCTTCTTTCCATGGTCATCTCTCTAGATTTTCCTTCACCTGTTCTGTGCTCTCACCACAGATCACAATGTCATCTTCAAACATTGTGGTCTATATAGATTCCGGTCTAACCTCGCCTGTCAACTTGTCCATCACCTCAGCAAACAAGAGGGGGCTCAGAGTTGATCCTTGATGCTGTACCACTTTTGATTTTGAACTTCTCTGTTACATCTACAGCATTCCTCACCTCTGTCTTACAGCTCTCATACATGTCCTGCACCACTTTAACATGCTTCTCTGCTGCTCCAGACTTCCCCATATAATACCACAAGTCCTCTCTCAGCACCTTGTCCTATGTTTTCTCTGGGTTTAAAAAAAAACAATGCAGCTCCCTCTGACGTTTTCTGCACTTCTCCATCAACATCATTAAAACAAATATTGCATCTGTAATACTTTTTCTTGACATGAAACCATACTGTTGCTCACAGATACAAACTTCTGACCTCAATCTAGCTTCCAGTACTCTTTTCCATAACTTCATTGTATGACTCCTCAACTTTATTCTTCTGTAGTTGCCACAACTCTGCACATCTTCCTTGTCAGAGTATGAAGACATTGGCTAATCCATAAAACATTTTAGCGACAAATAGATAATTTAATATCATAACCTTTGGGTGTTAGGTTTTGGGTTTCCATTGTTTTTGTGTTTTCATGATTTCCCTGCTGTTTTCTTATGTTCTATGGATCTTCCAACATTAGTTCATTCCTTTGGTTTTAGTTTCTTAATTTATTCTCATGTTTTAGGATTATATCTGTTGTGTCTCTGGTAGATTTCCCCCTTGGTTAATTTCTTTGTGTCTCTGTTCAGCTCCATTCATTTGTCTCTCTTCCTCAGACTCCCTGCACTCCTTCTGACCCAGGGGGTTCACATTATGCTCACCTTCATTTAATGTAATTCTCCACGTGTCCCTCAGCATGTATCCTCATAGGATCTCAATGTTTCCCACTTTATATTCCTGTTATAGTAAGTATTATGCGCTGACAAACAAAGATGCCAATATTCAAGCCCAACACTGATTTATTAATAATGCCAGAAAAACCCTCAGCAGAAGTGAGCAGTCCTAATTGCAGAACAACTGCAGTATATGAAGACATGAGCACAGGTGAATGGGAAGATGCTGATTACACTGCTGCCTGAAGAGGATCACAGGTGCAGCTGATCACCCTGATTGCAGGTTGCAGGAGGAATGAAAGAAGCTAGCGGTCGGTTGGTCTAGAAAATGACCGTAAGTAGTTAAGTGAGTAAAGTTTATTTGTAATTCTCTTTTCACATGCAAAACTATCACAAAGCGCTGTACAGAAAACCAACAAAATTTCCATTAGAATTAAGTGCCAATAAAAAAGATCAAATAACACAATAAAACATACTTAAAATAAACATACAACAAGCCTGTTTAAACGAGCGAAAGCTACAACTAATTGTAGCTATAGAGGTAGACCGTTCCCTTGGCCTTAAGTTTGGCGCTTTAATAAAAGCAGCATTTGGTATGACAAACCACTGATTTAGAGACAGAAAGATAGGCATGTTGCTGATGTTGTGAGGTTGTCAAAAAAGGAAATAAGGCCCAGCTTCCCACATCCAGCAGCAATAATAATCTAGATGCAGTATCTATGGCAATATCGAAATACGCTGCCCTCAGGGCAGTCTCTTTTATCTGGTGAATTGAAGCAGTTACTTAGTTCATTGTCAATACAACATATTTGTAATAAAGACCTATCAAGAGTAGGTCCCACTGGCATGTGATGATATAGCAGTGGTAACAAGAATAAGATATAATTGTTACTGTTACAATGGCATGGGCACTTTTTATATTATCTGGTGCATAACTTAAGTTAAAAGGAAAGGGTTTTATTTTTATTATTTTACAAATACATTCTGAAAAGTGAATATACTTTGATCTGAACAATACCAATGGAGGTCTGTATGTTTATTCTGCTGGAAGGTAAAACTATGTCCCAGTCTCGAGTCTTTTTGAAACCTTAAACACATTTCAAGTATTAGACGTTCCATCCATGTTGCCATAAACTCTGGTCCACCTTCCTGAAGAAAATCATCCTTACAGCTCGATGTTTCCCCCACCACGTGTCACTAAAGGTGTTCAGAATGGTGTTCAGGGTTATTTTGTATTTAGGCCAAATGGCTTGTGGAAAACTGTGAACAGGACTTTAAATTATATTCTTTTTGCTACCCCTATGTAAAGCCCATCGTTGTGGAGTGCATAACAGTGGTCTGGTAGACAAAATCCTACACCTGAGCACTTGACATATTTAGTTCCTCCAGAGTAACTATGGCCTTGTTTCTCTGATCAATGCTTTCCTTGCCCAGCCTGTCAATTTAGGTGGACAGCCATGTCTTAATAGGTTTGCTGTCTTTGAATAACAGACTAAAATTTTCTCTCTGTGAATATCAAAGCTTGAAGTATTATTTTATAACCTAGTACAGCTTTAAACTTCTCCCTGACCTGTCTGGTTTGTTTATTGGCCTTCATGATGTTGTTTGTTCAGTAATATTCTTTATCTACCCCAATTTTAAACTCATGCCAAATCTCCATGGTGATTTAATTTTAAGGTGTGTGATTAGTTCTATGAAACCTTCATAGACCATATTTATACAAAACTAAATTATTCACAGTGTTAGCTTACTGACATATTAGGTGACTTTTGAAGGCAATTGGTTGCATAGGATAATGTTTTGGGGTATCAGCATTGAGGAGGCTGAACACATGTGCATGCCAAACTTTTGCAAACCATTTATCATTACCCTTCATTTTACAGTTGTGTTCTTTTCCATTAGTCTATTACAGGAAATCACAATAAAATACACAGAGGTTTGTTATGCCATAATAACGGCATGATAAATAATTGATCTCGGATTGGATTCTGAAGAGTGGAAGAGTTTAACAAAGGAATTCCACTCTGGCGGCAACATGAGACCCTCAAGGCTTGGATGGCCCTTCTTCTCAGCAGGAGGTCAGCTGTGACCCCTCCTTACAGATAAAAGTCACAGCACAGACAAAGAGCCTCTCCTCTTCTTTTCAGCTCTTCACTTCTTAGACTGCACAGATCGCCTCCTGCTCAGACCAGGAAAGAGCTGCTTCGGACCATGGGCCCTGCACGGGCCTGACCGACGCACATCCAGCATCTGGAGAGAGCCCCTCGTCGCCCGGAGAACATGTCTGGGCAGATCAGGTTAAGTTTGCTGTCTTAACCTGATAACCAGATGCAGGAAGAAGGATCCTGCATGCCAAAAACAGTTTTGTTGCATTTCTCCTCAGCACACAGGGAAGAGAACCCCAGATTCCACTGAGAGCCAGCAGCAGAGCCCATGTTGGATGGTCACGAGGAGAAATCTGCTCAAATCGAACCGCAACGGAGTCAGAGACTGCCTGGAGGACCTACAGGCCTCCATTCCCTCCACACGCTGTGGTTAGCCACATGCTGCTGCAAGGCTAACGCTAGCCTGCCAAGAGGCAAACCAACAACTTCCCTGCTTCCAACGCTTCTTCCTGGAACGGCCAAAGTGGACAAAACTCACACATGAGGCATCAACAAGTTGGGCAGCGAGCTGAGGGTGAAGTTAAAAAGGTTTATTGGGAAACGATTTGTAAATCGTTTCTACACCTGGTGTTTTTGAACAAAAGGCTAACGATATAGCATTGCTAGCATTTGGTAACATGTCACTGTCGAGTGTGTTTTAAGGTTTTAACAGAAAGGTTACCTCCACAAGGGTTTCATACATTGATGGGACATTAATGTCTACGTTATCCAGCCACTCATTATGACTAAAAATAAAGCAAAAGCTTTCATTTGTTAGCGCCGAGCGTCCGCTAGCCAACATGCTATTAGCCTTGCTAACATCCGGTCCCGGACTTTTCAAAAGGAGTTCGTTTTAAAGCATAAAGCGTAACTGTTCTGCTCCGCCATCCTCCGATGGTGCTATGAGCCTTATCCCCGCATCAATATGGTATATTAATGTCGGTTTTAAAGGCAATTTTAAAAAACTTTATGTTGTAACCTCTTAGCCACCGACTTGCTACAGCGACCCCTAGCTTCCGGAGGTAGACTCGCATAAACAAAGGCAAGCGATTCTGAATTAAATGATTTAACAGGACAAACCGGTCCTCAGAATATTATTTCAACAAATAATGTTTTGTTCAACCTGGGCTTTGCATTGTGAATGGGTTGAAACGCATGCCAAATGTTTTTTTTTTTTACTCCATTCCATGCTTTTTCGGAATCAGATCTTCAGTGAACAAGGATTCACTGAATTAATCTGATTATGATCAACCACTTTTGTTTTGTCTTTTGTTTGTTTTGCATGTAAATAGTTCCTTAGCTTAGCTTCTTTTTGATCTTCATTTTGCTTAGTAGTTTAGTTAAGTTTCACTAGCCTAGTATAGAGGATTTGTTAATCGAAATATTGTGTTAATTCAGATAAACAGCATTACATAGTTATGTTCTCTGGATGTTCATTTTATTTCTGTTATTAAATTCTTGGACTTGAAAAGAAGTTGTTACTCCCTTATTCTATGTGTGTGCAGGTTTTGCTGTTAAAAAAAAATCGCTAGTGCTCGAATTCATCCCTTTCAACCATTGTCTTGATATCAGCTTAAGAGCTGATCATCTCCAGACAATACTTAACAGACAGAGAATTATTTAATAAACATTATATAACTTTAAACAGTGTATAATTGCACAACCGGTTTGTGGCTGTACCTTGTCTGTCCGTCTGTCATCCGCCCGTCCATGATCTTTTTAATCTGTTAATTCTATTTTGTCTCTATTGTGCACATGATGACTCACCAATGTACATGTCCTCTCCCTCATCACCTCTTCTTTCCTGACCTCTCTGAAAACCTTTTTTTCGTTCTGCTCTTCCTTCTTATCCTCCACATTCACTGTGTGGCCTATGACTCATCCTCTTAACAGCATTCCTTCAACTTTTCCTCCTTCCTTTGACCCTAGCACATTTTATTGTGCCCCATCATTTGGGTTTTATCAGAACCTACCAGCTCTCTCAGTAGTCTTGCTGCACTCTTGCACATCTTTACATCTTTTTTTTGCCCTAAGTCTCTTTTCTGCTAATGTGACCTATTGCACCAATTGAGGTAATCTCCTTCCTGCTTGTTTTGCTAAGAAACAAATGTTTCTGACATATTTAGCCACTTCCAACAAACTAGCTTTTCAAAAACTGACAATTGATGCTTTTAAGTTAAGCTCAGAACTCATTGCATCTGGTAAACAGTGCATGTACATACAGCCGTTATTTTTAAACCCTCCACTTGCAGACTATATACCACATTGAAAATATGGAAGTTTAGTATGAATGAGGGCAAGAAGTGTTGCTTTACTCTTTTTATATGCACACACTTCAGTTCTTGTTCAGAATATAATCAGAGTGGCATTAATATGCAATCTTTGCAGAATAGAGCATTATTTATATAAATTTTTGTATCTATATACAAAGTGGATCCAAGAAAGCCATTACATTTTTAAATGTGAAGAATAGAAATTTCAGCCAAAATAAAAATAAAAAACATTCATTGCTGCATGTTCAGCTGTGGTGCACATGTGAATCAAGATCCCACGCACCATTTCACAGACATTTGAGTGGCTTTTAAGGTCTTTGCAGAACAGTGAAGATTGACTGAAGTAACAAGCTCATTCTGGTTACAGAGTGTGCTCAGTCTCTCTCAGACCTGTAAAATTAGGTTTCTCTGTACCAGTATACGGTGACTTGGAAACAAGTGTTGTCATGGTTTGATTTAGTAACAAAGTGACAGTGTGTGGCGTCAGTGTGACTGATACTGCACTCTACCCACACGTGTGGTGATGATTTTCTTTTATATTTAGAATTTAATAAGTGTCATTGCACTAAATGAAGAAAAATATTACTTAGAGACAATAAATATTTAGTTCTCATTGGTTACTTTGGCTGAATATTTTTTAGATAAAAAACAGCTGCTGAGTATTCAAGTAAAAGTGTCTGCCATCGTTCCAATAAATACAGTGATGGCATCATGTATTGGCCCCCTTGCTAAGACGTACAAAACAAATCCTTGAAATAAATGCATTTTTATTGCAGTGGCATAAAACCCACATCAAATTAAAGTAAATGCTTCCTTTTGAATCCCCGGTGTCACAATTATTAGTACTTTTAATAAGGTAGGATGATACGGGAAAGGAATCTTTGACTCTTCCATTTTGCCCACTTTCTCAAGATCACCCTAAGTCCTATGTCTTCTCTAAAGCTCTCTGCTCCTTAGCTCACCCCACAGGTTTTGTATAAGAAATAGGTCTGGAGACTGAGATGGCCATGGAAGAAAGTTGATTTTATGCCTCATGCACAATTAGTGTTAATTTGACCAGATGTTTGGCTCATCATCCTATTCAAGGACCCAATGATAACCCATTAATAGTTCAGTTCAGATTTTCCTATTTAAAATGTGTTAGTATTTGGACTCTTATAAGCTATCCCATGGAGCTTAGAAGAAAAACAGGCCCACAACATCACAGATCCTCCAATATAGGAGCGACAAACGGAATTTCATTATTTTAGATAAAAAGAACTAAAAATATTATTGTGAAGAACTAAAGGTATCTTTTTAGGGACTTTGTTTAAACATCACACACTATCTCTCTGTGTTGTTCTTCAATCTGTTGTTTATATAGCTGGGCCGGCCGCGCATGAAGTTCTGAGTGAACTGAGTCCTCCCCAGATGACTGAGCTCCTCACCCTATCTCTAAGGGAGAGCCCACACACACTAGGGAGAAAACTCATTTCGGCTGCTTGTATCCGGGATCTTGTTCTTCCGGTCATGACCCAAAGCTCATGACCATAGATGAGGGTAGGAACGTAGATCGACTGGTAAATCGAGAGCTTTGCCTTTTGGCTCAGCTCTCTCTTCACCACAGCGGATCGGTACAGCAGCAGACGCAGCACCAATCCGCCTGTCGATCTCCCGCTCCATCTTCCTCTCATTCGTGAACAAGACCCCAAGATACTTGAACTCCTCCACTAGGGGCAGCACATCCTCCCAACCAGGAGAAGGCCCTCTACCCTTTTCCGGTTCAAGACCATTGTCTCAGATTTGGAGGCACTGATTCTCATCCCGGCCGCTTCACACTCGGCTGCGAACCGCTCTAGTGAGAACTGTAGATCACGCCCTGATGAAGCCAATAGGACCACGTCATCCGCAAATAGCAGAGACGCAATCCTAAGGCCACCAAAACTGATCCCCTCAACACCTTGGCTGCGCCTAGAAATTCTGTCCATAAAAGTTATGAACAGAATCGGTGACAAAGGGCAACCTTGGCGGAGTCCAACACTCACTGGAAAGGAGTCTGACTTACTGCCGGCAATGCGGATCAAGCTCTGACACCGGTCGTACAGAGACCTAACAGCCCTCATTAAAGGGCCCGGTACTCCATACTCCCGGAGTACCCCCCACAGGATCCCTCGGGTGACACGGTCGAATGCCTTCTCCAGACCCACAAAGCACATGTAGACTGGTTGGGCAAACTCCCATGCCCCCTCCAGGATCCTGCTGAGCTGGATCCTCACCCAGACTTGTTTATCACAGTTTCGATAGTCCAACTTTTTAATTACTGTTCTCATTGAAGATATGGGCAAGTCTGTACAAACAACTATTCTACAAGCTCTTTCATGACCTATGAAGATCAACACACATCTGTCGTACTTGAAAGACAGGTCTTCTCATCTTTGCCATTTTAAAAAGCAGCTATGAGAAATGTGTCTAACTGGAAGTTCTTCTTCCCCCTGCTCCATTAAAAAAGTGTACCTAAAGACGTTTCAGTCAAATTAAAGCTTGGATTTTCCTAAGAATATTTGTGAAATTATGTTTCTGGAATAAAATATTTTGTCTGAAAAAACCCCCCCAAACAATTAAGAAAATGCCTCACTATACAATCCCGCAAGGAAAAACATGGTGGACGAACAAGCGCTCTTTCTGGCAGAAGTTTGTAAATATCAACATCTTTATGATTCGTCCCCTAAAGATCACAGTGATCAACAAAATGATAATTCTTGGACAGAAATCGTCGTCACTCAGGTGTAGTACGCTTGGTGTGGGAGCACAACACTGAACTCTAGAGTCCAGGAGAACTGCTACTTTGGAGAAAAAGCCGCATAGAGCATAAATGCTGCAGACGCTGTTTCCACAGCGGAACGTACGTGCATCAATCATAAAGCAACCTTAACCATGGGCTCACACTGACTACAGTCCGAGTTACAGTTCTGATCCAGTGCAGCTTTTCCACAAACCCCACTCACACTGTTCCAAGGGAAACAGCGGCCAATTGGGGCTCCGACTGCAGAAACAACGCTCACAAGAACAGAAGTTCACGTGGTCCTTTCTGCTGCTATCCGTCAGAGAAAACAGCTATGGTTTTCATTTTTTAGGGAAAAACTAAATAGCCTACTTCATTCTCCAATAGCCCTTCTGTTTTCTTGTGTTTCTGTGTTGCCGTATTGTTTACACTACTCAAGCTAGCGTATGTTGGTGGGTTGATATTATTTTGAAATTCACCAGAATTTTCTCTTGTGTAACAGCTGACTTTTCCTGTTTGACTCGTGAAATTCAGGAGCTAGATCCGCGAGCCACTGTGGCTTACGATCAAACTTCCTTCTAGATATTTTTGCAGATCCGCATGGCCTCAGTAACCTGACCTGCACTGCATTGTGGCTGATGTGTGAGTGTACACATTGATTTGAATGATTTGGGTTCCTTGCAGCGCCTGCACCATAGACGCACAGTCCCTCCACAGTGTTCAGTGTGAGCCCCGCATAAGTGAGAAGCGGCCTGATCAGGTCGCCAGTCCATCACAGGGCATCACTGTTCTAAACTTAATGAAATTTGGTTTTACAAAAGCAATAATGTCACAGTTAATTTTCTATTCAGCTCACCACATTAGCTTATTGCTGACAGAACAAAGCTGATTTACTTTTGAAACTCATATGACAACATAGAAAAAAGGATTTTGTTTAAAGAGGCAATAAGTGAGAAATCTACTGTAAAATTAATCAAAATCATTGTCATTTGTCACCCGGGATGGAAGTAACATTCCCTATAAACAACTGGTCCTCTCCATCAACAATGGCCTAGTCAAGTTTTTCTCCTTTTAAGTCTAGAAGTATGGTACGGAACTACTTCGGTGCAATGTGTAGCCTGTGTCTATTTAATAGTTCCTGAGCCAATCATATGAACGTTCCCAGGGTTCCCAAAACAAAGCACAGCATTTGGTTTTTAATTTACAAAGCAATGCAGTCTAACAACAAACTACTGTGGCTGAATAGTCTTCACTTGTCGTCTTGAATTTAGCTGCTCCACATTCTCTTGACTTGGCAACCTATGCGACATTCTCTGCAGGGGAGGAGGGAGAGGGACGCTCTCTTTTTTGTGTGTTACTCCGATTTGAAGCACTAGGTGTCATTATTACTTATTGCTCCTTTAGAACAGTACAGTGTAACTTTTAGCCACTATGAGGCACTAGACCTTTAACTTTCAGGTTTGACGCCGCTGAAGGCCACTGTCAACATCGCAGTGTTGCAAAATCAAACAGTCTCTGTGTTTTGGAATCTGATCACAGACCACTTTGGACCAGCATATTAAGACGTAATGGAGGTACTGGTAAAGACAAGGCCACATTCACCCCTCTAGATTATACTCACGGTCTCCCGTTGCAACGGAGAGAGAGAGGACGAGGCAGAGCCAGGGGAGAGGGAGAGGGAGGGGTGGCTCCAGGATCCGAGGCAGAGGAAAACATGGCAGACAACAGGCTCAATCATCTGATAATGAAAGGCTGCAGGAACTTCCCCAAAGGAGAAGAGCTGAAATGCAGGTTTGTGAACAATTTTTACTGTATTTTGGAATAATAACCATGGCCATGACAATCTGTGAGCTTCCCTTAAACTAACCTTATATGCTTCAAATTTTCTCATCCTCAAGTCAAACTGCGGTAAAATGGCGCTCTAGGTCACATGATCCATTCAGAACCGGATCAGCACATCTTAAGTTACATTATGCTTGGGCAGCCTGCACTGAGCATCCATATGCACCAAGTGCTGTATATTGATCTGAAAATTTATTTTATAATTTACTCCTTTAGTTAAGATAATACAAAACTTGCATGGTGCTGCTTTAAGTTTGGTTTACTATTCGATATACTAGATTTAAGCAGAACAAGTGATATGTATTAGATTATTTCTACAATATTATGTCATATCTCACTGCGTTTAAAGTTTGAAAATATTTAATAAATTCCACCATAGTACTTCAGGAAATATCTTTATTTGCTATTCGTGAGTCTGCATGCCTGTTAAGTTGCCCTCATCACCTCATTTTGGAGAATCCTGTTTGAGTTAGTGGGGAGCTGGGAGGCAAATGACTTAGCTGGGCCACTTGCCAACGCCATTAAACACCATCCCTGGGTGCCTGTCAGATAATGGTGGTCCTGGACATTGCCTAAATGCTCTGCCTAGGTTCTGGTAAGGTAGGATAAAAGAAAACTGTTTACCGTAGACAGCAGTGTCCCTAAGGCCATCCACAAATCTACACTAGCACAGGAATGTAAGCTCTGTATGTGATGTATTCAAATGTGTGATGTACTCAAACCATGTATTTGAGCTGCCATCTTGGCCAGGTCAGTCTTGGAAATCTCAATGTGTTTTTTTCTGCCTGGTTAAATAAAGGAATCTAAACTAATCTAAGCTGATCTAAGTGGCATTATTAGTTATGCATGCAAAATTAGATCTGTGCACGTTCATATGTCTCTGAACATACAGATGAACATTGTAATTTATAGATTTTGGCATATTTTATTGAAACTATACATCAATCTTTCCTAGACTTTGTTTTTACTGAATGGATACACACAAAATTCTCCGCTGTATTTCACAGACAGTTCTCTTTTTCAAATCTGTGCCAAATCTTTCTCTACTCCTCTCTAATCCTGCCATGGGCCAACATAAAACATCTGGGAGTTCATACTGTGTGTGTTTGTGTGCAGTTCATTCTGATCTGCAGTGAGTCGGTGCCCGTGCGTCTCAGTGTGTGTTGGTTTCTCGACAAGCCTGCCAGGCTAAGAGACCAACATCTGTGAGTTCAGATGTTTTCTAATGATATGCTAATGGTGCTGGAGGGAGACAAGCATAGAGGCTAATGTAGCGGTCACAAACCTCTGCTTCCATCTCCCTACCTGCTCGTCTGATGTGCCCAGCTTTATTCTGGCAGACTCCGTAGATTTTCTTTTTTTCATTCTACATTTTATGCCATCTTAAATAAACGTGGAGACAAAACTAAATATAAATAGTTTAAATAGACCCACCGATTTTTTTTTTTTTGCTTTTGACCCGGTATGCGGTGTTCATCAATTTCCTTTATTTTCTATTGTCATAATGTATTTGATGTTGCTACTTTTATTTGGATCACATTATTTTTAATTTGAAATATCATCTTATTTGCTCCAAATTTTTATATTTTTATTCATTTCAAATCATTCATTCCTTTTGTTCAGCACTTTGGTCAGTACCTGCTATTTATGAAATTCTTTGTAAATAAAATTGGCTTGGCTAGTTTGTCAATTTGATATTTAAAGACATTTAAAAAAACATCTGTGTTACTAGTGTTTGTTTTGTCTTATGTAGTTCTCGTCTGTGTTCATTGTATATAGTATAGTGTTGTTTTATATGTTTATTCCCTTTGAGGTAGTTCCTTCTTATTAGATTGTTTGTCAAATACTTCCCTGCTTTATTTCTGTCTCTGTTTCATTTATAGCACCACAATTATCGTGAATTTGTTTTATACGAAATATAGGTTGTCTGTTTCTGTGCACGGCTGCTTCCGTAGACTTGGTGCTATTTTTCATTCATTGTGATAGTTTAGATTTTTTTATTTATGCATCTCCTTTCATCTCCTTCTCACATGAAGAAGGATGTTGTATGGCCACTTGAAGAAGGGCAGAGCTCTCGGCTTTGTCCTTCTCAGTCACAAGTTTCATTTTTTTCCCCAATTTGCAGAACACGTTCAAGTTAACCCTTCTCTTACATGCAATCATGTTGTCTGTGTAATATCCTTTTGTTGTGGTTCCAGATGAGTCATCTGTGAGCTTAGTACTAGATTGTTAACATTAATGTCAGGCTTATGTGTGCTTCTTTCAACAAATTTGAAACAGCCAAAAAGAAAAAAACAAGAAAATCATAACCTTCTCACCAATAGGGATACAGCTCATCATTGTTTAACAACATTTTTCCACAATAGTGACAAGTGCAACCACAGGATTTATAATTCAGTTCGCAAATTAAGATGTGAAATTGTTTTGCCATATTGCCAATCATTTTAAATGTCAAATAACATGTCTTTGGAAAACCCTCAGGTTTAAAGAGTAGAAATGGCCGAGCAGTTTTGATAGCTGTAATAAGAAAAAGCAATCCACATGCAACAGTTACTCTCCATTTCTGCTGCACACAGATAAACCGCATTTGGAAAGTGTTTATGACTTCTAGCAGAACACATTTACAATCTTTAACCATGACTGGGAGCCTGATGGGGAAAAAATAGTGTAAACTCACAGCAAAATCAGCCATGGCAAAATAACTTTTTGAAATAATGTGGAATCACAGTAATAGTCATGGGTTAATACATGTTTAGTCAAGATTTCAGATATTTCATAAGTTTTATTTATAACTTTAGTGTATGCTTCTACTGAAATGATTGGTGAGTGTCAGTTTACAGAATAGGAATTATATATGCATTCTGACTTATGGAATAAACATGAGTTCAGCGGGTGGAGCGGGACACATTACATGTCTGTCATAATGTCTTGAAGACAAGAGTGTTTGGTGTCAAGCAGGTGCTGATGAACATTTAAAAGAATGGAAGGAGTCCAGATTTCAACCATTTAATTCAGTAAACGTTATTCATTCACATCTATGCGTGCAAGTAGGCAGTACCTCTCAATATAAAGAATTTATCTTACCATGTATGCTGCTGAATGTAACTGTCGGTCTGTTTCATTGTGTAGTGTTTTAGCTGTTCCAGCCATAGCTAAAAATAAAAGGACAATCCACCTCTCTTCGGGTATTTCATTTGTATGCGAGGTCAGCTTCAGCATAAAAAAAAAAAAAACACGGTTTAGCTAGAGTTGTTTACATCTACTGCAACAATGCAAGGAAGGGTTATTCTTTGTGCCAGCAACACTGCATTCATTCAAACACAAAGGTTATTTTCTCACCGTTAGGAGTCAGACAGATTCCATTAAAACTTTACTATCAGCTAACATGGTTGGATGGTTAAATAGCTCTAAAGGAGATTAGTATTTTCAAGCTGATGGAAGAATTGTAAAATGTATTTTATTTGTTGCTTTCCATAGCAACGGATTTTTAAAATAAGATATTCACCGAATGGAGTTTATTTTATGTCTGCACCACATTTGTGTAATTCACAAAGTCTGCAATATCTTGTACCAGGAAACTTAAGGGACAGACAAAATGCCTCGATAATCATACTCCAAATTAGATAAACTGTGCAATAAAGTGTGGAAAGTATTGTTCTAACCATTATGAACTCCAGTCTCCTAGATTACTCTGCAAGGATTATCCTCACCCTCTAAAGATATCATCAGCATCCAACATCCTTTTAGTTTTCATAGGATTTCTGCCTTCTGGAACAGTGCATTTTTACTGGGGCCAAGTACAGAGATGATCCAATGTGCTCATACCCTGTCCCTGACAAGCAGTAACATTCCAGTTCCTACCGAAATGTTTGGACCCTACTTAGCTGTCGCTAATTCTGATCTTGTTTGGTTTGGTTCTTTGGTTGGATATAGAATGAACAGACAAATGTTCCCATTTCCATTGTGCTTAAGGGAATGTTCTCTTTTTATAAATGGCATGAGCAAGCAGTTGAGAGATTATTTGTTCGAAAAAACGTCAGTGGTTAAATTGACTGCAAATTCAATTTAATTTTATTTATATATTGCCAATTCACAACACATGTCATCTCAAGGCACTTTACAAACTCAATTCAATCAAATCATTCAGACAGCTTGGTTAAAAAGTCATTTTTTTTATCTCAGGAGACCCAGCAGATTGCACAAGGTCATTGACTTTGTGCAATCTGCATTCACACCTCCTGCATTCACTGAACACCATATTTCCTTTACAGTATGTGTTTGTGTGTTGGTGTCTGTTTGGGTCCATGCAAATTCCCAAGCCCTACTTGCTCCCAATTGCTGATAAAATAAAATTACCTCCAAATATTCTCTAATGAGCTTTAGTTGCTTTTAAATGTTGATGAATTAAATTTGTCCCCTCCATCACTTAGGGACCAGTCCACTGCCAAAGTGCAGCGACTGGGGAGCATTCTGGGGCTAAGGGTCTTGCTCCAGTCTTTGGGATTTGAACCCAAGGAATTTGCAGCCTCTCCAGGCGCACGTGCCCTGCTCTAAATCCACTTGAACACCACTACCCCATATTAATGTGTGTGCATTTTAAAAAGTTTTAAAAATATTGACATTTGCTGCTAAAAAGAAATAGGAAGCACGGTAGGATAACAAAACTAATAGATAAGGGAAAATAAAAAACACAAAACACAGTATTGCTGAGGGTTACCTCTGCGTGGGATTTGCAGATGGCAGAATAATAATTGTGTCAGGCCTTCCTGTTTAGTTGTCTTCAACCTGAAAAATCTGCAAGGACTGGGCATATATGCACAAACTGGGGCTGTCCACCTTTATAGATTTGCTTAGTAATGGGATTAGTGTCCTGATGGACCAATTCCTATACTTGCTGGATATACCAAGTACCAACCAAAAGAAACATATTTTTTTTTATTTGCACTTTTTTTATTGTTCTGCTTGCATGTGTGTGGGGCTTAAAAATACAAACATGCTTTTATGTACTTAAGGTGTAAACATGTTGTCTAATCCCACCACAAAGCATGAGGTTTGTTTGTGACTGAGAAACCAGTTTGTGTTTCAGTTCAGTGTGTGTGTGTGTGTGTGTGTGTGTGTGTGTGTGTTTGTGTGTGTGAGAGAGAGAGAGTGTGCCTGCCCCTGTCTGAGAAAGCAGCTCAAAGTACTTGAAGAGCACTTTGTCTCTGGTAAAGGACATGTACCTGTCTTTTCATCTGTGTGTTACACTATTATTTTTCTTCTTTCTCAGCAGCACATTGTCACTTTAACATTTGGTATAAAAGCTTTCTTTCTGTCTGCTCCTTTTCATCTAACCATTAATGTCAATTGTCCTGATGTCACTCCCTCTTTTCTAAGCCTCCTGTTTCCACTCTGTCCCTGTAACACTGCCTCTTCTAAGCACTGAAAGTACTCTCTAACTTCATACCTTTAATGTTTACAATGCCACTTATGATGCCTTATAAACCGAACAACACTTTCTAATTTCAAACACTGGAATTTTCTGTCAGTAAACGGTCTATTTAAAACAAAATAAACCAATGTATTTCCATGGATTACCAGTATGGCTTTAAATTCCTTGAAGACAAGGCAACAATGGTACACAAGTTGAGCTCTCTGATGGGGTTCCATTAGAGCTCAACCGCGGCTTCAAATCTCTGTGCAAACAAATTTGAATATGAAGGCAAAGCCATTGACCAACACTAACTTGTTGTGTAGAGTTTCTACAAATGTAGAAATGCCAGCTGTCTTTGTCAGGATAGTTTAAATTAAGATTTCATCAAGCTCTCTACACGTATCAATATTTATTAACAATTCCAATTTGTTGTCATGAACGAGTGTTTTTCACAGTCAATGAGTTGTGTAATATGTAATATTGTCAACGAGTTCACTGCGCACAATATTTGATTTGTTCAGAGAAAATTTATGAAACTGACCAGTCTAATGTAATGAAATGTAAACTATTAATCTCACTGGAAGAAAAAATTGAACAGGCAGTATATCCTGATTTATCACCCTGTCCAGACTATGATTGCGTTATTGTTTGCTTGATTTTGTTTCATGAATAGATGTGCCAATTCTGTGATGTTCTGCTAGTCATCAATATTTATCTATCTGATATCACACCACAAAAATCAATACCTGCATTATAAACAATCCCACAACTCTAGAAACAATGGTTCAGGGGAGTTTTAAACTGCTACTGTTAGAAGTTCCTTTTGCAGGGAGCTGTGTTGCAATGCTAACGCTAGTTTTGTAGACAAATAAGGGAGACAAGTGGTTTTGACTGTATTGTTTTTGTATTACTCAATAGGAGAGCTCTGTTGGCAACGTTGTGTGAGACTCTATGCCTATAAAAATGTTATATCCTTTGCTGCTGCTTATTTGAAATTACTGGTAACTATACTCATTACATACCACAAGGCTATCCACGATTTTGACTTTCCAACTGTATCGTGCAGCTGCACAGTGGCACAACTGGTAGCAGCTGGTAGCTTTGCAGAAAGAAAGTCCATGGTTCAAATCCTGACCTGGGGTCTTTCTGTGTGGTATTTACATGTTCTCCCTGTGCATGTGTGGGTACTCCAGGCTGCTCCCGCAGTCCAAAAGCAAGACTGTTAGGTTAACTGATCTCTCTAGATTTAGATAGGTGTCTGTGTGTGCAAGGCTGGCCTCTCGCCCAATGACTGCGGGAGATACACACTCACAACCACGTGACCCTGTACAGATAAGTATGTGCATGCACATTAATATCTAATGGGAGATGCTCTCCACTTCAAGGTGGCGGGGGGGGGTTGCTTGGATGGCTCAGTGTCTGGCTCCTTGTCTCGGTCCTGGATCAGGCCCGCGGACAATGATGATGTGGCTAGCGGAGCCTCCCGTTCTGGGTGGGTTTTTGGAGAATGAGGGTGCCTATTGGAGCCAGAGGGAAAGCTGACTTCCTAGGAGGGCATGTTGCTCCCTAGTCATTCCTCCTCATCCATGGACACCTCCCTCTGCCTGCTCCATCATTTTACATTCAAACAGGGTACAACACTCGGTGTCCTCTTTTCCCAAGCTTTAAAAATGCAACAAGAGCAAAATTTTCCCTTTCACACATCCAGCTTAAGATTTTATCACCAAAACACATTTGCATTATCTCTATTTATACAGCCAAGTAAAGACATTCCTAAATGAGAGTACAATAAAGAACAAAATGATACTCATTGACCACCATTTAAAATGCAAACTCGCTCCTCTTCAGGTAAACCTTTTCGGCAACCAATGTCCATTATTGAAAACTTCTCTTGCCAACCATCCCCAAATGTTCTCAACCGGTGTTAGATCAGGGGAACACACAGCATGGTCCAAAAGAGAGACGTTATTCCCCTGGTAGAGGTCTTTTGTCAGACTGGGTTTTTTAAACAGGACAATGCTGCAGTTCACAATGCCCATCATTACAACACAGACGAGGGCCCTCAGTCATGAGGGATCCCTGCAGCAAAATCTCTACGCAGCTGGCTGCTGTTTGATGCCGCTGCACAACCTGAAGCTCCACTGTTCAATTGAACATAAAAGCACCCCAAATCAAAATGGTGTCTCCCAAATCCTGATGTCCCCCACCACCACAACCCTTGTGCTCCATAGAATAAATCTGGGATCTCTTACTCATGCCAGTAACATTGGAATCAGTCTGAAGCATTAAAGTTAAAAAATGTTCTCATCAGAGAATGATCATGACCTGGATGACTGAGAATCTTCACCAGCATATCTTCAGAGAATACATCTTTTTTTCACCTTTCACTGCCCCATCTTTGATGCTCCATTGCAAAGTCTGAATGGGCAATTTTGTGGTGTTGAAGGAGATATGCTCTTTGAATATGTTTTCTGTTTGTTTCTGAGGCACCTCCCTGGTAGATGCTGACTGATGGTTTTCAGGCTGCAGTCAACACCGGTAATGACTTTGATTTGGGTTGAAGATCATCCGATGTCTTGACAGACAGCCAGTCGGATCCGCCGGGTCAGTGCCAGGGAAATATTGTTGGGTGTACCACAAAATCTTTTTTTTTTCTTTCCATTACCCTCAGGATCTTTTAAGACTTTCAAAATGACTGTCTTACTGCCTCCAACCTCAGCAGCGAGGGCACGATGTGAGAGGCCTTACTTTTGTAACTCAATAATCCCAACGGGTTCAAAGTCAGCAAGCTTTTTGCCTTTGCAATCAGGAAGTCTTGACAGTGTGAATACAATGTGAATAGGCAATGAATTGCCCGGTCAAAAGTTTTTTTCTCTTGCTACCACTTTTTCTATGACTGTGAAGCCCTACTTAGAACCTTCTTAAGATCCAATAGTGCAAAATGCATATTTGGGCAATTTTTTAAACTGGTTTTAAGATTTTGGTCAGGAATTTATATGTTTACTAAGGAATAAACTATTTGCGATGGTTCGCCTGCAAAGACAAATTAGTAATTTTGTATTGTATCACCGATTTTATTGTAATAGGATTACAAAATAGAGAATGCTTTATAATCCCATTCATATTGGACACCTTTCTTATGAAAATCACTCTGTGAGAATTCATGCTTTATGGTTAATTCATTGAAGTGAAATTAATAACATAAAATTAAGGAAGAGTATGATGAACAATAACTCATCATTTAATACTTAAAGCACCATGTAACTTTTAACTTTTGAGTCTGAGCTGAGGCTGATGTTTTAGTTCATTCTAGATTATGGCAGTATGAGCTCAGACTGGGAAAACCTGAAATGTATATAGTACATAGTTATATAGTAGAAGCAAACT
Organism: Fundulus diaphanus; assembly: GCA_037039145.1. Taxonomy (NCBI): domain Eukaryota; kingdom Metazoa; phylum Chordata; class Actinopteri; order Cyprinodontiformes; family Fundulidae; genus Fundulus; species Fundulus diaphanus. The sequence goes on from CM073124.1 coordinate 30,418,474, forward strand.
TTGTTTTTTTTCTTTACTGTACTAGTAAATATAGAGTCAATTTTATTTTTCTTTGAATACATCAAAACCATCTTATGAGACAAGCACAATTCCATACTGGGGAAAATAAACTCTTTCTGCTTACTGGCAACTCATCAACAAAACAGAATCTGTAGATGAAATTTTTTTTAATGAGAATCTCTAGTTAAATAAAAAAAATGTAAAAAAGAAAAATAAATTACCTTACATTATTAATATTTAGCTGCAATAGCCTGAGTGACATGAAAGTGTAGAAGCAACAAGGTTGTTTGAATAATAAATCTGTATCATACTTGAAATTAAATCTGTTTTCATGAGTCTTTTGACTGAACACCTTACGGTGAGAAATGCTCTTAAAAAATAAAAGTAAGCAAGAACGGTGAAAAAAAAGTTATTCTCAAAATTGCCTTAAAATAATATTTGCTGCATTGTAACAGTAATATATTACATATCGATGTTATCATTTTACTGACTAAAGTCACTATCGACTAAAAACCTCTGTCTCTGTTCATACTTCTGAAAGACTAAAAGAGCTCAGAAACCCCATATAACAAACTATTGATTTAACAAATTTCCACTGGATAATTGCCCAATGTGTTATTTTCCTCTCTCATTTCCTGTCTTGAGAGATCAGGTCACAGAATCAATACCTTTTTGTCCAGTGTGGTGCTCGGATTGGAGAAATGTGAAAAAACAGGGACAGTGTCGATTTCTCTTTAGTCTATTTTACTGACCTGATGCAGAATAAAAGTTTTAATCCAAAAAAAAGTACCTAGAGTCAAGACATTATTTGCATACCAACTGTATAGCCCTATTTAAGTTTTCCAAAGGATGAGTTCTGAAAATGGAAACAGGTGGGAAGCATGAGTGTGACGAGAAGGGAACAGGTGGATTGAATGAGCTTTATTGGATGGTGGCTATGGCTGATTCCTCATTCACACAGACTCCATTATCTGTCCATACTTTGTTCCTACATAGATAAAAGGGTGGTATTTCACACCGACTATGTGGTGCTATGATATGACAGAAAGCCCTCCTTCGTTGTTGGTCAGAAATATGGATTGAGTCTAATTGTGTCGGAATGATAGAGCAAAACGCTTCAATTTCTAGAAACCAGATAAGCCAGACCGAAAGTCAGAAATAGGAAGTGTAAAGTGTATCCAGTGATATTTCAAAATGAAGGAGAAAGGGGGCAGGGCTTTCTGGAACCATGAATGGATCCTACACCTATCCAGTTTGGATTGCCGCACAGCAGATTTTACAGTGGAAGGATGGGGTGTACAAGGAACGTAGTTAGTGTCAAGCCAGGGTGAAAGATTGAGACAAACATGACAGGAGAAGAACAGAGGTACGAGGACATAATATAACAGAAAACACAAACACAAGACTACAAGTAAAAATAAATACAAGAATAAACTTGAATGCTACAAAATTAGAAACAGAATTCCTTTAATGTCATTGTACAAAAAAAGCACACTTTTTTTTTTTTAAAGCAGCAGACAGTGCATATTAAAGTTATATTGAGACACACACACACACACACACACACACACACACACATATATATATATATATATATATATATATATATATATATATATATATATATATATATATATATATATAGCCTGAGTTTGCAGTACAGATCAGGTCTTGACAAAGTCCCCAGAAACCTGAAGTCTGGCACCATCACCACCATCTCCCCAGTTGAAATGATGGAATGAAAGTCTGGTTTGCACCTTCTAAAGCTGACTATCAGCTCCTTTTCCGTGGAGATGTTCAAAATGAGAGTGTTAGTAGTGCACCAGACAGACAATAACTCTACCTCCATTCTCTAGGCAGTGGGGCTCATCTCCCCACCATGGTGGTATGATCCACAAACTTTATCATGGTGTTGTTCGGGTGGGTGGGAATACAGTCGGGTGTATAGAAGGTGTAGAGTAGAGGGCTTAGCATACAGCCCTGTTGAGACTGGAGCTAGTGCCCAGTGCTGAGGACTGTCAGAAAGTCCATAATCCAGCAGCAAATGTTATGGGAGAGGCCCAGGTCCACTAGCTTGCTCATCAATCTGCTTGGAATGATGCCTTTGCTGTTCAACGTGTGTCAGCGTGGTGGGGAGAGTAGGGCCGATGGCATCCTCTGTAGACAGGTTGGCTCTAAAAGCAAACTGGTGGGGATCAAGCATAAGTGGCAAGCATGAGGTGATGTGACTCCGAACCAGTTACTCGAAGCACTTCATAATGATGGGGTTAGTGCCACTGGCCTGTACTCCCTGAGACTGCCAATATTGTTCTTTTTTGGCAAAGGAATGATCGTGGAGGACTTTAAGCAAAACCAGCAACACAAACGCGGTTTTGAAGTTGGTGATGTGCTGGACCCCTTGCCACACCTGCTGGCTGTTGTTGCTGCTGAAGTCCTCCTCAATCCTCTGCTCGTACTTCGCCTTGTCATCTCTGATGCCCCTCTTCAGGGCAGCTTGAACACAGCAGTGCAGTTCCCTGTCCCCGGACCTAAAAGCGCTTTCTCTCCCTCAGCAGTTCCTTGACCTGCTTGTTCATTGCTCCATCCAGGGCTTCCGGTTGGAACACACCCAGAAATGCCTGTCCACTGTGACGGTGTTAACACAGAGTTGGATGTGGCTGAGCACTGCTGAGGTGAAGATCTCCAGGTCCTGAGGGGGTCCAGCCAATCTGTGCTTACTTAACAGTCATGCAGCTGCTGGGTGGCACCAACAGGCCAAGGTGTCACAGTCCGAGTTGTGGGGGGTACTCGCTTCTTTACATTTCACTGTTTCTGACTCCGGAAAAGAAATCAGTGATCAGGGGAGCCTAGGTGGAGAAGCTGGATAGCTCTGCATCCATACTTCATATTGGAGTAGGCTTTATCCAGGCTCTTAGCAAGGGATGGGTACCGAAACCCGGTATCAAAATGGCCCCAGGGCCACCCTGGACAGTCCTCGCGTCTCATCGCCTTATGGATCCTCTTAACGATATTTTTAAATATATTATAAACATAATCTTTAACGGGTAATGGTAATTTTCTTTCTTTCAAACTGTTACACTTAAATAGATCCCTCTCTGTAACTGATTGACACACGGCCTATGTCATTTATTCACCTCATCCACTGTGGGTGCCACTGCTATCATTTGATTAAAATTGATAATATAAAAATCTGTATAAATGTAGTTTGGATTCAGGTAAAATATTAACTTATACTTGATATTATTTTATAGAGTTCATTTTTTTTTTTAGTTTTGAGCATATTTAGAGTGTTTTTAATCATTTTCTGTCTTACCAATGTTGATATTCCTCTCTCTTACAACATACTTTTTATTCAAGATAGTGTTTTAGCCTTTTGTTTATGTTTAAAGTTATTTATGTAGAGTTTTTATTTCTCTATTTCTATAAAACAATATTTATTTTATACTTTTATTTTGTTTGCATTTGTTCATTATTATCATTATTTGTTTTTTTACTACTTTGATTAAAAAATAGTTGCTTCTGCTCTAGGAATGCTCTCTACCTTGGAAACACGAGGCCAGTGTTAATCCTCATTTTGTCTCTTTCCTTATCTGCCAAGGACTGTTGTTTTTTGTGGTGATAATAGGTCCTGAGGCAGGAACTAAGCCCTGAGTGGCAGTTGTTCACAGGCCCATACAGGCATACACACCTGACCCGGGTTTGTAAACAAGAGACTGGAGAACAACCCAGAGAGATGGTGTGTGACGTCATACCATCTAAAAATATACTTTTAGTTCTTCACCAAACATTGTTTTTGTTCTATCTAAAATATTAAAATAGCTTATTGCTATTTTAAGTAAATTAACAAGTGAAGTGAACTGATATTCCAAAACTAAAATGGCAAAAAATCAAAACAGAATCTGGCAAGACACTGAAAAACACTGAATCCAAATAACTGTAACCAAAACCCCTCAAAATTGTGAAAAAAATATCAGACCTGATACCATGTAACCATAAATATACAGATGTTGTGCCATTACACATGTTTAAGTTATTTAATGTTTAATAAATAACTCTTGGTCTGTTAGGTATTGTCCAGGGAATGTCAGCCTAAACAGTTGATTAGGACAAATAGTTAAAAGGAAAGATTCAAGCACCGGCATCTTCTTTTAACAGCTAACTCTGAACACATATAGCCGGGCTATTCGATTGGCGGCCCCAGGGCCGGGTCCGGCCCCTTTGGGTTTTTGTACCGGCCCCTAGAGTGTACTGTGATTATTACATACTGATAGTCTTACATAGTGCATGAATATGACTAACTGCACGTTCTCTCGTGCAGTAGGGGGCGGGATGCGCACGTTTAAGTCATGGTGGAAAAACAGGAATAAAAAAACAAATACCTGTTTTCGTCGGACATATATTTTGGGAGACCGCACATGACCAATCAAAAATCACCATTCACGGCGCGCTCTAATTCAATTCTCTGACTTTTATCTGTCAAGCGTGAAGGATTGGCTAACAAGACAAAATGTCTCTCTCTACCTTAAAAAAAAGAAAAGTTGACTCGGAGAACAGGCAGTTCAACAATGAATGGACAGAGAAATACACGTTTATTGCAGTTGATGCGAATCCTGTGTGCTTAATCTGCAACGAGTGCCTCGCCGTGTGTAAAGAGTATAATTTAAGAAGGCATCACAACACAACGCATGCTAACTTCAACGCTACTTTCCCACCGGGCTCAGCCGCTCGGAGGCAGAAGATTTCAGGGCTCACATTTTGTTATGAGCAAAGACGTCGCATATTGTTTCAGGCCTGTACGGATCAAGAGAGAGCAACGGCGGCATCGTTACGAGTGGCATGGATATTGGGAAAAAAGAAAAAGCCGTTTACAGACTCGGAGATAGTCAAGGAATGTATGCTGGCATCCATTAATGAGGTGGTAACAGATGAAAAAACCCGAAAAAGCGTTATTGATTCGATCAAGCAAATTCCAATATCTGACACGTCAAATATGAGGAGAGTCGAGTCCCTTGCCTCGGATGTTTTCGAGACACTTTTGGACAAGCTGAGGAAGGCTGAGGTGATGTCTTTGGCCGTGGATGAGTCGACAGATAACGGTGATGTTGCGCAGCTGTGTCTCTATGTGCGATTTTTTGATGGAGAATGTTTTCGCGAGGATCTGCTTGGACTACTTCCTCTGGAAGGGCACACCACTGGTGAGATTTTATTCACCAAAATTGCTTCATTCTTTGAGGAGAACAACTTGGATTTGGCGCGCGTCAACATGCTGGTGACGGATGGCGCGCCCTCGATGGTGGGCAGGGATCAGGGGCTTGCCGCGAGGATGGCAGCCGTGGCTCCACATATGAGATCGCTACATTGCCTCATCCACCAAAGCCTTCTGTGTGCCAAACTCAGTGCTAAGTTAAAAGAGACCATGGACTCTGTCATGGCAATTATAAACTTTATCCGTTGCACCTCCAGTTTACAGCACCGCCTTTTCCGCCAGCTGTTGACTGACATGTCTGCTGAATACAAAGATTTGCTCATTTACAATGACATTAGATGGCTTAGCAAAGGAAACGCATTGAAACGTTTTTGTGAACTAAAAGAGGAGATTCTGGTGTTTCTCCAGTCTTCAAAAATGAAAAAAGCTGGCAAGTTTCTGTCTCTGATGGGAAATGATGATTTTAATGCCACTGTTTGCTTTTTGAGTGACGTTTTCCATCATTTGAATCAACTCAACATGGAGTTGCAGGGCAGGGATAAAACAGTCTCAGAACTTGTGGAGAAACTTCATGCTTTTCTAAGAAAGCTCTCACTCTTCTCTGCTGATCTTTGTCCTGGGAAGATGCTCCACTTCCCCACATTAAGGAAATCTGGTCTGCAAATTACTGAGGTGATGTCAGGCTTTATTGACTCACTGAAAAACAACTTTTCCACCAGGTTTGATGATTTCAGCATCTCCAGCGAAGTGATGAGATATGTTAAGGACCCTTTCTGTGTGAATGTTGAGACAGACTTTGCATTGAAAGGAAAGGAGCTAGTACCATCATTGGATGAAGGTTTTTTACAACTGGAACTCATTGACATTCAGTCGTCAGATGACTTGCGACAGTCATTGCAGCAGGCAGGTTTTGAAAAATTCTGGACTCATGTAGTCAGCCAAGAAAAATTTCCACACTCAAGGGGTCTTGCACTTTTTCTTATGACAATGTTTGGCTCAACATACACTTGTGAGTCGTCATTCTCACACATGAATGCCATTAAAACTCACAATCGCATATCCCTCACTGACCAGCATCTGCAACACTGCTTACGCATTGCCCTGACAACATATACACCTGACTTCACTGCTCTTGCTAAGTCAAAAAAATGCCATTTCTCTCATTAGATGCAAATGTTGGCAAACTACATGCAAAGTGACAGTCATGTTAGTCAAACAAGTAATGAGGATTGATTTTTGAACAGTATGATGCAATTAACATGTTATTCACCTCATAATATGCACTTAATGTTTTTTTTTTATATGGTATGGCTCAACTGAACTGAATATTGAGGTGTCTGATGCAATTTCAATATAGGCAGATAAAGGAAAAAAATGTAAAGAGAGGTCAACTAAGGGACTGTTACAGTGATTTTTTTTTCTCATGTTAGCAGGGCTAAAATGGCTGAGGTGATTATTGTTGAAAGCAGTTTGAAATGTGCCTTGATAAAGTTCACTGTTATGTTGTTGTAATTAGAAGCATACTATGTGTCAGGATGCAGCTTGTAGGCTGCATGCTGAGTCTCTCTCCCTCTCTCTCTTTCCTGCGCAGCCTAATTGGTTCCACCTGTCAGGCTGCAATCAACCTCCAACTGCTCCCACCTGGTTCCACCCTTATTTAAGACTCACCTCATTCTGCTCTCATTGCCGGTCCGTAGTGTCCACTCCTGCTCAGTCTCTGCCAGTATCCTGTGTCAGCTCAGTTTTTGTTGCAGTCAGCCTGAAGTCGTTGCTTCAACATGGTTTTTGTTCAGTCATTTCTCTAAGACTCTGCTCAGCTCTGCTTCATCGGACGTTCTCAAGTTCCTGAGCTGTTTCCACGTTCTCAAGTTCCTGCTGCAGTCCTACGTTCTCAAGTTCTGCAGCTGTTTCCACGTTCTCCAGTTCCTGAGTTGTTTCCACGTTCTCAAGTTCCTGCTGCAGTTCCACGTTCTCAAGTTCCTGAGCTGTTTCCACGTTCTCAAGTTCCTGAGCTGTTTCCACGTTCTCAAGTTCTGCAGCTGTTTCCACGTTCTCAAGTTCCTGAGCTGTTTCCACGTTCTCAAGTTCCTGCTGCAGTTCCACGTTCTCAAGTTCTGCAGCTGTTTCCACGTTCTCAAGTTCCTGAGCTGTTTCCACGTTCTCAAGTTCCTGCTGCAGTTCCATGTTCTCAAGTTCTGCAGCTGCTCGACGGTCAAGTCCGCAACTGCTCCACGCTCTCAAGTTCTGCAACTGTTTCCACGTTCTCAAGTTCCCGCTGCAGTTCCACGTTCTCAAGTTCTGCAGCTGTTTCCACGGTCTCAAGTTCTCCGCTCCAGAGTTCCTCCAGGTCAGTCTCTCTGCGATCCTCCTGCCGGCCAGCTTCTGCACCCTTCATCTCCGTCCATAAAAGACTCTGGTTCCTCTCGTCATTCACCTTCCATCCTGTTCAATAAAACTCACTTTAAGAACTAGCTCTGTGTGTGCGTGCTGTGTCCGGGTTCATCCAAAGACAAATCATGACACTATGCAGTTTTGTTTTTTATATTTGTTGGTGCACTTGGAATTGAAGTTGTTTGTCAGTTAAATGAATGAAAATGTAAACAACTGACAGTAGTAGTCCATGTGTGGATTTATGTGTATATGTTGTTCTGCATTTACAAAACAGAATATATTGACTTCAGTATGTTGTAATTTCTTTTTTTGTTGCCGTGATTACTCATATTCTCTGGCCTCTTATTTTGCCTCAGATTCATGAACTGGCCCCAATTCCAAATTAATTGAATAGCCCTGACATATAGAATAAAGGAGTGACAACTTCTCTTCAAGTTCAAGAATTTATTGACAGAAAAAAATTAACATCCAGAAAACCCCACTATAGAACGCTGTTTATCTGAATTAACACTTTATTTCAATCAACAAATCCTCACTATAAGGCTAGTGAAACTTAACCAAACCACTAAACAAAATTAACATAAAAAGAAGCTAAGGAACTATGTACGGACAAAACATAGTTGAAAACTATCATCAGAATGATTCAGTGAATCTTGGTTCATCTTAAGCTAATTTAGCCTCATTCTACAGTCTTTAACTTATTTAGAAAACATTTGGTCTTTGTTCAACTCATCCACAATGAGAATCCAAAACCTTATTTAAGGAAATAACATTTTAAAGAATGGTTTGCTAAATAAAAATCAATAACCTTTAGGACACCTGATTTTTATTATTGTAATCATATCTCTTGGAAATATTTCAGACCTTAATCTGTAATTTAGGATGCTAGAGGGCGCTGTAGCGGAGCATCAACTGGAAATGACGTGTCGGGGTGCATCCTGTGGTCATTGTTTACATTAGTTTGATGAGTTAAACTTAAGTTACACGAAACACCATTAATTTGATAGTATTGTTCCCTATTAATGCTGTACAAATCCTCGTAGCACTATCAAACGATGGTGGAGCTAAACAAGAACAAACATTATGTTTAAAACGTCGTGGTTAAGGTTACTAGGGCAGTAGCAGTAAGTTATTAAGAGGTTAATGGCGCTAACTTAAAAAGGCTTTTAAGCTCTATTTGGTCGTAATGAGCGGACCAGATAACACAAACATTAATGTCCCATCGGTGTATAAAACCCAACAGCGCACCCAAAACACACCGGCAAAGCTTTGTTTCAAGAAGACAAGTGGGAGCTAGCCTATAAGCTCCAGGTCTTTTTACTCGGTCAAACCTTAAAACAAAACACATTAAAAGTAAACCATTCTAAACTTTTCCTGCTCATTTCTCTGCCAGACCTTTACATTTATCTCTGGTTGTAGCAACAGGCAGCCAGGGTGAAAGCAGTTCAGGCTGGCTCGTCTGTGAATCCTGGGCTGGGATCTACAGTTGAAAACTGTTCTGCAGACTTTCCTAGCACGATTGTGTTCGGTGCTAGGGAGGCTCCTGGCTTGGTCCAGCTGCATGAAACCGCTTCACGCAGTCTAGGCTCAGTTTTCCTGCAACAGCTAAGAAAAATCAGAAAAGCTGGTTTCGGTAGAGGCTGGTTCCTTACTCCTGCGTCTGATTATACAGAAGACAGATTGCAGTCTTAGCTCTGTTTCCAGTAGAGCACATGTTTATGGGTATCCGAACTCCATTCGGACCACAGTGGCTGTCTCCGAACTCCATTTGGGTCCACAGCAGAGGAAGATGAGAGGACTCCCCTATGCTGCTTAAAATAGCGGGTGAAAAAGAGAACGTTTTTTTCCATGGCCAGGGGGCTTTATACAGTGGGCCCTCTGCTGTGAGAACAGTAACTTTGGTGGGGTGACTGCAGCAGTTCCTTACATTTATTGTGGCCTTAGATCAGGCTTAGAGTCTGATCTTATGTTATTTTCCTGTTGGCTGATTTCACAACACAGACCTACAAGACAAGAAGCAGCGTCGACAGTTGAGTTAAAGCCAACCAAATAAATAAAACGTGGCTTGTTACTTGTAAATGTGACGTCTTCACACATCAGATAAAATCATTTATTCTCCCTTCACGCTTCCCGGATGTCCTCAAGCAGAAGCACATCTGCCCACACAGAGACTCTCACATCAGGCCATGCTTAATGAGGTATTTCCGTTGGTAGTGGGGAGCTAAATGCCAACCATCCGTCAGTGGCCTACAGAGAGACAAAATTTTTGCCATCCCTAAACATCACACAATACTATCCTTGCACTCCTAAACTCTTTGCTTTGTGATATTTTCGTTCTTGTATACCATTTTTTCTCTATGCATCTCTTCCATCATCTATCCTCACTTACTAACTGAACACTTGTTGTTAGTGGTGGGAAAAGGTACTAACCTTTTATGACCTTTATCTGCAGTGCAATCAGCTTTCTCTCTCTAGGAAGATTTTTTCCCTCTTGAATAAATAATGTTACTTAATAATCTGAAAGACAAACAGTCCATGTTTTTAATCTAAATTTTATGTGTCTGCAAATAAGAAAATAAACACACAAGAAACAAAAGATCGTATTGCTACATCTCTCAACTGAAATGCAGGATCCTGTTCATTCCACAATCCTTTGTTAGTCCTAATTTAAACACAGAAATGTGAAAAAGTAAAAACAAAAAGAGAAAAAAAGCAGAGCAAATGCAGCTCTTGTAGATTAGGACATTATTTTCTCTCTCTCTCTCTCTCTCTCTCTCTCTCTCTATATATATATATATATATATATATATATATATATATATATATATATATATATATATATATAATGTATCTCATACAGTAGGATTTCACCAGCTGTCTAAGCGGAAATTAGTTTTTAAAATCTGTAAAAGACCACATGAAAAACAATCACCCAAAATGTTACTTCCAGCAATCAGCTGTTACACAAGAGATAAACAGTAAACAATTTCAGAAAAGTGACGGGTGCAGAAAGCCATCACCATCCCCCCTTAAGGGACCAGAAGCAAGCCGAGAGGACCCCAAGTCACAGGAAACCAGCAGCTACACCAAGAAAAGAGGTCAGGGAGCCCAGCACAGGGAAACAAGACATCCACCCAGAGGGCCCCAGAAGAGAGCCGCCACAGCCATGGAGCAGATCCCCCCCCTGGAACCATACCAACCCTGCCAGGCCCCAAGTCACCCAAGCGTGAGTCAGTTGTGAAGTCCAGGGTTCTGCATGCCTAAGACCATCCCCAAGTCTCAACGGAGGGCCCAATACCAGAGAGGATCCACACCCCAGATGGACAGTTGAGACAGGTCAGCACGCATAGCTTGTGACATAATATTACACTTTCTTTTCATATCAATAGAAATGATAAAACAATTAATGGTGAGATCCAGCTGAAAATCATTGCTTTAATTTTAACCTGACAAGGGCACATCGACATGTGACAAAGGGAAGCTGGAATCGAACCCACAACCTTCCAATTACTGTACATGTTATTTACTGAAATAAGGGATTTGAACTATAAATATTTTAGGGCAGGAATATTAAAAGATTCTACATAAAGCTTTTTCCACATTGCCCGGTTTTATTGTTTTCATTCCAGCTCCCGTGTAAACAGAGGCTATCATTTGTTATATATGCCATCTGTTTTGTAGGGTATGGCAAAAAGGCTTTATGACATCAATTTATCTTAACATGGTTCTTGCAGAGAGTCAGCCAGGGGACACTGAGTGAGTTCAAATCCCCACAGTGGAAGATCTAAAGTAGCTTAGGGCTTACTGGAGTCATGTTTAAGAAAATCAAGTTTTTCCAAAGACCCACTGGGTGTGGTAAAAAGGCTGAAGGCATCATGACTGAAGTAAAGAATACTAACCAAAAGGATATTTTAACATAGTATTAGTCATACCTGGGTTATTGTGACCTGGTAAACGAATAATTTGTTTATTGGTTTTTCTGTATAGTTCCCTGCTGCAGTGTAACTAAGCCCACTCCAAGAGTGGGAAAAAAGCAAAATGCTGTGAAAAAGATCTTGTTTTTTATTATTAAGGAGTTTACCCTGTGGCATCATATTCTTTAGCTGTTTTTTTGTCTCATTTAATTAAGAAAGCAATCGCTCCTTTTCCTGAGCTGCAGCGTTCTAAGTCTCACTTGTTTTGGTGGAAGCAACGATTAATAAATGATCATGACACTAATAGGGGTGACACGGATTGGCATGCGTTAAGGCTTTATTGAGTCCCCATGCATGCTTTTTTTGCTGGTTGTCAACAATGTTATGACAGCTTTAGAACACTAACCTTATAAAGACTGCACATAAATCTAACAAAGCCACTGGAAGGATTAAATGTTTCAATGCAGGGATGAACTTTTTCAATAAAATTATTAAATAGTCTCATATTAATCAAGTGTGCATGTTTTTGGGCTGTGGGATACCTGAGTAACAATTTAGACATGCAAACTCCATACATAAAGGTATTCTAAATACAAAATGCCTCTGTATGAGTTACAAAGGTTTAAACCTATCTTCATTTACTTAAAATAATTTTAAAATATAAATTTCCTGTTACTCTTGTCATGATTTGGGTTTTGTCTTGGTTCAGGTTATCCGTTTTATTAGTCAAGTTTCTGCTTTTGGGTTCTTTCTTGTTTTGGCTTTGTTTTAGACGTGTTGTTCTGTTTAGATTAACTGTTATTTACCTGTCACTTTATCAGCTCGGTTTGTTCTCCCCTCAGCAATCAGTCAGCTCCCTTGCCCTGATTAGTTCCACCTGCTCACTTGTAATTAGTCTTCACTCCTGTTCACCTGCTCACTCCCCTATATAGTCCTGCCACAAACCTCTGCAATCTGCCAGATCAATTCAAGCCACTTGGTGAGTCTTATCCAGCGTTGTAGTTCTGATAGCCCTGTTGATACCGACCCAATTGCCTTTTTGACTCTGAGCCAGCCTGATCCCTGAACCTGATTTTCTTGCCCTGTATGATTGCTCACCTGTTTTTCTGACCTGGACCTGCCTTGGGATATTCTGAGTTTGCCTTATCCTTGTCTGTACTTCTGCCTATTTTGGACTGCCTTGAGTGTACCGGATTTTGGACTGCCTTTTTGACCATTGAGCCTTGCCTGTCCCTGTTTATTAATAAATCCTGTTTTTTTGCTTAACCTCTCTTGTCTGGCTGAATACTGGGTCCTCTGTCTCTGATTCGTGACAGATTGATCTGGCCCGACCGGACCCATCGCCAGATAAGTCTGGGGTATTTTTCTTTTTTTTTCTTTTTTTTGTTTAACATGAACCCACCGCCGGTCTGTACCTCACTCTCCAGCAGAGCCATGTTGCAAGGAGGCTCACTGGAAGGTTCTAGACTGGCGTTCTGTCCCCCTGGTGTCGGTCCCAGACGCTATCGCAGCAGCAGCAGCAGCAGCAGCAGCAACAGTCTGGATTACTCACCCAGAAACTCCACTCATGGGTTTTTTCCTGACCCGAGATTGTTTGTAGAGGTCGAGGCTGATATTATTGCTGATCTTCGGCCTGATCTTTTTCTCAACCTAGACCAGTTTCCGGTTTACATGGAGGAGGCGTGGCCGCCAGCGCATATTCACGGGGACTCATCTCCACAGGCAGATGCTGGTCTGCTGCGCTCCCGTTCAGGTCAGCCTCGTAAACGCCGCCGCACACCTGTCAAGAAGTGTTCTTTTTCACCATTAAAACAGGTCGGTGTGTCCAATCAGCCTCCCTCTCTTCCTGACTCGGTTGGGTTGCCTGAGATCTCCTCTGCTTCTGTCACAATCCTGTTTCCGCCTTCCTGTGCAGCAGAGAAGATCACAGCTCCTGTCCCAGCAGAGTCCTCCACCTCTCCTCACTCAGTTCTGAAGGATGATTTTTTTTCTATGAGGGAGGAGGAGTTAAGATCCTTTGCTCACATCATTAAGGATCTAAGAGAGACTTTATTTTTGAATTATTCACCTGCTTTGGAAGAAGAATTAAAGGAGTTAGAGGGGAAGTACAGGTCTGCTCTAAGATTTTTTTACAATCGTCCTTCATCACCTGCTGTTCAGAGATGCACTGAATCAGATCATGTTCCTGTTTCTGGGGTTCAGGCTGCTACCTCAGGTCCTGTTTCTGTCACTGAGTGTCTGGATGACACCTCAGAATCCGTTCATGCTGCCGAGGTTCTGGTTGACGGTTCTTCGCCTGTCAGCATGGGTGCAACGTTCGCCAGTCCGTCTGTCTCTGCAGGTGTGACACAGCCTGTCTCTCTGGTGGTCTGGGAGGTGGGAACCCAGGAGGGTCCGCAGCCGGCCCGAGACGCTGCAACCCAGGAGGGTCCGCAGCCGGCCCGAGACGCTGCAACCCAGGAGGGTCCGCAGCCGGCCCGAGACGCTGCAACCCAGGAGGGTCCGCAGCCGGCCCGAGACGCTGCAACCCAGGAGGGTCCGCAGCCGGCCCGAGACGCTGCAACCCAGGAGGGTCCGCAGCCGGCCCGAGACGCTGCAACCCAGGAGGGTCCGCAGCCGGCCCGAGACGCTGCAACCCAGGAGGGTCCGCAGCCGGCCCGAGACGCTGCAACCCAGGAGGGTCCGCAGCCGGCCCGAGACGCTGCAACCCAGGAGGATTCACCGTTGGTCTGTGACGTGGGAACCCAGGAGGGTCTGCCACTGGACCACGAGGAAGGGGTTCAGGCAAGCCCTCTTCCAGGCCGCAACTCTGGGGCTCGTCCAGACGACAAGCGTCGTCGTGGCCCTCGTCCAGACGACAAGCGTTGTCGTGGCCCCCGTCCAGACGACAAGCATCGGGGGTCTCGGCGAGAAGACAAGCACCCAGAGCCCCATGGAAACTTGGAGATCCCTGGGCCTCTTCTAAAGCTCTTGCCCCCGCACCTTCGGCTAGACAGCCAATTTTCCAAGTGGCTGAACAGACTGTCTTTGTTGGAGGGGCTCCTGCTGAGGTTCCTGGTTTCCAAGAGTCTGCCTAAACCTGAAGCCTGTAGCCCGGGGCCTCCTGAACCTGAAGCCTGTAGCCCGGGGCCTCCTGAACCTGAAGCCTGTAGCCCGGGGCCTCCTGAACCTGAAGCCTGTAGCCCGGCCCCGTCTGAACCTGAAGCCTGTAGCCCGGCCCCGTCTGAACCTGAAGCCTGTAGCCCGGCCCCGTCTGAACCTGAAGCCTGTAGCCCGGCCCCGTCTGAACCTGAAGCCTGTAGCCAGGCCCCGTCTGAGCCTGTAGCCAGGCCCCGTCTGAACCTGTAGCCAGGCCCCGTCTGAACCTGTAGCCAGGCCCCGTCTGAACCTGTAGCCTGTAGCCAGGCCCCGTCTGAACCTGTAGCCTGTAGCCAGGCCCCGTCTGAACCTGTAGCCTGTAGCCAGGCGCCTCCTGAACCTGAAGCCCGTAGCCAGGCGCCTCCTGAACCTGAAGCCCGTAGCCAGGCGCCTCCTGAACCTGAAGCCCGTAGCGCGGCGCCTCTTCTAGCTTATAGTCCAGCGCCGTCTCCAGCCTTTAGTCCGGCGCCAGGTTCTGCTCTTTCTCTCTCCAGGCGTCGGTTCCTGAAGGTCCTGTTCCGCCGCCGGCCTCCGAGGTTGCTGGTCCGCCGCCGGCCTCCGAGAGACCTGCTCCGCCACCGGCCGCCGGACATCTTTGTCAACCGGGGCCGTCCTACAGGACACCCGCCGGATTACCCGTCTTACAGGGGTCGTCCTTCGGGACGTCCGCCGGAGAACTTGACACGCCTAGGCCGTCCGCCGGAGAACCTGACACGCCGAGGCCGTCCTTCGGGACGTCCGCCGGAGAACCTGACACGCCGAGGCCGTCCTTCGGGACGTCCGCCGGAGAACCTGACACGCCGAGGCCGTCCTTCGGGACGTCCGCCGGAGAACCTGACACGCCGAGGCCGTCCTTCGGGACGTCCGCCGGAGAACCTGACACGCCGAGGCCGTCCTTCGGGACGTCCGCCGGAGAACCTGACACGCCGAGGCCGTCCTTCGGGACGTCCGCCGGAGAACCTGACACGCCGAGGCCGTCCTTCGGGTCGTCCGCCGGAGAACCTGACACGCCGAGGCCGTCCTTCGGGACGTCCGCCGGAGAACCTGACACGCCGAGGCCGTCCTTCGGGACGTCCGCCGGAGAACCTGACACGCCGAGGCCGTCCTTCGGGTCGTCCGCCGGAGAACCTGACACGCCGAGGCCGTCCTTCGGGTCGTCCGCCGGAGAACCTGACACGCCGAGGCCGTCCTTCGGGACGTCCGCCGGAGAACCTGACACGCCGAGGCCGTCCTTCGGGACGTCCGCCGGAGAACCTGACACGCCGAGGCCGTCCTTCGGGACGTCCGCCGGAGAACCTGACACGCCGAGGCCGTCCTTCGGGACGTCCGCCGGAGAACCTGACACGCCGAGGCCGTCCTTCGGGACGTCCGCCGGAGAACCTGACACGCCGAGGCCGTCCTTCGGGACGTCCGCCGGAGAACCTGACACGCCGAGGCCGTCCTTCGGGACGTCCGCCGGAGAACCTGACACGCCGAGGCCGTCCTTCGGGACGTCCGCCGGAGAACCTGACACGCCGAGGCCGTCCTTCGGGACGTCCGCCGGAGAACCTGACACGCCGAGGCCGTCCTTCGGGACGTCCGCCGGAGAACCTGACACGCCGAGGCCGTCCTTCGGGACGTCCGCCGGAGAACCTGACACGCCGAGGCCGTCCTTCGGGACGTCCGCCGGAGAACCTGACACGCCGAGGCCGTCCTTCGGGACGTCCGCCGGAGAACCTGACACGTCGAGGCCGTCCTTCGGGACGTCCGCCGGAGAACCTGACACGTCGAAGAGGTTCCCCAGAAGCCCTCCGTCCTGTACCACCCTCCACCCACCCGGTCTAGTCTGTTTTTGTTTATTATTTGCCTGGTTTGAAGGACGTCTGGTATCCGTCCTTGAGGGAGGGGCTCTGTCATGATTTGGGTTTTGTCTTGGTTCAGGTTATCCGTTTTATTAGTCAAGTTTCTGCTTTTGGGTTCTTTCTTGTTTTGGCTTTGTTTTAGACGTGTTGTTCTGTTTAGATTAACTGTTATTTACCTGTCACTTTATCAGCTCGGTTTGTTCTCCCCTCAGCAATCAGTCAGCTCCCTTGCCCTGATTAGTTCCACCTGCTCACTTGTAATTAGTCTTCACTCCTGTTCACCTGCTCACTCCCCTATATAGTCCTGCCACAAACCTCTGCAATCTGCCAGATCAATTCAAGCCACTTGGTGAGTCTTATCCAGCGTTGTAGTTCTGATAGCCCTGTTGATACCGACCCAATTGCCTTTTTGACTCTGAGCCAGCCTGATCCCTGAACCTGATTTTCTTGCCCTGTATGATTGCTCACCTGTTTTTCTGACCTGGACCTGCCTTGGGATATTCTGAGTTTGCCTTATCCTTGTCTGTACTTCTGCCTATTTTGGACTGCCTTGAGTGTACCGGATTTTGGACTGCCTTTTTGACCATTGAGCCTTGCCTGTCCCTGTTTATTAATAAATCCTGTTTTTTTTGCTTAACCTCTCTTGTCTGGCTGAATACTGGGTCCTCTGTCTCTGATTCGTGACAACTCTGAGTGAATAAAGACCATTACAACTTAACAGCCTTTTGAGTTTTGACCAACATGAATTACATATGTTGCTAATTGTAATGCATCACTATATATAAATGATTACCTCAATGCACATTTAATTTCTTCTGTTTTACCCAAGGCCCATATCTGTATGTTAAATGTAAAAATGTTAAAAAGGAAGGAATAAGGAAAGGAAATAATAAAGTGCAATCTGGTCCTCACTACCATCCCCGTTCTGAGAAAGCTCAGAGCGACAGTGTTAGAAGAAAGCTCCCTTTGAACATGAACAAACCTCCAGCAGAAGCAGGCAAAATCTGCTGTGACCAGCTAAGGGGTTGGAAGGATAGGATAGAAACAGTAAACACAGATGCTGTCACCTGTCAAGATAAAGAAGAAATACAAAATACATCGCAATGGTTATTAACTTTAAGAATAAAACAGAAAATGGTAAAATAAGGTACCAGCAGTCTGGGCTGTTCAACCTTATTTCTATGAACCATGATGGTAAATGTGAGCTATGTGTGTGACTTCTGGACCGGCACTCTTATATGAAAACAAGCTCAATTACATCTTATATGAAAAACAAAATTACTGCACCTATATCTCTTCATGATGGGAAGATCTGAAAAAATAATTTGTAATTAATTATACAAACATCTTTAGATACTTTGTCAACTCTATTTCTATGGATGGAGAAGCCAATAACATCCACAAGAGCTCTTACGAGCATCAGTATTTGCACAATATAAAACTTGGTCATGTTTTCTTGAAATAATATCAGGCACAACCTTTTGTAACTCAAAACAGATGTAAAGAACCCTCAAATTATTAGCTCCACTCATCAGACTGTTTATTTGTTGTGGTCGGTATACAGATAAAAAAACAAACAAAACTATGTTACTAATTGTTCGGGAAACTTAAAATCATAACTGATCTGCTCTCAGCAGTGCTGGTAATTGTTTTCAGAAGTAGAAGTTTATTCTCTGGTGGTCAGTCATTGCTGGGAAACAACACAGGCTCAGATTTGAAAGAAGCAGTGTTTTTTAGTTTTCACTTCAAATTTAGATTCTTCTGCCACATTTGTCGGGATTTCTGATCTAACAGATGAAAGCTGAATCACTGATCACAAGAATCAGAATTGTGTGTGCACATTCAACAAACCCTTGTCAAAGACCCAAGTTAAGCTTAGTTAACTTAAGTTACACAACCACAAACAGTTCAAGTATTGGCCGTTTTCTGACATGTCAGGTAATCATGTGATTACCTTCACTTCAGCTTCAGCTTTTCTACCTAAATTTGCTCTCACAATCCCACAGCAACACTGAGGAATAAAGTGGTTAGTTGCGTAACTAAAGAAAAGACTAATTTGAACCGGCCCTTATTATAAATTGTTTTCTTCTATGAGGAGCACCGTCAGAGCAGGCAGCTCATGACAGTGGCTCCATATTTATATTAATAACAGCATAGACGCTCCCATCTGTAAACCCTGATGCAGCCTGTAACGTCATTCTCACCGGTGTAGACAAAACACCCCCAAGCTATTTTTCTAATCTCAGGGGAGTTTAACCATGTATCCCTGTCATCCACCCTGCACACCTTTAATCACTATGTTACCTGCAACACTGCAAACAAAATAACTTACTGTATATAAATTGCAAAGAGGCATACAGTTCATCACCGCTCCCTCCCATGGGTGGCTCAGATCATAAGCTTGTTCACCTCCAGCCTGTGTATAAAGCCCCTTGTACACAAAGAACCAGTTGTGACAGTGAGGAAATGGTCTGAAGAGGCCGAAGAAGCCCTAAGACCCTGCTTCAGCTCCAATGCATGGGATGAACTTTGCTATTCTCATGGGGTAAACATCAATAAGATAACAGAATGCCTCACATAGTATATCTATTTATGTGCCGACTATACTGTGCCTCTCATGAAAGTTAGGTGTTTCTCCAACAGAAGCCTTGTGTAAATCCTAAGATAAAAGCTCTACTAAAGAAGAAGAGGAGGGCAATCAGGTATGGAAAAAGAGAGGATATGAAAGCAGGACCAAAAGAACTGAGGAAGAAGACGAGAGAAGGGTAAAACAACTACAGGAAGAGTGGAGGCACAGCTACAAGACAACATCAGTGTTGTTAGGAAAAGCCTGAAAACAATTTCAGGTTGCAGACAGAATACCCAGGCTATAGGCAACTTGAGCTGGGTGAATAGAATGAATCAGAACTTTTTGAGGTTTGACCAACAGCATGCAACCATCATCCTCACACACATATCTTAGATCTCAGCAATTATTCATCCCCTCTGGTTCAAATGACTTGAATCACCCCCCTCCCCCATCTTGTCTTTCTCAATGCTCCAAGTGAGGAACATTCTGTGAAAGACCAAAGTGAGGAAGGTCAGATGGCATCAGTTGCAGGCTACTGAGGTGTGGTGCGGATCAACTGTGTGGCATCACGGGATACATCTTCAATATCAGTCTGAAACAGGGAGAGTATCACAGCTGTGGAAGACATCCTGTGGAAGACCACACACCCCAAATACCTCAACAGCTACAGGCCAGTAGCACTAACATCACTCCTGATGAAGACCCTCAAGAGGTTGATCCTTAGACACCTTTGTCCCCTGGTAGAATCTTCATTGGGTACATTGCAGTTTGCTTACTAGCCTGGCATTGGGGTGGATGATGCCATTATCTACTTGGTACACAGAGCTCTGGCCCACCTGGAAAAACCTTGGTGCTCAATGATGATCATGTTCTTTGATTTCACCAATTCTTTCAACATCATTCAATCACGACTTCTGAAGAACAAACTGGACCAAAGTGGACCATCGGCTGTTGCAGTGGATACTAGATTACCGCACTGTCAGGACACAGGGGTGTGTCTCTGACAGGTTGGTAGGGAACACCACAAGGAACTGTGCTGGCACCGTTCTCTACACTGCAGACTCCCCAGGTTGCCACCTTCAGAAGTTCTCTGATGACTCTGCCATAGCTGATCTCATCACAGATTAGGACGAGTCAGAGTACAGACAGTGGAAAAAAATATATAGACACATCTATCTATCTATCTATCTATCTATCTATCTATCTATCTATCTATCTATCTATCTATCTATCTATCTATCTATCTATCTATATATATATATATATATATATATATATATATATATATATATATATTTAAAGGTATATGTTCTGCAAGCAGTTGCTGAAGGCTTCTTCAGCTTCCTCAGACCTACAGCAAGTTATTACGCTAATTGTGAGAATTCACTGGGGCGACAATGGAGCAAGGAGTTAGGAGTTCATCCTTTAACGATTGGGTTGCTAGTTCAAACCCTTGATCTCAGTCGTGGTGTCCTTGGGCAATACATTTCACCTGCATTTCCTGCTGGTGGTGCCTGCTCCCGGTGGCACCGATTGTATGGTAGCCTCACATCTGTCAGTCTGCCGTGGCTACAATGTACAGTAGTTTACTACTGTCAGTGGGCGAATGACTAAATGTAGTATGAAGAGCTTTCGGGTCGTCAGAACTTGATAACGTGCTATACAAGTACAGGCTATTCACCATTTTTACCATTGTAATACATGGTGCTGCAACATAAAGTCTGAAAAGTTAACCACATTTTAAATGTATTAGTTTTTTTAATATTTGCAAGACCCAAATGCTTTAAGAAATGTCAGTATTATCTAACATAAGATAAACACATTATTTAGATATTGCTGATGTTATTTAAAAGGTACTGGGTTAAACATAATATTAAACCCAAGAAAGAGATATGTGTGAATACACATATTTGATCAAATCAAAAAAAGCATGAATAAATATTGTGTTCTGTTTGTCTGTCATTTGTAAACCAATATCAACTTGAGTCAGTTATATAAACTCTTTTATTATGATGAAACCTGCTTGGGTGAGATTAAAGCTGACAATAGAAAATGACTGTAGATGGGAGCATCAGGTGTTCAAAAACAAGAGCTGTGAAAACAAAACACTGTCACAAGGCCACATTTCACAACACAGCAGTGTGGGCCTGCAGTTGGCTAAAAGCTTGTTAGAATTAGTGTTTGTGGATGTTAAGACGTTTACCTGAGGGGCTGCATTGGAGCGTTTTACACATGAATGCTAATGCTCCAATGCAGCCCCATTTGTACTTGGTAAAGCTTGGAACTGCGGCAGAAACAAACAGGATTTAAGGGAAAAAACTATGCATACCTAATAACAGGTCGATAGTTGAGTTTGTACAGGCTGAAGTGATGGTGGTAATGGCTCATGTGACAAAAACACCACAGGATACATGGGAACATGAGGAGGCAGTGTCACAAATGAGACCGGGTGGGATAATAGGTTATATGTGGGTCAGGCAATATCCTCTTTATTTTCTGCCTATCTATTAGCTCAGCCGCTTTCTCGACTTGCTTCCATTATTTTACTGTTAACTTATTGTATCTCAGCCAAAAGCTACATAAATGTTGGACTAAACTACTTTTCCAGTAAATAGCAGTGATGGAAATAAACATTCATCAGCTTGAAGTGAATGTGCAGGTAAATGTTGTTTATGCGAATAAAACAACCCTACCAGTGATTCAAAACAGTGATGACTGACAGCTAGCTTACAAGCACCACTAAGGAAAACAATTCTGATACAGATGAGAGTAGACTGACCAACAGTCCTCTTTGAAACTCTTTCGCAACAAAGCCAAAACATAAATACCTTCCTTCAGGAAAGAGATGTCTGTCAACAAGAACCATGAACCTATTAACAGTGTGGCCGGCACTGCAGAGAAATGTCTCATCAACACCAACACCATGGAGTAAACAACAGCAGACTGTAGTCAAAACAAACAATTCACAAAAAACTCACCATCAGGGAATCCATGGTGGTCCGGAAATGGCGTTTCAACTTTTTAAGCTTCTTCCAGCATTGCTTTGTCATCTGCTGGTATCCTTCAGTGGCCATCCAATATTTTTTCATTTCGGGTTGTGTTTTCCAGCTCCCTCTGTATCTTCTCCACAGCTATCAAGCACAGAAATGTCTGCAACTCACTGTTGGATTGGGGGTTGATTTCAAAGGGTGCATTTTCTTTAAAACTCGGAATACACTCAGTCATTGTTGTGAGTTTTTGGTCACGCAAACAGTGACCCAACCCCTACCGTATCAGTGGCCAACAGCCTTCTGACAGAGCATTTTCAGCCCGACTTGGCTCACTTGTGCTACTTTACCATTGCAATTTTCATCACCGCACTCGCCCTGCCCCAGCTCTTCTCTTCTCCTGTTGGTTTTCCACAGACCCGGTATAGCCAGATGCCTCCTGGTGATGGCTTTAAACTCCCCATCCAGCTGTCAGTGTTGAGCGCTTTGCCACTGTTAAGAGTTATAAAGTCACGGCTTGGTTTTACATGAAGACCCGGAAGCAACAAACACAGAGGCAGTATTAACGGTAAAGGATGATTTATTGAGTACAGAGGTAACTGGGGAGATACGGTTAGGGGTGAGTGAATCTGGCCGCCTGGAAGGGTTATGGTCTCGGACTCTGTGGGAAGAGAAAGAGAGAGTGAGCACTGGCAAGCACCAGGTGTGAGTGGCCGTGAGCAGAGATTGGCTCACGGAGCTGATGGTAAGAGATGCGCCGGGGAAGGTTAGTCAGGCTGTGGCTTTCAGTGACGGACCGAGGTGTGGTTCCAGACTGGATGGAGTATTTCCATGATGGAGGGTGGACAGGCGAGGTGGTAGCAGGACCCCATACGGAAGAGGGCCGCCAGGCTTTCTCCTCCCAGCACACGGTGGTTTGATCAGGGGCCGTCAACAACTTTTTGAGCCAAACAATCTTTAAAGACAAAACTTAATCACTTTCAGTGTGTATTAAATAAGAGAAAGCCTCGCTAAATCTCCGCATCTAATTTAGGTTGTTAAAAACAGCGCACTTGTCTGCATATAGAGAGCTAAGGTGTCCTTTTTCTTTTCTATTGTTTACTTCAGCTATGGTTTATGGTTTGTATAGTAAAATGATGTTTCAGTTTGACCCACTTCATTCATGTTGGTCCTTAATATTATTTTTGTTGCTCTTCAGTTGTTCTTCAGTTTAACTTTTCCCTGAACCTCCTTTTTGGGGAGTGGTGGCCTGGTGGCTAGAGAATTGTGCTTGTGTTCTGGAAGTTCTGGGTTCAACTCCCAAATACTGCCATTCTGGGTCCCTGAGCAAGACCCGCACATTGGCAGCCCACTGCTCCCCAAGGGGATGGGTGAAATGCAGAGAACAAATTTCATTGGAATGTATATTGCAATGACAATAAAGATTATTATTATTGCTGAAAACCTTCTTGTTTCTCAATGTCTCTTTACCAATCAGTGAACAGCAATCTGTTCACGTCACATTTCAGCCTTATTCAGCTCCGGTCCTTCTACCCCTTGAGGAGGGACAAAAAAAGCTAGCCCAGAAGTAAAAGAACTGTAATTAAAAGGCTTGCAAAGCAGGTAGAGCCAAGTAGAGCCTGGCCAAGCGGAGTCTGTGGAAAAGGGGCCTTGGAATGCCAGCCGAGTAAGTTCCTTTATTATGCTATTGCAATGTAGTTTTTTTAATGTGTTTTCATCATGTAAAGGGATTGTCTTGTTGCTGAAATGTCCAGTAATGTCAACTGTACTGTTTGCCAGCCAGCTCTCATAGACATTATATAGGTAGACGCCCCATGGACTGGCACTGCCTACTGCAGCTAACGTTTCAGCGTGGCCACCATTTTGGATGGGTCTCCCACATGACCCCAGCACATTTATTTGTACTGAGGAAGCTGTTTGCCTGACTAAAATAAATCATAAACCCTTGAATTTTTACCTGATTTTCACACGGTTTGGTTTGTACAATCAGCAGAGATGTGGTTATGATACAGGATGCTGTTACACATAAAACATGTTTTTATGCTGAAATATGTTGTTTATGTAACCCAGATGTAAAAACCTGGTTTAACTAATAGATTTGATTTACAGTAAATGATTTCTACATAAAAATTATAAATGTTATAATTTTTATTTTGCACACATTTTCATTTATTTATTTTTGTAGCTAATCTTTTGTTTCATTGTTAATTTTTCATGTTTATATTAAGAAAATCGATTGAATATGTCATGAAATGTCACTCAGCTTAACCAAGCAGAGTTCATGTACACATGCAGCAGCCAATGAAATGTCACGTTCAGCCACTCTGTCTGCGCGCTACTTATCTATTTCCTTTTCCATCTGAAGCCGAGCACAGAGACACAACACAAGAGTTCATTGAAAAAAAACGTAATAAGTACGGGAGTTAAATAAAACGTTCAGCTGTTGTCTATAGTGGTGCAACTTGGGAGGAGTCCAGTGCCACTTTGGAGTAGAGAAAACAAGTGCTGCGACGGTGGCAACGGACAAGCCTTTTGACCGCGCTGGGATTGAGCTGTGACATCACACTCTTGCAGTGTGTATGCAAATCGGTCAGGTCTTTTGGTTTATGGTCAACATCCGTGGAGAAGAATCTGTTAGATGGCGAGCCAACCCAATTGAGCCATGGAAGTCTACACACACCATTGCAAAGAGCAGATGGACTATCTGCTGTGGTAGGACTGTACCAAGCAATCTGCATGGATACTTGTTGAACTCAGAAACAGGATTAAGGAGTGCACTCCATTAGACAGACTCGATCACCAATAAAAGGGAACAAAGTCCTAGGGGTAAACAAAGACATTGGGGATTTAATGGTGCCTTTCTGTTTATTTTTTTTGTATGCCAATATCTGTTATTACCTTTTATGTCGACAAGTTTTCTACTAAAGTACAGTTCATATTTGCAACCCTTTCGTGTTTGTGTTTTTATTGTGGCTGTTTGAGTTAATTAAGTCAGGCTCTGTTCGGACCTAGTTTAATAATACATTTGATAAATTAGAGGTGGGTTACATTTACACAATGTATTTCATAAATGTATGGTCTTTAATGGACATATATATATGGCTTATTAATGTATAAATAGGTGATTTCATACTGAAATACTATGTTTTATGCTATTTAAAAAAGAGAGGCATGGGCTATGGCATATTAAATACCGTATGTAAATAAATGCGTGCTTCATGCTGAAATACTGTTTTATGCTCTAAAGAAAGAGACGTGTGGTATTACATATTGATAAATGTATACATTAATATATTGTACATTTTAATATATAAAGAAGTTGGATTGTTCCTTTAAATTTACTTCTCTTACATGTACAATCCTGACCCTTCTCTACACATCACCAACAATAAGTTCTCCATATTTCTGCATGCTGTGCATACACAATTTTTTAAAGGCCTGGAGGTGTTCTTTAAAATGTCCTCATCATTCCAGTGTCTTACACTACCCTGCTTGCAACTCAGCTGGAGCTTAAGACCCTTAAAAAAGAACTGTTTTGCACAGCGTCTTGCATGTGCTGGCACTCTGTAACTTCAGGATACTTAATTTGGCAATGTGATTCAGCCTTAGTTGGTGAAAATACAGTGGTAAAAAATTAAAAAGCATAAAATTATGGTCCATCTGTTGGGTTTCTGCATTGATGTTACCGAGTAAAACTCATCTTCAGAACCAATCTCAGCCCAGAAAGGTGATCTGCACTACGTGATCTACTTTCAGTAGTTGAAAGTAGATCACGTAGATCGCCAGGTATTGCGACCGTAAACTGCAGAAAATCCGGTCAAAGTTGCTCCCTCTGTTTTTATTCCTGTCGGCTCCTATGCCAGCTTTGAGAAGGAGAGACCCATCCAATATGGCGGGGACCATATTGGATGGGTCAGAATTCACTCCAGCATGTAATGATGCATCTACTCTTTATAATATCTGCCAGTTTCCAGGTCCGGTAACATTAGCATTAGCATAATGTTAGCATTAGCAAACATTTAACTTACCTGTCCAGAAGGAAAGTGGCAACATTTGCGTGGCTTCTGAGCCCCATTGCTTCCTTAAGTTGGCACAAACGCTCAAAGATTGACAAATGTTCACACTCATTTAGCTTCTTTTTGGGTCCGTTTATTTTAAAGCCGAGAGGAAGCCATTTCTCAGCACTATCACGGATCCACTATGGTCTGGCAATGCCTGAACTCCATCTCACGTGACTTCAACCTACTATTCCTGTTGGTGCAGAATATTTCATGTCGACGTTGGCATCTTTATATATTTAATATACTTATAATATTTAGATATTTTGGACCCGTCAAGATTTCTTATACAATTATTTATATACTATATATTTATTTTTCATTAAAAAAATGTTTTTATTCTGCACCATTCTAGATGTTCAGTGGATGCATTATTTTTTGAAAAATGTTGCGTTTTGATGAAAAAGCTGTAGCTATGATCTTTACGATTCTTTATTCAAATGCAAGTTCTTCCTTGTTAATTAGATTATAAGCTCTGTTGTCTGTTTTTTTTTTGTCATTTTGCCATTTCGTCATCCTTCAGCTTCATCACCCTGTTAACACTACAGGACTTTGTGTTAACAGGTTCTTGAAGATGAGTTCAGCATTTAATGAATGTATTTATTTATTCTTTTTGCCTAAAATATGGATATAGATATGGAGAGGGTGTCTTAATGTGCATTTGTATGCAGTCAGTTACTCTAGCGATGTGCAAGCACCCGTTCAGTCCATTCTCCAGATTGCTATTGAGCTTTGCAGCAGTGGTATCACTCAGACACATACACACTCACAGAACTCCTGAAGCTTGCACCATCAAGGATAAAAAGGAAAAGACAACCAGGAGAGTAACAAGAATGGAGAAAAACTGTCAGTAACAGAGTCTGATTTTGCATGCAGACACACTGAAAATGTTTTAAAAATCTGAGAATTTGAATTTTTCCCATTTTTGCCTGCAGGACAAAAGCCAGTGAGCAAAGAATGTCATAGCTACAGTTAAGGATATTGTTCATTGCATCTCATTTGAGTTCTTGACTGAATTGTTGTTGCATTCACATGCTGCACCTCCTTTTTATCACATCTCTTGCTTTTTTCAGCATCTTCAACCTTACACATCGTTTGTTTTTACTTTGATTTCTGGAATCATGATACTGCAAAGTCACACATCAAAACCCCTGCTATATAGAAAGAAGACATGCACAGTACAACAAATTCGCCCTGTAATTTGATAGTCCAGTCATGTAAACACCATATAAAGAAAATGTTAATTTTCTCCTGCTTCTCTCACTGATGTCAACCCCTGAAATATTATGTATGACAATACCTTGCTTTAGAAGGCGAAATGCAGGAACTGTTCCCTAAACACGGGAAATGTGTTAAAGAGGGGCAGGGAACTCTGAGCTTTAGAGTTTGTTTTAAAGCTTGAGTGAAAAGAATTCTGTCAATACTAAATTAATGCTCATGCTTAAACTGTAAATTATCTTTATGTCAGCCTTCGATTGAGACCTAAACATCTTAAAATATTGAAAAGTCTATGTAAATAATTTATTGTCTTGTACTGGGATGTAAATTCATGCAGCATTACAATGAATCAGAAGAGATTATGTTGATTTTGTTCAGCCAGTGAGCACACAGCTGTGCACTGTGTTCTGAGCAACTTGATTTGAGAAAGAAACTTGCTTAATTACTTACAAAAACAAGTGAACTGAAATGAAAGATTCTCTCATTTCACTGAAAGAGCTTGAAAGAGCAATTTCCCTAGAGGCAAACCAATCACCCCTGCAGACTCTTGGCAACTATTTACTGACCCACATTAGGGCCAATGTGGCCGAGGAGCACAATAGACTGTCTGTGAAACAGAGACTTGGGGTAAAATTTCCTCTTAATTAAACATATCAGTCGACAATGTGAAAACTGAGGATGAACAGGGGTTGTGGGTTTAGGGCTTTATAACTGGAACAATGCCAAGTGTCATACTTGAAGGCAGTTTCGTAGAAATTTGGCCTCTGAAACAGTCCTGTAAACGTACATCAGTCTGTCATTACTCTTATTTTGCCTTACTTATTAGTAACCGTGTAAACAAGCTAAGAAAAAACAAATAATAAAGTGTACCAGTGCAGTGCAAACTGACTATTAGCCTCAAGAAGCTTAAATCGATCCATAACTCAAGTGAATTACTCGAAACGCTGGTGCTGTCTCTGTCCCCTCCTCTTTCTCTGACTGTGGCACAATGGTGCCCTGTGGGTTTCCTGTGCTGTCAGGAAGAGAGCGGCCTTTCACAGCCAGCCAAGGCACACAGCTGAGCGGAAGAGGAGCCCCCTTTCTGTGCTTATCTCTGCCTGCTGTGCCCCCCCCCCTCCCCAACCAGTGGTCTCTGCATCACACTTTTGCTCTGGCTTTTTCCACCTCTTCTTTCTCGACCATCTGTGCTATCTGTAGTTGTCTTCAGTATTTATAAATGTTCCCCCATATCCTCTTGTTTTCTCTTAGTTTGGACATTAGATCATTAGCTTTCCAACAATATTTTATTTTCTGTTTTATAGGAACTCCAGTAAGATACTGATGCCAGGTATAAAATAACTTACTTCCATGACATTTTCCATGTTTATTCCTTCCATTGATTTCCTTCTGACTTGTTAATCTCTCTGATATCCCTCCTCCCCCCTTTCCCTTCATTTTCCTGTTTTCATCCTCTTCCTCTTGTTTTTGTTTCTTTCCATGTTCCTTTTGCCCTTATCTTTACCCTCAGCTCTCATATCATCCAAACCATCTTTTTCCTTATTTCCATATTATTTCCTTACCACACAAGCTTCCATTTCCCACATGCATCAATGATGAAGCATGTTCACCACTGTTTCTTTCTTGGACCAACCCCTCAAGAGTTGCAATTTTGGAGATGTCCTGAAGCACATGTCTAGCCTGTACAAATAGGCCCTTAGTCTCATTTTTCTGTTTCTAATACATTAAGGTTATCACAGTGTTTTTTTTTAACATTCATGTAGACACTAAATGTGATAACCTTGATGTGGCCTTTAATTCTATCCTAGATTAAATAGATTTTTCTCAAAATGTGCATAAATCTACTTACCCCTACCTTTATATTCTGGACCTTGTGCTGACATATGGCATTGATTGCAAAAAATTAACAGTATTTCCTCACGACCCTGTCCTATGTGACCATTTTTTAATAACCTTTGAGTTCAGTTCAACTGAGTTCTCGTCCCCCAAAAGAAGGTTTCATTATAGTAGATCCTTATCAGATAATGCTGTATAAAACTTTTAAGAGTCTCTCCCTCTTTTAATTTCCTCAGTATCACAGAATTGCCCAGCAAATGGCAGCAATGTTGTTTCTTCCCATTCACAAATTCCCTTAGCTCTCAGCAGTAATAACTTTATGGGATTCTTCATAAATAAAATTGATTCCATTGAAAATAAAATAATTGGCATCCTCCCAAACATGATTACCTCATCTTCAGTAAGTGAGGCAGCATTGGAGGAATCTTTAAAACCTGATCGGTGTTTGAACTGTTAAGACTCAGTAGAGCTATGTGCGTTATCTAAAATATTTGCTTCATCTAAACCTTCAACTTGTATGTTAGACCTAATCCCAACCATTTTTTTAAAGAAAGTATTCCCTTTGATTAATGCCCCCATTTTAGACATGATTATTCTATCCTTAGTAAAATATGTACCACAAGCTTTTAAAGTAGCTGTTATTAAACCTTTACTTAAGAAACCCTCTCTTGATCAAGATGACTTAATAAATTACAGACCTACATCAGAATCAGAATCAGAAATACTTTAATAATCCCAGAGGGAAATTGCTGTTTCAGTACAATCGCGATAACATAACAAACATATACACACAGGACACAAACTAAATAAATAAATGCAATTTTGAATTTACTTACTGAGCTCACTCTGCCTTTATACATATAATCTTTTCCTATCTAAGATTCTTGAGAAAGTAGTTGCTAATCACGTATGTGCCCATTTACAAAGTAATGACCTATTTGAAGAGTTTCAGTCAGGCTTCAGAGGTCATCAAAGTACCGAAAAAGCTATGGGGAAGGTCACTAATTATATTCTCATGGCCTCAGATAATGGATTTGTGTCTGTACTTGTCCTGTTAGACCTCAGTGCTGCATTTTATACAGTTGATCACATTATTCTCCTAGAAAGACTTGAACATACTGTAGGGATTAAGGGGAAACCATTGGGCTGGTTTAAATCTGTCTGACAGATTCCAGTTTGTTCATGTTAATAATAAATCTTCAAAACTCTAGGGTCACTTGTGGAGTACCACAGGGTTCAGTCCTTGGGCCAATTCTCTTTACTATATACTGTATATGCTTCCGATTGGCAAAATTATCAGACAACATGGAATTAATTTATACTGTTATGCTGATGACTATATTTATCCATAAATCCTGATGAATCCAATCAACTACTTCGACTACAGCCATGTCTTGATGACATCAAAACCTGGATGAGTTTAAATTTCCTGCTTTTATATCCTGACAAGACACAAGTTGTAATCTTTGGTCCAGAGTCCTCAAAAAAGAAACTTCATAATCAATCAATTAATCTACATGGCATTAAATTGGTAATGGTAATGAAGTAAAAAAAAAACCCTTGGTGTTGTTTTTGACCAAGACATGTCATTTAAATCCCATATTAAACATATTTCCAGTATTTCCTTTTTTCACCTCTGGAATATTGCCAAAATTAGAAATATTTTGTCCAGGAGTGATGTTGATAAACTAGTCCATGCATTTATTACTTCAAGGCTGGACTATTGTAATTATTTACTACCATTAAACTTGATTCTGATTCTATCAGGAAGTCCACAAAATGCAGTTCAAAGTCTTCAGCTGATCCAAAATGCTGCAGCAAGAGTTCTGATGAAAATCAACAAGAGGGATCATATTGCTGCTATTTTATCTTCCCTTAGTTGGCTTCCTCTTAAATCAAGAATATAATTTAAAATTATACTTCTCACGTATAAAGCCCTTAATAATCAAGCTCCATCATATATCAGAGCTCTGATTACTCCGTATGTTCCTAACAGAGCACTTCGCTCTCAGACTGCAGGTCTGCTGGTGGTTCCTAGAGTCTCTAAAAGTAGAATGGGAGGCAGATCCTTTAGCTATCAGGCTCCTCTCCTGTGGAACCAGGAGTTGGTTCCACAGGAGAGGTTCCAACTCCAACCTGGTCTGGTGTTCTGTTAGCTGTGACATCATCCAGAGGAGGCAGATCATCAGCTATTACCATATAAGATAAAAAGGATCCCTGGATCAATGTGTGCTTCTGTGCTTTTTGTGTCTCTGCCCTGTCTTCTCTAACGACCAGTCGGTCGAGGCAGATGACCGTTCACACTGAGCCTGGGTCTGATGGAGGTTTTCCTCCCTGTTAAAGGGGAGTTTTCCTCTTCACTGTTGCTTCATGCATGTTCAGTATGAAGGATTGCTGCAAAGCCATCGACAATGCAGACGATTGTCCATTGTGGCTCTACGATCTTTCAGGAGGAGTGGATGCTGCTTGTCAAGACTTGATGCAATCTGATGGGTTTCCTTAGATAGGCAACCTTTTGATCAATCTGTATGATTTGATTGAATTTGACTTTGTAAAGTGCCTTGAGATAACGTGTTGTGAATTGGTGCTATATAAATTAAATAAAAATTGAATTGGATGTTGAGAGAACAATGTTCAGTTTCCTCACTCAGAGGAAGTTATTTTGCTCTCTTCCTTCCTCTCCTCTTTTTTTACCTTTTCTCCCTTTTAGTATTTTGTCTCATCTGTTTCTGTCCTATTTTCCTCTTCTACCTTCCCGTTTCTGTGTCCATTGGACATGAAATAGTCCCAACATAAAATCTAATATAGCTTTTTGCATAAATAAATCAAGCAGAGCACTATGGCAAAAGCAGTAAGGCTCCACTTGTGAAAGTAAAATCTTTTGGGCTCTCTTTGGCATTAAGACAACAATTCTTAATGCTACATTGCCACACAGGACACAAAATAAATAAATAAATACAATTTTACTTACTGAGCTCACTCTGCCTTTATACATTTTGGAAATCCCAAACGATGATGTCATGGAATTTTAAGCTTCTGATCAGAGACATACAGTACCTGTGGGTGTATTTTATGGCATTGAACATACTGCTTCCTTGTGTGACATTATGGAAATATGAAAAATAAATCACCAAGATATCAGGAAGAGAATTGTGGATCTCCACAAGGCTTGGCTGCAATTCCCCCATGTCTGTAGGTGCCAGGTTCACCTGTTCAAACAATAATGTGAGTATAAACATGGGATTGCCAAGCCATCTTGCTGTTCAGGTAAGGGAAGGATTATGTCTCGGGAAATAAGAGCAACTCAAGAGAATTGTGTGTCAACCCCAGAAAAAGCAAAAAACCCTGAAAAAACAAGAAAACGTTTCATGTTATTTAATGTCACCCCGGGAAAAAATATTGTGCCTTTTTATAATGTATGTAGATACCAGGTTTCAAATGTTTGTTATGGCTTTGTGTGACATTACGGCTTGTATTCACTCTGACAACACCCTTAATCATGTGACATGAAAATACACAGACAAAAAAAGGTCTCACATTTGCAGTGTCAGTTGTAAATAAAGGTGTTCTCTGAGGAGACAGGTGTGCATTCATTTTCAAAGTGTGGGGGTCACGAGTAGCCATTCTTGGCAGTTTCATGGGATCTCACATTCATACAAAGACCTGAAAAGTTTGTTTCAAGGAGATTTGCAGGCTCACTTGATTGAACAATCTTTACTTGTTTGTTGCAACAATGTAAACAACTGCTGATCTTCTGATCAGGGTTTCCTCCATGGTTGTTTAACAGACTAATTTATTTTCTATGACTTTACCTTATGCAAGTCAAGGAGACTGTTGCAACTGAGGTGAGTCATCCATCACACTGTGAACTAAAGAAAAGACAGTGGGGAGCAGTGTGTCTTCAATGGCCAAAAGCCTAGTAGGGTCTAAAAGTGAGTTCTGTGTTTAGCCTGATGCTTGTGTCAGCAGCGGTGACTGCCTTTGGACCTGACTGTTTTGAAGGAAAAATCTGTCATAATGGAGGATCGGTTCCAGTAAAGTCTTACAAAGTTGTTTTCATAAGCTGCTTTCCATCTTTGGAAAACATTTGACTAATGGTAAAAGTATTTACGTTAACTGACAAAACCTAAAATACAATTCAATAACTAGATTTTGATAGGGTTATGATAAATAACCCCTTATTATCCTACAAAGAAAACCACACAAACACAAGTTTATACTATTCTGCAGAAGAGGGCAGAGGGACCCAAACGGAGAATTTCACTCCCTGACAGTCTGGGATCGTCTGCACTGAGCCACCCCTTTCTCTCTGCCTTTATTATCAACTTCAAAGAAGGGACAGAAGGGTTTAGGAGTTTACAACATGGGGGTTGGCACACAAAGAGGGGTGTAGGTTTGACACACGCAGCTGGATAAGGCAAGACATTCCTTATCTGGGAAAATCATTTGTTATTCCTGTTTGAAGTTAAAACAACAGAACATTCCTGCAAGCCAGCTCTTGAAACAAACCAAATACCTGTAACTTAATGAAAATAAAATGATTACATTTACATTTCTCTAACAGATCTGCACTCAAAAAACAAGCTGGATTGAGCCAGAAAGCCACCAAGATTTTTTTGGTATGCTTATCAAGAGAGGATCAAATTCTTCATGTTTTGGTGTTTTAAGCGAACAGATGATCATGAAATTTTACACAAAACCCAAATTTATACTCTCATTTGTACTCATTTAAATTAGTTACATAAGAGGGGGAAAAATCCCTAAGGTGTGAGGTGGGCACATGGTTGTTTGTCCTTTGTGTCTCTGTACTGGACTGGCCACTTGTTCAGGGTGTGCCATGCCTCTTGCCCAATGACCACCGGTGTTAGGCATCAGCTCCCCAGCAAACCCGGAACAGATCAGACAATGGATGGATGAAGGGTTTTAAACCATCAAACAGATTTGACTTCGATTCCAACATCTAACTATAATTTTTCACTTAATTTATTCCAATTATAAGCCTTGAGTGTCATTTACTTAAAGGAGATCAGCAATAGACACTCAGATTCATTTTTCCCCTCTCAGAGTAGCCTCAACAATTTACACATACAATGACTCAAGGTTTAGATCAGATATAGGAAAAAACGCTCACATTGCTTTTACAATTGGAAATGCAAAAGATTAGTTTAAGTTATATAAAGACAAACAAGGTGGTAAAAATAAAAAAATAATCCTCATAGACATCTTCATAGACATCTTCATCTTCCTTTCTCTCAACAAATTTAAATTAACTGCAGTTGCCGTCTCACACAATATTGTTCAGAACTCAAATAGTGAAAAGAAACTATCACAGCAAAAAAATGAGGAGCAGATGTAAAAGTAACTGAAATGATAGAGTGACGAGCTCAGTGGAAGTAAGAGATAAGGTGAGTTATCATAGGAGAAGCAAACATGCTTAAATCGGTGGCTGGTGGCTCACACTGCGAGCCACCAGAATTGACAAAGACTCTTGGATAGTGACGCAACGTTTTCAGAAATAACCAAACGAAAGTCCAGTTGCCTCCAACTTAAGCCTGTTTGCTATTGTAATGACCTGGATAACTGAGAATTTGCACAGGCATTTGCATAGGAGAGTTGTTTCTAAGAAAAAGGGTAATAGCAGAAATAAAAGGAAAAGGTATGAGGCAGACGTAAGGAAAAACACAACATGGCAAAGGTTTTGGAAGATTCAAAGTAAGATATTAATAGAAGAATGAAAGGAGAAAGTGAAAACAGAGGATAAGCAGAAGGGGAAAAATACCTAAAAAGCTGCCAGAGTAAAAAGTGGAGTAGACTAGAGAGTGGATATGCTTGGTTTGCTGTGCTACTAAAACATAAATCTCTATCCAGTTCTCTGAAGGGCTGAAATGATTTCGCACTATTGCACCATCAAATGTTCCTTCAATTTTGGGAAATTTCTCAGTGTATACCAGTAAAAAATATCCCCACAGCAGGATACTGCCACCCCCTTGCTTTACTGTGGGAGTGATGTTCTTGAGGTGATAAAGAATGATGGGTTTTAGTCACAAGCAGTGTTCAGTCTCCTAAGGGCAGACCCTTTAATCTTGGTTGTTTCTCAACTTTTCAATACGATTTCATTCATATGTGTGTGTGTGTGTGTGTTTGTGTGTACATGCTCCTGTTTAGGCATCAGAGTGAGGACCATTTTTCCAAATTCACCATCAAATGAACACTGTTTGTAGCAGAGGGAGGACATTTTGCTGGTCCTCACTTTGTTTTTTGCTAACGGTAATGTTTAGGACTCTGGGTGTGATTTGAGTTTAGGTTAAAGTCTAACTCTTGGACTGAATGTATTTTAACACAGATGCATTCAAATAGTCACCAGAGTAAAGAAATGTATATTATATGTGAATTGTGTGCGCCGTTTGGAAGTAATTTCGATAAAACTTGCTGTATAAGCGAAAGAAGCGAAACATTTCTCAATCGGCTGCTCCGGAATGTGACGTCACAAACAGAACTAGTACCGTGCATCCGGCTGCTAACACTACGACTTTCGCTACCGATTTATTAAATTTAATTAATAACTCGTACAAAAAAGGTATAAAAAAAAATGTCTGATACATCTTCAAACTCCGCCTCAAGCATCGGCGACTCCGATACCGAATATATATACGAAGAAACGGAGTTTGAACAAGGTGAACCTGAGGAGACTATATCTAACGCTGCCCAAGACATAGAGCCCATGCTCCATTGTAAGTAGCCCTCACAATCCTCGCTCGTGAAGTGTGAATTGCATAACACACTTTTGTCACTGCCGGCAATCCAGCCCTTTTGCGTTTCTTTTACAAATTTATCCCATTTCTTTCGGACCTTTTGATCCTTCAGCCAAGTATGTAGCGCTACTTTCTGGCCTGCACTAGACCGCGGTGAAGTTGGTTTGACATGGACATTCAAGCTCCGCGGA
Organism: Fundulus diaphanus; assembly: GCA_037039145.1. Taxonomy (NCBI): domain Eukaryota; kingdom Metazoa; phylum Chordata; class Actinopteri; order Cyprinodontiformes; family Fundulidae; genus Fundulus; species Fundulus diaphanus. The sequence goes on from CM073124.1 coordinate 30,454,572, forward strand.
GTCAGCGGAGCACTCTTGAGAAACAAAAATCAAATCAGATTTGTTGATGGTCCCACCGCGTATGGGAGAAGGGAGCAGCTGAGAGACGCTGGCCGAAATCGGAGTCCTTCAACCGGATCAACCGTGAGCTAGATCCCGCTGACTCCGCGGAGCTTGAATGTCAAATATTAAACCAACTTCACCGCGGTCTGCACTACAGCCAGCAACTACGCACCTAGAAGGCATTTTATCTTGTAATTAGTTCTGCGATTTTTTTAAAAGCGCTTGCTCAAAGTAGACGTGGATCAGCAGATTTGGTGTGTGAAAGAAGATACTGGAAAACATCCATATATATCCTTGTTCGCCGTACCGGTTGTACAACATAAACGCTTGTGTGTTTCTACGCAAGTTCGCTTCGCGCATTCTTGGTGTTCTTGAACTGACGTCACACGTCGGAAATGGCCGATCGTAAACGGAGGCAGCACTCAAACGCGGAATACCATAATCGGTGTAAAAAATGCGCGATATTTCATATTTAAACTTAATTTGAACACTTTTGATACATGAATATTTAAAGTTTACCTTGTTCTGGAAGTTATTCAACGGTTTTCAGGATATTTTTTCAGTCCAAGAGTTAGACTTTAAGCGTTAGGATTAAGTAAGCACCGGTATTGGTTAGTTGTAGGGTTATTCTCAGGGTTAGGGCACAGAAAGGGTTGAAAATGACATGTAGTGACATGTTCCTCACTACATGTGCGTGTGTGTGTGTGTGTGTGCGCGCAAGAGCATGTGCGCGGATAAGAGTCAAATGAAGGCAAAGGCAAATTTATTTATATAGCACATTTCAGTACAGAGACAATGCAAAGTGCTTTACATGATTAAAATATAGGAAAATAAAACAGAATAAAAGCAAGCAGGAATAAAATGCAGAAACAAAATAGAACATGGGAAAATAAAAATTAAAAGCAAACAAGTAAAAACAGTTGGAATACAAAGTAAACTAATTATATTTCAGTAATACAGTTCAATTAGAACAGTCGAAGGCAATCCTAAACAGATGTGTTTTTAATCTTGATTTAAAAGAACTCAGGCTTTTAGCACTTTTACAGTTTTCTGGAAGTTTGTTCCAGATAAGTGGAGCATAGGAGCTAAATGCTGCTTCTCCGTGTTTGGTTCTGGTTCTAGGTATGCAGAGAAGGCTGAGGCCAGACGACCTTAGTGGTCTGGAGGGTTGATACACTGATACAAGGCTACTGATTCATTTGGAAAACTGCTGTTTGTGCAGGAGGCTCCATTGCTTTTGCTTCTAGGTCTGACTCAGGGTCAAAGATTTACTGTTGTATCATTGTGCATCTGTTTGCAGCCATTTCTACATGTATAACATGAGAGTGTAAAAATTTAGTAGGAGAGCGTGGCCAGCTACAGCTTATTTACATTAAACGACCAAGCCATAAAATAACTCATTCTGGTAGAAGCTCTAAATAGGTGGAACTGAGTGTCATGTTTGGTTTTAAGTGTTTTGCCCACATGCAGAATGCACTCGGTACACAGGTGGTGTTCTCTACGAGGATTTATTGATCAAGGAAAGAAACACGGGTTTGCGGGAAGAATCTGCCACAGCGACGGTATCACGGGAGGGAGAGCGGAGCCAGAGGTGCCGGGTCGGTCTAGAAGGCAAGAGAGGTGATTAGCCTAAGATAGTGATTTGGTGGAATTACCGAAATGCGCACGCTTACCACAGAGTGCGGAAATCCAGACCGGGGGGGAAAAGCGATCGCGGACTCAGCGTCTGTCCGGTGGTGGTTGGTGACCGTGAGAATGGTGGGCGTGGGCAGCAGTGGGGGTCCGAGCAGCAGCGGGGAAGATCCAGAGATCCAGAACTAGCGGGAGGAACCAGGTGAAGCCGGGAAGAGCCCTGGACCGCGAGATGAGGCTTCAGACTCAGAAGGGACCAGAGGAGCTCAGGTGGAATCCGGCAGGTGAGCAGACGAGGATCACGAGAGGAGAACCTTGGAGACACAGAAACTGATTCTTAGTTCGAATAGAGATTTAGCTAGTAGAAAGCTGAGGCCGATCTGTCATACCACGACGGTAACAATCTGGCATCCTCCCGCTGTTCATGCGCCGTTCTTATAGTGCAGCCCCTGGCACTGCTGAACCACCTGCAGGTGTGCGTGCCCCGCCCACCAGTCGAACAACAGACACCTGTTGAAGGAAGCAGAGAGGGTAGGACCGGCAGCGAGCTGCACGGTTCTGCCGGCTGAGTCCTGACACTGAGGAGGTGAAATCTCATTATCTGAGAATGATTTTGTTTAAAAATGTAATGAACACATTTTGTAAAGCTCAAATACCTATCCTAAATGTTTAAAAGGAATCATAATACACCCCTTTAATGCTGACCACCCCTTTGTCAAATCATGAATTAACTGTTTAACCAAATGTTTTTGAAAGTTATGTTAAATTTTAGAAGCCAGGACAAGAAAAAACCTGCCTTGGTACTTCCTTTATTAAAAAACATAAATTAAAAATAGATCAGAGATGTTACAGAAGCAAGAATTTCACCATCTATACCAATGGGATATCTCGAATGTTTTTTGAAATAATTTATAAACAAATTATTCAAATGATGTCACTTTTTAAAATATAGAATAGAAACCTTATAATTGTGGAACATTTCAACATATGCTTCATGTAGAGAGGTTAATAAACTCTGTAAAGTATAAATTAACTATTTACCAAGTCGTTAGGACAAGTGGTCGCAGGGGGCACTCAAGTTGTTTTTTTTTAAGTGATACATTTAGAAGCTAGTAGAGTGTATGTATGTATATATATAGAGAAAATAATTATTCAATAAGGTACTTTTTTTACATAAGTCAATGCATTTTATCAGTGAGTTTTAAATTAGTGAAATGCATTATCCACCCCCCACCCCCTCCCCCCAACCTGTCATTTATTGCTTTAGAAATGCCAGTTTGATCTGATGTTCTTAATGTTTTGAGGAATGTTTCGTTAGGTCAAAACCTGGAGGTGTCTGTTGATAATAAAATAAAAAAGAATGTATGTCTTTTATCACTTCAACAATTGCTAATTTTTTATGGCTGAAGGGGAAAACTGTGACCTGATGTTAAAAGAACTGCAAATCCCTCCAATCTGCTGGGCTTGATGGGTCCGTTTGTATCTACATGTATTCAGGACAATCTGAAAAACAAAAACAAAAAAAAACAACATATAGCGGGAGCAGAATAGTTAGAAAATGGAGAAGGTTGCACTGCTTGGTGATCCTTTCACCCCAAGCAAACACTACCTGATGTACAAGCTTTTTTGGCTGTTTTTAAAAATCTGAGTGTATGCGATCATTCACTTTGTCCTGGAGAGAACATAGGTTCTCTGACCTCCTCCCACAATCCCAAAACATGACTGTTAGGTTAATTGGTCTCTCTAAATTGGCCACAGGAGTGAGTGCGTGTATGCATGCTTTTCTGTCCTGCGTGCCTCTATGTCTCCCTGTGATGGACTGGCGACCTGTCCCGGCGTATGGGGGGCCGTTTAGGACAGAAACTATTTTTTCCTCTCACATACACCAATAAATTCATGCACACACCTCAAAAGACACACACACACACTCAACAAAACTGTTTTTTCCTCTCAAACACACTACTACGACATGCACACACCACAGTAACACAGTCACACACACTCACAAAACTAAAATTTAATATATGTTTTATGTGTGTGTGTGATCTTAAACTTAGACTTAGACTTTCTTTATTGTCATTGATCTGGTACTACACTGAATGAGAGTGTATACATATGTGTGTGTGTGTGTGTGTGTATGTGTGTATATGTGTGACTGAATGAGAGGCTATACATGTTTGTCTGTGCGTGTTTAACTGATATTAGACTGTGTGAGAGGATATACGTGTGTTTGTGTTTAACTAATAGTAGTCTGTGTGAAAAGGTATATATTTATGTGTGTGTGTGTGTGTGTGTGTGCGCGCGTGCGTGTGAACTAATACTAGACTGAATGAGAGGCTATACATGTTTGTGTGTGCATGTTTAACTGATATTAGACTGTGTGAGAGGAGCTATGTATGTATATATATATATATATATATATATATATATATATATATATATATATGTGTGTGTGTGTGTGTGTGTGTGTGTGAACTAATACTAGACTGAATAAGAGGCTATACATATGTTTGTGTGCGTGCGTGTGTGTGTCTGTGTCTGTGTGCATGTGACTGAAATAGTAGTAGACTGAATGAGAGGCTTGTAGTTGTGTGTGAGAGAGTTAAACCTGTCACGGAAGAGGCGGGGCATATTTTAAAGATTGGCTGGCGCATGCGTGGAACCCAAACTCTGCAATATTAGGTATATATGGATTGGCCAGTAGGGGGCAGCAGGCCAGCCAATTACCTGCTGAGCCAACAACAATGAGCTTCCGAGAAGAAGCCGGAGCATGGCTAACGGCAGTGTAAGTAAGGAGAGAATAGTTCAAGCGGCCGCAATTTTAAATAGCATTTTATCATCACCGGATGCAACAAACAGTGTGACCAATGCCTTAAAAGAAAGAGCTCCTCTGGTGGCCCATACTGATTCTGTTGAGACAGAATTAACATCTTTGTTTCGTACTGGAGCAGCTGGCCGAAGCTCAGCGGTGTCAACAGGAAATCAAGGTAAAGTAATATTGTGCTTTTTCCTTTTCTAAAATAGTAAATGTAATAGTATGAATAGAATTGAACTAGGTATCTTTCCACAAGAGTCTCCGAGTACATTGCTTAAATTTTGGCCATGTCCTTTTGACAGAACTGCTTTAACTAAATCAGAAATGCCACTATACTGCCCTACACACTTACAGCCCTGTTTAGAAATTTGTTTGGGATGGGAATCAGGGCTTTTTTAAATTGGCACTCCAAAACATTGACATTGTTGTCCTAGAAGCAATTTTTGAAAACTTTTGCTGAGTAATTTTGAATTCGAAAATCCTACTTGTGACCAAGCTTGGACTGTCTGTTTAATGCTGCTCCAATATTTCCATCATTTCTATATTGTGCACCAGTACCTCCTACAGCAAAACAAACTCCAACAGCATACTTCAGTTGTGATGGTACATTGAGGTTTGAAAGTGTATGGTTAATTATTAGCACCTATTTTTACTTTATTTATTCCAATTTTTAGAATAATGGCTATTTTGGCAGGACATTTTAATTTTACTATATCAGAGCACAGGACGCAAAAGTTAATATCCAAGACCTAACCTGACTTTTCAGGTTGCCTTTGGAGGAACGGCTTCTTGCTTTTTTGAATGGGCTTTCATCCCATGTCTGTGCAAGAAAAGTTTTACTGTGAATAATGATGTCCAGAGCTGTGTATCATTGAAAGGATGAATGTGGCACCTTCAGGGATCTGAAGTTGTACCTAAGGATGAGACAGACTTAAAGAGTTCCAAAATTCTACTGGCGATATTGAGCTTTTTTTGTTTGTTTTAGCTTGGTAGTAATGTGTTTGAGGGGTTGTACAAAAATACATCCAAAGGTGTGCTTCCAATTCAGTCAAATGTTCAAAATCAACCCATTAGAACTTTAAGAGTAATCATTTTGACCTTTACAAAATGTGTATAATACTTATTTCCTTTTTAAGGCCAGTTAGGATTATCTATATTTTCATATTTTAAGTTTTTTAAAGTAATAAAAAATTGCTCACGAAACTTAAAATATGAAAATATAGATAATCCTAACTGGCCTTAAAAAGGAAATGAGAAAAGGTTGGGTGTATTTTTATTTGGTATATGCTCACATTCGGTTTAATTAGTTAGGTGTACAACACAGGTGTAGTCATTACTACATCTACTTTATGTACTTTGAACAGAAAATGACAAATTTGTACCTTTAATGAAATTTTTTTTCCCCCACAGATGAAGAAGGATCATATAAGCTTCAAAATATCCTTGCATTTGCAACTGGAGAAAATGAGATACCACCATTCGGCTTTCCCCCGGCACCATCCATTGAGTTTCTCCATGAGGGCAGTGAAGAAGGGTCCTCCAAACCAATGTTCCCCAAGGCCATCACATGTATAAACTGCTTAAAACTGCCACTTGTAACTTCTTATGAAGTGTTTAAGGAAAACATGGACTTTGCCATTGCAAACACCCAAGGATTTGGGAGAACATAAAAGTTTTTTTTTTTTTTGAGTGATTACAGTTCTCACATTAGAGTTGACACTTGTTTGTTACACTTGCAAAGGCTAGTCCAGATTAGCAAGTTTATTTTGTTAAAGTAAAGTAAAGAGATTGGCTTAAAATAAAAACATTAAACAATTTTAAGTTGATTTAAATCAGTCATTTTGATCTATTTTGTTGAAAACTTTTTTTTTTTTTCATTTTGAAAATTTTAGTTTTTTAAATCTATTTTACTACCACCTGCTCACTATTACATGCAACCTGATCTTTCATTGAATCTTCAAAGAAACCATTTGTCTTTTTGTAATGGTTCAGCTTTTATTTTTGTACTATTCTAGTTTTGAAAGGTTTAAAATTACCTCAAGCCAGCCTGTTTTATACACTTCCTTGTTAGATGTTTTACCATCGTTTTTCAGTGGCTTACTGTTGAATTTGGTGGTCTTTACACCGATGTTTATATCTTGTCTTTGTACTTCTCATTTTGAAAATGTGCTCCTTCCAGAATGTGTGAATACAGATGCTATGAAGTCATGTATCGTCAGTACAGTTTATTTCAGCTCTACATACAAATTTAATCTTTAAATAAAATACATATCATGCTACTGTGAACTAACAGTAACTGATAGTTTATGTTTTTTTATTTAGCTTCATATAGTCTTATTGGATGCCATCATTTCAGAAAATACATTTTACATTAAGAGAAACCTGTGCGAAACAAGTTCTACTTTTGAATGTTAATTTAATTCATGTGTTGCATGAAAATCATTAGCTATCACCATCAAAATCACAGTTCTGGTTGGGCCTGTAAAACTAAGTAGCCAAACAGTGAGTTTGTCAGTTAACACGCCCACGAAACATTCAGGGAGTGTGCAGAGCTTAAATTAAACCTTGGTGTTTGACATATCTTATAACATCCACTTGTAGTTTAGTACAGGTTTAATGAATACAGCATCCAGGTTAATCAGAAGCACACAATCGTTTTTAAAACATTTAGTATTTATCTTCACTTTTAACACATACAATGGAAACAAAATTCTGAAGATTACAACTGATGTCGTTCAACAAAAGTCAGTACAGAGCAGAATAAATCAATGCCATAGTTTCCATCATTTTGCAGGGGATCAAAGGTGTGGTGCATCAAATTAACTGTTGTGGCATTTATGCCTACAGCAATATCTGGAATAACTATTATTGCTGGTCTCAATATCAGGTAAAGGCCCCTCATGATCAACTCCAAAATGTCCATCCTCCTCAAATATAGATTCTATTGCCACATTTTGTTGTGCCATGTTAAACCAGAAGCAATTAAACAACAGGAAATTTCATTGGGATTGTGGGTTTGCTGGTTGCGATATGTTAAGCCGAGATGTTCTGTTTTCAGCCATCAGTCCCCTTCTGCCTAGGACGAATTCTCAAGGCAGGAGAAAAAAACCTGCGGTACAGAAAGGAATAGCATTAGAGAGGTTTAAAGAATACATATTTAACTGACAATGAAATCAAAGAATCTAGAAAATAAGATGAGCATTAAGAACATCAGAGTGATACTTTTACTGTCTGTTTTTACACAGATGTTAAACCAGGTCAGGGCATGGGGACGGATTAATAAAAAGTCCAAATTCTGTTAAGAAAAAGAAAAAAAAACATTCACTGCGATAGATAGTGCCGCAGTAGCAGGCGGAGGAATACGGAAGTGATGTGACCCGGGAGCGTTGTGAAGGAGCTAATGGGTCCAGATTTTACTTCTCTTACCTAAAAGCAAGTTTCTACATGTATTATTAAGAATTAGTAGGCATCTACTACATTCACTATATTAGAAAAGGAAAAAGCACAATATTACTTTACCTTGATTTCCTGTTGACACCGCCGAGCTTCGGCCAGCTGCCCCAGTACGAAACAAAGATGTTAATTCTGTCTCAACAGAATCAGTATGGGCCACCAGAGGAGCTCATTCTTTTAAGGCATTGGTCACACTGTTTGTTGCATCCGGTGATGATAAAATGCTATTTAAAATTGCGGCCGCTTGAACTATTCTCTCCTTAACTGCCGTTAGCCATGCTCCGGCTTCTTCTCGGAAGCTCATTGTTGTTGGCTCAGCAGGTAATTGGCTGGCCTGCTGCCCCCTACTGGCCAATCCATATATACCTAATATTGCAGTTTGGGTTCCCCGCATGCGCCAGCCAATCTTTAAAATATGCCCCGCCTCTTCCGTGACAGGTTTAACTCTCTCACACACAACTACAAGCCTCTCATTCAGTCTACTACTATTTCAGTCACATGCACACAGACACAGACACACACACGCACACACACAAACATATGTATAGCCTCTTATTCAGTCTAGTATTAGTTCACACACACACACACATATATATATATATATATATATATATATATACATATCTCGTCTCACACAGTCTAATATCAGTTAAACATGCGCACACAAACATGTATAGACTCTCATTCAGTCTAGTATTAGTTCACACGCACGCACTCACACATATATATCTTTTCACACAGACTACTATTAGTTAAACACACACACACGTATATCCTCTCACACAGTCTAATATCAGTTAAACACGCACAGACAAACATGTATAGCCTCTCATTCAGTCAAGTATTAGTGCACACGTATACACACATACATATGTATACACTCTCATTCAGTGTAGTACCAGATCACACACACACATAAAACATATTAAATTTTAGTTTTGTGAGTGTGTGTGACTGTGGTGTGTGCATGTCGTAGTAGTGTGTTTGAGAGGAAAAAACAGTTTTGTTGAGTGTGTGTGTGTCTTTTGAGGTGTGTGCATGAATTTATTGGTGTATGTGAGAGGAAAAATAGTTTCTGTCCTAAACGGCCCCCCATACCGGCTGTATGCCGCCTCTCACCGAACGACTGCTGGAGACGGGCACCAGTGATCCTGCACGCATAAGCGGGTATAGATAATGGATGAAGAAAATCATAAAACTAATTTAAGCCATTTCATAACGATGAAATATACTGGGATTAGAAAGTACTTCAAAGCTACTGAGTTTTTAAGCATAAACATGTCACTGACGTTATTTAAGTTTACTCTCAAATGACTAGGATCACTTAAGGGACAGAATTTTCTGATTGGGACATCTCTAATTTTTTATTTGAAAATGAATTTACACAATACACAAATCTCGGCTTTGTCATGGTTTTAAGGTGTTTGGCCCACATGCAGACAGAATCGGATTCAGAAAAAGTTTTAAGATGTTTATTAAAGGCTCTGCAGGTTCTTTGCACACAACGTGAGCTACAGGCAGGAACGGAGGGATTGCACACAACAAGAACGAAGAGCGAGGTCGGAACGTCAGGGACTGTGGAGAAAAGGGAGACAAGATTAACTCTAGTCGAACCAGGGGAAGTCTCCAGATGCTGCAATGCTTACCGCTTAGTTGAGAGGACCTATCCGGGGAGGATGAGTGGGGAAGGAATTCTGTGGCCGTGAGCTCACTGATGGTAGTAGGTGGCTGAGTGACGGGAGGGCTGGCAGATGTTATTCTGGCGGGGAGCTCGAGCAGCCCACAGCAGCAGGGGCGAAAGGAGCAGCAGGAAGAACCAGGTTGAGTCAAGAAGTACCAGGGTGAATCCAGGAAGGGGAACCTCGTGCCTGGCTTGGTAACACCAAGGGAGTTCGAGGGGGAGATCGCCAGAGCAGAATCTGAGCAGGCAGGGATTCAGGAGACTGGTCTTCGGAGCAGAGAGTCACACGGATGAGTAAATCCAAAAAACACGACGAACTGGAGAAGACAGGAGACAAAGTCAGATCCAAAAACTGGGATTTCAAAAACTCACAGGTACGAAGGTCAGGAGACAGGATCATGGCCTAGGCATACCACAATGGGGTAACACTGGCATCTTCCAGCTGAGTGAGCACTCCTTTTAAACCAAAGCCGAGCAGCCCTGATGAACCGCAGGTGTGGGCCACGCCCACCCGTCAACTGCAGCCACCTGTCTGCCGTAGCCATGTCCATTTTTACGACTGCAACCTGTTGCGGAAGGTGCAAGAATAATTTGCAGAGTTTTTCGAATTAATCGCGTATTGCGCAATAGACAGGATCCTTTAGCGCAGCGCGACAGTGTAATTGTAGAGAGATTTTCTTGGTGGCTGTTATAAACAGACAAACAAATCATTTAACATTGGCTTTTAAAGAGGAAAAAGTGGTGTTGGAGCCATAAATCTAAAATATTTAAGTTATTTGTATGATGGTTTGCTTTTTATTTTTATCCTATTCAGTAAGAAGATTTGTTCGGGCCATTTTATTGTGAAGTTTAGTTTACTTTGAAAGGCTTGCTTCCTGTCGAGCCGTATATTGTATTAGAAAAAACTATGGATGGATTATCTAGCCACGGAGCAATACAGTTTTACCGTGTAAACTGTGGATGACTTGGAAAAGGAAAATTTTAATTTTTTATGGATAAAGATTTTTTTTTGTTAAAATTCCCAGTTTGCACATGTCCTTTACTTCCCGTGTCTAAGGAATGACAGTGAAATTTGGATCTCTTGACATAACAAGTGCCTTTTTAAAATAAAGTATAATAATTAAAGGCTACCATTTTGTAGAATATTCTTGTATTTCACTTTTACTTGTCCCCATGTTCTAGTGGGTCCCGTGGAGGCTCTGACATAAATGAACAAAGTAAATATGAGATTATTAAAATGCAAAAATTCATACTGTAGAAAGTGAGAGAAACATCTACCATGGACAGTATTTACGCATTAATTTGTCTGCTGCTTTTTGCCAGCCCTCTCTCCTGGCTTTAACAGATTTTGAGGTGTTTTAATTAATGACTCAAATTCGGCATAACCTTCCAAGCTCTTGTTCTGCTTGGGAGAAAAACTGTGGGCGTTCTTTGGCCATGCTGAACAGCCAATAGCAGCGTTGCTGATCAATGTTTCTACTATCGATACATTTCCCCTTTTAAACAAACGCATGAACCCGCAGTTATCTCAGATAACTCAATCCAGCGATACTAATCCTGAACAACAGGTGTGTTCGAAGAACCCAATTAGCCGGATCATGATTAGCCGGATGAAATCATCTTGGATGTGTCATTTGATCTTGGATGTTTTAAGCAACGTACGAAGAACGGACCCCTGGTGGACACTGGTACTGTACATTCGTGTTGGAAGCAAGCATGAAGCACCAGTTTAATGAACATAAAACAAAAACCTTGAGCAATGTTTTGAGATGAGGGCAAAGTGGGGTTTAAAGTCACAGGGCTGGTGTTATGAATCAGAGACAGAGAGACCCAGTATTCAAACCAAACAAGTGAGGTAAATAAAAAGGCTCGGTGGTCAAATAACAGTCCAGGGTCGATACACAAAATGGCAGTCCAAAAAAGGCCGGAATACAGACAGGGATCAGGCAAGCGCAGATAATCCAAAGGCAGAATAAGGTCGGCAAAACAAGTAAGCAGTCAGACAGGGCAGGGAAAACAGGTTCAGGGATCAGGCTGGCTCAGAAGTCAAAACGGCCGATTGGGTCAATATTCACAGGACTGTCAGAAAAGACTGCTGGATAAGACTCACCAAAAGGCTCTAATTGATCTGGCAGATTGCAAGGGGCAGAGGCAGGTAAAAGTAGGGGAGTGAGCAGGTGAATGGAGTGAAACTAATTACTGGAATGAACTGAATAAAGGCTGGTGAGTGAACTAATTAATCAAATAACAAACATAAACCATAACAAACATAAACCATAACAAAACTCAAATCATGACAGCCTGGTAGCAGTTATTATTTCCAAACTCTTTTTTTTTGCATTCTTATGAGAAAAGTACGTTTCTTCACAAGCCCTAATACAAGTGTTAAACATACAACAACTAATCATAAACACATCATAAATATCTATTTTATCTGTTTGAAGAGATTACATTGATATGGTAAATTAAAACAAGAGTAAGATTGTGATATTTATGTCTATGAGAACAGTTTTGAACATCTAAAACCCCAATTGTGTATTTGGATAACAAACCGACACCAATAAGGAGAGGATATGTTTTCCAGTTTCTGCAATAATCAGCCTAAATTTCCACACCACCCCATTACTGGCTCTTGTTGCACTGATGAATATATATATTAATGAGCCATTCTTGTTGTTAAGGTTCGTGTGCAAACCAAGCACTAGCACATTAAATATATGGAAGTAGGACAGAGGCAGGTGATGGGAGGTTGCATTGGCTTAACATTCATTTTTAAGAACACAAAGATGTTCACAGAAGGTCTTATTTCAATCTACCATATCAGCTTTTCAGCAGAGAGCATGTTTCCACATGCTGTGGGGAAATAAGTTTATTGATAGGGAGGAAACAGACAAACATTATGTATTTCTACCATTTGGTAGAAATACATAATGTAGGTGTACAGTAGCATTGATCTATTTACTGTCATTGGTTTTATAGTCCTTCTTTTAAAACATGCTAATATTAATCTAGAAGGGCCACGCAAATGTTTCACCCTTGCACATGTACTGTCTGGTAGTGTAGCGTTAAGAATTCCTTTCTTGATGCCCAACAAATTTTACTTTCACAAGGGGAGCATTACTGCTTTTGTCATAGTGCTCCGCTTGATTTATATATGGATAAAATTTTATTAGATTTTATTCTGGGACTATTTCATGTTCAATGGACACATGAATGGGAAAGTAGAAGTGGAAAAAAGAAGATGAAAAGATGAGACAACATGCTAAAAGGGAGAAAAGGTGACAAAAGAGGAGATGAAAAGGAGAGAACAAGATAACATCTTCAGAGTCTGCTTCTACACCTGCAAAGAGAGATACAAAAAGAACAGCAAAACAAACCGATAAAGTATTACAAACAACCAACGCCTTGATACCATCACTGAAAAATACACGGTATTATTTAATACAAGATGTATAAAGTGACAGCTAATGCTAATAATAGGGGTTTTCTGTATAGAAGTGAATCTGTAAGCACCTAAATCCAAGCACCTGTAGTTGTTTGCGAGATTTAATTTGTGTATGTAAGATTTATCCATGAGAAAAATGCTCAATAGTGTCAAGATTTGTCTTTGGATGAACCCGGACACAGCACGCACACACAGAGCTAGTTCTTAGAAGTGAGTTTATTGAGCAGGGTGGATGATGGATGACGAGAAGAACCTGAGTCTTTTAACTGACGGAGATGTAGGGTGCAGAAGCTGGCCGGCAGGAGGAGTGCGGAGAGACTGACCAGGAGGAACTCTGGAGCCGAAGACTTGAGACCAGGACGGAGCATCTGAGTCGAGGACTTGAGACCAGAACATCTGAGCCGAGGACTTGAGACCAGAACATCAGAGCCGAGGACTTGAGACCAGAACATCAGAGCCGAGGACTTGAGACCAGAACATCTGAGTCGAGGACTTGAGACCAGAACATCAGAGCCGCGAACTAGAGAACGTGGAACAGCTTGCTGGAACTTGAGAATGTGGAACAGCTTGCTGGAACTTGAGAACGTGGAACAGCTCAGGAGTCATGGACAGGAGTTGAGAACTTGAGTGGAACAGAGCTGAGCAGAGTCTTAGGCAATGGATTTGAAATAAAACAAAGTTGAAGAAAGGTCTTCAGGCTGACTGTAACAAAAACTTAGCTGACACAGGATACTGGCAGAACCTGAGCAGGAGTAACACTACGGACCGGCGACGAGAGCAGAATAAGGTGAGTTTAAATAAGGGTGGAACCAGGTGAGAGCAGTGAGGGTTGATTGCAGCCTGACAGGTGGAACCAATTATTCTGAGCAGGGAAGGGAGAGAGGCAGCGAGGCTCAGACTGCAGCCTACAAGCTGCATCCTGACAAATAGTAGCTGTGAGGAGCCATAGATACACCCCCAACCCCCAGAACGCTGAGGCAGACACCGGAAAAACCAGAACACCAAATGCCCAAAAAGGCCCCCAGAGCAGAGGATCCCAAGAGGTACCAACACAGGGAAAGCTGCCTCCCCCATTCCAGGGAAGAGCAGAGAGGAGCCTCCGGAAACCCCCAACAGTCACAGTGACGAAGCCCACAGGCTCCGCCAGCAACCATCTACGCTGGAGCAGATCTAGCCATGGGCCCACAGACCCGAGAGGCCCAGTGGCACCTTGCCCCTGGTGAATATTATTTCCTTGTGTAATGTGCTAAGAGTGATCTAATCTCCTCGGAATATGGTAAACACCATATTCTACCAGAATTTACAAAAGTGAATTTATCTTTGCTATTAAGTTAAAATCTATTTCATTGGCTGTCACAAATGATTGAACAAATTGTGTACTGAGCAGTTTGACAATTGCACAACACCGTGCAGGGCTATTTTCCAAATCATATTCGTTTCTCGTACAAAGCCGTCTTTGACCATTCTCTCCTGTTTAAGCTACATATTTTTCCTGATCTATGCACTGGATTTTTGACCAGTTACAAGAGCCTGATTTTTCTGTAGTTTTGTACCTTTACCCATTTTCCATTCAAGACAGCAAGAAAATAAAAGCGAGTTACCTAATGCTGCTTTTTTACAAAGCTAATCCATGCTGTAAAATTAATTTGCTGACTTCAGTCGTTCAAATTCAATAAATACCTAAGCAGGTCTAATGCTGGTTCCCATGGGTTTAATTGTTGACCGCCCACTCCTGCCTTCAGCAATTTTCAAGCTACACAATCTTGCAAATTTAGCAGTAGTGTTCCCTGGATCCTGGGCATCATAATCTTGAAGCAGTAATACAGAAGATAGTTTTTTCATCCCTTTCCTATAGACATCCTTCTCCATATTTTGGCCAAAAACATTGTTCAGCGGCCTCTAGAGTCTTATTGCATCAGATAGTAAACCTCAGACATAAATTAAGCTGTTTATCTGATGACTGATGTGCAGGGTGCACCAGACATTCAAAATATGATCAATCTATTGAATTGAAAGAAGGGTTTCATGGTAGCTTTGCACTGATCCTCTGTTGTTGTTGCTTTTTTATCTTGGTCTTCCAGATTTTGACTTCCTCTTTCTTTGATAAGTAATTTTGTTTCATCTGGCAGTACTTTGTAAAGCTCATGGTCATAATTTTTGAGTCTTTAGAAAGTGTGACTTGACCATAAACTTTCTAAACTTGCATAATCTGAAACAAAATGCTAATTCACAAACAAATGAGATTGCTTTTTCTGAGGGTTTCAACCAAATGTGATTATCTATCTATGCTAGCAGGTGACATAGCCTACTATAAATAAACGTAAATTGCTGCTACACTATATTGAATTTGTTATAACGTAAAATACTTACTAGCTTAACAACTTCAAAATCTTAGTTTACCATTCCTCATTTACATCTTCACTTAAGTGTTTATGCCTGGGCTAAAACGGACTGAATGGTAGAGTACCAAGATGAAAACCACTGCTGAGTAAAAAGAACATTATTTTATTTTTTTTTTTTAAAAAGGAGATCTAAAAAAAAAAAAAAAAAAAAAAAAAAAACATTAAAGCTTGTCTCAATTTTTCCAGAACACATCTTGATGATACCCAAGACTTTGGGGAAAATATTCTGTGGACTGATGAGACAAAAAAAATACATCTTGTTACATCTGGCATAAAAGTAACACCTTATTTCAGAAAAATAACATTATACCAAGAGTAAAATAAGGTGCTGATGTGATGGTCTGGGGCTGTTTCGGTCACGCAGGACCTGTAAGACTTGCTGTGATAAATGGAACCATGAATTATGCTGTCTACTGAAAAATCCTGAAGGAAAAAGTCTGTTCTTGACCTCAAGTTGAAGCGAACTTGGGTTCTGGAGCAGGACAAGGATCCAAAACACACCAGCAAGTCCACCTCTGAATGGCTGAAGAGAAACAAAATGAAGACTTTGGAGTGGCCTAGTCAAAGTCCTGACTTGGATCCTATTAAGATGCTGTGGCATGAACTTAAAAAGGCTGTTCATGCTCAAAACCCCTCCAATGTGGCTAAAATACAACAATTTTGCAAATATGAGTGAAACTAAATTTCTTCACAGCACTAGAAAAGACTCATTGCCAGTTTTTATAAACGCTTGATTGCAGTTGTTGCTGCTAAGGGCTGCCGAACCAGTTATTAGGTTTAGGGGTCAATCACTTTTAATGCAATGCAGTGTAGGTTTGGTTTTCTTTTCTCCTTTGATAACAAAAACCTTCATTTAAAAACTACATTTGTGTTTGCTTGTATTATCTTTGAGTAATATTCAAATTAGTTTAATGTTCTGAAACACGTGTGACAAACATGGAAAAAATAAGAAATCAGGAAGGGGCAAACACTTTTTCGCACAACTGTGTATACCAAATTGCCACCTATATGTACTCTTACACATGTACTGCCTCTTTAAATACTCTATATGACACCTGCTCCAACCATTTTCAGAAAACTCTGTTGAGAAATGTGGACTCACAAAAGGGTAAACTTATCAAATAACCTGCCTCCACAGTGTACATTGGTAAAAAGTTCACCACACTTTTCAATAGGGGAAAATTCACAAACATATTTGCTGACAATAGCAACCCCATTTATGAAATGGATGTTCTTATTGTTGATATTCTGCAAACTAAATTGGTTGCTCATATTTCTGGGTCTTCTTTTCCACACTGTCTCACATTGATGTTAGCTCAGCTGTTATTCAGGGCACCAGGTGCCTATCGTTTTCCAGCAACTTTATTTTCAGTCTTGCTCAAGGTCTCATGGATGTGTAAACGTGAGGTTACTGCTCGACTACCTGAAATGAGCTGCAGTTAATCTAAAGTGACTTCAAAGGCAGAAGGCAGAATGCAGTTAGAAAAACAACTAAATAAACCTGAAAAAAGGCTTGAAAGGGAAATTTCACCTCACAAAGGATTCATTTTTCATAACAGTAGAATGTCTACTTCAGGAAAATGTGCGTCCATTATTTGTACCATATAAGGAGAAAACGGAGATGCCTAATCCTAGTTATTTTTAAAAGGGAAAAACAGGTATTGGTGGTACTGCATGTAAAATACCTAAAGAACTTATTCCAGTTATCAATGTCGCTGCTTGCTGTTAAACAAGTGAGATCTATCTAAAGGTGACCTACTCTGAAAGATCAAAACAAAACAATAGCGTTTTGAATTTAAAGTGCCATCCAATTTAAGATTGAAGACAATAGTGCTGTTAAAAAACAGTCCTTACCTTAGGTATACTGCCATTTGTTTATGTTACATTACTGACAGTTGTTAAATTAGCAATAAGCGACATTTCATTATTTTAGATTGAAATAACTAAAATAGTCTTGTGAAGAACAAAAAGTATCTTTTTAGATGGAATATGGTGTGACGTCACGCACCATCTCTCTGTGTTGTTCTCCAGTCTCTTGTTTAGAATGCCGGGCCGGCTGCACGTAACCTTGCCTGCAAGATTCATTCTCGCGTTATTTGTGCATTCAAAAACACACGAGAATCCATCTTGTACCGGTCCAACTTCAACCTTTTGTGTCCGAACCAAAAACGGTTCGGGCCAATCACGTTGAAGTATTATAATTTAAGGCGGGGCATATCACTGTGACAACACCAAGAGCTGACAGCCAAACCAAAATAAACATGGCTGCGCAGGAGGACACACTTGTATCTATTTTGTCCGTGTCAGGATTCTGCAGGCTGTGCTGTACAGTTTCCTGTCAGCACTGCCTGCTCTCTTCTCTTTCCCTCTCACAGGTGATCGTAGTTGACAGGTGGGCGTGGTGCGCACCTGCGGCTCGTTTGGCAGCTCCGGCCTGGAGCTTAAAAGTGGGTTGCAGTCAGCTGAAGGACGCCAGAGTGTTAAACCGTTGTGATCTGGATTACTCTCCAGACGCTCTTTCGAGTGCTGAAGCTTCAAGTCAAGTTCCTGGATCCACTTCGCTCAGATTTTGCTCTGGCATTCCCCTCGAGCCCCCTTGGTATTACCAAGCCGGACAAGAGTTCCCTTCCCTGGATTCGCCCTGGTTCCTTCGGCTGTTCTCTGCTCCCTGCTTCCCGCTGCGGTGCTGCTCGGGCTCCCTGCCTCCGTTCCACCTGCCGGCTCACCTGTCACTCAGTCACCTAGTTCCACCTATGAGAAGAGTTCCACTGAACCCGTTCTTCCGCTCCACTCCCCCCCGGCTAGGTTACCTGTGCCCGCCGTGTTTCGATCCTGGCGTCTCGATCACTGTCGGCCGCTCACTTTGTGAGCCTTATTCTCAGTGTATCTCCGAGCCTGAAATAAGCATCTTTAAACTGCTCTTGCCTTCCGATTGTGTTCTGCATGTGGGCCAAACACCTAAAAACCATGACAGTCCGAATTCACAATTTTATCTTTGAAAGAAGAACAGCATAATGAGTCATGAGTAGCTTACCTTTTTATGGTTTCTCATGATGTATGCTATGTATGTTTTAATTTGATACTGTGATTGGCTAAAACCAATCTTTGGTAGGCGGGCACTAGGCGCCTGTCTACCAAAGGTTGGCCTTTTCCCAAACAGAATCAATGGGAGCAGTCCCAGATTGATCATGTGGAAAACGTAGAGTACTACACATGATCAATCTGGCTGGCCAGGTTAGGCCGCACATTCATGCAGGTCCATGTGCATAGCTGCCCCTCAAGGCTTAGCCCCTCCCTGCCCATAAAATACGACTGCCGCGTTCTTCTGAAGAGGATCAGGACCCATTATTGCCACAAAAAAAAGCAACGCTGTTTGGCAAAAAAGTTGTCAGATGAGGCGAGACAAAATGAGGATCAACATTGGCCTCGTGTTTCAAGTTGGGGAGCATTTTGAGAGCAGAAGCAGCTCCAATTTGACTCGGAGTTAGCTTTTCTCCTCCAGACAGGTGAGTAACAGCATGAAGTCAAATGTTTTTCTTTTTTTCTTTTTTTTGGTGTTAGTCTTGTTAGACTTGTGATGCTTATTGATTTGATTCAGTGTAAAACTAGAAATGTGGCATGTAGGTTAATTATTGGCATGTAGGTTAATTATTGGAGTTTGACCAGCAAGGCTTTTCCGTTATTGGAGTTTGACCAGCAAGGCTTTTCCGTTCTGTGAGATGAGTAGCAGGGAGCCCAGCTAACACAGTTAGCTGTTCTGGGTGTACTTCACTTGTCTCTTGATAACCCCTGGAAATGGGCAACAGCCCCCAAGCAACGCCTTATCTTTTGAGATAAGTTGCCTCATCACCATGACTGACCTGAAACATGTCTTTCTCTGTTAGTCCTCTGTGATAAAGATGACTTTGGTGTACCCTCATTTGGTGCAACAGCCCTTGAGGTTACACTTGCAAATAAAAACTAAATGTTGTCAACGTAAAAAACAAGTGAGATTCAGACTAATATGGCTAAAGGTCTTTCTGTTTAGATGCACTGTTAAAAGACACAATTCACAATAAAGGTTTTCATTGATAGTTTTGTTTTGTGCATGTTTCATTCCACCACTCAAAACACATAAATGCACAAACGCACACATGCACACACATTGTGACCTGAAGACAACCAACTCAGTTTTAATTGAAAGATGGTGTCTTATCAATGGAAGCCATGAAACATTCCAACAGAATACATGCGTACCTGTGTGTTACTATCTACATGATGTGTGTGTCTGTCACTCTCAAAAATCTCATTCAGATACACACTGGAACACATAACAGACAAAAGATCATGACCTTTCCTTCCTCTCACTCTCTCTATGTAGCATTATATAGATCAATAACCCACAAGCTGATATTTTCAAGTCTTTCTTTGGTTAATTATGATGATATGATGACAGCAAAATTAGTCCTCACTTTACAAGTAAAATTTGCATAAAGTGTTCTCGCTTTAACAGTACATACCTAACCCTTAATCTTGTGGTTAGGTATGTACTGGGGACCAGAAAAAGGTCCTCCCTTTAGATCAGTCTTCATTTTACTAGTAAAATGTGCAAAAAAAGTTATCACTCTGTAATGTTCTGTTGTGGTTTTGGTTATTTTCAGTTAGTCAACCTTTCTGTTTTAGGATTCATTTCTGTGTTGTGGTGTTTTGATTTTTGTTTAGTCTGTTTGTAGTCTTCTAGTCTTGGTTTTATTTGCTTAGGGGTTTTCTTTATTAGTCGGTATGTTCCCTCTATTGCTTTCACCTGTTTTGGTTATTGGTCCCGCCCTTCTCACCTGTTCCTTTCTCCTATTTAAGCCTGCCTTAGTTGTTTGTTTGTTGCTGGAACGTTTTGTGTGTACCCCTTGCGCCAGTCTGCGGTAAGCCTTCTCCAGCCTCTGATTATTTTTGTATCCCTCCTGCCTGTCTGTCGGTCCGTGCCTGTCCTGTTTTTTGAGTCTGCCTTTTGCCACCTGGATTTTGTTATTAAAACCCTTTCTTAAGTTCCAGCTCAGTGTCCGGCTTACTTTTGGGTTCTCTCGTCACAAATCATTACATTACGTTCCAGCCAAGAATGAACCCAAAGCCGACATGTTATTTCCGTTCAGGAAGAGCTATGCTTATTCAGGCTAGCACTCCACTCACCCTTCAGCGTCCTGATGTCCCCTCACCGGACGTCCGCTGTCAGTCCTCCCCTGCTCCGTTCGTTCCAGACCCAGAGTTTTTTATGGAGGTCGACACGGAGGTGGTGCGGGATTTGCGCCCGGATCTTTTCCCGGAGCCTGCTCTGCTGGAAGCGCCAGTTCCGCAGCAAGTCTCTCAGCCATGTCGTCGGAGGAGGAAACGAGGGGCTGCGGCTTCTTCCTGCTCGGCGGGCCGGCGTCCTCCACCTTCCGGAGCTGTTGCTCCCACAGCTCCTCCTAGTGGTGCCACGGTTGATGATCACAGTTTATTGGAAGACAAAATAAGATCCTTTGCCCCGGTGATTAAGCGTCTTAGGGAGGCTTTATTTGCCCAATATTCTGAAGAGCTGGAGAAGAAATTGAAGGAAGTGGAGGAACATTACAGGTCAGCCCTCCGGTCATTTTACAGCCGACCAAAGTCTGTCCCCGAGGGTCTGGAAGACGCCTCGGTCCCTGAGTCTGTCCCCGAGGGTCTGGAAGACGCCTCGGTCCCTGAGTCTGTCCCCGAGGGTCCGGAAGACGCCTCGGCCCCTGAATCTGTCCCCGAGGGCCCGGCCGACGCCTCGGCCCCTGAGTCTGTCCCCGAGGGTCCGGAAGACGCCTCGGTCCCTGAGTCTGTCCCCGAGGGTCCGGAAGACGCCTCGGTCCCTGAGTCTGTCCCCGAGGGTCTGGAAGACGCCTCGGTCCCTGAGTCTGTCCCCGAGGGTCTGGAAGACGCCTCGGTCCCTGAGTCTGTCCCCGAGGGTCCGGAAGACGCCTCGGCCCCTGAATCTGTCCCTGAGGGCCCGGCCGACGCCTCGGCCCCTGAGTCTGTCCCCGAGGGTCCGGAAGACGCCTCGGCCTCTGAGTCTGTCCCCGAGGGTCCGGAGAACGCCTCGGCCCCTGACTCAGCCCCCGAGGATCCGGAGGACGCCTCGGCCCCTGAACCTGTCCCCGTAGGCCCGGCCGACGCCTCGGCACCTGAACCCGCTCCTCAGAGTCAAGACGGAGCCCTGGAAGGTCCGTCCCCGTCCAAGCATTTCAAGGGGGTCCAGGAGATCCCACCTCTGTCCAGCCCCTCTGAGGGGGTTCTGATGGGTCTGCCTCCGCCCAGGTCCCTAGAGGGCGTCCGGCAGGACCCGCCTCCGCTCACGACCCAGGAGGGTCAGTCGCCGCCCTGCGACGCAGCGATCCAGGTGGATCAGTCACCGTCCGGCGATGTGGAGGCCCAGGAGGGTCCGCTGCTGGCCCATTTTGTGCCGACCCAGGAAGGTCAGTCACTTCCCCTCATTGGTTGGGTCCAGGGGGGTCTGGGCAACCGCGTTCCCCGCCGAAGCAGAAGAGGACGCGTACATCGCCTAACTCCTCGAAGGGGTTTTCGACCCCTAGGGTCTCGGAAGAGGGCTAAGAAGTCAAGGTGCCCTCAAGACCTTAGAGACTCTGGATCTCCACATAAGCATCCACCACCAGCCTCTCCACTCACCCTATGTGACAGTCAGCTGTCTGAGTTTTTATACTGGCTGTCACTCCCGGAGCCCCTCCAGAGACTGATTGGGCGATTATTCTTTTTCAAAGGACTGGCTGACGCCTGTAGCCCGAGGCCCCCTGAAGCCTGTAGCCCGGGGCCCCCTGAAGCCTGTAGCCCGGGGCCCCCTGAAGCCTGTAGCCCGGGGCCTCCTGAAGCCTGTAGCCCGGGGCCTCCTGAAGCCTGTAGCCCGGGGCCTCCTGAAGCCTGTAGCCCGGGGCCTCCTGAAGCCTGTAGCCCGGGGCCTCCTGAAGCCTGTAGCCCGGGGCCTCCTGAAGCCTGTAGCCCGGGGCCTCCTGAAGCCTGTAGCCCGGGGCCTCCTGAAGCCTGTAGCCCGGGGCCTCCTGAAACCTGTAGCCCGGGGCCTCCTGAAGCCTGTAGCCAGGCTCCCCCTTTAGCAGCTTGTAGCCAGGCTTCCCCTTCAGACGCCTGTAGCCAGGCTCCCCCTTTAGCAGCCTGTAGCCAGGTTTCCCCTTTAGCAGCCTGTAGCCAGGCTCCCCCTTTAGCAGCCTGTAGCCAGGCTTCCCCTTTAGCAGCCTGTAGCCAGGCTCCCCCTTTTGCAGCCCGTAGCCAGGCTCCTCCTTCAGACGCCTGTAGCCAGGCTCCTCCTTCAGACGCCTGTAGCCAGGCTCCTCCTTCAGACGCCTGTAGCCAGGCTCCCCCTTTAGCAGCCTGTAGCCAGGCTCCCCCTTTAGCAGCCTGTAGCCAGGCTCCCCCTTTAGTCGCCTGTAGCCAGGCTCCTTCTTCAGACGCCTGTAGCCAGGCTTCCCCTTTAGCAGCCTGTAGCCAGGCTCCCCCTTCAGTCGCCTGTAGCCAGGCTCCTTCTTCAGACGCCTGTAGCCAGGCTCCTTCTTCAGACGCCTGTAGCCAGGCTCCTTCTTCAGACGCCTGTAGCCAGGCTCCCCCTTTAGCAGCCTGTAGCCAGGCTCCCCCTTCAGTCGCCTGCAGCCAGGCTCCCCCTTCAGTCGCCTGCAGCCAGGCATCCCCTTCAGCCGCCTGTAGCCAGGCATCCCCTTCTGTCGCTTGTAGCCAGGCTCCCCCTTCGGTCGCCTGTAGTCAGGCTCCTTCGGTAGTCGCCTGTAGTCAGGCTCCTTCGGTAGCAGCCTGTAGCCAGGCTCCCCCTTCAGTCGCCTGCAGCCAGGCATCCCCTTCAGCCGCCTGTAGCCAGGCATCCTCTTCTGTCGCCTGTAGCCAGGCTCCCCCTTCGGTCGCCTGTAGTCAGGCTTCTTCGGTAGTCACCTATAGTCAGGCTCCCCCTTCAGTCGCCTGCAGCCAGGCTCCCCCTTCAGTCGCCTGCAGCCAGGCATTCCCTTCTGTCGCCTGTAGCCAGGCTCCCCCTTCGGTCGCCTGTAGTCAGGCTCCTTCGGTAGTCGCCCGTAGCCAGGCTCCTTCTTCAGTCGCCCGTAGCCAGGCTCCTTCTTCAGTCGCCTGTAGCCAGGCTTCCCCTTCAGTCGCCTGTAGCCAGGCAATCCCTTCAGCCGCCTGTAGCCAGGCATCCCCTTCTGTCGCCTGTACCCAGGGTGCCTCTTCCGTAGCCGTTAACCAGGCGCCGCCGCCTGCAGCTGTTAACCAGGCGCCGCCGCCTGTAGCTGTTAACCAGGCGCCGCCGACTGTAGCTGTTAACCAGGCGCCGCCGCCTGTAGCTGTTAACCAGGCTCCGGCGCCCTCCTCAGCCTGTAGTCCGGCGCCCTCCTCAGCCTGTAGTCCGGCGCCCTCCTCAGCCTGTAGTCCGGCGCCCTCCTCAGCCTGTAGTCCGGCGCCCTCCTCAGCCTGTAGTCCGGCGCCCTCCTCAGCCTGTAGCTCGGCGCCCTCCTCAGCCTGTAGTCCGGCGCCCTCCTCAGCCTGTAATTTGGCGCCCGCCTTAGCCTGTAGTCTGGCGCCCGCCTTAGCCCGTAGTCTGGCGCCCGCCTTAGCCTGTAGTCCGGCGCCTGCCTTAGCCCGTAGTTCGACGTCCTCCGTAGTCTGTAGTCCGACGCCTCCCCTAGCCTGTAGTCCGGAACCCGGTTCTGTCTTCTCTCCCTTCAGGAGTCGGGGTCCGAGGTTCCTGCTCCGCCGACGGTATATGAGGTTCCTGCTCCGCCGACGGCCTTCTGTTGCCCTGCTCCGCCGGCGGCCTCCTGAGAACCTGTCTCGCCGGGGCCGTCCGCCGGAGAACCTGTCTCGCCGGGGCCGTCCGCCGGAGAACCTGTCTCGCCGGGGCCGTCCGCCGGAGAACCTGTCTCGCCGGGGCCATCCGCCGGAGAACCTGTCTCGCCGGGGCCGTCCGCCGGAGAACCTGTCTCGCCGGGGCCGTCCGCCGGAGAACCTGTCTCGCCGTGGCCGTCCGCCGGGACGACCGCCGGAGAATCTGTCACGTCTGAGCCGTCCGCCGGGACGACCGCCGGAGAACCTGTCACGTCTGGGCCGTCCGCCGGGACGACCGCCGGAGACCCTGTCACGTCTAGCTGGTCTTCCGGGACGATCACCGGAGATCTTGTCTCGCCGGGACCGTCCTCTGGGACGGTCACGTAGACTGGTTTGGGACTCTTTATTTTTTGAGGCTCGCCCTTTGTGGGTTGTTTTTTTTAATTGATTGTTTGTCTTTTTTCTGACCCTCCTGCCTGTAGCCCCCGCCGCCCGCCCGGTCAGACTTTTATTTAGTTTTCTTTGTAGAGACGTAGGGCGTCTAGAATCCGCCCTTGAGGGGGGGGCTCTGTAATGTTCTGTTGTGGTTTTGGTTATTTTCAGTTAGTCAACCTTTCTGTTTTAGGATTCATTTCTGTGTTGTGGTGTTTTGATTTTTGTTTAGTCTGTTTGTAGTCTTCTAGTCTTGGTTTTATTTGCTTAGGGGTTTTCTTTATTAGTCGGTATGTTCCCTCTATTGCTTTCACCTGTTTTGGTTATTGGTCCCGCCCTTCTCACCTGTTCCTTTCTCCTATTTAAGCCTGCCTTAGTTGTTTGTTTGTTGCTGGAACGTTTTGTGTGTACCCCTCGCGCCAGTCTGCGGTAAGCCTTCTCCAGCCTCTGATTATTTTTGTATCCCTCCTGCCTGTCTGTCGGTCCGTGCCTGTCCTGTTTTTTGAGTCTGCCTTTTGCCACCTGGATTTTGTTATTAAAACCCTTTCTTAAGTTCCAGCTCAGTGTCCGGCTTACTTTTGGGTTCTCTCGTCACAAATCATTACACACTCAGTTGCAAGTACAAGTGTACACACACACACACACACACACACACACACACACACACACACACACAAACGCAAACTTCATAACCTTGACAACACTATGTCAACAGTTGTGCTGGCTGATTGTCAGGATCAATAAACAACCTGTGTATTATAATGTGGTATCGCTCAATAAAAGCTGATCAGCAGTTTCTGCAGAGCTGTTTTGATGCACCTGTGCCATTCTGGGAAATTGTGCTTCCCTGTCCCTGTCTCTTTTTTAAATATAACCTGTCATAATATCAAATTGACATTAATAGGGAACAAAGGAAGTCAATAACAATTCAGCAGCAAACAGATTAAAAGCTATGAATCTGAAAAATGTTATGTTTGTCTTTTTTGTGCTCTTTTGAGCTCTTTTGCTGTTCATTAGATAAGAAACACAACAGATTGTAGCAGAAACTTTAAAGACTTCAGTCTTTGTAGGATATAATTTTTGATAAAAAAGCACTTTTTTATCTTAGATGTACTGATAGGGGGTAGCTCTGTTGCCCTGCATCAAGAAGGTCCTGTGTTCAAACCCAAGCCCGAAGTCTTTCTGTATGGACTTTGCATGTTCTCCCTGTGCATGTGTGGGTCTTCTCTGCGTATGGCTTCTACCTCCCACAGTCTGAAAACATGACTGTTATTGCTCTTTCTAAATTGCCCTTAGGTATGAGTTTGCATGTTTAGTTATGGTCACATAAATACACAGATTACAATGTTTTTTTATGTTTTAAGCCATTTTTCAGCAATGTATGTATTAAAATGTTAAAATTCCCTTTACTGTTTTTAATTTGTGAATATCTTGCTCATTTCAAAAGACTGCATTAAAACTGATGCTCAGTATAGATTGTTATGTCAGTTGTAGTTATTACTTTTCCCTTATGTACATATTATGCATACTTGAATAAACTGATTTTCTTTTCACATTAGTTTTGCCTTGGTTGCCTTTAATGTTTTAGTCTCACCTAGTCACCCTGTCTGATCGCCAAACATAGAAATTGTGTTTTTTATGTCTTCAAATGCAAATCACCACATTGGACAACATTGTCAAGTCAAAAGTATTGACCAAACATACAACAAAACAAACACAAACATATTGTGAAATTTTATATATATATATATATATATATATATATATATATATATATATATATATATATATATATGAGCATGCAACATTGTAATTGAACAAATTCATCTCATTATCTGTGGGAACGCGATGTAAATTCACATCACTTTCACATCAAATCATTGTAGATCCAAAATTTAAAATGGTTTTTCACTTCTGCCTAATTAAAAGATGATAACCCAGTTTGCTAATTCTTCTGGGCTTGATTAAATTTAATTTCATTTTATTGCCCATCTTTAGCGATAAGAAAAGATTTTGGGTCGTTCTTTCTGATAATGCTTGCTATATTTAGCCAATGTTTTCAAATTAATTAGAAGCAGATTTTGTGCACCTAAGTCTGCATTAGAGTAAAAGTCATTCAATGGATGTGGCTATATGTAGGATAAAATTGAAGAAAATGTAAAAAGTGTGGTTACTGACAAAAACAACTATTTTGTTGCACATTTCCATTTTAAGAAGATTTTAACGTGCCTGCTATAATTTTGCCCTAATTAAAAATAAGAAGTCTCCATCTGCATCAACAACTTGTGCTGGTGGGCATTCTTGAATTGCAGTTTGGGGGTGGGGGGATACAATCTGTCTAGGGGCAGCACTTTGGACAGTCCGGCTCTAAATCACCAGTTTTTTTTTTTCTAATTCAAGTAAATAAAAAATTAATTGCACTTTAAAATTGTCTGAGTTTTTAAAAGTAAACCATTATCTTAAATTTCCTCTTCCCCCAAGTACTATTAAAATGATAGTGTGGTAGTTGTTTCACCTATTTCTCCAATAGTAATGGTAAATGTATTGACTAGATATAATATATTTTCTTGTGAATGACTTTAAACTTTCCAAAGAATCGTAAAGAAAGTAGAAGTGTTGGCTTTGTATTAAAAATGCAACGGTGTCCTTGGCTATCATTGTTAAAACTTAAACAATGTCATGGTCCTTTCACTCATGAAAGGTCTTTTAGGATAGCTGAAAATGAAGAGTTCTCAGCTAATCTGATTTTACACTACTTAGCTTTCAAAGCATCAAAAATACATCAAAAAGATTTTATCTCAAAGATCAAAACTAGAT
Source organism: Fundulus diaphanus (assembly GCA_037039145.1). Taxonomy (NCBI): domain Eukaryota; kingdom Metazoa; phylum Chordata; class Actinopteri; order Cyprinodontiformes; family Fundulidae; genus Fundulus; species Fundulus diaphanus. The sequence goes on from CM073124.1 coordinate 30,482,120, forward strand.
CTCCCTTTATTGTTAATGCCATTAACCTTCAAACAAACATTTTATTTCATAAAACCTGAAATACACATAGTCTGTCATAATAATTTCTCTGCACTTCTAAACATAGACACTGTCTTGTGTTTCTAACACAGTCCTGCTAATGCAATAACCATGTCCTTTTTATCTGAAGGTAATTCGTATATATCTAATTTTAAAATAGCTGACAGATAAAACATTTTCCACTGTCTCTTTTAGAGACAGCCATCTAAATGCATTTTGAATGACAGAATAAGTATTTATGACAGCAAGAATAGTCTTCTTCAGCCACAATGTGCTTGTTATTAACTATTTCATCACTCTCTTCAAACGCTGGCCCAAAGTCAATTACACCATGCTACTTTTAGTACTAGGGTTTCTTGTTGCTTCTTTTAGGGGTATTAATATAGTATTGTTGAGAGGCAGTATGTATGTGCGTTGTTTACTTTAGACAGTGTTAGACTGGGCTGGACATTCCCTGTGGTAAGGGAGGAAGAAGAAGGCCCCCAGGCTGAAGAAGGAGTCTTATATAACAAGGTTAGTATGTTTCATCCAGAGGCAACTGAACAGTATGGGAGGGTGACGTGAACCCTAGTTTGCTGAAGCTTAAGAAACAAATCTTAAAGAGTTAAAGTACTTCTTGATTCTGAGATCGACCAACTCGGAAATATATGCATTAGTGACCATATTTTCAAAAAATGTAGCATTAAGATCGTGATTGCGCCGTTAAAAGTTTTTTTAAGGACTTAAAATAGTCCCTCGGCGACCGCTAGGCTGAAAATCCACAATTAGGGTCGATGACGTAGTTTGTGGGCGTTGCCCAGGCTACGCTACCGAGAGTTCAATGAAGTACACCACGAGAAGTTCAGATGGCGATTCACAAAGGGATGATTTTAACACGAAAGACAGCGCAAGCGTCTGTTACGACTCGGGTAAGTCTGAGAAAAACATTTTAGGAGAATAAACGGAATGGTTTGCTAATGTATAATTGGAATTGGTGCTCATAATCGCGGTCATGGCTGACCGTTCGGATGTAAACACGGAAACAACTCGTTGAAGCTCGATTGTCTGGCATCGTTTATGACGGCTGAAATCCGCCAAAACAGCACTTAAAAAAATGTACATTTAGCACAAACCATAGCATTCATTTCAGCATTATGTGTTCCCGGAATTTTACTAAATAATCTAGACGTGAGCGCTCTGAGAGCGGACGTGCATTTATCTGTTGCGCCGTGGCGCTCATATTCTCCGGGGGGGGTTCCGAACTGAAAGGGCTGTGGGGATAGACCCATGCCGCTCACTACTTCTCAGCACAGCAGCGCCGTGCAGAGACTTAGACTTAGACTTAGACTTTCTTTATTGTCATTTTGTATACACAGAGTGCACACAGAACGAAATTTCGTTTTTCACACAGCTCAGAAAGATTGCAGTAACTCTACAGGATACCTTGCAGTGAATTACAGTACAGGATAAAAAGTGCAGTGATAGATCACAGTCACTTACAGGATAAGTTTCAATAGATTTCCGGATAAAGTGCAGCAGTGAACAGTAGGCAGTTGAAATATAACCAATGTAAAACAAATATAAACAATATGCAGTAAGGTGCATCAGTGAAGTAGACAGTTGTGCAGCGAGGTGCAGCAGTGATTTAAAAGTAGGCAGTTGCATTGTAAACAGTTTTGCAGTACGTTTCCGGGTAAGGTGCAGCAGCGATTTTGCAGGATACGATACAAATGTGCAAATGTGCAAATCAGCTAGTCGAGTGTGGTACACAGTCCGTTTTTATACTTCAGCAGTTCAGCAGTTCAGCAGTCTGATGGCAGCAGGGAAAAAGCTTTTGCAGAACCTAGTGGACCTGCAGCGGATGCTGCGGAACCTCTTTCCAGAGGGCAGCAGGGAGAATAGTCTATGGTGAGGGTGTGAGGGGTCCCTGATGATGTTACGGGCTCGAGACACACAGCGCTGCGATGAAATGTCTTTTATGGAGGGAAGAGGAGCCCCGATGATCCCTTCTGCTGTCCTCACCACTCTCCTCACGTTCTTCCAGTCGGAGGCACTGCAGCCTCCACACCACACAGAGAGACAGCTGGTCAGAATACTCTCTATGGTGCTTCTGTAGAAGGTCGTCAGGATGGGCGGGGGCAGGCGGGCTCTCCTCATCCTCCGCAGAAAGTACAGTCGCTTCTTTGCCCTCTTCACCAGTGACATGGTGTTCACAGTCCAGGTGAGGTTGTCCGTGATGTGCACCCCCAGGAACTTGGTGCTGCTGACCACCTCCACCGCTGAGTTGTTGATGAGCAGTGGAGCATGGTGAGGCCGGTTTTTCCTGAAGTCGACGATGATCTCTTCGTCTTCTCCACGTTCAGGATCAGGCTGTTGTCTCTGCACCAGCCCACCAGCTGCTCCACCTCCTCTCTGTAGTCCTGGTCGTTGTCGTCTCTGATCAGGCCCACCACCGTTGTGTCGTCTGCAAACTTCACGATGTGATTGGTGGTGAACCTGGGGACGCAGTCATGAGTCATCAGGGTGAACAGCAGGGGGCTCAGGACGCAGCCCTGAGGGGAGCCCGTGCTGAGGGTGATGACATCAGAGGTGTTCTGTCCGACCTGGACTGACTGAGGTCTGTTGGTGAGGAAGTCTAGCAGCCAGTTTCGTAGGGGTGTATTGAAGCCCAGATGCTCCAGTTTTCCCACCAGATGCTGTGGGATGATGGTGTTGAACGCTGAACTGAAGTCCAGGAACAGCATCCGCACGTGCGTGTTCTTCTCCTCCAGGTGTGCCAGGCTCAGGTGAAGAGCAGAGGAGATGGCGTCCTCAGTGGAGCGGTTCCGTCGGTAGGCAAACTGGAACGGGTCGAGTGTAGATGGGAGACTGGAGACGATGTGTTCCTTTACCAGCCTTTCAAAGCACTTCATCATGATGGGAGTCAGTGCAACAGGCCGGTAGTCGTTGAAACAGGTGACTTGAGGTTTCTTTGGCACCGGAATGATGGAGGCAGACTTGAAGCATGCTGGCACTGTGGCTTGGTCCAGCGAGGTGTTAAAAATGTCTGTGAGGACTCCAGCCAGCTGACCTGCACACTCCTTGAGCACCCGCCCAGGTATGTTGTCGGGGCCTGGGGCCTTCCGCGGGTTGACTCTCCTCAGAGTCTTCCACACGTCGGCGGTGTCAAGGCAGAGGACCTCCTCTTCCTGATGGGGAACAGCTTTCACTGCTGGAGTGCTGTTTAGTGCCTCAAACCTCCCAAAGAAGTTATTTAGTCCATTGAGAAAGTCAGCATCAACTTCACCCACCGGGGTGGAGGGCGTGTTGTATTCAGTGATCGCCCGGATGCCTTTCCACATGCTCCTGGTGTTGCTGGCATCATGGAAAAGCTCCTGGATTTTCTGACTGTGGTTCCGCTTTGCTAGCCTGATGGCACGGTTCAGGTTGGCTCTCGCTGTCCTCAGTTCCTCCTTGTCTCCAGACTTGAAGGCTGAGTTCCGTGCTTTTAGCGCTTGACGGACCTCCGCAGTAATCCATGGTCGTTGGTTGGGTCGGGTGATGATGGTCTTGGTGGTGCTGACGTCCTCAATGCATTTGTTGATGTAGGCTGACACAGTCATGGCGTACTCATCAATGTAGGGAGGTAGTGTGGAGAGCATGTCGCCTCTCAGCAGGCTGCTGTGATGACGGCGAGATTTATCCGCTTCACTGTGCGATGAGTGAGGAGAGAATATGGACATTTCAGCTGCCTGAAGACAGCGTTTATTTATTTTTATTTTACAATTTTGTAAACAACAGCTGCCGATTAAACTGAATGTTACAATCTTGACCTGATTATATGAGTTGTTTTACCGAGAAACCGATCAGAAGCGCCGTGAAACCCCGCCTCTCTGGCTGCAGCTCCCGACACAGAGGGGGACAGATTTTCACAGGGGAACTGAATTTCGCACAACACCAAGACTTTTTAGGTTCGGAAATGTGTGTAAAGAGACATTATCCTTGTTGGTATTTGACCAACCATAAGCCACACACTTTTTAGCCATGTTTATTTGTCTTTGAGAAAGCGAGTTTGCAACCAGGAAGTATCTTGTTACCATGTCAACAAATCAACGCCTACCCACGAATTACGTCATCGGTCATGCAACATTTTTTTTATGAGCTAAAAAGCCTTAAAAATCCATTTTTTCATCGAATTTTTTAATTTCTTTTCCTCAGGTCATAATAATATGTGAACTTTCTAACATTTAGCAACTTGTATGATCTCCAAATCAAGAAGTACTTTAATGAAATTGTGGAAAAGTGTCATGATTTCGGCACTGTTGCCTGGTCTAATCTCTCATGTCACACACCTGTCTAGCTCCGCCCATTCCTCATTACTTCAGATCTGTTCCACCTGCTCTCATTCATTCACGCACTCCATCCCGTCATTCCCCTGAGTGCATCCTCTGTTTTTGGTCCCGTCTCTGGTAAGAGCTCCCAGCACCTTGGTTCTGTTTTATTGACCCTGTTCTGTCTGTTTTTGCCCAGTTCTGTCCGCCTGCCCCCGTACAAGTGTTGCCTGGATGTTTGCCTTACCCACCATGGGATTCTGTTCTGTTTGCCTGTCTGTTCCCCACTCCTCATCATCCCTCAAATAAATCAGTTAACAACATAGCAGTGTTTTGGTTGAATTCCGGGTTCACCTCCAAGCCAGATCATTACAGAAGGTCGGTTCGTTTCTGTAATGATCTGGGGTGCGTAAAGGCGGGACAACGAATCAGGCTTCTGGTTCTTGGTTCCTGGGCGGTAAGAGATGGTTAGATGGAACCGGGAAAAGAAAAGGGACCAGCGGGCTTGCCTGGGGTTGAGACGTTTTGCTGTTTAGAGATAGGCGAGGTTTTTGTGGTCTGTCCAAATTAACACGGGATGCTCGGACCCCTCAAACCAGTGACGCCACTCCTCCAAGGCGAGTTTTATGGCCAGGAGCTCTCTGTCCCCCACGTCATAGTTCCGTTCAGCTGGGGTGAGTTGACGGGAGAAGAAGGCGCAGGGGTGTAGTTTTTGGTCCTGGTCCGAACATTGGGAAAGAACAGCTCCAACGCCTGTGTCTGAGGCATCAATCTCGACAACAAATTGCTTGGAGGGATCAGGGTGGATGAGAATGGGTGCTTGGGAGAATTTTTCCTTCAGGACACAGAAAGCAGAGTCAGCTTCATAGTTCCAAACAAATGAGGTTTTAACAGATGTGAGAGCGGCGATCTGGCTGTAACCTCGGATGAAGCGGCGGTAAAAGTTAGCGAATCCTAAGAATCGTCGCAGTTCCTTACGTGTTGAAGGAACTGGCCAATCGAGGACCGCCTTGATTTTCTCCGGATCAGATCGGACTTGCCCACCTTCAAGGATGAGGCCAAGGAACGTAACTGAGGGTTTGTGAAATTCGCATTTTTCTGCTTTTACAAAGAGTCGGTTCTCGAGGAGACGTTGGAGAACGAGGTGTACATGATATTGGTGCTCGGAGATGTTGCAGGAGTATATGAGGATGTCGTCCAGGTAAACAAAAACAAAAAGGTTCAGGTAATCACGGAGGACGTCATTGATGAGGGCTTGGAACATGGATGGAGCGTTACACAAGCCAAAAGGCATCACTTGGTATTCCAAGTGTCCTAGTGGCACCTTGAATGCCGTTGTAATGGTAAGCATTACGCAGATCTAACTTGGTGAAGACGGTAGCTGACTGGACCGGTTCGAGCGCGGAGGAATGAAGTGGAAGTGCGTATTTATTGTTGACAGTAATCGCGTTTAACCCGTGATAATCAATACAGGGGCGAAGGGAGCCGTATTTCTTCCCAACGAAAAAGAATCCTGCCCCGAGAGGAGAGGACGATGGCAATGGAGAAAAATATATATTTGTACAATGTAATACTGGGTACATGTTGAAGCATTACTTGCAGTTTCATCCAGCCGTGAGACCGTGCAGATACAGTGTTAGCTGTCATACAATATAATTAACTGTCTGACAGCTGTTTATAGTCTCTGGGTTCACCTGCAAACAGCAGATGAAATTCACCCCCTTTATAATAAATGTCAATTTACTATAGGTAAATGTCAGTTCTGACATTGGTGAAATGTCAGAACTGACTGATGGTGTCAATAAATAAATAAATAAAAGCTTTGACCAAACATTTCTCCAGCAGGGTATTTAATGATATAAAGCAGCACCTAAGCTAAATAAATGAAAGATGTTTGCTGAAATGCTTAAGAGCTGGAGTAGCAGCTTGTGCTCCTTGTCTGTTTAAATATCAAACTATGAAACTCTGAGCTTTAAACTCTCTTTTCACTGGTGTTTTGCCATGTGCCTCCTTAGAGGATTTCTGTAATCATTTTGTAAACAAGTTCTACTTAGGGGGGAAAAACTGGTTACGCTGTATCCCTGTGTTAAATGACTGTAAAGGATAAATCGAAACTTTTGATCTTCTCTCTTACGTACTGTAATCTTAAATATTTTTAACATCATAATCTGATGTCGTGTTCTTAGTGTTAACAAAACTGGACAAACAAAAAGCTTTGAATTAAATAAAGAACAGAATCTTTTGAAACCACTAAATATATTATTCAGAAAATAGTTGACAGATAAAGTAATTGGTTGCCTAATAATGCTACATGAGATACTGCAGCTGCTGTGTAACTATATACATCTAACACAACCTCCTTTGATAAATTCATAATCTTAACTAAATACTGTTATGTTGAACACATTAAATATCCTGTGTGCATGTTTTCCTTGTACTTTTCAGCAACATGTAAATCTCCTCTATCTTTCCTGGACAAGCACACTGAGGACATGTCTGTTACATCTGTCCCCACATGGTTGCACTAAAAGTCAATTTTTACTTTGCCAGAAAAAAAAAACAAAAAACTTTTTGCTAACATTTTTCTAAACTCCCATAGAGAAAAACCAGGGTGAAACATCTCTCCCATACAGATTCAAATTTTCTTTAAAATACAGTCTACCTTCTTCAGAGGACTCCATTTCGAAAATCGAACAGCATCTATTATTGCAATCTATATTACAATCTTCTATTAATATGCTAAAAGTTGTGAAATAAAATACAATTGATGGTAGATGTAGTTTACGCAGAGAACACAGACTGCAAATATTAATACTTATTCAAGTTTTCCACATTAAACATGACATACTAAAACTTGATTAGCCCATCAGCATAATTACACATACAGCCCCCCCACCCCCACCCCAAGAAAAAGCAGGAACCAGGATTTTAAATTAGTATGACTTTTTTATTGCAATTTAAGTGTTTGTTTGTTTTGTTTGACTAATACAGTTAAGGCTTCCTAGAAAAATACCAACATATATAACATTACCACCTGCCTCGATAGGCTTGTCTTGTTATTTTGTTACTGCATCTAAATTAGCATATTTTAAGACTTTTAAAAAGCTTCCTTGCCTTTTGATTTGCAACAAACAACTGTTGTATTTGTTAAGAAAATTACATCAGAAAACACAATTTTCCATAGTTAAGCCACAAATTATTCATACCCGATGCAAACTAATTTTAAGTCTATTTCTTATTGGAAATAAAACAGTTATCTCTCAAAAGATAAAATAATGTAAAAGGGGAATTGATTGTGGAAAAGAAAATACATTTTTATTTACATAGAAAAAAATAATAGCCATTGTATGAAAAGATGAAAAATATTAAATACTGTAGAGGAACTGATTTGATCTAGATTAAAAATGTATCCACTGATCAATTATACTTGCGATGCATAGCAGGTGCAAATGCTAATTAGAAGGCAGGCTCTACATGGGAAAAATAGCAAAAATAAAACTCTTAAAACTTTTAAAACACAATAAAAAAATTTTAACTGAAACTTTTAATATTTTGAAACTGTAAATAATATATTTAACTGTATTTGTAAATAAATAAAGACAGCAATATGAATCTCACATGGGTCAGTGAATGGAGATTTAACAGGGGGTGGTAGTCTTGCTATTTATTTAAATTTTTTTATGTTTGGTTGATTAGTTAATGTGTGTTTTAAGTATAGGTACAAATATGAGTATCTCTTATGTTGTTCTTTATTTCATTTTGTGACCATTGTGTGCGATATAATAAACTTCAATCCACATTTAAAGAAAGGAAAAATGCTACAGGGTGCTAGAAAAAAAGGTTGTCAAACGTAAAAGAGGGGAGCACCTGAGAAAATGTGAATGCAAATGAAAGTCGAGTATAGGTGAGAGGTGAGCAATGCAGAGATAAGTGAGCAACCCGGCATATAAAAGACTCTAAAAGATCACAGTGGGTTAATTTTAACATTTTTTTGAAGGTGAGATCAGTGCAGCCTTTTATAAAGGGTTATCTATAGCAGATAAATGGATTTGGGATTAAATGAAAAGGATTAAAAAAGGCGGTTGGAAAGAATGGAAAAAAACAATTCAAAAAGAAAAATGGATGTCTAATTAAGTCGGCAGTTTTACAGCAGCAGAACTGCAGAAAAAAATTGTTTTTAGTGAATAGTAACCCAAACCAATGAAGCAATCTGTCCAAAATGACCCACAGCTCTGTGTCTCTAATTACCTGAATGCTGTTCTGAAATAGGGAATGAGTTTTGGAGAAAATACTGTCTTAGTTTTTTGATCTAACTCTAGTGCAAGCAGCAACTATAGATGTGACAGTGGAAGTTCAGAATTTTTTTTTTTATTGTACAATATATACACAAATGATGTTCTGCAGGTTTTGGGACGCCATCTCACCCTGCATGCATATTTTCTATATGCAGGAAGGGCTGCCCTCAGAAGCTTATAGTGACTAATTAAAATGTTTGAAGACCTTTGGCTCTCTGATAGTGTTTCCACTGGTCTCTGGACATTATTGAATCTTCACCTCCAAGCACAGAGGGAAGGAAGTTCAAAAAGAATCACAGTTGGCAAGGAACTGTGAGGAAACAGAAAGTAGAAAAGGTAGAAAGAGCAAAACTGCAAAGCAGGGGAAAGGAAAAAAAGAGAGAGATTAATGAGCCAGGAAGCAGAACAGAAGAAATGTGACACAGGCAGAAGAAAAAGAAGAAAAAAAATAGATGAGCTCTGTAATCTTCTAGTATTGTTAAGAAACAAAAAGTGCACTGTAATCCGAGCAATATATTTTATTGCACGCCTTTATGTTTTAACATGACATATTACTTAGTATAAAGACAAAAGATACACGTTAAATTTGGTGTTTAGCAGTTGGGATGCATACTCCCAGTATTTGCAAGGAAACAAGTTTACCTTCTAGAAATCCGTTTTGAAATTTAGCAGCAAAAGTCCTGCCACCAGTTAAACGTGTCAAGATGACTACTGCGAAGATGGAGATTTGCATAAAAGAAGTGAAATTGTTGATATCGCTTGAAGATTATATGTTAGAAATGTATCTGGGGTTTGAAAGAGAGTGCAAAACCACTTGGTGAGTAAAAATCAGGTGGCAAAGTTTCAAAGGAGGGAAATTCCAATTAATGTGGCATTCTGCAGCAGATCAGTGTTTGAAAAAGTGCAATAAAAAAGATGCAGGAATAAAGGAGGCTCAGGCACAGAGGCTGTCAATTTGCTGTCCGATTCAAACAAAAGTTGTTGTCATTTGTTTGGTGTAAAACACAGATGTGTACACAAGATAATACCTCTGTTTAAAATAAATCTTCAGACTCCCATCTTTGATTGTGTGGAAGTGTTTGTAACTACAGACCGTCCTCTGGCTTTTGTACAGTTGTTAGCTGTAAAATCATCGAGCCTTAACTCTCACTGATCAAAGCATTCATGCCTCAATTTTTGAATGCTATGCAGTCTAAACAATTATGCAAAACCATGATGTTACATATTTACCCTATTCAACGATAGTACCTTTACTTATGTTACACAAAGCTTTCTGTATCTTTAAAAGAGCCTGGATTTTGTTTTCATCTTTGACACACTGAAACCACCATTCATTTTGTTTCAAATGTAAACATGCAACATTTCACATGCAAACATATGCTAATGTTGTACATGAGAATGTGTCCAAAGTTTTGTATATCATATATGAACTTATCTCTAGAGAAATTGTTTATGCTGAGAGCTAATTAACATCTTTTCTATGCAGTGCAAGTTTAGATTTTTGGACAGAGAATTAGAATGGGTTAATCAATGAGAGTTTTCAAAGTTACTTGCACACATACTTGGCTAATTGGTGAGCTACTGTGTGAAAAAAAACAAGTATCCAGATATGAAGTCAGTGCTCACTGTCCAAAATGCATCTTAATCTTTCAGGAAGTAGATGGTATCTTCCATGTAGCACCAGTCTTCAAAGATCTCACTCATCCATACAGACCAGAATCATCCCTTGGAACTGAGATTTTCAAAATGTGCAAAATGTTAAGCAATGATGATTTTAAGCCAGCATTTATTCTTACCACACATTTAAAATTGTTTCGATTCAAAAAGTAAGTTAGTTTCTGATTGGAAATGAGACAGGCATCTCTCTAAAGATAATAAAACTATGTAAACAATAATTTAGCAGTAATTTATCCGTTTCAATTTCATATAAAGGCATCTTTTTAGATAGAATATGGTATGACGTCCCACACCATCTCTGTGTTGTTCTCCAGTCTCTTGTTTACAAAGCCAGGCCGGCCGTGCATGCATTTATGTCTTTGTGAACAGCTGCCACTCAGTGCTTAGCCCCTCCCTGCACATAAAATATTGCCACTGCGCTCACCTGAAGATGATCAGGATCCAATTATTGCCACAAAAAACTAAAATCTTTGGCAAAGAAGTTGTCAGATAATAAAAAAGACTAAATAACGATTAACATTGGCCTCGTGTTTCCTAAGTGGAGAACATTTCCACAGCAGAACCAGCTGCAGTTTGACTCAGAACTAGCTTTTTTCCTCTGGACAGGTAAAAGCATCAAGTCAAATATTTTGTTGTTGTTGTTGTTACAGTGTTGTTAGATGTACTTTTTTTTTCTTCAAAAAAGATAACATTGAAATTGATAACTGGTCTGGTGCTTAGATTTTAGAGGTCGAGACAGGAATGACTTGCCACACATCTTGTTTTGGTCTACAGACAGTGCTGAACAGTGCATCTAGTGGTGAGATTTAGCTTATTGATACTTTAAAGCAATACCCTTTATCATCAGTGTGGATACTAACAGCTTCAACTTCTTTCCCTTTTACTGGAGTCAGATGCTTTTCTGCATTTTTGTATTTACTCAATCACTGCAATGCCCTTTGCTAATTTTTTATTTTTTGTAAACTTTGACATATACTTTATAGATTTTATAACAAAGAATTTAAATACAGTTTTAGCACATGACTTTATTTTTAAAAAGTCCTCCAGTTTGGGCTTCAGCATGACTCATGAACAGTAGTAGTGGACAATGGACCTGTACAGGAAAGCTGTGAGTTGGCCTTTGCTTGTGAGCCCCTGGTATTTGAATGATGAGCAGTATGTTTGTTGGCTCTGGCCAGGTTGATTGTAGGGGCTTTGTCAGTGAGCTCAAGATCAGGAAAAGCTTCGTTGATAAGAGCGGAATCACTTGGCTTTGAAACCAATGTTCTACTCATGGGGTTTACAGATTCAAATCCATTGCTCCAATTAAAGTGAAGGTTGTCTCTAGTAGGAAGAAATCTCCATGGCGAAATGCCCCTTTAGTGAGGAGTGATAGAAAACTTAGTCATAGGACTGTATGTAAAACTCAACTTCACGTTTATTATGAAATCTACAAAGAGAGGCTGCAAAGCTATCACTCTTCACTAAAACATGCAAAAGAAACATTCTTTGCAGAAATCATAAACAAAAACATCAACAACGCTCGCGCTTTATTCACCGCAGTTGAAAGACTCATAAACCCTACTGTTATTGTACCATAGGAGCTCCACTCTACCAGGGCCTGCAAAAATTTGCTAACTTTTCTATAGAGAAATTTCAAATAATTAGAGGGTTAATCTGCACATCCACACCAAGTCCGGTACCAATGTTATGCTCAAACATAAATACAGAGAAAATGACTAGATTTCAACTACTCAACTATAAAAGCTTAAAAGAAATTATAAATCAGTTAAGCGGGGCGACTGTGGCTTGATGGGTTGAGTAGTCGTTGGGCAATCAGAAGGTTGTGGGTTTGATTCCAGCTTCCCCTTGTCATGTCGGTGTGCCCCTGGGCAAGGCACTTAACCCCAAATTGCCTACCGAGCTGCATCTCGGTGTATAAATGTGTGCGTGTTAGTGAGAGCGACTGGGTGAATGTGGCTATAGTGTACAGCGCTTTGGGTGGTCAGCATGACTGGAAAAGCGCTATATAAGTTCATTCCATTTAAGCTCCTGCTTTCTTGATATCTTACCTTAAAAAAGTCCAGCCAATTATTGCATCTGACCTGATCCAAATAGTAAAAACATTCCTCTCATCAGGTGTTTTCACCCAAGCTTTAAGAACACCAGTTATTAAACCACTGATAAAAAAGAGCAATTTCTCATATCTGCAGCATTACAGGCCAATCTCCAACCTGCCATTTATCAGTAAAATATTTGAAAAAGCTGTGTTTCAACAGTTAAATAGTTCCTTACAATGACCAACCTCTTTGATGTTTTTCAATCTGGTTTCTGTGCTCACCACAGTACTGAGACTGCTCTTGTCAAAGTTTTTCAATGACATCCACAAATATACAGACTGTGGAAGAACCACAGTGTTAGTTCTGTTGGACCTCAGTGCAGCATTTGACACCGTTGACCATGGTATATTATTAAAGCGACTGGAGAGCTGGGTCGGACACTCTGGTACAGCACTCAATTGGTTCAAGTCCTACCTAAAGAACAGGAACGTCTTTGTGTCAATAGGTAACTTCTCATCAGAACGGACAAAAGTCACATGTGGGGTACCCTAAGGTTCAATCTTGGGACTCCTTCTATTCAATATCTATATGCTCCCACTAGCTGAGGTTAAAACAAGAAACAAGATTACTTACCATAACTGCACAGATGATACACAGCTCTACATTACGATGTCACCAGGTGACTCTGAACCCATCTTTGCACTGAACGGATGCTTAGAACAAATTGACGCATGGATATGCCAAAACGTTCTCCAGCTGAACAGAAACAAAACTGAAGTTATTATATTTGGACTTAAAAAGGAACAAACTAGAGTCAGAGCACAGCTTCAGTTATTACAACTACAAACTAGTGATCAGGCTCAAAATCTGGGTGTAGTGATGATCAGACCTGAACCTTCAAGGACACATAAAGACAGTCACAAAGTCAGACTCCTATCATGTGAAGAACATTACTTGGATTAAAGGACTGATGTTCCAATGAGATCTAAAGAAACTCATCCATGCGTTTAGCCGCATTGATTACTGCTACATTGTCTTTACGGGTCTACCCAAAAAAGAATCTATTAGATCACTGCAGCTGATCCAGAAAGCTGCTGCTCACGTTCTCACTAAAACCAGGAAGATAGAGCACATCACCCCGGTTCTAAAGTCCTTACACTGGCTCCCTGTAGCTCAGACAATAGACTTTAAAATACTTCTGTTAGTTTATAAATCACTAAACAGCTTAGCACCAAAATACATTAAAGACCAATTGCTACTGTATCAACCCTCCAGACCACTCCGATCTCCTGGTTCTGGTCTACTCTGCATATTCAGAACCAGAACCAAACATCAAAAAGCAGCATTTAGTTCCTAATCTCCACAAATCTGGAACAAACTTACAGAAAACTGCAAATCAGCCGAAACACTGAATTCCTTTAAATCAAGTTAGAAAACCCACCTGTTTAAAGTTGCTTTCGGTTCATAATAACAGGAACACTGACCAACATATTTGATGTGTATTGATGTGTTTTGATGTGTTTGATGTTTTTGTTTTCATGATGTAAAGCAATTTGAACTGCCTTGCTGCTGAAATGTGCTATTTAAATAAACTTGACTTGACTTAACTTAACTACAGCCATTAACGGGTGTGGATTTAGCAGGGCGAGCTCCACCTCTGGAGTGGGCACACTCACCCTTTGGTGAAGCACTGCTTTTTTGGGCTAGCTCTAGAGCTGACCTTGGCAGTAGCGGTGACAAGGGCCTTTGCTGGTGCTGTGGTGAGATCATTGGCTTGGACTGGCAGTGCAGTCACATGCTTGAAGTTCAGTCGCTATGGTGTCCCATAGTAAAAGGCTGAAGATGCATCCATCTGAAAATGATTGGAGATGGCTACAGAGAGGATGATTCTCGCATCTTGTTGAAAATAGCAGCCACAGTAGCACCAAATTTTCACCTCAAACTCTGCCAAGAGCTCTGCTACACCAGAAGATGCAGAATGCCAAGGTTTAACTCGGACTCTGCTTTCACAACGTGTAGCACTGAAAGACCCAAACAAAGACTCACAGATGGAGGAAAAGGGTTTAAACCACTATTAAATATTTGATAAAGAATTAAAAGGACCTCTCTTTTAGCATGTCCGAAAAACACTACTACGAAACAACAATCCAAATCCATATTTAACACAAATATGCTTCGAAGTACCATGAAACAGATATACAGAAAATACGGAATTCAAAATAAAATAAAGATATAAACACACCTCTTTTCGACTACAGTAATTTTCATGGTATGACATTTCTGTATTTTGTCTGAAAAAGGACTTAGTTATCACAGTGACAAGGTTGTTAAATGTGTACTTTTTTTCATAGAAATCAGACAGTCCTCCACCTCTCTGTATAAGAGTTCTTATAGATCTCATTTATCTTTCTGAGGTTTTCTTAGATCAACATTTTTCTTAAACAAAAGAAGACATTTCTTTAAGATGTGTCCATAGATTGATGAATGGTATTTCTTTTAACCCAGGGAAGTGTGCTCTTGTGTGCACAAAACTTTTATTATGTGAAACAAGAGCATGACAAGGGCTTTATGAACAACAATGTATTGCCAAAGTTATCAATTTTCATCTTAACATGCTATAACCCTGTAGTGTAATTTGGATTTTTGTGGAATGTTGTTTCCAAACGCAGTATGTTTATCTCGTGTATCAATGCTCTTGAAGTTTCAAAAAGTCATACAGGGTTTGGGACAGTCAGAATATAATACAGTTTTGACCTGACATCCTGTTCCTCTGTTGGCAGTCATTGATCCTTAGCTGTTATTCTCTTTTATAGTTTTGAATTTTATCATGTGTTTTAACAGCTGCATTATATTTCATTGTAATATATTAATGTCAACATTATCAGGGTATAGATAGGTATATAACGATTCCATCAATCAAATTTTATAGAGCACTTTTTCTAGAATCGGGTGTAACACAAAGTGCTTTACAAAAGTTAAAAGTAGTTGCATGGACATGAAACAAATATAGAAACAAAATAAAGATGATCTAATTAAGTAAGCAGACAGACTAAACAAATAATTATATTGCTGATGATAAAACAGTTGTGATGAAGGGCCGACTGGCTAGGCAGTTTCCTCCTTGTCTAAACAAGCAGCATCTGATGGGCTGGGCCAAGGCGCAGCAGTTTCCAATCATCATCTTCCATGAAAACTCAGACTCTACATCCGCTCATTGCAAAATCTTCTAATTCAGTAAAGCATTACTACTGTAACCTTAGCAACCTTACTAAAAAGAAACCTGGGATTATTTTTATTGTCTGCAGTCAGAGCTACACAGTGCAGGAGAGGAACGATTTAGCAAGGTGAGGACATCGGACTATAAGTCTCATTTATTTAGAAATGTATTTCACACAATCCAACACTAAAAACTGACATTTAATCTGGCAAGGTGCTTTATTAAATGACACAATTGCATCCACAGCAGGCTAAATAACATGGAACATATCTATGGGACAAGATAGTTGTCAATATAAACATATGTGTAGGTGTCTGAATTTGTAAATGTAAGTCAATAAACTTTGTTCCTGGTTGTCAACTCATACCTACACATACATGCGACATCACATATTTCATCTTTGAGAATACAAGTTGATAAGTTACAAAAGTCACAAATGTACGACTATATATATGTAATATATATATATATATATATATATATATATATATATATATATATATATATATATATATATATATATAATAGTAAAGAACAGCAAAACAACCAAAAAAGTATCACAGGAACAAACAACCAACGCCTTGATAACATAACTGAAAAATACGTAGTATTATTTAATACAAGATGTACATAATGACAGCCAAGGCTAATGTTAGGGTTTAACTGTATAGAAGTGAATTTTTTTTTAAATTACATTTAGACAAAAGGGGGTTTGAGAGTGTGGGGAAGACATGTGGTAAAGGACCTCAGGCCGGAATAGCACCCGGGTCAGCCGCGTTGAGGACTAAGGCCTCCGTGCATGAGTCATGCTCACTACCCCTGTGCCATCGGAGCACTCTCTTCTTTCTAATTCTTAACTGTTTCTTTCTGATTGCTTTTTCCCCCTTTCATTTCTCTGTAGAGGTTTGAATTTGTATTTATTGTTTTTCATTTTATTGTAGCCACAGGGTCAATGGCAAACTGAATGTGTATGTATACAATAATGATTGTGTAAAACACACAGTAGAGGGAAAGAAAATGTGAGAAAAAATGGCCACTGTAATTGCATGTTCTGTAAAGTCTAACACATCATTTTAGAGAATTGTTATTAATTACTAACCTGTGATATTAGAATAATGACAATGAAACTGGTTTACAAGCCAGGTTTACCAGAGAGATGTTTTTTTTGCGTTTCCTCCTTTTCTTGATAGAACATGTAAAATTGTGGTTTGGATGTAATGCTTCATTAGGAAGGGCATGTCTATTTTTAAAAATCCAGATTTCTGTCAAAACATGCAATTGATATTTTTATCTAAAACAAACTCATGAATTTAAAAACGTTTTGGGGTTTCCGACTAAGCCGTGTTATTCACAGAGCTTCCATGGAATGTGTTTGACAATTGTGTACTTTAGATATGGATTTATGGTGTTTTTCTATATGTCTGGAGGCTACAATAATGGGAACTCTATAACTGGCATAAGCTGAGGGTCCAAGTCCAGTGAAGCATGTACTGTTCAAAGCGGAACTGTGGTGATAGTGACTGGGACTGGATCAACATCAATCTTGGTCCAACTGGCCAGCGAGTGGAGGTGGATGGTTGTTTGCAGTAGTCCTGGAATGCAGTGATCCATATGACACGTTGGAAGATAAAAGATTGATGTGGAGTACTTCTGCTGGAAAAACATGTCTCCAAAGTTTTCTATCAAGTCCTTACCTTGGGAGGCAGAGGAGATCCATTTTTAAGCTGAATTGCTCACTGAAACTGTCTATTCCTCCTTTCCAGTTGAGGGAGGGGCCAGCTGAAAATGCTGGACAGTAACTAAAAGGCAGAAGTCCCATTTCGGCGCCGCTGTTTTCTGATGTCATTAGTGCCAACGTGGATTACCGGCCTCTTTGCAGGTGGATGAGCATTTATGATGTCTGGGATTCTGTTGGTGATATCCATAATAGTGGCTCTAGGGAACAATAACGTGTGCAATTTCCTTACAATGGACTCTCTGATGATAATTGTTGATGGAGCAGGCTGGAATTGACCTGATGTCTCTCTCAGATGTAGCTGGAGATCAAGGGCCACTGCTCGGGGAATAAAGTCTCCTGTGGGAACCACCAAGATGTAAAAGTGGCAGAACTGTTTTTAGTGAGGTTCTGAGCATATAGTAACAATACTGGGTATTTTAGAAAGGACGTGGTGCATGCTGCTTTGCTCTGAAACCCATTATTTTCTAAGGCATGCACCGCACAAGCAGGCTAAAGCGCTGCATCGAGCAAAGCGCAAGCGTAGCACACCTCTTTGCGAACAAAGTACTCGCCGTGGTGGAAGTTCAACTATGTTCAACTTTGACCACGGTGCGCATTAACTAATACAAATGCGGCCAATAGAAACTGTGCCATCCGACCATCAGCCAAAAGACTAACTGAGTTCTCCACCCCCAAAAGAGGGTCCCATTATAGTAGATCTCTATCGGACAATGCTGCATCAAACTTTAAAGAGTCTGTCCCCCTTTTAATATCCTCAGTATTGCAGAAATGCCCTGTAGATGGCAGCAGTGCTGTTTCTTCCCATTCACAAATCGATACCTTTGCTAACAATGTGACTTCGTCATTGCGTTCTGCATTGGACAATGTAGCTCCCTTGAAAAAGAAGGTTATTATTCACAGGAAGCTGGCTCCCTGGTTTAATTCAGAGCTGCGTTCCTTGAAGCACAATGTTAGGAAATTGGAGAGAAAATGGCGCTCTACACACCAAGAGGAATCCTACCTAATCTGGAGGTACAGTCTATTGTTGTATAACAAGACCAATCGCAGACTTAGAGCAGCATATTTTTCATCATTAATTGAAGAGAATAAAAATAATCCTAGATTTCTCTTCAGTACAGTTGCCAAACTTACACAGAGTCATAGCTCCGTTGATCCATCCATTCCCTTAGCTCTTAGCAGTAATGATTTTATGGGATTCTTCATAAATAAAATTGATTCCATTAAAAATAAAATAATTGGCATCCTCCCAACCATGATTACCTCGTCCTCAGTAAGTGAGGCAGCGTTGGAGGAATCTTTAGAAACTGCGCTGTGTCTGAACTGTCTAGAAGCAGTAGAGCTTTCTGAGCTATCTAAAATTTTAGCTTCATCTAAACCTTCTACCTGTATGTTAGACCCAATCCCAACCAAGTTGTTTAAGGAGATATTCCCTTTGATCAGTGGTCCTATTTTAGACATGATTAATCTATCCTTAGTAAATGGATATGTACCACAGGCTTTTAAAGTAGCTGTTATTAAACCTTTACTTAAGAAACCATCTCTTGATCAAGATGAGTTAGTAAATTACAGACCTATATCTAATCTTCTTTTCTTATCTAAAATTCTCGAGAAAGTAGTTACTAATCAACTTTGTGAACATTTACAAAGTAATGACCTACTTGAGGAGTTTCAGTCAGGCTTCAGAGCTCATCATAGCACTGAAACGGCTCTGGTGAAGGTCACTAATGATATTCTCATGGCCTCAGATAATGGACTTGTGTCTGTACTTGTCCTGTTAGATCTCAGTGCTGCATTTGATACAGTTGATCACAATATTCTCCTACAAAGACTTGAGCATACTGTAGGGATTAAGGGGAAAGCATTAGGCTGGTTTAAATCTTATCTGTCGGACAGATTCCAGTTTGTTCATGTTAATAATAAATCTTCTTCAAGCTCTAGGGTCACTTGTGGAGTACCACAGGGTTCAGTCCTTGGACCAATTCTCTTTACTATATATATGCTTCTGATTGGCAACATTATCAGACAGCATGGGATTAATTTCCACTGTTATGCTGATGACACTCAGCTATATTTATCCATAAATCCTGATGAATCCAATCAATTACTTCGACTGCAGTCATGTCTTGATGACATCAAAAGCTGGATGACTTTAAATTTCCTGCACTTAAATTCTGACAAGACAGAAGTTATAATGTTTGGACCAGAGTCCTCAAAAAATAAACTTCTTAATCATTCACTGAATCTGGATGGCATTAACTTGGCCTCTGGTAGTAAAGTAAAAAATCTTGGTGTTATTTTCGACCAAGACATTTCATTTAAATCCCATATTAAACAGGTTTCCAGAGTTTCCTTTTTTCACCTCCAGAATATCGCCAAAATTAGAAACATTCTGTCCAGGAGTGATGCTGAAAAACTAGTCCATGCATTTGTTACTTCAAGGCTGGACTATTGTAATTCTTTACTATCAGGAAGTCCACAAAATGCAGTTCAAAGTCTTCAGCTGATCCAAAATGCTGCAGCGAGAGTTCTGATGAAAATCAACAAGAGGGATCATATTTCTCCAATTTTAGCTTCCCTTCATCGGCTTCCTGTTAAATCAAGAATAGAATTTAAAATTCTTCTTCTAACGTATAAAGCCCTTAATAATCAAGCTCCATCATATATCAGAGCTCTGATTACCCCGTATGTTCCTAACAGAGCTCTTCGCTCTCAGACTGCAGGTCTGCTGGTGGTTCCTAGAGTCTCTAAAAGTAGAATGGGAGGCAGATCCTTTAGCTATCAGGCTCCTCTCCTGTGGAACCAACTCCCAGTTTTGGTCCGTGAGGCACACACCCTGTCTACTTTTAAGACTAATCTTAAAACTTTCCTTTTTGACAAAGCTTATAGTTAGAGTGGCTCATGTTACCCTGAGCTACCTCTATAGTTATGCTGCTATAGGCTTAGGCTACTGGAGGACATCAGGGCCTATTTTTCTCACTCTACTGATTTCTACTGTTCTCCAGATTTGCATTGCATTACATTGAAATGACTATTGTCATTTCAGCTTTTAACTTTTTGTTCTCTCTTTTTTCTTCATATTAGGTACACCTGGTCTGACGTTCTGTTGACTGTGAAACCATCCAGGGAGGACAGATCACCGACTATTACCATCTAATGTAGAACAGATTACTGGATCAATGTGTGCTTCTGTGCTTTTTGTCTGTCATGTTGTGTCTCTGCTCTGTCTTCTGTAACCCCCAGTCGGTCGAGGCAGATGACCGTTCATACTGAGCCCGGTTCTGCTAGAGGTTTTTCCTTCCCGCTAACGGGTGTTTTTTCTTTCCACTGTAGCTTCATGCTTGCTCAGTATGAGGGATTGCAGCAAAGCCATGTACAATGCAGACGACTCTCTCTGTGGCTCTACGCTTCTCCAGGAGTGAATGCTGCTTGTCGGGACTTTGATGCAATCAACTGGTTTCCTTTATATAGGAAATTTTTGACCAATCTGTATAATCTGACCCAATCTGTATAATATAATTGAACTTAACTTGTAAAGTGCCTTGAGATGACATGTTTCATGAATTGGCGCAATATAAATAAAATTGAATTGAATTGAAGACCAGGAAGCAAAATGGGGGAGAATTACCAGAACTGTATGGCACAAGTTTGAGATTGTATTGCTCTGGAAACGGGGCTCTTTAACATGTCTCATCTCCCCAAGCTGATCCATTGACCTGAACGTTTTGTGCCCCACACCCTCTTCTTCCTTGCTGTTCTTTTTACCTTACTCTAGCGCTTGCTCCTTAGCACGGGACAGATATATATTTGCCGCTGACAAAACAATTGACCCGCACACCCAGGAGCCAGCCCTCCGCTGAACCACGTGGCAAGTGCAGAGATACCCACGTCCTATCTGAAAGGCCCATAAGTTCAAACCAAAGCATTTCTGTCTCACTTTATATAGACAACAACTGAATGATTTAAATGTGAAAAGAAAGAACTTGAAAGCACAACATCTCCCCTTTAACTCACCTCCAAAGATGGATTTTACTCCACCATAGTTACAGCAGGATGCACACACCTCAGCCCCACACCCATGTCTTCCACCTATATGATGGAGACAGTACATCGGTTTGGTTGCCTAGTCAAGTACTATGACTTTACGAATTTCTAAGCCAGTAGCTCACTCTGATGGCATACAAAGGTTTTCCGATTACATTATTGCACCCTGTTAGCTTATTATATTTTATTTCTGTGTTTTACTCTTTATCTTTGATCTATTTGTTTTTGTGCTTTTGCGTCTTTTGTGTATATTTATAAAGACAACACCACATGACCAGAAGTACGATATTGTACATGCCTGCAATGACTAAACAAGGAGAAGCAATGGAGTCCACAGACGTATGATTCAGGCATGAGTAGGGTCGGGAATTGATAAGATTTTCACGATTCCGATTCCCTTATTGATTCTGTGAAACGATTCGATTCCTTATCGATTCTCTTATCGATTCCAATTTGGGGAATTTTTTTTAACCTCTTAAACAAAGATAGACATGGTATTAAGCATTTAAATTTAAAGTAATACTAATTTAACATTTTAGAGACATAAAAAGACAACAAATAAACATTAAAGTGCGGTTTATAGGTTGGGTTCTGCAATGTTATGAGTATAAAACTCATCTTTAGAACCAATCTCTGCTCAAAATGGTGATCTGCACCACCTAATCTACTTTCAGCGGTTATCATCAGTTCTTGCAACCGTAAATTGCAGAAAATACGGGCAGATCGGCTCCTTCTGAGTTTACTCTCTGCTCCTGTCAGGATGAGCTGCAGTGCGTTATGAGGCGGAGGGATATTTCAGCGTCACTTAGTTTAGAGCCAAAACAAGCGACTTCACTTTCAGAAACAAGCCCAAAAAACTGCAACCCCACAACTGATGAAATTTACAAGCGACTTTAGAAAAAATAAGACCAAAGTCGCATAAAATAAGTGGGCTTCGCAACAGTAAGCATTCTATAGAAGTGTGTCATATCACTCCGCCCCCCTGGTCGGGTAAACAAATGTTCCGGCAAATTCTACATTATAAAAAAGAAAAACCTACCGAACAGTCTCGCTCTCATGTCATCATGTTGGCTACAGACGACGTTTTTTTCTCTCTGGCCAGAAGTACGATGGCAAGTTGGCAATCCAACAAAAGAACCGGGTGGATCATGAACTGGAAAGGTGAAAAAACTAATGTTTTTTCCACTTTTACCCAATGTATTTGCTTCAACAATAGCTCTTGCAAATTTCAATGGTGAAGTCCTCTGGAAATCCGAAATAATTGTTGTTGTAGAGCGCAGTGCCTTACCGCGACATTACGTCACAGGATGTGATGTCGGGCAGCCATTATTGCCCATATTTGGGTAATAATGGCCGCCCCCATACACAGTGATCGAGACGACAATTTATGCTTTTATTTTCTTATTGATTAACGCTAAATTCATTAAATCACCACGAACGTATTAGTTTTAGGTATAGCTAATGATCCACTGATTTTTCCTTGTTGACCGGACTTCTCCTTTCATCCTTTGCTACAAATGTTCACTAAGTGAACACTAAAGAAATGCTATGTTATTGTATTTTAAACTATGTCTTTTAAAGGAATTCAATTACTTGTTGACATGCATTTACTCTTTCATGTGTTTCTTCAGAATGTGGCAATTTTAATCTGATTACTTGATTAACCATCAGAACAATCGATAGTTGATGAGCTCTTTAAAATTACATGATATTGTCCTCTACCTCTCCCCCATTGTGAATGTTAAGCTATGTAATTAAGCTGGGTTATAAAAAAAAATCATCCTGTGAACTTTATCTAAATGTGATATATAAATAAAATGTACTTACTATAGAACTTTGTGACTGCAATGATTCCACAGAGTACAATTAAATCTTAATGAAGGTAAAGCTGGATTTACTGAGGTAAAAGTTTAATGTATTTGTAACATTATTTGGTCAGCAGACCTGTTTATTTCTGGTTTGCTTCTCAGCTGAAAGTCCTGTCTGCTGCTTTGGCATGCATCCATCTGCCCTCCTCCCCCTTCAAAGACAATCTCTCACAACAACATCTGGCAATAGGTTGGAATAGGTCACTTTTTTGACTTTTAATATCCATGAGACAATTGAGTTTACAGGCTGTTACAAAAAGCATGTGGTCTGTGTCGATTTGCCCGTGTCATGGTACATATGAATGCCACTTGTATACAACAAATCCAAACAGGGCTCTTGATTTCTCATCCTCGTCCACAGTATTGTGTGAATTATAAGAATGAGATCATTTTGTATTTGTATACGTATCTGTTTGGCGACAAAAACAATAACTGAGACTTAAGAAAATACTGTTGGAGCTAGTTGTTTTCAGGGAACTTGCGTAGCTAGTTCTATTATATATTTCTCTCTAGGCTTTCATTCATTTAACATTTTTAAAATATTTTAATATCCTAAGACTTCTCTATATCAATCTCCTCTCCAAACACCTTCAACGTTACAACTGTCTAATAATCTCCTTCCCATATTTCATGGCTTATTTTTCAGCTATATGTAGGCTCTCCATTACATTTTTCACACTTCCCACTAGTTTGCAATGCTCCCTTTGATCTTGCCCATGTCATTTCTTCCCTTTTTGCCCTAACAGCACGTCTTCTGTTAATCGTTTCTTCTTATCTCTAGCTTTGTGATCTTCAGGATAGTCAATTGGTGTCACAGCTTCCTGCTGCATCTGGCAATCATATCATGCCTTGTTAACACAAAATAAGATGCATTCAAATTCACTGTAGTGCAAAATTACCATACATTTTAAGCAAAATTATAGAAAAAAACTTTATACTTCTTTTTTCCTTTTCTAATATTCTAAACATAATCTTTAGAAATTGATGTCCTATTTATCATAACATCACGTTTTGCCATATGTTTTTTCCTAGTTTATACCATGAAATATTTAATAAGAGGATGATATCCAACAATGGTTAACCTGACACAGAATGGTTTAAGAATTAAACCAAATCAACTTGGTATCAGGTATTTGTGAATTAAAGTCAACACAGAGCCTTCAGATCTCCTTACCCAAGGGAAGAAAGAGAAATATACAGTCTAATTTGATGCGTCTCTGTTGTAGGGTTTTAAAGTCAAAGAGTACTCCATCTACTAAAATTCCCTTTATGAAGATGGATTATTCAAACTAGGTTAAGTACCTAAGCTCCGTCCAGACCTCTGAGAAGATGACTTTGTGCCTCTGGCCAATATAAACAAAACCGTACTTTGAAGAATCTGTTTATTTGAAATGTTCTCCCTTCTCCTGCTGTTACTGCATCACATCTGTTCATCCACTTTGCATAATGAAGCAGTTGGCAGTGAGTTGTGGGGTACTAATAATACTAAATAAGTTGCTGTGGTACATTTATACAGGTAGACTGTGGTTGCTTGTAAAAAATCTATTTTATTAATATATCAGAAATGTACACAAATCTCATCCAGGGCTTTTGCAAATGTGTGAACTGATTTCCAACAATATTGTGCATTTAAGTTTATTTTGTCTGAAAGAGGATTTGTATTTATTTACTGATACAAAAAAGGATCAAAACAAATTGTTCCTCTGCCGTTCTGAAACAACATTTTGGTATGAATAAAACATGTTGTTTTCGTGAATTATTGTGGGTTCCGACTCGTTTTGAAGTGTTTTGTGCAGGTAAAACTATTTACCTAAACCAAATAAACTAAAGGTACAACTTCCAAACTGTGAAAGGAATAAAGAGAAACTGAGAAAAAAGAGAAAACTGACACAATATTAAAGACCATTCAGCAGAACCTAAGTCTACATATATAATACATTGTATATATTTACACTGTCAAACAAAGGAGTGCTAAATGGATTACTATTAAATATAATTTAAAAAACAGTTACAGAAGTAAAGTTAAAAGAAAAGAACTTCAATTAATTTCCTGCTCAGCCTTGAATTGGATTTGTTGTTCCTTCTCTGAGGAAGTGAAATGTATGTCATTGTTATTTAGCCTTTTGCTATTAATAATCTCTTCTGTTGCTTTTCTGGTGTTTATTTATTTTTTTAATTTCTAATAATAAGGGCTTTTATATGACTGATGTTAACAGACATTCAATTGGTGTAATGATCTCTGCACTGATGCTGGTCTGATCACTCTCTCCACACACCTGTCCCGCCCCGTCTTCAATCAGCCCTCACCTGATCCACCTGTTTCAACCACTATATAACCAGGCTTCAGACCAG
Organism: Fundulus diaphanus; assembly: GCA_037039145.1. NCBI lineage: Eukaryota > Metazoa > Chordata > Actinopteri > Cyprinodontiformes > Fundulidae > Fundulus > Fundulus diaphanus. Next base: position 30,507,675 of record CM073124.1, read on the forward strand.
TCATCAGTGCCAGATTATCTCGAGCCATCCCGGTAAATTTAATCCAGCCTTTCATTCTGTTTGCATGCCTGCCTGTTAACCGACCTGTTCTGCCTTCTGTTACTGAGCCTGCCTGACCCTGTTCTGCATCTGTCTGCGTGCCTGGAAACCTGATCTGATCTGCCTCTGGACTTCTGAGTCTGCCTGACCTGGACTGTCTGTGTGCCCGACCTTTTCTGCCTGTGAGTAACTGACCCTGACTAACCCCTGTGTACCTCTGAGCCCAGCCTGTTTTTGGACCTGGATTGGACTTTGACCCTGTTCTGGATTACCCCTTTGGACTGTCACTGGACCTCTGCCCTCTTGACCCCGACCACGAACTGACCTCTGGATCACGAACCTGGAAAAGCCCCGCACGACCTGCCTGCGCCTCTCAAAGCCCTGCCGGTTCCCGGACCTCTGAGATCCAGCCTCGCTAGCCAATCCTGAGCCGGCACTCTGAGTCTTCAACATTTACACTCGAGGGGTTCCTGTCCTAGCGCAGTTGATAGTTCTATGAGTGCTGTGCTTTTGCTTCTGAATAAACAGCATTCAAACATCACTGACCTTGTCTTGGTTTGAATTCTGGGTCCATCATCTGTTCGTTACAATTGGATATAATTTGTCATCAGCTACAAATGGATTCCAGCTATTGTATTAGTCAAATTTATTTTTTCGCCAAAAGGTTGTTATCTAGCCATATTTCATTAGTGGGCCACCTTCTGAATTATATTATAAATTGAATATAAAACTTAAAATAGAGTTAGTTTAATGAATAAATGTGTTACTGTTTCAGAGGCCTAATTTCATTGAACGTTGGGCCTATTTATAGAGATTTCTTTTAAAGATCCAAAGATTCTTTATTGTCGTCGAGTGTTACAGTGGTGAAATTTCTGTTTGGCCACTATGGCCAACCTTACATATAACAGACAAATAGGCAACGAACAAGGGTTACAATGTTGTTGTTTTTTCCCCCCACATTATAGCGTGCAAAACATGAAGATTCAAAAGTTTGTATCAGAGTCTGAGGGCTTTGGTATCAGTCCCTTTGCAAGTGGTAGAGCCATGTTACACAAATTAATTGTCCTTCATGAGTCACAGATAACAAACAATGAGGTAAATAAGGTCCTTTTGTGCAATGATTTGAGGCTTCATTTACAGAAATGTGCATTTAGATATTCTGAGATAATAGTGTGCAAATAGGCAATAACATTAAAGTGATTAACGTATGATGGGCTTAAACACATTAGATGGATTGTAGCCAGGGCTTTGAACCGATTTTTTTCCCCAATCGGTTCGTTCCGAACAGAAACGGAATTATAACGTTTCCGGTTATGAGTTCCACCAATAAATTGACGTTCCCGAACCGGTTAGAACAAAAAAATACTGTTCCCGGAACGGTTAATTTCGTTCCTGTCAGCTGTTTGGAATGAGCGTTTTACTTAACGATGGATCGTAATCAGTGACGGACTGGATTTAAAAACGGCCCTGGCATTTTCACCAACCAGCGGCCCACATGGGGACGCGCACGCACGCGGGTGCACGTGCCCGCAACACACAGATATAACTTCACATGCACGGAAATAACACGCAAGTTTGTAGCCCCATTGGTGTTGAACTCTAACTTTAATATGCATGAAAACTGAACCAAGAGGCATTTCAGTGTTTCCCGCAGGAATTTGCTTAGGCGAGGAGGTGCATTGGGGGCGGGGGGGAGACGACAAGTTTTGCGCGGACCGAGGGGCGTATCCATGTGTTTTTTTCCCTGCCATTCAGTATATGCACGCGCGAAAGCAGCAACAAAAAAACGCGTGTTAACGTCAAATAAATATGCAGCAAATCGAGTTCGTTTGTTTGTTTGTTTTTTTTTGTGTTTTTTTTTTTTTTTGGAATGTTGGCGAGGCGGTAGCGAGAGTTTGGCGAGGCGGCTGCCTCGCCAAGACAGCGCTGCGGGAAACCTTGCATTTGGCTTATTAGTGGGCCGAGAGATAATGTAGGCCTACAATGAACAGGGTGGAAGGGGCCGCGCACACCCGACGATCATGCCGAATGCCAGACCGTCCAGTCCGTCACTGATCGTAATTTACCTCTTATTTAAGATGTGTAGCTCTAGTGGAGACACCGCTCTCGCTCCATTGAGTCAGCGAATGTGTGATGTGATGTCACACAGGAAGTGAACCTCAGCCGTCATGGTAACGTGCGCAGGAAAATATATTTTTTTTTTTTAGTTAATTAGGCAACGAAAACTTTGAGGAATGAAATAAAACCGGTATTAACCGGTTACCATTATTTTTAAATAAGTGTTCCAGTTCCAGAACATAAAAAATAATAACATTTCCGGTTTCGTTTCTGTTCCCTGTAAAATACAAAAAGTTCCCGGTTTTCGTTTTCGTTCCTTGAACCGGTTCAAAGCCCTGATTGTAGCATATCATAGTAACGTGATGAACATTTGACGACAGACCTCTGCTGAGAAATCGCAGCGATAAAGGGTGATTTTTTTATTTTTTATTAAGCCTCTAGCCCTTTATCACCATTTGTATCATATTTGCTAAGTTTCTGTGACCTCTTTTTTCAATGTGATCAATATTTACCCTAACAACCTTTGACAGAATTGCCATCATGTCAAAGGAGACAGGCTCCACACCCTCACTGTGACACCATTTCATAAACACTCTCCACCAACAACCATAAAGACGCTGGATGGAGGGAGCCTGTGAGGCCTGTAAAGTGTCAACCACAGAAGCACCTAGCCCAAGAGCATGCCAATTCCACTGTTCAAGGGCCATGCATGAAGGCTCAAGGCCTCTGGCCTTGGGTGCCATATAGTGCCCTGTCCTTCAGACAGCAAGTCCAACCAGTGTGGGATCTGCCACGGGCTCCTGTCTAGCATTCCGTACAACTCAGACACCCTCTGAGTTGTATGGGAGATGTCTGTTATCACAGTGACCCTGGTAGCTCCGATACCCAAAGGAACCCCCTCTGCAACAGTCTCCGAGCTGATCAACCATGCAAGAACCTTTCAGCTCTTGAAAGGGCCGTGTGTGCCGCTGCCAAGAGACCCAGAGACCCTAATGCAGCTGCCAAGAGACCCAGCTGTCTCTGGAATTGCCAGGACACCACAGTGCACCGAGCAAGGCAGTGCAATATGCACTCTTTGATGGCAGACAGACAGTGGCACTGCACTTCTTATTAGGGTGATGATGGTCCGACCTTTAAGGTTCTATTCAACCCACATTCACTGGTACTGTGAAGCACACTGAGGAGTGACGGGAAACAAAATCTAGATATACAGGCAAAGAGCCCTTTCCTTGATGGCCCAGACCCCTATCCAATGCAAAAGCCCTAGGTGGAGAGGGCGGAGCAGGGACACCTGCAGCGCCAGTAGCTCTGGTCAGCAGGGCCTTCAAAAAAAAAAAAAAAATTTACGGAGGCAGGGCCCACACCAGGAATAACATCCAGCAACACCTCCTGCCCCTCCCTATAGGTGTCCTGGAGAGCAAAGGAGCTGCACACAAAAACCCACCCAGTCAAATAATGTTATATTTACTGTATGGGCAGGCCTGAATGCGTTTTTGAAAGCTGCAATCCAACAAAACCCACCCAGAATTATTTTCCTAAAGACCACACAAAGCAATGACAACAAATCCAGTGAGAGTGTAACGGGACCCCCCCCCCCCCCCCACCCCCGCCCCAACATGTTTGCAGAGGTGGGTAAAGTAGCCAGAAATTTTACTCAAGAGTAGCACTACTTTATATTTTTACTCAAGTCAAAGTAAAAAGTACCCAACCAAGAAATTATTTGAGTAAAAAAGTATTTGGTAAGAAGGCTACTCAAGTACCGAGTAAATATTTATAACAACTGATTTAATATTTTAAAATTTTGTAATTAGGCAAAAATATTAAATGATGTACAAATTCTGGTATTTTAATGACTAACATAAAAATTACAAACAATACCAATTACAAAGTAACACATTTTTGGTAGAAACAAGTTTGTTCTTTAATCAATGAAGTTACTCACAGTGGAGAGCGTAGCCAGAAATTTTACTCAAGAGTAGCGATACAATATTTACTCAAGTAAAAGTAAAAAGTACAGTACAGTAAAACTATTCCTAGAAGTACTTTATTTTTTGAAAAGTTACACAAGTAAATATAACTGAGTAAATGTAACTACGGTAATTACTACCCACCTCTGCATGTTTTCAGATCAGATTAGGCTTCAAAACAACCTTTGTTTCACATTCAAAAGACACAAACTATGATCAATATGCACACATAAATATGCAAAGCTTAATTCTACACATTTAAAATAATTAAATTTACAATGGTCGTTATGATTTTTTTTACCTATATTGCAAAATCCACTGTTGGCTGAAAGGCCGAACATCTGAATGCTGAATTTACTCCTCAGAACTATTATACATTCCATTCAGATTTCAATCCAATTCAATTAAATTTTATTTACATAGCGCCAATTCATGAAACATGTCATCTCAAGGCACTTTCCAAAGTCAAATTCAATCAGATTATACAGATTGGGTCAGATTATACAGATTGGTCCAAAAATTTCCTATCTAAGGGAACCCAGTTGATTGCATCAGTCTTGACAAGCAGCATTTACTCCTCCTGAAGAAGCGTAGAGGGAGAGTTGTCTGCATTGTCCATGGATTTGCAGCAATCCCTCATACCGAGCAAGCATGAAGCGACAGTGGAAAGAAAAAACTCCCCTTTAACGGGAAGGAAAACCTCCAGCAGAACCAGGCTCAGTATGAATGGTCATCTGCCTCGACTGACTGGGGGTTAGAGAAGACAGAGCAGAGACACAACAAGACAGACAAACAAGCACAGAAGCACACATTGATCCAGTAATCTATTCTACATTAGATGGTAATAGCGGGTGATCTGTCTTCTCTGGATGATGTCACAGCTAGCAGAACGCCAGACCATTCTACTATGAAGAAAAAAAGAAAAAAAAAAAAACGTAACGTAAATAGGTTAACTCAAGAACTGCTGGACTGACTTAAAATTTGCCCAAATTATGTCCACCTACCCAAAGCAAATTATACTCCCAAAATAAAAATAAAAACCGCCCAATTTGGAGGAAAACTGCCTAATCTGGCAACGCTGATGTGTGCAAGCACATTGGTCATATAATGTTGAGCGCGCACCCACAGATGCGATTAATTTGGTATAATGCTCCTGACCCGAGGCGGGATGTATGTTACATGGATACAGGTTCACTGAAATGAAATAGAACAGCCTTTTTTCCCCTTTTCAAAATGTCTGCTCCCATGAGATCAGTCGCATGTTTTTTGCAGGAAAGTTTTTGCAAATTTTAGGGAAGTTACAGTAAGAATTACTTATACATTGTTATTCTTTTTTTTTTTTTTGGATTAAGGCTTTATGTTTTGAGACAATGCACATTTACCTAAAATATATTCTTTATATTACAGTAAAATTGTGTTAAATTGTATGTATCATATTTGGTACTGCAGGCATATAAGGTACTTTATAACTGAACAGTCATGTAATATTTTTGGAAAGTAATTCATGTCATGCCTGCCACAATTCAGCCACACACTATTTTGTTTAATCAATGATTATCATTAAATCCCATTTCAAAATACGTTTTGGGTTCTTTCACAACAACAATGATTCTAAAACAATAATCTTTATGGTGTATTGACCACTTATTTATATGTATTTTTAGATGTCAAAAATATTAGAGGAAGAAGAGATAAAAAGAAAATACTTTAAAAAATATATAATCAACATGACAATGACGACAATTCAAGTGACATAGAGCAGTTAGAAGAAGACGATGATGTTTGGACTCCCCAGACCATGCATGATGATGGAAATTCAGAGAGCAGTGATGAGGAAGACTGTCAGGATCAAACTGTAGCCCAGACAAGATGGACCTCACCTTCCAGATGGAAAGTATACAAATAGAGAAAAATACCCCCTCCCAATGACCACTGAAAATAAGGACCAGTGCCCCTTGACCAGGGGTCTGCAACCTGTTGGTCTTTGGACCTTCCACAGTGGCTCTTAACAATTTTGGCTACAAATTATATTTTTATCATGGTATTTAAATGTAATAATGATAATAAATGCAGGTTTTAGCAGTTTTTTCTTGGAATAATTTCTTTTAATTTTCACAACAGAATGATGCTAAAAGTGCCAGTAATATTTAATTTTAAATCATTTTTTCATGATGTTGGAAACTATTTTTTTTTTATACATCATTATCCACAAATATCAACATCCCATCCATCCTCTTTTTTAAATCTCAAAATAGACATAAAGGGCGTTTCTTTAACAATGACAACATATTTCCTACAGTAGATCTTTATCAAAAATTATAAATTGTCTTTTTTCAAAAGGCCAGGCAACATTTGCGGCTCTGAACAAGTTTAATTCAATTAGACTGTAGGCAAAATGGCTCTTTAGACTGTAAAGGTTGCAGGCCACTGCCCTTGATCCTGCACGGATAAGTGGGTATAGACATTTGAAATTCAATCAATGAAGACTCAGAACAAACTAAAACTGACATGTAAATGTGTGTGGTTCATTGTACAAAACAAAAGCATCTGTGTCTAGTTGGCAACAAAATAATTTCTTCTAAAATGTGCAAGCACTATTTTTCATATTTCGATGAGTCAAAGACTGATGACATTATACTTTATTACCCCTGTATTTTGTAGGCTTAAAACCCCTTGTAGACTTCTGTCCTAAATTGACCTTAAAACATTACACAGCCATGGGGAGGTATATATACCCCTGATGCTAATATTTATTACACATACCAAGGACCATATTTGAAGCAGTTTGATGCCATCTAGCAGTCAGTATTTTTCCTAATTTTCCTAGTTAGTGTTTTAAATATCTAAATTAATATTTTTTGCTGGGTGCTATCTTCAGATTACAATCTCAGAATAATCTCTGACAGTAAAAAACAAATTTTTCATGTAAAACATAGACAAAAACATTAAAGATTAATTCAAGCTGTAAGTGTAATGATTAATGCTGGTGAACCCGTATATTCAGACAAACACAGCGTTACGATTTAAAAGTCTATTGAAGGGAATGAGTCGTGGCAAGTGAGGCAGGCAAGTAGGACCAGACTTGAACAGATGATTTAATGGCTGAAGGTGCAGGCAGGCAGGGATGAGCAGGGGACCAGAAGATGTAGGTAGTGACAAACCAGAACAGGCAATGTGGACCAGGAAATCACCAGAATGGGCAGAGCAAGTGGCTGGAACTCACAGGGAAACAGGCAGAACTGCAGCATACTGACACAGGCAACTTTCTTCAGTGAAGCGAACAGAAGAGTCCAGCTGGCTGAGCACACAAGAACTGGTAGAGTTGAACCACATCACACAAGATGAGATGAGACATTCTGGCAGGGATGAGATTGCTGAAGCAGGTATATGTAGACAGGTGCACAGGTGAGCACAGTTTACTGTAATTAGTAGCAACAGGTGGAGCTGATCTAGAGTAGAGTGGTGGCTGGAGGGAGACTGAGCTGATTGGATGACGGCTTTGAGGCAAAGGTAGATTAAGAAAAGTCCAGAAAAGTCTAAAACAAAATAAACAAAAACCTAAATCATGACAGTAAGGCTGCCAACAGTTTTTTTTGTTTCTTTTGTTGTTGTTGTTTTTCTGACAAAATATATTAGGTGAGGACAGCAAAACCGTTCACAAATGTTTTTGTATAGGTCAATATGTAGGCATATATGCCTGTTTTTTATAATATGACAGCGACAAAAGTCTTATATTTAACTTGACATATTTGGTTTATCTATTATTACTATATTTTTGTAGCATTTTTTAACTCAATTTGAAAAATAAAGGAACAAATAATACTCTGATTTTTTCCAGAAATTTAAGTTTCAGTGGGTCATAAATTCCTTGTACCAATGTTTGTAGTCTGACAGTTTGTAATGCTGGTTGTGCGATTCTATAAATGCTCTATTGTGATTTTATGACAATTTATATATTATAACCTTGTCTTGCTTATCACTGATCCATCTCTATAAATGATATTTTGTCACATATTTTTGTTTCATGTTTTTTTGTCTGTCTTTCCTCTGTTATTGCATTCTGGTGTTTGTGTGTGGTGGCTCCTCAGGCACAGACTTGAGCACTTCGTGAAAATCTCTCAAACTCTTGGACGGATTTTGCTTTACAATCCTCTAGATGCAGCAGTTATCCTTGTTACTTGCCCACCTTTTTCTACTACAGTTTTTACCTCCATTCAACTTTCCATTACCAGAGCACTCTTTGGACGGCCAGCTTCTTTAACAATGACCTTTTGTAGCTTAAACTCCTTATGGAGTGTCTGCTAGACAACTCTCAGTTCAGCAGTCTTCCCGAGGATTTTGTAAGCAGTGACATGGCAATAATATTACATATCCATATTTTAAAAAAACATTTTGATAGGTCTTGTGTTGTGAGGGTTTAGTTCTCCCTGCTTCACCCTGGACACTTCTAGATCCTTCCACCACTCATCCAGCCCAGTTGCCTCCAGTCTTCACTCCAAGCCTGATTAGCTCCACCTGTCATAGTAATCAAGCCGGAGTCACTACACCTGTCAATCACCCTACTTAAGAACTCCTCAGCCAGCCCTTCATCGCTGGAATGTCTTCATTCCTTCCGTGAATGTGGTCTGACAAACCTCCCAGCCGAACCCTCAGGCGCACCTGCAGCTCCAGCGTTCTCCTCACGTCCCTTACTGCTAGTGATGGTGAGATGAAGCCTCATGAGGCATTGAACCACTTGAGCAAATTGGTTCGAGAAAGGGTTAATTTCTTGATGCTTCATGTGCACACAACACCACCTACTGGCCAGGTGTATAATCACAGCCAGCTGTATTTTAACACGTGTGATGCATTGCATTTTTGTCTATTATGACTCTTGGGAATGACTTCACAAAAGGTGTAGGACGAAATAATTTGTCTGCATAAATTTTGTATACACATGTGTATAATAAAACATTGTTTGAATGTATTGTGTGTAATTATTCCCAAAATAGTAGTGACATGATATGGCATGTTGTGTAATAATGTTTTTCTGTGACTCTAGAAAAATGGCATGGGCTTAATCAGGCAGAGGACAATGAAAGTGCTTGTGGAACTAGGCAGGGGGTAGTGAATAGGCTAATGCTTGTGTAACTTGGATGATTTCATGCATTTTTATTAAGAAACAACAATTTCTCCACAGTTTTTGGTTTCAAATGATTTCTCTTTTTTGATACTACGTCTCCAACCTTTGAAAAGACACGCTCACATGGCACAGATGATGCTGGGGTGCATAAATAAATAAGTGCAAGTATGTACAGATTGGGGTACTGTGACCAATGATTAGCCCAGTACTATACGGTCCCACAGTTTCCCCTCAGCAGCAACACTGAAGCACACAGAGGTTCCCGCTGCGTCTTTACGCACGATCCAGCTGCTGATGTCTCCTCTCTTTTCAGCTCAATGAAATTCTAGACAGTAACAGTTTATAACCTATATCACCTTTCACAGCAACAGGTTTCTCATCTCAGTCGACCAGACAAATCTCTATTGCTCTCCTCAGTGCGCTCTGGGCGGTGAGGTGGGAGGATTTTACCCGATGGTGCGCTGCGTGCGAGGGATAAACAGGGTGGAAATGCATAAATAAAAACTGTAAAGGGCTCCTATACAGTGATCATAGGAGCTGACCGGTCTGAGATCAGCCTCCTGATGTTACAAGTTCTTTAAAATGAAAGTGCGCACCCAAATAGGGGGTTTTCACTGACGTCACTGGCCAACTTCCGGTCCGCCATATTGGGTGTCACACTTCCCTATCTCTAGTTGTCCTACCCGTATTTTCGTATCAAGAATGGATAAGTACGCCAGCACGCTAGAGCGACCAGATAAGGACGTATATCTGAGGAAATGTTCCGTGATCAACCATATGGACCCCTATGCCCTCCACGGTGCCTTGTTTAGCCGTAATCCAGATGATTGGCCAAATGTAGAGCACGGCGACATAGTGCATTACCTGGTGTTCAGTGAAAACCCTCTGCACACTCTTGAGGAAATGAGAGCTTACAAGGGTCTAGAGGCTCACAACCAGTTCACATCTGGTTGGGTACGAGATGTCGAAGTTATGTACATCAAGGAAATCGCCATCATACGTGGACGGGTGAGTTTTAATAAGATGGTAAAAATGTAAACAATCCGACGCAAATGCGTCGCATGCTTCTGCGGTGGCTGACGGCCGGCGGTGCGCGAAGGCGCTTGGCTGCAGGGGTGCTCGACGCCGCTCGCGGCTTTAATTATTTAAACAGAACAATGACCAGTGCAAAATTAAGTTGTATTTACCGTATTTACGCCGGCAAAAGCCTACCGGCGTAACCCGGAAGTAGCGCGGACGTCACTTTCCATATCGGACGTCTTCGGCTACCTTGTTTGTGGTGTGAGCGCCTATAATTCAGAACAGTTCTGAAGCTACAAGTCCTTGGAGTCTCATGTGCAGTTTACGAATGGATGGGTTCAGGAGCGGCAGATCATAAAGCCAGCAAACAGTGGGAACACAGTAACTCGTACAAAGGTAAGCTGTGCTCAGACGGGCTCTGGCACCTGCTAGGTTAGTAGCTGCTAACCGTTAGTGCTAACAACCACTCACGCATGTAATGTACTTTTAACTAGCTGCTATGTGTTTCAAACGTTTAGAACACACTCTCATTGACATCGGGATACTGTGGAAAGTTATGTTCGGTCGTCTTACAGCCGCGATCCAAGCGGGCCGACGACTCTTTGTTATCTCTAACAGTTGTTCTCCGTGGTTGCGCCTCCAGGCAGGAAAGCGGTGGAAAATTAACCCCTTTCTATGTTTTTCCCATGGCGATCATGTGTTGCGCTGTTACAGCCCACAATACAGCAACGGTTTACATGTTTTAAATACTTAACAGTTAATTACCTGTGACAAAGTGAGCACCGCAGACTCTGGCGTATTCCAGCTTAACACCGTCCAAATCGGACCTGGATATCCGTGTCAGCCATAGGTGATGGCATTGTTCAGAGAGCTGTTTTGTTTTTTCACACTGATTCACTATCACGGCTGGTAGGCGATAGAAAGAGCGTTGATCTCCACCTCCACGGGCCGTGCAACCAACCATTAAACACGTTTTCCCCATTGTTCACTTCCAATACTGCCTAAGGCGTAATACAATGCGGGTCAACGGTGCGAAACGACAGACACCCAATATGGCGGACGCGCAGAGTAGTCACGTGAGCGTGACGTCAGCTGAAAACCCCCTATTACAAGTAACGTAATTTTGCGCACCTGAAAAAAGCGCACGGCAGAAGCGCATCGAAGCGCTGAGGCACAGAAATACGGTGCATGTAGTTAAAAAATGCAGAATTAATAAAAACAACTTATAACCAGACGTAGCGTTTTAAACTGCATCTGGTGAGCAGAACTGTTTTATGATCCAGAGTGCAGCCATCACTGGTTCTGAATGAAGGCAATATCTGGCAGCAGCTCTCTTCCCCCACCCCCTTTCCTCCTGCGTACGCAGTACAGGACCTTACCGGCACACTTTCAACCCCTGGTTAAGACTAAAATTATTCATAACTCTGATCGCTCCTCCTGCTGCTCTGTTAACATGAACTGCAGCAGGAATTACTGATGGCCACAAGCTATGAAAGAAGCTGAAACATCTCAGCAGAAGGCGGAGTTTTTATCGTCCGCTGCCCAGATGGGCGTTGGGATTTTTATGCGTGAAAAATGCCATGTTTGCGTGTGACCGTGTGAAGTCAGTGACGGTCAATGCGTGATAGTTGAGAGCACTGATCTCCTATCTATCTATCTCTCTCCTAAACTCTCCAAACACCAAACTAACTGTCTCAAACTAGATAACCACTATCCAAACTCTGCTATCCAAACTATCAAAACTCTATCCACTCTCTCAACTGACCGCAACTCGCCTACAACAACCGACATTTTGAATGGAGCCTGTGGGGTTTCTAAAGCTGTCGAAGCCGCGCCAACATCTGAACCACTTCCCGAAGCAGTCACGTGGTACAGCCGGCCAGCGAGGCTTCGGACGTCATCGTTTTCGGCTCCTCCCCTAAATGAAGCAAGCCTCGATACGCGCTTCACGGAAACGCCCCCTCCATTACTCGACACACGCCTCGAAGCCTTGGCACATAACGTAACATCACTACTTACTGCCTTCCTCGCCATTTCCCTCACCTCCAGCCTGCTGCACACTCCCCTCTCTAGCCTGCCTGCTGTTCAGCCGCTCCCAGGACTCTTGCTGTCGTGCTGCTGGGTAACCCGGACCTTCTGCGCTCTTCCTACGACCCAGAAGGCTACCTGATTACCTGCGCCCGCCCGAGCTTCTTCAGGTCCGCCAGCTCCTGTTCCGCCAAGTCTGCCAGCTCCTGCCATCATCTCCACCGCTCCAGTCTGTAGTTATTGACGAGACTCCACCACCACTATCCATCTCCTTCAATAAACTGCTGAAAACGACGCTCTGTGTGTGGCTGAATTCGGGTTCCACAAATCAGTTACCTGAAATGTGTGTTTTCTTGTTTCTTTACTTATAATTGGATATGTTGCTAAAATAAATGACAAACAGGTAAAATGCTTTTAGTCGATTAGGAAAATGAAAATAGTGCCACCTCGTTCAAGTGTGGGTATACCTCAGAGGTTGGGCATTCCTCACTAAAACTGTAATTTCTTTATGGATGAAAAAACGGGGGGCAAAATTTTCTTTCTTTATGTTTTTTTAATGCAATGTTTGAATATTGGGAGCAATGGCTTGAAACAGTAACTAAAAATAAAGCATTGACTTATAAGTTCAATGTTGTTTCAAAGAGTCTTTTCAGCTCTAAGCTACACTGTTCCTTACAAGTGGCTTATTTTCTACCCTTGTTCTCTTTTCCAGAGATAACAAGCAAGCTGATTTTAGATACCAAATGAGTTGAAGTCTCAGCTGGTGTTAATTGCTGTTTGTGTCAGGCCTCAAACAGCTCATGAACCAACTCAGCTCCCAAGAAAGGAAGCAGCCTTGAGTTTCAGCTCCGACAGACTTTCAAGCATTTCAGTTACAGATAGCAGATGTATTGTCTTCCAAAGCACATTTTTCACACCTATGACTCAGAATAACTACATTCTCAGCAGATTGATTCAGGTTAATTTTTCCCAGTTTTGTAGCCAATTAGGAATAAATCAATGCATTTATTCTTACAGGGGCTAAGGATATTTTTCTTTACTTTTCTATAAAACCTTTGAAATTAAAAATGGTTTAATATTCTGAGTTGTAAAAAAAATGCTGAGTTCTTTGAGGTGTTTCTTATCTCACCAATTATGTTGGCTTGTCTACAAATGCTTTTTACTGGGGTCAGACAACATCATGCGCTGTTCTTGAGCTAATCTGAAGGCCACATAATGTTTGGAGGTGTATAGTGATTGACTGCAGAAAGTTGGCGACCTCTTCGCAGTATGCGCTTCAGCTTCCGCTGACCCCGCTCCGTCAGTTTACGTAGCCTACCAATGCGTGGCCGAGTTGCTGTTGTTCCCAAGCACTACCATTTTCTTATGATACAGCTGACAGTTGACTGTGGAATATTTAGGAGTGAGGACATTTCACGACTGGATTTGTTGCACAAGTAGCATCCTATCACAGTTCCACGCTGGAATTCACTGAGCTCCTGAGAGCAACCCATTCTTTCACAAATGTTTGTAAAACCAGTCTGCATGCCTAGGTGCTTGATTTTATACACCAGTGGCCACGGAAGTGATTGGAACACCTGATTCCAATAATTTGGATGGGTGAGCAAATACTTTTGGCAATATAATGTACAAAACAAATGTATTTGTTTCTTCTCTCTTCTGTATCTATTAGCAAACATTTAGAATTTTTGGCATTGGAACTTGAATTTCAACAGAGACAGTCCCTTACTGTCATGGGCTGTTGCAGGCCTCCCTCAGCTTGCAGCAATGCACTTAGTTCTTTAAATAACTGTCTTAGGGTAAAACTCTGAGTTTGTGTCACAATAATCTAAAACTATGGAGGGAGCTAACGTTTAGGGTGATGTGTTGATTTACCCATGATAAATCATCAAAATACCTGAGGAAACATGCAAGATGCTGGTCAGAATTTTTAGGAAGGATGTGATAGCTGTAATGCCAAAAACCTTCCCATGATTATTGACAAAGATGTAAATAATTTTAAATGTTTTTTAATTAAATGGTACATAAAACAATTTCTATTTTCAAAATAAATACTTTTTTTTTTACATTGTTTTATAGTTTTTGGAAGATCCCTGTCTAAATTTCTATCACAATCCAACTTCTTGGGTCAATAAAAAAATGTCGGCGGTATAAATAATTTTGAGCTTAACTGCTTTTGACAGTTAAAGAAAAATGGCTGCATATTTATAAAAAGTAAGATGACTAAAGAGAAGTACAGAATATCAGAAAGCCACACTTTTAGAAAAGCACTTTAATGGCACTTCCAGGATGCATCCTACATCTAAACTGGTATGAAGTTTTGATGAGTACCGTATTTTTCTGACTTAAGACTTATGACTTATAACTTATAAGTGAGACTTATATATCAATTTTAAATAGTATTCATACTGACCAACATGAACCAACGAGTAAATATTACCGTCTATAGCAGCAACAGGGCTCGCTAGGCTTGTGAAAATTATATCCTGCTCCTGTACCACTTGAAAATTAATTAAAACATTTAATTATAGACAACAAAGACAGAACACATTTGTTTGTTGTTTCGCTGTTTCAGTCTGCATTCATGTAGTGGAGCGTTGCGTCGTGCTGCTTGAAGGGAGAGCTCAGAATACGACAGAACCCCAATGGCCTGTCAGTGAAGCTAACGCCAGCTAGCGTTAGCTTACGGGTCTGTATTCCGGGCGGTTTACAACTTTGCTGATGCCCATGAGTTTTATGTTGCTCTGAAACATCCGTCATACTGTTAGCTTAGCACGCAGGACGGCTACGCTCACGGTCTAATTTCAGCGTGTTTGTTTGACAACGTTCAGCGTAACTGGCTGGTACGCTGAAATGCGCTGGCAAGAACCGTGCCGGTTAGAGTTGCTAATTTACCCCATTTATCCTCCAAGGTGTGTTCCATGTTATTCAGCCGGTTGTGGATGCAGCTGTTTAATTTAACAAGTTGCCTTACTAGACTAAATGTCAGTTTTTAGTCTTGGATTGTGTGAAATAAATGTGTTTTGTCCGGTGTGACTTATAGTCGGGTGCTACATGTTTTCTTTCCCTCTTTATGACGCATTTTTTGACTGATCCTAACAGAGCACTTCGCTCTCAGACTGTAGGTCTACTGGTGGTTCCTAGAGTCTCTAAAAGTAGAATGGGAGGCAGATCCTTTAGCGAACAGGCTCCTCTCCTGTGGAACCAACTCCCAGTTTTGGTCCGTGAGGCACACACCCTGTCTACTTTTAAGACTAATCTTAAAACTTTCCTTTTTGACAAAGCTTATAGTTAGAGTGGCTCATGTTACCCTGAGCTACCTCTATAGTTATGCTGCTATAGGCTTAGGCTACTGGAGGACATCAGGGCCTATTTTTCTTACTCTACTGATTTCTACTGTTCTCCAGTTTTGCATTGCATTACATTGAAATGACTGTTGTCATTTCAGCTTTTAACTTTTTGCTCTCTCTCTTTTTGCTTCATAGTAGGTACACCTGGTCTGGCATTCTGTTAGCTGTGACATCATCCAGGGAAGACAGATCACCCGCTATTACCATCTAATGTAGAACAGATTACTGGATCAATGTGTGCTTCTGTGCTTGTTTGTCTGTCTTGTTGTCTCTGCTCTGTCTTCTGTAACCCCCAGTCGGTCGAGGCAGATGACCGTTCATACTGAGCCCGGTTCTGCTGGAGGTTTTTCCTTCCCGTTAAAGGGGAGTTTTTCTTTCCACTGTCGCTTCATGCTTGCTCAGTATGAGGGATTGCTGCAAAGCCATGGACAATGCAGACGACTAGGGATGGGAATCGAAAACCGGTTGTTCCAATTCCATGGCACCGTTTGGCAGCTCGCTTAACAATTCTCTTATCGATTCCAGGCAGCACCAGAGCCGGGCAGCACGACTTCCGTCACGTTTTTTACGCAAGTTACGCACACGGCATTCAGTAAGCAAGTACGACGTGACCAGGCATAAGTCTAGAAAAGCAAAACAAAAAAAAATGGCGCCCCATCGGGTAAAGTGATCGAAAGTCCGGTCAACAAGGAAAAATCAGTGGATCATTAGCTATTCCTAAATCTAATACGTTTGTGGTGATTTAATGAATTTAGCGTTAATCAATAAGAAAATAAAAGCATAAATTGTCGTCTCGATCACTGTGTATGGGGGCGGCCATTATTGCCCGACATCACATCCTGTGACGTAATGTAAGGCACTGCGCTCTACAACAACAATTGTTTCGGATTTCCAGAGGACTTCACCATTGAAATTCACGAGAGCTATTGTTGAAGCAACAATGCCCACGTGCATGGCCGTTGGATGTTCCAATACATCGGGTAAAAGTGAAAAAAAAATTTTTTTCACCTTTCCGATTCATGATCCACCACGGGCTCTTTTGTTGGATTGCCTACTTGCCATCGAACTTCTGGCCAGAGAGAAAATTTAGAAGAAGAATGTCTTCAAGATGACATGAGAGCGAGACTTTTCGGTAGGTTTTTCTTTTTTATAATGTAGAATTTGCCGTAACATTTGTTTACCGACCAGAGGGGCGGAGTAATACGACATACTTCGATAGAATGCTCACTGTTGCGAAGCCCACTTATTTTATGCGACTTTGGTCTTATTTTTTCTAAAGTCGCTTGTAAATTTAATCAGTTGTGGGGTTGCAGTTTTTTGGGCTTGTTTCTGAAAGTGAAGTCGCTTGTTTGGGCTCTAAACTAAGTGACGCTGAAATATCCCTCCGCCTCATAACGCACTGCAGCTCATCCTGACAGGAGCAGAGTAAACTCAGGAGGAGCCGATCTGCCCGTATTTTCTGCAATTTACGGTTGCAATAACTGATAACTGCTGAAAGTAGATTAGGCGATGCAGATCACCATTTTGAGCAGAGAATGGTTCTAAAGATGAGTTTTATACTCATCTTATAACATTGCAGAACCCAACCTATAAACCGTACTTTAATGCTTATTTGTTGTCTTTTGATGTCTCTATAATGTTAAATTAGTATTACTTTAAATTTAAATTCTTAATACCATGTCTATTTTTGTTTAAGAGGTTAAAAAAATTTCCCCAAATTGGAATCGATAAGAGAATCGATAAGGAATCGAATCGTTTCACAGAATCAATAAGGGAATCGGAATCGTGAAAATCTTATCAATTCCCAACCCTACAGATGACTCTTCCTTTAGCTCTACGCTTCTCCAGGAGTGAATGCTGCTTGATGGGACTTTGATGCAATCAACTGGTTCCCTTATATAGGAAATCTTTGACCAATCTGTATAATATGATTAAATTTGACTTTGTAAAGTGCCTTGAGATGATATGTTTCATGAATTGGCGCTATATAAATAAAATTGGATTGAATTGAATTGAATTGATGCGACTTATATTCACGAGCGACTTATAGTCCGAAATATACAGTATATAGAGAAACTATTGGTAGAATGGAAAGTGAAATGCTATGATTTAGACCTGGTGTTTAATGTCCAAAAACAAAACAAACGGAAAAAAAACCCTGTCTGCCAGCAGACTGTCCTCAAAGTTCATATGTGAACATTCATACTACAACATTACAAAACCACACTTTCAGTAGCTAAAAAAAACTGTCTCCATGTATGTGTGTCTAGAGCCTTAGTAAGAAGCACACACACGTGTGTGTGTGTTTTCTGCTTTTGTGGTTCAGATTATCCAGCCAGCACTTATTTTCTAGTATGAGGAAAAGCTGCTTTGTGCCAACAGTTTCTGTGAAGGGGTAGGCCTCAGTTTAATTATACATGTACCTCAAATTATTTTATATTCCCACCCAATGTAGCTTCATGGTTGGTTCAGTTTAAAAATGTCCGACATCTTTTCATAGATAAAAAAATGCAACCTTTAAAACCTAAAGAGTAGTATGCTCTTCACACCTACTCTCCTGACTTGCAAAATCTGTATACCATATCCCTTTTAAAAATGAAATCCTATCAAGTTTTTTTGTTTTTTTTAAATCCAACCTCAAATTTATACTGAAAGAATGACCACATTTTCTTAAAAAATATTGAATAAGTACAGCAGTTCCAGGCTAAAAATATTTATTGTGTCTTCATAGTAATTTTCTTTTTGAAATTCTTTGCAGATGTTACACAAAATAATTTCTTATTCATTTTATGTACTGAAAACACTTTCATTTCTACATTACAGGCCCAATTTATGAGTAGCTGTGGAGCGCTGCCGAACCACATGCAGCTCCAGAGCCACAGGTTGCAGACCCCTGGTCTAGGTTAAGGTTTATAGAATCTGACTAATCCCCAAAAAACATTTAATCTCTACATTTATGAAATCTATGAAATAAAACAATGTCACTTTTTAAGATGTCAAACAAGAAGAGCCTTTAATAGTGTATTTTATGACATTCTATTTAGGTATTGCAGTCCCTGGATGGTGAGAAGGGAAGGTTTAATGCAGCCACACCTGACTATTCAAGCAGGACGACAGATTACTAATGGACAAATCATGTTGCTGTTTTGAATACAAGTGCATTTGGCCCTTATTCTTCTTACTAATGCATCTAATATGTCATGATGAATTTCTTGGAAGTAGGATGCATTGAGAGACCGAGACATGGTAAAAGGATTTGATGTCTGAGAATAAAATGCATGAGGCAGATGGTACAAAAATTCCAAGGTGACATCAAAAAAATGCTATCGAAGATAAAATGCTTAAAAAAAACATTCTTCTCATCCAGCAAGGCTAAATGTAGGCTCATTAAAAATCTAAACATCGCGGTGGGACAGAAGGGGTGTGATGGTGTGCACCGAGGAGGGAGACAGAAGGGCAAGATGGACAGGGAAAAGAGATTTGAGAGGAATCAAGAATGAGAAGAGGTAGAAAGGAGTGTTATGAAATGAAAAATTGAATCACAGAGGAAGTGCTATAGGGCATTTCTGCTTTGTGCTACAATGCCGAGAGGTGCAACCTGCCTTCATCTCAAAGGAAGCCACCAGCTTAGCTCCTGTTTCTTCTATTCTCTGGTCTCATCCAGCATTCAATAGTCTGCACTTTTCAGCCAACAGAAATAGATGGGTGCTTCATTGTGTTTAACTTCCATTAAATCTCTCATTAAAATCTAAGGTGTAGAAAAGCTGAGGAAAAGACTGGGAACCGAAGAAATATCAAATCAAAGGATTCATTTCTATTGCGTCAGATTTCAATCAATTAACACTGAGAAAAAAAAGTGGTAGGGGAAAAAAAGGAGAAACTGGCATTTCACAGGTATAAGTTTGCAAAGTGAGCAGCTCAGGTTGATAAATGAAATGGAAATAAAGCAGGACACTGAAGAAGATTGTTGGTCTTTTCCATCTCAAATCAATGGCTTTACAATTTGTTTTAGATATGAATATTTCACCATGACTGCAAATGTGTTGCTGCAGCAGAGATATAAGATCAGAGGTGAATAGAAATAACTTTCAATGGGACAAAACCTCTGGTTCTGCAGGCTCATAGCAGCTGTAAGTGACACCATGAGAACAACCAAACAAAACATCCTGAGGTTGCGAAGAAAGTTTTGTTACGTGTTGTCAAAATACAACAACATTACCACCCTGAAGGAGAAAGACCAAATATTACACAAAAGCAGCCACAGCAACCACTAGATCAAACTGATAATTCAAGAAATAAATTGATATATTCCAAAAAAGGTAAAAAACAAAGCAACTGGACTTGTTTTCCGTAGTTGAAGACGTTTCGCTTCCTCTCCCGGAAGCTTTCTCAATTCAAAAAGTCTGGAGTAATGATGAGTAACAAGCTTTATACCATACCAAACAAAGGCCTGTAATGGCTTAGATAACATGCAAATTCAACCGAAACAGGACCACCCCTTAGTAATGGGCGGTCGTAAAAACCATTAAGCCAGCGGAATGGACCGAAACTGGTCCACTCCTCTGTAACGAGGAGTCGTTAGAGTGTTATTGGCTTGGCTTAAAGGGACAATGTTTTAATCACCTGAATGAGGGTGAGAGTTAAGTTGACGATTGGCTGGAATTAATCCTATAGCTGTGTTATAAGTTTTTGAGAGTTGGAACCTAAGGCCTCCTCCTCTGTTTAATGTTGGTCTTTCTCTCTTGACGTAGATGGCTTCCTTCACACCCCTTTCAAACCATCTGTCTTCTTTGTCCAAAATGTGAACATTTTGGTCCTCAAAAGAGTGTCCTTTGTCCTTTAGGTGTAAGTGGACAGCAGAGTCTTGACCTGAGGAGGTAGCTCTCCTGTGTTGAGCCATGCGTCTGTGGAGAGGTTGTTTGGTTTCCCCAATATAAAGATCAGAACATTCCTCACTGCACTGAACTGCATACACCACTCCGCTCATCTTAGGTTTGGGGGTTTTGTCCTTGGGATGCACCAGCCTCTGTCTGAGGGTCCTGTTTGGTTTGAAATGTACTGGGATTTTATGTTTGGAGAAAATCCTCTTGAGTTTTTCAGAGACTCCAGCAACATATGGGATGACGATGCTTTTGCGTTTATTCTTCTCACCATTATGTTCTGCAGCGGGTCTTTTGGATTTTCTTGCTGATTTGACAAAAGCCCAGTTAGGGTACCCACAGGTTTGGAGGGCATCTCTGATGTGTTTCTGTTCCTTGTGCTTCCCTTCTGTTTTAGTTGGGACATGCTCGGCCCGGTGTTGTAAGGTTCTGATGACGGAAAGTTTGTGCTCCAGTGGGTGGTGTGAGTCAAAAAGAAGGTATTGGTCTGTGTGGGTGGGTTTCCTATACACTTCAATGTTGAGGTTTCCATCTCCTTCCACATTCACCAAACAGTCGAGAAAAGGTAGCTTGTTGTCATTGGCATCCTCTCGAGTAAACTTGATGTTGTTGTCCACCGAGTTGATGTGTCTTGTGAACGCTTCCACTTCTTTTAGCTGGATTTTGACAAAAGTGTCATCCACATATCTAAACCAGTGGCTTGGTGGTGTTCCTCTGAAGGTTCCCAAAGCTCTCTTTTCCATTTCTTCCATGTAAAGATTGGCTACAATAGGTGACACTGGAGATCCCATGGCACAGCCATGTTTCTGTCTGTAAAATTGATCGCTGAACTTGAAATAAGTAGTAGAAAGACAAAGGTCCAGTAGGTTACAGATCTGGTCCGGAGTGAAATTAGTTCTGTTATTAAGGTCACTATCTTGTTGAAGACGTTTCCTGACTGTTTCTACTGCCTCTGATGTAGGTATGCAAGTGAAAAGTGAAGTGACATCGAAAGACACCAGAGTTTCCCCTGGTGCCATCTTTAAATGTTTGACTTTGTTAGCAAAGTCCTTGGAGTTTTCTATGTGGTGTGGTGTGTTCCCCACCAGGGGGGCTAAAATACTAGCAAGCTGTTTAGCAATGTTGTATGTTACTGAATTAATGCTGCTGACAATGGGTCTGAGTGGTGTTCCTTCTTTGTGAATTTTTGGGAGTCCATATAAGCATGGAATGTCTTCCCCTGGATATAATCTATAATAAGATGAGCGATTAATTACCTTGTCTTTTTCTAGTTGTTGTAGGTAGTCAGTGATTTTCTTTTTGTAGGAGTTGGTAGGATCCCTTTTCAAAGACTCATATGTGTTGGTGTCACTCAGTAGAGTGTGAATTTTGTCCTGGTAGTCTGAAGTGTTGAGGACCACGGTGCATCTTCCTTTGTCTGCTGGTAATATGTTGATGCTTTGGTCCTGGCTAAGCGATGTTATGGCTTTCCTTTCCTGTGGTGTGAGATTGGAAGGAGGTGGTTTGGCGCTAGATAGGGTAGCTGTTATTTTCATCCTGAGTTTTTCTGCCTCTGTTTCAGCCAGATTGTTGTTCTTGATGGCCGATTCCGTGGCCGTTATCAGTTCCACAATGGGTATTTCTTGTGGAGAAATGGCAAAATTCAGGCCTTTACTCAGTACCTCCATCTCCGGCTTCGTCAGCGACCTGCTAGAGAGGTTTTTAATCCACTTGTCCTGGACATTGATGTTAGTGGCCTCCTCCTGGGGTATGTTGTTGTCTAGTGTAGGTGCTGCTTTCTGTTGCAGTCTATTGAATTTGGCTTTTTGTCTTTCTTTTGTTTTAAGGTGCTGTGAAAGTTGGACCTTGTCAACAAAGCTGGAAACCTCCCCAAACAAGGTTTCAGGGAGAAAACTCAACAGCTTCTGCCTAGTCTGATCTATTTTGTAAGAGAGGGCTTCAATAGTGAAATGGGTCTGTCTTATCCTCTCACTAAGCAGTTTGTTTTGCGCGTTCCTAAGAATCTCTTCTGCCCTGTGGCCCTTAATGCTAGAATTCAGTCTTAAGCTGTTGGGGGTGAGGCTTTGCTGTCTACACCTCAAATTAAAACGAAGATGGTTCTTGTAATCTGCAAGTTTTCTAAGTAATTTCTCATACTCACGCACTACTCCCAGGGTGTCTTTCCCAAATTGGCGAGCAATATGCTGGTGAAGATTCTCAGTCATCCAGGTCATGGTCATTCCAAAAAAGGTAAAAAACAAAGCAACTGGACTTGTTTTCCGTAGTTGAAGACGTTTCGCTTCCTCTCCCGGAAGCTTTCTCAATTCAAAAAGGCCATTACTAAGGGGTGGTCCTGTTTCGGTTGAATTTGCATGTTATCTAAGCCATTACAGGCCTTTGTTTGGTATGGTATAAAGCTTGTTACTCATCATTACTCCAGACTTTTTGAATTGAGAAAGCTTCCGGGAGAGGAAGCGAAACGTCTTCAACTACGGAAAACAAGTCCAGTTGCTTTGTTTTTTACCTTTTTTGGAATGACCATGACCTGGATGACTGAGAATCTTCACCAGCAAATTGATATATTATTATTCTCTTTTCCTTACCGTTTTAGCCCTAACTGGTAACCGGATGCTGAGGTCATCCTGGTAACTTGTTGGTGCCACTGGATGTGTGATGCTCTCCATGATGTTTTTTCTGTCCATTACAGTCCATTGTGCCACCCTTTGATTGAAGAGGTAAAAACATGGAAACTTCAGACTTTCTACAGTTTGCTTGGCCCATGTCCTGTTTGCTGCGTCTTGTTGGACTCTCTAGTGTGCGATTAGTAGCACCACAAAAGGAGGTACCGCAGTCAATCGACTTTCATTCTGCAGTCGAGGCTGGACTACAGCAGCCTCCGTTGGCAGATTTATTGGTTGTTCAGGTCATTTTTGAATGGGGCCGTTTGTAAATTCAGTCTTGTGGAGAGATTTCAACAATCTGACGGAGACACCATTGATACTGTTGGAAGACTGTCCGCATATATTTTTCACATTTTACAGTACGGGGCTAGACCTTTTCGGGTTAGACTAGGAATGCATCCAATGGAATTTGAATCTGTTTATATGATTGGATGGTTTTATATTGGTTACATTAATTACTGAATTCAAATTAAATATGTTTGCTATGTAAAGTTTTTTGAGTTCATATATGCTGGTGGTTCCTAGAGTCTCTAAAAGTAGAATGGGAGGCAGATCCTTTAGCTATCAGGCTCCTCTCCTGTGGAACCAACTCCCAGTTTTGGTCCGTGAAGCAGACACCCTGTCTACTTTTAAGACTAATCTTAAAACCTTCCTTTTTGACAAAGCTTATAACTAGAGTGGCTCATGTTACTCTGAGCTACCTTTATAGTTTTGCTGCTATAGGCTTAGGCTACTGGAGGACATCAGGGCCTATTTTTCTCACTCTACTGATTTCTACTGTTCTCCAGTCTACTGTTCTCCAGATTTGCATTGCATTACATTGAAATGACTGTTGTCATTTCAGCTTTTAACTTTTTGTTCTCTCTCTTTTTTCTTCATAGTAGGTACACCTGGTCTGACGTTCTGTTGACTGTGAAATCATCCAGGGAGGACAGATCACCGACTATTACCATCTAATGTAGAACAGATTACTAGATCAATGTGTGCTTCTGTGCTTTTTGTCTCTCTTGTTGTGTCTCTGCTCTGTCTTCTGTAACCCCCAGTCGGTCGAGGCAGATGACCGTTCATACTGAGCCCGGTTCTGCCGGAGGTTTTTTTTTCCCGTTAATGGGTGGTTTTTCTTCCCACTGTCGCTTCATGCTTGCTCAGTATGAGGGATTGCAGCAAAGCCATGTACAATGCAGACGACTCTCCCTGTGGCTCTACGGTTCCCCAGGAGTGAATGCTGCTTGTCGGGACTTTGATGCAATCAACTGGTTTCCTTATATAGGACATTTTGACCAATCTGTATAATCTGACCCAATCTGTATAATATGATTGAACTTGATTTTGTAAAGTGCCTTGAGATGACATGTTTCATGATTTGGCGCTATATAAATAAAATTGAATTGAATTGAATATGTTAATTGTTTATGCTGTTTCTATGCCTCCTCTTTCCATCTTCCTTTTAATAGAATTACCTTCAGTGTCCTACAATGGGGAAATGAATACATATTCAGAGCATTTAAAGGCTTTCTCCTCATTTCATTTTCTACTCAAACAAACGGTTCAATACTTCTGTACTTAACCATTATTCACTAGTTTATTCTGGTTAGTTCAGACAAGTGAATGTCTCTCTGTGGGCCTTGTTATGAACTATATCTTGTATAGCAGTTAAAATAGTCTCGAGCGTTCTGTGAAAACAACCAGGTCAAAGTAGAAACAAAAAAACATATAAATGATTGAAATATAATGTATTTAAGTATACAGGAACAGTCCCAGATTATTTCAAGGACAGTACAACTTAATGAACAACGTACGGTTTCACAGGTTTATGGAATAGTTGCAAGAATTTTAGCAAGAACCAATAGACACGATGAAATTAGCTGTACGAAAAGAGGAAAGTGAAACAGACAGAAACCGTGTCTTGAGAGGAATGAGAGCAGAAGACAAGTAAAAGCCTTCAAGGAGAGAGCAGCTGTTCAGTGGATGAGCCACAGGGCAAAATTCAAAATCCATGACAAGGGGAACCTCGGAGGCCTGGGTGCATTCACTGGCACACAAACATCTGAAGAGTAGGATAATCCCAGTGGGTGATGTATACATGCACATGTAGAGACACATGTTCATCTATCATTCTGGGTAGACGTGTGCAATATAGGTTGGTGATTTTCAGCAGTACACACACACAGTTATTTATAGGATGCACACTTTTTCAGATGAACCCGTCAACACATCCATATACAGACCCGTTCAATAAATTAGAATATTGCTGAAAAGTTACTTTATTTCCATAAGTCAATTCACGAAGTGAAACACATTGTATAGATGAATGAAACTGATTTTTCAAGCCTTTATTCCATTTAATTATGTTCTGCTGCTTTCTGCTATTGAAAACGCATCATTTAAGATTAGAATATTACATCAGACCAATAAAAAGCATTTTTTTAATACATAAATGTTGGTTTCATGAAAAGTATATTTATTACCTATTTAAGTTATTCTGAAAATAAATATTTTGAAAGGGGCATTCAAATATAACAGAATATAATTGTATATATGCATCTGAATGTTTTGGATAAGAGGACTGCAATAACAGTGTAATAGCCAGGCTATTGAATAAGGAGCAAACCTGTATCTTCTTTGATAATTCATTTTTTAAAGATATTTTGTATTGCAAATCTCCTCCTTCCTTCACAGTTTATAGAATATTAATTAATTATTTCATACACTAATACATAAATAGGCAAAAGTTACATTTTGGGTAATACTACAGCTGCATAAAAACACATCAGCAAGAGGTATTTGTAGTTACTATTTGTAGTTACTGTAACTCTTAAAGGGAGGTGTAATTATCTAAGCAAAATATGATAAATCATTCTTACGCTGTGTATGTCATGGGTTATTGTTTCATCTCTGATTGCACTTAGAGGCAGATTAGTCTTCAGCACCTTACTCTACACTTACATCATTACAAAGGAAGTCATATATCGAGTTAGATTTTCAAGTTTGGCACTCGTAAAACATGTAACTTTCTTTCATCTAAAAAATCCAAATAGTTATTTAGTAATAATGATCTGTCAGAATTCAGTGTAGCCCTCTATACCCTGTGTTGTGGAGTTGCCCTTATTTAATCAATGCCGTATGTTATATATCTATATTTTACTCATTACTTCCACTCTTACTCACTTACTGCCGTTGTTGTATAGGCACTCAGATTATTTTATTGTTGCTCTACTTTAATGGGCTGGGGAACAACAGTGTAAGTACTAATTAACATACACCTATTTGTGAGCACACAAACATATAACCATGAATATAAAGTTAGTATTACCCAGAAGCTGTTCTATAATGTGCTTGCTACACAAACCAGTAGAAACCCACACATCATCATTATCTTACATTTGTAGGTAGGAACTTAACCAGCAGTAGTTCTGGACATGGGCATTATAGCATTCTGCCCAGAGAAGGGTTACTTATGTAATTCCCTTGACAAAAAAATATAAACATTCACCCATGTGTTATATTTCCTATTTCTCCATATCAGAATTTATACCCAAATAAATGAATGCACCAGTTTCATTCTCTTGCAAATATCCAACACTTTAAAAGTACAACAGGCTTAAATTGAAGGCAACCAAACCTTTGCTCAGTTTTTGTGTTGATGTTATGACACCTATCTAGGAGTGCTTGTCAATTCTGAAGGCTCGTAGTTGAGCCACCTGGAGTTTGGTAGCTGCTTCTTTTTAAACACCTGGAGGCCCGCTCAAAGAGCGGCTGTACTGCCACTGGGTTGTTAGAGTCTATTGTTTAGTGTAAGTTGTTTGTTTGTTTGTTCAACTGAATCCTGATGAGATCACTTGCGTAGTTTCTTTGTAATGAGCTTTAAGGCCGGTTATAGATGATGGAAAGCTGTAAATGTTCTTTATTGCTGAAGACAATCACTTTGTCCTTTGTACTTTTCATTTAGTTTGATCTGGAACAACATATTCTGCATTTTCACATAGTGGCATTTTCTCTTAAATATTAATGAGCATTGTTTTTACCCTTACACTTTGTTTCTGATGCATTATGCATGACAATTTGGCAACTGAAATGATTAAACTTGAATGCTTGCATGAGTTTGTCCATGAGACAAACAAAATAAATGTGAGTGGTTCATAAATAAAGTGTAAAAGCTACATGAGGAGTAAAGACAAAGAGACAGTGTAAGCAGCTGGCTTGCCTTCATAACAAACTGTAGCCTAATGAGCTTCCTTGATCAACATTGCTCTCATTTTTTTTCTTTGTCTAAATAAAAATCTCAAAATTGTTTAATATGGGCCACTAGCTTATGAGATCGTTTGTGGTTAACTTTAGACAACAGCTTCACTTTGAGTTTGTGAAATACTTAAGAGTCATATAATTACTATAATGACTAGTGTACTAGACAAGATTTTGCCTTCAATTGAATGAGTATTCTTTCAATGTGAGGCAAACTGTTTTGCTACCTAAAAGACTCTAGATCCAAACACAAAAACACTGAATGGTATCACTTATGAAAACACGTCTGCTGGATCTCATCACTGTAGAGAAACTAGTGTGCATAGACTGTATATATAGACACGAATAAGATGTACATGTGACTACTAATGATCAGAACACAAGATGGGAATACATAATTGCCTTTAAGAAATTTTTAGCAGGGTGCACAGTGGTGCCATTGTTATAACCGCAGCAAGAAGGTTCTTCCTTTTCTGATCTGGCCCTAAGGCCTTTCTGCATGGACTTTAAAATGTTCTACCCATATTCTATCTATGGAGTCTATCTGAATGCTCCAGTGTCACCTCGCAGTCCTAAAACATGCATTTTTGATTAATTTGTCTCTCTTAATTGCAAAGTACGTAGTTGTATGTGTATCTCTGTAGTGCCTTGTAATAGACTGGTGACCTGTCTAGGATGTACTTTGGCTATCACCAGAAAAATATGTGTGTGGAAAGTATTGTGGATAAAATTAATGCATTATACCATAGATGCTAGGAATAACCAGTGAAGAATGTGGTCAAGCTGCAATGCATATGTAGCATTTCATTGTGAAAACAGCTAATTAACCAAATAAAGAACAGACATGCAGGTGTTCAGCAGTGAATGGAAAGTAAAAAAAATTAAAATAATTATCATTGGCTAAAGAATAGAAGTAACAGCACACCTAAAGCATAAATGTGTTCATTATTGATTTGTGGATCACAGCCTCCAGTGGAACAGTGCATTTCAGGTCATGTGTGGAACCACAACTTTGACAAAGTCTAAAAGTTGGAGGTGTCTGTCTTGTTACAAAAAGTTTACAAAATTAAAAATTTCAAAGATGAAAGAGTTTCAACTAACTTCATCCCATGAAATATGAAAGGCAACTCATAAATCAGTAACGTCTTCCAATATTAAAACACAGAGATTAATTGTTATATTATATAAACAACAGGCATTGCTTGTTAAATTGATTTAGTTTTTTTAAATGCTCGCTCAAAAGCATTTTTAAATCGTTTCAAACCTGAAAACTGGGAATATTTTAGCATTTCATATATCCTCCCCTAATTCCACTAAAAAAGGCCAGTTTTGAAGCATAGATTGTAGATTAGAAAACACTTATATTGTCCTACAGTGGGGAAATTCAGGTGTACCAGCAGCAAAGTGAAACACAAATGGAACCAAGGGTAAAAACTATGGAAAAAATATATATGTACTGTATAGTAAGATCAAAATATCATTTAAAAAAATACATTTAAGTTATTATTCTTTTAAATAGCATATTCAAAAAAATATAAGTGTACAACTGCATAAGGTGATTTACAAAAAGTGCAAAACATGTGTGTATATTTGCATAAAAACACCAACAGAGTATTTACAAGAATGAAGAAAACAGCAAAAATGTAAACACATATAGAGCACTCCATTTCTGCAACAGCTTCGTGCATGGGTTAGCGAAACTGTCCAACAGTGATGCTATTTTTGCCAGAGTCTTTGTCTCCCACAACCTGCATTGGGTCGAGGGAACCTGCTAGGACAGAGCAGGCCTTCCAGATGAGCTTGTCTAAAGCTGGTTCCTCTGAGCTATAGATAAGCTGCTGCTCCAACAAACTACACAGTAGAAGATGGCTGATGCCTCTACAGAGGTATTCAAAGGTACTCTGACCCTTCCTGTAAATGTAAATGCTTGTACTTGTACAGCACTTTATCAAGTCCGACGACGCTACAGCCCTTTACACTGAAGTCAGTCATTCACACCCTGACGGCGGTGAGCTATGTTAGTAGCCACAGCTGACCTGAGGCAGAATGACAGAAGTGAGGCTGCCATACATCTGCGCCACAAGGCTCCCTGATCACTGCCAGTAAAGCACATTAGTATTGTGACTCCAGTCCAGTTTATTGTTCAGGTTAATATCCAGGTACTTAAAATGTCTACTATTGCAATGTCAGTTCCCTGGATGTTCACCGGTGTCTGTGTGGTGGGTCTACACCTGCAGAAATCACACATCAGGGCTTTGGTTTTCCCTGCATTGATCAGGATATGGTTCTGTTGGCACCAGTCCACACCTGTGCCCACTGTCTGTATTCTGAGTTGTCCTCAAATGAGAAGAGGCACACTACGGCAGAGTCATATGAAAACTTCTGAAGATGACAACCTGGTGAATTGATGGAGAAGTCTTCAGTGTAGCGAGTGAACAGGAAAGGAATCAAGCAGTTTCCTGCAGTGCCCCATATTGAAGACCAGCCTGTAAGAACACAGACCTGTGTTCTTACATATTATGGACAGCCAGTGAGGTAGTCCAGTATCCACTTAGACAGGTTGTGGTCCATTCCTGACAGCTCCTGGATGGATGGTGTTAAAACCACTGGATAAATCCAATAACCTTATCCTGATACTGCTTCCAGGCTTGTCCAGGTGGGTCAGAGTTTGGTACAGGAGGTGGACGATAGCATCATCCACCCTAATGCCAGGCTCATAGGCGATTTACAGCAGATCCAACAAAAACCTCACAAGCAACATGGTTGACTAACGTCTTGAGTGTCTTCATCAGATGTGAGGTCAATACTACAGGCCACTGGGAAAAAAAAAATAAAATAAAATACTACAGGCCTGTAACTGCTGAGGTCCTTCAAATGTTTGGTCTTCGGAGCTGGTACTAGTCTACCTGTGATGCTCTGGTGTGAAGAAATATATACTGTATTGTGGTTCTTATCAAGAGGGGATTAAAATATATTAGCATTTTACCTTTTTGGTAAGAGTTGTGATAATCTGTAAGAAATGTATCCTTCGTCTGATTGCATGTTCTGACACCTGTATGATGACAATTTGATATCCAAATTGTCCCATTACATCACCAAAAAGCCTTTTCCATTTTCTTTGGAAAATCTTCTGCATAGCTATTAGATTCTTCTCTGGTGCACAGACATAAGTGGATACTTTGTATGCTCTCTCTTGCTCTTTAGGTGATTATTTTTTAATAACTGGAATGTCTGATCTGACAAGTGAAGGACAGCATGATCTCACAGAAATTCACAGAATTGTAACAAACATTCTTATTTGTGCTGGTACCAGTAGTGGCTGGTTGCTCAAAAAAAATACCAGCTTCAAAGTTAAAATCAAGTACATGTGTACAGCTCCTCCTAAAATTGTTTTTTTTTCTGAAATAATCCAGTTATAGGATATGTATGATAAATAATGGGGAAAATGTTCCCCATTAACTGAGGTACCTGGACTTCACTTTGTGTTTTTATAATCAGGAGGATTATTTAACTTTATTCAGCTGTCAGCTTTGGTACACCCATTACATTTTTGGCATATAATCTCTATGGACCTCATTAACTTGCAAGCAATTTCACAGTTCATATAAAGGCATTTTGTTTAATTTCCCTAAACTAAAAAACACCCTGCATGATTACATTGTAAATGTAAAAATAAAAATAAATTCTGAAACAAAACACAAAATATCTACATCCCACTGTCATGATCTATCCAGAGGTCTCATGTATAAAAGGGTGCACAGTTTCAATACTAGAAGTTGGCAGTAGTGAGAAATTTTGAAACTTGCAGTGCACAAAAAAATTCTGATGTGTGGACCGTGCCTATACATTACCATGCACACCTTTCTTTTATTCATCCCAATTTGCAATAATTTTAGTACAGCTGCAGGGGCCACTTGAAATGCCCAGTGCCCACCTACAAATAAATATGCAAAGTAGTATAAATATCCAGAAGGTACCCACTATGTGTCCATGGCAATGGCACCAGTAAGGAAGGGAAAAAAAGAACAGATTAAAAAAATGTGAAATAAAGTAGTAAAATCAGAGGTGGAGGCAAGATGTCAAATTTTATTTGGCATGCATTCCTCTGAAATCAGTAATAAAATGACGCAAATGGAGTACCTGGACTTGGTGGCGAATGCTTTTTTATGGCTGACATAAAAAAGTGGTCTGACAACAAGGTGGATGTCAAAAACAGAGTTTGTTGTTTCCAACAGTACTATTCCAAAGTACCAAGGAATGGTGTGTTAAACTCCACCAACGTATCACTACACGAAGGAGGAAGATGAAGAGAACAAAGGCAGAACAAAGGACAAAGTTGTGGAAGCTGAAAAAGGAAGAACGTTGTGCAGTTTTCAAGTTGGGGGTGCTTTCAGATGACTGGACAACAACAGTTAATGCTATCAGGGAGACAGGTTTAAGAGAGTACTTGTATGTCTTATGGAGGGAAAGCTGATACAAAGACTTTGTGGTGGATTGAGGAAATACAGGAATGTGTTCAGAGAGATGCAATGTAAAGTGAAGGTAAAGATAGTTAAGGCCAAATAAAGGCCATGCAGTGACTTTTATGATAGGTTGGACAGTCAGGAAGGAGAGAAGGTTTTGTGCAGGTTGGTGAAGCGGAGAGACAGAGATGGAGAGGATGTTCAGCAGGTTAGGGACATTAAAGATCGAGATGCTAATTTACTGACAGGGGCAACAAGTGTGATTGGAAGATGGAAGTAGTACTTTGATGAATAGATGAATGAGGATGATGAGAGCGAGCAAAGAGCAGGAGGAGCGGCTATTGTGGATCAGTAAGAAAGAAAGAGTAGAAAAGATAGTAAGGAGGGCACTAACAATGACGAAGAGTGGAAAGGCAGTTGGTCTTGATGATATACTTAAGGAGGTATGGAAATTCCTAAGAGAGACAGAAATAGAGCTTTTGACTGAGCTGTTCAATGAGATCTTAGAGAGCGAGAAGATCCCTGATGAATAGAGGAGAAATGTGCTGGTACCAATTTTCAAGAACGAGGGAGATGTTCAGAGTTGTGGCAACGACAGAGGAATAAAGTTGATGATACATACAATCAAGTTATGGGAAATAGTAGTGGAAGCTAGACTAAGGTCAGAAGTGACATCTGAGCGTCAGTATGATTTCACGGCAAGAAAAGTACTCCAGATATAGTATTTCCTTGCTCGTGGAGAAGTACAGAGAGGGTAAAATGGAGCTGCATTATGTTTTTTTTAATCTAGAGAAGGCATATGACATGGTGCCAGGAGAGGCACTGTGGTATTGTATTAGGAACTCTGGAGTGGCAGTGAAGTATGTTAGAGCGATGCAGGACATATATGAGAGCTGTAAGACGTTAGGGTGATCAGGCTTTTGCAGTTGCTGTCCCGAGACCCTGAAACAAGTTACCCCCGGATATTCGCACTGTTACTGATATCGCTGTTTTTAGATCCAAACTCAAGACATATCTGTTCAGACTGGCTTTTAATACGTAGCAGTGGTGTGACAATTTCATTCTCTTGTTTCTTTGTAACCTTTTTGATTTAGTTGTTTTCTATGTTCTCTCTTTCTATTGTATGTTGTGATTTTACTCATTTTGTTAAGCATTTTGGACACCTGCTGGTTGTTGTAAAGTGCTATATAAACACATTTTTGATTGATTGATTGATTGATTGATTAATTGACTGTAAGACGTTGGTGAGGTGTGCTGTAGGTGTAACAGAGGTGGAAGTGGGACTGCATCAAGAATTGACTCAGAGCCCCTTCTTGTTTGCTGTGGAGATGGATAAGTTGACAGATGAGGTTAGACAGGAATCTCCATGTTTACAGGCAGAGGAACATCTAGAGAGGTGAAGGTTTGTCCTGGAAAGGAGAGGAATTAAGGTTAGCCATGTGACTTGCACTTGTATAGCATTTTATCAAGTCCAACGACCTCAAAGCGCTTCACACACAATCACAGCCTGACGGTGGTGAGCTATGTTAGTTGCCACACCTGCCCTGGGGCAGACTGACAGAAACGAGGCTCCCATACACACGTGCCACCGATAGCAAGACAGAATACATATGTGTGAATAAGAGGAACCCAAGAGGAGCCATAAGACTACAGGGAGCAGAGATAAATAAGGTGAAGGATTTTATGTATTTGGGGTACAAGAGGTGAAGAAATGTGTCTAAGCAGAATAAAACGGGTGGAGAAAAGTGTCAGGAGTGTTGTGTGATGAGTATCAGCAAGAGTGAAAGAAAAGATGATTAAGTTGGTAGTGAGACCTGCAATGTTGGATGGATTAGAGACAGTGGCACTGAGGAAGAGACAGGGGGCAGAGCTAGAGTAGATATTGAGTACATTGGGAAAAATGATGCTGAAGCAGGAACTGTCAGGAGGCCTAGAGGAAGACCAAAGAGATTTATAGATGGAGGAAAAGAGGACATAAAGGTAGTTTGTGTAAGAAAGAAGATGCAGAAGATGGTGTTAGTTGGAGACAGTTAATTTGCTGTGGCAACCCCTGAAAGGGGAAAGCCAAAAGAAGAAGAATATCAAGATTTATGTGATTTTTATTTTATGTAGAGCAACACAAAGTAGTGCTTAATTGTGATGTAAAAAGAGAAGACAGCATAGTTTCTTTTAGACATACAAATCTGACATTTGTGATGTGGATGTGTAATCAGGCCCTTCAAACAATGCTTTCACTACACTTACAGCTGCAGGTCTTTTGAGGTATACCTCTAACAGCTCTTCACATACAGTATACATTTTTTGCCAGTACTTTGAAAAATAGCTTAAGCTCATTTGAACTGGAGGAAAAGCTTAGTAAACTACAATCTTCTCATTTTACCACGTTCTTAATTTATTTAGGTCCTGCCTTTGACTGGGCCATTCTAACATAAATCTGCATTGATCTAAATCATTCTATTGTAGTTTTTGCTATATGTTTGAGGTTTCTGTGTGTGTCAGAGGTCGTCTTCTACTGCTAAGAGGTCATCGTTCAACATTTCCCTGTAGTTATTTCTATCCATTTTTCCATCCACTGTGACCTGCATCGCCCCAACATGACGCTTCCACAATCTTAGGAATGAGTGTTGAGGGAGAGTTTACCATGTGGAAGATGGTGAACATGTTGACCCAATGAGAATTATTTACATTGTCTCTGACATGCAAATGTGTATTTGCACACATCAGTTTCTCAGGGAATGTCTTCTTTAATATGTGCAAATTGCACAGTTCTCAAACTTGAAGATCTAAATTTATTGCACAGCATTTTGCTGTGTGCAAAATACTGTTCACACGACAGAGCATTTGTGTGATACTCTAATGCAACTGTACAGTAATCTATATGGCCTGTAAAGAGTGCTATCTGACTTTGTGAAATGAAAATTAGTCTATTAGCTGCTAAGGATTATTTGCACGTTTTAAGCCTCTCAGAGTTTTGTTGGACTGTACAAACAACTAATTATATATATTTTTTTAAAAGGATGGAAAGTTTATATCTTATGTCTGTGTGTTACGTATAATTTTTTTTGCATTCTGAGCTAGTTTCTGTCTCATCAGAAATGTCATTATGGTAACACATAATGACAATAAAGCTTCTTGATCATTCTTCATTTTTTACTGTTCTACCCATTGCAAGAAATGCTTTTCAAATCCTCTGCTGGTGATTTATTGGTACAAATCACTTTTAAGTTGTCTGAGTCACATAATGGTAAAGAATGTGTTGCCTTGTGTTGGTCCGTCCCAGTTTGTAACAGAACAGTTGTAGCTTTGATGTGACAAAAAGTATAACACCAGTTGTACAACTGCTTTTGCGTAATGCTTTTTTCATTTGATGCTCTTTCCAAGCACTGCTTGCCTAATATGATCAAAGTGAGCCAGCTGCTGCTTGGCTTGAGACATGAAAACAATGTCACCTAAACGTCAATTATTGCCTTTACTGTGGTGGACAAATAGCTATTCCCTTTGTTGTGGACACACTGATTTCCCCTTGAAATGTTGTGGAAAAGATCTGATCACACTCGTGCAAACCTCTGCATTAATCCTATATTGAGTTACGTTAAAAGGGTTTATTGGAAAGGTTCAATGCAGAGACACACCAGGAGTTGCTGACAGAACCAGATTTAAACTGATGCAGGTGGAACCAGATTTAGCACACAAGACCTGCAAACACCACGGCAGCAGAGCACAAGCGGTGAGACAGTCCGGCAGTGAGTGGGTGAGTGAGGCAGGTATATGAAGGCTGTGGAACAGGTGAGCAGAGTCAGAGCTGATTAGTGGCAGCAGGTGGAACCAGTCTGGGCTGATGACTGGAGACTGAGCTGATTGGATAGTGGCAGGTGACGGGCTGAAACTTCAGGTCCAAAACAAACCACCAAAACCTAAATCATGACAATCATTTGCAGGCACAATCCTTTGACAGCATTTGCACTATATTTAGACATGTTTGAACTGTTGTATTATATGCTGAGACGTAATGCCCATTTTAGGTTGTTGCCGTGTGGTTTGGCATTTAGATTTTTGCGATTGTTTTAATACTGTATGTGTTAAATTAGTTAAAATATTGTAGATTATATCAAACATAATTCAAAACACACAACTTTTGTGCTTGGATCCACACTCAAATAGTAATCCTAACCCATATGTTCACTGTACAACTAAATATAATGACTAAAATATAATTACTTTACCCAAGTCTGATTATTTAAATGGCCATAGAACAAATCAATGCCGATCTCTAAAGTCAAAAACGAAATAAACATAAAAGTACATAATACTTAAGTACTATGTGGTCTGATTTTCTGTGGCCCCAATAATGTTGCAAAAAATAAATAAAACAACTATGTATTTGAACAGAGCCCAAGTAACCAGAATTCATAACTCTACCTTTTGGCAAGTGTGTTTGACAATGTAGTGTACACATTTTTACATCATGTCATTTGTATTGCATACACATTTGTAAGTCTGTGATTAAGCTTGCTGCTCTTCAACTGGGTTAGATTTCCATATGCAGAGAGACATGGTTAGAAATTTAAATGAAACACATCAATATAATATTAGAACATATCAGCCAGCACATTTGGCTGATACGTTGCATGCAGCAACTAACCTGCTGAGTTACGGACATGGGACCTCCCTTTGTGCCACGCAGCCGTGTCTTGGTAGTAAAAGAAGGAAACATATATGAATCTCATTTTTCATATTTTGAAAAATAAAGGTTTAAGTCATTACCCTGCTCTATAGTCTTGAATGCAGCTGTTTGAAGTTACAGCCACTAGAACTGGGAGAAAAACAGTTCTCCCTCTTCTCAAGGCCAGACCCTGGTTCCCCCCACTCAGTAAATTTGTCATTTGTTTCAGTTATTCCCCTACCAGGATATATACCTTTGGATTCCCTTAGTTCACTTTGAAATCATCCCGTTACCCATTTCATGTTTGGCAGTTGTGTTTTCCATGCTTTTTATTTCCTTTTTTAGTATCCCCAGTTCATCTAAGTTTGTTCAATATTGTATTATCTTGAACCGGTGACAACCGCGTCAAGGACTGGCCTCTATACATGGGTCACAATGATCTGCCCCTAAGCAACCTCCGTACCCCTAATATTCACTTTAGCATGTTCTTGCCCGTCTGTTGTGAGTGTTTGAGTCCTCTTCCACAGCATTTGGGTTAAAACAATTTCTTTAAAATGCCATCCAGGCAACATTTTATTCTGTTAAGGACTGTGGGATCACAGAAGCTGTAGCTGCAGAAAGCAGCTAGACCGGGAAATAGCACTCATAGACACCAAGGACTTCACAGCTGTGGCATGGATAAACAAATGGACAGTTATCTCGCAGCAGAATGGACAAATGGATATCCATAGAGCCAGACCATTTCACAGTCTAACAGTGACCCATATCCCAAAGATTCCTTCCCAACATGGGACGGCTCAACCAATCCTGGAGCAGGTCAGTACGGGCTGAACCTCCCCCATCCGTGGTTTGTTCAAGTAAAGCCCAATATGCATCAAATAGGACCAGACACAGTTCATATTAAAAACTCTCAGTTTTTGAGGTACAACACATTTTGTCACTGAATGTACAGGATACTTGTACCTATAACCCAAAGTAACCAATGACCTACTGATTAGGAATGTTTGATCACCATCCCTTTAACAGAGGGTGAGCGGGAGGGAAAGCAGACAGAAAGGTGACTTACTTTGGGTGAGAGCAGGGAAGAACAGATTGTGTCAGGCAATTATTATAAAGGAAAAATTACACATTTTTTTGTTACAGATAATTAAAACAGATCAAAAGAAGAAAAGGAATTTATTGCCAACTGAATTTGTGCATTGTTGCACTGGCGTCACTATGCCTGTATTTCAGTTGACTTTCGGAAGATAATTGGCTGTTTTCAGGGGCAGGAGTTATTGAATTGATTAGTGAAGGTAAGGGAGGAAGGTTAAAGAATGGGTAGCCAAATTAAGCGAATTGGTCATTTTTGTTGGCATGTTGTAATTTTTGTTTGTATAAAACCAGTCCCAGTGGGCAGTCAGCAAGTTAGAACCTGAGAACATAATTTTATTCAAATAAACTAAAGCTTCACAATACATTTTAAAAAATGATATGGTTTACTCTACTCTGTAATACAGAATACAGCCCACAGCATATAGTTAATAAATTCACATTTATTCATTGCACATTTAGTAGGGATTGTACTTCTACAAAATAATGTGAACATGTTTACTTTCAAATCAGATGACGCAAATCTGTATGCAAACGAAAATCCATCCATGTGATTAAGATAAGCTAATTTGGATGTTTTTGAAAAACAAGTTAAAATAGCAAGTCAAGATGGCAAAAGGCTCAATCACAAACACATACACAGACATACACAAATGTCTCCCATTTGGAAAGCTGTGTTTATACCCTGTCAGGTGCTGGAAGTAAGCAGCATGCATTTAATCTACTCCTGAGAGGGTTTTATCACAGATCTGCAGTTGCTGCAGAAGAAAGGGAACATTTGATTGCATAGAGGGAGAACTGTCTTGTCGGATATGATAATCCCTTTGATTCAAGTTGGATTAGTTGTCAGAGTTCTAGTAACTGCACAGTGGGAGTTTGGTTTTAACCAGCCAAATCTGCTATTACATCAGCTATGTGCGCATTCTTTTCATGTCCGTGTTGAGTTTGACTTAATGACACTGGTGTGGTCTAATGAAAGGTATCAATTTTTTAAAACTGCTGAAATCCTTGCTATATATTGCAAGTTGTGCGTTGTGTTTTAGTATAAGGCCTGACATATTTATGCAGTAGCTACTCTGTTTTAAAGTTAACATCTGCTGGTGATGTTATATTTTTTCCATGTTACAAAACTATTTAAAGGAGTTTTCTCAAGAAATCATATTACAGACCAACAGAAAATAGCTTTGGAGTGAAACAGAAATGATATGTGGTACATATAATCTTTTTTTTTAGATAATAGCTTGACAAGTTGTACCTTGAAAGGTTGTCAAAGCATCTTTCTCAGCTACAATTATTTTTGGCATATTTCTCTACTAGCTTTGCACATCTAGAGATGACATTTTCATCTCCTTTTTGCATATAAGCAAAAGTTCAGACAGAATCAATGGAGAGTATTTGTGAACATTAAATTGCACACCATCACACAGACCCTCAATTGGCTTTAGATTTGGACTTTGACTAGACCACTCTGCGTTATGTATGTTACGTTAGAACTTTCGAAGTGAATTTATAAAGAGATAACATATTACCAATTATTTGACTTCTGATGACGGTTTTCTCCACTGGATTATATTTAACGGTTTAACAATGCTAAATAAAATCCATTGGGCTGGATGCATATGAGGTGCCATACTCTTCAGATTAGTTTTTTTAATGTTTGTTTGTTTTTTTGGATTTTTTTTTTTTAAACAATATTTTATTTCCCCTCCACTTCACAATTGTGTGAAATGTTCTATCATATGTAATTCCCACAACATATGGAAGCATAGCAAAATGTGGAGAAAAATATTTTTGAAAGGCGTATGTTGACCACCCTAACAAATAGTTCTGGTGTCCCTCATCTTTTCCATGTCTAAGGCACATGTCCACCTTTTGTGCATCATCAATGTTTTTAGTAATGCGGCCTTCTTAGCCAGGTCTCTCTTGTAAAAGAGATAATTTATCTCAGTGTGACTAACCTGGTTACATATACACTAAATAAAATAAATGTTGACTGTGCTAAATCAAAGTAACTGCAGGGGATCCTCTAATTCTTAGCATTGATTAATATAAACCAGGGTACCCAGGTCCAGTACCGGGGAACTGCTATCCTGCAACTTTTAGATGCATCTTTTCTTCAACACAGTTGAATCCAGAGAATGGCTCCTTGCCAGTCCTCTGCAGAGCCAAATGACATGCTGATGATCGAATTCAACTATTTAATTCTGCTTTATTGAAAAGGGGTGCATCAAGTTGCAGAATAGTATCTCTTGACAACTGGGGTCCGTTCTTCGTACGTTGCTTAAAACATCCAAGATCAAATGACACATCCAAGATGATTTCATCCGGCTAATCATGATTCGGCTAATTGGGTTCTTCGAACACACCTGTTGTTTAGGATTAGTATCGCTGGATTGAGTTATCTGAGACAACTGCGCGTTCATGCGTTTGTTTAAAAGGGGAAATGTATCGATAGTAGAAACATTGATCAGCAACGCTGCTATTGGCTGTTCAGCATGGCCAAAGAACGCCCACAGTTTTTCTCCCAAGCAGAACAAGAGCTTGGAAGGTTATGCCGAATTTGAGTCATTAATTAAAACACCTCAAAATCTGTTAAAGCCAGGAGAGAGGGCTGGCAAAAAGCAGCAGACAAATTAATGCGTAAATACTGTCCATGGTAGATGTTTCTATCACTTTCTACAGTATGAATTTTTGCATTTTAATAATCTCATATTTACTTTGTTCTTTTATGTCAGAGCCTCCACGGGACCCACTAGAACATGGGGACAAGTAAAAGTGAAATACAAGAATATTCTACAAAATGGTAGCCTTTAATTATTATACTTTATTTTAAAAAAGCACTTGTTATGTCAAGAGATCCAAATTTCAGTGTCATTCCTTAGACACGGGAAGTAAAGGACATGTGCAAACTGGGAATTTTAACAAAAAAAATCTTTATCCATAAAAAATGAAAATTTTCCTTTTCCAAGTCATCCACAGTTTACACGGCAAAACTGTATTGCTCCGTGGCTAGATAATCCATCCATAGTTTTTTCTAATACAATATACGGCTCGACAGGAAGCAAGCCTTTCAAAGTAAACTAAACTTCACAATAAAATGGCCCGAACAAATCTTCTTACTGAATAGGATAAAAATAAAAAGCAAACCATCATACAAATAACTTAAATATTTTAGATTTATGGCTCCAACACCACTTTTTCCTCTTTAAAAGCCACTGTTAAATGTCTGTTTATAACAGCCACCAAGAAAATCTCTCTACTGTCGCGCTGCACTCAAGGATCCTGTCTATTGCGCAATACGCGATTAATTCGAAAAACTCTGCAAATTATTCTTGCACCTTCCGCAACAGGTTGCAGTCGTAAAAATGGACAAGACATGGCTACGGCAGACTTCCCTATCTCCTCCGCTTATACAGCCGTGATCTAATCTTGTTTACATTAAATAAACCTGCTCTCGAGCAGGCTTAAGCTGGCGCACATGTTGCTATGACAACAACTGCAGGATGTCTTTCGAAGAACCAAACGATCCAAGATCATGCCAAATCGTCAACAATGAAATCCTGCTAACTGAGTTAGCGACGTACGAAGAACGGACCCCTGGACTGGAGCAACCCTGGTATATAGACAATGCATTATGTCAAAAGCCATAATAATCTCTGAATTACTCGTCAGCTGTGCCAGGTCAGTTTTGATGTGTCCAACCTGCAGCAGAGTTTAGAATACACCAAATGTAGAGCTTAAATATTCATTAACACCATCTTGCCTGAAAATCAATCTATAATAGTGTCAGTCTCTTGGACCGCAATGCATATTAGTGTGTGTGTACTTGTTGATGCTGCTGAGTGAGAACCACTTTTCGTATTTTACCGGCAAAGTGAGGATCTCTCTCGCCCTCATGTATGATTGGGGTAACTTAAACCTGTAGTCTCCAACCTCCAACTCTTGCCTTTATTATCTATCTTCTGTATTGAAACCCTTGTATGGCGTTAAGGTCTGTGGAACTCGTTTTCTGTTTTTATTAAATGTTTCTCTGTTGCTGAATTTAAGTCAATAGGTAATTAACAGGTTTCTGTAAAATCAATGGCATGTTCAGAAGGTCAGCTAATCATTTAAATTGTCATGAATCAGAGGCAGGGGACCCAGAATTCAGCCAGACCAGCAGAGGTTCGGTAAAAGAATATTTATTAACAAAATCCAAAAACCAAAAGGGCAGAGAAACAAACAGTCCAGTTGGGCAGGCAGGGCAGGAACAGACAAAAACAGGATGGCTCAGATCACTGGAGACAAAGGGTAAAAAAAATCCAAACGCAAACCAACAAACAGAAACTTGCAGGAGGAGACTCACCCATACTCAAACAGACGACCTGGCACTGATGTCTGGTCTTGACTGTTTATATGGAGGAGGAAGCAGGTGAAACCGGTCAGAGATGATTGCAACAGGGGTGGAGTAAGGCAGGTGTGCAGAGTGGGTAATTAGACCAGACATCAGTGCAGAGGATCAAAACAAGAAATGAATTCAAACCAAAGCTAAAAAGCTGACAGGACAAGTGAACAGAAACTACACCAAACTTACTAAGAAACAAAATCATTCTAAAGAAAAAACCTAAAACAGAAAATAAAGCTTAGACTAAAACAGATGACAAAACCGGATAAACTAACAGTAAATAAAAACCCAGACAGGACAAAAACTCAAAGCAAGCAGAGAACCTAAAGCAGGAGAGTAAAATGACTCAAAAATAAAACCAGAACAGAAACCAGAATATTACATAAATCTGACATCCTGGAACAAGGACATGGCTCAAAACTGTGCTATGAGGAGTTTAGTTTGGTACCACTTCCTTGGGAAATTCAGCTCTTAACTTAAAAAAAAAAAAAAAATGCTTACACGATTTCTAATTCAAACTGAACCTTATCCTGGTGTAATTGTTAAACATGAGGTATAAATTCATGCTTTTTTTTAAGTTCTTTACATTTCAAAGCTTTTGCTTACAATTAGGAACTACAACTCTTTAGTACTTGACATGTTAGGAGAGAGTAGTATTTTCACATTACCAGACAGGACACACAAAAAAGGAGAGAGTAGTATTTTCTTTCTGATAACTAAGCAGTCATTCAAAACTAATTAATAATAAAAACGATTCCAAAGATTTTAGTATTTAGCCTCTCTTTATTATACTACCGATCTGATGATGACACAACTAATACAGGTGATATACAATGATGGTGTCAATGAAATGCAAAACTATGAAAAAAGCATCTGCCTTCACAAACCTCTTGTTCAGAGTCTAAACTGAGAACAAAAACAGTGCACATTTTCTGAGATGACAGAATATAGGTTTACAAAAGTAGGTTTTAAGAATAAACTTGCTTCCTAAAAAAACTTGCTGGTAAACGAGATGCTTTGCTTTTAACTCTGTCTGCCTGTGCATGTGGACATGAAGCTAAATCTGAGAGGGTGTTGCATGTGTGTCCACCATTAGCCGGGTAGAGAGTGTCCTTCGTAATCTGCTTTCTCCTAATTAAAAGCCTGTGACTAAAAGGACCAGCACT
The DNA here is from genome assembly GCA_037039145.1 of Fundulus diaphanus. NCBI lineage: Eukaryota > Metazoa > Chordata > Actinopteri > Cyprinodontiformes > Fundulidae > Fundulus > Fundulus diaphanus. The sequence continues at coordinate 30,550,809 of CM073124.1, forward strand.
GGAGCTGTCTGCCAGGGAAATAAAAAAAACGGGAGATTATTAGGGGACAGAGGAAAGACGGGAGGTGGCAAGAAGCAATGAAGAGGAAAGGATAAAAGACGTAGAGGACAGAACGTTGCGAAATGGAGGCGGGAGAAGGAGGAAAGGAATGTTCAGAAGTAGAGAGATGGTGAGAGTCGCAACAGAAACAGAGCACTGGATGCATACAGAGACAAAATAGATGATGAGTAAAGTAGAGAGACAGTAACCGGAGGGTAAGTACATGCCGGGAACATAAAGTTGCATCAAGACAAATCCTTATTAGGCTCTAGCATATATTCCACATAAGATCTTAGTCATGTCTTTATCTCTGTTTGCTTATGCTTTGGTACAGCTATATAACTGCTAAAGTCAGCAAGTTTTTGTTTATCAAATAGAAATAAAAGGCAGACTGACAGATTGCTAACAAATCCTTTCAGCAAACATCCAGGTGACAAGATATTAGTAATACCCCCATCTCACTATTGCATACAGCATCTGCCTTCAGTTTTACTGTCTCATTATGCCAATAACACTCCCCGCTTTTCTGTACTTTTGATGCTGTGACATACATCATTTAATAACTATCTAGTCCAGATTGCCACAGATTTTTTGGATTTATGAAATAAATTAGCAACATAAATATCACAACTTGTCATACAGTAATATACAGTATCATACATGTTCTTGTTGTTCTAAGTAAATATATTTACGGTTGGTATGAAATTCACTAAAGTCATTGATGAAATCCTTTGTAATCAACACATAACATTTTAAAAATAAATCCATAAATTAGGGGATATGAAATAAAGGTATAATGGGATTAAATATTAAACATGTGAAGAAAATAAGGTGCAAATGACATAGAGGATCCATGGCGACATAAACTTACTTTAGGGATGTTGAATGTCACCTCACTGATGGGAAAGGAGCTGGAGCTGTTATTTGAGGTTGAATGATACCAGCTAGAAATAGTTGGACAAACAGATAATAGCTTGGGTTCTAGAACCCAGCTTCTGAATAGGGGCTGGACTCTCTCCTGCTTCGGAGTAGCTCAGCATGAGAGGTGTCGGGCAGGAGTGGTGATATTCACAAGCCCCCGGCTGAGCACCTTGATTTTGGATTTTTTCCTAGTGAGTTCAAGTTGCAAAAAGGAAGGTTCTGACTGCTGCCTGCGGTCATGGACCAAACAAGAGTTAAGATTACCCAGCCTTCCTTGGGTCTCTGGATGGTGTTCTGGAAGGGGTGCCATCTGGGAATTCAGCTGTGCTCCTGGGGGACTTCAATGCCCATGTGGGCAATCATGTCGTTACCTGGAGTTGTGTGATCAGGAGGAATTAGAATGGGAACGGATCATGTTCAGGACCTCCATTGCTGATGCAACTTTCAGGAGCTGTGGACTGAAGGTTGTTGGTGCTTGCCGTGGTGGCAGCCAGAGGACCCACTGGTGGACACCAGTAGTAAAGGAGGATTTTAGGGCTTGGTTGTCCTACAGGACTCCTGAAGCAGCTGACACGAACTGGGCAGTCAGAAGGACTGCAGCTTCTGTGGTTGTGGAAGCTAAAACTCGGACATGGGAGGAATTCTGAGAGACTATTACCCCGTTTACACTACCCTTTTTTAACCGTGCCGAGACCAGTCCGAGCTCGGTAACTGAGATATCTTTCGAGTGTAAATGGATCGCAAACTGAACTGGACCGTGCCAGACACAACCGGATCGCTCTAAATCTAGACCAGTTCGATGAGTGGGCTCGGCCCGGTTCTTCCCTGGTTCGGTTCTCTGATAACATAGAGCACATGAGCAGACCGCGTCATCTCCTTACAGTCAGCTGACTAGTTTTGCAATTTCAGACATTCATAAAAATACTAGCTTCCTTACCGTGCCACACGGTTTCCAGTGATGATTCTGCTTAGCAGTGTGATGAACCTCAACGTCTGTCGTTGTTTCCTGCGTCTGTAAGCTCTGATTAGACGTTCGTTTGTCTTATCCACGTCCCAAAAGCCGACTCCGTCAAGTAAATTCACCAAATGTTGCCTTCTTCACCTGACTCTCCGCAAAAAGCAATTATAACCAAGCATAACTGCCTGAATGTTACGGGCGCTGCCATTTTGATTTGCTTGAGTCCCTCCTTAAATCCTAGAGAGCAGTAATACCGTAAAACGTCACTAGGAGGCGAGGAACCGAGATAGCGTGATGTGTAAACGGTCGTCAGAACGCTCGGCTTGGTTAACTGATCCAAGCTCGATCCGAGCTCGGCATGGATCGGTTTAACAAGGGTAGTGTAAATGGGGCTTAAGGAGAGAGACTTTTGATTGGCCTCAAAGAAGTTCTGGAAAACTGTTCAGGATCTCAGAAAAGGGAAACAGGGACGTTCTCAAGCTGTGTATGCTGCGAAAAAGCAATTCCATCACCGTGACAGAGGTCACTGAGATAATTAAAAGGCTACCCATCAGCAGGGTGCTAGGTGTGGATGAGATTTGGCCTCAGTTTCTGAGGGATTTGCACACTGTAGGGCTGTCATGGCAGGCAGGGGTGGTGGTCCCAATTTTTATGAAAGGGGGCCGGAGAGTATTTTCTAATTATCAAGGGATCACACTTCTCTGCCTCCCTGGGGAAGTTTACTCTGTGGTGTTGGAGAGGAGGCTCCGACTGATTGTTGAACATTAATTCCTGAGCCCATATTCACAGAGATTCTTAGTCCTCTCAGAGAGCTTCTATCTTAGCCTAATAAAAGAGTTATTCTGTCATGATCTTTGGGTGTTTGTGTTAATTTTATATTCCAGGATCCTGGCATCTTTAATTATTATCCATCAGCCAGAGCCAGCATTAATTAGTAAATCCCACTCTCCTGTGTTGTAGGCAATTTCCGTTTATTCCCTGTTTAATTTAATTTCGGTTTTGGTTCAGTACTGGTCACGTCATCTGTTTTCCTAACCCTAACCCAAGGAGACCACAGTGAGGAGGTGTGGTTGACGCCGTTGCTAGGTGTGACACTGTCTTCTTGTCACGAAATCTGTCACGAATTCAGAGACAGAGGACCCAGTATTCAGGCTGGACAAGCAGATGAGTGAAAAAACAGGTTTAATGGAGGCGATCTTGACAATACAGGGAAAGGCAGGCTCAATGGTCAGTATGGCAGTCCAAAAACCGGTACACAAAAAGCAGTCCAAAAACAGGCAGGAGTACAGACAGGGATAAGGCAAGCTCAGATAATCCTAAGGCAGATTCGGGTCGGTAAAACGGGTAAGCAGTCAGACAGGGCAGGAAAATCAGGTTCAGGATACAGGCTGGCTCAGATGTCAAAAAAGATGCAATTGGGTAACGTCGACAGAAAGACACAAAGGGACTGCTGGACAAAACTCACCAAGGGCTCGTAAAGACAATGATCTGGCAGAGTGCAGGAGACAGAGGCAGATATAAGTAGGGGAGTGAGCAGGTGAACAGAGTGAAACTAATTACAAGAATGGGTGGAGCTGATCAGGGGAGACAAAATGGCTGAAACTAAACTGAAGCTGATTGGATGGTAACTGGTGAAGGGGAGTGAGAGGAAGACAAAAGATTGCTGGCAGGTGAACTGAATAAGGGCTGGTGACAGAAGTGAACAGAGCAGGCCAGAAGAAACTGATAACAGGAAACAAAGTACAAAATCAAACCACATTAAAACCCAAACTATTCCATTAACCAAAACTAGTACAGAACCTAAACCCAAGACAGAATCGATTACACAAAAGAATCACTAAACCAAAACAGAACTTAAACTAATCCAGAACCAAAATCACCATAAAGACCAAACGGAACATAAGCAAATAATAAAAACCCAAATCATGACACTTCTAAGAGCTGTGATTAATTCATAGTACAAGAAACAAACAACAACAAAAACACACACACAGAAATGCGCTCCTAGTAATCAATGGAGATAAATTAACCGATTAGACTGGATTAAAAAATGTGGTACATGATGATGAAACTTTCCTAAATTAAATAATTGTCACACAGCATCAAAATGTTTGAACATACCTTATTTACATCCTCATCATTATTTTGATTTGCTTGTTAAGTTTATTTGCCATATTGGTTAGTACTTCATTTATTTGATATTAACGTTCACTCACTTGTCAGCATTTTACAGGGATTGCCTACTTGTATGAAGTGGTTGTATTTGTCAAAACGACCAACATAAAATGGAGAAATATCGTTATAAAAAAACGAACTGGACAGAGGAGCAGTGCCTCTGTACACACAGCTCTGGGAGGAGAATAGAGGAGTGTTGGATCCTGGATAATGGCGCAAATAGGCAGACTTTGAAGCGTATTTTCGCAGATCAATGCATCTTTTTCTATGCATGTCTTGTTGCTTTTACGCACCAGCCTGAAAAGTGAGAAGAGCGCCATGCATCAATCAATATCCAGAGAGGTGATGGCATTGCACAAGGAAACTTCTAGATAACCATTTAGGCTATGGATACTGACGTCATCATGTTCAATACAAACAATACTCATTTCCATCTTGTCTAGAGTGTGTGTATGTATATGTTTTTCTGTGACATTTTTCCAGTTCTTGTAAAACGTTTATTATTCAGAGCATTTTCTGTAAATAATATAAAAACATCATCCTCTGTACTATCTTTACTATATTCTTAGTACATTTCTCCTCATTTTATTCTGATTATTCAATAATATTCTATTATTCATTTATCCTTAGTAAAATTACATTACCACAGCCGCACCTTTAAGCTATCGGGTTGCTGAAACTAATTAATTTCTACCTATGGGGATGATTACATTTATCTTACCTATTAATAATTGTATGATTGTTTATTAAGAAGTTTATGTGATCATTTCCTCAACTGTTTAGGTGATTGATCAGCCAAAATAACTCTGTTTCTGCCATCTTCCCTACCGGTTATGAAGCGTCCGTCAGTTTGATTTAACCTTCCGTATATATATAGCAAAATATGAAAAAATAAATATACCACCGAATTTTTTTAAAAAAAATTCACATTTAAGAGAAAATCGTTAAAGATTCTGATAACTTTTCATGCGCCCTCCAACCCGGAAGTGGTGACGTCATGTCGTGAGCGTTCATCTCAACATGGCGGATTACTGCACTTCGACGACAAGAAGTCTGAAAGTGAAATTTCGATTTCAACCGAGCGATTCCTACCAGGTGACGATTCTGATGTGTCGGAGGAAGAATGTTTGTTTCTCGAGCCTCACATGTTCGACCCAGACGTTTCAGATGAAGAGAAGGCAGCGGACGAACTACAGCCTTCCGAGTCGGACAAGGAGTGGAGATTGGACGTCGGGAGATTAGATGAATGGTAGGACACGTTTTTTCTTTTAACTACGCAGTTCAAATATTTATTCGTATGTTGACATCATTTTATTTTAGGCACCATAGATATTTAATGGATAAAATGCCGGTGTTGTGCGAAATTCAGTTCCCCTGTGAAAATCTGTTTTCCCCCCTCCCTTTGTCGGGAGCGCGCCTTGCAGCCGTTTTCACGGCTCGTATAATTTATTTTTCGGTAAAACAACGCATATAATCGTGTCAAGGTTGTAACCTTCAGTTTAATCGGCAGCTGTTTACAAAATTATAAAATAAAAATAAATAAACGAGGTCTTCTTGCGCTGTTTTGTGTTATTTTAAACGCCAAGATAATCGGTCTTTTTCCAACTTTTGTCACTTTTACTGAGCCGACGTGAGAAGCGAATTTCTCCACTGTTAAATCAGTAACGTCTATCTTATCTTAAATGAAGAGATGAGGACAAAATGTATCACTACAATGAATGAGCATGTATTCACAGCTAAAAATGAATTTATGCCATGGCCTAGTTAGGCCCAATGATGAGGTGCTACTTATGATAAAGAATCACTTGACAACAATTTATAAACAGTATCGGTACATATAATAATATTTAGCCTACCTACATACTAGCATAACAAAAGTCAAAAATAATAATATATCAAAAATATACACTGAGTAATATTGAGGCCTAAAGATTTCCTTATTGTAAATCCATTTCCAACTTACCATAAATGCATTAATAGTGAATTTAGCAAATCAGTTATGGTGTGTAATTCATATACAAATATACAATTAATCAATCTTATTTTTTAGGTGTTCCTGTTCTCACTGCCAAATATGGATTCTGTGAGAGAGTGCATCTGTTGCCAGGAAATCGGCTTGGTTGTTGCTAAGATGGAAGAAGCCAGAGAGGAGATGGATGGAGAAATCCCTGGCTGTATCACAGACCATCCTGGCATGGAAGCGGTGTGTCTAAATGTTTGGGCATTGCAGGTTGCTTGGTCCCAATACAAGCAACAGCATAGGCATATAGCCTATAGACAATTTTTGAGATGGTGTTGGGACTATTTAGGCAAAGATACCAGGGCTGTGATACCCTCGTGTGCAGTCAGCTGTATAAGGGCCCACTTCCCACCCCCAGGACATGAAGATGATTTTACCTTTAGAGGTCACCTGTTGGCAGTTAAAAAAAATACCCAAGCTGAAAGAATAAAATATAAAACATGCATCTAAACAAAATTGTTGTGGTTATTATGTAATATAAGCAATTACTAATAAAATGATTTCATGGTCTTTTTGAAAATCGACTGAATGAGAGATTGATGGCATCATCTTTTGTTGGTTTCACAAATGAACTTGTCAGTGATGGGGGCTCTGATGCTGCATCAATCTGGTTAGTTTTTTATTTTCTCCAGCTCTGCTAGCAGCGACTCGAAACAGTCGTCTACATAGTCTGAAACAAAAAGCAGCAGTGAGTAAAATTTCTCATAACATTTTTTTGATTGCTGGGGTGCATTTACACACAAATAAACAGATACAGGAAAGTAAAAGACAACACACATGTAGATATACATACATGAAAATAAAAAGACAAAGAGTGAAGCAACTAGGATAGCAGTGGTGATTCCTGACAAAGATTATTTAAAAAAGAACATCTAATTATCTCAGTATATATGCAGTAGAATTATGTGCTATATTATTAGCTTGAGAATGGGTGGAGGATACTAATATAAATAAAATAATTTGTAGTGATTATCTGCATTGAGTATTCAAAATGGATGTACAAATAATCATCAAAATATATTATATGAGGTTATGGCTGTTCATCATAGAATATGTGAACAAAATAAATATTTTATTTTGGACTCCTGCTCATGTAGGTTTTTTGGGTAATGAAAGAGCAGATAGGTTGGCTAAGGAGGCTATTAAAAAAGAATGTATTGATTTGCCAGTAAAGTTATCCAAATCTGAAGGCAAAAGTATAGTTTGGAGAGAAAGCAAGAAGATATGGAAAGGTAGATAATTAAATAAATGGAAGGCACTTATATAGGATACAAAATACAGTTGATGTAGTAAGGATTAGAGGAATAAACAGGAGGGAGGAAATAATTATAAATAGAATAAGAACGGTCACAGGAAACATCTTACTGGTTTTTGTAGTTGGTGTCATGATGTGGAAACAATAGAACATGTTTTTATTAATTGTAGAAGATATGTAAATCAAAGATTATTAAAAACGGAATTAGGTTTTAATAGGAATTTAAATTTGAGAATGTGGTTTATAAGCTAAATAGTATTTAGGGGAAAAAGAAGATTTTTAGGTTTAAAAAAAATACTGGGATCATAGAATTTGAGAAATAGATATTAGGATCCAATAGATGGCAGTAGTGCAACAATAATGGATGCAAGCTACCGTTAAAATCTAAAGAGGAAGAGCAGCGGTTGTGAATGTGAAGAGCCAAAGTCCCCCTCCCCCGGAGCACCGAGGCAGTCGTCTTTAAAAGGACGAGCCACAAACGGGCTCTAAGTGTGTCTTTTGGCCACTCATGCAATCTTCAATCTTCATTTTAGCAGTACATAGCGACACAATGACGAGGCATCTTGTAAAAAAAGCCGTGAAAGCAAAACAACGTTATCCATTTAGTACTCAGACAGTACAGCGGGTGCCGGCTTCCAGTGACTCCCGCTATGACGTCAGTGGGAAAGTCCGCCTGGCGAGATCGTTTTGATCCCATGGATTTTGCGAACGCAAAAAACGACAGATGCGGGTAGGAGACCGAAAAAAAATTATCAGAATTAATAAATAGCTATGTGGACATCATCTGTGAGAAAAATCTCTCTGATCTGCCACTTCAACGATTAATGCTTCATAACCGGTTTAAGGTGTGTTCACACTGAATCCGATTACGGCGACAAAGTCGACACTTTTGCATAATGTTGCTTGCCTGACATTTTGCCAGCAATTTGCACAGAAATACAGTAGTACAATGGCACTATCTAGTGACACTTTCCCTTACCTGCCACTCCAGTCCCCTCACTCTTCTCCAGGCTTGGTCCTTTCTGCACTTGTCTTGGTAGTAATAATTGGCTGAATCATACAACTTAGGCCAACCGCAGACCCCTACTATCAGATAGTCTTCCATGTTGAATGAAAACACCTTTGTCTCCGCTGCAGGCCTTCACCCCACATCACAGCCCCATCCGGTTCCTGAGTGGGTGTCGGCATGCAACAAAACATAAAAGTTCAGATTTTTGAACTCCAGCGATTGTCGCTTCACATCTTTTGCAGGTGTTGAGTCGTGGTAGCTTTGTTGTAATCGTGAAAATAATGCCTGTTGCATCACTAGAAATGCATCTATTGCATCGCTTTGTGTCACATCCCTTTGTGTTGTATCGCTCCTGTGTTGCACCTGTACATTAGCCTGACATGGTCATACTCAATTCTAGTCAGAATATGAGTCTGATACTGCTCCATTGAGCTCTGATTATGGGGCGTGTTTCGAACGAACCAGGAAAAAAAATTCCTCTGCACTCAATTGGATAGACCTACAACCAATAAGAGCAACGGAGTGTGCGCCGTATGTTAAGCGACGCATAGTTGAATAGTCTGAATTAGCGAACGTACAACGTTACCTACTATTTTTACAACATGGGATTCATATCACGACATTGCGAGTTATTTACTAAGTCAGACAGTCAGAAGATCTCTTACCATTTGTAAGTTAGATGAACTTCGTCCACGACGATACCCATAACGTTGGCTTGAAAAACATCGGAGCCTAGCATGTCCCTCCACTTGTTGTTCAGCAGCCAGGATTCCGGGCTTCCGAAAAGGAGCTGGCAACGACCGCTGGCTATATCCACCTCGTCGTTCACGCCGAGTTGCATCGCCGTGATGCCTATTTCAGTTGCATCTTTCACGAAACGAATTCAACCCAAGCGCGCTTTGGTGACGTGGTTGATTACGTTACTGTTGATCATCTGTCCATCATCGTATAAAGCCCGCCCTGACAATTTGATTGGCCCGCCAGATATTGGGCGAGCATACTCGCGCTAGTATTGAGCAATGCCAGACCGAACTTCCCGACCAAAAACATTGTGGGCGGGACTAAGTTCGGAATGGCACCCAGGCTACCTGTACATAGGGATAACATATAAATCAGACACTCAGGCTGCCACATTCGCGTTCAATGTGAACGCACCTTTAGGCTCACTAAGTCCTCCTCACTAATCCTAATATTTTTTAACTTTAGGTGCTCTCTTAAGGACTAAGATGTTATGTGAATAACTTGCATCTTGCCAAGGTAATATTCTATGAAAGATCTTAGAATACGGGAAGTTCTAAGATTTTTCCTAAAATGACGTTACTACGAGCTACTTTTAGTCACAGATCTTTAGTCAGGATGCAGCTTGTAGGCTGCAAGCTGAGCCTCCCTTCCTCTCTCTCTTCCCTGCGCAGCCTGATTGGTTCCACCTGTCAGGCTGCAATTATCACTGATCTGTTGCCACCTGTGTTCACCTCTATATATACTCACCTCATTCTGTTCTCATTGCCGGTCCGTAGTGTTCAACTCCTGCTCTGTTTTCAGCCAGAACCCTATGTCAGCTCAGTTTTTGTTTCAGTCAGCTAGAAGACTTACTTCAGCTTTGTGTTTTTTTTGTTCAGTCAGCCAGGAGACTTTTCTTCAGCTTTATTTTTGTTCAGTCCCTGCCAGAGACTCAGCTTCAACTCTGTTCCAGCCCAGCCTCAACCCAAGACACTGTTCCTTCCTGCTCTCAAGTTCTCAACTCCTGGTGAGCTGTCCTGGTCTCAAGTTCTCGACTCCTGTGTTTCGTCCTGGCCTCAAGTTCTCAACTCCTGTTGACGGCTCCTGGGTTCCGTCCTGATCTCAAGTTCTCAACTCCTGGTTTCCGTCCTGATCTCAAGTTCTCGGCTCCTGTGTTTCGTTCTGGTCTCAAGTGCTCCGCCCTGGTCTCAAGTCTTCGGCTCCGGTGTTCCTTACTGGTCAGTCTCTCCGCACTCCTCCTGTCGGCCAGCTTCTGCACCCTACATCTCCGTCAGTTAAAAGACTCTGGTTCCTCTCATCATCATCATCATCCACAATGTTCAATAAACTCACTTTAAAGAACTTGCTCTGTGTGTGCGTGCTGTGTCCGGGTTCATCCTAAGACAAATCATGACATCTTTACTCTCACAGAAATGCTGATGGGATCACGGGAGGATGTTTCTCCGGTCTACAGGTGTTTTGTGGATCGGGAGAAGGCTTATGACTATGTTCCCCAAGGTATTTTGTGGGGGGTGTTGCAGGAGTATGAGGTAGCTGGACGGCTTTTGAGAGTGTTTATTGATTATTGTCTTTCCTTTTTCCTGGTTTTAGACCCAGTGGCACTGCAGCAACATAGTCAATATGTGTGCAATATTTCAATTTAGTCCTTAGTGTTTTTAAAGTGTTTTAGTGAATGATGTTTGGTGTTTGTACTTACTTTGTCCTTGTGTCCCCATCCGTCACCTAAAAGAGGCCCATGCAGAAACGGGGGCCTGGTTATAGTTTTAGATATTTTTAGATACTTATCTTAACATGTACAACCCTGGGAGAGTTTTAGTGGTTTTAGCCATTTAGTGAGACAGCATTTAAGGCACCTGTTTCTATCACTAGCTGTTCTGCTGCTGTAGAAGACACTGCTCCTCCAACCTCCATTTGCACTTGCACTTTTTTGGCATGTGCACTTTATGTAAAAAGGGATTATGGAAATAATTAAAAACTGTGAACTACACCATTTTCTGCCTCTGCCTTTCTGCTTCCGCACCTCACGTACTCCAGCTGCAAAAGGCCAGCCTACATTACACGCTACTATGTCTATATGGACCAAAATCTCTCTGCTTAAATTTAGAAGGGAGCACCTAACTAGAAAACTTGAATAATTGTGGTTTCAGAAAAATATATATTCAAAGGGACAGACTGATCACGTGTGACAGACAACACACGTGAAAGAATATTGACAATGGAAGCATGAGAGTCAAATACCGGCTTTGTTACAAGAGATGTATAGCCATCAGATTATGTTCAAAGTGTATTGATTGAGTTGTGGCAGCTGTGGACTTCCTGGTAAACCAAGAGTGAAATCTTCCCATTTCTTAGACCACTGAAGTGTATCAGATCAATCAATCTTCTCTTTATCTCTGAATGAATTGGCTTTCATACAAACTTGTAATTCCAAAACAATATTAATTACTTGATTTGAAACATTGCTAGAAATGTTCAAAACTTGAACTTGAATCACATACCTTTACTCAGTAATATAGTAATAGTAATAGTAATATCATCTTTATTGTGATTGAAACATACATTGAAACATACATTACAACAAAATTTGTTCTCTGCTTTTAACCCATCACCCTTGGGGAGCAGTGGGCTGCCATGTGTGGCGCCCGGGGAGCAATCAGGGGTTAAGGGTCTTGCTCAGGGACCCACAGTGCAGGTGCTGGGGATCGAACCGCGTACTTGCATCCTTCTCTGAGTGCAAGCGCGCTGCTCTAACCACTAGGCCAACACTCAAGGGCATATCATCAATTTCACTGGGTCAGTTGGTGAGTTTTACTAAAAATAAACATAGAGTGAGATGGAACCCTATCTGCATGCATACAAAAAGACACACATTAGGCATGAGTGTAACAGTATGACTGTGTGTTCGCTTTAGGGAAGACACAAATGCCAGATCATTCAAGCAGACACATGTAGTGGGCCCATACACACAAACAGTGAGTAGAGAGGGAGTGGAAAATATGGTAAGAGATAGATTATGTGCATCTCTGCTGCTGGCACTACACTTTAATCCACTAATAAATCCTCTAAACATCGCTGTTAAAGGAAATCGCTGTTTTAAAATAATAATAATAGCTTTTGTGCATAAACATGATTATGTTGTTTTCGATATTAATATCCCCATTAAATTCTTTTACACAATCATGATTTTAGCGAGGTAAAACGTCATCTGTATCTGTGAGTGGACATATGAGGTGTGATACATTTTTTGTTCCCTCCAGCGACCCTTATGTGATTGTGCAATTCATTAGCCAATTGCATATGCCTTTGAAGCGCGGCAGGGTGGTTTAATAGCTTTTAATTTTAATTAATTTCTTCTCTCTATTAATAACCTATATAATTCCCTAAGTGGTTCCAAGTTTTAGGTGCTGCATTAGTCATTAGCCAATTGCAGGCTAAGGGGAAGGCTTTCTGCTGAATCAGCTGAAAACCGCAAGTCGACAAGTTCATCCCATAAAGATGAAATAACTTGTGAAATTATATGTGACTCTAAGTCAAAAAAGTAAGGAATAGTCACTGACTGACAAAGTGGCAAAAACAAAAGCTGATTTTTCAGCATAAGTTGAAGCACATATTCCAAAAAGAGAGCCTTGTTTTCAACCCTTTATTCGCTGTAGAAAAAAATCATGAATTCCACAGTACCTGGAGCATCATGTTCAGCCATTAGAGTGCTTTATCAAGGCATCACTCTGGAGCACATCCACTGAGCAGTAGATGTTTCACACAGATGGAGTTCTGTTTTGTGGTGTATGAATAAAGGAACAACATAGAACAACATCCGCTTGAGGATGACATCACACTAAAGGAAGCCTGTCGTACCACATGCATCTTACCAGTCAATTTAATTGAAGTCTATCCCTATTGCTCCGGACATAACCAGACATCTTCAATAATCTGCTAATCACCTGCCATGGACATAATATGAAAAGTGGACTTGGGCAAAAGAGGCGGCTTAGTCATGCTACATTTACCAATGCAAGTGAGTAGGGGTGTGATGGTAAATCTGGCTCAAGAGATGATTCATAATATCTGGTTCAAGACAACAAGGTAGGATGTGATTTTAACAATATTTTTGAGACAACTATGAATCCTATTTGTTTTTACGCCATAAAGGTTTCAGTAATTATAAGCTGTGATTTAAAGAGTCTGTATGTTGTGTTAAATAATTATGTCCGGGTTTGACTTGTTCATATTTTGGAATTTCTTTAGTTCCAAGTCAGTCTGTATGGTAAGAACAAACAGAGAGTTATCTCTGTCTTTGTTTTCATTAATAGAGCAAAGGTTTCTTAAACTGTGGTATAAAAACAAATCTATCTTCAGTGTATTTTTACGTTATTTAGTTTTGACCAGTCCGATTTTTAAGGGGAAGGCATGATCAATTTTAGACATTTGTTGTAGCATTATTATGATGGAAGCTCCAAAGCAAATGCAAATATTTAGCACCATTAGCACCTAACAGTTAGCTACACTACCAGTCAAATGTTTTTATTCATTTACTACCTCCTCTGGGAACACCCTCAAGACATTTGGAAAGCTATTTCAAGTGACTAACCTCATGAAGCTCATTGAGAGAATGTCAAGAGTGACCAAAGCAATAATCACAAGAAATTTAGAAAAAGTCAAAATATACAAGATGTTTTGAGTCATTTCACAATTTTCTGTATGATACATAATTCTTTGTACTTTTGGGTCATAGTTTTGATGTCTTCACTATGAATCTGCAATGTAGAAAGTCATAAAATAAGGAAAACCCACTGAATGACAAAGGTGAGCCCAAACCTTTGACTGGTAGCTCAAAAACTGACAGCTTATAAATTGTGTCACTTTGCCTTAATTTTGTTTGTTTCTTCGTTTTCAAGTACTTAAAATACACAAAATTAGAGATGCAAAATATACCAAATCACGATCATCATCGTAATGTCAGTGAGTGGATGCAATATTTGGTAGGCCATTGTATTCCAAATGACATGTATTATACTCTGATTACCAATATTATATTTGGCCATTTGAATGTGGCCTAACCACCTTTGATGACCATGCATGTGGTATACTCTTAATGGCTGAGATGCTACAGTTCTTGAATAGTTCTAGGCACATTGGGACTATGCACACAAAAGTAAAAGTCAGAAAAATGTGAATATCATCATCGCCATAGCAGTTATAATATCATAATTATATATGTTGCCGACATTGTGCAGCCTTACCCAAAATGCTTCCTCCTTGTTTACTTAATCCATTGTGGTCAGCAAGTCCAAGCTCAAGTCTGTTTTAGCTAAATCTGCCACCATATTAAAACTGCATTTGGTCTTACTTCAAAATAAAGGCTCCTAGCTTAAAGCTATAACATTCAAGATTAAAGCTTTGATGTTTGGGACCAAGAAAACGAACCTTGGCCCTGTTTCCACAACAACTATCTATTGTTAACAGGATTGTTGTTCCGTTTCTCTTACCAAAACCATCTGACGTTTTAACTACGATCTTTGTGTACACAACACTATGGAAACATTAAAGACGGCCTAATTTCCCTACAATGCCACCATTAGGTGGCATGTTCTTTTAAACTCAACAATCCTGGCACCACCACTGAGTCATATTGTGCTTGTGGCAGGACTTTCCCTGATATGCAGATTCAGACAGCAGAGACCAGGATGTTTTCAAAATGTTACACTCCGAAACCAGTTTTCAAAATGTGCTGTTTTCAGAGTAAATGCATTCTGTTGTGGTGAAATGGAATAACACCAAACACATTGTGTAAACTGGGCCTTGGATTTAAGCAGTATCTTTAACAGCATTTTCTAAGACAGAAATCACTTTAACAATACATATTGTACCAGCTTATTTTGTAAGAACTTGTCACACCCTTATAAATGAGTAGATACATAAAACTATAGAAAGTAAGCCCAACCCTTTGAAACCCTTGGCAATGACAAGTTTGACTTATTTTAAACTGTATATTGCTAAATAGTTGCACAATATAAACATTTAATAATTGTGCTTTATTCAAGGGCACATTAAGGGAACTTAGCTTTTAGCTAGAGCAAGGTGATGAAAACGAATATAAGTTATTCTAACTTACTTCTATTATGATAACAGCAGAATTACATCATTTTGTAGACCTGGAGGCTATAACCACCTTCAAATAAATGCTCAATAGTTCTTCTGGATGAGCAGCAAGAACACTGTTGTCAGGCCGTATAAATCTTTTTGAAATGTTCTCCTTACAATTACCTCTAACAGTCTAAAATGATCTGACTTTAAGCCTACACTCACAAAACTATTTAATGATTTCTGAGGATCCATTTTCTGCTCTTAAACACTTAATAATCTTCATAGTAAGGACAGTCTCCAATTTAGTTATTTTGTAGCAATATAGCGTTAATGCAATGTTTTCACATAGAATCTAACCTAAGTCTCCTTATTGCATACATAGATTGGTACTGGTACAAAGATGGACAGTGCTTTGCCAAAATATCAAAATCCCTGACTTTCGTTAAAATTATTACTTTTTATTATGCTAAAAACTCAAATTCAAACATATTTTACATAGCTTTTATAAGATAGACCAATGAAAAAGCACAATTGTTAAGTGTGACAATAATGGTTGTCACGCTTAACGAAATGGCAAACAAAAATCTGAAACGTGTGGCACTCCTGTAGATTCAGACTCCATAAATCAATACTTTGCTGCAGATACAGCTGCAAGTTTTTTGGGCCACCAGCTTTTCACATCGTGAAACTATAATTGTGTTGTCTTTTAGACTGGGTTAATCTCTGTTTTTTTTCTCTGACAGTAACAGTGAACAGAAAATCCCCAAAGTTGTGGGCTGCTCGATCCAAGCTAAACTTCTATGGATTTTCACATCCAGTACCTTAGTGCATGCCTACTCCAAGTCTTGAGCAAAACAAAAGTATAATAAAACACGACTGAAGACAGCGTAATTCCCAGTTTCTTTCAACCTAGTCAGATTTAGTTCTTTAATGCAACTTCTCCAGCATAAATATACCCAAAAATGTTAATTATTGTGCAGAAATGCATCCTGTATTAGTAATGGGAATAAATATATATAGAGGAAATTTAAGGATCAACTGTATCAGCTCTGGATATATATCCTCCACGTCGAGAGGAGCCAGTTGAGGTGGCTCGGGCATCTGGTTAGGATGCCTCCTGGACGTCTCCCTGGTGAGGTGTTCCGGGCACGTCCCACCGGGAGGAGGCCCAGGGGAAGACCCAGGACACGCTGGAGGGACTATGTCTCTCTGCTGGCCTGGGAACGCCTTGGGATTCCCCCGGAGGAGCTGGTCCAAGTGGCTGGGGAGAGGGACGTCTGGGCCTCCCTACTGAAGCTGCTACCCCGCGACCCGACCCCGGATAAGCAGACTACGATGGATGGATGGATGGATGGATGGATGGATGGATGGATGGATGGAACTGTATATATTTGGAGGACAAACAAAAAATAAAAACATGTTAAAGCCATATGAAACAGTGTTTTTGTCGCATACTTACAGTCAGACGTTGAATGTAAACTATTTTGGTGACAGATTCATTTTTGTGTGATTGTAATAAAATATTAATATAACCCTGATACATTCCCCTCATGTCATCTTCCAATCAACCTTGCTGAAGAAAAGCATTTGTAACTGATGGTGCTTCCACCACTACGTTACATGGTCGGGACATTAAGTTTAGCGCAACCTGCAATGTTAGTTTTATGCTACACATATTGTTTTTCATGCAGGCTTAAAAGGCCCTGTTTTTGTCCGTATTTGCTCTGTCCTCTGCATGGCTCGTAGCAAAATGCATGCATGACTTCTTATGGTATTCTTTCAATCATAGTTTTCTTCTTGCACCTATTGTTGCAGTGTCTTGTTTGCAGTTGAACCATACCCTTTCTATTTTCAATGGGCAATTCTCCGCAACTTTATATCTGACCTGTACTGTCTAGTCCGTTCTTAGTCTTTGACATGCTTTTTGTTTACTGATGTTCTCTTACAAACCTCTGAGGCAGCTGTTTTCATTCTCTGATTAAATTATCCGCAGGTAGAGTCTGATGTTTTTATTTACGGGTGTCAGACTGAAGGGGCTCCAACACATGAACTCTTAAATCGAAAATTAGTCATACCCCTGACAAATGTAGATAGAAAAAAAATCTTCAACACGGTGCCTGCTTGTCAGACATCCCTTTAAAAAAATTAAACAATGTGAAGGAAATGTCAGTGCTTGACTATTTATGGTTGATGAACTTCAAGTTTTTGAGGCTGAAATGCCTTCTTGCCATCACCCTAATCGTATGTCTTTCCACAGGTTTCCGACTGGACCGCCAAAAAGAGATAACGTCAATACGGCTTAAAGTCTGAAGAAACATTTTTGAAAAATGTATTTATGATTCTAATTGAAATCTGCTAGGGGTGTGAATGACTTTAAGCTTAAGTGTAGGCAGGCCACATTTTGATTTGTAAAAAAATGGATGGATGGATAGACATTTGTTATACAGTATGTAACTTTAAACGTTAGTTCTAAAACTCCTGTACTAATATCTCTTATAACCCACCCACAGACACACGCGTGCGCGCTCGTCCGTTGAGAACGCGCGCGGCGCAGCTGGCAGACTTTGACGCGCGCCGACTTTCACAGTGCCGATGCGTTATTAAGAAACTATTTGTCAGCGACTGACTTGAATTTTTGGCTTTCACGGTGATAAGAAGCCCGGCGCCTATAATCTCATGTCTGACCGTGAGCGGAGCTTTATTAACCTCCACCTGCTCTTCCCCGTTTCGTTTCCCCTCGGTTTCTGCAGGAGCCTAACTTTCACAGCAAGGAAACTTCTCCCACACTTTGTTGCTTTGGCACAAGCCGGGACATTGTGTCCGCACCTCCGCAGCTACAGGGAGCCAACACGTTTATTTCCTTCACTTAAAAGGGGGAAGATATTGACAGATACAAGAGCTGTAGTAAGGAAAGGGGTCAAAAGTTTTCGGTTCGCAGGGAATAATATTATTTAATCGTTCATCTGGAGCCGCTGGAAGACAGTTTGTGAAAGAGGGCGAAGTTTCCCCGCACCATGAGAGAAGCGCTGGTTTTCCACATGTGGATCATTTTATTGTTAGCGACTTTAAGCAGACTCGGGAAGGCTCAGGTCGCCAACGCCAAAGTGTTGAGGGGCAACAGCAGAAGAGACGGTAAGATGTCTTTGTTTTTCCTGCAGTATTTAACTTTGTAACATTGCAGCCTACTTGTTTCAGAGCATCCAAGTTTTTTTTTTTTTTTGTTTTTGTTTTTGTAATGAGGAACGTGTAATTTTTGACAGCAAAAGGGAAAAATACGGGTTTGGGGTGTAGACCTTTAATTTTGTGCAATGTGCATAAATGAATGACACAGTTTGTGAATGTTCAATGAATAGAGGGGAAATGAGCAACAGAAACAACCAAATGTTTAACCATCCGAACAAGCATCAAGCGATGAAGAAAGAAGTTGGTAAAAAGTTGTATTCGGTGGAAGACACTGTCATCTGGGTGCTTAGATCCTGTCATAGAGTCTACAGGTTCCCTAGTCCAATTGCATATACAGTTTTCTGGAAATGTGCCACCCTTTCTTTTCACTTGGCCCTGAGGCTGAAGTTACGCTGCAGTGTCTGTGATTGCACTCCTTCACTCTGCTGCAGGGTTGGTTTTGGCTGGGAAACATGAAAACCAGAGGGTGCATTAGGTTCTGTCCTGTAAGGCCGCCCCTCAGGCCTGTATCAACCATAACCCCTGGGTGTCTGTGTATGTTGATGACAATATAGGGTGATACACATTTAAACAAAACAAACAAAAAA
This sequence comes from Fundulus diaphanus, assembly GCA_037039145.1. Classification (NCBI taxonomy): domain Eukaryota; kingdom Metazoa; phylum Chordata; class Actinopteri; order Cyprinodontiformes; family Fundulidae; genus Fundulus; species Fundulus diaphanus. Next base: position 30,569,781 of record CM073124.1, read on the forward strand.
AAAATACAAAAGGAAAGGAAGTGATCTAAAGCCTAAGTGTGGACACATCAGATGACTTTGGTTGCAGAACACAGAATACGGTGATGTTGTGGTTTATGTTTGTCATATTACAACCATGTATTTTAGTAAGATGTTTGATAAATCAGCTGTGCATCACTGAAGTTTAAGGAAAATGGTTCTCAAATGTTTCATGATTGAGGATCTAAAAAGTGTTGCATGCATGTGTATTTAGCACCCTTTATTTTCATACCTCTAAATAAAATGCAGTGCAACCAAATGCCATTTTGCACAGACATTATATATGTTGAAACCTCAAGTATTGGCGCTGCCTGTTGTATCAGTCGTTTTGGATGGGTCCCTCATGAGCCTACAGGGCATTTATTCGCACTGAGCTGTGTGCCCATCCAAAATAAATCATACCTCCCCAAATCTTTACCTGAATTTCCCATGGTTTGGTTTGTGACACATGGCGGAGATTGTAGGGATTATACAGGATGCTGTGACACATAAAAAATACTGAAATGCCCTATTGTATGCTCTTTAATAAAGAGACATATGGTATGATATATTAATAAATGTAGGCCTATAAATGAATATTTTTTTTTATTTTAATAAAAAAACTAGTTTGTTCATTTAAATGTATTTGTCTCTCGCACACACACACACACACACACACACACACACACACACACACACACACACACACACACACACACACACACACACACACACACACACACAATCCTGAGCCTTTATCATTTCTTCATATGTTTGCATGCAATGCATGAACATGTGCAAGCACACAGGTTTTTTTTAGAGCCCTGGAAAAGCACGCTTTAAAAGTTACAGGTCATTCCAGTGTCTACACTACACTACTTGCAACTGGAGCTGAGCAGGACCCTTGAAAAATACCTGTTTTGAACAGCCTGTTGCATGCGCTGGCACTCCGCAAGTTATTATAATTTTGCAGTGTGATGCAGTCTTAGTTTGTGAAATACAGACAAATTAAATAAGCATGAACTGGTGGTTCTCAATTCTGAATTGGGTTTCAGCAATGTTCTCGCAGAGTATAAACACATCTTTTGAACAAATCTCAGTCCGAATGAAAGGGTGATCTGCACCACGTCATCTACTTCCACTAGTGCTTGGGTTATTGCAAGCTGTACAAAATGCAATGGCTCGCTTTGCGTTTACTCCCGTTGGCTCTTATGCCAGTCTAGAGTTGGAGACCCAGGATGCGCTCCAGCATGTAATGAGGTGTCTACCTATATATTGGCTATGCCTTTTTGTGTTAAACAACTACTAAACAGAGTCCACTTGTGTATAATTTAATCTCAGAATAGCGATAGCTGTTCTGTGAAGGCCAAAGAGGCTTGGTAGAGAACATTAGTGAACAAATCTTGAATATCTCCTAAATCATTGCTCAACCCATCATCAGGAAATGAACAGAGTATGGAAAAGAGTGTAAACCTTCAAAGATAGCTTAACAAAGATGGGGTAACTTAATGTAAAGCTCACCATACCTATCAAATATGTCTGTTTTTCAAATGTAAAACATTTGGAAATCTTTTGTTATTTGTGTCACATTTGTGATTTATGAAAATAAAGCTGCTGCTCCATTCCATCTAAGAGCTACATTGGTGTTGAACTGCAATTTTTCCTGTTACAGTTGACATCCCATCCTCTGTGCGCTGTTTTATATTGTCCTCAAAAGCGCTACAGCAAATTTTAATCCTGAATTCTCTGATCTGCTTGCTTAAATAATTCCAAAATATGACAGGCTTTTAATTTTTTGGAGATTTTAATATTTATGTGTTTTCCATCCAGCCAATTAGCAAATTAATTTCAAAGACTTCTTACCTGTTTTGACCTGATTCAATCAGTGAATGCCCGCATGCACAAACATGGGCACACACAAGACCTCCTACTTTCTCATGGTCTTCCAGTATCTATTTTGGAAATATATGACACTTGCATTTCTGACCATCTACCCATTATATTTTTTTTTTACATCTTCTTCACCTTGTGCCGTTTGCTTCAGCTTGTAGCCGCTGTATCATCTCTACCACCACAGCTAATGGATTTGCTGTTGGTTTCTCAAGCACTGGTTTTTATGCTCAGGTTGGAACCAGTTCTCTATGGTCAGAGGAATTTATTTCCTCTTTTCAGTCTACTTGTTCAGAGATTTTGGACTCTATTGCACCCTTTAAGTAAAGGTCTAGCAAACCAAAGCCAGATCCCTGGTTGAATGACACCACATGCACTGAGGAGGCGTTCCAAACAGGCTACACAAAGAGCACAGCAGATATGTAGACAAAGTTTAATGTGTGGTTGGGATTTTTGAGAGGCTTTCTTTCTATCAGAATGCTGTTAAAGGAGCAAAATGTAAATATCTGTCAAGTGTCATCTCTTCTAGCTGCAGTCGGCCCGAGGCCTTGTTTAGTACAATTCAATCTGTTACAAGTGCCTCTGATAATCAGTTGAAGAATGTGTTTAATCTAGCTGTGAAGATATTCTTCAATACTTTGTTGACAAGGAGGTGTTTCTTAGAGTATAAACAACATGTCTACTATGTTAGGCCTGCACCTGCCTTCTGTTTCTCCTGTTGTTATCAGTGCGTTGGAGCCAGCGTCACTCTCACAGCTCTCTGATGTTGTCCAGAAGCTGAAACCTACCAATTGTCCTTTAGACATTATCCTTTCAAGGTTACTTAAACAGGTTTTTGACACAGTAGGGCTTCATTCTTCATTCCTTTAACACCTGCTTGAGTTTAGGGTCTGTTCCAACTGTTTTTAAGCACACTGTGGTCAGACCATTTATCAAAAAAAGAAAAAAAATCTTGACCGGCATCTTACTTACCTTTTCTTTGTAAAGTTGTGAAAAAGATTGTTTTCGCACTACTGCATTTACTTCCGGATCAAAATCAAATATTTGCATCAGCATCCTCCTGACCCGCCTGATTGAACAGGTTGGGCTCCAGGGACCCGCTCTGCTGGGGTCTAGGTCATAGCTCAATAAAACGTTTGTCTGTGATGATTGACAATGTCTCTTCCTCATCAGCCCCTCTCACTTCCGGTGTGCATCAAAAGCATGGCGGCCCGCCACGCTTATAATATGGTGGGGGAAACCCTGGCAAGCCTCTATACACCGTTTACAACTTCTGCAGAATGCAACTGCTTGGCTTCTCTCCAGCACCCATAAGCATCTCTCCATTGACTCCTGGTTAGATTCAGAATTCAGTTTAAATCATATTGTTTGTCCGTCCGTCCGTCTTCTTCCGCTTATCCGGGGTCGGGTCGCGGGGTAGCAGCTTCAGTAGGGAGGCCCAGACGTCCCTCTCCCCGGCCACTTGGGCCAGCTCCTCAGGAGGAATCCCAAGGCGTTCCCAGGCCAGCCGGGAGACATAGTCCCTCCAGCGTGTCCTGGGTCTTCCCCTGGGCCTCCTCCCGGTGGGACGTGCCCGGAACACCTCACCAGGGAGGCGTCCAGGAGGCATCCTGACCAGATGCCCGAGCCACCTCAACTGGCTCCTCTCGACGTGGAGGAGCAGCGGCTCTACTCTGAGTCCTCCCCGGATGACTGAGCTCCTCACCCTATCTCTAAGGGAGAGCCCAGACACACTACGGAGAAAACTCATTTCAGCCGCTTGTATCCGGGATCTCGTTCTTTCGGTCACGACCCAAAGCTCGTGACCATAGATGAGGGTAGGAACGTAGATCGACCGGTAAATCGAGAGCTTCGCCTTTTGGCTCAGCTCTCTCTTCACCACAACGGATCGGTACAGCGCCCGCTTCACAGCAGACGCTGCACCAATCCGCCTGTCGATATCCCGCTCCATCCTCCCCTCATTCGTGAACAAGACCCCAAGATACTTGAACTCCTCCACTAGGGGCAGCACATCCTCCCCAACCCGGAGAAGGCACTCTACCCTTTTCCGGTTCCGGCATATTGTTTGTTTTCAGTTCAATCCATTGCTTTGCACTATCTTACCTCAGCAACATTCTGAACATTCACCAGCTCTGTAGCGCCTTATTCTGTTCTGAACAACATCTGCTGGTGGTCCCATGGTTGAGATGGGGCATTTGTGCCTTTGCAGTGGCAGCGACCAAACTCTGGAACTCTCTTTCCCTGGAATTAAGCTCCATAACCATCCCCCTGTTAAAGCCCGGGCTAAAGACCTATTTGTTCAATTTGGCCTTTAAAACATGACTTATGGCACCTTTTATATGCATTACATTTATATATACTATATAATAATTTCTTAACTTGTTTCTTAATTCTGTACAGCACTTTGATCAATCTGTGGTTGTGGTAGAGCGCTTTAGAAATAAAATTTGATTGGTTGATTTGCTTGATTGATTTGATTTACGGTTACCTGGTCTATGACAAAAGTTTTCAATAAAATACATTAAAGTTTGTCATTGTGATGATGTGACAAATTTGACAAAACAAAAGAAGGTTTGATTGGATGTGGATGTTTTTGCTTTAAACTACATCAAACTACATTAAGTTAACTTGAGTTAATTTTAAAACCTGTATCCATTAGAAGTGTAAGAACAACAACAGTTGAACCATCTATACCATGACTGTTCCTCACAGACAAAATCTTGTCAAAAGATGATGTTAGTTCTGTGCTTAAAAAAAAATGTGTGAGCTATTATCACTTATTTAAATTATTAATAAAAGTTTAGTGAAAGTCATTAAAGGTCATCCAACCTAGCCTGGCCAGCCAGACTGGCTTACAAGGGATGTATGTCAGTCTGGTAAGGCTCCAAACTCTTCAATCTAAAACAGACCAGATCAATCACAGAGCGGGAGGTGGGACTTCATGATGTGTCACTCTCAGCGGCAGAAATACCCATAATGCACCAGCTTGTTTCTGTAACCATAACAGTCAAGATACATATGTAGATTTTTGTTGCTTGGCGCTTTGGAAAATTAAGAAAGTACATGTGAGTACACCATGTATCCTTAGATTGTTTTAGACAAAAGCGGCAAAAATCGTTCACTGGAGAGTTTGCTTGATGGCATGACATCTTTCGCGAACTACAAATTACAAAAAACGGAGCACGTCGCTTGGAGTTTTTTGCATCACATCCAAAGCTATCTGATTGGTTCTAACCTGATGACGCTGACCCTCTTAACCCGCCTTTGAAATCAGGCTCTACCAGCTCCTTACCCAGCTGATACACCGTGTGTATGGCGTAAGTCAGTCTGCCTGGCCAGGCTTAAACAAAAATGGTTTTAATAAACTATTTGTGTACTGCTAAATTCTTTGTTTTGTTCCAGCATAATATCAAGTGTAAAGGTCATCCATAAACGGGTGGTTTAACTTTGACGACCTCTGTAAACTTGTATTATTGTCTTTTAAATAACAGCACTAACGCAGCACTCATGTTTTTGTTAGATTTCAAGAATGTGGGGACTATTACACTCAGGTTCAGTGGAATGCTTGCTGTATTTGAGATTTTTATTGTCTAATGAAATAAAGAATAAAATAAATTGCTACATGTTCCTTAAGATAGATGTTTTCAATTGGAATATATACCATGTTTCTGAGTAGGTTAATGGTGCGTGTGGAAAACATTGTAGAATTTTTTTTATTTTAGCTGAACTGTTTTGTCACAACTGAGGAAAGAACCAAAGCAACTATGCAATTGATCTGTTTTTCTAAAATAAACGTAATTTTCTAATAATATGACTGAAGAGCCCAAGGATGAAATCCTCAAAAATGTTTAGTTTAATAAAACAGCATAATGCTAAAATGCTCTGACAGTTCTCTGTTGATGGGATTCTAACTTTATTTAAAAATACGTCCCTTGGTGAGACGCAGAGAACTGTTTAATGGAAATCCTAACAGAGGTGTCAAACCATTAGTAGGATCAAATAATATCAAATCCCAACGACATGATCAAAGATTTTTAACGCCTGATCACCGCAGACTTTGAGGCACTGTGATCCCTACTATTACGGTAGACTGGTTGTTTGATTTAAAAGCTCTTTAATCCACTGCAGTCTTGCAATAATTCACTCCCTAGAAGCTCTCATAACCAACAGATATTTATGTGTCGTATGTGTGTTTTCCTCGGCGGACGTGTGGAACTCGAGAGCTTAGTTCCGTTATTTGATTGACTGGTGCTGATTAGAGTTGCTTCCATGTGCATAACCTCATGCTGATAGGGAGTCCCTGGCATTCACTTGTCCACTGACTACTGTGAATGTACCTGAGTGTGTCCCATAGCGTATGTGAAGGGGAGTGTTCCTTTACTGATGTTCTAACAGTAAGTTGTAGCTCAGTTCAAGGAACCCCACATAAAGTATTTAGTTTCCTCTCTGTCATATGGGCACTTTTTTTTTTTACCTTTGTTTTATGTCTGAATATTTAACAGTCTGGTTGAGATATAGCTCATCCCCTCAATCCCTTGAACCTCTTAAGCTTCACCCAACTCCAAAAATGTAGTTAATTAACACAAATCTACAATTGACACCCAAAATATTCATACTTTAATTTTCCCCGAATATGGTTCAGTAGAGTAGATTCTATAGAGGACACTTGACCCTGTCCTTCAGTGTTTAACGCTATGCCTCTGCTGAGGTTCTGTGGCTGATGTGCAACTGAAGGACTAAAAATGGGGATAAGTGGAGTATTCTAAGGATATAGGAGCATTTCTTTCTACCCCAATAATGCACAGCAGATATGTAGACAAACATGCTCCAAACACAGTTGCACTGGAACTGTCACATGTAGTAAGCATTCATGCTTACAACCAGTGCAACGGTTAACCTCCCATACAGAAACAGGTTTGACATACACTGGTTTAAACATATGTCAAGAAGCCATTATTTGGTTAAAGAGCAACTGCGCTTAACAGAGAAGGTAAGCTGTTTTTCTTGGTCGGGACAGAACTGCAGCATGTTTTATTAAGGACACTGGCATAGCCGTCTGAATCCGCTTCTTCTAATAATGCCTCTCTTATCTTTTGCCTTCCTCTCTCTTCCTTATCAGCCTGTGCCTCTCTACATATCACTCCATCTCTTCAGTTCGTTCACTTTTAATCTCTCCCTGTCTTATTTCTGACTTTATCTTCTTATCTTTTTGCCTTCTGTCTCAGCTGTTTTTAATCAAAAGCTGCGGCTCTCTGAGCAAATATAACAAAATAGCATCGCCCATATGCACACTGGCATCAGACAAAAAAAAAACCCGATTACATAAGCAAGGGTAGAGCAATAACTTCAAACGCACTTTGCAAACCTGTACACACAAAATATAGCTGTTTCAGGATCTGGAAGACCAATATTTGAATAACTGCTGCAAAGGTTCATTCATAGTGAGAAATAACTTACAAAGCAGAAGGTGATGTAAACTATGGACACACCAAATAGAGTCGATGTCAATGTACATCGTGAGTGATCTCTCAAGTACACTTGCACACATAAAAATTACTGTAATGGAATTGATTTTACCCTACAAATACACACACATTAAACCTATAGCTATATATATCTATATATCTGTATATATATATATATATATATATATATATATATATATATATATATATATATAGATAGATAGATAGATAGATAGATAGATAGATAGATAGATAGATAGATAGATAGATAGATAGATAGAAAGATTTTATTTTGCATTCTATCGGCAAACAATAACCTGACTCTTGCCAGATGGATGTAGTTCCGTCGAGCTCCACACGGCTCCACACATCCATCTGGAATCGCTGCCATTGGGTGAGAGTCAGGTTAGGAAAACAAACCACTCAGACATAAACATTCCTATAGCTCATGTAGTATGAAGTTTTTACTGGAAATTAAAAAGCTGTTCATGACTAATTAAACAGATTACACACCTCCAAAAACGTTTGCATTTAGCCTATTTATAATCAGAAGGAGACACCATTCTATTACATGGCTATGTATTCATTATTGTTCGTAGTATAAATAATACACTGTGAACCTCACCATCTGAAAGAGTTTATTGTAATGTGTAAGGATTCGTTACTGCAGCAAAATCACATCACTAACGTCCGACAGACATATTAGTCCAACAATGACTGGTCAGTAATTTATGGGGTTTAATGCTCTTTTTTATGAGGGTCCAATGCTGATAAGAGGGAAGGGAAGAAGAGGGAAAAGAGGCAGTGGTAGAAGCAATTATGTCTGGGTAAAGGACAAGAAGAATCAGATGTCGGTGGCAGCAGGAGTGACACTGCAAGACTTTCCCAGATAATTTGTAACACTGCTTGATATTTGTTGTAGGTCATTATTAGTCAGGAGATAGTTATATTGGAAGTTGGTGCGCCAGCCATAGTGAACATCCACAGAGCACAAATTGAAGGTCATAACAGAGATTTTTCTTCAGAACAAAATATATTTACTTAAAGTGTGAACCATGTTGGAACTAAGTTGTCTGTTATATGAAGTGATTAATTTCCTGAATTTTACAAGCTTTTTAGGTCCATAGGTAACTACTTTGACCATCATACGCTTTTCTCCCAAAACTGAGAATTTTCGGAGAATCTCCTGTTTCACCATTTCCTGTGCGTGTTTCCAGTGCAGAGTCCAAAACAGTGTTATTCATATGAATTACATTCAAGGACACTTGGCAGGTCACTTCTCCTACTGCAGAATCAAATACACCCATTAACTTATATAGAGTATCAACAAACTCTACAGAACGCTGGAACTGTAATAAATCTTCCTGTTTTGTCACCCTAGAAGCGAGAGGAGAGGAAACTAAGATCCAGTCGGGATTAGAAGAGAGTGTTAATTCTTTGAAACAGAACTGAAGTAGCATCAAAGACAAGAGAAAGGTTGCGGCATTCACAGATTTTAATCATTTAAGGCACCGAGATGTGACTCCTAGAAACACTGTGTTTTGTGTCTTAATTTAAAATCTTTAACTGTTAAAGTTAGAGAAATCATGAGCTACAGACAAGTTTAAGCTGAATTGACTGAATTCTAATGTTGAAAACATTAAACCACCAGGAAAGGCTTAGCATTCTCCACAAAAACTCAAGTGTTTAGTTTATGAAAAAGTACTATCTCCTCACAAAGGCCTTTATCTGGGTTACATTTGTACCTTAGTAATATGTTTATATAATGGTATATGCAGTGGAAATACAAAGAGGGGTAATACGGACTCTAGCAACCTCCCCTGGTTAATTGAAAAATATTTAACAGTGGACACACACCTTGAAGTTGACTCAACAAACAAACACATTCTAAAAATGTCACATACTGGGAAGAAAATTGGTTAAAAAGAGGAGACAAAGTTCAAATAAAAACGTTAAAAGACCAACATAAAGCCTGAAGAAGCATTGTTAAATACTACTTTAAATGATCACAAGAAAGTCTGCACCTTTGAAAGTAAAGCATAAAACAAATCTAGCAGACACAGGACTTTTATACAGTGCAATGTACCTCAGAACAGTTAAGTGAATTATTGCGATTTGTTTTGCTTTAAAAGGGACGTTTACGGGTCTCTTTGACCATATTAATTGAAAGTTTCACATCAGTGTCTGTTTGCACGACTTCATCTCCAATAAAATAGAACTCCATGAAAATTTTGTCAGTTCAAAAGAGTCTCTTTTTTTATTAACTGCTTTGGAAATCTAGAATCAAATCATCCATAATGCAATCCTCTAAAAGCATAAAAAAAACTTGAATTTATTTGGCATGAAACAGTGAACCTCAGACTTCTCTTTTTGGGCAACAATGTTAGTGAGCTTGTTTACCCGAGCTTGTCATATTAAACAGCAGGATTTAAAGGGGGAAGCAGAGTCGCTGAGGTTATTTGGAATTCATGAGTCACATTCAAGTCTCATCCCAGTGTACTAAACTGCTCAACCACCTCTGCTCGCTCACATCCACACACAATTACAGGACCTCCCTTTCAAGGGAATCCCCCAATAAATAGCTGTCATCATGCAGATATACACATCCACACTGCCTGAGCCAAAGTCACCACACCTCTAAATGTTTGGCAGACACTACTGTCATATCCTGCTCACAAATATGAGGGTGTTCACCAATACGACATTGTGATGAGGGGAGGGGTGGTCTTTTTTCAGTAACAGAACAATGAGTGAAATGATGTCTTGCAAAGAGAGGCATACGGTGATGCTCAGATTTTCATATGGAGTCTGAGCTGATGACGAACAAATGTAGAAGGGAGCTGAAGGGCACAGAGGAGGAGGAGGAGGAGGGAAAAGGTGTTTGGAGAAAGATATGCCTAGTTAAAAGGCCGGTCCCTCCACTTTTCTGCCTTGTCAGCTTCCAAAGAGATAGAGAGGACCAACGGCAAGCCAAATGGAAAGAGTATAAAAGAGAAGATGGACGAAAGCAGGGATGATTGAGGACTGGAGAGGGGAGATAAGACATTTCTGGAAAGAGAGAGCAGAGCCAAGTTTAGTATCAAACGTAAGCAGATTATCTGATCTCAACATCTGATCAGAATCGAAGCCAAACGGTACAAAAATACAGAATCATGACTTTCTTTACTCATTCACTCAGGGAAGTCAAAATGTAATTTAGCTTCTTAATCTCACACCTACGATATGATTCTTCAAAAAATAAGGATATCCTTAGCTTTGACCAGTTCTATACCACAGATTATACCCATAAAGACTAACAATTTACATATTCTACCGATTTGTTATTTACTTGCAACCTGAGGAAGTATAAATCATATCTTAAGCTTTTTTCACAGGAAGCAAACCTCTAAAGTTATATAACAATATCTTCCCGTCTAAAAAAAAGGGCAATTAGTATGTATTAACTAAGGAAGACAAGATTTATTCATTTTCTTCTACAGTATTGAGTCTTAGTTGGAACACCTCTAGATATCCTCTCAAACCCAAAAGCTCAATCCATTCAAGCAAACACCAACCCAGACAGAGGATTAAATGATAGCCACAGAGGAAAAAAATTTCATTTGTCATGTCTAGCTGCTTTCCTTTTGTTTTTCATATCAGTATTTCTAATGAGTTGTCCACAGTAATAAATGACCTGAGGGAAGCAAGATAGGGGTCAAAACTGCAACCATTACCTGCTTCTGTGGTTCATTAGGAATGCAAACCATATTGCAGAAAAATAAATAAATAAAATAGAATGCTTAAATGGGCCTAAGGGAATGCCTAAAATATATAGCAAAAGTTTTGTAGTTGGTAGAAAGTTACTGTTGCTTTTACTAAAATAAACCAGGCATTGGCTGTTTGGAGATTTAAACAGTTTGGTAACCAAGGTGGGTGGATGGGGAGGACTGTGGTTTAAGGGGAGTATGTGAATGAAAACAGTTGGTGGTTATGTGGCATCCAAGCCATGGTCATCTGTGTTTTTAAGTATGTGACAAATTTCTGAACAGCTGTCTTTTCTAAGAGTGTTTTCCATCATCTTCTAGAAATAGAAAACAACTTCCAGAAAGAAAAAAAAAACATGATTTCTGTGGCATGAAAGGATGTTCCAAAACCCCACTATATCTTTGTTGCCTATGAATAACTGCAATGTTTGCATGCTGTGTAATCTATGGCATCTGCACTTATGCAGTCCAGTGGCATCACCGATGCTGATAAAAAGTCAGATGGCCCTGTCCTTTTGTTTTTGCCTGGAAGCGCAGAATTCATAATTCCCAAAGCAAACAGTTGGTTTGCAAACTTGTTGTGAATGGTGCATACTCATTTATCTCTTCTAATGTGTATTGTCTTCCTTTGGCAATAATAACTCAATTTACCATCCAATAAAGCACTTCTGAAAATGAGCTGGGTTGGGGACACAGTGGAGGAGAATTAGAGAGCAGGCTAGAGGGTGTTAGAAAGACAGATGTTTGGTTTTTGTGGAGCACAGTAAGACTTGGCAGCTGAAACATCTGAGTTATAGTGGATGCAGTTAAAAAAAAAAACTGGAAAATATGACAGAGAAAGTAAATAATGTGTGCATGAAACTAGGATTAGTCGAGAGGAGGATGAAGTGATATAAAAGCCATAATTAGAAATTAGAAAGGAGTGAGCAGGAAGAGAATTAAGATAACTGGAAGTCTAAACAAGGACAAAGTTCTGAGTGGAAAATTGGGATAAGCGCGGCATGCAGCAAAGAGGAAAAAAACTCAAGGAAATGAAAGGCAGATCCTGCAGTCTGCCTGTATGTGAGTTTCACAGAAAACAGCTGACAAGCGCATGAACAAAAGAGCTGATGAAAGATGGAGACGGGAGAGGGATGAAATGAGACAACAGAAATAGAGCGTGATGGATATGAAAAGAGACACAGTAGAGGTGTGAAAAAGCAGTGATGCGGGAGAGAGTGCATGGCATCACAAAAGAGAAACATGAGAACCAGGGGTGTGCTGAATAAGCAAAGAAAGAAAAAGAAAGAAAAAGAAAAATTAACCAGATTGTGGGATAAGACAAGCACAGAGGGAGATGGTGTGAGGAGGGATTCAGAGGTTCTTCAAAACTGAAATAAAACACTGATGAATAAGAAATGAAGGATAATACATGGAAGTAAAACAGCATGCAGAACGGAGCGTTGCTTTGAAAAGATGTAGATTAAGTGCATAGTGATCTTCTCTCAGCCTTGGTTCTGTCACAGTCCTTGACAAACAAAGCTTATGTGAGTAAACAGCAAAGAGATGAAAAACCTGCTGATGTGCTGGTTGGAGTGTGTTAAAGATGAGGGGACGACTGCTCTTTCATGTGTTTGAGAATGGATTATGGTGGACCCCCTCAAACTGTAGACCTATAGACTGTATCAGCTCAAATATGAGTTAAGAATTGTCTGCCACTCTAGTTTATATAACACTGGTCACAAGTTTAAATACACTGGTCATCAGCATGAATGGTAAAGTGAGTCTGCTTTTAATGATGCATTTAAACTGTTCTTTTTTGTGGGTATATACATTATATTATATGAAACTGCAATGAATAGAAAAAGAAGCATTGTGTACAAAAACTTTCATGGAGCATGAAATAGATACACACACCCCAATATTTGGTTGACTGCAGCGTAGCAAGTTGCAGAGAAACAGCCACTTGAAGTCATTAACAAGTTTCTTCCACTATTCTGGCTAGATATCTGACCTCTCTTTTTTCCAGTAATGGCAGAGCTCCTAGAAGTTGATTTATTTCTTGGGAAGGATTCAGATTTTAAACCTTGTCCGTTGGTTGGGCCTATTTTTTAAGATCAATAGTAGCCTGTTTCATCCATTCCAAAACCAATTATGATGTGTGAATGGGATCAGTGTCCATGTTGGAACAGCCAGCTCTGTCAAGGTTTCGCACATCTGACCAAAACTGTCGCCTTAAATGAAATAAAATAGGTTCTGATGTTTAGGAGCAATCGCTCACCAACCAAGACTCAAACCTATCATGAGCTGGAAGGTGCTGGAACACCAGTGTCATTTTCCGCAGTAAAGGAAGTTTTACATCATAGTTTACTAACAGGCTGCTGACCAAGAAGGTAGTGCCTACTTCAAAAAATGATCTTCCAGCATGACTGAAATCACAGCCATCCTCGTGGACAAACCAGCTACCTCCTGGATAAATGTTTTCTGGTTAAAATGGACAAATATTGAACCGTTACATGAACTTCTCTTAAAAGCTGGGTCTGTTGTAGGAAACTAGCCATTTTAAAGGAGCTCTACTATTTCTGGCTGGGTCAAATATCCCTCCAGAGTTATACCAAAAGCAGACTGATGACTGATTAAAGCATGGGGTTTCTCTTTAACTTGCTAAGGGACATTTATCCAAATGATCATGGGTGAATGTATACAAGTGGGTCTGTGTGTGGATTAGATGACTAATTATAAGTTTGTACACCCATTTTCCATTATGAAAATCAATGAAGATAATTTTTTAATACAGAGAAAATAAAATTATCCTTAAAACCCAAAACTAATATGACATTTATTCTTATGAATTGGGAATTGAACCTTCTGATGTATTGCTTATGGAGCTCTTTACACTCATATAAATACTCCATCTAATAGCATAATTAAAGATGACATGGTCAATCAAGCTGTTGGTTGTATGCATATACAAATCCTTAGAAACTAAACCTGCCTTATGCTTCAGCTGCACAGATGGTTGGTTTGACCTGCAGGTTTGTCCTCTTAGGCTTCAGTCTTTTATGTTTATCTCCCCATTGCAGTGTGTTTAGGTATTCAGCTCCAGTTTGTGCTACCCTTATAGGAGCTGCTGCTTAAAAATTGTTCACATCTGCAGACAAAGTCCTGAGTTATGAAGGGAAACAAATGGAATATTGGCTCAGTTTGCATCATATAGTAAATGTGCAGTGGGGAAAGGATTATCAGCCTCAAGAGTATAGCAGATGTTGTCACTCTTTGAGGTTGTTATTATGGCAAATAGTCTTCGTAGAGACGCATAATGAGGCTAGCACAGAGGTGGCTTGTGCATGTTTTTATTTTGACAGATTTTGTCAACACCGTAACACAGCTGCCATACAATACATATAATAACAGGGTGTAGCTCCATAGGATTAAAGTGAAATCTTGGCTGAAAAAAAAACTCTTATCCTAATTAAGAGTATGGCTCTATAGATATAGCATATAGTTTGTTTCCTTTATGAAATTAAATAATCATTTGAAAATGGCTTTCTGTATTTACTCTTGTTTTATTTGTCTGGTTGTGATGGACTGTAAAGTCATATAGATTATTTTTTATGAACCTTTTTGGTTCTGTGATTGTGTTTGCATGGGCTCTGAATTTTTTCAATAATCTTGAACACTTGAATGCAGGAAAAAACAGAATAAATGTGTAAGGGGGAAGTACTCTTTCATAGTGCTATATGTATTACAGACCTCAAGAAAAATATATTCCAAATTGGTCAAAACTGGAATCAGCAGGTCAGACCGAAAAGAAAAACATAGAAATTGGTGTCACTCATGAAAGACCTGATTGGTACATCTTTACTGTTGCTTTGCTGCAAGAATTTCCCTGATTCGTTCTGTGTGGAGGAGGCGTGGGTTCTTTCGGGTTACTCCGGATTTCTCTGACAGTTCAAAAACATGCATGAGGGGTTAATTGGTCCATCTAACAAATACCTTTTGGAGGGATAGCGTGTGCATGGCTATCTGTTTTGCTTCTGTCTGTGATGGACTGGCAACCGCTTCAGGGATGCCAGAACCAGACAACCCTACAAGGATTAAGAACGTATACAAAATGGAGAGATGAAGCTGAGCAGATTTTAGCAAAAATGTTAGTTAATGAGTGTGTTATTTCAGCTCCAATTTGTCAGTGAAGACTGTGAAATCCTGTAATGCTAGAGATGCTAGAGAGGGTGCTTTATCAAGAATAAATCGGAAAGGAGTCAACCGTAAGGAAGTAAAATATTTTCACTTCCTTCTAAAACACTAGCGACACGTATCCCTCCCCACCAAAAAAGAGCTAAGATATGAGTAAGTTTGTGCTTGCAGGACTATGTAAGAGTAAGGACATGACAAGTGTCAAAAGTGACACTGCAGTAAGATGAGAGCGGGAGCTGCTTTCACCCCCAGGAGAGACATCCCAGCTGAAGGAAAGAGATAAACACTGTATGTTTCATACTGCGTGTGTGCGTTGAAGAAAGACTTTGTTTGAGACATCCTCTAGTGCTCTGTGAGAGCTACGTCTTTGTTACCCTGACAATGGTGTCCTGACACATTTGAAAAAGACTCTTTTTTTTTTCTTCCTCTGTCAAACACTTTTATCTTTCCTTCTCCAACTGTCAGCGTTTCTCCCCCCGCCTCCTCTCTGAATCTTCATTTGTACATCTCAGCATTTCTTCTGCTGCCCCCCAAATCCCCACACTTGTCTTCATTAGTTTTCTCTTCTGGTTTTATTTCATCATCAACTCTCTGAGTTTTTGTTTTCTTGGAAGCACAGAGTGAGGAAGAGGTAGGACGCAAGCGCGAAGAGAAGAGCAAAGAATATACACAGCAGAGCAGGCGGGTCGGGGAATTCGGGACACTGACGCAAAAAACGGAGGAGAGGGTTGATAGACGGCCATCAGAGTAGAGAAATGGGAGGCATTGGCAAAAAGAGAAAAGTTGAAGCTAAAAGAACATAAAAGGTTAAAGAATGGAAGAAAAACGGCGGAACAATGGAGTTATGTGCTACTGCAGCTCCTTTAGCAGGATAAGTGATCCCTGTGGTAGATAGAAGGTCAGACGCACACTTGACAGTCCGAATGCTGCTTAACCCTGCATCATAACTACTCACACACATAAAGGCATTGCTGCTCTTGGGCACATGCTCCCTGACACAAACGTATATGAATGCGCACTCACGGAGACATCCAACTGATGCAAGGCAGACGGACTGGGAGCAGGATGGCTGTCAAAACAACAGCATCTGCTCAGCATCACACACAATGCTCCAAGCAAACACACACAAGCATACATCCAGCAAACAGCGCCCAAGCAGTCCTTAGAGGGATCAAGTCTGATTTTTGATAAACTAGTGCAAACCCAGCTGGGTCCTGGCAAACACACACACACACGCACACACACCCACACACACACGCACACACACACACTTGATTAACACAAGGTGCACACAGCTCTAAATATTTTTGCACCATTTTGTTCCTATTTTAAATGTTTGTACAATGTTTGTTTTTTTACATTAATAACTGGAAATATAAACAGAAGTGGGTTGTGGCAATGTTTTATCTTCTGTTTTATTATTTTATGGTGCCACGAAGAGGTCCTTAAACCCCTTCAACTTTGTTATCGTTTTGTCAAGTTGTAGCCACAGATACCAATGTATGTTAGGATTGAGCTTTTGCCATAGAGCATCACGGAAATTGGCTAAATTGTGAAGTGGAAAGAGATGGGTAAATGGTTGTCAGTTTGCTTTTCAAATAAAAATCTGAAAATTGTTGTGTGCATGTGTACTCAGTTGACGTTGACCAGTACTTCCACTGCAGTTACAGCTGTAGATCTTTTGGGGTGTGTCTCTACCATCTTTAAACATCTAGAGATTGCATGGAGAGCATCAGAGAAACATCCATTCTCAGGAAACCCCAATCTGTCACATGAATGTTTTGATCTAACCATTTCCATTGTTGCTCTGGCTGTAGGTATGTACCTTGCAGCCTACACCAGGTTTTCTTCCAGGATTACACTCCTTGAAGACTGACCAGCTTTTGTGTACCTGTTAGAAAAAGGATCCCCACAGCACAATGCTGCCGTCACCATATGTCACTGTGGGGTTGGTGGGCTCAGCATGATTTGCAACATCAGTTTTCCTCCACAGTTGCAAGTAGGACAAACGTTTACGTTTTTTCTCGCAGTTGACCGCAGTACCTTCTTTCGCATTTGTTCAAGGAGCATGCTTGTGGTAACCTAAAGACAGTTTCTTATGGCCTTCTCCTCCCCCCTCTGCTTCAAAAGGGCTTTTTAGCAGTAAAAGTGAATAGCATTAAGAGTCTAAATAAAAGCTAATAGCTGTCCTCTTGACACATTCTCTCGCCTGAGCTGTGGATCTAACTCGCTTCGCCAGAGTTAGTCTTGGCTGCTTCACTGATTAATGCTTTCCTTAGTCAGCATATTAGTTTAGGTTTGTGCTCATGTCTAGGTAAGTTTGCAGTTGTGCTGTACTCTTTTTGCTTGGATGTGATGAGTTGAACAGTTCATTCCTTTATTCTTTCAATTCATAGATATGCTCTAAATTATGTTGGTCCATCACATAAGGACCCAATAAAATACATTGCTTCTGGTCGTAATGTGACAAAATGTAAAAAAGTGGAAGCAGTATAAATACTTTTACAAGGCACTTTATGACTGCCTAGTCATCTTCAAAGTATCTTAATATTACCAAAGGTTGAAGAATGTAACCCGGTTAAATGAAATGAAGAGGCTTGTACTTGTCCTTAATTTTCCAAAAAACACACAAAACAGCACTTATATAAATGATTGAGATACGTATACCTTAAGGATTTGTGAACTCAATCAACTTTCATTAAATGTTATATACTCAGCATATTAACTTTGCCATCAAAGAAATTTTACAATTAGACCAGTGATTCCCAAAGTGTGTACGCTTCAATTTATGATGAAATATAGAAGAAGTTATCTTCTTCTATGCATTGTACTGTTTATGTGCACCTAGCTTGTGGCCTCTACTCCATTCATTCTTGCAAATATGCTCAATTGGCTTAAATCAGGGAAACTGTCATGCAGGCATCTAAAGACGTCTAAAGTCAAAGTTAGTGATGAAGGAGGAGGAGAGAATTGCGATGGTTCCGGGAGAGGAAAACGAGTTGGAATCAGAAAATTTGTCTTTCTCTCTCTTCACTTCACATCGTTTACATCAGTAGAGGGAAAATTTGGGCAGGACGTTTTATTTACAAGATTAAATTGAGTGACACGGTCTCTCTATAGATCACGCAGCACCTACAAACAGTGCTGGTGCTGTGACTCTGAACTGCTACAAGCACTGATGAGCATATCATGAACATACTGCTGCTGCCACCGCTGCTGCTGGTGGGAAAATTGGTGGTAGACGCGGCTTCTTAACTATGCTCATGCACAGAGCTGCAATACTTTTCATTGTGATTCCGATAGATGCAATTCATTTTACAGATGCAGTTTTAGCGCATATTCAGACAGGAACAGGGAAACCAAGAACCGGTGGTGGGGGTGTGTTGCCATAGGCGTGTTTACCTGCTGAATGTAACCACTGTGAAAGAATCTGGAAATATTTCTTTATTTCTCTGATTAATAACAGCTTTTATTGAGTCCGGTGCTCTGTTATTGTGCCTCTGCGCGCCTCTCTCTCTCTCTCTCTCTCTCTCTAATCAAACTTCTTCGTGTTTATATTTTGCGGCGTGAATTGGGAGTCTGACTCAGATTTAGAAGCTGATACATGAAATATAAAGTGAGAACACACACAGGTAGATCATCAGAGTTTAGTCCGTGAATCCACCTGGATGGTCTTTGCTTCGGAGACGTTTCAGGTTTTCGGTGGAGGTTTTACCGATCTGAATGTCTCTTTCTTTCTCTGGCTCCAAGCTGAGTCACCTATGCACCTGAAAATCCTTAGGATCCTGTTGTGGATGTTGTTGGTTAACTTTATTGCAATTTAATTCAAATCATGTTCTAATTTTATTTCCACAACCTTTGTTATGGTGATTGTGTTGTTGTAACTGCAACTTTTTTCTTCTTTTTTTTTTTTTTGGAAGATCGGGGGTGCATCAACCTGGTTGGGACACAGAAGGGGGTACAGGGCTAAAAAAATTTGGGAACCACTGCATTAGACATTCATGAAACATGTTGCCGTTTTCCTTTTTGCTTGTGGAAGTCTAAATTAATTCTTCATTACAAGCATAATTGGACTAGTTACACCAAAGACTCAAATAACCTTAGTGTAGCCTTTAAAACTATCCTAGATTCAATTGGTTTTGCTCAAAATGTGCATAAGCCAACGCACTCTCGGCTCCATACTTTGGACCTTGTGCTGACATATGGCATTGATTGTGAAGAATTAACAGTATTCTCTCACAACCCTGTCCTATCTGATCATTTTTTAATAACATTTGAGTTTAATCTAACCGATTTCTCCACCCCCAAAAGAGGGTTCCATTATAGTAGATCTTTATCGGATAATGCTGTATCAAAACTTAAAGAGTCTGTCCCCCTCTTAATATCCTCAGTATTGCAGAAATGCCCTGTAGATGGCAGCAATGCTGTTTCTTCCCATTCACAAATAGATACATTTGCTAACAGTGTGACTTCCTCATTGCGTTCTGCATTAGATAATGTAGCTCCCTTGAAAAAGAAGGTGATAATTCACAGGAAGCTGGCTCCCTGGTTTAATTCAGAGCTGCGTTCCTTGAAGCACAATGTTAGGAAATTGGAGAGAAAATGGCGCTCTACACACCAAGAGGAATCCTACTTAATCTGGAGGGACAGTCTATTGTTGTATAACAAGACCCTTCGCAGAGTTAGAGCAGCATATTTTTCATCATTAATTGAAGAGAATAAAAATAATCCTAGATTTCTCTTTAGTACAGTTGCCAAACTTACTCAGAGCTGCAGCTCTGTTGATCCATCCATTCCCTTAGCTCTTAGTAGTAATGATTTTATGGGATTCTTCATAAATAAAATTGATGCCATTAAAAATAAAATAATTGGCATCCTCCCAAACATGATTACCTCATCCCCAGTAAGTAAGGCAGCATTGGAGGAATCTTTAGAACCTGCGCTGTTTCTGAACTGTTTAGAAGCAGTAGAGCTTTCTGAGCTATCTAAAATCTTAACTTCATCTAAACCTTCTACCTGTATGTTAGACCCAATCCCAACCAAGTTGTTTAAGGAGGTATTCCCTTTGATCAGTGGTCCTATTTTAGACATGATTAATCTATCCTTAGTAAATGGATATGTACCACAGGTTTTTAAAGTAGCTGTTATTAAACCTTTACTTAAGAAACCTTCTCTTGATCAAGATGAGTTAGTAAATTACAGACCTATATCTAATCTTCTTTTCTTATCTAAAATTCTCGAGAAAGTAGTTGCTAATCAACTTTGTGAACATTTACAAAGCAATGACCTACTTGAGGAGTTTCAGTCAGGCTTCAGAGCTCATCATAGCACTGAAACGGCTCTGGTGAAGGTCACTAATGATATTCTCATGGCCTCAGATAATGGACTTGTGTCTGTACTTGTCCTGTTAGATCTTAGTGCTGCATTTGATACAGTTGATCACAATATTCTCCTACAAAGACTTGAACATACTGTAGGGATTAAGGGGAAAGCATTAGGCTGGTTTAAATCTTATCTGTCGGACAGATTCCAGTTTGTTCATGTTAATAATAAATCTTCCTCAAACTCTAGGGTCACCTGTGGAGTACCACAGGGTTCAGTCCTTGGACCAATTCTCTTTACTATATATATGCTTCCGATTGGAAAAATTATCAGACAGCATGGGATTAATTTCCACTGTTATGCTGATGACACTCAGCTATATCTATCCATAAATCCTGATGAATCCAATCAATTACTTCGACTGCAGTCATGTCTTGATGACATCAAAAGCTGGATGACTTTAAATTTCCTGCATCTAAATTCTGACAAGACCGAAGTTGTAACCTTTGGGCCAGAGTCCTCAAAAAATAAACTTCTTAACCAATCACTTAATCTGGATGGCATTAACTTGGCCTCTGGTAATAAAGTAAAAAATCTTGGTGTTATTTTTGACCAAGACATGTCATTTAAATCCCATATTAAACAGGTTTCCAGAGTTTCCTTTTTTCACCTCCGGAATATCGCCAAAATTAGAAACATTCTGTCCAGGAGTGATGCTGAAAAACTAGTCCATGCATTTGTTACTTCAAGGCTGGACTATTGTAATTCTTTACTATCAGGAAGTCCACAAAATGCAATTCAAAGTCTTCAGCTTATCCAAAATGCTGCAGCAAGAGTTCTGATGAAAATCAACAAGAGGGATCATATTTCTCCAATTTTAGCTTCCCTTCACTGGCTTCCTGTTAAATCAAGAATAGAATTTAAAATTCTTCTTCTAACGTATAAAGCCCTTAATAATCAAGCTCCATCATATATCAGAGCTCTGATTACTCCGTATGTTCCTAACAGAGCACTTCGCTCTCAGACTGCAGGTCTGCTGGTGGTTCCTAGAGTCTCTAAAAGTAGAATGGGAGGCAGATCCTTTAGCTATCAGGCTCCTCTCCTGTGGAACCAACTCCCAGTTTTGGTCCGTGAAGCAGACACCCTGTCTACTTTTAAGACTAATCTTAAAACCTTCCTTTTTGACAAAGCTTATAACTAGAGTGGCTCGTTACTCTGAGCTACCTTTATAGTTTTGCTGCTATAGGCTTAGGCTACTGGAGGACATCAGGGCCGACTTTTCTCACTCTGATTTCTACTGTTCTCCAGTCTACTGTTCTCCAGATTTACATTGCATTACATTGAAATGACTGTTGTCATTTCAGCTTTTAACTTTTTGTTCTCTCTCTTTTTTCTTCATAGTAGGTACACCTGGTCTGACGTTCTGTTGACTGTGAAATCATCCAGGGAGGACAGATCACCGACTATTACCATCTAATGTAGAACAGATTACTAGATCAATGTGTGCTTCTGTGCTTTTTTGTCTCTCTTGTTGTGTCTCTGCTCTGTCTTCTGTAACCCCAGTCGGTCGAGGCAGATGACCGTTCATACTGAGCCCGGTTCTGCCGGAGGTTTTTTTTCCCGTTAATGGGTGGTTTTTCTTCCCACTGTCGCTTCATGCTTGCTCAGTATGAGGGATTGCAGCAAAGCCATGTACAATGCAGACGACTCTCCCTGTGGCTCTACGGTTCCCCAGGAGTGAATGCTGCTTGTCGGGACTTTGATGCAATCAACTGGTTTCCTTATATAGGACATTTTGACCAATCTGTATAATCTGACCCAATCTGTATAATATGATTGAACTTGATTTTGTAAAGTGCCTTGAGAAGACATGTTTCATGATTTGGCGCTATATAAATAAAATTGAATTGAATTGAATTGAAAAACAAAAATCTGCTATAATTAATTCTTAATTATTTTTTATTTTATGGGTCTTCAATTTTCACTTCATTTTTAAATGTTCCATCTTATCTCATTTATTCTAAAACTATATAAATTAGTGTCCTTTATTTCTCAAACTACTTAGACATATAGGGGTCGGTGAAAAGGGAAAACATACAAAAAGACAGATTTATATATAAAAATAGTATAGTTTACTCCAAATTGTCATGAATACATATTAAGATAAGTAAAATATCAACTGTGGCAACAAAACATTGTCAGACTCTGAAGAATGAAGTTCTGAAAGAAGATAAGAATAAAACTCTTTATAATCTAAAAACATGGATGTAGAATTGAAAGAAAGTTGAGATGCCATACAATAGTCAGATGAAGATGAGGATTAATTTAAAGGAGATTGGTAAAAAGAAGGTTTTAAAGCCATAAAGACAGAATTATCATTCATAAAATAATCGTATTACGGGATTATTATTCAGAAAAATCAATACAAATATTAGAGAAGAGCACTGACATAGAAGTTAAGGACAGAATGATTACATTTTGAGAATGTGGGAAATAAAACGTGATGATGATGCTGTGGATTCTTATATTATTCCCTTTTTCATTTCTTTTTTGGATTTGCTTGCTTTCTAAAATTTGCACATTTGTCCAATCGTAGTTGCTAATTGTTATATTTTGGATGCCGTTTGATTTTTTTTTTAAACATTTGGTTTGCTACCTCATACCAGGTTAGTGCATCTAGACAGCAAGTCTTTTGCTCATATTTCTTTGCAACATAGTTCAATTTAAGGCAGACTGGATGGATGGGTGGTCGTGGGAGGCGGGCGGGGGATGGGAACATATGTCTATGTTCCCGTCCTGGAGACGGAAACATAGACATTATATAGGTAGACGCCCCATGGTCTGGCGCTGCCTACTGGAGCTGACGTTTCAGCGCAGCTGGCATCTTGGATGGGTCTTGCACGTGACCCTAGTACATTTATTTGTACTGAGGAAGCTGATGGCCCAGCTAAAATAAATCATAACTCCCTGAATTTTTACCCGATTTTCACACGATTTGGTTTGTTACAAACAACAGAGATGTGGGTATGATACAGGATGCTGTCACACATAAAAACATATGTTTTAATGCTGAAATATGTTGTTTAAACAACATATTTCATAAATGTATTCTCTTTAACAGACAAAATATGGCATATTAATGCAGAGATATGTGATTTCATACTGAAATACTTTGTTTTATGCTATTTAACAACAACAGACATGTGGTATGGCATATTATTAAATATTATTAAACAAATAAATACATGCTTTCATGCTGAAATAATATATGCTTTTAAACAAAGACACATGTGGTATTACAATGTAATAAATGTATATATTATTATATTGTACATTTTAATAAACAAACAAGTCGGATTGTTCATTTAAATTTGTTTTACTCTCTCTCACATGTAGCTACAAATCTGATGCTGGGGAAAACCCTGGACTGCATGTTTAGGGACGTTTTCTAACTTAACTCTGCTGTAAGCTTCTCAACAACTTCACTCACATGTCCGCTATGTTTCTTGTTCTTGTCAAGACTTTTTGTTCCCTGTTCTCTAACAATATTTGGAGGCCTTTGCTGGATATATGGATTGTTACTGAGCCTGAATTACACACAGTTGGCTTTAATTACTAATTAAGAGACTTCTGAGGACAATTTGTTGTTCCGGATCTTATTCATCAGAGCAGAAAAGGATGATTACTAATGCACTCAACACTTTCAAACTTATATAAAAAACATTTCCTACACTATTTATCCTTTGCCTTTCAGTTTACAGTTATCCACTTCTTTATACATTATACATTATAATATTCCTGTTTTTGTCATTTTAAGTTGCATCCAGATATTTACATAGGCTGTACAAAAATTATTTATAAGTTATTTAAAATTATCACCCATCATTTTGACATTTAACTAATAGAAAAAAAGGCAATTCTGGGTGACAGGAAACAGGAATAATGAAGTCTGATATAAGCGCTAGACAGTGAAGAAAACAATGATTGTGTCTTCTTTTGCAGTGTAAGCTTAATATTTGGTTGTAATTGTTCTGTTGTTTCAGAAGTTTTCTTCCATCCCCCTTTTTGTTCTTGGTTAGCCTGCACTTCGCTTCACATGCACACAATTTAGCACAAATAGCTATAATTTACCACAAAGTCCCATAGACAGGAGAAAAGGTAAACCATTGTGTTAAAGAAGGGACTATGCTTTGTAAATGGTTTATTTTCAGTGTAAGATCGTATTGATTTAAGGTCAATGAACACTAACCTGATTGTCACCTCATTAGCTAAAAAGACCTGACTCTGGTTTCACCTTCCAGTCAATGGGCAGTCCTTGAGCACAGATAAATAGTTCAGGATCAGTCCTGAACCATTTATCAATGAACAAAGACAAGTGAACAAAGAAAATATGTATTTTGCAATTCCGTCAGTGGGCAAGAAATGGACAATGCAATTCTTAATATTTAAAATGGTAATCTAAAGTTTTCATGAACTTTAAAAAAATGTGTATAGGCAACATCTGATAAGGTTATATTTTGTGTTAAAATCTACATATGCTGGAGTGTCTCTTTGAGTGCAAATCAGGGCTAATTGATTGTCCTCGTCAGCCCCGCTGTTCAGACTGCAGTAGCTGTCAGCAGGGACCAAGAGCTTCTCTAACAAGCTGCATAAACATCCACACACACCTTCACAATCTCATAAACTCACACATTATTACGTTAACTCCTAATGTGGGCACGGGCTCCGTCGAATTAAGCCACAAACCTTCAGAGAGGCACATATTCACATGAGCAAGCAGCTTGAGAGGTCGGCAAAATGCAGGTGGCGGGATCATGTCCCAGGTGCTTTCCATGACATTTGCTGTTTTGAATGACAGATGTTGGAGATTTACAAGGAGAATCCCCCTGCCTTGCTTGATATGTGATTATAACCAGTGTCCGAAATTAACTTCCTGATTCACCGGCCAAGTTGGCCGGTAGATGTAAAAATCAACCAGCCAGGCATATTTTTTACCGGCCAAAATATTAATCCTGACCAGACCTCAATTTTTATCAAAAATTAAGAGTGAGATTATGTTAATTTTCAGGGGTCGTGGTTGGGGGCGTGGCTGTCTGGACCCTGGAAGAGAAATCTTTGTTTCCTGACTTTAATAAGAAAATATTGTAGTTGATTATAAAAGGCACAATAAGAATTATCGCATTTACATCCAGGCAATAAAAACACTACAGATTATCATTATTCTATCGGTGTTGGTCTAATTTGTGAATGAGGCAGAGTTTCATCAAGCCTATACGGTTCAACATTTTTCTCTCAGCTGCAACACTTAAAGCATGCAGGGGTTCACGCTGCGTCTTTACGCTGATCCAACTGCTGGATTTTACCCTCGTGCGCTGCGTGCGAGGGATAAACAGTGGGGGAAATGCATAAATAAAGACTGTAACGGGCTCCTTTAGAGGGAAGAGAATGAATAATGGGTCTGAGCTGAAGCCCCTGATTTTACAAGTTCCTTAAAAAGTCCGCACCTATATTACATGTAACGTAATTTTGCGCACCTGAATTCCAGCGCAAGGCAGCAGCCCACCGAAGCACCACTGGCTCTGTGTTGTTAAATACAAAAGAGCATTAAACATAACTACTGACTCTCCTATTGATTTTAATTGGGACATTTTGGTACGAGTCGAAGGACATTAAACGCAGTGATTCACGTTTTGAAGGTTGGTCGCTGACAAAAGCACCTGGCTCTGAGGGAAGGGAGGAGAGAGGCGCAGTTACAGCGCTGAGGCACAGAAACAGCGCCTTTCTCTTCCCTTCCCTTGGAGGAGTGCACGTAGTTAAATTCAGAATTAATAAAAACGAAACTTATAAACAGACTAATGGGCGTTTTAGACTGTATCTGGTTAGCAGATCTGTTTTCTGATCCAGCGTGCAGCCATGACTGGTTTTGAATGAAGGCTTTATCTGGGAGCTGCTCTCCCCAGAAATAAGATGTGAAAGAAGCTGAACCAGCTCCGCAGAAGCCGGGTCTAGACTGAGCTCTGTGAACGGATCATCCGCAGCCAGATGGGCTTTGTTATTTTTATTTTATATTTAATTTATTTGGTACAAAGATTTACTCGCCATGTGGCAGCTAGCCCTCTGAAATTCACTCGCCAAACGGGAAATTTACTCGCCTTTGGCGAGTGGCGACTGTTAATTTCGGACCCTGATTATAACACAGCCCTGACTTTAGGAACGTGTAAAAATAAGAAAAAAAAAATCTGTGAGCTTCTTTCTTAGAAACAGAGTTACATGCTAAGAAACCTAGATATGTAAAAGCAACAGTCTTCATCACGCTTCACCGTAAAGACATATTTGCTCACAAGGGGAGGATATTGTTGATGAGGCCCAGGAAAGGCGCTCCATCACTATGTAGGAGGGTGCGAAGGGAAACGTTCCTTTCATCCCTCATCCGTTCCTTCTTTCTGTCCAGCCCTTCCTTAAACCTCAACTGTCTTCCCACACCCACAGACTTCCCCCTCTTGCTTTCTCTCCTCCTTGCAGTGATGGATTTCTGCCTTATCCATCATTCTCTGCTTCCTTTCTTCTCTCTCTTTCTCCTTCTATTTTCTGCATGTCTTCTTCCCTTTATCTCTCTATTTGTCTTCCAATTTCTTCTCTTTTTTTCCATGGTAATGCATTTCTTCTTGCTCACCTTACCACATGTACGGCTGCCATCAAAAGTCCCCACACACCTTTTATAATGCTAGATTTTTGTGATATAAAATGACCATGATTCATCCTTGAAAGACTTGTTTTACATATTGTGTGGCATTTATTGTGTATAGTTTACTTGCAAAAGAAATGTGTTGGAAGGAAAAAAATAGAAACAGATTCAATAACATCGCTGCATTAATGTAAACACCCATAATTTAATCATCATCTTTTGGTTCAACTTCAGCATTTAGTCTTCTTTTGCAGGCATCTATCACATCTTGACTTGAGAGTATTTGTAATATTTCTCAATCTTTCAGATTTTGAGGACATCTAACCCTAACCCGATTTATGCTGGACTGTGTAGCATTTTTCACTCTTGTCCCTGGGTCCCACAAACTGAAACAGTGTCTTGCATTTAACTGAGCCAAATTCTGAAAAGTCCAACAATTATTCGACAGGTGCTTTTCTGAAACGTAAAGAAAGCAGATCTGCAGTCATCATCACAGAGCCACATCGGCTGTCAATCTAAACATGCAGTGGCGTTCCACGTCATGACCAACTTGCACACCACGATGCTTGGAAAATAAAACAAGAAAAGGAAAATATGAAAGTAATGGAAACAGCTGGCTCAGCTCATTCATGAAAAGCTGAAATTGAAATTAATTTGAAATGTATGACATCATCAACATCATTATGTTGATAATGTGTCCTGCAAAGTCCCTCTTAAGCAAACTTGATGTTCCACATTTGTTTTTTGTTTTTTTTTTTTAGATATGGTCACCCTATCCTCAGCCTATTTTTTTAGACCATGTTCTGACCCTGAGAGACTGTCTGTTGGATTTTAGTTCTGAACTCTTGCTCTTTCTTCAGAAAAAGATGGTGCTGCATTTCAACTCTTGTCCTTACTCCAGCAATAGGATCCATGCAGGTGAATATTGTCACATGTAGAACCCAACAAGTACATGTAGAAAATACCCAAATCTCCTTTGAAATCTCCAATTAATGGATAACTGGATGTACTGCGTCATGATAGAGGAGTTTTTTCTACCTGTCTGCTGTCTAATATCTTTGTACTTGTTGACTGTTCTGCAGCGGTTCTCTTGTTCCCGCAAGATACACTCAATCAGTGTTCCCTCTAAGCTTCGCGCGTGCGCAATCGTGCACGGCATCTGGCTTCAGCGCGCACAGCAAATTTATGCTACGCAGAAAATAAAATCCAAGCTGAACTGTAAACAAAATAATAATAAACCAAGTTATTATATACCATTTTGCAACTCTGGTGAGACGGTGTTCCACGGTCTCGCTCTGTGAGCGACAGGTGCTGATCTGAGCGCACCGGTTATGGATGGGTGGGGCAGACGCTTTATAACTTAAGGTTGCGATGTGCGTCTCTGTTCTGGACTCGGTTAAAGAAAAAATGGCCGGTCCACCCTAAGTAGATAGCTGCTACTCTCAGTAGTTCTACCTCACTCTGTCATACTCAGTGTTTCCAGTTTTAGAACAGGTGATATCAGTCAGGTAACTAAACATGGTGTCCGATCAACCGTTTGTTGAACACAAGCATGAGCATGAAAAAAAGCCCTGATCAATGGATCGCAGATAACGTGATTCACCATGGCAATGGCAGAAATAAGAAGCCTCGAAGTGCCATGTCCCCCAAGTGGAATTAGAAATCTTTAAAGAAGGCATATGGAGAATATTAAACCATAAGAAACGATGCTGTTGCTGCAGACAGAGCAAGTTGGCGGCAGAGAATGCTGTGAGAATTATTTGATGGAGAATTAAAGCTATTTTCTCACATCTAACTCATTCAACACAAAAAGGAGGAGCTTGGGGGGGCGCATTGCTTAGGAAAGGCATTGAAAGGACGGGGCAGCAAATGATAATCAAGTATCTGTATTCAATATATGCAATTAATGATGGAATGGTGTGAGTTATTGAATAACTGATATGTTCATCTTTTTGCAAGCATTGTTCACCCATCCTTCTAAAAATGAGTTGGCATTAATTGTCTTGTGTTTAATTTGTGCCAACCTCACTTTATTAATCATACAGCCTATATGTATATTTCCAGCTGAAGTAAAGGTAGTGTTATTTAAGTGAAGAAACGTGCAGTTGGAGGGGAAAATAAGTGAATGGAAACTAAAATATATGAATAGAAAAGTAAAGCTGGAGGTGACAAAATTTGACACAGAATAAATTATTGCTTTCATTCTGTAAAGTTCTGTTATTAGTCTTGTGGGTCTCTGATTGTGAAACACTTTTAAACTATAACTGAGTGCAACAGTAACATTCCTGACAGTACGACATACAGCAGCTTCTGAAAGATTTTCTGCGTCTCCTACGTTATTAAAAAGCTGCTTTTGGCATGAAAATGAAGTATAGCACAAATAAATTGTTCAGAACTGAGAGTGTTTCCTCTTTGTGTTAGAAAAGCGATGTGTGGGTGAGAATATTGAAATAAATCCTCTGACGACCCCAAAACGCTTTACACTGGTCAGTCATTCACCCATTCATGCACACATTCACACCCTGATGGTGGTGAGCTACATTGTAGCCACAGCTGTCCTGGAACAGACTACATGCTGGTGCTAAACCTCACAGCAGAAAATGTAAATAATTTAATGGTAATAAAATTGGAACTATGAACGATGTGCACATCTCTCAGTTCTTCCTTAGCAGGAAGCCTACTCTGAAACAAAAAGATGCTATACAGCTCCAAGATTTGTGTCTTTTTCATATAATCGGGCTAAATCAGTTTTAAACTAAGTAATCTAAAAGAAATTATGCTGTAACTTGATTCTTTTAGTAAGCCATGTAGCTTGATATAATCTCAGGTTTTGGACAGGCTTAATATAGCCTCAGTGTGCATGTGTGATGTTGCTCACAGAGGTCAACTGATCGCTCAGGGAGTCTGTATGTTTGCTCAGACACATGAAAAATTAGGGGGAACATTGCACTCAACCCTTCTTTGGTGTCGACAGCCCTGACAGACATTTTTGCAGATACACTGACTTAGTCACTAAACATATAAAACACAGGATACATTGTATTCTGTTTAACTGTTAGCAACTATGCCCTGCTCCAGTTTGCTCGGCATACTGCACATTGAATCCGGCACGCTCCTGGAGACACAGGGAGGCTCTGGCTTTAATATAGCATTATGAAAACAATGTAACCTTATGCTTGATAAAGTAGTGCCACACAAACACCAACAATATAGTAGAGGTAGACTTTGTACTCCACATTACTATAATATTCTTTTGATCCTTTGTAGTGTATATGCAAACTTTGGCCTTACTGATGAGCAAATATCAGGAAAATACCACTAATATATAAAATATTATTTCAGCTTGATATTATTTTATATTTGTTTCCTCTAATAAAATTGTCTGTTGTTCAATTGAATTAAACAGGGTAAATATCACTTTGTATGTGAGAAAGGTTTTATAGAACAAGTTCTTATTTATGACATTGCAAAACATGGCAATTCAAGTGGGATGTGAACACTTTGGGAATCAGCAATCGTTTTCCATATCATGCAGAATATCTGTATGACCAACATGCGATTTCTGCTCAGGCACTTTCTTTTTTTCAGCTTTTCTTTGTGTGAAAATTTATTCTGCAGCACAAGTATTTGCCAAATTGTGGTTGCATTTTATTGATAAAATACAATTTAGCTCTAAATCATTTACATAGCGAGATGGATTTGCTGTTGAAACTCTTTGTAGATGAGGTTTGAAGTTACTATCATAATTTACAGTCTGCTGTAGTGAACTGGTCAACTAATGTATTCCAGTATAGGGAAGTGTGTTGACCCTGAACAAGCTTTAATCCATACTGATTATGTGGTTCAATACAGTCTTTGTGGTTTGCACAGATATGCATTCTGCTAACTGTGTTTATGGGATACAACATCCTGTACACATACATCTGCTTTTACTGTATGTGTGTGCGCGCGTACCTGTGTGCAGGTTCTGCATTCATGTGTCAAGGCTGCCAGAGTCCTTCGAATGCAGTGTCTCCACTGACCTGTCCTCAGTGCTGACTTAGCAAAAGCTGTTCCTTCCTGCATTATTCAGTAAGCTCAGCCAAGGTGTTAAACAGGAGCGCATCAGAGCAGAGGATGGTTGCTTGCTAAGTGGGCTGCCAGAAGACAAGGAGGACAGAGATGTGTTAGCTTTGTGCACTATAAAGACTAGGTAAAGGTGGACATTTTCTGTTGAATTACATCTCAGCTTTGTTTTAGAAACAGTAAACGTCACGGTCTGATGTCTACAGATCTCAGACTACAGTGAGTGACACATTAGAAATGCAAACTACTATAAATGAAACTCTCAAATACGCTAATACTAAGGATGTATATATACTGCGGTTCTATAACATTGTAAAATATTAAATGTTTAAAAAGACACAAAGGAAAACATACCTCTTCCGCCGGGTCTGGTGGCATGTTGGTTGGTGGTCTACTCCCCCTAGTGGTCTGGAGGACTTCCGTTTTGTGGAGCTAGTTTGCAGCTTTTCTTAACTTCCAGTTGTTTTTGCTACACACAGCAGTTTGCCTTTACATGTGTTTCGAGTATTTGTGTGTCAGCATCATTTGTGTTTGCAGCATGTTTGCGCTTTGTGTGTCTAATTTCTGTGATTGCAGCGTTTCTCTTTTGCCGTATTTTTCCATTCCAAGTATTTTGTGTGATAGCCTCTTTTTTATGTTTGGAGTACTTTTTGTGTTTGAAGCACATTTATGTATTTGTATTTGCATTGCCTTTGCAAATCAAGGCCATTGAGGAAGTTATTTTAGATTTTGCCGTTTTCATCAACCTTTTCAAATGTGATACCTCAAAATGCACATTAAAAAACGTTGATGGAAACACGGCTATTGACGCCACAATAAAGCGAAATGCTTGAGGTCAGCAACTTTAGACAAGTTATGTCCAAATGAACGCATGGCTTCTTACCTGGCTCTGGATGGGCATTATTCCTCTGCAATTCCGTTCCTAGACCTGTTTCTGACTCGTCCTCAGTTTTTAAAACATATTTACTCATAAAATCCCTCAAGCCTTTAGTGTCATCTTGTCTTTTTCTCTCCTCTTTTCATTTCTGTGCGCCGGACATCTAAAAACCTGACATTCTTAGTTTGCAGCGAAACAAACTTTCAAAGTTGCAGCAAGCTGTTGTCCTAATGGTCAAACCATTTTATGTTGGGATGGGGGGAGTTCTAATGACCCCTTATTTAAAGAAAACATATTACATACAGTATACCTAATGCAAATATATATTTAGTTACTCTAATATTAAATATTTTTCACACAAAATTTTCTGAAAAATTACTTTGCCTGTATTTTAATGGTCAGAGTGTAAGTTTTGGGCCCCCCCCCCTCTGTCCTGGGCCCGGGACAATGGACCCGTTTGTCCCCCCCTGTCAGCGGGCGTGGTAAACTGTGTGTAACTCTGCGTCTGTGTCTTTGCCATTGCCATGCCTGAATTTCTCCATTGTGAGACAATATAGGATTTCTTATCTTAATCAAGGGAAGGAAAAAAATGCTGACCAACAGGTACAAAAGGGTTCTGTAACCGTCAGAGCAAAATTAACACAGGGCAGTGATTCATTAGTAAACTCTTCACCAACCTGAAGAGGACTTACCCAGTGCAGGTAACAGACCAACGTTTCCATCACTGCATTTTTAGCACAACTTTGTGAAGCATTTTCAAAAAGGTTGGCTTCGGTTATGACACATTACTTCATTAAAATAATGTGCTTAGAGGCTATAAGAAATTATCCGAAAATATACCCTTTTTTAGCTTTATAACCACCCTTTGTAGTAGAGAGCAGACCATCCCTCTTTTTTGTGCCCATTAGGCTAATTTGCCCCCTCAGAAGGTGTTGAGTCACAGATGTCTAAGAGGCCCTTGTGAAAATTAAGTGGATGCTAATGCTAATCAATGGCCCAAAAGGACCATTGAAACCTGCCGGCAAATATGTATGAACCCGGAAAAAAAATTAAGCAGTGGAGAATATTTTAAATGCATTTTGAGTTGTTGATATCTTGTGGTGTTCTGCATCATTTGAGAGATGGAAAAAAAACAATGACTAATTTGCACATATGAAAACAATGCACATGAAACATATAGCAAAATATAGATGATATTTCAAGGATAGACATTGAAGAGTTTATTGCATAGCTTCTTTATGAGTCAACCTTAGACATGCTCTTTGGTGTAGCCTTCACAGCATTTGAAGTGTGGAGGCCCCTTGGGGCCTGCCTTGTACTTTCCCTTGCCTCTACTCCCTTCATTTCTCTATACTACATGCATTTTCAGTCTTGTATTTTTCATCTTTGTCCTTTCTTTATGTCATTCCATCATCATCTCCCTTTTTTATGTGTTTTGTTTTTCTCCACTAGGTGACTGCCCTTTATCTCTTCTCTGTCCTGGTCTTGTTTATCATCCTCTCTCTACCTTCGTTTTGCAATTCTGACTTTGTTTAGACCCATGTTTCCATCCTGTGAGGATGTCCGCTCTGTCATACGCAGTCCTTATGCTGAGTAAACATGGCTTTGGTCATGCCCACGTTTGTTTGTCTAACCTCTTCTGTTGGTGTCACAGGGCAGGCTTTTGTTTTGGCTTCAAAGGAATATTCACACTTTCTCACACGGATTCACACACGCAGCTGCTCTTGGACAAAAATCTTTTAAATCTTTGCTCAGAAGTATGTGGTCACAGCGAAACATTTTCGCATGTTGATGCTGTCACACTGAAAACATCCACCCACACAGATGCACACAGAGGGTGTTACCCCCCTTTTATGAGCACAGACTGCAGAGACAAACACCCCACAGTGTTTCTGACTGAGCCAAAATTGTCCTCAGGCAGGGGGACTCTAAGTACAACAGCTCAGTCATGACTTTTGAATTTGATTTTGCAATGACTGAGAAAAGAATGCTAAATTAAAAGAAGGATAGCAATCATAAAAGGGAAAGTCTGGCTGATACGTATAATATTATCTATCCTATGTTTATTCACTGTGGGAAAAATTTCCATAACAGTCTAAAAGTTTATCAGAGCTTGGTATTTTTATAAGAAATGAGCTAAACTATTACCTTTATGGAAGAACCATTAGATGTAAATGTTGCTTTTGAGAAAGCCGGAGATTCTCAACATTTGGGAGCCAGATCAGAACCAGGCTTGGCTTTATTTGCCAAATTTGTGCACATAAGCTAGGAATGTGACTTTGGTTTCACTTTATTCTCATTGAAGGCATTTTCAATATAAATATGAAAAAAATAGAACGAAAAACATTTCTTTTGTAAATATTCATGAAGTAAATACTGTGTTATCTATCTAACAAATTATTGACTCAGCAGAACTGAACACAAATGCATGCTGCACCACTTCACTATACTACTTGGTGCTGGCCTTCTACATAAAATCCCAATAGTAAATGTCTGTCTGTCTGTCTGTCTGTCTGTCTGTCTGTAAACTCCATTAGCCTTTTTCTTTTTAATTGCATTTCATTTAAGCTATTCGGTTGGTTTTGCAAAGCTAATTAAAGTACTTTAACAAAGCTGCTTAAAAAAACTAAAGGATCTTTCTTTCATTTATTCAAATCAGACTAATTTATCCTATATAAAAGTCTCATACTGTTTATTTGGATAGATACTGCAGCCAATGCCTTATACAAATTCATCATTCTCCTTCTTCCCTGTCATTTATAAAATAAATGTAATAACTCACATAATGTGATTAAAAAAAAAAACTAAACAAAAAAAAAATACCAAGACAGTGTGTGTGTATTTCTTTGTAGCATTAGCCAAGTAACAAGTAACATGGAATTACATGCATGGCTAAGCCAAGTAATGGCTCCCTCTCAGTTTGACACTAATGCATTCATGTCTTCCTCTACTTGTGGAATTGGCTTTGTACTTCACTATTTTGGATCCAACTGCTTGGTGATCATAAGGAAAACCAAATTATGAGTTACTTTAAAACAATATTTAAAATGTCACAAAAGAGTTGTGTAGTTGGCAGTGGCGTATTTAGGCCATTTTTAGGGGTGCTCAAGCACCCCTAAAAATCATTAACGCGTCTGGCCTTTGATTGACAAGGCCTTGTCAATCACTAACGCGTCTTTGATTGACAAAGTAGACACCCCCCTTTAACTCCACTCTCATTGGTTGTGCTGCCTTAAATCCTGCCTTCCCTCTTCCTGATTGGCTGCTTTCTATTGCGTGTGTGCGTTCACGTTCGTGTGTGCTTGGAGCGCGAGAGTTTTGAGTCATACTAGGATACTGCCGTTACCACAATTAACGGCTACGAAACTAGTCCCAGTTAAGAAACTAAATATTATCAGCACTAAAATAGGTGAAAGCTGCTGAACGCAGTTCTGAACAGAAGCAGGAGAGAGTTTTCATTTGTTGAACTGGAGAAATGTAAGTAACCAACGTTAATATCTCAAAATAGCATTTAATTCTGAAGTATAACACATTTTATCAACAAAAACCTAATCTCTTTTATAAAACTAAATATTCTGTGCCAGACAGGAGATCTAAAGACTGCTGGAAAGACAGAAAAGCAACGACTATTAAAAAGTCAGATTCTTAGCCACAGCCACAGAAAAGGTGAGAGTGTCACTTTTATCAATATTTCGTTGCTATTGTTGTTTTCATTTATTGTCGACCATTTGAGGCAGTTCAGGTATAAATAGCAGGTGTAATTTATTTTACATAATATGCAATATAAGAACACTAGATGCCGCCTAAACAGCTATTTTTTGTTTAGACTTTTGCTTAGTTATAATAGTATGATTAGGGTTCCACAAAATAATACTGCTATTTATTTGACTATTTCTACTTCTAGAATTAGGATAAAGACAAATAAAACAGAGGAACACTATTTACATTGGTTTTATTGTACATAGACTTCCACACTGTCCATTAGTAAATTAGTACAAACCAGAGGCGGAGCTAGACATTCTCATCATCAGGGGTTTAGCCCATAAAATATTACATCATTACAAGAGTAATTTGGTACACCAAAAAAGTAAGCAATTATTTAATCTGTTGATGTGGTCGCAAAATTAGTTTAAGATATATTCTTCTGTGCAGCTATATTCTTTTCTGCACATGTGGCATCTGTGTCCGAAGCGCTTCAGCTGTTCTAATGAATTGTGTCTTAAACATGAGCTCAGTAGATGCAGTCGTGGATTCAGAATGCCTGTCTGAAAAGTTAAATCTGAACTGTATGTCTTTTTCCTAATAAGGAAACTGTTTCTCTTAATCTGAGTTTAAAAAAAACAAAGTTCAGTATGCACATTCATAAAGGATATGTGTAGGGATTTATTACCTTATTAGCAATTTGCTTGACAGAAGACATGGACCGGTCATGAGACCGCAATGATATATGGCAGGCTTATGTCTTATATGAGACTGCATATATAATGGCATATATATGTGTATAGCTGACAAACACTGTGCAGCAGTGCCCTAACCCTAGTTTTGTGTCTTTAGGGAAATTATTCCTCACTTTTATCAATATAGCTAGTCTAACTATTGCCATCATGCAGGTTTTACAAATACACAAGGTTTTATCAAGTGAAAACATTTCAATCTGTTTGTCACTGCTTTTGGATGGGCCTATATTGTAGTTTGTTTGACGAGCTTAACTCAAAAATGTGTCAACTCCAAGAATCTTACATCTGGACTAAACATGGAAAGCCTGTTGTTCATGCCAGGAATCACAGTCAACACCGGGGGCTGAGCACCCCTAAAGGTCAGATCCTAGAATCGCCCCAGGTAGTTGGCATGCACAAATAATTGTATTGTGCTGGTCAATTAAAAAGATTAAGTGAAGTATTTTGCAATAAAACCAACAAAGGCAGGCATTTTGAATATAAAATAATAAACATCCACCTGCATTATTTCTAGTTACATTGCCAGGTACTGTAAACAAAAGTCCTGATGATGTTTTCTGCTCCACAGCAAGGGTGAAAGTGGTGGAGGATGTGCAGAAACCTCCAAGACCTTTTGCAGATTTATATACAATTCACAGAATTTGCAGATATTGTGGAAACGTCCCTCTTTTGTGCATTTGCCTTGGAATGGGGAAAGGGAGGGAGTTGGCCTTGTGGCATTTGTTTTGGCAGTGACATTGATACTTAATGAAGTGCAGGATTGTGGGGTATCTAACTAAAGCAACTGAATTAATATCAGCCATGTGGTCATTTTTTCAAGGCGTCGAAAGGTAAATATTGGTAACTAGCTGTTGTCAGCCATATCATATTGATATTGGCCCAAATTCTTCAATCGCAGCATCCAACTTTCAATGACTTGTCAGATTTGCTGATCTGTAGCAGAGATTTTTGTTTAAATATCCATTATCCCCGGCACTAGGCACCAGACAGCAGAAGAATGATATCAATACATATTGTCAACACACTTTTTGCACAACCCTAGATTTATTGAGATGTTCTCTCAAACCAGCTTTTGCCATTAATCACAATTTAAGGTTCCTTTCCGCTTCAGATTCAATCACTGTGTCTATGGCTCAGCAAGCAGACGTTTGGAGATGGATGCTGGCTTTAGTTGTGTGGGCCAACACAGTTTAAACTACCACCAAATGGTGTGATGCAATTTTAAAGTAACGTTTTAAAATGATCTTAGGGTTTTGAATCTGATTAGGTTCAAATGACTTAAAGGCACTTATCTTTTCTATGTTTCCATATTCAAGGTAGCTCATATTTGAATATGATTTACCTTTAATTAAGTGGCATAAGGCATGTAGGGTGTTATCTACCACAGACCTTTGGATCTATGTAATTCATGAACATACAAACTCCAGCTGTCTGCCACATGACTTCACATGAATTTTTATGCATAAGTTATACTGTTTCTTGAGCACATATTTATAGTTTCTCTTTTTCTTTAACATGCTGTCTTGCTAATGTTTAACAGCCTTTCTCATAAAACCAACAGTTACAGCCTATTCCAGCACAGAGTCATAGCTCCGTTGATCCATCCATTCCCTTAGCTCTTAGCAGTAATGATTTTATGGGATTCTTCATAAATAAAATTGATTCCATTAAAAATAAAATAATTGGCATCCTCCCAAACATGATTACCTCGTCCTCAGTAAGTGAGGCAGCGTTGGAGGAATCTTTAGAAACTGCGCTGTGTCTGAACTGTCTAGAAGCAGTAGAGCTTTCTGAGCTATCTAAAATATTAGCTTCATCTAAACCTTCTACCTGTATGTTAGACCCAATCCCAACCAAATTGTTTAAGGAGGTATTCCCTTTGATCAGTGGTCCTATTTTAGACATGATTAATCTATCCTTAGTAAATGGATATGTACCACAGGCTTTTAAAGTAGCTGTTATTAAACCTTTACTTAAGAAACCATCTCTTGATCAAGATGAGTTAGTAAATTACAGACCTATATCTAATCTTCTTTTCTTATCTAAAATTCTCGAGAAAGTAGTTGCTAATCAACTTTGTGAACATTTACAAAGTAATGACCTACTTGAGGAGTTTCAGTCAGGCTTCAGAGCTCATCATAGCACTGAAACGGCTCTGGTGAAGGTCACTAATGATATTCTCATGGCCTCAGATAATGGACTTGTGTCTGTACTTGTCCTGTTAGATCTCAGTGCTGCATTTGATACAGTTGATCACAATATTCTCCTACAAAGACTTGAGCATACTGTAGGGATTAAGGGGAAAGCATTAGGCTGGTTTAAATCTTATCTGTCGGACAGATTCCAGTTTGTTCATGTTAATAATAAATCTTCTTCAAGCTCTAGGGTCACTTGTGGAGTACCACATGGTTCAGTCCTTGGACCAATTCTCTTTACTTTATATATGCTTCCGATTGGCAAAATTATCAGACAGCATGGGATTAATTTCCACTGTTATGCTGATGACACTCAGCTATATTTATCCATAAATCCTGATGAATCCAATTAATTACTTCGACTGCAGTCATGTCTTGATGACATCAAAAGCTGGATGACTTTAAATTTCCTGCATTTAAATTCTGACAAGACAGAAGTTTTAATCTTTGGGCCAGAGTCCTCAAAAAATAAAGTTCTTAATACATCACTTAATCTGGATGGCATTAACTTGGCCTCTGGTAATAAAGTTAAAAATCTTGGTGTTGTTTTCGACCAAGACATGTCATTTAAATCCCATATTCAACAGGTTTCCAGAGTTTCATTTTTTCACCTCAGGAATATCGCCAAAATTAGAAACATTCTGTCCAGGGGTGATGCTGAAAAACTAGTCCATGCATTTGTTACTTCAAGGCTGGACTACTGTAATTCTTTACTATCAGGAAGTCCACAAAATGCAGTTCAAAGTCTTCAGCTGATCCAAAATGCTGCAGCGAGAGTTCTGATGAAAATCAACAAGAGGGATCATATTTCTCCAATTTTAGCTTCCCTTCACTGGCTTCCTGTTAAATCAAGAATAGAATTTAAAATTCTTCTTCTAACGTATAAAGCCCTTAATAATCAAGCTCCATCATATATCAGAGCTCTGATTACCCCATATGTTCCTAACAGAGCACTTCGCTCTCAGACTGCAGGTCTGCTGGTGGTTCCTAGAGTCTCTAAAAGTAGAATGGGAGGCAGATCCTTTAGCTATCAGGCTCCTCTCCTGTGGAACCAACTCCCACTTTTGGTCCGTGAGGCAGACACCCTGTCTACTTTTAAGACTAATCTTAAAACTTTCCTTTTTGACAAAGCTTATAGTTAGAGTGACTCATGTTACCCTGAGCTACCTCTATAGTTATGCTGCTATAGGCTTAGGCTACTGGAGGACATCAGGGCCTATTTTTCTCACTAAAGGTAGCTCAGAGTAACATGAGCCACTCTAGTTATAAGCTTTGTCAAAAAGGAAGGTTTTAAGATTAGTCTCTCTGTTGATGACTCTCCCTGTGGCTCTACGCTTCTCCAGGAGTGAATGCTGCTTGTCGGGACTTTGATGCAATCAACTGGTTTCCTTATATATTTTTGACCAATCTGTATAATCTGACCCAATCTGTATAATATGATTGAACTTAACTTGGTAAAGTGCCTTGATATGACATGTTTCATGAATTGGCGCTATATAAATAAAATTGAATTGAATTGAATTGCTGTATACTACACATTTACTCCAGAAACAATATCTTGTCATGAAGAATTATATACAAAATTAATATGGGTGTGGCGTTTGAGACAGAGCTTCACTAGGCTAATCATCTGAAAGGAAATATTAATGAAAGGACAACATATGGCACACTTTTAGTTATCTGAAATAGGAATCCCAGAGTCCACTTAAGTAAACCGGAGAGAAAAAAGTAGGAAAGATGGTGCAGGATAGAGGCGCTGATAAACCAAAGCATAATAGTAGTTAGTAGATGTAGAGCAATATCCAATGCTGACCAAAGCTGACATCCCTCGGCATGTAGGATACACTCCTGAGGTGTGTGCATGTGTTTTTATGTGCCCGTCTGTGTGTCTTTTTTGTCTTTCGATTTTACATGCCTCTACGCTTTTGTGAGCATGACTGAAAAACAGGCGAGAAAATTTAAAGCTGATTTGTCATGAGAGAGTGGCAAAACAGTGGAGCCAGCATCGGCTCTGATAAGCAGCACAGCGATGCAGACAGGCACACACTGCGATACACTCACAAATGCATTGAGCTTACATTTAGCCAGATGGAAAGAGCTTTGGTTATTTCTCCTGGGTGGAAATACTCTAAGGGAGCAAGTAAAGCCTCTCTCATCCACAGCCAGTGCACATTTACAGCATAGAGCATATATGAAGTGCTGAACAGATGTTAATGTGCAAACTTCCCACATGCATTATGAACACACATGTTTACCATTTTTAATTCATGTTGAACTGTTAATAGGACATGGGTTGCTCTGTTATCAAATGCCAAAAAAAAAACATACTGCCAGGGAGA
This sequence comes from Fundulus diaphanus, assembly GCA_037039145.1. Lineage (NCBI taxonomy): Eukaryota > Metazoa > Chordata > Actinopteri > Cyprinodontiformes > Fundulidae > Fundulus > Fundulus diaphanus. The sequence goes on from CM073124.1 coordinate 30,610,992, forward strand.
ATCTGCCCTGTTGTTCTTGTCATGTTAAGCAAACTCCTAGGAGCTGTTTCACATTATAAATTAAGTTGTTAAAAGTTATTCAATTTGGTGTATAAAGCACCAAGTGCCATGCTGACTGCATTATTTTAAATCCATTATGTTCCCTTATCCATTATGTGTGGTTGTGCTGTACTTTGATCCATGGTGAACTAGTCTACCACAGCATAACCCTCTTACCCCATCACATTATTGTGTTTCTAAAGCATTATTCACTAAGTAGACATACCTTCTTTTCCCCCTCACTTTTCCAAACTGAACCTTTACATGTCTTAGGTAATTTTGCATTTCAACCTGGAAAGACTCACACAAACAGAAGGGGCAATTTGAGAGACTTATTGACATAAATCAGAACGTTTTTGGCGCTCAGACCCCGGTAGAAGGCATGAAAGCTGTGAATGTCTATGATCTTGGATGATCGTTTTAGGATTAGGATTAGCGAAGTCTTCTCCCCGGGGTCCAGACACTGATGGTGGAGCCCAGAGGAGATAAGGAAGGCAGGTGGAGTCTGTGAGGGCAAAGGAGGAGATGGGGTTGAGGTGGGACGAAGCTTTATAAGCAAAGTCTTGAAGGATGATTGGTTGAGGTAAGAAGAGGATTTGGTGCAGATTAGCTGGATCACAGGCATATAACAAGATGGTCAGGAAACAAGTGAGTTCTCCACTCTGAATTTTTGTCTAAACTCTATACCATAAAATATTTGTATTTGAAAAGTGCCAGTATATTGAAATAGGATTCCTTTAAGGAAGAACACCTTCCTTAAAATCCAAAGTCTGCTTATGCGAAGATTGTTAAACCTGTAAACATTTCGGTTGGGCCCAGATGATGATGTTGTGGCTTTGTAAGATTCTGCTAATATTAATTCACAACATCTGAGTTGTGAAAGACCTATTTGAAATTTAGGGCAACATCTACAACATACTGAAATCAGGTAAGGTATTTGGAAGAGAATTGTGGACCTGCACAAATCTGGTTCCTCCAAGTGTACAATTTATTTAGGTGCCTGAAGGTGCCTGGCATATCTATTCAAACAATTAAATGCAAGGACTACCACTATTTGATATATACAGAAAAAAATTGATAAAGTCTCTGCTTTTCTCTGTTGCTGCACATCGCGCTTGGGAGCTCCTCGTGTTTCACACAGTTTGCTTTTTTGGCGTGGTAAAAGGGCGCTAGCCTAGCTTTAGCCTAGCCTAGCTTTAGCTCCACAATGCCTTCTTCCCCTACTATTACTTCAGCTTCTCCGTCTCTGTCTAAGTCTCCCCCTATCTCCTGCTCTCTGTGTCAGATGTTTAGTTATTCCTCTGCCTCCTTTAGTGATAATGGTACTTGTAATAAATGTAGTGTTTTTGTAGCTTTGGAGGCGAGGGTGTCAGAATTGGAGACCCAGCTCCGTGCTATGGAAAAACCAGCTGATAGCCGCCCCTTTGCTAGCGCGGAGGCACATAGAGTTACTTTATGTAGCGGTTTTCCAGCAGCACCCGAGCAGCCGGGTAACCAGGCCGGCTGGATGACGGTTCGTATGAAGCATAGCTCTAGATTCCAGCCCCCAGGTCACCACCAACCCGTCTGCATTTCTAAGTTTTCCCCACTCAGCGACACACCCGCTGAGAAGCCGACCCTAATTATTGGCAGCTCAATAGTCAGAAACATGGCACTAGAGACACCAGGGACTATAGTTAAATGCCTACCAGGGGCCAGAACGAGCGACATCGAATCTTACCTGAAACTGCTGGCTAAGGATAAGCGTAAATACAGTAAGATTGTTATTCACGCCGGCGGTAATGACACCTGGTCATGCCGATCGAAGGTCACTAAAGTTGGTGTTGCTTTGGTGTGTAAGTTTGCTAAAACAATCTCGGACTCCGTAAATTTCTCTGGTCCCCTGCCTGATCTGACCAGTGATGACATGTTTAGCCGCATGTCATCATTCAACTGCTGGTTGTCTAGGTGGTGTCCAGAAAACGACGTGGGCTACATTGATAACTGGCGAAATTTCTGGGGAAAACCTGGTCTGATCCGGAGAGACGGCATCCATCGCACTTTGGATGGTGCAGTTATTCTTTCTAGGAATCTGGCCGGATTTATTAGTTCTCCTAAATGCTGACAACCCAGGGTCCAGACCAGGAAGCAGAGCCATAGTTTAACACACCTCTCTGCAGCTTCTGTACTGTTACCCACCCATTACCCTATTGAGACTGTGTCTTTCCCACGGCCAAAACTTAACAGATCAAAAACTGATCTAAAAGGAACAAATCATAAAAATCTGATAAAAATCAATACGGCTCACCTTGAACCAAAAAATAAAACAATTAAATGTGGTCTATTAAATATAAGGTCTCTCCCTCCAAAGACTTTGTTAGTTAATGAATTGATTTCTGATAAACAGATTGATTTATTTTGTGTCACAGAAACCTTGCTACAAGAGGACTATGTTATTATAAATGAGTCAACTCCTTCCAATTTTTCAAATTTCCACCCTGCAGATAGCAGCAATGTTGTTTCTTCCCATTCACAAATAGATGTCTTTGTTAACGGTGTGACTTTGTCATTGCGTTCTGCATTAGACAATGTAGCTCCCTTGAAAAAGAAGGTGATTATTCACAGGAAGCTGGCTCCCTGGTTTAATTCAGAGCCGCGGTCCTTGAAGCACAATGTTAGGAAATTGGAGAGAAAATGGCGCTCTACACACCAAGAGGAATCCTACCTAATCTGGAGGGACAGTCTATTGTTGTATAACAAGACCCTTCGCAGAGTTAGAGCAGCATATCTTTCATCATTAATTGAGGAGAACAAAAATAATCCTAGATTTCTCTTCAGTACAGTTGCCAAACTTACACAGAGTCATAGCTCTGTTGTGTCATGTTTGGGGAGGCGAGGACCTAGGCGGCAACAAGGCAGAGACAGGCGCATGGGGGTTAAACAAAGTAAATTTAATGAAAACAGGACACTTACAAGTTTCTCGGGAGCACAGGAGACTGAGGCACACAGGGAAGCAGAACACAGAATGACCCGACAACGGGGAAACAAACTGAGGCAACTTAAATACACAATGGGGATAATTAAACACAGGTGAGTCCAATAAACAGAAACTGAGTCAAGAGCATGAATGATCCTGACATTACCCCCCTCTTAAGGGAGGATTCCAGACACCCATCAATGACCAGTCCAAAAAAAACCGAAAACAACCCAGCCAGGGTGGGCGGATGGGGGTATCGGAAGGAAGAAAAAAGAAAAAAATCCACACCAAGAATTTGGTGAGCCAGAGGCGGGGGCGTCGCGGTGGGCAACCCCGGCGGCGGAACAACAGAGTCAGCGGCGGGCGTCGCGGTGGGCGACCCCGGCGGCGGAAAAGCAGAGCCAGCGGCGGGCGCCGCTGCGGGAGACCCCGGTGACAAAGCTGCAGCTCAGCCGGTCGGCGAAACTCTAGAGACCGGCGGCAGGACCTGTGAGCACTGGAAAGCTCACAAGACTCAAGAGCGCTGGGAAACTCAGGAAGCTCGGGTGCGGAGGAGACCTCGGACGGCGGCTTGGGTGCAGAGGAGACCTCGGACGGCGGCTCGGGTGCGGAGGAGACCTCGGACGGCGGCTCGGGTGCGGAGGAGACCTCGGACATCGGCTCGGGTGTGGAGGAGACCTCGGACGGCGGCTCGGGTGCGGAGGAGACCTCGGACGGCGGCTCGGGTGCGGAAGAGACCTCGGACAGCGGCTCGGGTGCGGAAAAGACCTCGGACGGCGGCTCGGGTGCGGAGGAGACCTCGGACGGCGGCTCGGGTGCGGCGGGCGGCGGCGGCTCGGGTGCGGGGGCAGCTCGGGTGCGCTGGGCAGCGGCGCGGAAGGGCGATTCTGCTGGCGGGCGAGGACAGCAACCATCAGCTGACCGATCCGGCCCGACAGCCCCCGCAGCAGATCTTGGGTAGTCTGAACTGCTTCCCCAAGCGACCGAAGCTGTTCATGGTGGGAGGAGAGCCTTCTTCCTGATTGAGTCCCAAGGATCGGGCTGGCCAGAGCGGTGGCAGACAGGAGGAGCCCCGGAGCGGCTAGGAGGCAGATGCACCAGAGGCTGCCTCCAGAGCTGATTAGGCAGCCTGATTCTTACCAGCCCCATTGCCTGGCCCTCTCTTGGTCGGGTCATTTCTGTCATGTTTGGGGAGGCGAGGACCTAGGCGGCAACAAGGCAGAGACAGGCGCATGGGGGTTAAACAAAGTAAATTTAATGAAAACAGGAGACTTACAAGTTTCTCGGGAGCACAGGAGACTGAGGCACACAGGGAAGCAGAACACAGAATGACCCGACAACGGGGAAACAAACTGAGGCAACTTAAATACACAATGGGGATAATTAAACACAGGTGAGTCCAATAAACAGAAACTGAGTCAAGAGCATGAAGGATCCTGACATGTTGATCCATCAATTCCCTTAGCTCTTAGCAGTAATTATTTTATGGGATTCTTCATAAATAAAATTGATTCCATTAAAAAAAAATTAATTGGCATCGTCCCAAACATGATTACCTCGTCCTCAGTATGTGAGGCAGCGTTGGAGGAATCTTTAGAACCTGCGCAGTGTTTGAACTGTTTAGAAGCAGTAGAGCTTTCTGAGCTATCTAAAATTCAAGCTTCATCTAAACCTTCTACTTGTATGTTAGACCCAATCCCAACCAAGTTGTTTAAAGAGATATTCCCTCTGATCAATGGCACTATTTTAAACATGATTAATCTATCCTTAGTAAATGGATATGTACCACAGGCTTTTAAAGTAGCTGTTATTAAACCTTTACTTAAGAAACCATCTCTTGATCAAGATGAGTTAGTAAATTACAGAACTATATCTAATCTTCTTTTCTTATCTAAAATTCTTGAGAAAGTAGTTGCTAATCAACTTTGTGAACATTTACAAAGTAATGACCTACTTGAAGAGTTTCAGTCAGGGTTCAGAGCTCATCATAGCACTGAAACAGCTCTGGTGAAGGTCACCAATGATATTCTCATGGCCTCAGATAATGGACTTGTGTCTATACTTGTCCTGTTAGATCTCAGTGCTGCATTTTACACAGTTGATCACAATATTCTCCTACAAAGACTTGAGCATACTGTAGGGATTAAGGGGAAAGCATTAGGCTGGTTTAAATCTTATCTGTCGGACAAATTCCAGTTTGTTCATGTTAACAATAAATCTTCAAACTCTAGGGTCACTTGTGGAGTACCACAGGGTTCAGTCCTTGGACCAATTCTCTTTACTATATCTATGCTTCCGATTGGCAAAATTATCAGACAGCATCAGATTAATTTCCACTGTTATGCTGATGACACTCAGCTATATTTATCCATAAATACTGATGAATCCAATCAATTACTTCGACTGCAGTCATGTCTTGATGGCATCAAAAGCTGGATGACTTTAAATTTCCTGCACTTAAATTCTGACAAGACAGAAGTTGTAATCTTTGGACCAGAGTCCTCAAAAACTAAACTTCTTAATTAATCACTTAATCTGGATGGCATTAACTTGGCCTCTGGTAATAATGTAAAAAATCTTGGCGTTATTTTCGACCAAGACATGTCATTTAAATCCCATATTAAACAGGTTTCCAGAGTTTCCTTTTTTCACCTCAGGAATATCGCCAAAATTAGAAACCTTCTATCCAGGGGTGATGCTGAAAAACTAGTCCATGCATTTGTTACTTCAAGGCTGGACTATTGTAATTCTTTACTACTATTAAACTTGATTCTGATTCTATCAGGAAGTCCACAAAATGCAGTTCAAAGTCTTCAGCTGATCCAAAATGCTGCAGCAAGAGTTCTGATGAAAATCAACAAGAGGGATCATATTTCTCCAATTTTAGCTTCCCTTCATTGGCTTCCTGTTAAATCAAGAATGTAATTTAAAATTCTTCTTCTAACGTATAAAGCCCTTAATAATCAAGCTCCATCATATATCAGAGCTCTGATTACCCCGTATGTTCCTAACAGAGCACTTCGCTCTCAGACTTTAGGTCTGCTGGTGGTTCCTAGAGTCTCTAAAAGTAGAATGGGAGGCAGATCCTTTAGCTATCAGGCTCCTCTCCTGTGGAGAGGAGCCTGATAGCTCCTCACGGACCAAAACTCCCAGTTTTGGTCCGTGAGGCACACACCCTGTCTACTTTTAAGACTAATCTTAAAACTTTCCTTTTTGACAAAGCTTATAGTTAGAGTGGCTCATGTTACCCTGAGCTACCTCTATAGTTATGCTGCTATAGGCTTAGGCTATTGGAGGACATCAGGGCCGGTCTACTGTTCTCCAGATTTGCATTGCATTACATTGAAATGACATTACGTTGTCATTTCAGCTTTTAACTTTTTGCTCTCTCTCTTTTTCTTCATAGTAGGTACACCTGGTCTGGCGTTCTGTTAGCTGTGACATCATCCAGGGAAGACAGATCACCCACTATTACCATCTAATGTAGAACAGATTACTGGATCAATGTGTGCTTCTGTGCTTTTTGTCTGTCTTGTTGTGTCTCTGCTCTGTCTTCTGTAACCCCCAGTCGGTCGAGGCAGATGACCGTTTTCCTTCCCGTTAATGGGGAGTTTTTCTTTCCACTGACGCTTCATGCTTGCTCAGTATGAGGGATTGCTGCAAAGCCATGGACAATGCAGACGACTCTTCCTGTAGCTCTATGCTTCTCCAGGAGTGAATGCTGCTTGTCGGGACTTTGATGCAATCAACTGGTTCCCTTATATATGAACTTTTTGACCAATCTGTATAATATGATTGTATTGGAGATGTCATCTCAAGGCGCTTTGTAAAGCGCCTTGAGATGACATATTTCATGAATTGGCGCTATATAAATAAAATTTAATTGAATTGAATTGGTGCTTTAGGATCATAACGAACCTAGACCCTGAATAATGAGTTAAAGCTTGGGCATAAATATTCTTCCAAAGAGAATGAGTTTAAGCACACTATCAAATTATACTATAATTATACGACTATAATTAATAGCTTAATACTAAAAGTTTGAAATAAAGTCAGAATTTTGTTTTTTAGCTAAACCAAATGAATCTGAACACCACCTGATTATCAGGAATAATTAACTTAACAACTTAACAACTTTCAGTGTCTGTCAGGTATTGTTCTATGAACAATACCTCTATATTATAGAATAAATGGAGTTTGTCCTGTAATGGGTGGGTTGCCTGTTCGATTCCCTGCTCCAACCATCTCAGTTGTTGTATCGTTGGGCAAGACACTTCAGCCGCATTGCCTGCTGTTGACGTATAGCAGCCTCGCCTCTGTCAGTCTGCCCCAGGGCAGCTGCGGCTACTAACATAGCTCACCACCGTCAGGGTGTGTGTGAATGGGTGAATGACTGATTGTAGTGTAAAGCGCTTTGGGGTCATCGGACTTGATAAAGTGCTTTACAAGTACAAGCCTTGTACCATTTTGCCAAGCTAACATCTGATTTGTGTCAAGATTTTAATCTAACTCACACATTTATTAAGAGCTTTAACCTATTTCTTTTACAACAATTGAAAGTATAATATAAGTCATACCAAAAAACTAATTTTACACATTTTAAGAAGAGCTTTACTCCACTTTTAAACAAGAATGCCACAAAGAATACAAACATCAACATCCCATCTCTCTATGGAGTTTTTCACAACTGACAGAGAGGATTGTATGTGTCCTGTTGGGGTGTTTGGTTTAGAAGAATTCATTTTAAGAAGATGAAAGAGAGACTGGATATGTTAGGAGATGGCAGACAGAAAAAATTGGGTTGCCTTGTTTTAGACGTATCCTGTGGGAGTTTGTTCCTGAGAGGTAATGTATCAACTGTCAGTCAAGAAATAAAACTGTGTTTGGTTTGCAGAAAACAGACACTTTTATTAAAAATGGCGAATGTTTAATATTAGGTAACTGTTTGCACTGCTGTGACTTCATCAAGTTCAACTCTCAGATCAACTCAATCAGAAACTTGAAGATTAATATCCTTTGTGATCAAGTCCTTCAGTGTGACTTGCTGTAATCCAGCATGAGAGCTATTTTTCAGCCTCTGATGCACCATGTTGCTGGGTGATTAGAGTGTGATTGGCACTTGGATCAGAAATAGATCTTGAAGCCACAAAGAACATCACACCCTGGCACTGGAGGTGGGCGAGCCAAGTTTAATGAGTGAGAATATACCCACATTAAACCAACCTGACATGCATGCATGCAAATCCACGCAAAATATCAAGAATTTTTTTCTAACACATCCACTCTTCCATCTGCCCACCACACACATACACACACACAGATTCACCACACAGTAACACAGCATCATTGCCACAGTGGCTTAAGTGTCAGATCAGGAGTCTAATTGCCAGCGTCAGACAATACATGTTGGTGTGAAAGATAAAAAAATAAGTTAGTGTGTGTATATTTATCTAGGGTGTGAGTCAGACTGTTAGTGATATGATAGGAACATCATCAGATTTTCTGCACCTTCAAACAATTAACCTTTAGGTAGGTTTTGAAGACGATGACTTTATTAAGTTGAAGACCTGTGGTCTGGTCATTTGCTTTTATTGAAACTCATTTTCAAGTTTAGTTGCTTTGCTTTGTATCTTTGATACAGCTTACATATTGTCATATTTTGTCAGGTGAAAAAAATAAATGTAAAAAAATAAGTATTTTTTAACAAACAAAAGTCTACTTTTACATTTGTTTATGCAATAATTTATTTGGGGGTACTTTGATAACCATAAAATAACTAACTACATAAAAGGTACATAAATTGGAAGGAAAATTATGTATTGCTTTTGAATTTAAACTAGCACTACACATCACCCTGAACACACATCCACACATTGAAACATGGCCTTGGCAGTATCAGGCTATGGGTATGATTTTCATCTGCAGGGAGAGGAAAACATTGATTAGAGTCAGTTGGAAGATGGATGGAGTTAAATACAGGGAAATTGTGGAAGAAAACCTTTAAGATGCTGCCAAAGTGAAAAAGACTCACCTAGTGGACCACTCCTATAAGCACCTGGGTGTTCTCCTTAACACTAAAGTGGCTGGAGTCACAACACTGGTGCTCTTTACAGGAAGTGTCAGAGTAGACTCTACCTGCTGAGATGACTGGGGTCTTTTGGAGTGCAAGGGGCGCTCTCTTCTTTGACTCTGTGGCGGCATCACCCATCTTCCATGGTGTGGTTTGTTGGAGCAGCTGCTTATCTGTAGCTGAGAGAAAGTGGCTGGATAAACTCATTAGGAGGGCCATCGCTGTCTTGGGATGCCCTATGGACCCAGTGTAGGTGGTAGGAGACAGAAGGACTATGAGAAAACTAACATCAGTGATGGACAATGTCTCCCACCCCATTGAGTTGTTGCAGAGCTGGAGAGCTCTTTCAGTGACAGACTGCTGCACCTGAGATGCTCAAAGGAGTGTTTCCGCAGGTCTTTACTCCCAGCTGCTGTTAGACTTTATAATCTCTGCTACTCACAACATAATCAATAAGTCTTTACAACATGCTAATGGTTGCAAAGGTTCTGATCTGATCATGAATCATTTACACTGTCTCTCGGATGCTAAGGTCCATTTACACACATTTTTGGCTACTCTGAGGTGTTTGCTTGTACAATCATGCATATTGCATTGTCTTTCCTCTATTTATTTTTAATTTTGCCTTTTAGTAATAGTAATAGTAATAGTAATATCATATTTATTGTCATTGAAACATACATTGAGACATACCTTACAACGAAATTTGTTCTCTGCTTTTAACCCATCACCCTTGGGGAGCAGTGGGCTGCCATGTGTGGCGCCCAGGGAGCAATCTGGGGTTAAGGGTCTTGCTCAGGGACCCAGAGTGCAGGCGCTGGATCGAACCGGGTACTTGCATCCTTCTCTGAGTGCAAGCGCGCTGCTCTAACCACTAGGCCAACACTTTTTTTCCCCTTTCTGATAAGTTCATTCTCTTCTGCTTTAAAATGTAACTTTAAATTAGCTTTTTTATTCATATTACTTAATATAGTGTGTAACTCTGATGTATCCTGTCTAGGCAAGGCAAATTTCTTTGTATAACACATTTCAGTACTAAGACAATGCAAAGTGCTTTACATGAATAAAACACTGGAAAATAAATACAGAATAAAATCAAGTTTGAATAAAATATAGAAAAATTTAAACAAAATAAAACATGGGAAAATGGAAACTAAAAGCAAATATTAAAAACAGCTGGACTACAATCTTAAACTAATGATGTTTCAATAAAACAGTTAAACTAGACCAGTCAAAGGCTATCCTGAAATAAATGTGTTTTGGTCTTGATTTAAAAGAACTCTCATTACTTTCAGCACTTTTACAGTTCTCTGGAAGTTTGTTCCACATAAGTGGCGCATAGGAACTAAATTTTGCATCTCTGTGTTTGGTTCTGGTTCTGGGTATGCAGAGTAGGCTGGAGCCAGAAGACATTTGTGGTCTGGAAGTTGGATCACTGATAATTTAGGTGCTGAGCCATGCAGTGATTTATAGAGTAACAGAGGTATTTTAAAGTCTGTTCTCTGAGATAAAGGGGTCTTTTCTCTGAGATACAGGGAGCCAGTGTAAGGACTTTAGAACTGGGCTGATGTGCTCTACTTTCTTAGTCTTAGTGAGGACGCGGGCAGCAGCGTTTCCAGACGCTCTAACAGAATGGAGTGATCGACAGTATCAAATGCTGCACTAAGGTCCAATACCTTGACAATGGCATTCTCTGTATTGTGGTGAGCACTGAAACGTGACTGAAAATGTCAAAGCGGCTAGTCATTGTTAAGAAGGTGTTTGATTGTTGAAACACAGCTTTTTAAATAATCTTACTGATAAAGGGGAGGTTTGAGATGGGCCTGTAGTTTTGCAGAAGTAGTTTGTCCAAATTGTTATTTTTCAACAGTGGTTTGATAATTGCTGTTTTTAGGAACTGGGGGAAAACACCTGACAGAAGGGATTGTCAATTATCTGGGTCAAATCAGATGCTATGAAAGGCAAAACATTCTTAAAGAAAGCTGTGGGTAAAACATCAAGGCAGCAGGAGGAGGAACGTAGCTGGTGAACGATTTCTTCGAATGTTTTGTAGTTTATTTGACTGAATTATGACATTTTGTCAAGATAAGTTCTAGTTGGAGACAGCTTTAGTTCTGAACTTGACATGGATGTACAGACTGCCCCTCTAATCTTTTGGATTTTCTCAGTAAAGAAGTTGGCAAATTCATTGCAGGCCCTGGTGGAATGGAGTTCAGAACCCACATACATAGGGGGATTTGTTAACCTGTCAGCTGTGGCAAATAAGGCCACTCCTCCACCTTCCCTTTGCTTTCTGCCCTCACAAAGAAAATTGTAGTTTGGATGAGTCGAATCTATCAGAAAAGGTGCTTCATTAAATTAATTTAACCATGTTTCTGTTAAAAACATAACATCAAGTTTATTGTCAGTAATGAAGTCAATGATTAAAAGTGATTTTCCTGACAGAGCTCTAATATTTAATAAAGCCAGTTAATAGACTTAATGGCTGATATTGTCTCTGTGGCAGGTTGAACCTGACAATTTATGACTTTTAAGTAGGATTATTTATTCCTGTTTGTTATCCTTTTGGCTTTCTTATTTCTACCACGTAGCATCACAGATATTTCACAGCTATCTCTGACAAAAGGCCTAAACTGATGCTGGAAACTATTATGTTTGATAAGGTTGATGCTAGGGTCCGGTGTGTATTACAGAGAGGGCATCTCAGGCATGGTCTTTGATATGTAGAGGGGGAGGATCGGGGGCTCTGCGGCCTTTGGAAGATGCTGGTTTAATCACAGAGCTAGGGTTATCAGAATGGCTATGCGGAGAGGATGTTAACTGCAGGCCAATCATAAAAACCTCTTTCATGTTGTTTGTGAAATCCAGGAAGGGGACAACTGTGCGGGGTGGGTGTGGTCTGGATTGGTGTTTGTGGGGATGGAGGTTTTGGGTTCTCTGTGGAAGTTAAAGGGGAGTCCTTTTTTTGTCCTGTTGAGATCTGGGGTGAATCCTCTTATAATTCCGATGTAGTCTCTTTCTGTGTAATCTTTCTGGATATCTTTATCTTGGGTTGTTCGGACTGTACTGGGCTTATCATTTGTTTTGGCACTGGCTGAGCTTTGTTTTGGGACAAAGCTGATGGGGCATGGTTCACAGAATAGAAAATGTTGGAAATCAGGCGTTTTGCACCTGACCTATTTAGGGAGAAACCATCTCTGTTGAACAGATGTCTCCTCTCCGAAAAGATGTTAAGGTTGTCTATGAAGGTTATGTCTGTTTGTTTGCATTTTTTTTCAGCCATTTGTTTAGCATCAAAACTCTTGAAAAAATCTCATCTCCACAATTAATGGGCATGTGAGGGCCACAGAGAAACACCTTGACATTAAGGCCATCAACTAAATTTAGCAGTTAAATGTAATCTTCCATCAATACTTCTGATTTATTTTATCCAGACAGCGTATCCCAAGGCTTCAGCTTGTACTATGAGATTTTCCAGGGTTGGACCTTCTTTTATGATCCTTGAAAGGATGTTTGATACATTAGACACCAGACCATAGTTCAAAGAGTTATAAATCAACACCTCTGTGCCCTTCTTGTTACAGAAGTGTTTAATCCCACTTACAGATCCATTGCACAGTATTAGGGTTCTTGGCCCTGTGGCTTGTTTTTTCTCTGGTAGCTTAGAGTGAGGATTGTTGACATACCTTTGATTGTTGTCATGATCTTCCTGGGTGTCATGTTGGAGCAGAGAGAATCTGTTTTGTAGTGAAATTCCAACATTTCCAGCAGGTTTCTCCTATCATTTGTTGTGAGAACAGCCCATCGTTGTTTCCCATTTCTTGGGACTCTTATCTGTAATATCGGCCAGTTTTCTTTGTCTAGGTGTGAGGTTCCTTGATCTTTTGGCTGTGCGCCCAGAGGAATCCAGGGGTGCTGGGTTTATTCTCATTTTCCTTACTGTTTGTATGCTGAGTTGCTGGGCTGGTGGTCACAGTTCGGAATCACAGGCAGGGTTGTTTCATTTCCATACACTGCGTTTACATCAAAATTCACTTTGAGTCAGTGGATTTTCAGCTCCATAATTTTCTGTAGAAGCGTGTCAAAGTCCTCTTTGGTGAAGGAAGGCATCTTGTGCTGATTAGCTGGAATTGGGTGGTTCTTCTCCATATCCACTTCATGTTGATTTCTTTCAGGAGCAGTGTTTTTCCTGAGAAGTCTTTCCTACTCCTCTGGGTTTGTGAAGAGGCATCTAGTGTGGATCAGCAGAGAACTAAAATAGTACACACGGGAAAAAATAAATAAATCCAACTTTCTACCAATCTACCGAATATTAATTCTTTGGAAGAACACCAGAGAACGGCTTTGAAGGCTTTTGTTAGTGGAAATAATGTTTTGACCCTTCTCCTGACCGGGTTTGGCAAGAGCTTGTAGCATGTCAGTAAAGATGATGAACAAGTGGTTTATAAGGCCCCTCCCTCTGAAATACATCTCCAATGGAGCAATCCCAGATGGATGTGTGGAGCTCTGCGGAAGGAAATCCATCTGCCGAGAGTCAGGTTACAAATTTCCGCCATTGTAGCATAGCTATACACTGTATAGCTATGCTACAATGGCGGAAATTGTATAGTATAGTATACAGGAATTGTTTTGATCAAAATAATATTCCTGTGTTAGAATGGCCGAGTCAAAGTCCAGACCTAAATCACTTTAAACTCTGTGACAGGAGTTGAAAATTCATGCTCAAAGATCTTTATCTACTCTGACTGAGCCTAAACTTGCAAAAGTAGTTAGAGCCAAAAAAAAAAGAATTGCAGCTGTAATTGTAACAAACTTTCACTTTATTCTCAATAAAGACATTTTCAATATAAATATGAAAAAAGGAAAATGTACTTATATTTATAATTTATATTCATGAAATAAATACTGCGTTATCTATCTATAAAATTATTGACTCAGCGGAGCTTAACACAAATGCATGCTGAACCACTTCACTGTACTAGTTGGTGGTGGCCTACTACATAAAATCCCAATAATTAATGATCTATCTATCTATCTATCTATCTATCTATCTATCTATCTATCTATCTATCTATCTATCTATCTATCTATCTATTGCTCTGTCTCTCTGTCTCTGGGAACTCCATCAGACTTTTTCTTTTTCTTTTTAATTGCATTTTACTTAAGCTATTCAGATAGTTTTGCAAAATTAATTAAAGTACTTTAACAAAGCTTCGTAAAAGAAAACTGAAAGGCTCGTTCTTTCAGTTATTCAAATCAGACTAATTTATCCTATATAAAGTTTTTATACTATTTATTTGGAAAGTTACTGCAGCCAACGTCTTATACAAATTAATCATTCTACTTCTCTGTCATTTATAAAATTAATAATAAAAAATCACACAATATGATCTATTAAAAAACATCAAAACACAGTGTGCGTGTATTTCTTTGTAGTATTAGCTAAGTAATAAGTAACATGGAATTACATGCATGGCTAAGCCAAGTAATGGCTCCCTTTCAGTTTGACACTAATGCATTCATGTCTTTCTCTACTTTCGGAATTGACTTTGTACTTCACTATTTTGGATCCAACTGCTTTGTGATCATAAGGAAAACCAAATTATTAGGTGCTTTGAAACAATATTTTAAAAAGTCACCATATAGTTGTGTAGTTGTACTCTGAACTGCATATAAATCAATGCATGCTGCACACTAAATTTGGAAATATAAAATTAACATACTGGCCAATTTTGTGTTACATTATCAAGTACACTAAATGAAAGTCCTGAAGATACAAAAATTAAGGTTTACATTTACATTACTTAAACAGTATTAATGCAAAAGAAGTTGCAAACATTGCTTATATAGTTTAGATTTGAAATGTACTGCTGTGCTGAGCAATAAAAACCAAATGGAAATGTATCAATTTGGCAATATTTTTACTTTAAAGCCCCAGTGTGTAAGATTTTCACACTGGTGCACCATCTAGTGGTGCGCTAAACAAATTATAAAACGACCTCACGATTAAGCTCGTAATAACTACTACCGAAGCCATGGAGTATCAAATGTGGCATTGTCAACCTGTCCTTCATGTATTAGCTACTGCTAATGGCTAATAGCTATGGTCATCGTGTGAAATGGTTTTGGCACTGTTCCCAAGTTCGCTAGTTTTTGTCTTAAGTCGCTTCTAAATTCGGTGTGTCGCGTTTTTTTTGGGCTCATTTCTGAACATGCAGTCGCTCATTTTGGGTCTGAACAAGTGACTATAAACACGAGTAAAGAGACCCCGTCTCCCTGCTGCACTACAGACCGTGAACGGGGCTAATATCCCTCCACCCCTCCTCATACACACCCCCTGGGAGAGAGAGGGAGACGAACAAACGAGCCATCTCTAACGGGAGGACAGATTAGCTGTTGAACTACACTGCCCTTTTTCTAACATAACGGCAAGAAGTAAACTTCCTATTTGTATTGTATTGACATACCTGATGTCCAGCAGAAAGCCTGCAACCTCTGTATACATTTCGTGAACCTGGTAATAATAGTTTTGCCGATATAGACTCTCATTTCCTCCCGGTTATTACTTCTTTTTCCTTTCTTGATTACTTTCTCTTGCCTCTCACTGGGCAAAGAGTGTGGATGGTCCTCCATTTCAACAGAAAATGGCAGATAGAACGATCTATGGTCATCTTTGCTTGTTTATACTCTTCCTCCACTGACAGTACGTCTTCATATAGAAGACAGATAGGAAACACATATGGCTGATAAGTTTGTCACCTTTCCGCTACGGAAAGGTGACAAACTGGGAGCCTCCCAGTGGGTGCATCGGCACGTTGTCCCTTTAAAGTCTTCGAACCCTATACCCAAATAGTGAACTACAACTTCCACTTATAAGCACAGTCGTTTCTCTGCTCTGAAAATAAGCAGAAATATATTTTATAATCATTATTTAATTTACATTTGAATTTGAAAAAGTGGCACTGATGTTGCTGCATGATTTATATCAACTCCAATGACATGACTGTGGAGTGGTATCCAAGAGGGCCATATGGACAACATGCACAGATTCTCTAGTGTACTGTTTAAACTCGCCTTTCATGATGGATTCTGTCTGAGCCTATTGGATATTATCAGTGCATTTAATTGTGATATTATTAACAATGCTGGTTGCTGTTAATCCACATACAAATACACATATGTTAATACACAAATATTGCATCCAAGTAGGCCGTTATGATTTTGGTAGTATGAACACAAACATTGTGATTTTGATTGCAGTTGTGTATTGCAGTTCAGTATCTAGCTTTATGAATGATTTGAACAATACCAACCAAACAATCACACATGGAGCATTAAAATAACTGTTCTGTTTGCAAGAAAAAACATCTGTCTTAATCAAAATTATTATTTTAAGCCATGCTGGGTTCCCTTTAGACATTACTAAGTAAAATTATCTGATACATAAGCACTTTCAGGAAGGAGGGGAGCCTGACATTGGAACGTCTGATCAACAGAGTGGAAAAATTGCTTTACAAACAATTTAATCTTCCTCAGGCATGTTCAGGTACATTGACAAATTCACCAAAGCACAAACCATCCAAACTACAATATGACATGTTTTTTTCTGGTGTCAAATTCACCTTTAGGTGGAATTGTCTTTGAAGAGGAGAATCAGAAGATGACCAGAATTGCTATGATGAGAAGAGAAACACAGTGAGGGAGGAAATTGAGCGGTGGGGCAGGAGCAAAAATTAGGTGAAGTTTGCAGTAAAGAGGTAGATGAGAGGGCTGGAGCTTCATCATCATCTCTCAGGGGTGCATACTGCGGCACCTTGATTATGGATTCAGCTCTCTTGCAGGAAAAAAAACCCACACAGCACTCAGAAAATATCGCCCTGTCAGCCCAGTTCAGCACAAATCCTGACCTTCTGACGGTGTTTGTGTCTGTGTTTTTGTAGCTGTGTGCCAGACCTTTTGTGTAATTATAAGAAAGTCAACATCAATATTTTTTGGACATTTGATTTTTGAGTAATATCAACAATAAAGGATATGTGTATATAGATACAAGGCAAGACAGGTTTATTTATAAAGCACTTTTCACTAACAAGACAATTGAAAGGGGACTAATAACTAATAACCACCTTCCTAAAAATCCCCTTTTTATTTTTTAATCTTATTCTTTTTAATACACACAGTACTCAAACAGCTGTATACAGCAGTATTTTAAAGACTTATTATGACTTATTTTCAGTATTTTTTTTTCCGGTTCTATCAATCTGTCAGTCCCACCAGTTTAGGATTTTCCTTGTTCATCCATTTAGTTTCCACAAAACAGGACTTGATTGTCAGTGTTTAAATCTTAATTTCTGATGATATATGTGTCTCTGCTTCAACACACCTGAGTCAAATAATCAGGTCATTAGCAGGACTCTGGAGAACTTGACTGCATTCTAGGGAGGTCATTCAGCTATTTGATTCAGGTGTGTTGTACCAGAGATGCATCTAAAAGTACCAGGACACTGGACCTCAAGGACCACAATTGACGATGCCTGCTCTGAAGGGGTGAAAGTGGCCTTGTATTTACAAGTATCTCAACCTCTCAATCAGCTGGTCCAAAGTGGTCTCCTAAAAGATTCCAAAACAAGGAAAAAGACTGTTTAATTTTGCAACAGTGCAGTGTTGGTAGTGGCCTCCAGGGGAGCTAGACCTGGAAGTTACAGGTCCAGTGCCCCTAGTGGCTAAAATGTAAAGGTTTCCCGCTCTGGGTTAGAAATTCCTATTTTGTAGTTGGAGGAATACACAGAAAAGACCCTAGACGCTGGACCTCTCTCTGGGAAAGTTTCTCATCAACACCAACCTCAAAACCTTATAAAACTTAGTGATAGCTGCAGTAAAATAAAATAGATATGTGCATGTTGTATCTAATTAAATCTTTCATACACACCCAGTGCTATACAGTTTCCATTAGTAAATTTACTACTATACTTTACACTATTATTTGTTTGCATTGATAATAGTCATCAGCGTGATAAATGAAAACATAATTTAGTAAATCCCGCTGGTTTTCGGGTTTGGAACTAGAGCATGTGTAAGTTGGATTAATTATCATATTCAGAACGAGGTTCCAATTCAAGAGGTAAATAACACCAGTTGCCACCACTTGTTCTTGATTTGTTGTGCTTTGCCTCTGTTACTTCTGGGAGCTTTAAAAATGTTCTCCACTGCAATTGTTTTTTGATAAGTTTCTGTTAAAAACAATGATCAGTGTGCTTGACAAACTCAACTTTGTAGCTGTGGGTGCTTATTAGCACTGCATCACAGTTAATGCTTTGTCTTTGCTTTGCAAATAACCAATAACAAATGTTTTTTCAGCCTAATGGTACTTGTACCCAGGTTTGAGAAGCAAGGGTCTAAGATATACCTACATATTAACCAAGTTAATAAAAGTAAAGGTACAAATGACATACAGTATTTATCTGTGAGTAGGTGATGACAAAACGGATGTGGGATATAGGTCTGAAATCACTTAAAAACTCTGACCCATGTACTCTCATATAAATTATCATAGTTACTTAATCTCTTTTAGTATGTTTCAGTTTTTTTCTTGATCTTGCCAACATCCAATGTTTGTCTCTGTTTGTGTGACTATATGCTTTGATTGTGAATGTGTCTGTAAAGTGCATGAACTTACTCATTAGTTGTAACCACTAACAGACAGCAATCGCCCCTTCCCCCACCACAGACTTGTACCACAAGGACGAAAACATCTCGGTGACGCCAGCGGGAGGTGTCATCTTCAGCCCAAACTACCCCAAAGCTTATCCCCGCAACCTGTGTCTGTCATGGAAACTGCTGTCCCCTCCTGGGACCCTCATCCACCTTGAGTTTGATGAACAGTTCAACCTGGAGGAGCCTGTGAATGGAAAGTGCAGGTAAAACACAAGATTAAGGAAGATGGAGTGAACAGACGGAGGAGGTGGGGATGGAATTCAGATTACATGATTAGGGTAGATAATATGGGAAGACAAAGAGGAAGACATAAAGTACGCTTAGAGAGACAAAAAGGAGAGAAAGACAAAGGGAGATTGAGATACCGAGGGCAAACAGGAGGGATCACTGATGCATCACAATCATGTATAATGGAGAAAAGTTGGCTAAAAGAAGAAAGTGATTAAAAAGTTTGCGACTGAGTAGTGGAGGGAATGACTTAAAGCAGCATATCAAGGACAAGTAAAATTTACTCTGCAAAACTGTCAATCTAAAAAATAAAACACTGACATGTTAGAATTATTTGCCAGTGTGAATAAAATACCACCCCAAGAAAAGATTTTACTGATAAGATGTGACAAATGTTGAAAGGAGAAGTTTTCCTTCTTGGCAAAACCTTAAGAAGTTTGTCCTTAAGGGTTGAAGAAAGAAAAAAAAATCTGTAATCCCGAAATGTCCTGAAAAGTATGTTGCTTGATGTTTTTGATTTAACATTAGTAACATCTACTGCATATATAGAAGCATGTGTGTGCTTCTCTTTGAAATTTTGAGTAAGCCTTAGTTCTTTCATAATTTTGTGTTTCAGCAAGATGACTATAGGACCTAGACTGAGTGTCCCAGTGTATGAGTTCCTAATATTTAATTGAAACAACAGACTAACACAGACAGAAGATTTTATTATTGGCCAATAATTTCTCCTCTAACTTTTTCCCACTACAAAACAGATTGAAGAATTAATAAAGTGTGTTTTGAAGAAAACAAGAAGAAAAAGCTAATTAAATTTAACAGATTTAAGCT
Source organism: Fundulus diaphanus (assembly GCA_037039145.1). Classification (NCBI taxonomy): domain Eukaryota; kingdom Metazoa; phylum Chordata; class Actinopteri; order Cyprinodontiformes; family Fundulidae; genus Fundulus; species Fundulus diaphanus. The sequence continues at coordinate 30,630,824 of CM073124.1, forward strand.
TTACTGTTATTCTTTTTAGAGAGGGGAGACTTTTTTTCATTTAAACCTTCCAAGCAATTCAGCAATTCACTTTTTTAGTTTTTATATCATTTATTTTCATGGTTAGCATACCGACTGTACCCTGTGATGTTGAGAGTCAACTTTTTTGATGCTTGCTGTTTCCTAGACAATTGAACATTTTACCCTCTCAGCAAACCTGCAAGGGAATTACCTTATACAAGAAAGACGGTTTTACACCTTTGAACAATGTTTAATTCTGTACTAAAAATTTAAAACTACCGTTTGCCAGTTTCAGAATGGGCAGAAGAATTTTTGTCCACATGTCAAGGATTATGTTTCTTTAATTTTGCATTTTCATTACTATACATTTAAATGATCAAACAGCCACAATGCTAAAACATACACAGAATGCAATTTGTGTCCTAGTGATTGGAAATGTAAATTAAGTTATTGTCTATCTGAGATGCTATCTCCTGTTGTAACCTGGTTAGGAAGTGTTTTTGTTTTTTTGCTGATGGGGGTTGTAGCATTAGGGGCTATTTTTTGTCAAAATAGGCTGACAGGACAGGGGGTTTTGAGAGAGGGGGCCGGAATCAAACCTAGATCAGCCCTGTCAAGGAATAAGGCCTCAGTACATGGGTCGTGCTCATTACCCCTGTGCCATCGGAGCACTCCCGTTTGACACAGGATAAAGTTAATTTTTACAGTGAGCATAGGAAGTTCAACTGTTGTTTTGGGAAAACCTGCAATTACAGTCCGACTGTTTAGCTCTTTTTTGTTTTTAGATACTTCTAAACTAAGTGCTAAAACCGGTGGTAAGTAGGTTTTTAAAACGCCAAATCTCTTGGTTGCTTAATGCTAATTAAATGAAGTCAAATTAAGTTAAATTACAATTTCGTTTGTTTAAAATATACAGCAAGATATTATCTGTCCTCATCAGTAAATAAAGTAATGCAATAATAACACTTTGTTTCTTTTATCCATGATAAGGTATCACATTACGACAACCTGCCTAATAGTGTTGGGTCCCATTTTGCTGCCCAAAACAGCCTTGACCTGTAGAGGCTTGGATTCAACTTGACCCCTGAAGGTGTGCTGTGGTATCTGGCTCTAAGATGTTACCAGCAAATCCTTTACGTCCTGGAAGTTGTGTGTTAGCACCTTCATGGATCTGCCCTGTGCAGCACATCCCATAGATGCCTGATTTATTTAAGATCTGGCAAAACTTGAGACCAGCTTAACTCCTCATATTTGTTGTTGTGTTCATTCAATTAAGTTTATTCAGTTTAATTCTACTTCTATGGTACCCATTCACAACACGTCATCTCAAGGCACTTTACAAAGTCACATTTAATCAAATCTTATAGACAGATTGGTCATGAAAAGTTTCTTGTGTTTGACAAGTGGCATTCACTCCTCCTGAAAGAGCGTGTAGCCACAGTGGACCGTTTTTTGCATTGTCATTGGCTTTGCAGCAATCCCTCATACAAAGGCAAAGGCAAATTTATTTGTATAGCACAATTCAGTGCAGAGACAGTGCAAAGTGCTTTACATGATTAAAATACAGGAAAAGAAAGAAAATGTAGAAACAAAATAGAACATCAATAAACAGTTGGACTAAAAAAGTTGAACTAATGCTGTTTCAGTAGAACAGTTTAACTAGAACAGTCAAAAACAGTCCTAAACAAATGTGTTTTTAATCTTGATTTAAAAGAACTCAGGTTTTCCGCACTTTTACAGTTTTCTGGAAGTTTGTTCCAGATAAGTGGAGTGTAAGAACTAAATGCTGCTTCTCCTTGTTTAGTTCTGGTTCTGGTTCTGCAGAGAAGGCTGGAGCCAGAAGACTTTAGTGCTCTGGAGGGTTGATACACTGATAACAAGTCTGTGATGTATTTAGGTGCTAAGCCATTCAGGGATTTATAGACAAACAGAAGGATTTTAAAGTCTATTCTCTGAGATACAGGGAGCCAATGAAAGGACTTTAGAACTGGGGTGATGTTCTCTACTTTCTTAGTCTTAGTGAGGACGCGGGCAGCAGCGTTCTGGATCAGCTGCAGCTGTCTGATCCACTTTTTAGGCAGACCTGTGAAAACACCGTTGCAGTAATCAATTCTACTAAAGATAAACGCATGGATTCGTTTTTCCGGATCCTGCTGAGACATTAGTCCTTTAATCCTGGAAATGTTCTTCAGGTGATAGAAAACCGACCTTGTAACTGTCTTTAGATGCTTTTGGAGGTTCAGGTCTGAGTCCATCACTACACCCAGGTTTCGGGCCTGATCAGTGGTTTTTAGCTGAAGCGACTGAAGCTGTGTGCTAACTTTTGATCTCTCCTCTATTGGTCCAAATTTTATTACTTCAGTTTTGTTTTTATTCAGTTGAAGAAAATTTTGGCACATCCAGGCATTGATTTCTTCTAGGCATTTACTCAGTGCCTGAACTGGTTCGTAGTCACCTGGTGACATGGTGATGTAAAGCTGTGTGTCGTCTGCATAGTTATGGTAGCTGATGTTGTTGTTTTTTATGATCTGTGCAAGAGGGAGCATGTAGATATTGAATAGGAGGGGACCTAGAATGGACCCTTGGGGAACCCCACATGTGATTTTTGTCATTTCTGATGTAAAGTTACCTACTGACACAAAAAATTCCCTGTCCTTTAAGTAGGATTTAAACCAGTTAAGAGCTGTACTAGAGAGGCCGACCCAGTTCTCCAGGCGTTCTAACAGGATGGAGTGATCGACAGTATCAAATGCTGCACTGAGGTCCAATAGTACCAGCACGGTGGTTCTTCCACAGTCTGTATTTATATGGATGTCATTAAACACCTTGATAAGGGCGGTCTCTGTACTGTGGTGAGCACGGAAGCCAGACTGGAAAACGTCATAGCGGCTGGTCATAGTTAAGAAGGTGTTTAATTGTTGAAACACAGCTTTTTCAATAATCTTACTGATAAAGGGGAGGTTTGAGATGGGCCTGTAGTTCTGGAGTAGTAGTTTGTCTAAATTGTTTTTTAGGGACTGGGGGAAAACACCTGACAGAAGGGACGTGTTTATTATCTGAGTCAAATCAGACGCTATGACAGGCAAAACTTTCTTAAAGAAAGCTGTGGGGAGAACATCAAGGCAGCAGGAGGAGGAACTTAGCTGCTGAATGATCTGCTCTAAGCTTTTGTGGTTTATTTGGCTGAATTGGGACATTTTGTCAGGATAGGTTCCTGCTGGATACAGCTTTGGTTCTGGAGTTGGTATGGATGTACAAACTGATCCTCTGATCTTTAGGATTTTCTCAGTGCAGGAGTTAGCAAATTCATTGCAGGCCCTGGTGGAGTGGAGTTCGGAAGTCACGGACACAGGAGGATTTGTTAACCTGTCGACTGTGGCAAATAAGACACAAGCATTATTAATGTTTTTCTTAATGATCTCAGAGAAGAAGGATTCTCTTGCATTTTTCAGTTGTAAGTTATATCTGTAAAGTCTCTCTTTATAGATGTCATAGTGAACCTGGAGTCTCGTCTTTCTCCACCTGCGTTCAGCTTTTCGACACTCCCTTTTTTCACCTCTAACTGCTGGAGCATTTCTCCAAGGAGATACAGAGTATGCATATAGTGATGGTGGAAAGGAAAACTTCCCTTTGACAGGAAGAAACCTCCAACAGAACCAGGCTCAGTGGGAACGGCCTTCTACCACAACCGACAAGGGGTTTGAGAAGACAGAAGAGAGACACAGAAAAGCACAGAAGCACACATTGATCCAGGGTTCCTTTCTTTCTTAAAGAGGGAAAAGGCAGATGATCAAACCCATTAACTAATTTTTCAGCGCCACTCCTGGGCAGAATATTTCTAATTTTGGCAATATTCTGGAGATGAAACAAGGAAACCCTAGAAACTTGTTTAATATGGGATTTAAATTACATGTCCTGGTGAAAAATAACACTAAGGTAAAGAGAATTGGCCCAAAGACTGAACCCTGCGGTACTCTACAAGTAACGCTGGAGTTTGACAGATTCCAATTTGTTCACGTTAATAATAAATCTTCAGACAGATACGATTTAAACCAGCCTAATGCTTTTCCCTTAATCCCCACAGCACTTTCAAGTATTTCTAGGAGAATACTGTGATCAACTGAATCAAATGCAGCACTGAGAAGGTTTCTTCTCTTGATCAATGTAACTGGGTTTGCAACAGTGCTTAGGTAGGTGGTACGTGTCACGGTAATGTCCACATGATACGGATGACATAGGGTTCCCTGGCATAACATTGCCCAAAGCGTCTCACTGCCTGTTGCTTTCTTCAAATAGTAAATCTTGGTGCCATTTGTTCTCCAGGTAGGTAATGCACAATCCGCCAGCCATCCACATGATGTGAAAGAAACAGTAAATCATCATGCCAGGCCACCTTCTTCCATTGCTCCAGGCTTCAGCTCTGAAACGCATGTGCCTAGACTGTGATGCATTGTGTGTTATGAGGCTTTTCTAACAGAGCCAACTTACTTTAGGAATTTGAGCCCACTCCACAAGTTTTTGGAGTTTTGGAGATTCATCAGTCATCTAAGGTATCATAATTTTGTCCTTGTCATGCTTACTAAGATGTTCATGCTTGCCCATTTTCTGTGCTTCAAAAAACAAAACAAAAAATGTCAAGGACAAACTGTTCTTGTGCAACCTAAAGTATACCACCAACTAATAGTTCATGATGAAGCGGTTATCAGTGATGAATAAGATACCCGTCACTGTCATAATGTTATGCCAGACAGGTCTTCATATATCTATAGATTCATCACCTTTCTTTCGACTGACTATCACATATTGTGCCAGGTTGTTACAGAAAAACCAATTTTTGACAATATTTTTATTTTTTTTCCCCCATTTGCTGCCATGTGTTGATCTGTTTCTTTATGTTTGTCTTTCTCTGTCATTTCAGTTATGACTTTGTTGAGGTGGAGGAAATATCCCAGACCAGCACTATAAAGTGGGGTCGTTGGTGTGGACCAAGGGCACCCTCAAGTTTGACCTCTAAATCTAACACCCTCAGAATCACCTTCAAGTCGGACGATTACTTTGTTGCAAAGCCGGGATTCAAAATCAACTACTCCCTGCTGGTAAGGAAGGCTCATATGTTGCAACTGCAGTTATTACAGAGACATGTTTTTGATTTGAAGGGACAGTGTGTAACTAATTTGGCTTTTACATAGGAAAACTCAAGTATTGCTTTTATGAATACGTATTCTGGAAAAATCTATTTACATCACATAACTTAGAATTAGTTTTTTATAAATACATAGGTGCTGATGCACCCAGTGGAGGGCGGCATTTTGCATCGCTATTTCTGATTTCATAAACCGAAAGCGGACAAACTTGTCAGCCATATGCGTTTTCCCTATCCGTCTTCTATATGAGGACGTGTTATTGGTGGAGGAGGAGTAGAAACAAGCCAAGATGAGCGTAGATCATTCTATTTACCATTTTCTGTTGAAATGGAGGACCATCCATACTCTTTGCCCAGCGAAAGGGAAGAGAAAGTAACCAAGAAAACAAAAAGAAGGAATTACCGGAAGGAAACAAGATTCTATACCGGCGTTGCTATTATTACCAGGTGGAGACAATTCATGAGGGAGTGCAGACTCAAAACTGATGTGGAGGTTGCAGAGTTTCTGCTGGACAGCAGGTAAGTTAATTCAATATGACAGTGATGTTACATTTTTTGGCGTTATGATAGAAACAGGGCAGTGCAGTGCTATTCTGTCCTCCCGGCAGGGACGGCTCATTTGTTTGTCTCCCTCTCCTTTTAGTATGTGTGTACAGTATGAGAAGGGATAACAGCCGGACCGGTCACTGTCTATAGTGCACCAGCAAGCCCGGGTCTCTTTACCCGTGTTTATAGTTGCTTGTTTAGAGCCCGAATAAGCGCCCAAAAAAACGCAACTCACAGAATTTACAAGCAACTTTGGAAAGAAACAAGCAGACTTGACAACAATACCATTTCACACGATGACCATAGCTATTAGCAGTAGCTAATACATGGAGGACATGTTTACATTGCCACATTTATGATACTCTGTGGCTTCCGTAGTAGTTATTATGCACTTAATGGCGAGGTTTAATTTGAAAATCTTACACACTGGGGCTTTAACATGTAGGTCTGCCTGAGTGTGATTGCAATTATACAGTTTAACAAAGCTTCTTAAAAAATTAACAAAAAGTTAAAAGGAGTTACATTGAGAAATGGTGCAGCAGTGGTCTTAGCAAAGTTTTCAGTAAAATTCCAGGCTTTAGCACAGCCTTTCTCATCTGTCTATTTGACTGAAGAGGAGGAATGGAGCTATACTATAAGACAGGATGTTAGGAGGATGCAGAACTGTTCTCTTAGAGACTGTCAAATGAATGGATAAGGATATTTGCTTTGTCATTTTGTCAGGAAGAACAAAAGATGTTACTCTGCTCTATAATCGACTGGCTAAAGGGGAAGACCGAGCGGCAAAAAAGTCAGAAAGCCTTTAAAAAAGGTTCCTCAAATAAGTAAAAAAAAAGGAAGAGATGAAGAGCTTTTGGCATTGCCTGTTATCTGAGAAAAAAAGTCATGAGATGGAATAAAACCAAGACAGAAAAGAAACTGAAAAAGAAAGAGACAGCATGTGTATTTATTTATGAGCCTTCGTTTTATGGTGTCAGTTTTGTACTTTACTAAGAGAGTTCATACTAAAAACCATTTACTGTTGCTCTCGTAACAAGTTCTCCTTTTAAGAAACATATGTAAAATAAATGTTTAACTAAACCCATTATACAGAATTCCTACTTAAAAGTAAAACATCTGTAAACAAAATTTAGAAAGAAAATACACTAGATTAATCTCTATGTCTTTCAGTGTTAAAGCCACGTTATATACCTATACCAAATAGACCAAAATCCAGTTGATTATGATAAAAAAGGCTATGTACTCCAAGCATCAATCCAGATAGGGTTTTGATAGTCCTTTTTGAACCTAAATAGAACCCCATCAATGGCCGCGATAAGCTGACAAACAGACATGGCACCATCTACCAGCAGTACCCCAGAATTATTAGAAAGCCAGATGGTTGGCATTGATGCAGCTACTAAAGTCCCGACCGAGTCCTCCCCTGAGCCTCCTTCCACAAAATCGAGAAAACCTACAGCTCCAAACAAGGACGCAGCATCACAGTAAGAACTTTTTCAATGACATAAATCAAAGTCAAATGTTAAAACTTTTTCATTGCAATGAACGTAAATTGAAGGCATTAGAATGTTATTTCCCTGATAAGTAAATTGTTTATGAGCCCCCCACCCCCCCACACACGCGCAGTGACGTAACCCCTGTCACATGTTGTAATGGTAAATATACACAGAAAAGGCTATATTTACTAACAAATTGAGCAAAAACAACACTTAAAAGATAAAAACAAAAAAACATCAGCAGTACATGATAATCTTTCAGAAAAACGTATGCAACCAGAATTCGTTACTGGGGTATAAATTAAAAAAGTCAAATAACGTGTGTCAGGGTAAGTGGAGTTTGAACCCGAATTCAGCCGCATGCAGAGCTTTGTTTTTAAGAGTTTTATTGAAGCAGAAGGAGTAGTGGAGGATGAAAACCAGAGTCTTGACTGAGCAGGAGCAGAAGGATGTAGATGGCAGGAGCTGGAGGACTGGAGAGCGCTGAAGAGCTGCGCCGAGAACCAGCAGCTCAGCAGATAAGTGACTTGGAGCGCTGGGGTAGCAGGAGAACCAGCAGCACGGCAGAGAGAGAGTTCTTAGGACGCAGGGGCTGCAGTAGATCCAGCAGCGCAGCAGAGAGAGTTCTTGGAGGTGCAGGGGCTGCTGTAGAACCAGAGGCGCAGCAGAGAGAGTTCTTGTAATAGTAATAGTAATATCATCTTTTTATTGTCATTGAAACATACATTGAAACATACATTACAACGAAATTTGTTCTCTGCTTTTAACCCATCACCCTTGGGGAGCAGTGGGCTGCCATGTGCGGCGCCCGGGGAGCAATCTGGGGTTAAGGGTCTTGCTCAGGGACCCAGAGTGCAAGCGCTGGGGATTGAACCGGTCACTTGCATCCTTCTCTGAGTGCAAGCGTGCTGCTCTAACCACTAGGCCAACACTCCCCCGACGGGCTGTGCCTCTGTAGAACCAGAGGCACAGCAGAGAGAGTTCTTGGAGGTGCAGGGGCTGCTGTAGAACCAGAGGTGCAGCAGAGATAATTCTTGGAGGTGCAGGGGCTGCTGTAGAACCAGAGGCGCAGCAGAGATAATTCTTGGAGGTGCAGGGGCTGCTGTAGAACCAGAGGCGCAGCAGAGAGAGTTCTTGTAATAGTAATAGTAATATCATCTTTTTATTGTCATTGAAACATACATTGAAACATACATTACAACGAAATTTGTTCTCTGCTTTTAACCCATCACCCTTGGGGAGCAGTGGGCTGCCATGTGCGGCGCCCGGGGAGCAATCTGGGGTTAAGGGTCTTGCTCAGGGACCCAGAGTGCAAGCGCTGGGGATCGAACCGGTCACTTGCATCCTTCTCTGAGTGCAAGCGTGCTGCTCTAACCACTAGGCCAACACTCCCCCGACGGGCTGTGCCTCTGTAGAACCAGAGGCACAGCAGAGAGAGTTCTTGGAGGTGCAGGGGCTGCTGTAGAACCAGAGGTGCAGCAGAGATAATTCTTGGAGGTGCAGGGGCTGCTGTAGAACCAGAGGTGCAGCAGAGATAATTCTTGGAGGTGCAGGGGCTGCTGTAGAACCAGCAGCGCAGCAGAGAGAGTCATTGAGGCGCAGGGGTAGCAGGAAGGTGCAGACGAAAGGAACGTCTGGCAGGCAGACATAGGAAAATCTCTGACTGACAGACGTGGGGAGCTCTGACAGGCAGACGTGGGAAAATCTCTGACTGACAGACGTAGGACTCACGAGGCAGGACGAGGTTTGGATGAAGAATGATGACGATCCGGCGGGGAAGAGCAGACTGAGGGAGGTTTAAGTAGAGGTGTTGGCAGGTGCACTGAATCCAGGCTTAATTAAGAACGGCAGGTGGAACTAATGAGGAGGTGGAGTGAGAGCTGGGCTGCATGAGAGGTGGAAAGATCTGGAAAGTTCATGGGGAGACAGGCAGGCCAAAACTCTACCATGACAACGTGAATATGTACCTTGAGTATTTCTTCTCAAAAACTCAGAATAAAAAGTTGTCTCCATTTAATTTCAAGATATACACCTTTTTTGTGTCCTCAGGCAAGGCCTCTTTGATATCATTACTTTCAGTCTTCTTTCCTCAACAGCAGCAGCTTTGATACCGATGAGTGTTGTTGACAGTGCAGCCTGTTAATGTGTAGTTATGTGCGCGTTCTCATCGCAAGAATGATGAATGTCAGAATTTGATGTTCCAACCAGTCTGTCCTTAGTCAGGGCTGGTCAATCTAAAAAAAAAAAACTGTTTCCGGTTACCAGCTGATTTCTCTGTCCTTTGTATTCATGATATTGCCACAATGCAGATCAACTCAGTCTCAAAACATTACTTTTAGATTAACATTGTGCACAGAATATTGGATTGGTGTGAAATTTATGAGTAGATATAAAACATGTCGTTTTCATATTGGCCTTGGGACTACTGATGAAATTTTGTTCTGGTATATTTACATTAATGATGTGTTGATTAATGCACACTGTCCTAAATAGATAAATTAACTTGATCTTAAATGTAGTTACTTATTTTCCATCGCCTTCCAAACACCAGCTACTCTAACTTTACCTTGCAGAAGATCAGAACGGCTGCAGCTTGTGGGATTGCGCTGAGTAGTGGTGTTCACCAAACATAGAGCTACATGTTGTAGCTGTGTGTTTGTTCTTTGTTTTATGCGCAGTTTAAGCGAATGCTGTCATTTTTCTGTCTACACATTTGCAAACCTTTACCACTGAGCAACAACTCTATTGGCTCTGTTTTGTTAGCTTGTTGTTGAGAACATTGGAATTGTTTTATATTTATCGAGTAGCCATAGTTACTAATTTTCCGGATGCTTAGAGATGGATGGAGGCAGACACCTCAATGCAGCAATGTCCCAGGCCTGTCCCAGCTGGCAGTGGGTGAGAAGCAGATTACATGCTGGAAACTACCTGGTGAATCACAGGACTAATGTTGAGAGACGGACAACTGCTCAGGCTCACTGTCTAATCTTCAGTCGCCAATTAAACACATCACTCATGTAGGTATATGGGCTGTGGGAAGGAACACGTGGGGAAAACCACCTGGAGAAATGCAGACTCTAAAATAGACTCTAGCCAACCACCTGGATAAAACCCACAACCATCTTTCCATGAGTCCTACACCTTTAAGTCTGTAATGATGACAGAAAAATGTGAATGCCCCCATTATGAAGTTCTGACTTGAATATATCTACTTATCCTTGCCCTACCACTGTCTAAGCCACAAATAACTTTCTTATCTGTCCCCATAAGAGTCCTACAGCTTTTTTCCCCTTTCCTCCTCAATTTTTGTAATCTCACCTCTGGTCAAAGAATCACAACCCTTTGCATTACAAACAGAAACCAATTCTTGAGGCCCTTCTCATTAGATCAGTTTTACCCAATTTTCAAAGAGCTCCTGTGTTTCAGTGTGTTGTATCTTTGCATCTTTAACAGACACGCACACACCCATACACATACTTCCCCTCAAGCTAGACTAGAGCGCTGTGTGTGTCTTAATTTACCAGGTCTAATTTGTTCTCTCCAGACCTGTCGAACAGATAAGGGGAAGAAGAGGAGGCAAACAAGTAGGAAGGAGGAAGAGTTAGAGGGAGAGAATGAGGAGAAGGAGCAGTGGAAAGGGAGAACAGGTGTCTGAGATGCTATCAGGATGTCAGCTAATGACTAAAACAAGCCAAACTGCGAGAGACAAAGCAGGAACCGGAGAGAGAGGCAGTCGTGAGGTACCGAGCTATGTGGAGTGGATCAAAGTAGACCTGATAAAACAAAGAGCCATATTATGTTTGAAGTTAAAACAGAAAGAGGAATGGCAGAATGGAGGCAATGATGGAGAACCACAAAAAAAAAAAAATCCCTCCAATTTCTACTTGTACCGCGTTCTCTGTTTTTTGAGTCTTTGACTCAGCTTGTCGTCTAAAACTTTGGGTGTTTAGTTCGGATCACAAAAACATGTACAGTTATGACCTGGAAACTGAAGGAGAACAACCAATCTCTCTTATTAGGGCAACACTGTATCAAAATTAGAACCGACAAGCTACAAGGACCGGGTCTGGTCAAACAGCCAACTGCAGGCTTTTCTTACTTTTTATGAATATTAAAATAAAAAGAACTAAATGCTATCAACAATATGACTGTAATAAGCAATATGTTGCAATACTGTATGTTTGCAATTGTGGAAGTAACTGTTGCATTTTTCTTGTAAATAAAAGTAAAATTTCATGTGCTATATTCTTGTTTTGCATCTTTGTAAAAAATACAGCGACAGTGGGTAGCACTGTTGCCTTGCAGCAAGAAGGTCCTAGGTTCAAGTCCTACCCTTGCCCTGGGTCTTTCTGCATGGAGTTTACATGTTCTCCCTTTGCATGAGTGGGTTCTCTCCGGGTACTCCAGCTTCCTCCCACAGTCCAAAAACATGACAGTTAGGTTAATTGGCCTCTCTAAATTCTCCTTAGATGTGAGTGTGTGCTAGAATGGTTGTTTGTCCTTTTTGTCTCTGTGTTGTCCTGCGATAGACTGGCGACCTGTCCAGGGTGTACCCCGCCTCTCCATTGACAGCTGGAGATAGGCACCAGCACCCCTCGCGACCCCACAAGGGATAGACGTGTTAGAAAGTGGATGGATGGATATTCTAAACCATAAATTTAAGGCTATCAGAGTGAGAGAATCTCAAGCCCCTCACCTAACCCAAGAGACCAGAGGGAACACTATTTGGCTGTAACCAAACCTTTTAAAGAAGATCTAAAATGATTCCTGTTGCATGGAAGGTCAGAACATCTGCACCCGAATTAAAACAAGATATAAGTTTTGTAATAATACTTTTCCATAAACAGTGAGTATGATCCAGCAATAGTCCTAGAGGATAATTATTTAATATGTGTCAATTGTGTTTTTTTTTTTTATTTAAAGGAGAAGTACGGTCAAAATCAGAATTAAAACTGCTGAAAGTACTTTAAATATAAAATTATTACATACTGTTCAATAAATGATTAGCTTTTTTAATTAAGAGTCATTTTCATTTGAAGGTCCTTTTATGGGGGCCGCCATCTTGGTGAAGAACAGTACTGCCACCTCCCAGTTTGTGACGTAACGGTGCGGTATCGGTTGTAGAGCAAGTCCCAATGCCCTATCTGTCCCCTTGTAAATAAATACCCGTTTTCATGCTGAAATATATTTTTTAACCTCTTAAACAAAGATAGACATGGTATTAAGCATTTAAATTTAAAGTAATACTAATTTTACATTTAGTATTAGACATAAAAAGACAACAAATAAGCATTAAAGTATGGTTTATGGGCTGCGTTCTGCAATGTTAAAAGATCATCTTTAGAACCAATCTCTGCTCAAAATGGGGATCTGCACTGCCTAATCTACTTTCAGCAGTTATCATCAGTAATTGCAACCGAAACTGCAGAAAATACAGGCAGAGCGGCTCCTTCTGAGTTTACTCTCTGCTGCTGTGAGGAGGAGCTGCAGCGCGTTATGAGGCGGAGGGATATTTCAGCGTCACTTAGTTTAGACCCCAAACAATCGACTTCACTTTCAGAAACAAGCCCAAAAAAACTGCAACCCCACAACTCATGAAATATACAAGTGACTTTAGAAAAAATAAGACCAAAGTTGCATAAAATAAGTGGGCTTCACAACAGTGAGCATGCTTTCTAAGTGTGTCGTATCCCTCCGCCGCAACAGTGAGCATACTTATGCTCACTGTTGCGGCGGAGGGATACGACACACTTATGTGTCGTATCACTCCGGCAAATTCTACATTATGAAAAAGAAAAACATATTGAAAATCCTCGCTCTCATGTCATCTTGAAGACATTCTTCTTCCAAATGTTGGCTGCATATGACGTTTCTCTCTGGCCAGAAGCACGATGGAAAATCCTTTCTCTTCAAGTAGGTAATCCAACAAAACAGCCCATGGTGGTCATGAATCGGAAAGGTGAAAAAACTAATGTTTTTTCCACTTTTACCCGATGTATTGGAACATCCAGCTGCCATGCACGTGAGCATTGTTGCTTTAACAATAGCTCCCGCGAATTTCAATGGTGAAGTCCTCTGGAAATCCGAAAAAATTGTTGATGATCGCAGCTGTGTAAACGGCTCCTATTGACTTTGCTTGGAAAGTGCGGAGAAATGCTGTCAGCTCTCTGCTTTTCCACGTCACAGGAGGTGATGTCAGGCGGCCATTACTGCCCATATTTGGGCAGTAAGGGCCGCCCCCAGACACAGTTATCCAGACAACAATTTATGTTTTTATTTTCTTATTGATTAAAGCTTAATTCATTAAATAACCACAAACGTATTAGTTTTAGTTATAGCTAATGATCCCCTGATTTTTCCTTGTTGACCGGACTTCTCCTTTAAATTTCAATATTTGTTTGGTAGGTAGGAGTGGAATTGAATTGAATTGAATTGAAATTCTTGATTTAAAAAAATACCACGGTTTGATGGTGTCACGGTATTTATGCAAACAATTGAAACAAAAATAAAGTTTAATCTTACTTATTTTTAATGCAACAATTTTAACTACTACAAGTCAAATTTTGAATATTGATTATGGCAGATACGATAAAGTTGTCAATAAATATCACTGTCATTTTGATCTTGATATATAGACCAATATAAAATGCAGTATTTTCAATTGCTTGTTATGATGCCATACATTTTTGCCATTCTGCTCTTTGTAAAATTGCACAGCTACTAAATGTTTTAATGATTGACTATGTAATATTTAATTATTTGAGTAATCTGATATCTGATACCTTTTCAAAACTTTTCAGCAGCTTCAACCCATCTTCGGAGTTGTCGTTATAAACACCACTGATCAATCTGCATTTGTGGATTGGTATTGAAATTCTACTGAGATGAGCTTAAAATTCAGGTGGATTTGAAAGTATTGTCAGCCATAGGGAGAACCGTATTCATAAGTTAACTTTGACCTTACATTAAACGGAAACAAATAATGAAGCAGTTTCACTATGCCATGAAACGCTGCATTGCTTGGAACGGTTGTCTTATTTTCCCTAATACTTTTGCAATGTTTACGGGAGACTGCTCTTCTAACATTCATTTGCATGAAACATTTCATATTGCAGCTTACCACACAAGCCTTTATTGTTGTAACACAATAATCCATGCATAACATTTCTTTAGATGCATCTCTTAGGGAAAGTATTGAAACTGTTAAACTTTTATAAATAGAAGATAATGATGGAGCACAGAAGTATACCAATAAATCTAAAGGAAAGATTCATTGTTGCACGAGAAGAAGTATTCTTTAGGTTAACACCCAAGAATAATCTTCGGCTGGGGCATAGATGAAACAGCAGAGATGTGGCCAGTGTAATATATCCTCTAACTTGAATGTCTTTGCAGCTGCTCATGCGTTGTAAAAGCTGATGGGGAAACACGTTTGCTTTCTTCACTGTCTACCACACACTTGATTCTGTGCTGCTTGAGTGTCCGATTGTACAAAATGGAGTTGAAAGGGGCAGCTCCCTGGTGTCCTTTCCACTAGGCTACTACGGTAAATAAGAATACATTCCCACACCACCGGTGAATATGCCAGGGTTGCCTGAAATATTACATTTTTCTTTCAGTGAACCCAAGTATTGAAAGCAAATCTGTCTGTAACGCCCAGCTGAAGTAATAAATCATATAAAACAAAAGCTTGTTAAAATAACACAGGCTTTGTGTCAGGTGGAGGCGTCTGTTTTAAAAGTGTTGTGTTTTATGTCTGGAGAGAAAGATGTTTAAACTTGGATTATTTTTTCCTAGGGTTGGGACTATTTAACATATTTTTTTTTCTTTAGGTTACTTTTTTAAAGATAAATACAATAGTTGTTGCTGAAGATTTTCTTTTTTTATCAAAAAAATATTTTGTTCTAATCTCCTTCTGGACCTCTGCTCTGTGCCTGACAGTAACTTACTAAGAGTATTGTTAAAGGGCTTGTTTGTTGACTCACCACTCTCCTCCCTGCATACATGCATGGTGGCATACACACATGTGGCTGTGCTTGAGTGATAGGCATGAATTACTTATTTGTCTTACTGTTTAATCGCAGGTGCATGCCTGCATATGTGTTGGTATGCATGTTTTGATGACCTTCAGTAGTTATTTTTATTTATTTTGTTTTGTTGTGTTATCTCTGTCTACCCCGTCCCTTTTGTCTGTGTCTGTGTTGTCAGACAGCCCTTCCAATTTAAAATAATAAAAATTGCAATGGGAGGAGTATCCTAGACCCCTTTGCACAGCAAAGCTGTCAATGCAACAGTGATGACATCAAGTACACGATACTGACTAACAGTTTTTGCAGGAAAGTACAAAAGTAGTATCGGTAAATTTATTTTGAAAAGGTTAAAAAGCAACTGCTTTATCCTATATCCCACTTGCTTAGGAAATACAGTCTGATAAATACATGTCAGAATGTTTACAAAAACCAAACCTCATCATGTTACCCAACAATCAGTAATTATTATTTTTACTATTTTTTAAATTAAAGTTGTACAAACATTCAGAAGAGAACAAAGTTGAAATAATCCCACTCAGACCACTTCATAAACAGGACTTCATTCTGGTTATAGTAATAAAAAAGAAGCGGTAATTTTTCATGGTAATTAGAACTTTGTTATTCTTTCACTAAGATATGAATCATGCAGCTACTTAATTTAGAAAACTATTTTTAAATTATTGTAAAATACAAAATACCTAAAATCATAGCAAATATGAAAACAACACTTACAGTTAAAAAGATGTGAGACCTCACAGCTAGACCTTATAACTGTTTTACCTTCGATCCAATAAAGAATGACTGTTAAACAAACAAGTTCATTATTTAATTTTAAAATATAATTTTAACATGGCTTTTTAATCTTTAAATTTGCATTCAACAACAACCAATTTAATAAAGGCAAAGATTAATTTTCTGGATGTTTGATCCAGAAAAGTGATCCAGATGTGGTTCACACTCAGCTTTTGGTCTTTGAAGGGAATTGAACAGGAAGGCTATAAACACCCTTTCATTAAGTTAGTCAGTTTTCATAAGCTTAACACCTTAACACACCTCCAAACGGCTGTAAAATGCACACCCAAATGAAATGGCTGTCAATCAAAGGAAAATAGACTGGTGGCCATTTTGGCTTGATGGTGTTAAGAAGTATTATCTGAAAGCGAACCCATGTACTTCAGGCACCTCCGCGAGCCTTCGGACCTTTAAGAGTCTAAATGTTCTTGCATTGATTAACATCCATTTCCCTCAGATTCCATCATCTGCTGGCCCTACCTTTACACGCATGCCATCTTTCGCTCTGCTTCATCGTTACTTTTAACTATGTTTAAGCCATAAAATTAGAAATGCAAGTCACAAAAGAAAAGAAAAAGAGAGATGCAAGAGACTGTAGCATGAGTAACAGAAGTGCTCACAGTCTTACAGGAAACGCTCTGACCTCAGTGGCAGCTGCTTTGTACGTCCATGTTTATGAGTACATTTCAGACCACATGCAGGGATCATTTAAAACAACCTCTGCACACTGACCGCCTTTTGATGTCAACCCCATTACATTTACAGACAGGCACAAACACACACGCTGGAACAAAGTGAGGGCACTGTGTTCATTGAAGTGCGTGGTGACAGATTTACTGTTCCACATTGATCAGTGAGGATATTTAGGACTCTTCAAGGAGACGGATCCAAAAGCCAGTGAGACTTGACGTGTCTGTGAAAAGGATGCAATCCGCGACAAGATGTGTGTTGATGCAAGCGTGTGTCCAAAAAAACAGTGGGTCACATGATTGTGCATAACTACGTACTTTGACTGGAGTTTCATTTAGTTCTCCAACAAGCACACATACAGTGCATATCTACAAAGATGTGCTATGAGCAGTCACTTTTGGAGACCCTTTGATGACACACCGGCAGTGTTTCAGGCAGGCAACCTGGATTTCCTGGAAAACATCTGAACCCAGTTTCTTGCAAGTTCTTTTTAAGGTCAAGTATGTAAGACGGGGTGGGAGGGGGGGAGTAGAGGTAGGAGGTCACTCTTAACCAATCTGACTTTTCATCTTTTTGCTTTAGATATCTAAACATGATTTACAGTAACTCTACGAGAGCTTCAATGTGGAAATTGAATAGTTAAGACTTAATTGATGTTAAAGCAGAGTGACCTTTAAACTTTAGGGAGAATTGAGATTCTCATTTGCCTGCACATGCTAATGTTTAGTGAAAAAAGTTGCAAAAGAACCCGGATAAATCTAAATATTTATTTAGACAATTTGAATCTGTATGGTAATAAATTAAGCAAATCCTTTCCTGTTTTAGGTCAGTTAGACAATCTAAAGACAATTGATTTAATTGATTGAACAGTTTTATACATTAGCAGAGCTACAATTTGTTTTCAGACAAAACAGATATGTTTGTCTTTACCTGTAAACCTTTTAGAAGAAGTTGTAACACATAACCACATGTGATATCCTGCTTTGGTCTTACACAAACCAAATATTCATTTTATGTGGCAGTAATTCAAATCAGCAATATTTTGTTGCTTTTATCCTACCCAACATTCTTCATAACTTTAATACAGTATTTTTTCATACTTTATATAGCAAGTATTACCTCAGAGGTAATTATGAGTTACCTCAATAAAGTAAATACAATTAAATGGATTAGTATTTAAAGCAGTTCCTCTCCGTCTTATTTTAAATATATGCCATTTATTTGAGCAAGAAATCTGTAATCTGTATTTTTGATTATATCAGTGAAATGGTTCACACACAATTGCATTAATGAAAATAGGAAACAAGCATTAAATATTTTATATTTATAAGATGAATAATTATATTATAAGATGAATTGTCTTGCCTGCCTCCACTGACGACACTTCTCTGCACCTAAGTCATTATGGTGACAGGCAGGACTTGGACCTGTTAAGTGTGTGGTGTTTTGTTATAAAAAATGAGTAAGGAAAAGAAAAAACACACTTATTCATTGGATATGTTTGTTTGTTTGTTTGTTTGGAAGGAAGTAAACTGAATTTGAAAAAGAGATTTCTCAGGAACCCTGACCTCTAAATCCAATATGGCTGATACATCTTTAACTGTGCTAGAACTTTTGTTGATTTGTATCTTTTCAAGTCAGTCACCAGTCATTATACTGACACATATTGAATAGCTTACTACTCCAGTTGATTCTCTGCGAGATCCAAAGGAAAACATTGTTTTTCTAATAGCAATTACAGTACCTTGCTTATTGAGCTCAACAATGAGAAAATCCAATTGTTTTTCCGACTTCCAAACTGGGATGCAGCTAAGTTAGATGTGATGTCAAAATTCACCCCACATCTCTTTAGAGTCGTTTTTTGATTAAAGAGACAATGAGTTTAGAACTGGTAATTGTCTTTATATATTTAATTTGCAAATGATTAACACCACATTTATTTTGAGTACCACTAAAGACAGCCCAAGTACCACCAGACTTACTTGATCCACAGTTTGTGAAACAGCGTTATGTTGTAATACAAACTGAAAACATCAAAAATATTAAAAACAATAAATGTCTTTTACAAATGATATTTTTTTGTCACTTTCATTCAATGTATCCCTGTCTGTTTTATACTTTTCCAGGGTGACACCAACACTGATTGGGAGGCTGTCGCTGAACTCATGTCGGTGAGTTTTAACACTAACAAATATACAGTTCCAGGAGCTAAACGAAAATGGCTTGTTTTTGTCTTTATCATTTTATAGGATTCAATGTATTCTTCACATTCTTTTAGAAAAAAAACTAAAGTGAGGAATGTATCTTATGTGATTTTTTAGTTATTATTTTAGACATATTGCAATAATTAAAAAGTTAATTTCCATATGCTTTTGGATTTCACACAGTAATGGGCTACATACAAGTAACCTGCCTTCCAACTCTGCCGCTTCACGCTGAGCCATTAGCAAGAGAGAAAAAAACACTACACTTGTATATATGACATATTCTGTGGCTAACACACACCCACACGTTGTACATGCTCCATGTATTTATTATGTATGAAGGTTGAAACGTAGACTCACACTCATTCTAACTCATCCAACAAGTTCTGTTGAATATTTTATGTTGAAACTTTATTTGCATTGTTTAATTTGTGTCCAAAATGCTTTTTGCTTGTGCTGATAGGATAGCATGTCCTCTTCCACTTTACATCCAAAGATACCAATTAAATAACTGCAATAATGAAGTCATGCTAAAATGTTGCTACCATCTCATTTAGTTTTAGGGTTTTGTATCAAAACATAAATGTATAACCGTCATGAATAAAGCTTCAGATCAAAAACAAGTAATGTATTTTCATACAGTTTCATGTGTTAATTAAAAAAAATTAAATCAGTGCCCTGACAGGGTACAAAAGTCTACACCCTGCAAATGAATTGCTTGTAGAACCCCATTCAACAACGTCAGCTTGAAGTAATTATCTTTTTTCTGACCTTTTCACTGCCTCACCTCCTTGAAGAGATTTTTTTTTAAGTTTGAGAAAGCTACTACTTCTCTAAGATGATGGCGATGCATTTCCTGCTTAGCATTCTGTTAACACCACACTTGGATTTTCCAGATGAGCAAGCTGCCAAAATTTCTGCTTTTATGGAGGTGGCGACACTTGTTGATGTTTATTACATCTGATTTATTGGACTGGCAGCACATAGCTGTTACTTTCGCTTTTTATTATTGTGGAAACTGTAACCATTGACTTAGGTGTTCAAGCATAAAGTTTCTTAGATAAATAAAGACATAGTAACAAGGTTGAGTTGCAACTTGGATCTTCACCTGCTTTTAAGACCCAGTGAAGGTCAAATTATATATTTTTCTACTCTCTCCTGGTCTATAAAACCTTAAAATGCAATATATATATTGCATAATATGTCTCCTCTTAAGTTCATCTGTATAGCTGCTGCCAACGACAGAGCAGATATAAAATATGATCCATCCATCATAGTGATTGATCATTTTCAATTGATTATACAAAAGGTGGACATTTCTCAGGTGTTAGCCTCCCATCCATACAGTAATATATTTTGATAAAGTGCCTTTTTAAATTCCCTTTATCATATTATATTGAGTTAGGCTAATCTATTTCACATTTTATAGAAAGATGGGGGAAGGCATAAGGTCCTATGATTGATTCATGCCCACAAGGACACCTAATTTAAGCTTTAACTGTAAATATTAACAAATGTTAAGTCCTGGTGGAGTACTTCTGTTTTATTGTTAGCTTTAATCAGTCTGACATTCCCCCATAACCTTTATAAATCATCTCCTTACTTACCTTGGGCCTTTGAAACATGACTGCTAAGACTCCCGCATTGCATGATAGTTTTAATGCATTCTCTGAGTATGCATTTGCTAATACTTTTGCAAAAGACATACCTTTTACTAAAAAACTGTTTATTTATTTTAGTTTTTATAGTATACCTCCCACTATTTGTAACATCTATAAAGGAAGTATTACTTTGCTTTTTTTCAATGCATCGTTGCTAGAATAGGAAATTATTTCAAATCCACAATGCCTAATGTTACTCAATCTGTGCAGTTTAATTCAGTTAATTTCAGTGTTATATGTGCCACTGCACAATAAATGTAATTTCAAAAGGACTTTACATGACAAAGAGGTCCAGTTCATAACCAATTATATAGAATACAGTTTGTTTCTAATTTAATTTCATGGAGATAAATTCATTGCAATAAAGAGGAATCACACAGTTAAATGCAGGCTCAGTTACACACACTTCAATTCAATCTAAATAATTGTACAATACTGTCAAATTCAGTTAATCTATTTATTAAAGATTAATTGTTTCCTAAATGGGGGAGGAGGTAACAAAAGAAAACCTGGCTCTAGGTCACTTCACACTAATTCATCCAAACGCTGTGCCATTTAATTCCTTACCCACGTCCATTCTGTTCTGATATGCTGTAACAAACTATTTCATACCCATCTGCTTAAAGGTATGGTGCATGATCTTCTTTCAACTTTGAGTTCCGGGGGGATCACCTTATCTATAGGTTGTCCCACTTGCCAATCATTGTGATGCGCTTACTTAACATGACAATGTGTGTGCACCAATGCGTGTGCATGTTCCTTGCTAGCTTCCTCTTGCTGCGCATGCGCACTTCCAGTGCTTATGTATCCCGTTAGCTTTAGTTTCAGCCGTTCATTGTAGCTCCACTGCTTTCACCGTATACTTGGCTGAGTCGCAAGAAGTCAATAGCACACAAGTTTATGAGAAGAAGAGGAAGGCCTCAGTAGAAAAGAAATAAGACCAGAGTGGATTTGGGAGATTCTTTCATGTGATCGCCCTGAGGAGTGGAGCAGCAGGTAGCAGGGTTTTGAGCCGCAGCTATTCAAAAAGTGACTTGGGTGTTTCTTATCTACATTTCCGGAGAAACCATCCACTCTACCTTTAAATTCTGGCTCATTTAGTTGTAGTTAAGCATTTTTGTAACTTATTTCTTTAATATGTTATTATTTGAAGCTTTGTCCTTCGCTCGGTATCCATCGATTGTGCTTCTCTTCGCTTTTTGCAAGATGACTCTGATGACACACTTTGATGCCTGATCAAAGTCTCACAACTTTATGTGACCAGCTGGTAGATAAAAGTTCTTGGTGTCACATGACAACATTTTCCTAATTAAGACTATGAGTAGAATATAGAAAACTAATTGAAATCATTTGTTGTCAAAGTGGGGACAGACCATCCTGCTGCAGATACGAAATTAAAGCTCGTTATCAAAGCATTTGTATGAAATATCCTGTGGTTGACAGCACCGATTGGTACGCAACGGAAAAAGTCGAGTACAAACAAGAACAACTGCAAGCGCGTAAAATGATCAACATGCAAACCTACCTGCACATGGAAAAACTCATTAAACAGTTTGGTTGATATTGAATTTATAAACATGGCAAAGGTTTAGAAAAAGTTAAACATAACTCATTGAGCTCAACTCAGTAAAAATTGTTTAAGCAGATTCTGTGTCTATCTCTATGACTGCTTCATTAACTATTAACACAAATAGCATATTGGGAAGGATGCCATGAATTGTACTTCAGTCACTCTGGCTGCTGTATGAAAAGCAAACCAAAGATTAGGGTGCAATAAAGATAGTTGTGCAAAACAATTGTTGGGACCATGTATTTAAATGAATGAAGATTTGTGTCATTGAAAGGTCAGCTCATTATTTCTGTGCACTCAGCAGTATTTAAATCACAGCTCGCGTGGTTTTATCAGAACATCTCTCATTTTTGAATGTCTACAGTATGCATAGATCAGGCATTCATATGGTAAACATTTGAAATAAAGGCATTACTTTTTTCACTCACCTTCACAGTATTGTGAGAGTAGAAAATGGTAGAAATACTGACTGTCTCACTGACTCATTTGAAAATACAGTTGACATACTGAGAAACCGCAATAAAACTAATTGTCCTTCAAAATGCATGTCTTGTATAGAGAATTAACCAAAACAGGAAAGGAAAATTGATTGAGAGTAAATCCATTTATCTTTACCTTTCCACCTATGATTTTTTTCATTGTATTTGTTTATTTTTGCAGGATATGGGTGCAAACAAGATGCCAGCCACAGAGGTTCCTCAGACACTGGAGGACTTGGACAGAACCATAGCTACCTTTGACACTATAGAACAGCTCCTTAAATCTTTGAGCCCAGATACTTGGAGACAAGACCTGGAAAGCATCTACACTCAAACATACATATATTACAGATCCAAGTCCTATTACCTGGCAAACAGACAGAATAAAGGTAAGAGTAACAAATCTGCATTCTACAAAATACTTGAGGGGTTAATATTTAAGAGCAATAATTCCAGAAATGTGCATCAGACAGAGGGATAATTATCTATATCGTTTGAAGCAATCATTTCTCAGATTTGTTATACAAAACATCTGATAATCCCATTTACTAATCTGAAAGAATCTCCTGAAACTGTATTCATTTTGCAAGCCAACTGCAAAAATGGCAGTGTGGGATAAAAACAAGCCAAAACCGGCCGAGACAGTTAAAATGCATGGACATGACATCCCTGCTTAATCTTTCGAGAAGGAGTTTTGCGGGCGCGCTCGTGACCCAGCGGGTAGCGTGACCCATGTACGGAGGCCTTAGTCCTCAACGCGGCCGACCCGGGTTCGAATCCAACCCGCGGTCCTTTGCCGCAATTCTCTCCCCCTCTTCCAACCCCTTCCTGTCAGCCTACTTTCATAAAGACAAGTGAGCCACTAGAGCCACGAAACCCCCCCCCCCCCCCAAAAAAAGGAATTTTGCTTTCTTACATATCTAATGGGGTTGGATCAACTATTTAATCTATTTCTGCTCTGTCAGACCTGTTTTTGCAGTTTGCTGATTGTATTGTGGAGCTGAAGTTTTTTCTTTTTTGCCAACCTTAGCTTGCTGTTGACATGGGAAAGGAGAGAGTGTAACAGCAAAACATATCCATGTGCATGCAAGGATGTATGATGTACCATGGCTTTGCAATGTAAAGCTACTGTCACACTATTTGTTATCTTGCTATACATGTTGGTGTATCTAAAAGCACATTTAATATGGGTCTAAACAGCAAGAAATTATGTAGATTTTTTGAAACAGTATGTCATGTCCATGAAGTATGTATTGGTTTTGATGCACCCCTCTTTTGTAAGGTGCGTGTGTGTATTGGGATTAAGGGTTTAAAACTCAGTGTCTTCATTTGTACCGGCTTGGGTACATTACTTTTGCTGTAACGTTACTGTCACATTTAGGTTTTTTTCACCTTTGTTATTAATCAGGGGAGTACAATTAACTGTCCTGTCCTGAAGGCATGGCTGCTAAATATGTTAATGAACATAACCCAATGCCGACACAGAAGAAAAACACAAATATCAGCCAGAAATATCAGCCGGTCGATATGTTGGTCTACCTCTAATTTAAACATTGCTGTGACATTGTGGTAACACTTGGATTGATTCTGTAGCACAGGGTTGTTCTGTATACTGGTACTAATTTGGTACCGGAGTACTGTGGCATTTAAAACAGTACTATACAGCATTTGGACAGTACTGGTACTTGCAGCCCTGCCGACAGAGCCCGCAACATTGCGGGGGCATCACTGAGAGGACGATACGCAATTTTTTTTGGGGGGGGGTTGGTTAAGAGAGAGAGAAACACTGTTGCCAACTCAGCTAGTTTTCAGACCCTCGGACGACTTTTTTCAGAAAAGCGACTAGCAACAAATCTAGCAACTTTTTTCTGTGTTGTTGGAGATTTTGGCGACAACACATAACAGCAGCGCTCGGTCTGCTGCCAGCCCTCCCACTCCCACATTCCAAACACTGAAGTCAGTGCTTCGTCCTGCCTGCTAGCCTGGCCAGCCAGATTAACTTTTGCCTCTCTTTCATACGGCTGAAGTTAGCAGTCAGTTCATTGTATAGCATAGCGAAAGTGAAACTGAGTCTGGCTGGCCAGGCTACCTGGCCGCCGTCTGCAGCCCACCTGCCGAAGGCGCAAAGAGGAGGAGACCCGTTCCACCACGTGTTCACATTTTAAATCAATCACACATGTGCAAAGCTGCTGCCGCTGATCCTGCCCTGATCTACAAAGCATTTTGTTATTTTCACTTTTTATTTGAATTAGAATCGAAAAGTATCAAAATACATGTTGGTACCGGTACCGATTCCCAAATGTTGGTATCGTGACAACATTAGATACATATCTTTGTTATTTGATGCAATGTTTCAGCTGGTGATTTAAAGGAGCTATAAGTAATACTGCTAGCTTGTGGCTCAAATCGTTACAACAACTTGCCAATCACAACAATCTAATATGTCATTTTTAAACGGTGTGTTGCTGTGGTGAATTTTTACTGACACAGGATAAAAATATGATGTTGTATTCTGTTTCTGGTCTGATTCTCTTACTGGCTTCTATGTTTGTAGGATGCTCCGCTTTTACCAAGATAAAATACCAAATGCTGCACTCTGTTTTGGCAACCAAGGGAAATCTCATTTGATTGGCTGAGGAACCAGGAAGTAAATACGGGCCACACTCTGAACCGAAGTAGTTCCGGACCGTATCTCTAGGTTTAAAAGGATAAAAACGTGACTAAGTCATTGTTGATGGATATGAACGATTGTTTATAGGGAATGTTACTTCCATCTCGGGTGACAAATGAGAACGATTTAGGTTGATTTTACAGTAAATATCTTAATTTTAGCTGCTTTAAATCAAAGTGCTGTTTTAATAATTCAATGTTACTGATACGATTACTAATACAGTAGCAGCTAGCGATAAAAACATTTTGGTTTTTCTGGGGTAGTAGGGTCTGGAGACTAGAGGTCGAGGATTACAACCCGACACTTAACTCTACTTGTACATAAATCAATCCACGGTCACTTGTCTGCTGCTGGATTTTTAGGTCAGGTTGATCCTGTCTAAAATCATTTAGTTGCTTTTCCTGCAGCAGAAAACTCGTGAAATAATTTTCTTGTAAATGACCAAATATCCCTTTGCTTTCACCATTAACTCCTGCATTGTTGTTGTTGTTTGAGTCTTTGCAGGTAATCGTGAATTAATTAGATTGGATGAAGAATGACACAAAATGCGCTGATTGGCCATGGGTGTAGAGAGTTGCGCAATGAGGAGAATCTTTAAGTAACCAATTAGGGTCCATCGTGAAGTCACATAGAGGCCAAAAGTTTAAGAAGATACATACACACAGCACTCCTCGTCATTGAAATGTATGGTTAAGGCCTACACAAACAAATAACCCCAAATAAACCCACAATGGAATAGGGAAAATCAAAAGTCAGACATGTTTTGAGAGAACAGATGTGATTATTATTATAATTTTTATGTTTCCTATTTTTTTTCTGCAATTTCAATGGGGGGAGCAACCTATTGGCAAACCACCACTGATTATTTAGTCCATTTTATGAGACATTTTTGTAGTCGTTATTATAGAGTTAACGCTAACATGAACAACCCGCAATGAGCCGTTAATCGTTCTCAATCCATGAAACTTCTAACAGAAGAATATTCACATCTCTGTCAGATATGCAGTCTGTGGGTTACCCACTGTAAAGCCTTGCTTGATGAGAACATTAAATAAAACCAGATGAACTTAGAAACTGCTGTTAACTCCTTTTATTGGAATGTACCGTCGAGAAACATTACTAAGAAGCCACATTTTCTGTGTGTAATGTAACCATGACAACGGGTCATTTTTAACTCAAAGCAGAGACGCTTATGCGATTACCAATCCACATTCACCCCTGATTACATAAGATAAAGATTCAAGTCCTACACCTTGAGTCCTACACCTCGAGACTGGATCAAGTCTTGAGTCTTTAAATCCCGTCCAAGTCACTTATGTGCCACTTTGTCTGCTCTGAGTTTTTGTAAAAGTTAATATTATAATTTGTACATATTCTTGCAACAAAGATGTTATGTGAAAATATTTGCTTGTAATGCTGGTGCTTTAGACTCAATCTCTTCCAGCTGTGCCTTTATATTTCTCTCTGCACTCTATTTCTTTATGTCTAACTGAGTGATGTTCTTTTCCTTAGTAAATATTTGCACCTGACAGCAAATTTATTTATGTTCAATAGTGGATGTGTGTGCACTGGTGGCTTGGGAAAGCTTTCTATGCGAGGAGTTCATGCATTTTACAGTGATGCTTTAAGCTGGGTTGGCACTATGGGTTTTTAATACACCAATGTTGAGCTCTCTAATTGGAAGTTCAACATGTGCAGCAACACAGGAATCTGCTGCAGTCAGCATCTTAACTTTGTTTGCATTAAGGCACACATAAGTGCAGACCCATCTTTGTTTTCACAGAGAAAGATTGCATGATGATAACATTAATTGGCATGCATTTTAGACAATATTACCTTTGTATGTGAATAAGTTCAAGTCAAACCTCAATGACACACATACAAGGACATACTACTTTGCATACTTAGTTGCAGTTTGCAGCAAAAAATAGCTACTTATTCTTACACACTAATGTAGGGGGTACAGCAATTTCTTCATGTTGCTGCCTTTATGAGTGACAGTCTTTCTTGCAACTTTTCATTTTTTTTGTTCTTTTTCCCTCCTACACAGTCTGACAGGGTTCCACACCACTGCTCTTCTGAGATTACACTACTTTAAACAAGCACAGCCTCAGCCCTGCAAGTGAGGAAGCACACCCACCCAGGAAATACTCACATATAGACACCCATGTACAACATTTTCTGCTTCTGTCAGTCCTTAAAATATTTGTGTAAACATATACACTCTGAAATAAAGACTGATAGAGTTTAAGAGTAACAATCATTTATTTTCCACCAGGCCCAGTATCAGCTGGAGAAGTCTAAGCCAGCACCAAGATACTAGAGATCTGTATTATGGTTATTTGCATTCTGTCACCACATAGTGGGTGATCACCATCTCAAAAAGCTCCCTGTTGCTTTAGAACAAAATACAAAAAAAAACAATACATATACGGTCTATTTTAGTTTGCATCTACTTTTGTGGGGTCTCCAAGATCGGCCTTATTGTTGCCTGGTCTGAATTTGTATCCAACATTTAGAGTATAGGGTCATAAACTGGCATAAAAGTATGGCTCCATCTGGCCCTGGGTCAACGGTTCCGCATTGTAGTGATGGTGTAACGGTCCCTTATTAGCAGCTGAGCATTGTTCAAATTTCACAGCATTACCTGAGTATTGTTGCCAACCATGTCCATCTCTTTATGACTACTGTGTACAGATCTTCTGATGGCTTCGTGCAGCTGGGTGATGCACCATGTCACAAAATTCAAATCAGATCAGTCTCATTTGTTGAACATGACAATGTGCTCTCTGTGCTCCAAATGCTTCCACAGTGACCATATCTTAATCCAGAAGAGCACATGTAGGCTGTAGAGAAGTGGGCGATTTACACAAATATATACCAGTCAACTGTGCAACAGTTGAATTGTGTTTCAGACACTTTTCTTGAATCTATGCCACAAGGAATGGAGGAATATGGGGGTCCAATCCAACACTTAAAAAGTTACTTTTTAGTGATATGCTAATAAACTGCAGGCATCTCTCCACTTTAATCCCAAAGAACAGTTGTGCGTGATATTTAACAATTTTTACCATTATTGACATGCCGTTGTTTTGAGACTGGTAATTTATTTTACGTGAGTTTGGCACAAACTTTGCTTTATAGCTTTTCCACTGTAACCCAATAAGCTTTCTAATAAAGCAAAGATGACAATTACTGTAACACTCATTCAGACAATTCTCTTGAGGCTAAGGTCACTACTGAATGTCTTATACCGTCCCCATATTAAGCATACGGCTTATGTTGCAGTGGTTCACCAGCTGTAAGTAAATATAGCTCCAGTGCACCTTTGATGCATCTGATACTGTCAGACACTAGCTACCGAT
Source organism: Fundulus diaphanus (assembly GCA_037039145.1). Lineage (NCBI taxonomy): Eukaryota > Metazoa > Chordata > Actinopteri > Cyprinodontiformes > Fundulidae > Fundulus > Fundulus diaphanus. The sequence goes on from CM073124.1 coordinate 30,659,471, forward strand.
TGTCCGATTACATGGACAAAAATAATCGGAATAAACGGCCGATCGGAATAAAAAGCATCATGTGAACAAGCCAATCAGAATATGATGATTGGATTAAGCTCTATCGGGATAAAATTGTATTCCGAATGAGAGGGATGATTTATGCTGCTTGATGATCCCATCAATGTGCATGTAAATGCTTGTCATGCTCAAGTTATTCTTAATGTGGTAAACTAACCCGAGTGCGCATGTGCGCCCAATGTAAATGTGACGTATTTCCGCGTTGGTGAGTGGCCAAAATACGTCGGGAAATACAGGGCTGCAAATACGGGAAGCAAAACTATCGAAGCTGCCGATACAACCTTTCTGTTCGAAAAAATAAAAGAGCTCAAAATTGCTGTTTACTCAGTAACATTTCAACCATAATTAGGACATCATGCAAGTCCAGCCTGGGCGCTCGGAAGACAAACTCATAATACTGCTTTGTTTATCTTTTATGTTGTTTAGCAAAGATGGAAGTACCTTTGTGATTTGTTTTGTTTTTTTGAGGGGGTGGGGGGATTTGATGACTGCGGATGTCTATTTCTGCGGATTTCTATTCTGAATAAAGCCAGGTGCATATACACACACATTATGATTGGATTAATTGATTATGTGTTCATTTAAATGGTTCAATCAGATGATTTAATCTGGATACATTTTAATCCGATCGTGAAACATTTGTACATGTAAGCATAGCTCTTAGTATAGTTCCCTCGAAATATTGCTCTTGAAAATGTGACTGTCATATAATGTGTTGGAGAAAATTATTGTACATAACTCTGAACAAAATGACAGTTTGAAATGGTGGAATATTCCCCATCAGTGAGAAAGCTCTTTATAAGGAACATTGAACGATTTAACTTCACCTCACACTGACTAAAGACAAGTTCAACATATACAAACTTGCCTTCGACTACATTATATTGTAAAGGACTTTGGCTGGGTCAGTGGCGAGTTCGATTTTCACTATGAAGGCTGCACAATGAAGAGCAAAGCCATGATACTGAACAGCTTCAGAGTCTCGATTGTTCATACCTGTGGTGCAGAAGGTTCCTTTTGAAAAGACTTGGTCAATCGCTATTGCCTAAATGTTAGTGGTAAAGGATCTAGGTAGTGAATGCTTGATCCACCTTTGTTGACAGTTTGTTACCAAACATGTTACATTGTCCCATAGAAATAAAGTAATTGACAGTTTTTTCCTTCTTCTTGTCATTTTTCCTATTAGGCTTCTCAGTTATCTTGTTACCTGTCAGCGCCTAATGTTACCTCTCAGTTGGTGCCTCTGTTGGTGATCAAAGTGTCAGGATCTGGGCTTTGTTTTGGCTGATGTTTGTTAATTTTGATCAGTTAGTTCACTCCCCTGCCTCAGGTTTTATTTCTGTTTTAGGTTCGGTCTTAGTTTTGGTTTATGTCATAGTTTCGATTTTGATTTTGTTTGTTATCAATTCACTTGGCCTGCTCAGATCACTTCTCTGTATCTAGCCTTTAATCAGTCAACTCAGTTCACCTGCCAGCTCACCTCTTAGTCACCACCCTGTCACTCCCCTTCTCCAGTCACCATCCAATCAGCTTCAGTTTACTTCCAGTCACTTCCCTTCCCCTGATTAGCTCCACCCATTCCGGTAATTAGTTTCACTCCATTCACCTGCTCACTCCCCTACTTATACCTGCCTCTGCCCCCTGCAATTTGCCAGTTTCTGATAGTCCTGTGAATATTGACCCAATCTGCCTTTTTGACTTCTGAGCCAGCCTGATCCCTGAACCTGTTTTTCCTGCCCTGTCTGACTGCTTACTCGTGTTGCCGACCTGATTCTGCCTTTGGATTATCTGAGCTTGCCTGTTCCCTGTCTGTATTCCTGCCTGTTTTGGACTGCCATTTTGTGTACCGTTTTTGGTCATTCTGACCACTGAGTTCTGCCTGCCCCTGTATGGTCAAGATTGCTTTATTAAACCCTCTGGATCATACCTCCTACTTGTCTGGCTTGAATACTGGGTCCTTCTGTCCTCGTTCATGACACAAAGATAACACAATGCACTTTGGTAGCTCATACCAGGAGTAATCATCTCTCACCACTTTTCCACAGCATGGAAACCCTGAAGACAGGGGATGTGCATTCTTTATACTTTATATTTCATATGTTATGCTCAGCTTCTAGTCTTTTTTTTAATTTATTTTTTTACATAAATATTGAGAATGTTCTTTATTATACACAAACAAAGAGAAATGAACACTTTTGCACTATGTATTCATTTGAAATAAGGCTTTGATCACTTACCTCTCTTCTGCTCTTGCTATAAAGGTTTCCTTTTGGAGCCAAAATTCACACTGAAAGCATATAACACATTACCTCCTCAAAAACAGTTTTTCCTGACAAAGCAGCTATAGACAACAATAATTGATGAAGCACAAAGATCCAAACATTGCAATAGCTCTTTGCAGTTTCTGATAGTTATCCCCTTCTAGGTGCAATAGTGGTGCAATCTTTGCCAATATTTTTTCTACTTTTCATTTCCCCCCTTGTCTTTTCGTTGAAAGTTGTGCTCCTGATATGGATACGAATTCATCTGTGCTGATCAAAATGACAGACCAGCATGTTTACTGAAACCAATGCATTAAGGCTTTTTAGAAATGGTTAAGAGCTATTTGTAAAACCATTTCTTCCATATATATATATATATATATATATATATATATATATATATATATATATATATATATATATATATATATATATATACACATATATGTTTACACACCGGACTATAAGGCGCACATAAAATCCTTAAATTTTCTCAAAAATTGTAAGGTCGCCTTATATATGATTACTGTTGTGCTTACTGACCAATTTTATGTGATACAATATGCTCAAAAATCTGTTACAGTGTGTAAGCACAACTTCATATTTCTGCATGCACACATGTATAGAGTTTTTTAAAGGTCTTAGATAGGAAATTATTTTGACCAATCTGTATAATGTGATCCAATCTGTATAATCTGATTGAATTTGACTTTGGAAAGTGCCTTGAGATGACATGTATCATGAATTGGTACTATACAAATAAAATTTAATTGAATTGAAAAGTGTTCTTTAAAATTTCCAGGTCATTCCAGTGTCATACACTACCCGGCTTGAAACTAGGGCTGGAGCTTAAGACCCTTTAAAAATAACTGTTTTCCACAGCTTCTTGCATGTGCTGGCACTCTGTAATTCCAGGGTACTTAATTTTACAGCGATAAAAAATTAAAAGGCATAAAATAATGGTCCATTCGTTGGGTTTCAGCATTGTTCTCAGCAAGTAAAAACTCAGCTTCAGAGCCAATCTCAGCCCAAGATGGTGATCTGCACCGTATTATCTACTTTCAATAGTTATTATCTCAATAGTTATATAGTTCAATCGTTATCTATAAGTTAGTGACTTTTTTGTAATTTGTACTTTCTTTATAAGCTTTATAAGCTAGTTGAGCTTCTTTAAGTCAGTTGCTCTGAAGTGTGTTGATTATTTCCTTGCTCACTACAGTCAGAGACTAGACAGTTATGGGATTCTGCTGTCGTCTTCTCCTCTGTCTTTGTTGTTTTCTGTCCCACCTGTCCTTCAAATTTTTGGTTGAGCTAGATTTTCTTCAGAGTATTTTAAGGCACTCACACTCTTTTTCACAGATAGTACAAAGTTTTTTTTAAAGGAAAACAAAATATTAATCTTGCATTTTGGTAAATTAAAAAAATTAACTAATGCAGTGAGAGACGTGTAAAGCTAACATCACTGTCGGATAGTGTCTCCCACCCTTTGCATGAAGCTGCCACAGAGCTGGAGAGCTCCTTTAGTGAAAGACTGCTGCATCCTAGGTGGACAAAGGAGCACTATTGCAGATCCTTCTTCCCAGCAGCTGTTAGGCTTTATAACCATCACTGCTACCAACAAACTCAATGAGTTATTTAAATCCCCGCTGTTAATTGCACAGCTTTTTAAGCCATTTTTTACCTTTGTTTGTAGCTAGGTCATTTATGTTTGTCTATGCTCAACTATACGTGCACATTTTGTACACCTTCAGGTCAGTCTGAGTATGCCATTTTTAATAACAGTACAGTATTTTTCGTCTGTTGTTACTGCTGATATACCTGAATTTCCCCACTGTGGGACAGTGAAGGACTACTCTATTCTATCTAATGTGGTGCTTTGGGGTTCTTCCTTTTTTTCCTCCTATCTGAACAAATTCTTATAACATATAATTCCCATCATTGTATCTGATCCCTTTCACCTCCCTGAAATTCGTCGTGAGCCAAAGCGGTGGGCCTTATGTGCACAAATGAGGCAATTTCGCTGCAGACTGATGACAAGAAGAAAGGCCAGAATCATTAGATTGATCTTTGATGAATTAGGCCCTCTCTGCTCTGCTTCATTTCTGTCCTATAGTGTCTTGTCTTTCATCTATTCATCTAACCATCCGTGCCATCAGAGGTTATTGCAGTTGTCCTCATAACAAAAAAAGGACTTTACACCTTCCAGCCATTTCTTGAGCATACAGTATGCCTTCACAATGTTGCAAGAGCAAGCATTTGCTTTTAGCTGTTGTGTTATGCACATTAAAAGCTGCTGTTGCTTGGGTCATTGTGATCACATGTATTTATATCAGCTGCAATTAAAGTTTTTAAAAGTGAAAAAAGATAAGGGTATGTGCAAACAGTGTAGATAAACATTCCATTTTTTGCAGGCTTGATATATTTTAGTTTTTATCAATTTTACAAAAATGACTGTTACTTAGTAACAGTGGGGAGCAATGAACATCTTTTTCAACAAGAAGAACCGACACACAGAGCCAAACTCCATGAGGAGATTGATAAAATAAAGAGAAGCAGGATTGCACAAGGCTCTGCCCCTCAAACAATAATATTCGACAAAACACTAAACAACATACTGTAAGTAAGGTAACAGAGTCGCTGGGACATGTTAATACAAAATGTATTTTGGAAAAAAGAAACTGCCAGAGGTTTGTGGGTTGAGGTCAGTAGTTAAATCTTAAAACAATAAATGGATGATTGTGTTCAGGATTTTTGTGTGTGCTGGAAGCAATGGTCTCTGTTTTTAGAGTTTGAAAATTGTATAGGTCACACAGGCTTCAGTGTTGGTGAAGCATGATTGTAGTTTTCTTTACTGGATTTATTTTTTCTTAATGCTTAGAATAGTTGAGGGTGCAAAGTTGACTTACAGGAAATAATGGGATTTTTTTCCTCTTATTTTCTCTTTTTAATGTCTAGTTGATCTGAATCGTCTCCATGATGAAGTCAAGCGATACAGCTGTACACCTCGCAACTACTCTGTGAACCTGCGAGAGGAACTGAAGGTCACCAACGCTGTCTTCTTCCCTCGATGCCTGCTGGTGAAACGCTGCGGTGGCAACTGTGGCTGTGGAACCAAAAACTGGAACACGGGCTGTACCTGTCAGCCCTCCAAAACCACAACAAAACTACATGAGGTAGGTTTTTTTTTTAACAGGAAGATGTCCTCACATATACAATTCAAACTTTCACAGCTAAACCACGATGTAACTGCAAAAAAAAAAAAGGGAAGAGAGTGTACTTAATTACCCTTTTAATGCTTTCAAAGATTTAGTCAAACTGGGTGGAATGATTGGACAGCAAACATCTACAATTTAAAAAAATATAAATAGATGCACAAGTTACATATTATTGTGGATTATCTCAAATAGACAGTCTGTGTTCTATAAACAGGTTAAAATATATATATAGTACACACACACACTAAAACATGGTGAAATAGCCACAAGCTTCTGCTATGTTTCTTACTGGATATTTGATCATATCAGAAATTGTAGCATTTTGTTAAATTGGTTGGTTTTCAGGTATAGATCCAGTTTTCAAATATAGTCCACAAATATTCAACATTGTTCAGGTTGAAGCTTTGGGAATCAGGAAGCTTGGTGTTGGTCTGCTCTTTGCACTCCTAAACATGTTTTGATGCACGTCTGGGACCAGATGCTTACATGGACAAAGCCGATGCCTTCTTAAGGAAAATATATTTGGTCAGATTAACCAAATATTGAGGTATTTCTCAATGACAAGTGTGTTTGGCAAAGTCAAGCTGAAGCTTGACCCTTAACTCATGTTAAGGGTCAGCTTATCTGTAAGTGGTACTTGTGGATTTCCCAAAGTGGGTAGAATAATATGGAATGACAACATTCAAATTATATACCTTTAACACAATTCAACTGATGTTCAAAATAAGGACAGTGTTCCACGCATTGAAAATAGCTTTGGGATGTGTAGCAGACTAAAAGGACGTTTTTGGAATGACCCAACCCCATTGAAATCTGTGGCTTTTGTTTTAAAGTTGGTTTTGTACTCAGACTGCAACCAATTTAAATGATTTTTTGTCGAGTGCTACAGATAGTCTGTTGTTGAGGTGCAACCATTTTAAGAACATTTTAACCTGTATTTTAGTTGGTTCATGTATATATTTGAGCCTGTACATAAAATCGATGTGCATAATTTAGAGAAAACCCCAATAAGTCCACAGTCGTGCATCAAAGTGTTGTTAAAAAAAATTATATATATATATATATAGATATATATATATATCTATATATATATATAGATAGATATATATATATAAATATTAATTCCATCACGGAAAAATATGTCTAAAAAAAATAATTAAACTCACAAAAGCAAGATGAAATTCATGTATGTGAGCAGTGCATGTAAAGGTCTGATAGAAACTGTTTAATACTCTCCAGACATGGAATCATACAGAAACTTGAGTTGAGTGAAGCCTGATGGTTTCATCCTGCTCAACAAAAAGAGTGCAGAATAAATGTATTTTCAGTTTGATGTCATATTGGGACAAGCTCAAAGAGAATCCCAATAGAGGACGATCTGTTCTGAGGTAAAATGTTCACTGCACCTTCTAACACTGACAGAAAATAATCTAATCAGTTAAAATGTTTATTTTCAGATGAGAGATGGATACGTTTTATGAGTTATTTATCTGCACAATATATTGCTATTAAGAGAGGCAGATAATGCAGATATTTCGTTAATGCATGGAACTGAGCTGAAAAGCACTGCTGAATAGATGTGCTCTCTGGGCCTTCAGGCAGTACTGCATTTAAAAACAAACATGGCTCTGTAGTGGAAATGGACGCAGGGGCCCAGGAACCCTTCTGAAAATCATTGTCAGCGAGCACAGTTAATATGGAGTACATCCCAGCTGTCACAGGCTGGAAGACTAGGCGCACATCGGACAGGTCGGCAGCAACAATTTTGAATTCTTTTTGAAATCGAGAATGCATCATGTTTGCTAATGAGCACGGGGACTAACGGCCCTGTTATCGCACCACAGTTAGAAGTGAACATCTGTTGTGATATATGAGGTTGCAACAGTCCATGTGGCTTGGCTAACTTTGACATCTCCATTAACAATGAATGAACGAGTCTTCCAGCAACATATATTGCAATCAACATGGTTCTTGTTTCAGAAAAGACCCTGCTTATTGAATAAGACTGCTAAATTATAATTTGTACAAATTTCCTATCATACGCTGATGATGGATTTCTGCCATCTTCAGCTGTTAAATGAAATATCAAGATGATTTATGAAGGTGCTTCTCCCCAATCTGAAATTATTTTGGCACTAGCAAACGTACAGTAGTCTTTAGTTTTCACTTTCAAAACATCAATGCTTTATTATCATATCCCCATACTGTAAATTAAAGGATGATTGAAATGTTAAGTTATTTCAGTGATTTAGTTCAAATGACTCATATTTGAAACATTCACCACACAAAGTGATATATTTTGAGCATTTACTCTGTTAAATTAGCCGACTTTGGCTTAAAGCCTTAAAAGCTCATTGTTAAAGAGGCTGGCTGTTTAAAGACTGCAGTATCCAAGCATATTAAAGGAATGTTTAGTGGGAGGGCACATTTGATAGAAAAGAGCGCAAATGCAAATTGAAAGGATTGTAAAGCAAAGAGCAACTAAGAGCATTGGGTAAGAGTCACAAGGCTTCAGCTGTGGCTGGAGACAGTTCTTGAAAAACTACCACATAGAGATGGACTGTCACATTCATTGTGTTAAACCACTCCTGAACCGGAGACGTCAGAAGTGTCTTCTCTTGGCGGCCTGCCATGCTTATAATATGGTAAGGGAAACCCTGAATGTGGACGAGCTTAATGCAGTTCTCAATGCACTCTACTGTAGGCTATCTGAGCACCTTTGTGGAAACACAGACTAAAACTCTCCATCCCATGCTGAATACATGCAGTAATTCATGCAAACAGAGCCAAGTATTGACTATGCATGCACATATTAAGTCATTCAAATTTTAAAGGAGCAGTAAGTGATGTTTCACCACCAGGTGGGGCTTGAGCACTGTCTGTAGACCAAAACAAGATGTGTATCAAGCCACGCCTTTCTCTACCTCCACTCAGGCTGCAAGCTCATTTCCCCCTCCCCTGCTCACCTGTCACCCCCTATGTGCATATCTGCAAAGGATAAAAATACAGCTAAACAGCATCACCCTTCGGAAGAAGATGTCTAGTGAAGTAGTAAGTAACTCATAACTTTGTAATACTGTTAGAAAGACAAGGTTTTGATCCACTGGGCGTCCCCTCCGCCATCTTGTGGCTACGCAACACTGTTCTGGCGGTGGCATTTTGTGGGCAGGGAGGGATTAAGCCCTGAGTGGCAGCTAGTCACATGAGCGTTCATGCACGCTCAACCGGCCCAGCTATGTCAACAAGAGACTGGAGAACAACACAGAGAGATGCTGTGTGACATCATACCATGGTCCAGGGGTCACCAACATGGTGCCCGTGAGCACCAGGTAGCCCCCAAGGACCACATGTGGTGCCCCCGGGCCTGTTCAAAATATAGCACAACCCACCAGTGAGCTGCATCAAAAATTGTATTTTGTCTTGTTGCTTTTCCTTTTTTAATCATGCTTGCATTTATATAGATTTAAAAAATGGCAAAAGCATGAAAAATGTGAAAAAACCTTTTTATGTAACATTAAGGTGAGCTCTGAGTTCTAGTTCAAAGGTCAGTACTGGTCGCCCTTCGTATGACACAGTACCAATGAAGTAGCTCTCTAAGTTACAAAAAGGTTGGTGACCCCTGCCATAGTCCATCTAAAAAGATGCCTTATTCTATCTAAAATAATGAAATTTCGCTTATTGCCACTTTAATATTAGTAAAACTTTATGAAACATTTTTATTGGCTTATGTAATTTGATCTTTTACTGTTTTTTGTCGCCACTGAATGTAGTTTTTTAGCTGTAAGCCATAATCAAAGTATATCAACGTGCATGTAACAACTCTTTATGAGTTTCAGTTTTTGATTGATTACTGAAATAAATTCAGTTCTTACTGTTTTGTTGAGATATGCTTGTAATTTCAGTTAAATGTTGGCTCTTAATGTATATTTGAGGGCAAAGGATTGTGGGTGTACCAAATATGGCAATATACGTAAAAGTTCTAAAATTTTTGCCTTCTTAATGGATAAAAGGAGTGTGTATACCAGTCATATACACACTTGATGCGCGTAAATATGTCAGTGCTCATCAAAAACCTGAGGAAGATCTGCAAAGGTTTCTGTTTTTTTTCTGCTGGTGCTTTACCACTTTGTAGCAACATTCCTCAGGATTTCTAAACATGGGACTTCTATTTAACTTTTATGCACACTTGAGCGAGTTTCTCGGAGCAACTTAAAAGGATTGTGAGAGAGTAAGAGAGCGGGTAAAAGGAGAAATAGATTCAGATGCTGGATGTGAGAGGCGAACGAAGAAGAAGCTGAGCGTGTAGAGGCCGGCGCTGCATCAACAGCGAAAGCAACAGCGTACCAGTCTGGCACTTTTTCTCTACATCTCATTTCTCTCCAGTCGCTCCATCTCTCAAGCATTCTATCTCCCATTCCCTTCTCTCTCTCTCTCTGGGCCTCCATCATCCTTTCATTCTTCCCAATTCCCATTTTCAATTTGTCCCTTTGCGATGCACCATTCTTGCTCTTTAAGCCTGTCATTCATTCCGCTTCTCTCACTTCCCTCCATCTCTTTGTGCCTTTGTTCTCGTATAGCTTCATTATTGAAACGTGGTCCACGGGGCTCTTTTTCTGCCTCAGGCTCTTCTCGCAGTTAAAAGTCACACAATAGGAATTTAGACAAAAGTAGGATTTGAATTGTAATTGTTCTCTGTTTGTGAGTGCGTTAGCATGTAAATGTGTGGACTACAGTCGCAAAACTGTGTGAGCATGAAAGAGGAGCATTTTTCTCCACGAACAGTCAGATTTCATATCCTCGTGAATATCTGTCTGGTGGGAATCTGTTTGTGGGAGATTGGCAGCTTCCTCTGGATTCCTTGACGGCATCAAAGATGTACTAACTGCTTCCTTCAATGACTTACCGCCCAAAGAGACACGAATATTACTGACTCAGCAGATTCCATGCTGGGAAGGTCTTGACATTAATCACAGAAAGCATTTCCATTATCCAGCTGTGGTAGTCAAATTCACTGCATCACCTATGGAGGAATCTGTGCTTCACCTTAAAACTGCTGTGAGTAGTAGTACCGGTTTCAAACCTCTGGATGGGCCTTCTCTCTGTGGAGTTTACATGTTGTCTCCGTGCACACAGGATTTTGTTTTTTCAGGGTTTTCTATTCGCCCCTGCCCTTCCAGAAAGCTGCCGTTCTATATTGCCCTAAATGTGTCTATCCATAGTTGTCTGTCCGTCTCATCTCCGTGTTGGCCTTGTGATGGAGCAGCATCTGGCCAGTTTTCATGTTTTTTTTAAGAGGAGATATGTAATCTCTGATGCACTCTTATGTTTCTCTTATGTGCCGTGTAGTTTTTGGGGATGTTCTTTTTTTTTCCCCAGAACCTATGCTGGGAATCTTCTGAACCATCTTCTGTTCCCCAACAATGACAAAAGACAGAAAAAGAAGTTTTTAAAGACTGATAGAATACGGCAGGGTTTCTAGCGCAGTTAGTTATTTGTAGCAGTTTAGGGGGGGGGGGGGGGTGTTGCCACACATTTGTCCATCTTCATCCTTTAAACTGCTTTTTTTAAGTAGATTTGCTGCATTATATATTGTAAAATAAAATTCCTAAAAAATGTCACCGGATCAATTTTAACTCTGATTATGTTGTCTTTAATGACAGAGTTTATAATATGAAGTTTACAGTTGGAAACAAAGCTGTGAAAGTACAGTGTACTTGAACTAAGAATGAGTACTTCATTATTGTTGTTGTTTTTACTTTATTTTTATTTGATGCAGTAGTTTTAAACCATTACTTGAAACAGTCATCTCTGAATGACCAATTTGAAGGAATATGAGATAGTTATGTTTAAGGCTTGAGGTGATGGATAATAAGAGCCAGACTAGATACAATGTGGCTTTTCGCCGTCTTAAAACAACTCCGTTACAAGCATTTAAATGCCCTTTAGTTTTCTTCTTCATCGTTTGGTATTCTGTAAATGTATTACACTTTCAAATATTGTTTACTGCTTGGACCTGACAACATAATTTTCAAACGCTAGTTTATTAATTTTTCAAATAAATAATTTGAAACATGAAACTAGGCACTGATTGAAAAGAAAATGGTATGAAATGGCTCACTCGGGCCATGTGTGACCAAATCCCGGACATTACACATACCACAGGGATCAGTTTTGACAAGCGACAAGCTCGGACATTCCTACTTTAAAGTGAAGAAGTGGACGATATGAAATGCATATAAAAATATTAAGCATACTCAGCCAGAGGAACCGGCAAAAGGGAAAGTAAGATCAAATAAGAAAAATAATAAAATAAATCATTTAAATGAATTCAGTTTCAAGCTTTTGGCTTTCACGTTACTTTACCTGTTACTTTAGAAAGTTAATGTAGCATGATTTGTTTGGAAACCAAAAAAATATTTCACACGGAAGGTTATGCACAATGCACTGCAGACCAACACAGTCTTCTGAGCACATAAACATCTAATAAAAATATTACATCAATATACCGCAATACTATTTGCAAGAATCACTACAGCGCTGCTTTGGATTTTGGTTGATTTAAAAAGAGACAAAATCCCAGCCTTTCACTCAAACCTTTGATCAATATTTCTCTCTAATTGTCCAAAAAGAGGTAACTCACACAGTTATTTATCTTCTGCTGGTAAGATTCAGAGTGGAGACAGCAACTCTACAGAACCCCATTAAAAAAAACAAAAATACCTATGTTTCTTTCTGTAATTGGATAGTATTTTTGCAACACCAAGCCCCTGTGGAAAATCTCCTGCAGTTAAAAATTGCCAGCATGGCTTCCATCCTCTGGAGTGAGGTTATTTATTCTGCTTGGTCAGTGGTGTTTGACAGATCCTTGCACACGGTGCAGTTAAAAGGTGATCTCTCAGAACACGACTGTAACGGTGTCCTAATGTTATTTCTAATGAGTTTGAGAGAAAAGCGCAGTGAGAGTCCAGCCTGAGCAGAGCTCTCTCCCCTCAGAGAGAGGAGTCCCTCTGAACACATCGGTGACGGACAGGTGCACCCAGCAGAAGGGCTGTGAGGACTCCAGTGCAAGCAGCCAGCCAGCCGCTTCATTAATATCTGCCCGACATAGATGAGCCCACTAGCATGACGCTGTATGAAATCTAGAAAATAAATCACCTCTCTTGCATGCCACAACATCTTACTTTTTTTGTATTTCACTCCTTTTCCTTAGGCCTTTTGCTGCTGAAATGCATAGGCATCTTTCTGTGATGAAACTACAAGCTTTTCACACAGCAACATAAAAGCAAATAAATTCTGTTGTCACATTGTGGTGCTATCTATTTGACGTAATTTTTACATTTTCATCCATCTTTACTTCTTCCTTTGTCTGCTTTAGGTGCTGAAGTACGCCCCGGAGACCACTCCATACAGACCCCAGGGGAGGCAGCGGGTGCGCTGGGTAATTGACGAAATTTTCCTCTCGCATCATGAAACGTGCGAGTGTGCGTGTCCCCTGCAGCCCCCTCGCTGAGACCCTGATTCAGGCTCTTGCGTCTAGAACTGATGGATGATTTCCTTTCCCCGTTTCACGACGGACTCCATATACCAAACAGCACCGCTGACAAACACGCAGCAGAGAAGAGGCCAACGACTTGACTGATGCACTGCAGCTCGTATTGTACAAAAGGACATTTGCTTCAGAAAGTAAATCCCTTACTCTGAGTGCAGATCACCGTTTCCCATGCACAGAATCTTCTTATCAAACATGTTTGTCATGTTTGTTTAAACCTTCTCTGTTCCTGCTACGTCTTAACGCAATGTACCGTGTCTGTAGTGTACAATGGAGTATTAACACCCTTCAAACTTTGTCACATTTTGTCATGTTAGAACCATGAACTTCAATGCATTTTGGGAGATTTGGTGATGGATCAAGACAGATTCTGTGTAACTGTTAAGTGAAAGAACAAGGATACTTGGATTTCAACTTTTTTGCACTTAAATATCCGAAAATGTTTGTGTTTTGGAGTGTTATATTTATCTCACGGCTAAAGTACCTCCTTCCAAATGTTTGCTGTGTCCAATATACTGACTGGGTAAACTGCAAATGGGGCATCTTATGACTTTGGCCCATATAGGAGCATGATAAGAAGAGAGCCATTGTTATAACAGACTTGAAAATGTTGACCTAATCATCGCCATGTTGACAGATTATCCCACCCAAACTGTGGACCTAACCTTGTGTTAAACATTTTACCACATCTTCATCCTTGATCTCTTTTGCAGTGTTGCCCTGCCTTCATGATATTCACTAAAATTCTCTAACAAACCCCTAAGGCTTTCATCAGCATCTGCATTTAAAGTGAGATTCAATTATATACAGGTGGACTCTGTTTACTAATTTGGAGTCTTTTGAAGGAAAATGTATTTTATTTAGGGGTACGACATTAAAAAGGGATGAACTTATGAATGCCATAGTTCAGTTTTTTCTTTGCTTCCCTTCCTCTTACCAACTTTGCAGGACTCTGTGTTGGTGTATTTCATAATATCGCAAAAAACTGCGTTGAAATTTGTGGTTCTGACAAGACAACATATGTAAAAGACCAAATGATGTGAATACTTTCGCCTAAGTCAAATCACTCTTCTTTCTTTAAAACTAAACAGTAAAGACCTCATTTCAGATAAATAAAAGAAATTGTGCCGAACGTTACTTTAGGCTTCAGAGCGTATTTCTTTATGCCAGTCTGACTTAAGTTAAACAAAGCTTACCCCATCTTTATTTAAACTTTCTGTGTTGTACTCATGTTTCATATGCACACATTTGCAGTTGTTTGTGGTTATTGACTGTTTCTAGAGACTTCAGGCAAATTCTCTGCCAGGAGGATGCTGTGATGAGTGAGCGAGAGGCAGGAGGAAAGAGGGAGAGAGCAAGGTTGCAGGAAGTTTACACCAAAATACAGTCCGGGTTGTGAAATCAGGCTAACTAAAACCCTTCAGGTCTGAATTTTACAAATTTTACACAAAAACATTCACTCCATGTTATCTAAGGACCAAATCTGTTCTATATGTGCAAAGTGTAGCTTTTTTTTTTCTCAAATCTCAAATGCATCCACACACCTCAAGACACATATTCCCCTCATCAGTCACCTTCTAACACATCAAAGATAGCCTCAGATCGTGCTGCGGCGGCGTGGCCATTTTCTTTCCTGAGCATTCCTGGCATTCCGGCTGCTGAGGGGAATTCTGCTGCGGCGGATAAAACCTCGAACCCCAAACGCATTACAGAGGAAAGGGAGCTGGAAACTCAGGAAGGCAGAGAGGAAGTGTTTAGGAGAGGTGTCTGAAGAGTCAGGACGTCTATTTGTAGATTAGCAGTATTTCAGGATGAGACACTCTCTGCACGAATAGGTGGTGAAAACACAATCCATACTTGTGTGGGTGTGCGTGTCAGTCTCCCTCTAATTGCTCAGGAAGAGATCCTTTTGTTTTTAGAGGTGGAGGGTTACGAACAGTCTGTGAGAGTTGGCAGCAGCGACGGACATTTGAAGGGTCAGCATGAGCAAGGTGCGTGCCTGCAGGCAGATATGCAACCAGTCAGTAGCAGCGAGACAGAAGGGCAGCAATTCAAATGTCTTCTCGAATGTGGGAAAGTGTTCATCTGTCACTTTTCTTCCAACCTCTCCCATCCCAGCTTCCAAAAGCCAAGGCTCGTTTACAGACTGGATTACAGCAGAGAAAATGAGATTTAGCCGATTTAGATACTTCTACAAGCCAGAAAAAAATACATTAAAACAAAGCTGGACATCAAAATGGCTCCTCAGCCAAAATGTAACCCAATCAGTGCAGTAGTTTTCCAAGCATGATTGTGCTGCAAATCACAGCTGTAAAGTTCATGGATATTCAACACTCTAATGCTGCAAGTTGCTCAGTCGTCACGCTTCAGGTCATTTATACCAGGCAACACAGACATCCAAATGTGGATTCATTTAATGGCTCCCCTATGTAGAAATGTGCCCAAAGCCTTCCTCTTTTGTTTGTTTTTTATTCAGATTTTACAAAAATACAACTTTCAGAATGAGTCTATTTATTCTGAAGAGGGAGGGGGGATACCACATTAAGAAAGAATCATTTTGTGGTTGCGACCCTGCTGTCAGTTCTCAAAGACTTGCCCACATCCTGTACTTGTTGCTGAGAATACACAAGCTTTTCCTAGACCAAGAAAAAAAATAAAGCTGCATTGATAGTACCATTAACATATTGTTGAGCAAATAAAAAACTGTATAAAATAATTTTTATATTCTAAATTTTAAAAAGTAAATTATTGTCAAATTCTTTCAGCTTGTGGGCCACTAGCAAAAGGTTTGTACACCACTGATATAGAAACAGGAATCTCTGACTATTTGCTCACCCTCTCTAGATTGTCCAGAGTCATTTGTTATTTTGTCAGATTTTCTTTAAAGGTGCAGTAACCAAAATTTTCATTATTATAGATAGAAAGAACTAAAAAATTGTTTTGTGAAGAACTAAAGGTATCTTTTTAGATGGACTATGGTTAAACGTCACACAGTATCTCTGTGTTGTTCTCCAGTCTCTTGTTTACATAGCCGGGCCGGCTGCGCGTGCAAGTGCACAGCTGCCATTCAGGGCTTAGCCACTCCCTGCCCATTAAATGTCACCGCCGGTCACAAAATGGCGGAGAGCATTCCCATCGGTTCAAATTATTCTTTTGCTAACAGCATTATATAGTTATGAGCTACGCCATGTTACGTTTTGTAACTCTTAAACAAAGATAGACAAGGTTAGTATATACATGAATACATTTTACATTTTAATAAACAAGTTTTATTGTTGATTTTATTTCTTTTTTCACTCTCTCTCACAGACAACTAATCCTGAGCCTTCTGTACACACAGACAATAATTTCTTCATATTTATTGCATGGTGTTTATATCCACGTCCATACACATTTTCTTTAAAAGCCTGGAAAAGGGTTTAAAATGTCCAGGTGATTCGTGTCTTACACTTCTCTTGCAACTGAGGCAGGAGCTTAATACCCTTGAAAGAGAACCGTTTTGCAAAGCTTGCATGTGCTGACACTAACTCCAGGTTACTTCATTTGGCAATGTGATTCAGCCTTATTTCTTCAAATACAGAGACAACACATTAATAAGCATTAAAGTATGGTTCATGGGATGGGTTTCTTGAATGTTATCAGTGCGTAAAAACTCATCTTCAGAATCAATCTCAGCTCAAAATGGTGATCTGCACCGCGTAATCGACTTTCAGCAGTTATCACCGGTTATTGCAACCATAAACTGCCGAATATATGGGCAAAATTGCTCCTTCTACATTAACTCCCGTCGGCTCCTATGTCAACCTAGAGTAGAAAAGACCCAGCCAATATAGATGCGCTCCAGCGTGAGGTGTCTAGTATATTTTGTCTATGGGTTGTAGCGTGTGAACGCAGCGAGCCGGAGGGATATTTCAGCCAGTTATACTCACGGTGACTGTAGAGTGGCAGTGCAAGCGAGTCTCTGTATAACTTGTTGATAATCATTTATTTTAGAGCCCAAATAAGCAACTTCACTTTCAGAAACAAGTCCAAAAAAACGCAACTCACAGAATTTACAAGCGACATTAGAAAAAAAGAAGCCCAAAGTCGCTTATAATAAGCAGACTTGGCAACGGTGCTGCTGGAGCTGGTAGAGAGAGTACACATCTTGTTTTGGTCTACAGACAGTACTCAAGCTCCACCTAGTGGGGAAATATCACTTATTGCTCCTTTAAGATTTAGATCTGGAGTCTACAATGTCCACAGAAGAGAGTTGATTTTGTGGCAGTTCTCTGTTGATTCGGCCAAATCTTTCCTGCTGAAGAACCCAATAACTCATTTTCTATTTACCATTAGAAGCCATCAGATTCAGGAACTCCTGGTAACTTCAAAGAGTTCACGGTGCACTGCACTCTGACAAAGCTCTTCCAGTCCTTGGAAGAGGAAAAGGCCCACACCATCACAGATCCACCAACACACTTGACAGCAGGGATGAGGTTCCCCATATTCATCCATTGGTTTCACTCAAACATCTCGTTGGCATGTAGATATATCACCTAATAGTGGTTATGAAGACTTGGTGACCCCCAAGATGACACTCCTTGCTACATTTCTCTGACAGAACACTTTTGTACCTCCCACACCATCCCACTCAATGTGTGTAGTGACAAGATAAGCATGGTTCCTGGTCCGGCTTAATACCAAGCGGCAGAGAGAAACCACATCATATTTTTTGCTCGAGGGAATCAGGAAGTGAGGAATTCTAGTTAAAAAAGTTAAATAAAAAAAATTGTCCCTACATTTATTTTATGGTAATTTAAAGGGGTAGAACTGCTAAGAAATAAGTTGTGCCAGAATTGCTTCTTAACATTGTATTTTATCAACAGCTAAATAAATGTAGTCAAATAATAGAAAATATTTTTTGCCATTTTTCATTGGAACCCCCTTGTTTAAGATTATGCTGCTAGACTAACCTTAATATTTACAAGAGGTGGCAGCACATGTGTCTGCATCTGTATCACACATCTAATCACACATTCAATCTAAATAAAGCAACGATGCAAAGATGTCTTAATCATAAGATCACATCTGTCAGCTTGTTTGGATTACTCTCCTTTTTTGAGTGTTGCATTTTGAAACATGAAGAAAAACGTGAAGTTTGATGAAAGGGACCAAGCATGACCCTGTTAAATTGGACCACGCTGCAGAAAAAACTAATTTATGCAAGTCTTTGCTTTTAACACTGGAAGAAACAAAGAGACTGAATGGGGTTAATTAGTGTAAAAATATAATTGGTACCTGATAATTTTATTGACGGCGTTTTCATTTTTTGTACAAAGCCTAAAGGGTAAATTAATGCAATCAACTGCAAATGTATGCATTGTAAAAACATGGGAGTGGATGTGTGCGTGCATCCTGTCTGCCACTTTGTTAGTGTTATCAGCACATTCCATTGTTAGCTCCAAAGTGACGCTTTTCTTTTAGCACATAGAGGTTTTGTTTTCCTCACACAGTTCCTTACAAAAAGTGTTGCCCAATGATGTGGTTCACTTATGAAGAGGAAGGGTATGAACACCACAAAGTTTTGCTTTTTAAACGTATTTGTTCCATTTGTTTGTGCTTTCACTTCTGTGCATTTAGATGGCTGTGCTGTTATCAGAGAAAGTTCCTGATGTCCGATTAGCAAAAACTCAGTAAGGCAACATGCTTTGCTGTGTTGTGAAAAAAATATATGTATTAATGAGCAAACTCCATGCCTCACATGAATAATTTATTGTTTCTTTCTGTATTGTTTTACTAAAATATCAGCTGGTTAGTTTTGATAAATAAAAATATTTGAGGCAATCACGGCGTCCAGTTCTTTGTTGCCTTTTCTCTTCAAAAGCTGCTTTTGTGGGCTTCTGTTTGCAGCAGGTTTATCAGAAAACATTGACTTGGTGCTTTGAGGGAAGCCTCACAACCAGAAAAGGTGAAGAGGAGAGACAAGTACAAACACGAGCACATGGAGAAAGCAAAAGACAGAAAGAAGGAGCAACAGATGCAGCACAATGACACTGTTGTGCTGCTTAGGTGTCAAAGACTTTCTCACACACAGCAGACAGAGCACAAAAGTCACCATGGTCATCCAAAAAAGTGCTTTTATGTATCATCTACCAGCATCTGGTTCATGAAGTGGTGCAACTGATCTGATCATGTGATATGCAACAAGTTCAGCCACATAGATCAGGATTCAGACGTCAAGGCTAAAACTAAAAGTTTAAAGGTCTTTACTTGTGTACTTTTGTTTGTGCTTGATCTCATGCACTTTCTTCCAGAGTCTCATGCATTCTGCAGATTTTGGACTTTGAAAAATCCAGTAATTCCTAATCACACCCAAGTGATACAAATAGGGGGGTTGTTTATTTGGTAAATCAATTCTACATGCATGCCCTCATAGAGAGAGGGGCTAATTTAAAAGGCTATTTGCCAACACTAGAGTTTCTGCATCAATCTTATATTCAAAGTTCCCGCAAAGGAGGATCTCTGCCTGTAGCTTTGGATTCTAAAACAGCAAAGCAGAGTGAGGGGGCAAACAGTGAGGAAAGCAACCTGCTACCAGAGCAGGGATGTCACAGAACAGTGAATCCTCACTTTCAGTATTAGATGAATAATATTTTTCAAATTTACCTTTCCCATGAAATAAATGTCCTAAACCATTTTTGATGCCTGATTGCTACTTGTTGTTTTTTTTAAAGGTGAGAGTGCAAACATTATGAATGTTAAACATCGAAACAGATTTTTGTTTTACATGTTTAGCTTAATAAATTTACTCTGGAGAGAAGACGTTCAAATAATGCAAGGTGGATGAGTCTCTGTTCTGCCAGTGTTGCACTGAGAGGAAGATGAAATCCAAAGGTGTTGGCAGGGGGTGGAGAAGGTAAAAAGAAGGAAGTTAGTGTGTGCACATTCAGCAACCCAAGAGAGTCCCTCTTTTATATATTAAATTAAAAAACAGCATGTGATCATGGTCAAGGAAGCACAATTTTCCCTTTCTATTTTGACAACATTTAACAATTTTCCACAGAGCAAAGTTGTGTAGACACCATTTATCAGCTTACAATTTGATACCTTTTTTAAAAAAGAAAAGAAAAAATAAACAGTTAAATGAATTATTCCACTATCTTTTAAAGTCTGTATTAAAATGTCCACATCACTGACTCTGTTTGGACATATTTTCTCCTATCTCTATAATAATCACTTCTACACCTGATGGGTTTCTGGCTGTGAGGATAATGGAAAGTAAGGCAAGGCAAGTTTATTTATATAGCAGTTTTCAGTAATAAGAAGTACCTACTTCTTTGCACCTGCTGCACTTGTTGACTGTGTTTGCATCTCTACACGTTCAGAATAATTTGCATTTTGAATTCCATGTGGGAATAAAGCAGAAAGGGCACGCAAAATATTCAAACAAATCTAGATGTCGCTGATTTCACTCCAGACTATTCAGTAAATTATTAAATAATTTTTAAAAAATTCTGTCACTAGAGTTATTAAATTTCCACTGCCTGTCATAAGGTGTGTGTGTGTGTGTGTGTGTGTGTGTGTGTGTGTGTGTGTGTGTGTGTGTGTGTGTGTGTGTGTGTGTGTGTGTGTGTGTGTGTGTGTGTGTGTGTGTGTGTGTGTGTGTGTGGATGTTTTGTTACTCTTATGGCAATGAAGAAGTAGCTAAAACCATCTGCCGTCTCAAACCAACCTATTTTTCCCAATTTGTCGCCATCCTTATACACAAAAATCCCTTTTCATTGTGAGCATGTATCAGAAGACCTTTTCTAGACAGCACCGGTGGTTTCTGAAGAGTTTTGTTTTAGTAAACAGCAAATTTAACAAGAATGTGTCCAACTTTATGACACAAGGCCAGAAAAGTGCCGTGTAGGAAAAGTGAGCAGATTGTCATAAAGCTGATCCCCCATCTTCATGCAATTTTAAGGATAAATCAAATTTCAAATTTATGAAAATTGTGTTCACTGGGTCAGAACGTCTGCCTCACTGACATCCAATTTGAAATGGCACACTGAGTTGAGGCATATTGATTGCATGGAGAATACCTGCAAGTGACAAAAACAACAAACCATTATAAAAGTATGCCTTAGACCAGCAGCTGAGACATTAATTCAGAACTATAGTACATTTTTAATGCTTTGGGTTAGAAGGCCTCTACAAAAAAAAAGAAAGAAAGAAAGAAAGAAAGAAAGAAAATGAAAAAAGGGAGGACAGATTATTATGAGGTTATCCTTGAATATGTTGGAGGATAAAAAATAAAACAGAAAAGCACAAAAGATAAATAAAACCATCTCCGGTTTTGTCGTGTTTTTCAAAAGTGATTTGGCACTACTGATCTTTGTTTGACTGTAATCTGACAGAAAATGGAGTTCAAAGAGATGGGGAAGACATTTTGGCAAAGGTCTACAGGCCAAGACTCCAACCTGGGACTGGCGCTTCAAGGCGGGAGGCCTCCGAATATTGGTTGTATGTTCTTCCACGGGGCCCCAGTTTCCTTATCTTTTACCTTGAAAGAAAGTTTGTTGTGATATTTTAAAGAGACCATGATCAACAGTTTCTTCAGGGTTTCTGAGGGTCTCTTCCACAGCTTAGACAGATTTACAGACCTCCAAATGACTTAGTATAGCCATAAGGCATTAGAGATCAAAAGTTATTAAAAGCTTTTTGTTGCATCAAAGCGTGGTGTGGACGTGGCCAAGCCTCAAAATCTGACTTCTTGCTGTGAAAAATTAAGGTGTAATAACATCCACACACAAGGTTGAAGCTATACCAAACTTTCTGTGTTTCATCACAGACCAACAATCAGACACATTTGCTGCCTTCGTTTAGCTCCGCCTACTTAGAACAGGAAGTGACTTGTTCTCTTGGTGGATCTCCCCCTTTCACACTCTGCTTCATATAAGTTTCAAGTTGTGTCTGATGATACAAACCAAGGTGATGTTGAATCCTATTCTGACCGAGCCTGGCCTGCCAGACTGACTTACGCTGTGTGTATATTTAATACACAGCTTGTCAGTCTGGACAAGCTAAGACTCTTCAATCCAAAACTTATCAGACCAATCACAGCATGGGAGATGGGCGCTTACGGTGTGTCACTCATAGCGCCACAATTACCTATAATCTGGCTCCACTCCAGAGTTTCTTGGAGCCCGAGGAGAGCATGTGTGATCATCGTCATTACAAACGGAATGCAAATGTATTTGGAGAGGACTATCACGTTTCAAATTTTAAAAGAGTTAATTTTAGTGTCATTTTTTTTAAATGTATTTAATTTATAGTTATAGTAATTTATAATCTCTGGCATTCTTTTTAATGTTTGCTATGATTGGAATTGTGGAGCTTGACCCGCCCGGAGCACGACGGTCCGGAACAGAACAGAAAACTGGAGTTGACTGTGAACGATGGAGAGCGGGGTCCGTCGATGGTGATGGTCGGAGTAGTCATGGATAATTAACATAACGTGGTTGCTCCGTCGGTAGGACGTGAACAGAACAGAGCATGCACAGAGGATGTGGTATCTAGGGGTAACAGCCAATGCAACAATATTTTAATGATGCACTTTACTATGTTCTGAATGAGCTGGATATATCTTTAAAACCTCAACAACTGGCTGTCATAAGGGTTAAAACGGAGCACGTCGCTTGGAGTTTGCGTTACATCCGTAGTTATCTGATTGGTTCTGACCTGTTTCCGCTGAACCTTTTAGTCCTGCCCTAGTCCTGCCTTTGAAATCGGGCTCTAGCTGCTGCCTTCCAGACTGATATGCCGTGTTTATGCTGTAAATCAGCAGATCTACAGCACATGTATGATCTCCAAACTGCATGTGGATGACTTTTGGCTTCCTTCAAACAGGTGAATTGGATTACTATATTGGAATTTGAAACAACTTCGCCCCCTAGAATATTTAAAACGGCTATATCTCCCCGATGCAGTATAAAATCCACACCCAATCTCTCTAGCCCCACCCACTGTGAACAGTCACATTTCTGTGGTGAATAACTGCCCGTTACAGTCTAAAGGACTTTCAAACTTTGTCTAATAACATAATTTCAAATTAGATTTTCAAAATAATTCAGGAAGTCTTCATTAATCCTTTGCCACCAAACAGGAAGTGACTACAACCTCTATCAGGAAGGTTGGCTTTTGACCAAAGTTTTCACTGTGGAGTTGAGCTGAACCTGACTGAACGTGATATTGACGCTTTCTTACGGTACCGCCAAATGGTGACTTAAATAGTTTTGCCTTCACTGTATCTCAAGCAGATGGAGAGTGAACAACAACAAAAAGAGTAAACCTAGGATTTGAAAAGAAGACGGTGGATATACTCAAAACAGCTTTCATTTTTTTAAATGCCAACATAGCGAGCCTTAACCATGTATATTTCTGTATCTCTCAAGACTGTTTCCTGTCTCCTTTGTTGCTGTGGCAACCCTTCCTGTGCTGTTATCATTACGCAGAAGTCTCCCACATACCGCCACACAGCCACATCCCACAGTCTACCAACGAGCTAGACATTTGTCCATCTGACACCCATCACTGAGTAAGGTTTTTTTCTTTCACAGAAAGGAAATTCAACAAAGCAACAAGTTGAGTCTTTAGTCCAGAGGGAGAAGAGCGAGACTGAATATAAAACACACAAAGACAAATAGGAGTGACCGGCATGAAGATTAAGGCTAACATGTGGAGTAAACAAGGAATAGGACAGTAGGGAAAGGGAGATCAATCAGGAAAAAAGGTTAGAAAAAGATGGGGTATGTTGTATGCTTGAACTCGTCATTCAAACAGGTCTGTTTTGTGCCTGTTGGCAGCTTCTTATCTTTGCTTTGTAGACCAGTAAATACAAGCTAAATACCACTCACTTTGTGCGGCAGAATAGATTGCCCTCAGGTTGAGATTTCATTGCTCCTAAACACGCACACATTTAAATGACCATTGTTCCACATCGCCGGCGAGGCCTTCTCAGTGTTGGCCTGATTAATCTGAAGCCCGACCTCTGCTGCACTTCATGTTGGTGTCCCACTGTTATCTACATGCCGAACTTATTTCAAATTGACTTCTTGAAGTTTTCTTTCCCCCCCTCTCCTGCCGCCTTTTGAAGACAGGCTTTCTTAATCAGAGCAAATCAGGAACCTAAGGTTACCTGGATGACAAAGAAATAAAACATGAAGAGGGTGAGCAATAACTTTCTTTTCTTTCAACCTCAGCCAGCCATTTTATCGTTTTAAATGTTCTTTATTACATTTGTCATCCCCCCCCTCCCCGCAAAAAAAAAATCCCTGTCTTTGATAGTGTGTGCTGTTTTCCAGCTCTGTTTAATTAAAATAATCCAGTTTCGTCTGAGTAATACACTGGGAGGTTAAAACTGTTACTTTCGCTGTACACAGCGTTTTAAAAGTTAAAACATAAGGAATCAACCATGAACTAATGCTAAAGATTTCTCCTAAACAGAGACAAACCACCCTCCTCTATTTTTAAAGCTACACAGATTTATTTTTCTGTTAAGTATTGAGCCTAAAAAAAGCTGCTGATGACCAAAAAGTGATCCTACATCTAGTTTGTCATCTTCCCGAGCCTGATTTTTTAAAATAGATTAGGATGTCAGGCACAATAGGCCTGCTCCTACCTATACTTGTGTCTAAACAAATGTATAGGAACAGAAACACATACGGTAACCTTGACAAAAAATAAATATTCAATTGGATTCAAGTCAGATGATTTTCAGTGGGATCAGCCTTGATATGTGGCTGGCCAGGCGGATACTCAAAAATATTTTTTTTTCTGATCAGACCAAGCACCACCACGTGTTGCTGACAACTACAGCATTATTTAGTGTGGATGGTGAGTGAAAAACACTAACATGTAGCTATTATAATAATCAAGGTGTTTAAAAACGAGGACAAATGAAGCACAGAAATATAAGGTCCTATTTAACAGGAAACAATTTTTTACAACATGCCAAGAAATGCATGTGGATCATTCAGGTTGCAAGAGAGGCAGAGAGAGCAAGGGATTAGAGTTGATAACAGGAAGGCTGAAAGGACCACAGCAAAGACGCTCTGTTTTATACTTTTGAGCTTCTATCGTCTATTTGTCATTGATCATGCAGCAATTGGAAAGGTTCAGTCTTTTGAGCAAGAGGCATGCAATATGCAGGCTGTGTGAAGCTAAGCTGAAATATTTTGAAACATGAAGAACCATATTGTACATTTTCAACTGGCTGCAGAAAAACAGCTGGTTCCTAGCCTGCCACTGTCAACCAAAGCACCACGAAGCAAGTGAAAGCTTCAAAGCTCCCCCCTAACTTGGAAAAGCCGAGGCTGATTGCAAAGTTCATTGCAGCTTTTCTTGCAAAGGATTTGCAACCAATGACAGCTGAGGGCTTTCAAGCCATGGAGCATTTTTTGGAATATAAAATCCCACCTCAAAGATATTTTATTGACTAAGTGATCCCCGAGATTTTGACACGATACCAAAACAAAGTAATGGGATCACAAGCAGGTAGGATAGCTCTGACATGTGATGCATGGACACCCAGTGCCATGGATATTGCATGTGAATGTAACTGAACTTTCTGTTGTGTGTCAGCTAGCGAGTCATTCGCAGTGAACTGGCCTGATAAGTTATTATTCAGAAATACATTCTTCAGTTTTCCTAATATAGTTGTTTTTTCCAGACTTTTTTTTACATTTTTTTGGATGTGCTTGCTGATGCTTTTTTATGTCCTGGCAAAGTAAAACATTATCCTCTTCCTAAATTTGCTGTGACTATATGTTGGGCTACTCTCCACCATTTTTTAACACTGATGTGGTCTCCGGGTAACTGGTCTAGTTATTTTATTTGAAGTCAGCCTTCATTTCCTGTCCTCTTTGGACAGGTTCATATAGTCAAAGAAGGTCTATGGACAAAGGTAGTTCATCAATCGTACTTTTTGAACTTCAAGACAAGCCAATGATCCTAAACTTTGAGCCATGTATTAATTTACCTCAAGGGATGTCACTGCAAATTACATTTTGACATGATCTGTGTGGGTATACATCACCAAAACAGAGAAAATAACAGCACTAACACATCAGCACGGTCAAAAATGGTTTTGGCCAAATAGTACATCCCAAATGTTTTAGTTAACTGCAAATGAAAAAAAAATCCCTTGGCATACACATATTTGCAGCCTGAACAGCAATTTAGATTGTTTCTTCAAATCAAGTGGTGTTCATTTAACCCGTACAATTTGGTCCAACTCGGCTTGTTGTGAGTTAGAACCGAGTTTTGTAGTAAGAAATGGGAGGGTGAAAAGGTTATGCCAAAAGCATGAGCTATTGTAAGGCGGTGGCCTTTTGTCCTCAACTTGCGTGGATGGCGCTCGAGAAACAAAAAATCCTGACAGGCAGTGCTTGACAAGAGAAGTTAAAGAGAGGAAATGAAGGAAGTTTTTGGAGCTGAGAAGACACGTAGACACTAAAAGACTCTGAAATAAAACATTTCAGACACGCAGAGAGAAAAGGCGACACATGCACAGATGATGAGGAGGTGGAGGAGAGCCGATGAAGTCACTGAGGCGTGTAGAAAAGAGTGGTGAGAATATGACCCTCAACTGAGACACGATGTAGCAAGACAGCAATGGCCTATATCACCAACACGGGAGGGTTGCTGTCAATCTGGCATCTCAGGTTTTTTCCTTGTTGTTTTTATCACATTTTGCTGATTTCCATCATGAGAAATAGCATTTCCCTCTATGACAGTTTAATGTCACACCAATTTCCACTAAACAAACAGTAATGGCACCAGAATGCCCTCTCACCACCACCACCTTATGAGGATGTTACCATGGTGCAGAAGCAAAAACTACAGATGGCATTAACTTGGCCTCTGGTAATAAAGTAAAAAACCTTGGTGTTATTTTTGACCAAGACATGTCATTTAAATCCCATATTAAACAGGTTTCCAGAGTTTCCTTTTTTCACCTCGGGAATATCGCCAAAATTAGAAATATTCTGTCCAGGGTTGAAGCTGAAAAACTAGTCCATGCATTTGTTACTTCAAGGCTGGACTATTGTAATTCTTTACAATATATTTTGTGGACTTTCCTATCAGGAAGTCCACAAAATGCAGTTCAAAGTCCTCAGCTGATCCGAAATGCTGCAGCAAGAGTTCTGATGAAAATCAACAAGAGGGATCATATTTCCCTTCAGTGGCTTCCTGTTAAATCAAGAATAGAATTTAAAATTCTTCTTCTAACGTATAAAGCCCTTAATAATCAAGCTCCATCATATATCAGAGCTCTGATTACTCCGTATGTTCCTAACAGAGCTCTTTGCTCTCAGACTGCAGGTCTGCTGGTGGTTCCTAGAGTCTCTAAAAGTAGAATGGGAGGCAGATCCTTTAGCTATCAGGCTCCTCTCCTGGGGAACCAACTCCCAGTTTTGGTCCGTGAGGCAGACACCCTGTCTACTTTCAAGACTAGACTTAAAACTTTGCTTTTTGACAAAGCTTATAGTTAGAGTGGCTCATGTTACCCTGAGCTACCTCTATAGTTATGCTGCTATAGGCTTAGGCTGCTGAGTTCTCCTACTGAGTTCTCCTACTGTTCTCCAATTTGCATTGCTTGTTGTTATTTCATCTTTTACATTTTTGTTCTCTGTCATTTTTTTTTCTTCGTAGTAGGTACACCTGGTCTGGCGTTCTGTTAGCTGTGAAATCATCCAGGGAAGACAGATCACCCGCTATTACCATCTAATGTAGAACAGATTACTGGATCAATGTGTGCTTCTGTGCTTTTTTGTCTCTCTTGTTGTGTCTCTGCTCTGTCTTCTATAACCCCCAGTCGGTCAAGGCAGATGACCGTTCACACTGAGCCCGGTTCTGCTGGAGGTTTTTCCTTCCCGTTAAAGGGGAGTTTTTCTTTCCACTGTCGCTTCATGCTTGCTCAGTATGAAGGATTGCTGCAAAGCCATGGACAATGCAGACGACTCTCCCTGTGGCTCTACGCTTCTTCAGGAGTGAATGCTGCTTGTCGGGACTTTGAAGCTATCTACTAGGTTTCCTTAGATAGGAAACTTTTTTGACCAATCTGTATAATCTGATTGAATTTGACTTTGAAAAGTGCCTTGAGATGACATGCTTCATGAGTTGGCACTATATAAATGAAATTGAATTGAATTGAGAGGCAGATTTCCCTCAAAAGACTTTGACCTCACTTCTGTCAGAACCGATTCCTATGACTGAATTTTTCTGACATTAAAACCACCAAAGGTAATCATATCGTTTGAACCATTTCACATTTTGTCACTTTACAACCACCAAACATCGATGAAATTTGTAAAGACTTTATGCAGTATGCCAATCAAAAGCAGGCCTGCTGCACATTAGGGAAGTGGAAGAAAAGTAATGCATGATTTTAGGACTTTTTTTTTTTTTTTATAAATGAAAATTTAACAGTGGGGTGTGAACTTTAGTTCAGCTTGATGCATCCCTATGCCATAGTGCTCCCATTGCAGGCTTTGAATATTCTGAACACTAATTCACATCCAACTTTTCAATTTTTTCCTTTCTACTTGACAATTATGCAGTACTCTGTGTCAGTCTATCACAAAAATAAATCACAATTAAACCTACTCAAGTCTGAGGTTGGAATATGACAAAATACTGAGAAGCTCAAGGAAACCAAACACTCCTGCAAGCCACTCAATTTTAAAATCACTCAACCACACACAGATATAAGCAGTCACCCATCCACAACACCCACACCATCATTACTGTTTTCACCACAAACCTCGGCTCCTTCATCCCTGTCTCTCGCTCTCACCCTACCTCTCTTTCACCCTACATTATAGAACAGCTTTCATTTAGGTATGAATATTAGATATTTCTCTTGAATTATGAAGAAGGCCCCGTATGTGAGGAATATGCAGACATAGTGAGAAAAAGGAGCGCCGTGCTTGTCGGTCTTCACCCGCACGTTCAAAATAGTCCGATAAAAATGACATTCTCAGATCCAAACTGTTCCATTAAATAAATGATTAATATAAAGTGCAAGTAAAGAGGTGAGATATCTGTCTCTTGCGGAACTGTTTTGCATCGAAGCCAGTAAAGCTGCAGGGTTTCCTCCTATTTTCTTTTTCGGACAGATACTCTGCAGAGGCAGCTTTGAGTGATAATATGTTACAGATGCTTTCTTGTTTTGAGATATTTCACACTTCATGGCCCTGGGATCCATTCACTGGCGAGTTATTCCAAGATGGAGACAAGGAACAATTTTCTATTTCTTAAAAGTGCTGGGTGTTAGAAACTAAATCTATAGCAGCATCATATTGGCAACCGAAAACAGGGCAGGGAGACCTCGGAAAGGCAATAAGGAGGAGAGTCCAGGAAGAAACAAACAACAAAAGCCCAGAGGCACCAGAGATACTTTAATTTGATGAAAGTGGTTCAGCTTGCTGTGTGAGTGTGTGTGTGTGTGTGTGTCGTACTTATAAAAGGAGTTCATTCTGGCCGCAACCTCGTGGCACTCTTTATCCTTAAAGACTGCTCAATTACCCGAATTACCTGGTGAACAAGTTGCAAGAGCTTTTCCCTCTACACAAAGATATTGCTTCTTTTCACTAAGTCTTGACTCTTAATTCCAATGATTTTCACAGTTAAATAAATTAATTCCACCAAAAAAAGTAATACAATTGTTAGACAGAAACAAATACAGATACAGAGTAGACAGACTGTCGATAGATCAAACCATTCAACATGACTGGCATGGCTATAAACTGCTGGTACAAGCCGAAATGTGGAAAGACCATGGACATTCCTCATGCAGAAAAACCTGGACTATTGGGATTAACGGACTTGTTTTACGAAGAGTGGCCGCCTTGGGACAGTTACATATTATAGGAATTAAGAGTAACCAGACACTGGGCTGAGAAGTGTTTCCTCTGCAGCAGGGATCACGCACAGATGAAACCATACACAATTAGTGGCTGAGTAACCAGAGGTGTAACCCATTTATGCACAAACTTTAACTCCCTGGCCGACGTGGTAAAATAATGCACCAGATAACACTCTTTCCTCGCGAGGCCATCTATTTTTTGAGGTACACCGGTCCTTCTTGCAACAAAACACCCACACAACACGTCACCGCCACCTCCGTTTTTCATAGTGCTCTGGGTTGCAGGCTCCACCCCTTTTTTCCCTTCAAATGCATTGATGTTGATTATGGCGAAACACTTCAATTTTAGTTTCACCAGTCCATGGGACATGTCTCCTAAAATTTAGGTGTTTGTCCCTGAATGCCTTTGTTAACTGTAATCTGGCTTTTTATTTTGCTTTTGGGGTCATGACTTCTTCCTTTCAGGGTGGCCTTTTAGACCATGTTTGCTTCAGGACTTGTTTTTCGACACTATCAGCTTCACCAAGTAAAACAGAAACTGATTATGGTTTAGTCTAACTTAGTGTCAGTCAGGGAGAGAGAAAAATGTTTATAGTTTACATAATTATCCTGTTTCAACTGCAATTATATCACCTATAGCCTAAACTTTAAGACACAAGTCACGACATAAATATCTTAGCTGGTCGGACACCCCCATAACCCTTCTTTCTGTGAGGGACCTGAGCTAAAGTTCAACGTACCAGCCTGTAAGACTAGCACACTTGGAACCAGAAGTAGGAGGGACTGCCGCCAGTCGTTCTGCTTTTATTGTACAACTGCAGGTGAGTCAGGATGCCTGTCTCAAGCAATGGATCAGTCTGCAGGAAACAACATGAGTGCGACACTCATCACCATGTATCTGAGCAGACAAACCGTGGTCAGCTCTCTCCAGAGGATGACGAGCACTGGTGCTGACACAGACTGCATAGACAATTCAAACTTGACAGGGAATGCTGTCTCGTACTATATGGTTGCAGCATTGGCTGTTGGATTTGTCCTGTAAAGTAAACCCACCACCTTAGGTTTGCTTTATGTGTAAACAGGAAAATGATTAAAAAAAAAATACAATCTTAGCACATACTAAGATGGATTGAAAGTTTGGATAAAATATTCAGATAGAGACAGATCCTAGAACTACCCCCACTTTGTTCTGCTGTTATGCTGAAATAATCAAATGACGTTCTTGATCTTTCTCAGAACATACTAGTGTCCATTATGGCCACAATGCAATGTCTTCTTGATTGTCTGTGATGCATTTCTTCTAAAGATAAATATATTGGAACATCTCAAAAATCTGTATGTCATCCAACGTTTGAAACAGCAATCAAGTTTTTAACAAGTTCTTTTAATGTGGAGAACATCTGTGCGTTTACCTCTGATTTATATATTTAATCAACTTCTCAAAGTCTTTGCTTTTTCTCTGCAATTGCCATTTCACCATGAAAAAAACACTATCAGCTGACTAGTTAAAATGCTTTGCCTTGACCATTTATGGTTGAATCTGGATGTGAAAATGGTAGAACATAAGGCAGAACCTGGTACGTAAATGTTCATGTACAGTTGTGATTTATGAGGAAATTTGCGTACTGGTGCGTGTGTGGTTGGTTTTATAAATCTGCCTTTTTTGCCGTACGTACTATGCAATGTTTCATAAATAATCAATGTTCCAACATCCTGTTTTCAGATGAAAGTAAATTCTGCATTTCGTTTGGAAATCAATGTCTAAGAGTCTGGAGGAAAAATGGAGGTACGGAATCCATGTTGCTCTAAGTGCAGTGTGAAATTTCCATAATTATTGATGGTTTGGGTTGCCATGTTGTCTGCTGGTTCTGGTCTTCTGGGTTTTCTGAAGTCCACTGTCAATGCAGCCATCTACCAGGAAATTCTAGAGCACTTGGTGCTGATTTCTTTTTCCAGCCGGACTTGCTGACCTGCCCACACTGCCAAAAGCTGCTTCAATGACCATGGTATATCTGTTCTTTTTCATTAAACCTTTATTTAACCAGAAGAGTCACCATTAAGATTAACAATCTCTTTTTCAAGGGAGACCTGGAGAGTTCTAGATTGATTGGCCAGAAAATTCCCCTGAAAACTTTCATGCACAAAACCCATCGTATTATGCAGTAAAAATACTTGAAATCAAGCATAATTCAAGTGCAGATTACACCCTCGGTAAGGTTTAAAGCCATATTCTCTTACGCTCATTATCCACTTTATTAGGATCACCTCACTGGTACAGGGTTTGACAGTCTATTGCCTTCAGAGCTGCTTTAGTTTCTTCCTGGCACGGATTCAACAAAGTGTCAGGAACATTTCTCAGAGATTTTGGTTCACATTACACTTGACACATAACACAGCTCCTGCAGATTTGTCGGCTCCACACCCATAATGCAAACCTCCCATTCTACCACATCTCAAAGTAGCTCCACTGGACTGAGATCTGACTGCCACTGGATTACAGTGAGATCAGTCAGATGATTAAAGCTATACGAGAAGGTGCATTATCCAGCTGGAAGTAGCCTTGAGAAGATGGGTACACTGCGATCATAAAGCAATATTCCCCTTGTAGGCTGTAGCACTTAAACAATATTCAATGGGAATTAAAGGGCCCAAAGTGTGTCAAGAAAATCCCCCAATCTAACGCTACAACCAGCAACCTAAACCCTTTGATAAAAGGCAGGAAGGATCCATGCTTTTAAGTCGTTTGTGCTAAACCAACCCTAACCATCTTAGTGTTTGCAGCTGAAATTGAGACTCATTTACAAGGCGATACTTTTTCCATTGTGTTGTTTATTAGTTTTGGCAAGTCAATGTGAATAAAAAATTCCTCAAATGATGTCAAATTGCTAAATAAAAAAATATTAGAGTCATACAAACAGCGGTAAAGCTAGAATAGTTTACTTGTATGAGTCAAATATTGAACAGATCTGTGCTGAATATCGCCTCAACAGACATGTTATGGCAACAGCAAAAGACAGCTGCGCTATCTGCCGGAGTGATGATCGTGATCATGTAAAGGGAGTTTTGCCATTGATTTTCCAAAACCCCAAAGGATTGGCGAAGCATGTCAGTGTTGGATACGGATGCGGGCTTGTAACCAAGAGGACTTTACTATGGAATCGGACCAAAAGACATATCTGTGCTCTCTACATTTCATCGTAGGTAAGGAGCTAACACTTCAATGTCCAGACTTAATACCAGTGACTGCAACGTCTATGCAGGTAGGCTATGTTCTTTTGGCTTTTTCTTAGCAGAATAAAAACATTATCATACAATCCATGAAGAGTGTTCATGTGAGCTTGAGCAGACATGTTTCCATAAAGGTTTTTTGATGCGCATTTTGAAGCATTGCATTAGAAGGGGTTGTTGGAAACGGCAAAATTCAAAATACGTCATTTAATTTCGCAAAAACGTTTTTACGCTCGCTTGAGGTGGTTTTTGACTTTTTCGAAGAAAACAGTAAATGCGCTAAAAAGGAGATGGAAACACATTTGTCGAATCAGTTCTGACGTAGCGAACATTTACCTAATCAGCTGTTTCTGTTGCCCATAACATTCGAAAGCAGGACTGGAAGCAACAACAGATACGTGTGGACCAATGAAGAGACGCAAGCATTTCAATGTCTCATCTGTTACAAGAAAAAAAAAACTGAGCACATTCATTAAAGCCTCTCTCCATTACTGATTTGTGGTCCATGCTAGTAAGCATCATCTACTTCCTGTTTATTACAGCCATAATTCGCTACAAACCAGTAAATGGAATTAATCTCTCTGTCTCTCTCTCTCTCTCTCTCTCTCTTCTGCATTTCAGCCAACGTTTAAAGCTGTTTTATGCTAGGTTTCTCTAGTAAAGCACGTTGAAATGAAGCTCCTGGGAGGACGCAATCTTCCAAAATGATTGGTTTTGCAGTTGTTGCTATCGTAGTTTGCACTCCGCTTGTCCAACAGGAAACCTGGGTTGTCTCCGGGCAAATGTGACGTCGTTTGAGAAACGTCCCAATGACGTGACACCACCTGACAGTCAGTCTTGGAGGCTCGTCAGTAACTGACCAATCAACAATCGCAATTTGTCCCAAAGTGAAATTGCCCTTACACGCGGGAGCTGCAGACCCTTCAGCTCCAACAAGATTCTGGGACTTTACCTTATGGACCTAGCATGAAAAAAATCTACTGTAGACTGCAGTAACTAATATATATATTTAAGTTAGGTGTAAATTGGGTATGCAAAGTTGGGATTTAACATCAATTTGTCCGTGGTTACCGTGAAATAACTTCACTGACACGATTTACAACTTGTTTGGGAATTTCTTTCACGGTCTTCTTTTTTGCCTTGGTAGATAAGGCAAAAATGCCTTTGGTAATGCTGTGAGCTTCACTATCACTGCCATTACAATGTCTATGTTGTTGAGAGTTGGAGTACCCTTTTGACTGGGCAGAGCAAACTTACAAGTTGGCGTCACATGAATTGTAGGCTTAATTTCCTGATCTAAACTGACAGTAGTGGCCTTCTGCTGCTTTGCCCCATCTCTTTCAAGGATCAACATGCTGTCTGTTCAGAGATTTATTCCACATACCTTCATGAGAATCAGTCATTCAATGAGCCACTGTTGCCTTTCCATCATCTCAAACCAGTGTGACCATTTTCCTCTGACCAAGGCATATTCTTTCACAACACTTTTACTCACTTGACATTTTCTCTTTTACCGACCATTTTCTGTAAACCTGGAAGATATTTCTAAAATACTAGATTAGCCAGACCAGCCTTTCTGGCTAATCTAGTGTTCCAAAATTTATATAAGGATATGACCTATTAACCCAATCTTTCATTAAGTCTCTACTTATGATAATATCTATTAATAATCAGATGATTATGTCACTGAATGCTAAAACACTATATTCAGTCTCTTACAAAAACAAAGGAAGTGAAGGTTGATATAGTGTGAAATTACACTATATAGAGAGAGCAAAGACACAAAGAAAACTCATAACCTTAGGTTAAAAAGAAGTTAGGTTACAGAGAAGCTGTTTCCTCCGGACTGTTACAAGTGAGAGGACCTAATGTCTCTGATAAATTTCTAAGCAACAAAAAAGAAGAAAAACTCCCCCTCGGTTGCAGCTGGTAAGATCTGCCTGTGGTCTTAGTGAGAGTAAACACATTACGGACCATCGGCGGCCACCTTGAGAAAAACTGAGCATTCCAGGGTTGCTTTCCTGGCTAGAATGATAAACACATCTCCACTCCAGATATAGGAATTGTAACCACTCTTTAGTCCCTGTTTACCTTATGCTTCCACTGTTGGTTTATAAACAGCTGTAGTAAAAACTACACTGGGACTTATAAGGCTCTGTTATCATAATAAAACTGGGTTTGCACCACACGTGTGTAATAGTTCCTTCGGTTTCCTCTTCAGATGGATGAAAATGATCTTGTATGAGCACACAGTGCTATTTTGATGGTTTGGGGAATACTCCCACTCAACCATGGTCTTCTGAGTGTCTAGTTTACCAACGAGGTGTTCCTGGAAGGGCAACAATGATTAACTTACCAACACGGCCTCAACATTTGCAGATCTCAACCACCCTCAACTCCACTGTACGTCCCCTGAACCATTACTTCTTTACCTACATACAAGAACACATCCATTCAAAATTCACTTGTCTCACTATCCCCAAAACTTCTCTATTCAACCTCTTCTCAGCTTCAGATGATACTTCAGACCTTTGTTTTTGCCGAGCTGCTCACAGAGATTGATATTCAAGCGTTTTTTGTAGTAAGCATTTCTAATGTTTGTTATTAAACAGTTTGGTTCCTTAGAGGTTCTGGTGTGGGAGTCCATGTCAAAAAGCATGGCAGTCAAACATAAAACAATAGAAAAAGAGCAAAACAGTGATCCAGTTCAGAAAACTGCAGAGTGTAGACCCTTACATGAATAGTCAACAAAATCAGCAATCAAAGATAGTGACTCAATAGCATTTTATTTTTATCTTGAAGAATCATGCAAGTGGATGTGTGTAAAGTAATTTCAGAGCTGTTCCCTGATGTAAGTAAACTATGCAAATGCACATGCCCCATGAGCCACTATGGGGTTGATCTCGAGCTTGGCCCACCTTATTTGTTTATTATTTTGGGGTGGGAGGATTGGGGTTGATCCGAATGTCCTTGATTTAAAAATGTGATTTAAAAAAAAAAAAAAACATGTCAATTTTATTATTTGACATGTGAGAGGTTGTTGCTTTCTTTCATTACAATTTTGTATTTTTCTTGCTTTAGTGGCTCACTTTTAGAAATTCAGTTTTAATTACAGGCTATAATGACCACAACCTGTTTTGCCCTGGAAATATAGTAAATTGTGGTATCTTGAATCATCTAATGAGACAGGAAACTCTCTACTAGTTTAGTAAAATTGGGGGTAGGGCCAGGGGGCAAAGATGTTGCTAAGGGCCTCATAAAAAGCTAGAAACGGCCCTGTTTCATGTTAATACAAAGAAAGAATCACAGACTGTTAGCCAGTGAGAGGAACATCAGTTTGAAAGACAGCCATGGACTCAAGTGGATTCAAACGAAAAGCCATTCATTTTCTCTGATTAGGAAAGACAAACATCAGAGAGGATGATGTAACAGGAAACAGAGTTGTGAGAAAAGTCCCTGTCTTTGAGCGGAAAGAAAGGACAGAATGTGTGCATGTATGTGATAATCTGTCTGCAGATGAGCAGTAACAGGTGTGTGTGTGTGTACTTGTAGCTAAGTAAGAACATATTTTCCATATTTTACCACCAAAGTGAAGACTTTGATGTAAAGTGAGGACTTTTTCCTTGGTCCTGACTTTTTTCTGGGCTAATGGTTAGGTTTAGGACTAAGGTGTCGATTAGGTTTACGTTAGGGTCAGGGTTAGTCCATAGATAGGATGGAAAATTAATGGAAGTCAATGGCAAGGTCCTAACTTTGTATTTAAAACAAGGATGTGTATGTGTGTATGTATGTATGTATGTATGCATGCATGTATGCGTGTATCAGCACGGACACCGCTGCAGGCAGGTTATCAGCTCCCCCGATAGGAAGTCTGCTCTCTGACACCTCGCTTTGGCCGTCATAACTCAAAGCTTTCAGCAGCCACAGAAACAGGCTCCTGCTGTAGATACCGGGAGAAGAAATGTGGATCCACATGGTTTGGGTACAAACATATGAATCAAAGACACGCACAAAATCATCACATTATGTCCAGTCTGCTTTCCCCCTGTGATGATCGGCTTAATAATTTATGACTAGTATCTGACCTGCTTTTGATGATGGGAGGTGGAAACTTCTGGATCAGTTTTCATGTTCCGAGTCAGAGATATATTTCATCTATTAGCGCAATTCAGTTTTCAAAGGAAAAAAAAATGTTTTGGCTTTCAGCTCTCTATTTGCTGCCTTTGATCTACCTGATGTTTTTCTAAGATTATTACAGTTTTTCAGCAGGGCTTGGAGTCATAAAGACGGGCAAACACACTCATCTGTTAATTCTCAGAAGGCTCTTTAGACACTTGATAAGACAGGATGAAGAAAAGAAAAATCCATAACACACTTTGCTGCTTTATTTACAATGTAGAAAATTAGCCTCTGGTTTGTACTTTAGGTTTTATTTTATATCGAAAACTGTCAGTCAGTTGTGAGATGAAGCTTTTTGCATGCAATGCATTTGCTGTCTCAAACAGAAACCTGGTGCTGAGAGATGAAACAGCTCTCCATGCCTGCAGATAGTCATTGAATGTGCAACGACTGTTATTCATAGAGGATATATATATATTTCACACAGCTAATAATAAACTGCAAATGTTGAATCCCAACTTATTTAGCTTTAAACAGTAAATAAATCCCACTTTCTTTTGAATTAAAAGAAGTTAACACAAACTCTACACACCTACTGTATACATAACACAATCAACTGGACATCCACCCATATGAAAGGTCCAACAACGTCCCTGTTAGGAAATCCTCGGGTCTCTGGAAAACACCTGCAGTGTTTGCCTCAGGTGCTCAATCAACTGGCATAACTATGAAGCTACATATGGGCTCTGTTGCTGCTTTTTGATGCAGTGGTGATCCATTCATGAACCTCATGTTTAGCCCACACACAACTAGGATAAAAGTAGTCCCTTCAACAACACTGAAAATGACAAAGCAGTTTTGCAAACTAAATAAGACTAAATATCATCTATTAGGTGACTCCTAAAGGTATGTGTCTGGTCCTTGGTCATCTCTCTTTGAAGGCTTCTAACCAGGAAACTGATTGTACAAAAAAGGTTGTGACACAAGAAGCATAGATGGACATAAAGGCTCAGGTAATTCAGAGCTGCAGCACGGTCTTTTTCTCCTCATTCAGACACCGAAGTTCTCTCAGTTATAAGGTTTTGTCTTGATTTGATGTTGGAGGACGCGTCTGGCAATGTGCCGCTAACTGGATTGACTCAAGTGGTTGATAAATCCACTTAAAAAAATAAAACCGTCTTTCTGGCAATCAACATGGTGCATTACCACCAAGCAGCTGGAAATACCTCCGAGGCGAGCGGTTTTGCGTCATCCTAAATTTCAAACGAGAAATTTATAATTATGACGGCGAAAGTAAGAATGGAGAAGGAGGAGGTCTGGCTCATGTGGGTAGGAGTGCTAAAAGCATTTTGGGCCCATTATCACCATTTTCCCCACCCTCCGCAGCCTTTTAAAAAGCAGTGTGCTTTGACACTGTGCCTCTCTCAGTGATTTGTACTGTAACTGCGTATTCGCCTCAACAAGAAAGTGTGAAATCATGTTGGATGAGGATGAGTCAACCCAAGGCTCCTTTAAAGAAGTTGTCGTTTCCCTTAGTGGATCCCTCAGTTTCCCTCCCGCTCTGTCGCTCTAAGGTGGAGATCAACACCTTCTCCCCCATTAGAGGAGTCCTCTCTACCTCACATACTTGTTTTACATTTACCTATTGTCTCCATATTCATAAAAATAACTTACTCCTCACGCCAAATAAGCTCCCTGTTTTCTTAGTCACCGAAAAAAAACTTTACTTTTAACTTATTTTCTTTCCCCTTCACACAACCAAAAATAATTGTAACTCTCCATGATAGCTTCTGTTTTTCTCTCATATTTGAACTTTTGAATTTTAAATATCAATTATAACAATACTGGGATATTCAAGTATTATAAATACACAAAGAAAACAAGGAGAAATTCTGTAATTGTAATAAAAAATGCAATTGAACACCAATTTACGTCATTCTGTAAAGTGGCTGCTTGCTGTCTTTTTTCACAAACATTTAAATATCAGATGCTAAGGACTATATGGACACTTTATAGTGTTGTTGGTGCATTCAACTATTTGAAAATTGTGTCTTGATTTGTGTCTGTGATGAAGAATAAATTAGAACACCCTCTCATTTACTCTCTTAAAACAGCTGAGATTACACATACTGTATTTTTCGGACCATATGGCAAACAGTGAATTAACATGTCTGTGTGTCTTTGTCCACACCGGACTATAAGGTGCTTAAATATTCTTCCCAACTGTGTAATATCACTCCGTCCCTCCGCATACACAGCTCTAAGAGGGAGAGCTATCCATCTCTGCTGGGAGGAGTAGATGGACTACACTGCCCTGTTTCTAACATAAGGCCAAAATAAACGTACCTTTTATATTGAATTAACTTACTTGGTTTATTGTTGCTAGCATGTACTCCGGGCACAGGCTGCCTTACATGAATGCACTTCTAGTTTAGACATTACAGTCAGGCAGTCTTGTAGACAGCTCAGAGGTCTGATCAGGTAGTTACACAGTGTACCGTGATGCTCCGAATACCCATTGAGCGGAGTGGCTTTGTTGCTAACTAAAGTCATACGTACAAATTTTAACCGATTTTTGAGCGCATTGTACCACATAAAATCAGTCAGTAAGCATAACTGTAATCACATATAAGGCGCACCATCAATGTTTGAGAAACTTTAAGGATTTTAAGTGCACCTTATAGTCCGAAAAATATGGAAATTGTATCACATCATGATCACATAATTAGGAGACCATTAGACATATTTGTTTCAACCTCAGCTATTTAGTTTGATGTTCTCCCAACTGTCGAAGTGAGAGTGAACAGCCTGATGCATATAGGGAAGTAGCCTATGGATCTGATGACTGATTTAAAAAAAAAAAAAAAAAAAAAGCTACCTAAACAGTTTGAAATCAGCCATCCCTCTTTATGTTAAACAGTCTACAAGTAGAGGACATGCCAAACAACTTGTAACAAGCCATCGCCTGACTAGGGAAATGCACTGACTCCAGCATTATGTCTTCCGTGATTTATTGAAACAGCGGCTTTCACCTTTACATAGCTACATTAAGTGGCAACATATACATGGTGTAACATGACCTGTAATTGCTAATCAAAGTAACAAATAAATACGGTTCCCCCACTCCCCTGTCAGCCCAGTACAGGTAAGCACACCTCTTTTGAAGTAGTCAGCCAGCTTTGCCATATGTGTCACCACAGCAGTCATACACCATGTGACAAAGAGACATATTACATCCTGGCTCCGACAGGCAGATTGCAAATCCTTTAAAGAAGTCTCCAAAATCCCTAAAATGTCATGACAGGACCTATTGCAGGCTCTTGCTGTTGCTGATATAAAAATGCAGGCATGAAGAACCATATGGAGACTGCAGAAGTTTAAATTTCATATGAACTGTATAAG
This sequence comes from Fundulus diaphanus, assembly GCA_037039145.1. Lineage (NCBI taxonomy): Eukaryota > Metazoa > Chordata > Actinopteri > Cyprinodontiformes > Fundulidae > Fundulus > Fundulus diaphanus. Next base: position 30,700,196 of record CM073124.1, read on the forward strand.
CAGGAAAATATTTGTCCAATAGTGAAAAACTGGAAGGCCAAACTGCTAAGGCGTAAACAAAGAAATACTTTTGAAAATAGGTTATTTAGACAAATTAATTAAAGCTGAACTAGCACTGGACCTCGCAACATGGCAATGTATATGCAAGAAACCCCAAAAACATCAGGTTTGTTAACCTGAAAGTGAAGAGTGCGGCAAATTCTTCTCAGACTGATCTCAAGTGTTTGGTAGATGGTGGCAAGAAGCGTCTAACTTAAGTTATTTCAACCAAAGGGGGAATCACTAGCTGCTGGGGGAGGGGTTTGATGTCCTAACTTATTTTTTACTTAGAAACCACATTTTGGTGATCTCTTTTGTTTGTTTTATCACATCTTTATTTAACCAAGAAATTCACCAGTGAGATTAACAATCTATTTTTTCAACAAAAAAAATAGAAACAATTACAAAACATTGCATGTAAAACATTTTATATAAATAGCATCCAAAAAGACTGTAAATGTTACATCAGAATTTAAAACACTGACAATTTAAAGAGGTCATCGCTAAGACCATCAATGTAGCTTTAAAATCCTTCAGGGCGATCAAGCTGTAAGATATTTTGCAGAGTGTTCCATGTTGTTGGCACTAGGAAGGAAAAGCCTTTGTTCCAAGTTCTGTGTGAACAGTATAGACAGAGAGCAAGTACCGATCAACAGAACGCAAAAAGCATAGCTTGGTGCTCTTTTGTATTACCATTTCACACCTCCTGTCTGCTCCATCTCCTGCTCCAATGCCACACATGTAGGACCTTGGGGTGTGGGGGTGTCGCCGGGGAGGATTTCCCAGCCCCACTTTCTGGTGATGTGCTTGACCCCGATTTTATTATACATCTTAAACACCTTCATTTATAACGTTCTCACAACACACATATGATTTTTGGCCCTCAGTTTTAAACACACTTTAGAACAACATGCAACATCATGACGTTTGAGCAGGCTGAGGCAGGCTCACTGTCTTTTTCACACCCGTGTTCTCCGATTACCACTCGGAGTCTGGGGCCTGGAGGAGGAGCAGGCCACCTGGTCTGGGGTCTTGGCTGGAGGTGGACGTTGGGTCCGGATGATCTGCTGGGGCAGTCGCTGGCTCGCTCCTGGCGGGTGCTTCGCAGGGCCTCGGGTCCCTGGGGCCCATGGCTGGATCCACTCTGGCGTAGCTGGTTGCCAGTGGAGCCCATGGGCTCGCTCCCGCATTGTGGCTGTTGGGTGGGGAGGGGGGTGTGTGGTTCCTGGGGCCTGTCTCTGCTCTTCCCTCAGGTGGGGGAAGCAGCTTTCCCTGTGTTGGCCCCTCTTGGGCATCTTTGCTCGGGAGTCCCTTCGGGCATATGGGATTTTGGTTCCCCCGGCGAATGCCTCTGGGGGGCTGGTCTTTGGCTCCTCACAACCACTACTGAGCATTTTTCTCATGGATAAACCTTACATACAAAAGTGCACTCTCAAACACCTACAGGTGCTTGGATTCAGGTGCTTACAGATTCACTTCTATACGGAAAACCCCTATTATTATCATCATCTTTAGCTGTCACTTTATACATATTGTATCAATTAATACTGTATATTTTTCAGTGATGGTATCAAGGCATTGGCTGTTTGTACCTGTTATACCTTATCAGCTGGTTTTGCATCTCTTTTTGCAGGTGTAGGATTAGACTCAGAATATGTTCAGAATCAGAATCAGAATCAGACATACTTTAATAATCCCAGAGAGAAATTCCTACTTCAGTACAACCGCCAAGACAAAACATCACAAACATTTTAGGGGAGACGATTTACTGGGGCCTTGCTGCCAAGGAACCGCATTACACGGTACCAACAGGGCGCTGCCTTAGAATCTGTGGAAAAGATAGATTTTCAACAAAGGAAGGTGGGAGGAAAAAAACATACCTCATACTTTATCCTATAACAGGATACAGTTTGAGATATCAAAAACCTCTAGCACAAAAAGCACAAATAAGACGAGACACATATAGCAGAAGGTAAACATTTGACATCAGTCGCGTGTAAGTACATTAGTTTATATGAGCATTAGTTATGTGTGACTGTTTGGGTGAAGTGTTTATATTTCCGTGAACACTCTCCCGAGGCCTTTGTCCTTGATGTTATCAGCCGGCCAACAGTTCAGAAAGCATCCGCAGGTGTCTGCGGGGGAGGAGGTAGCAGGGTAGAGTTCTGAGCTCGTTCCTCATAACAAACCAGGAGTAGAGACAGGGAGGCAGACAAATACTTTATTTGTTATGATACAGCTGCACCGACTTTCCTGTCAGCTTTAAGTCTATTGCTGGCTCCAAATGGTGAAATCCAATTTTCCAAATTGTTGGGCTTTTCCGCGCTTCACTTCCAGATTTTATCCCATATTCCCCATGAGTTCAAACCACCGAAGCCAGTCTGCGTTCCAGCACATCCAGCTTTTCGGCTTTGCTCCTCCACCTTCCAGATTTGTCCGTTTACCGCCTTAGTGAGCGCGTCATATGCAGCCGGCAGCCTGATCGAGGCCAAATGGCTACCGACTTCCACTGTATTTGCTGATACCTCTGAAATCCACCAGATACCAATAAAGTAGAAATCCCAGTATCCTGAATCCAAACATGCAAAAGTTTCAAACGTCCAGGAATGACAAAGTCGAAAAGACACACCATTTTCCATCCAGGAATGTAGGGTGTATCCCACAAAATAAGTCAATCGGGACCGGACGGGTCCCCCTTCCATTGCCTACCCGTCGAATAAAATTGATCAATAGCATTGAGAGACCATCTTACCAGATCCATGTTTTTCAGAGTTTGGTTGATATGAAGAAAGTGCTCAGAAAGACAAGACATAGCAGCAGAAGCAGGAGAGAGGGAGGGGGGGGGGGGGGTGAAAGCTAGAGAGAAGAGGAAAGCACGACCGACCTCGAAGAGAGACAGAATATTGCTCTCTCCCTTTCCTCTTTCTCTCCCTTTTAACATTTTGTATAATCTGCTTTGCTCATTTTTCCCCCTCTTTTACCTTCCCATTTCAGTGTCCATTAAATATGAAATAGTCCCAGCATAAAATCTAATAAAGTTTCTTGCATATATAAATCAAGCGGAGGACAATGGCGAAAGTAGTGAGGCTCCACTTGTGAAAGTAAAATCTGTTGAGCTCTTTTTGGCATTAAGACAATTCTTATTGCCACATTACCAGACAGGAGACACACAAAAATGTATTATCATTTCATACAAATAGATTGGAAGAAGACTATCCAGCCTGAAAACATGACTCGCAATGATGGGTCAAATTGTGGCAGTTTGTTATAAATCTTAGGGCAGAATGATAAATTGTGTCAATCTTGTGAGGACACTGAGCAGAAGCACACATGTACAAAAGGTCACCATAATCCAACAGACAAAAAGTTGGCCAAACACGTTGCTATCTTACATTAAAAGAAAAATACTTTACTGTGACAAAAAACAAACTTGAGTTTGAACTTTTTCAATAGTTGGAGCACATGTGCTTTAAAAGTGAGGGGGCCATCAATTAAGATACCCAGATATTTATAGGACCTGTCTCTATGCTCATCCCATCCAAAGCAACCGTATTAGGAATTGTACACGGCCTTAGAGTTGCTAAAATCATAAGCAAACTTCAGCTGGAGTAAATTATCCTAAAAGACATTAAACGCCATCTGTAAGTGCTTTAAGGTGAGCTCAAGAGAGGATGAAAAGCAATAAATGACTGTCATCAGCGTAAAAAAATGAAAATATATATCAACCACATTTATGACCCAAGACATATATAGTCAGACTTTTATCAAGTCTGACTACCCCAAAGGGCTTTACAATACAATCAGTCATTCACCCATTCACGCACACATTCACACCCTGACAGTGGTGAGCTGCAGACTGACAGGAGCGAGGCTGACATACATCGGCGCCACCGGACTGACAACCGCCAGACAGGACAACCTCCCCAAATCTTGCGCCACCGTCAGCTGAAGACAATAATGTAAACTTTTGGTGTGTTCCTTTAAATACATTTCTTCTCCAGATATAATAAAAGATCAAACATTGCCATATGATTTTTTTAACTGAATATTTTAAAGGGATGTCCTAATTTTGTAACGAATGTATCCTACCTATCCACATAGAGTACATTATATACTACACACACATTTCATGTTTCACCTTGTGACCGTACCGTCATTTGCAGTGTTTAATCTATCTGTACCTTGTGGTGAAAATAAAATTAAATATAGGTGCTAAAGATCCCATGATCATGACCCACCCTTCTTTTAACCAAATGTCTCCACTCACATCTTCCTGCATGCTCTCAATTGGTCCAACTGTTTGAGCCGACTGCGTCCGTCTGCCGACTTTTCCGCATTTGTCTCCACTAATGAAGCATGTTAGTGGCAGAGATGCCGAGCTGTTCCGTGCCGGGCTGCAGCTCCTCGTACAATCACACAAACAGATACACAGACCAAGTGATTGATGAAAACTCAGAAGAGCTCTGCTGCATTGGAGCTGCTGGTCTCAGGGTGGAGAAAGTGTAGGGGAAAGTGGGATTTGTGTGAAAGAAAAAATAAAATATTAACATCTTTCCAACAATGATTTAATTGCCAAAGTGCATTTTAAGAACAATTTACTGAAACAATCTAAGGGATTTTAAAGCTTGTTGCGGATACAGTAGTTGCCTTTGAGTCCTCAGAAGACAGAGAGGTGAGAAAAGCTACTGTGGGACAGGTTTCAGTAACACTCTGCTGATGCAACAATGATGATAAGGAAGAAAGATACTTCACACAGCACAGACACTCAGAAATAAACAGTTACTCATGAACCTACAAACATCCAGCAGTAAATTATTTACTCAAAGGTTTTCACACCTTATAGTAATGCAGTGAGTTCAGTAACTGGTCAAACTGTCGCATGTTATACGGGTGTTTCCTTCGAGGCTTCTCCATCTTTCTTTGTTGTAGCACTTGTGGCTGTCAGATATAGTGACATGATCTCTAATTGCTTTGAACACATTTTCTTTTATTTACTGATGCGAAACCATTCACCACAATAGTTATTTACTTGTCCCATTTTTTTGCTCTCTGTCAAATCATAATGTTCTTTGACAGTCCAGGCTTATCAAATCGTAATTAGGCATGAAGTCTTCTGATTAAATTTGCTTTTTGGTTTGAATAAAACCTACGGCACAACAGAAGCAACAAAAAAAAAACACAAAGCATACATAAACATGCAAATATAAAGTCACAATCAATAAATGTGATTATGCAGTCCCATGAGGCTCATTTATCAGATTAAAATGTAGCTTTTGATAACAACCCTTAAGTAGGTATCACACTTGCTTATCATTAAGCCCACATTTCTATTAAATGTTTGTTTTATTGGTCCAATGTTATATCCTTATCTTAAATGCCGTGTCTTCATTAGGTGTAAGCGGAAAATCATCATAATTAACCAAATTTCATCAGTCTGTCTTATCTATATAATGCGTTTCACTTAGTGAACAGAGTTACTGAACTAAAGGAGCCATTCAATGATATTCAAATGTACAGAATATGACTGTATATAAAATATATGCTGCCTTTAATAATCTGTATATTATGCATACATCAGGTAGGGTTTAATGCGATATATGCAATTCATCATATAAGTGCAAAGGTGAATGTCCCACAGATAGACCTACACATTAGGGACAGAAATATACATAAAGTAGATATTTGCACACATTGTATAGTTGAACAACAGCCATTGTTCCTACTGTCTGACAGAATCAGACTAAACTTTTGCTGATTTGGTCAGTTAGGATAACCACAATTATTCAAGTTTGCTGAATGTTTGATTATTCAGCGAGGAACTTATTTAAAAGATTGTATTCAACTTTCTTGAAATCCAGAATAAACTAACCATACAAATTATTAGTATTTGATAGAATTTTCTTGAAAATGTATGTCTTGGATCAAATGTTTTAGGTTTCCTCCAAAAGCTTATCCAGATAGTTTGCTTGAATTTTGGCCCATTCCTCCAAACAGAACTGGTTTAGCCATGTTAGGATGGTAGACCACCGTTTTAGTTTATTTTTATTGTTAAACCTTTATTGAACCAGATAATACACCCACTGATCAAGACTTCTTTCACAAGGGTGACCTGGCCAAGACAGGCAGCAGCACACTTTGAAGTGGACAAGAAAGAAAAAAATATATAAGAAAATAGCCATTAAAATATATAAAGTGCAAGTTATTTCACAACTACAATGCAGGAGTTATTGTTACAGTAACAAAATCAAATTATAAACAGTAACAAATCAGGATTTAAAAACACAGGGATTGTTCAAAGGATTTCCATCACTTTTTTCTTAAGATAAAGGGAATAGCTTTCAGTTTTGAGATTTTTAGTTGAGACTGGAGGGCCCTCCAAGCAGAAGTGAAAGAAAAAAAAAAAAAAGCTTTCTTTCCTGTTTCAGTTCAAACTCAAGGAGCAGAGATCTACAAGATGCCATTTGAGTGCACAGTATAGCACCTTTGCACTTTCCAAAGAAAAGTGCAGGAATAAGTCGGAACCAGCCCGACAAGAGCCTTCTAAAGGCGGCTACAATCAGTGACAAATCTCAGAGCACAGTGGTACACTGAGTCAAAGACTGTAGGCAACAGGCCATCCATTACCTTAGTCAACTATTAGCAGAAGAGAGGCCGTTATTAGAAGCTTTTGAGCTCTGAGGGAGAAACATGACTTGTTTCTGGAATAGAAACTGAAATTCACCCTTAATTTGGACATCAAATGTTAATAATAAACACAAAAGAAATCTCAGCATCAATAATTAATCTCAGGTACTGGTGACCATCTTGAGAGTTTGCTTAGGGAAGTTTTAATTTGGGGTTTGTTCTTTGAGGAAACAGATTAATTTGGAGGGGGGTGTTTAAAAAAAAAAAAAAAAAAAAAAGCACCGTTTTGGATTTTGCAGCAGTGCAGATCCAGATGGAAACCAAAAAGTTATGGAATACTAATTAGAAATCCTTAGACACTCTGATTAAATTAAAGGAGTAAAATGGAAAAAAAAAAGATAGATTATTTATAGAAATTGCCATGGGTAACAATATTTGTGCCAAATGTGAATTTTGCTCTCCCCCACTGAATAGATGCACTTAAAATTCAAATGTCGGATTTTATAAATAGTTTAATTTTGTGACTGTGCTCTTGGATTGAAACATTAATTTCTTTCAAGGGTTTAATCCACATCCTTACGACCGTGCTAGTAAATGGGGCTGGTTCTGGATTGCATTTCCATGTGGACACCTACTTTACAGTCTCCCTTGTGAGCACTTTGATTATTGTCAGTTTATTAGCTCCTCTTTGGGGAAGTTTCTTTATCTCTTAAAATAATCTTCTTCTGTTGATACAGAAAAGCTAAGGATTAATTATCTTTTACCTGAGAGGAAATAAGACCACAGTACCGTGGGGGTGGAGGATCATTGCACTTGAGGAGAGTTAGATTGCAACAGATTCTGCCATTATCTCGAAGACAGCACATTTTCTGCTGATGTGGTGAGAAGGTTTACTTGACAAAAATGCTTCAGATATTAAGGAACCAACAAAACGCCCCTATTTTTTGGAGGATATTAGTTACTTCTTTTTTTTTTACTCTTTTTATAATGTCAAATTGCCAACATCAGCACACACATGCTCTGAATCGGCAGGCCTTCACAGCTTGATTGGTGCAGACACTTCCCGACAGCGCCTTCCTGCTTACATAACCTTACCAAGGTCACGATGATGCATCGAAAAACATAAAATGGATACAGGTGAGAAAAAGAAAGGGAAAAAAAAAACTGGTGAAAATGCTGTTTTTTGTGGCCCACTTGGTCCCAGGCGATGTCACAAACAGATCTCCTTTAGGTCTGGCAAATTGCAACTCATGCGTCAGGAACCGTGAGAATGCAGGGCACATTTTTCACAAAGCTAAACTTGAACCTTCACCTGACTGTTCCTTTGGGTGTATGAAAACCTCCGCTTACATCAAATGCTCAAACGGACCCTTTAGGGATACCTAATCCTCACTATAAGCCCCATGGTGGGATTCTAAAGGGATCCGACGCACACACTTTACTAGTTATGGGAAGTCAAAAGCTACCACAAGAGGCTTTAATGCTGTATCATCTCCACTTCAGGGTGCACAACCGTGTGAGCAAACGATCCACAGTTTGTCTAAGGGCTGCTGGACAGGCTGCGGCCATAAATCTGCCCGGCTGTTACCACGCTGATTTACAGCTTCATAGAAACCATAAACATCAGCACTGAGCGGGTCCGCTGCCCTCAGAGGGCTGAATTAAGTGGTGAGAGTGTAAATTTGTGTGTCCCCAGCTTGAATCTGTGTGTGCGTGTGCGTTTTCTCAAGGGCATCCCTGGCTAGAGATGAGTGGCGACTTTTGTAATTGGCCGAGTTTCTGAGGGGTGATTAATCTACGCCGGTCCATTGGCTGTGACGGCAGAGGGGAGGGGTTACTGCAGCTGGACAGTTAGCTGCTGTCAGCTCTCTAATCTGGAAAATCCTTCAATATTAGATGGAGGGCAGACGACCACCGGGTCAAACCGGCCTGCAAGATTTCTTTGTCCTGTCTCCTAATTTCACTTGTTAAATGTTGTTTTAACCATTCCTCTATAGTTCTTAAGTGTTTTCTCATTATCTTTCCTAGCCTTTCAGTCTGTGATGCATTCATTGGAAAAAAGAAAATTAAACTCATATCTAATTTGTATGTAATGCTGTAAAATGTAATGCCAATGACAAAAAGGACACGAAGGGCGTGAATCCTGATCAGCGGTTCCTGGAGCTCCGCTGGACTCCAAAAGCTGACTAGCAGCAAAGCGATGATGCAACTGCAGGTTATGGAGGAAACGTCAACTTAGAACTCAGTGTAGGGTCTTGAAACTGAAGCAAGGGGGAATCCTCAATCCCAGCAACGGTCATACACGAGCAGGCTGAGACGGGCAAACAAATCCTGGGATTAGGCTAGAGGCGAAGTCCAAGCTAAAGGCAGATTGTCAAAGTCCTGATATCAGAAGTCTGACAGGGGCAAGACGAAGAGCAGGGAATCCAAAGACTAGAACAGGGTCAATAGCAAGGCAAGGCAAGGCAAGCAAGAAGCAAAGCTGGCCAGGTAGGAATCATAACAGAAAAAGGCTGTCGATGTTGAGCCCAAAAGTAAGTAAACACTGTTTGAAAGTTGTAAAACTCTTTTCAACCTTTCCTCATATAAAGAAAATGAATTTCTCTGTGGTGCTAGATTTGCTGAACATTTGTTTTATTAGAAAAAGATTTTTACCAAGCAGCAACTTTTCAAATGCAGCTTGATCTTAGGGGCCAAAGTCCTCTGTTGCCCATCTGCACTGAATCAACATGGTTTGGTTCAAAAAGGTCTGGCTGCACAAACGTTTACAAAAAACGCTCGCTCTGAAAAGATGCTGTGAAAAGTTTTGAAAACCTCTAACCCAATACTTTCAAGCTGCTTTGGAAAGCATCAATCAAGCCAAGGTTTTATTTTGAACATGTGTACTGAACTTTTTCCTGAATACTGTTCAAGGAAGAAAGTCAACTTTACAAAGATGGGCCAAACAAAAGCAGGAGAGACAGATCAGGGTTAACCTGGCCAGTCAGATTGATCATGTGTAGCACGCTAGTTCTGCACATGATTGATCTGGGACTAAATGTAGCTGACAAGTTGAAAACAGTTCAAAGGATGCTATATTTTAATTTGTTTGGGGAAAGGAGGAAATTTCGGCAGAAGTCTCCAAGCTGACTGGGCTAAACAACTCCTAATGCCCGCCTACCAAAGGTTTGTTTTCGCCGATCACAGTATCAAATTAAAACGTAAGCAGCAGCTGCTATGTCAAGCCACCTTCTTGCTGTTCTTCTTCAAAGAAGAAATCGTGGATTCTTATAAAACAGATGTGATAGCAGCAGCTACACGTGTGTCTTCCTGTGCTGCCATGTTTGTGTTGGTTCGGCTGTGGGCTCGGCAGCTTTCGTTGCACCAGTATGTCCCGCCTTAAACCATAATACTCCAATGTGGTTGGCCTAAACCCTAAAGGAAAAGTTGATTTCACTCCGATCACCATAAAGGGCTTGGAAAGGCTGGTGAAGGACCACATTATCTCCAAGCCAAGCACCCAACTCTCCCTTTTGATTGGCTCCCGTTTGTTTCTCTTTTGTCTTCTGATTTTAAGTGGGAGCCTTGCAATGAAATTTCACTCAAATGCGCATTGTGAATGTGCAGCTGAATGACAATAAAGTATGACTAAGTCTAAAATTAATATTTAGTAATCAATACATTACCTCTGGTAGGCAGAAGATGTATAAATCTGAGTTTGGGGAAAGAAAGAAAAAGATATTGTTGATGAAGAAGGCTAACAGCTAAATGTGTCCTTGTTTAGCGCTTATACGGATATTCAAACAAGAATTTAAGATAGTGTGAACTCTGTATAACTGCATTTTTAATCATTAAACTTTTAAAGGCGGCACAGTGTCCTTTGAGCTATTTTGCCCGTCTCATGCCCGTATAAGTGCAGGAAGTTACGTCAGGAAGGGCATTCGGGGTAAAACTTTTGCCAAATTTATCATGCAAGTCAGTAACATGATCTCCACACCAGATCGGTCAAGGCCCAGGCTAACAAAAACTGCCACTGGTGCTGGTGACCATCATGGTACCGCTGAGTGTGGGCTAATCTTGGTCAATAGAGAAGAAGAGGAAGACTTGTCTGTAGGCAGAGAGAGCAGAGAAAATGTAAGAATCTAATTTTGAGGTCGGAGTTATAGGGCTTTATAACTGAATGAATGAATGGCTTATGAAAAAAATCAAATACAACTTTGAAACCTTCATGTAAAAAGCTCTGACTCGAAGAGAGAAGAAATAATAACACCGACAGGTGCAAGTTCATTTCCCTTGCAAAGAAGCCTATAATCTGAATTGCTCAAGGTGTAGCAACAGAAGTTTAGCTGACAGTGCAGGATTCAGATATACCATATTTAGCAGCTCGTGTATCCAAAGTTTTGATGAAATCTCAACATAAATTTAAAAAATATCAAGATCAAAATGAGGAATTTATTATTTGACCAAGACCCAAGAAAATCAACTTAGAATTTGATTGTTTTATGTCTGCATCCTTTTTCCAATCAAAGAAGGGAGGAACAAGGAGTATCGCACTTTAATGACACCGTAAGATCCAAACAGAGACTTCAGGGCAATTAGAAGACAATCAGATTTTTTACAAGACCCACCCAGAATGAGCAGATACTGAAAACGAGTTATTAAAAAGATCACAAAATGTTTTAGGTTTTCTAATTTATCTATTACTTTCCTTTGGTAATGAACTCAATGTGTTTTACTGCAATATATATATATATATATATATATATATATATATATATATATATATATATATATATATATATATATATATATATATATATTACCTCAGTTTTATTTGAATACCCAGCCAGTAAAGGACTGGTGCAACATGTGTTGAAATACTTAAAAATATAACTATTTCAGGGTGGGGAGGAGTGCCTGGTGTTTATGGATTCTAACACAACTAGTATGGTAGTATGAATACAGGAACTACTAAACCCAAGTTTTAAAAATAGATGTAAACTTTTAAATTATTTTTAATTCCCTGCAGTGAACAAAGTACAATGGCTTACTTTGTTTTTGAACAACTTGATGCAGTCTGCTGGGCTTCCTTAGATAAATAACTAAATCTGACTTTATTGGATTATAAGGATCAAACTGGAACGTATTCAACTGAATGGAATAAGTCTATATGATTATAATGTATTGGGATGATTATATGTCTTAATGACTGAATATAAATTGGACATGTTTTACTTGTGAAGTGCTTCAAGAGCACATTTGTTGTTAATTGGCACAGTCAAAATTGCATATGTTTTATAATTAGGAGAGTGCCTCTGTGTATTAATAGCTTTTGTCTTCAGATAGACTCATGGGTTCCTGTAAATTCCTCTAAAACTGGTGTGATAAAGTAACCTTCTTTTCGCATGCATCGCTATTTGGGTTATGGGTTTTGTAAACAGCAGTGATTACAGAAAGAGCAGATTAAAACATGTGATGCTGGCCCTTTAGGTGCATGTTTTTAATACCATCTACAGAAATACACAGCAGTCATGTCTGGCAGGCAAGTTCATTCCACGGCGAATGTCTTGCCTGTGGTCCCCAAAAAACATCGCTCCGATGTTAGAACCATAAATTAGATTAAAGGATGGCCTTTAGCTTTAGTTGTAAATGCAGGGATTCAATCTTTTTTAAAAAAATGCCCAACCTAACTTTATCTGATAGGCTGTTTTAAGATAAATGATGTTGTTGAAAATCTCCACAACCTCTCTCTCCCCCCCCCCCCCACAGTTTAGATCATGAGGAATAGGTAGAAATGTAAAGTGCAAGCCACAATTATTAGTAAAGGTACGTGTGTCAAAGTTTTCCATCCCTCATAAATGATTCATTTATCCCTCTAATTTTACTGGTCTTTTTATTCAACATAAATTTTTGTTTTGTCTGTTTACTTAGTTTAATGCTCTTTGATGGCTGTCCTGTTTTCAACTTCTGCAAAGAATTTTGTATAACACCTGCTGTCTGAAAGTGATCAATAAATAAAGCCTGATAGAGTGACCAGAATATTTACTTATTAATTTACTTCAATTATTCAGAATTTTGTGAAATTTCAAATTAGTAATCCATGACTTTTTATTTCCCTGGGTATTTATATGACATGATTCACAAAGACCAATTTTTTTATGCCTCTGGCCACTGGGCTGGACATACAATAGGACAAGATTTATCCTTCCCCCAGGCAAAGTGAGGAAATAAGAGAGGTAGAAAAAAAATCACCAATGCTTACTGTTAGAGAACTGCAGCAAAGTGGGGCATCTCGGGGTCAACAAGTCTCCATAACAACAACTGGACACTTTCTACACTGCATTGTAGCTGTTTAGGATTGATGCAAAGTAAAAAGTATTTTCTGTTCTACCGTCACAAACACAAACCTGGATTTTTCTGAACCCTACGGAGACTTTAGCTGAAACTGTGCTTTAGTCAGACGAGAAGAAGACTGAGCTTTTAAAAAACAAAGACTTCAGGTGGTTTTGGTGTGAAACAAAGTATGAATTTGTGGAAAACAACCAAAAGCTCACCGTTGAGTACACTGGAGCATCTGTGTTGCTGTGGGCCTTTTTCTCTGCAAAGTTTATTAGAGTTCATCAGAGTTCATGAGAAAACATAGAGGGCACTGTATTTTTCTCCTATTATTTGTTTGTAACTTAAGGTCAAAATAATGCCATGCTTTCTTATTTTCAAACTGTAAAGCTGTTTTTGTAGGTTTAACTAGTGATTACCAACCCTGTTTACTGCGAGCCCCCCCCCCCTCCCAACAGTGATGCTTGCTTGACTCCTTAGCACACACACATGCAAGTGCCATAGGAAAAGTTTGCTAAGTAACCATTTCTTAATATAAGGCTTTTTTTTTTCAAAACCATCAGCCTCCTTTGTACTGTTATACTTCTATGTCAGATTTCAGCAGCTTATACAGAGTTGCTTTTACTTAGACAACAAGCTGCATTCGGCAATCATGCCTTTTTATTTATATGATTTTTTTGCCTCTCAGAATCCGCCTGAAAAGTCTTCAGTTCATCATAGTGATGGATTTTGAGGCCATCAGTAGCGTACTTCCATACTGCCAGGCTCTGTACGAACTCAACAAAACAAGCCGGTTTCCTTTCAAGTCATGCTTTGATCTTTTTACTCCATTTAGTCTACAAAGTTTGATTCAGGATGCCATGTCTGCCTGCTGAGCTCATCAAATTTTATCAATCATCTATTGTCTACACCCCTTTGTCTTTGCATGATCGTTGGGAGGCTGGTAGTGTCTATCTCCAGCGGTCGTTGGGTGAGAGGCGGGGTACATCCTGGACAGGTGGTCAGTCCAACACAGGGCACCCAGAGAGAACCTGCATGGGAAGGTCCTGTATAAACACCCCAGGCTTGGATTCAAAGCAAGGACCTTCCTGCAGCAAGGCAACAGCGCAAACTACTGTACCACCATGAATCCCCACCCCTGTGAAGATGAGATGTAAATATGTGTGCAGTGATTGTGGGTTCTAACACTTTAATTTAGGAGTTTCCCAATAACCCCACTGAATTTTACTTACATGTGATAGGTACATGCTGTTGTATTCTGTTCTAGTTCTGGTCCTCTTCTCTTACTGGCTTCCATGTTTGCAGGCTGCTGCTCTTTTGTCAAGATAAAATACCAAATGCTGCACTATGTTTTGGGAACCCTGGGAACTTTCATATGATTGGCTCAAGAACCAGGAAGTGAACACGGGATACACACTGAACCGAACTAGCTCTGCACCGTACCTCCAGGCTTGAAAGGAGAAAAACATGACTCAGACATTGTCGATGGAGAGGACTGATTGTTTGTAGGGAGTGTTACTTCCATCCCAGGTGACAAGTGAGAATGATTTAGGTTAATTCTACTGTAAATATCTTACTCAGTGCTCCTTTAAAGACGTAAACTTGTACGTAATTGCAGCATATGACACATCAAAGTTTGATTAGTCTTTTTGTTCATCTTAGTGGGTTATTATTATTTTCACTGTAAAAACAGAGCTAAAAATATGTAATTTTTTCTTGAAATCAGTGTATTTGTCCTTGATTTGAGCAGATAAGATGATCTGCCAATGGAATGAGTATTTCTGCACTTAAAATAGGAACAACTCATCTCCATCATCTTATTTCAAGTGCAGTATATCTTATCTTATTTCAGGGGTAAAAATACTCATTCCACTCGCAGATAATCAAGGACAAATGCACTAATTTCAAGAACATTTTACGTATTTTTAGTTCTGTTTTTGCAGTGTTGAATGTGTGCAAAACATATAAACTGCCTGTTTGGCGTTAAAGGACCTCTCCTGAGTTTTTCAGGGCCCCACACCTTGAGAACCCTTGGGCTATTACAGCTGTGGGTAATTCTCACTACAGTGACTGCTGCATTTTTACTAAATTTTGATTTAATCTATAATGTTTGATAAATGGAAATGGCTTAACGCTAAATTGCAAATTTGAACGAAAGCATTTACTCTTTATTTCTTGCATCTCTTTGTTTAAATCAGCAGTCCCAAAAGCATTCAGAAGCTATTTTAGCTCCTTTTAAAAGTTCCTAGGGGGTTTCTAACAAACATTTACTGCAGCAATAATACAATGACTTACTCAGTCTACAAGGAGATCAAGGATTTAATTAAAAAGTGATCGTACCAAAGGGTTTTATTGCCTAATAAGCCAAGTTATTTTGAACAGGTGGAGAGAAAAGAAGATGGAAATCAAGTAAAATATGATTTAGGAAGTGGTGTAGAGATGGAGAGAGAATAGAAACAACAAAAAATAAAAAGTCAGACATTCCCCTGAAGTGCGTCTGCGTCTCCAGAGAGGATCACAGATTTGAGAGACGAGTGACCTTGTAGTCATCCGTCAGCCCCTCTGACTCAGCTGGAGGCCAGATATCTCTCAAAGGGAGGGGGGGGGACGCACTAATACACGCATGTTTGAGCACAAACCCATTGTACAGCACACTGAGGAGAACATATGTGTTCTTCACACATTCTCCTTCACACCTCCACACATACAGATTTAGCTAAGGCATGAGGTAGCTTCCTGCTCCATGTAGAAGCTGTTTTCACGTACAAACGACTGTGCCTCAAGATTTTTCCCAAATAATGGCATAAAGGGTTTTACACACTGACATCCTTTGAACTGTTTTCAACTTGTCAGCTACATTCACATATGCACAGCATCTCATACATGACACATCAGAAGAAAATGTGAACATGTTTTGATCTAGATGTTCTAAATTAAATACTGAGCAGAAGGACACGGTTCACTGTGGATAGTTAGTAGCATTTATAACCACATCTCATGGCCTTCACTAGGATTGCAAGGCCATCTGTCAGTAGGAAATTTATGAGGGGAAAAAAAACTAATTACACAAGCAGCAAGATCAAGCAAACTGCACAGATTGGACCTAAAAGTATCTTTTGACACGAATGAGTTCTAGCAAACTAACCAAATTTCTAAACTGAGTTGTGGCAGGAAGGACTTGGCTCCTGGGGACCTGGCAAACTGAAAGAAAACAGCTTACTGACTGCCCTACTGGATAGAACTGGGCTACTGATTTGGATGTTAAACTTTAAAGGATAACAATTATAAGTAACTTTTGGGAGCAAATTCTGCAAAAATAATAATAATAAAAATAATAATAATAATAATGTTGCATGTAACTGTGACGGATATTTTGCCTTCAGAAAATATTTCCAAAGGTAACTTCCGCAGTAAAAAGGCTCTGCATACAGAACAAGGTAAAATTAGGAATTTATTGCAAACAAATCTGAACTCTATTGTAAAACAAAATGTTATTTTTTTTAAAGTATTGACTGAGGGTTCTTTTCCACTTAGAAGTTGCAGGGTTTTTGTTTTTCAATAATGAAGCAAAAGTGTGCAATTAGTACTACGTCTTAAATTTTTAGTAGCAATATCGTCACACATTTGATTTATGCAGGCTGGCTTGCCATCTAAAACTGCAGAGAATCCGTCATGTTTCCCACCAGTTCCAATGGCCCAAAATCAGAAAATCTATTTGCATTTTATCAAAGTGTGGTATGGACTATGTTGTTTCAATATTTCCACATCATATTCTCTTGACATGATGCTATCTTTTTTTGTGCAGTGCACCCTCCTTAAGCAAGCCATTCCCAAAACATTGAGTGGAGATGATGTCCTCATCCCCAAGTGTCCTCCCATTTCCTTCAAATGTAACACAGGTTATTGTAGTCAACATTTTATTTAAGTTTCACTATTGGACATGTCTCCAAAGGTTAATCCCTGACTGCATTTCCAAACTTTATTCAGTTGCTTTTGGTTTAAAGGCTTCTCTCTTATCAGCTCTAGCCAACATCTTCTCTTGCTTTTGTTCTGGTTGGACATTACCATGGATTTTACGCTGAAATATCATTGTTTGAGCAGGATATTGTGACATCTCCAAGGACCTGGAAAAGTGCCCAACAGTGAAGTAGAATTGAATATTAGCTGATTTCTTTAGATTTTTCCATGATGTTAACCACAAAAGCAGAATATTTGAGCCGTTGCCCCCTATTAACCTAAATGTTTTGAATAAACCAATCAGAAGATTACAGAGCAAGGACATCATTTTAGGCTTCACAATCTGAGGTAATCTTGGTGTGTAAACTTCTGACTCTGCAGACATTTCTGGAATTTAACCAATATACATAATTTTAGTGAGTCAAGCTGAACTAAAACAGGAAACATTTAGCCTTATTTCATGTCAAGAAGTTAGAAAAAAAATCTTGTATCTTCTTAAAATGTGTATGGTTTCAACTTTGGTTATTGAAACAAAACAAAATAACAGCCTTTATTGATCTGCTTAAGATAAAAAAACACTGACAAACAATGTTCCTTTCTACTATTTTTTTTACAAAAAAACATGTCCCCAAGCAAGGTTTCCCACCTGATCCCTGGATGCTGCTCCTGCTGTTGCAAAGAGGAAAAGCCAAAAGGCCGGAGCTACTTTTCTCCCTAGACCCCTAATTACTTCCCGACATAAATAAGTTTAATTTCTAATATTTAAAAGTGTCTCTTAAAGAGGACTCTTTGAAATATATTCTCCTTGTGTTCTCTAATTTAAATGCTTCATGTCGAGCAATCAAACAGTGTGGCGTTCCTTTTATAAATGCTACTACAAAACAAATTCAGCGTTTATGTATGGAAAAAAATCAGATTCCTCGTTATTCTGCAACATTTTACGTATACATCTGTTCAGGAGCAAAATTTTTGGATAGTGTAGAGGCTGTTGCCGTTTTAAATATAATCTGTGCTTTTTCTGCAAAATGGAAAAATCTATTAGAATAATGCCAACATGTCAGTAAGTGATGGTTAAGTATACATGATCCGAGATTCGGTTTTATTATACTTATTCAACCAGAGAATACATGCTGAAACCTACCATGATGGGTTTTGTACGTATAAATTAATGAGTTATGAAGTCAGACAAAATAAACCTATTATTGTGGTTTAGTGCAGAGAGGAAGTCTGTAGCCTCATAGCCTGAGGGAAGAGACTGATCTGAAGCCTGCTGTTACAGCAGCAGATACTCATATATGGCTTGCCAGAGGGCAGCAGGGTGAACAGGCTGCGGCAGGTTTGTCTTTTAGTATCCTGTGGGCTCTGTACAGACACCTCAGGTCACCAACACAGAGACTGATGTCCTATCTGTGACTGCACACACATCCCATGCCAGTTTATTATCTTTCCAGTTAGGATGCCACTGCATGTGCCCTGCGAGACACAGTGATGAAACTCCTGCCAGGAAAGTCTGTAACAAACAACATGAACTTAACGAGTGTATACAATGATTTTTCCTTTTTTTTTTTTGTTGGGTGGTTGTAATTCTTGACTGACTATCATCTCGTGATGTGTTTTACTTGTGAGGGTCTTACAGCCACTAAATCTGAAAACATGCTCTGCTGTTTCGGCTGTCATATCTAAGGACACTGTCTGTCAGCCTCTGTGACAGACAGCTGATAAGTTAGCCGTCACACATTTGGCCCTGGAATGTAGTTGGCTGAAATTTGGGACAAAAAATACTAATAAATAATCTGTCATATATTTAGCTCAGACCCTAAGAGAGAAGTCCATGCTGCAGCCAATTTAAGGGTAAACATGCAGACAGATTGTCTGTAGAGACTGGTTATGGATTTAATTATTGATGCGATCAGACGTTTTGCACTGACAAGACAAAAAGTAAAACAACATATTTTCTCAGCTGGGAAACAACATGCTCAGAACCAACACCCATGCTCATTTCTGCTGCTACCTCCTTCAGCTATCTGTAGCATGAACTGTTCTGTGCCCCCATTCATTTTGTCATTTTGTAATTCTGTTTCAGAGAGACTGCTTTTAGTGGGCAAGGAGAAATCCACCCTTAAGTACTTTCATAAACTCAACTTTTCCTGTGTACACTACATCATCATCCATATATGGTAGTGTCCTGTATTTTTAAGAGCATTGGCTTCAAAGTATCTTTATGTGTCAGAAACAAAGTGTAAAAGTGTTTAAAAAATCTTTTCTGCTTTGAAAAACAAAGGAAAAGTTTATGTTGTCCATTCTGTGTCCTACTATTATTATTTTTTTTTGGGGGGGCTTTTTAAAGAAACTTATTTTAAATTTTGTGGCAGTGGTGGCCTTTATTTGAAAGTGTACTGACAGGAACAGGGTTGAGGTGAGGGAGAAGACATGCGGCAAAGGTCAACGTGTCGGGAGACAAACCTGGGACAGCGACTAAGGCCTCTGTAGATGGGTCACATGCACTAACCCTGTGCCACCACGGCTGCACCATGGGCTTTAAAATTTTATTTTATTTTCATTTTATTAAATGTAAATATACAGCAAAAATAACTGAAGGTATGACTAACTAGTAAGTGAAAAACAGGTAACAACCTGCATGAAATTAAACTGGTGTGGATAAAATGCTGTAAGTACATGACTTTTAAATTAAGTTTATTTTTGTGTTTGAAACACTAATTAATAGAGTAAAATAACTTTTTTTCTTGGTGTTGTAAACATTTGTTCACTAAATATGGTGTACGTATAAACTGAAACTGTTATCCTTTCATTTGCAGCTTTCTACCAATTTAACCTAATGTCAGTAATGCTTTCATTCCTGGACCTCCACCATCTGACTCTGGTGTATTGTGATTCCTTCCATTTCACGCTCCTCTTGAGCAATTTGTAGTCTACGTCATGTTATGATCTAATGGAAGCTGAATAATGCCAAAAGTATTAAAAACATTACAATGAACTTCTTATGTGGTTAAATGGATGAGAACAATGGCTACAGGGACTGGTTTGGGCAGGGATGAGAAAACAGTGGTATGGTTAGCTCACCTGGACCTCCAGTTGCTTAGCTGTCCAGAAAGCAGCTTCACCCTCTGGCTGCCCCAACGGCTCCCACCAGTACCTCACTGAGCAGTCAGCCCCAGTCAAAGGTTTTCAGTTCAGTTTCATTTCTAAAAGGTTGAGTTTTCCTCAGGGTAAAACCTTTGTTTTTGCTGTAAGTGGTTTTCTTTAAAAAACAAACAAAATAATAAAAAAAAAAAAACAACCAAACCGTGTATCCTCTTTGTTACTTTCTGAACTCTCCATCCTTGTTTGCTTGACACACCCACAGGTGATTACTGATTGTCCTTTAAAGGGGACACTTTTTAATGCCTTCTTTTTCACACTGAAACGATTCAGCTGTGGTCTATATAAAGGGAAAATGCAATGCTTTGGTCTGAATTCCTGGTCAATTTACCCCCACAAGCTCCTCTTTTACCCCTGCTCTGAGGTGCATCTGAGAGCAACTCATTTTGGTGCTGAATGGTTTGAAAAATGTAACTCAAACAGAAAATAAAGATATCTATGCAGCACCTGGACAGACTAAATCCAACGTTTCTGTAGTCCTAGAGACTCTAAGTACAACAAAATGTATTTAAGGGCTGAAAAAAAGTGGATTTTGCATGATGTGTCCCCTTTAATGGAAAATAACTTTAAAAATGTTATCACAACAATTTTATAAAGACTGACACAGACACTAGGCCCATTAGGAGTGCTGTCTGCCTCAGGCTAAAACACTAGGGTCAGGAAATTTTAGCGAGGAATGAATAATAAATGTGGTCCAGTAAATGAATCCGACTCCAATCCCGATAGGATTGATTACATATCTGCACTGAAGGCAAAGAAATGAAAAATTCTTGTTCTTTTCTGTTTATGTTCATGCATTTTAATCACTTATATTGTTTAAGAGATGTCTGTATGAGATAGTAAGATGAAAATAAAATGCTCAAACATAAGCGGTGCATTGTCTTGGTGCTCATGCCTTAAACACAGAGAATGGTGGAGGTCAGAGCAGAATGACGGAGGAAGTTCAAGAAGAGTAAATGGGGGTGTAAAAAAAGAGTGCAATTAGGAATAGAAGGAGAGGAGGAGGAAAAATACATGTTTGGTTTTGTGGTGAGCAAGAGTTGTGATGGTTATGTGTCCTCTTATTTATGTAAGGCTGATTTTAGGACCATTTTAACAATTTGCAGATGTAAATTACTATTTTGTCAGCTGGTGTGTGCTGCATTTGAATTATTGCTCAGACACGTCTGCGATTTACAAACAAATTCAAACCGACTCACTAAAGCAGCTACTGAACACCATCACACAAAAAAACAGAAACACAATAGTTCTTTGTTGTTAATCTGCGGTTGTCATTTGTTTTAAAGACAAACCCTCTGAACACATCACCTTGGAAACAAGTTCCCCGTCTGTTTGCTGCAGTCCTTGATGTCAATTTCCCACCTCTGCTTGCAGGATTAGAAGTCCTCAAAGCACAAAGAACACCTGTAAAACAACAGCAGCTGTTTTGAATATAGTTTCTGCATTTCTGAAAAGATTTTAGGAGACAGACAAATAACTCAGGCAAAAATATTGAGCATTTAGAAGTAATTTGAACTGAGGAACAAACTTTCTGTTATTAGCCAGATCCCCGTTTTTGAACGACGGTCATTTTGGATTTGTTTTCAGCTATCATCATCCAATATAAACAGCTTTTTCCGGTACAGATGCTCTGTATCTCTCAAATTGTAGATCTTGCTCTGCTTTCTTGTAGATATCCTGATGCATCTCAATAATCCAGGTAGAATAATAATAACAAAAAGTTGAGTAGGTCCTCTGGATGGGTTCTTCTTTGATAAAACATTTCATCTCTTCTCTGAGTACTTCTTCAGTCTGAGGAGTTGTAGGTAAACTCTGCCTTATAATCAGCACCTTTGCATGGTGGATCAACCAGTTTAACGGTGACAATCTAAACTGGTTTCTCACATGTAAAAGAGGACCATTAGCCCACAAACAGATCGTTGGCGCTCTGCCAACCGCTTAATGTTCCCAAGGGGCAGACTCATGCTCGCAATAACAGTATTTTAAGAAGGGGACAACTGGACCTTGAGGCCTCCACCCCTGGTTAACAATAGCCGGTTTCTCTTCACAAAAAATGGCTTCCTTTACTCCTCTCTTCCCTATCCAGGATGAGAACATCTTCATCCCTGAGGGTTTATCCTCATCTGCAGGCCGGCGGTCGCTCTTTCACCATGACTGGTACAGAGTAATAAAACCTTCTACTTTTCATCTTTGATACGCCCTTCCTTAATTTTAGCACAAATCACTCACCACTTGTCTCACCTTCCCTATCACCCAGCTTTCCCTTTAACCTCTCTTTTCCTTCTAAATTATGTCAACTGTGCCACCCTCACTTTCCTGTTTCACTCAGGTTTTATGGTCTTTTATCACTTTTTCCTGATGCCAACACGATCCATTTCTCTCTCCCTCTGCCTCCGTCCCCATGTCTCTTCCCCCCCGCCTGACCCAGAGGTCCTCGTTTCACAGAAATCCAATCCCCTCACTTTTCTAAACCTGCTGTTCCATTCCGCTCCCATTTTGTCACACTGCAGTGCTCACACAAAACCCCGCTCCTCCCTCATTTCAGCTCTTTTTCTCCGTCTCCACAAAAACACGCACGGTCCCCGGTCAAACGAACACGCACAAACATACGGGCTGACACATTAACAAACATTTGTACAACTGCATTAACCAGATCGAAAAATTGGCCGGTACAGAAAGAAGACGACTTAATTAATCCATCAATCAAATTTGAGCTCTTGGTTGGATTTATACACACAGAAACACACGCATCCACCTCACACCCTCCCTTGTTGCTCGGACATCCATCACAGCTTCACTGACTCCATTCAACCTCGAC
Source organism: Fundulus diaphanus (assembly GCA_037039145.1). Classification (NCBI taxonomy): domain Eukaryota; kingdom Metazoa; phylum Chordata; class Actinopteri; order Cyprinodontiformes; family Fundulidae; genus Fundulus; species Fundulus diaphanus. Next base: position 30,723,108 of record CM073124.1, read on the forward strand.
TTACAACCAATCACACAGAGGTTAGGGACTAACTTGTGTGTGTGTTTGAGAGAGGATCACAATCTGCTGGCTTTTCATGCCGATCTGTATTGTTTACTGTGGAAAGATTCTGCCCACTGACACCGAGGCACAGAGGATCAGCTGCTCTCTGAACCACACACATTTATCCTAGGGCTGGTAAATGTGCTAATTCTCAGCTTGAAGAACATAAACCACATCTGAATTAAGAGGCAGTCTGGGTTTCTAAATAATGAATGTTACAATCAAAAATACAGAAATACAGAAATCATGATGTTGTCCATTTATTTTCGATAAATAAATATAAAACAGGCAACAAAATATTTTTGCAGAGCATGACTTACATGTTTATGTTATAAGAATCACCCATCTTATGAAACGTGCACAATGTGTAGAGCCTAATCCTATGAAACTAACAGGAGGTAAAGTAAGACAAAGTATGCATTAATATTTTATGGCTGTTAAAGCCATCTGTCTGGTGAATCAAAGAGAAAAAAGTCCTTAATATGTAAAATACAGTGATACACAGTATTTTCAATGTACAACATTTTTAAATGATTTATTTTGTAAACACTAGGTCTGCTTTAACTAATGCTCGTTGTGCTTGTGTCAGGTCCTGCTCTATCTTTGGGTGCGTGGCCGTGTCATGACGAGGACGGCCTTTCACTGTTGTTTGAGAAAAAGAGCAGCTCCGGTCTGTATCCACTGGTTGGGGTTGGCTCCACAGGGCAGGGAGATGTGAGTGACCACCTTCACTCTCTCTGAGCTGGTGTACAGCGGCAGCCAGATGCTCTCCTCTGGATCAGTGGAGTCAGCTACCGAGCCCTGCAATAAAATGTAACACTGATTAGCGTATAGACACTATTACTATACATTAAAGTTGTTGACATAAAAGTATTAAAAAATGTTTCACAATCTGGAAGAAGGGTTTGAACAGTTGCTTTGCAAAATTATTTTTGGTGCTTGAGCTTTTTATAAACAGGGCCATGTTACAAACATTGTATTTATCCGTGATTTACGTCTAGGTGCTGCAACACAAAGCAGCAACTAGCTGTGAAGTGGAGGGGAAATAATACATGTTTTTTTTTTTTTTAACATTTTTAACACACGAAAATACGGCATGGCTTTCTGTTCAGATCCTTTAATTCTGATATTTCTAAATAAATAACATCCAATGCAAACTATCATCATCAGATGTCACCAAAATTTAGTTGAATTTACTCTCAGAATTAACCGGTCTGTGTAGGCATCAGAGTTTTCTCGCTCTGGAAGAGCTGCAGGGATCCAAAACCAAGTCAGTTTTGACATCCACTATATTTTATAGAGGAATTGCAAAATTGTTGAAAGAAAACAATAAGAAGTTTTACTTTCAGTTTCCTGCATGCCATGCAGGGGACACAGCAGACATGTGGAAATAGGTGCTAAAGTCAGATGAAACCAAAAACCCTTTTGCCGAACATGCACAATGTGTGTTTAATCCTTTTCTCACTATTACATTTATCTTTTTTTGGACAGCACTTTGGTCAGCTGTTTTTAAGTGCTTTAGAAATAAAGTGGTATGGTATGGTATATGTGGAAGAAAAAACTGCACATGACCCTCAACACATCATTCCCACAGTACAGCATGGTAGCATCCTGCTCTGGGAATGCTTTCATTGAGCAGGGACAAGGAAGCTGGCCGGAGGTTAAAGGTGCATGAAGCTAAATATGGGTCAAGTCTGCAGGGAAAGCTGTAAGAGGCTGCAAAATATATGAGTCGGAGCTGTATGTTTAGAACAATACGACAGTGTCTTTTTCTTTCCACTTAACATTTCTGCAAAGTTTTATATAAAATGTGCTCCTAGATGTATAGGAGAAGGCACGAGAAAAATAAGTATGTCCAAAAGATGACATTTTGATGTCTTTACTTTGAGAGGGTATCACAATGGAAGCGGACAAGAAAAGCATTTAGGGATTTATGTTTTTTATTTTTTATGCTTTACATTGTCAGTTAAAACCAAGATCACACTACTGTGTTTTTTAAGGCTTTAAACATGATCATTTGCGGACATCAATGTTCTAAGTTGATGCAATCGTTTTTCACTGATCGTTTTAACTTTCCTAAGCTTCTCAACAAAAACAGCTCTTTTCCTTATGTGGCTGTGCATGCAGAAAGCCCCGGCTGCAGTCTGGAGAAGCACTTCTGTGGTTGAGCTCTGCATGTGTCAGTAAAGAACATGCTAACTCCGTGCAGAAAGACCCCGTCCTTCTTGCTGCAAGAAAACAATGGCAACAACTGTGCCACCGTGCAGTCCAAGCAGACTAACTGGTTTAACTAAAATAGCAGATTTTTAAAGAAAAAAAAAATACTGAATCAGTTAGTAAATAAATTTACTGGTAGACTTATTCAACAGTAGTTGACAGCAGCAGCCATATAAGCTGCCCTCAAATTTAATACGGACTATGCTGTATGGGCGAACCGACACGTTGTTTAAAATGATGCTCAGACTGCCTGTCAGCATAGGCTGCAACAGTATCTCATTAAGCCGCGTTTCACCCTTGTACCCAGTATCCAACAGATGTTGTGACATTTAAACATCACATATTTAAATTAGACTATAACTGCCTTCTGCTCCTGTTTCCAAACTGATTCTAATGGAAATGAGGTAGACACGAAATGCAAGTCTAGTCAATTTGCACAGGTAAAGCCAGAGTCAAAAAGCTTGACCTATAAAACTGCTGACAGACAGAAGATTATTCAAATAAAGGGTGTACCTCAGCTGTTATGTTCAAATGAACCCCCAAATGCACCTTTGAGCTTTTAAAATAAAAGAAACTGAGTTTCAGTCTTACATTCACATACCAGAATAACTAGTCTCTGTAATTTAGTTGTGATCAATTTTCTTGCAGATTTGAAGGTCAAACAAAAGGTGAAGCAAATTGGAAATCAAACAGTCTGTCGATTAAAAGGCTAGCCAAGTCAGAGAAAGCTTTGCCAGCTTTTTTTTTTTTAATGTGAGAAAGTTTAAAGCACAGTGACAGTGAGCTACCTGTGGGGCCCAGGCCATATAGCATGGCGGGACAGCTGAGATGCTGGGAGAATCGTGTTGGTTCTCACTCAAATGGACCCCGTCAAAACGGCACCCTTCCAGCTGGAGGCCACCAACCTACGGATCCAACAGGAAAGAAGGGCAAAAACGTAAAACTGACTGTGATGGTGAGCAGAACAAATAATGTCAAGCAGGAGATTAACAAGGGCAACATACATGGAGCTCCCAATTCAAATAAGGGCCTAATGGAGCAAATAGGAACCATGAGAGGGTGACGAACACTGAGGTCACTTGATTAGGAAGTTATAAACAGATTACATGTGAGACACTGTTTGAGTGACTCAGGGATTTTCCACAGAAGGCCAGACAAAGGGAACCGTGGCACCAAATCTTTCACGTACAGACGACTACAGCACTAAATCACTATAATCGGAGGAAGAAAAAAAACATGAAAGGGAGCGAGAGACAAATTTAGAAAAGGCATCATTGTGTGCTTGTATTTGTCTGTGCATAAGAAAGCTCAGCAATTACCCTCTCTCTCTCTCTCTCTCTCTCTCTGTGTCTCTCTCTGTTTCCTTTCCTTCTCTGCAGCTGCAAACTCCACCCTTCCTGTCTCTCTTTAGACATCTTAACTAAGTGCATCTTAAATCATGCCAAGTCCTATTGGCATAACTAGAAATTAAACATTTGCTTTAAAGTTCAAAAGACAATGCAAATATATCATCCTCGGTCATAGCATGAAGGACAGGAAATATGGGGGAGCTGAGCTGTTTGGATAATTAGGAGCCTTATAATCTTAAATATTCCTGTCAATCAAATTTCTAAATCACTCAAGACTGCTTTCAAAGACGGCTGACATATCCGTCTCTAATTAATGTGCAGAAATCCTTTTGCTTTCTGTCCAATTCTGTTTCCTTCTCAGTTCCTGCTTCTGTCTTCCTATTTACACAAGAAATCCTTGCTTGTTGTCTTTTACTCAATTATTTCCCAATTATCTATCAGTCAACCATTTGCTGTTTTGTTTATGGCAACAGCTTTCTGAAGCTTGATGGTAGGATCCACTGCTTGCATACATTATTTGCAGTGTAATTTATGTGCAGCGTATAAAAACCCTTGGGCGAGTGAACAGTCTGCATAGTACAGCAGGGGATTATGTAATATTATTTTTGGGTCATTGCGGTGATATTTGAGTCACAGTTGCATTGATTCTCCGGCATTGGTACCCATGTGCGGCTTACATGATGTGTGAGAGCTGCGGAGCTCAAATGGCGAAGTTTTTCTGCATCCCAAAAAAAAAAAATCAGCTGTACCTCGACTTAACTGTGACCAAATTTTGCGCACTTCTGTATTTGATGTATAGGAAAGGTGATGGAGTGTTTTTCTTTATGAGGCGTGTCTTCTAACCCCATTAATATCGAAGACGGACACACAATAGTGTGACAGGGGTGTTGAAAACTGTGAAGAAAAATTCATGCTTCAGAAAAATAAATATTTTATTGCTAAGTCACTAGACTTAATTGATTTTGATAACCAGCGATATGGAAATAAAAGTAATTCAAATGACCTGTCAGTTGCTACATAATGTTAATCTACCTTAACTTGTAGCTTGGCCTGAGCAATTGGATTCCTCCAGGATGAGAGAAACACCAAACTATCCATTGAACAGCCTATGGATCTGAAAAAAAAGAGCATTATCGGAGGTAAGGCTTTGAGCTGCGCTTGGTTCATACCCACAAGCTTTCTTTCTTACCTGGCCGTTTCTTGTCTCAGAGCGTTCAGGAAGGTATCAGGATGGAAGAGCTCTGATAAATCAACGATGTCAGAGAGCAGAGCCTGTCTGCTCGCACGCTCAACCCAACTCTGTATACACAGACGTACCATGGGACACAGACACACACACACATACACAGACATCAAGATTTATAAACCAATCTTTTAGAAAATAAACAGACTTGGATAATATATAATTCAAGCATGACATGAATTTTCTTCCAAGTCAGAAAGAAAAGGTTCAGAGGATGATTTCCAGATAATGAGTATAACTCACAATGTAATACGTGATCTAAATACTTATCATACCAGGGTAATTGTTTTGATTCAAAAAACAATTTAACACTGAATAAGTTTAATGGTGTTATATGGCCATTGCATTGATCAAAATGAACCAATCTGCAACCTGAAAGTCCACATCTGAGTTAGATGGTGCAGTAAAAATATTAGCAAATAAAATGTAATAAATATTTGATATAAATGTGTGATTAATAGGCTTTTCCTTGCATTGTATCACCACATAAACACGCTTATGATACTCGAAAAAAACATTGATGAGAATATGATATGATAACAAAAGGAAATAAAATAAAAACCTCAAACAACAGAACAGAAAAATGTGCAAAAATGTTACTCCACAGTTTATTTATAACATAAATTGTTATTGCTCTTTGCTGTGTTACACAGAAAAACAGAAAGCACAGTCGAGGGCATAGGTATGCATGCAGTCCTGACTGTTTATACAAAAAATAAATACATGAATGGACAGAAAGGGACAGAAAAAAACAGATATAAAAATATGTTGGTGAGTGTACATTTGCATAGCTGAGATAAGGGTCCTGTGAGCCTTATCCATTATGCTGATCTAGGCCATCAGATTCGACATCTGCTTTGATTAGATAAGCAGCTTCTTTCTGTGTCACTGCAAAAACCATTTAGTTTTGTCCCCAGGACAGCTCATCGGGTATATATAACAACACAGTCCTGCTTCTTAGCATTTTTTTAGTTCTATTTATGGTTTTGGGAAAATGTTGCAGAACTCCAGAAATGATTTTGCTTGAGCAGATTGTTTGTCTTTTTTATCAGCCAAGCATATTTTCACTCAAACATGAACAATTGGAGCGGAAATATTTAAGCCATAAGAGTCAATGTAGGATTAAGGTCTCAATCTACACTCTTTGCATCTTCTTTTGTAAACAGCAAATCGGTTCTCGGTATTGACTTCAAGTCTGGTGAAGGAAAATGCTGATAATCAAAAAGCAAAGTGAGTTCATTCTAATCTTTACCATGGCATCAGTCCGTATTAGAAATCAGGCTTTGACGGTTTGGACAGTTTCATGGCTCTGGCTATGATCACCGGTAGGGAAACTAAAAGTTAGCTGTTTCTTTAAATTTCTTTAAACACACCCAGGTGCTAATGGCTAACGTGGCAAGCTAGATTGATCATGGTGATCAATCATTGATCTACACATGATCAATCTGGGCCTGCTCCCGTCGAATCCATTTGGGGAAAGGAGGGACATTCAGTAGAACTTTCCAAGCTGATTGGGCGAAGCGACACCTAGTGCCCGCCGATAAAAAGTTGGTTTTAGCCAATCGCGGTATCAAATGAAAACATCGTAAGCAGGTACAAACATCTTTGTCATCCAACAATGCACAAAGCTCTTCTTGCTGTTTTTCTTTCGAAGATGAAATTGTGGATCCTGACTAAACAAATGTGATAGCAGCTGCTACGTGTGCGTCCTCCTGCGCTGCTGTGGGCTTGGCAGCTCTTGCTTTCATCACAGCAGTATGTCCCGCCTTAAACCTCAATAATGCAACATGATTGGCCAACACGTGCTGGGTCAATTCTCTAACGGGTGCGGAGGGGGGGAGTGGGACAAGATGGATTCTTGTGTATGTGAACACACAAATACTGCAAGAATTCCGCGTGCAAGCGAAGGCCACACTGACACCTAAGAAAAAAAAATATGGTGGGACTTCACAAAGCAGAGCAAGATCCTCCAATTTTTTTGCAACTTTTCTGAACCCGTTATTTGCTTTATTTGTGCACCGGGCTCAGAAAACAGATATCACATAACAAATGCTGATGCAAATAATGTCATCATGTCTTGAAATGGGAGCAATGAATGAAGAAATATAAATGTATCTTTTTCACTTTTTATTTACTAAACTATTATTTTTACTATTTATTTTTTAAGTTTGACCAAACAACATTTTCCTCAAAACCTTAGGAGAAACCATATCGAAATCAATAGGCGCATGGAAATGGTGGGATAATGCATCCCTTTAACCAATTAATTAGGATTTTAAAGCATTCATTGAAGTTCAAATGTATCAGCTAATGAAATCATTATATGCAGTCTATACAAATATACTTCAAGAACTTGTAATGACATGAGAATAAAAAAAGAAACATGTGCGATTACATGCGGCTGGCAGTGTGCTCACACACCTTATCCCGATCCTCCTTTTTCCTCTCCTGCACCATAATTACCAGAAGCTTTTAGCAAGCTGTGTTTCTTTCTGTAAATCTGCATAACACAAACAGCCCTTGTGTTCCAGAATACCAAGGAAATTGTTATGGCTTTAAATTACATAAATATATTTTAATATGTGCAGGCTTTCCCCTAAATGAATGCATAATATATCATTTAAATATGGTAACTGTATCAGTGCAGAGAGAGACTGCTAGGAACAGATCTGCCTCAGCTTCTACTTACAGAACTGGAACAATGCACAAACCCAGGGTTTCCCACATTTGGCAAAAGCAAATGTCTCTGTGTATGTGCCCCTTAGTTAGTCACTTTTAAGTACTGGTGAGTTAGTCAGAGGACGCAAAAAAAAAAAAAAAAGGTTAGAAATTTCAAGACCCATAATTTTTGCAGAGGTATGCCTATCAGGATGCTACAACAGGGAGAGGATCCCAGGGTGGCTGAACGTTTTACTACAAAGGTCCTCACTTACAGCCTTTTTAGTTTCCAACAGCTGAATGTCGTGAAACATACTTGGTTTGAAAATATTGGCAGTGTAAGGTAAGGGGCTACTTGTTAAAAAACAAAATATACACACAGGAGCTGTAATATAAGTTGTCCTAAGTGCTAATATATGATGCTAAAAAGGCCCAAGAGGTCACCTCCCTAATCATTTACTCTTAGTTTTGAAATAATTAATGATCAAATCAAGGATTTTTAAGGATTGTGTATAGTTACAATAAATTAATCAGTGAGGACTATGAGACAGTTGAAAACACATCAGACAGCAAATAAGAGTTTTTTTGTCTTTCTCATGGATGAAGTTGGACAAAGCTGTTATTTATTTTAAAAGGATTTGGTATAAAGACAACTTTGTATGGTGCATCTCTCTAGTTGGATGTGTGGAAAAGCAAAGTTAGTGAACTAATATATAATGAGTAAAGGATATTTTCTGCAATTGTTTTTCACCTGGTATAACTTGTATACATACGACAGTCGAATAATTCGCAGGATTTTTCTGCATTGGTAGATTTCCAGTGATGCAGAGAGAAGGAGTTAAGCAACCTGGTTCTGTTTGTGAAAAAAAAATGTTCTTTAGTTTACAATAAACATTTTAATTTTTGATTTTTCCATACAGCATACGTGTATTTCAGGAGGACGCGAGAAAGTCCTTATCGTACTCAAAGAGAAATCCGTTGTGGCTAAATTAAATATTGGTTGGTCAGAGCTTTTTATACAACACAGAGATGAGAAATCGGTCACAGAATCTCTAAATAGTGCATCTCTAGTATTGAGTAATATATACTAAAGTTAGACAGTGTATGCTAAGCATACAGAGGTTATTCGGGTACAGCAGAAACATCCGAGTTTGTTATTGCTACGGTGGATTCATGAGTCTGGGGAGAGCGTGCTGCTGGCTTTTGGTTCTTTAGCAGCTCTGGATGGCTCTGCCTTGATTAGCTAAGAGAATACAGAGAAGCTGCTAACACAGTTATCACTCAGCACTGATGAGCTGAAAGAGACAGGGAAGGACACTGCAGCCTCCAGACAGACATGCATGAAGACAGATAGAGTTTAGCTAGACAGTGAGGCTAGTACAAAGGATAAAACGAGAAGCGTCAGGAAGATGTATGGACAGAGGAGGACAGGTGGGTGTGCAAACAGAAACAGGCACAATGCTATGCGCTTCCAATCAAATAATGAAATGCATCCGCACATTCTAAACGTCTGAGTGTCTGTGTGTGTCCTAGTCTGGTGGAGCATATTGAGGTAGGCGTGCAGTCAGACACAGCTGAGAGGAGAACCCTTATTTTCTGTCACTGACCTAAGAGTGAAACTTCCTACAACCTGCTGCTTTCACATTATGTAGAAAACCGTGACAGAATTTCTCTGGCAGGTTTTTTAATAAGCGCATCTCTTGGCAACTCTGAAGATCATAAATCAAACTTTGAAGTCTTTCATCTAAAGCCTTCTTGTCATCTTAGGAAACATGAAAAACAAAACAAATGCATATAATGTAAGAACTATTTAAATAATTGCATTGGATTTAAGAAAAAAAGGAAGATTTCTAAAATGTTTATAGCACCGCACAAAAATCCTGAGCAGCCCTCATATTTCTATATTCTACTTTAAAAACATTAGACTTAATTGTAATTTTTAAGACTTGATAAAGACCTTTAAAGGTCAATTATTTAACTGAAAATATAAAATCAGCTTCAAATGTGAAAAATAAAACCTCACACATCCCTCAAGTTAAAGATGTTATAGTATGTAGTATATTTCTCAAAGTAGTGAAGTTGAAGGCGTCTCATGCATGCTGTTTCAGATAACCCTGCACTACCATTTTGACTGTCTGGATTATTTTCAATGGCAAATATATTTTAATAATTCAGTTTTTACGACAAGATATTCATTCTATGTTTAATACCAGACAGCTAAGACCTTTATGACCAGATGGGAATTTCTCTCTCATTGGAATATGAGAAAAGGATGCTTATAGCAATCATCCGTTTTTATTTGTTAGAATAGTTTGTGTTTACATGGAAGAAAAATTGAAGTTTGAACTTTTAAAAGAAGAAGAGACTAGAACGCATATTTCATGACTGTACAGTGTTGAGTTACCTGAATGGCTAGAGCCCGTGTTACGATGGCTCTAAGGTACTGCATAGGCTCCTCTGGTCCTTCCCATTTATTCTGCCACGTTACAGGACACTGATACATTAGTGAATACACAGAAAAAGAGAAAAGAAAACATTAGAAGTTATATTGGAGAAAAACACAACACTGAAGACCAGCATGGCCAGGATAAGCTATATGACATTTAGCTGCTGGTAAGTGTCTTTATTTAAAACAAGCAGCCTGAGTCTTTCTCTCTATCACTTCTAATGTAAGGACTGCTGATTGTTTTAGGTTGTTTTAAACTTTCTCACATTTATCTGTACACTTTTGAATTAAATATATTAGACAAAAAGCAGATTTCCACATGTTTCTATTCTCAGTTTTTTTCCATGTATCAGGTAATTGTACAACCTCCCCTGACACATATCATGTCATATAGGTAAGTAAATAGAATCTGAAATAAACAACACAAGTCATATCACTCTGTAAGATCATTCAATAGAATTTAAACCATAACGCTAAAGCAGAGAGTGGAAAATGCTGCTGCTACTGCTATAAGCTCTATTATGTTAACACCATACATTTTAGAGGCTACCTCCATAATTGACTTTTACCGTTTTACTGAAAAAGCATTTTTAAAGGCACACACTGATGTGATTGCTTTTCATGTTGGCTGAATAGGGATGCAGCTCATTTTCTGGAAGTCAGAAAGAAAGTAGTCAGCCCTGTCATGTTGACAGGGCTGACTACTTCTCATTAAGCTGGTTGACAACATTCATTCGCAAAAACATTAAAGAAGCCGCTACTTCTTTTAAATAATTAGTGTGGTAGCATCTCAAGTACTCATTAAAAAAAGGAAACAGTCACAGAGTGTCAGACAAAATAAGGACAATTGTAAGCACTGTGAGAGTACCACAACTGGTTAACAATACAACAGTTGACATCTCATTTATAGCTCCTTATCACCCTTTAATTAAAGGATCTTTTTAATCAGTCTAGACAGTATTTCATTATGTGCTGCTCAAAAACTAAAATACCATACTAAATTATTCTGTAATGAACAGTGTTTTTTTTTTTTTTTTACAAAACAGTTTGAGATTAATGGGACCATTATTCTATTGCTAATAAAAAACAAAAAGGGAGCCTTTTTGCCGCAGTAAAACTAGACAAGCATTAAAACATTGATCTATGGACTACAATATTCTACACTGTTCATAGATTCATTACATACAGTGTCATTCATAACTGTACTATATTTACAAAAAAACCTCCAAAAACACAAAGAAGGAATTGCAATAGTATCCAAAAATATTGGTAAAATCTAATCCTGGCAACAAAAAGCATATTGTATTGTCTCTGGATATATTTTTACCCCCCCCCCATCAGTTAAATAAAGCAACGGATGGGAGGCAACGGTTGTGTCTGAAACGGTTACAGCATTCTGCAGTACTTACAGCTGTAGAACTAAAACAAATGCACAACACAGATACAAAAACGGACCCAGTACGACACTACAGGATGTGAATTTGGAGTGAACCAAAGATCAACATCAGAAACTAAATGGAAAAGACACTATGTGTGTCCCTCAGGATGAGAATATAAACATGCAAGCTGAAGTTCAGTCTGTGTCATGTCTAAGGTACAAGCAAGTGTTTTGAAAAACGTTCTCTAATCGTTAATCAGGGTGACAAATCAAAGGCGGCAGAAAGCAAATATACCCGAAAAAGCCTACTGTGGCATGCTAACTACATTCTTCAATTATGCAACTGCTTTCAATAAGAAGAATTTTTCCATTTATTCAAGAACCCCAGTTTTCCCTAAAGGAAAATATTGACATGCCTCTAATTACAGCTAGTACAGAAAAACTCAATGATGCCAAAGACGGCTCAACTTCTAATAAAAAATGTTTTACCAGCATCACATCTTCATATTAATGAGCTTTACTCTGATTATAGACAGTGTGGATATTTCTTTCTGTTTTGCAGCCCTGCTTACCACTCTGCTCTGATGGGTATCTTGGCCACTTTCCAAGCAACTAATTATGTTTTACTGCACAGCTGAGCAGAGGGGCAGTGGAGCTGATCCCTCACGGCTATGCATACCATACTTTTATATTATTACAACCCCAAACGGTCCATTTTCCAAATAGATAAATCACCTCCCCAGCTCATTCTGGTCCTCTTCCACTGGTTGAAAATGGCCCAATAAGTAATGGCTGGTTGGAGCCTGTGATCTGACAGCTTTGCATCATAATGTTTTCTAAAAAGTCTCCACAGTTCATTTACACGCAGGTTTTTGATGCAGTAGCAACCACCATCTGTTAACTGGATAAATATTAGATGTAATTAGGCCTTTTTGAAATACTAGCTGAGAAAGCAAACTACTCCATGTCTCTTAACTCAGAATATCATAGAGAGCTTTAATTTTATTTGGCTTTATTAGCAACCTGCAGATACACCAAGTCAGGATAACCAAAAAAATAATTTGCATTTGTTGACTTTATGTCACTTTGTCACTGTGTGTCCTCTTTGTACTGCTGGAGGAAAACTGGCTTACAACAGTGAGGTCTAAAGCATTGTCCAATGTCACTACAGAAGTCATCAGATGTTTGATAAAAAATTGGCACCAATTAAATGTGGTGTTCATCTAAAATGTTCTGGCCTGGCAATTCACAAAAGCGTTATCAAAGATGAAAGTCACTGCTGTTTCACTGCAGGGTTAGTAGCCTTTTTGTTTTTTACTCTTCTCACCATCTGGTTGATACACTGACATGTACACAAATCAACCATAACATTATGACTACTTACCATTTATTCAATGGAGACCTCTTACGCTAAAACAACAGAACACCTTAGGTTATCCTATGGTGTCTTGTAAGAGGAACTTTGGCAGAACGTCTTTCAGGTCCAGTGAGTTATTTATGCAGCTTAGATAATGTTTGCCTCCCAAAAAAATCTTAAATAATAATCAAATTGGAAAATTGGGCATTTGAACATCTGGTGACTCTTTGTGGTTCTCTGGTCATTCCTAAGCAATTTTTGCATGATCTGCCACTCTATTGCAGAAAGAAGAAATGCAACTCATAGGTATTCCTGTCATGTGGACTGTTTAACACAGTGGTCTAAAAACTCAAGTCCTCGAAGGCCGGTGTCCTACAACGTTTAGATGTGTCCCTACTCCTACAAACCCAAATCAAATTACCTCCTCAGCATGCAGTAAATCTGTACAAAGTTCTGCTAATTATCTAATTGAGTCGGGTCTGTTGAAGCTGAGACGTGTCTAAAAGCTGAGGACACCGGCCCTTGATGGCTGGAGTTTGGAGATGGCCTGATTTAATTGGTCTCACTGTTTGGGTAAGTGTTGCCAAAAGTCTGTCAAATTATCACCAACAGGAATGCCACTAAACAAGTTTTGCCAGCAAAACATCAGATAGTGACAAGGTGAGAGTGTTAATTGAACTGTCAGTGCTCATAGATGTATGTGCAGTTTAGCTATATAAACTTATCACCTGAGAGAAGCCATTTTGTTCGAAAACGCGCCCTAAACCAGTTTAATCTGCTCAGCCACAAGAATGTCAACTACTGGATTTATTACTCAAACAGATAACAGCTTCCCTTTAAAATGTTTTAACCCTAACTGCTAAACAGTTTCTTATCTTGCCACACATGCTGACATTTTAAAAACCAGGTGTAATGCAGGTTTAAACAAGAAAAAAAATAGATGGAGGTATTCTGGAAGACCACCAAGCACTGTTACGTCTTCCTGTATCCAGCATGCCAAGTTGAGTGTCTACATTAAGGAGCCAGTGAGTAACCCTGTCATTGCATCATTGCTGCGATATTTGAGTCACAGTCGAGTCAAATCTGTAGCAGCTAAGCACATGTGAGGCAAATCTTGGCTTGAGAAAGCCGTGGAGTTCATGCAGCAGTACTTTTTGACATACCCAAAAAATCTCTGGGAGCCTGGTCAAATTGTATTCTGTATTGAGGTTTAGGTCAACCTGCCGCGCCTTCATCCTGATGTACCAATTAAAGAGGACATAACATATAAGATCCTCCTTTTCAGTCCTTAAATACATTTTGTTGTGTGCTTGGGGCCTCTGGAAATACTGAAAAGTTGAATTCAGTCTTCCAAAGAGTTCTGCTTTCTTCGCTTGTACATTACAGCGTTTTTACAGAACGCCTGAAAAAGGTAATAGGCGTCCCACAATTTATTCATCGCTTAGATTTAGTAGTCCAAACTCAAGGACGCCGAAGCCGTCAGTGGACAAGTCTCAATGTTTGGTTGTTGAGTGTGGTGCATATTTGGCACATAATGAAAGGCAGATATACAATATATTGGGTTACAGATGCACTGAGTAGCTCAAACTATTTCTACAGCTGCAAAAAATTAGTTAACATACTACTGTCACCATGAAATTATCTTTACCATTTCATTACTGCTTTGATCATGATAAGGAGATGTGATGAATTACTCTGTGGTTGAAAACTTTGGTCACTCCAACACTTTCTGTGGCGTCTCAATAAAAGGATTTTAATCACTTGAAGTGTGCAACCAAAACGTAGCAATTTTGAAAACATAACTATTTAAAATGTCGATACTGGTAACCGGTGCGTGTGACAATTGAAACTACCGGAAAAGTTTAGAAATATTTCAATGCTTGAGTCCTAATGGGGATATTACAAAAACCGATTGGGAGCTTAAAAAAAAAGCTTAACATTTTTTTTGGTTAGGTTTATTGGAATAAGGTCCACTTAAGAACCTGTTTTTGTATTTATTGACACCTTTCTATGGAGAACAAAAGCTACACTTTGAAGCTTAAAAATAACCCTGTGGACAGATGAGTTCAGATTTAAATTCTTGTAGATAGTAATATGTTGGGTAATCTTATGTTGAAAGACTGTAGGAAGGTTATGTTTCAGGGTCAACTAAATATTCATAACATATACAGACAGTGGTGCAGGAACTAGGAGTTCGCCCTCTAACCAGGGAGTTGCCGGTTCAAAACCCCACTACATTCATCTCAGTCGTTGTATCCTTGGCAAGGCACTTCACCCGCTTTGCTGGCTGTCGGTGGTCAAATTGTATGACAGTCTGCCCCACAGAGCTGTGGCTACAATGTAGCATTCCAGAGTCAGCATATGAATGGCTGAATGAATGGGTGAATGACTGAATGTAGTGTAAAGCGCTTTGGGATCATCGGACTTGATAAAGTGCAACACAAGTACACACCATTTACCATATTAATCAGGGCACTGCTAGCATTCACTGTGCTCTAAACTATTATGGCAATGGTTGACAAAGTATGAGATTTTTCCAGACAAGGAGTGGCCCCCATGGATTTTAGACGTTAACCCCATTTTAATTAGTGGGTTGCATGTCACAAGACTTGAAATTGTCAGGATTCTGTGTGTCTGTGCTCTACTAAAGCCCCGTTTACACTACACCTAAAAACCGAGCCATGCCGAGACCAGTCCGAGCTTGGATCAGTTATCCAAGACAAGCCGACCCGTTTACACACAAAGCTTATCTCGGTTCCTTGGTTGCTCCTCGCCCCTAGTGGCGATCTGCGGTACTACCGCTCTCTGGGATTGAAGGCGGTAGCAGCAAAACACACACACAGCTGCGCCCGTAACATTCAGGAAGTTATGCTTGATATTGTGATATTTCGGTGTTTGCGGAGAGTCAGGGGAAGAAGGCAACCATTGGTGAATTTACTTGAGAAAGTTTGCTTTTTTGGGAAGTGGATGAGACAAACGAACGTCTAATAAGGATTTACAGACGCCGGAAACAATGACAGACGCTGAGGTTCATTGCACTGCTAAGCAGAATCATCTCTGGAAACCGTGTGGCATGGTAAGGAAGCTAGTATTATTATGAATGTCTGAAATTTGTCTGAATGGAGTGTGAATCGGGACATGCAGCCAGACTGCCGGAAAACCCGCGGACAGTCAGCTGACTGTAAGGAGATGACGCGGTCTGCTCATGCGCTCTTTATCAGAAAACTGGGCCAGAAACAAAACCAGGCCGAGACCTACTCAAGAGCTGGTCTGCAGTTAGCCCGGTCCGGTTATGTTTAGCGCGGTCCGGTTCAGTCTGCTGACCGTTTACACACAAGAGTTATTTCAGTTACCGAGCTCGGACTGGTCTCGGCTCGGTTAAAAAAGTGTAGTGTAAACGGGCCTTAACTCTGCTCCACGGGTGGCTGCAGTTGACGGGTGGGCGTGGCCCACACCTGCGGCTCATCAGGGCTGCTCGGCTCTGGTTTAAAAGGAGTGCTCACTCAGCTGGAAGATGCCAGAGTGTTACCCTGTTGTGGTATGCCTAGGCCATGATCCTGTCTCCTGACCTTCGTACCGGTGAGTTTTTGAAATCCCTGTTTTTGGATCTGACTTTGTCTCCTGTCTTCTCCAGTTCGTCGTGTTTTTTGGATTTACTCACCCGTGTGACTCTGTGCTCCGAAGACCAGTCTCCTGACTCCCTGCCTCAGATTCTGCTCTGGCGATCTCCCCCTCGAACTCCCTTGGTGCTACAAAACCAGGCACGAGGTTCCCCTTCCTGGATTCACCCTGGTACTTCTTGACTCACCCTGGTTCTTCCAGTTGCTCCTTTCGCCTCCGCTGCTGTGGGCTGCTCGAGCTCCCGGCCAGAATAACATCTGCCAGCCCTCCCGTCACTCAGCCACCTACTACCATCAGTGAGCTCACGGCCACAGAACTCCTTCCCCACTCATCCTCCCCGGATAGGTCCTCTCAACTAAGCGGTAAGCATTACAGCATCTGGAGACTTCCCCTGGTTCGACTAGAGTTAATCTTGTTTCCCTTTGCTCCACAGTCCGTGACGTTCTGACCTCGCTCTTCCTTCTCGTTGTGTGCAATAACTCCGTTCCTGCCTGTAGCTCACATTGTGTGCAAAGAACCTGCAGAGCCTTTAATAAACATCTTAAAACTGTTTCTGAATCCAATTCTGTCTGCATGTGGGCCAAACACCTTAAAACCATGACAGAAATACAATCGTCAAACTAGTCCACTGCTGACAAATTATAGTGGAGACACGTTTCCTATTCTGAATTCAAACTGGGTGAGTTATAAAGGTTTGTTGTGTTTGCTTTTTTTCTTAATCTGCTCTTATGTGTATATTTTCGAATTAGGTAAATACATCTTTACAAAACGTAATTATTTTACTGCTGTTTTAAATATATGTATATATATATATATATATATATATATATATACATTTTACAATACAACAATTATTCTGTTTCTATTTCACACATGCTTCCATTTGTCTTGTATTAATTATATGTTAAACAAATAACATCACTACATCCTTTTTCCTACAGCATAAAAACAGACTTATACTCTATTTAAGTCAATTGAAGCGAAAAACATAGACTGGGTCAACTAAAATCTTTGTGCACTCTTTAATTGGATGCAGAATATTGTTCTATCTATATACAATAGGTTTCCTAATTTAGGATTATACAAAAATAAATAGCAGAAAGCTTATAGATCTGAATAGGGTGAAAAGGCAGACAAAAACCTAGTAGCTGTAAACTGGAGGATGATGAAATACTAATGATTGGTGGAAAAAAAACAACTAATACCTGCTGATCATTATAAAAAGAGAGAGTAGGAATCCAGTGAAGGATTTTGGCCCGAGGCTTCTCTTAGGGGATTATAAACACAAAAGAAATGAGAGGGTACTCGCCGTCTGTTCCTCTCTACATCATCTTATCTGTTTCGTCCTTAGTTCAGCCTGAAGATATCCACAGATACAGATCGTGTTTGTAAGATACCTACATGTCAGCGCTGTATACTGTGTATGTGTCCCTGCCCCCCTGGCCTCGATTTCCCCTTAAAGTTTTTTGCAATAATGGCAAAACAAATTGAGGAAAAAGAAGGCGCTATCCTGTACTACTGTGGAGGAAGACAAAATGTGGAGAAATATAAAGATTTAAAAGCAATGTATAAATCTGTCTTTGGAGAATCTGTTGAATCTCTGTGATTCAACTTCTTCATTTTTCAGCAAGTGAAAAGGAATTCCTCGGGGGAAATGCAATGGTGCCTCTCACTATTTATCGCTTTCCAATACACTAAGATACAGAATCATGTACCTGAAAACACAAATTGTTAGCAAGCGTAAACTAGTTTTACATTTGACAATCTTACTTATTAATGCCATCTCCGTGCATCTCAGTTTAAATTTGGTCATCTCTTTCTTACCTCTTGATTTAGCAGGGCAGTGGCCAGTTTCTGGACCTCAGGAGTTAACAGTTGGGTCCCTCTGATGACTTTGCTCAGTGCAGCCAGAGATTGATGAATACTCTGTGGCAAGAAGTACATTTTAAATACTGAACATCCGATCTACAACAAATACCAGGTGGCTGCATAGTTGCTTAAAATTTCATTGCAGTTTTGTTGTTCAACGACAGCTTGTCCTCTGTATAGGAGATTGCCTTTTCTAATTTCACTGATTCAGATTGTTTTTACAAAAACCTGAAAAAAATGGTTTGCATATAAAAAATACTGGATGTCTTTTTAAAGATATAGAAGGTGCCTTTAGTAATAAAACAACAGCATGGTATTTGTTGTGCGATTCAGTCCTTGTCGTCATGTTTGTTTTATTTTCCCAATAAAATTAACATAATAATTAATTTAAGATTTTTACACATTTGAACTGTTTGCTATAAAGAGCTGTCTGATGCATCCGCAGTGCCCAGCATTCATAAAACTTTGTTTTAACTTCATTTTACGTATTAGATCAACATAAAGTAGAAAAATAAGTTTGGAGTGGAATAAAAATGAGCAAAGGTTTTAAATGTTTCTGAATAAAAAATGAGCCGTTGTACTAAGACATTACCTTACTTGTAAATTTCATTGCAACTCTCTTACAGCTCAAAGTCTTTCGAAGTATGTCTGTACAAGCTTTGCATCCTTAGAAACAAACAACTTAGCTCATTCTTCTTTGCAAAACGGCTTTAGCTTAGTCAGATTAGATAGAAAGCTGCTGTGAACAGTCTTTTTCAAGCCTGGTTCCAAATTCTCAGTTGCATTTAGATGTGAAATTTGACAGGCCATATTTTAATGACATGGCTCAATTGTACCCCTAAATGCATGTTTAGGGTTGTTGTGCTGCTGGAAGATGGACTTTCGTACCAGTTTGATGCAGCCTGTAGCAGGTTTGGAGGGATGCAGGGAGAACAATACAGAATTACCCTGTATATTTCTTCCTCCATCTCTCCATCGTCTCTTACTAGCTCCCCTGTCCCTGTGTGACAAAAATATCCCTACGGCATGATGCTGCAACAGCCATTTGTCTGTGTAGAGATGGTATGTTCAGGATAATTAAAGTGTTAGTTTTGAGGCACACATTGTGTTTTGCATTAATACAAAAATAACAACAAAAAACAACATTTCCCCTTAAAGAACTGTAGCAAACTTGTGTGTCTTTTTACATTAGCTTCCTTCTTTCCACTCTCTCCTGGAGGCCAGATTTGTAGGGGGCACAACTAGTGGCCCTCGACAGATTCTCCCACCTGAGCTATGCAGGTTCTTCAGAGTGAAACATGGGTTGTTTCTCGGCTGCTTCAATATTTGTTTTGTTTGCCCAGCATGTTCACATGGACAGCCTTATGAGGGAAGGTTGTCAGTTGTGCCATACTCGATTAGGGCTCTGTGATCTGTTTAAGCTTTGGATATAGTTTTATAATCAAACTCTGCTTTAAACTTCTCAGCAACTTTATCCATGACCTGACATGGTGTTCGTGAAGCTTTCTGTTCACTTGTGATTTCTAACCTCTGAGGCCTTTACGTAACAGCTGTAGGCATACTGATACTAAATTACAGAAAGCCAAATAACCAAATAGGGGACTTCTGATGACAAGTGTTTGAAGTGGATGTTTTTGGAGGTATCAATGCAAACCCAAGTTACACTAGTCACATTTTTTATTTCTAAAAATATTAGGGCTGACAGTTTTAACGCGTCATTAACGAATTGACTTTGTTAGACCATTACGCCGAAAATTGTTTTAACGTGCGCTAATAGCCTTAATGCTTTTTTTCCCCGCAGCACTCTCCAGACTATGTTTTTTTTTTAACCATCGGCACTTTCCGTAGTTCCAAGCTAGAGACTTTAGCAAAACAGACCCGCGCTCACTGTTGCAAAGCCCGCTTATTTCATGTGACTTTGGGCTTCTTTTTTCTAAAGTCGCTTGTAGATTTCATGAGTTGCGGGTTGCAGTTTTTTTGGGCTTGTTTCTGAAAGTGGAGTCGCTTATTTGGGCTCTAAAATAAGTGACGCTGCCGCACTACAGACACTGAGTATAACCAGCTAAAATATCCCTCCGCCTCATAACGCGCTGGAGTGCATCCTCCTCTAGACTGACATAGGAGCAGAGGGAGTAAAGGCAGAGAGAGCAACTCTGCTCGTATTTTCTGCAGGTTACGGCTGCAATAACCGATGATAACTGCTGAAAGTAGATTACGCGGAGCAGATCACCATTTCGAGTAGAGATTGGTTCTGAAGATGAGTTTTTACACGGTGATAACATTGCAGCAACCCAAGCCATAAACCATACTTTAATGCTTATTAATTCGTTGTCTTTTTTGTCTCTAAAATGTAAAATTAGTATTACTTTATATGTAAATGCTTAATACCATGTCTATCTTTGTTTGAGAGGCAAAACAAATATTTCGGCATGAACTTTTTATTTATTTACACATTGTGTAAACATCAGGGCGTTATGATTAGTGATTTAGCCATTATTGCAAAATATTTTTTGTACAAGCATGTTTTTTACTAGTGTCATTTATTGCAAAATTGCATATTTAAATGCCCAAATAGGCTTTTACACTTTCAGAAATAAAAAGATAAAATATGCGATTATTTTGCGATTAATCTCGAGTTAACTATTGAAATTATGCGATTAATCGCGATAAAAAAATTTAATCGCTTGATAGCACTAAAAAATATACATAAAAACTATGTATATGAATTATGTGTGTGGTTACAACGTCGAAAAATGTAGAAAAGTTCAGGGCCTATGAATGCTCTTGAGAGGCACTGTATGTGCGCTAAAGCTCAGCGGATCAATAACTGATTTAAAAATGTTATTGTGTCAATGACATTTATGTTGAATACTTGTGCTCTTTAATGAAATCTTTTGGAGCAGGTATAGACAACGCACGCACACACAAAAATCAGTAAACGCCATCTAAAGAGAATGAGAAAATAGCTTTGTCCCAGATACACACCTGGACCAGGCGGATGGCATTAAACTGCTCCAGAGCAATGAACGATAGGATCGGTGACATCTGACCTTCTGTAGGCGGCTCAACCTTCTGATGGATCAGCGTAGAACCCTGATAGAAAGCAGACAAAGGAGCACGCGCTTTTCAAAACTGCATCTAATAAAAAACAGAATACTTTTCTGCAGCACAAATAAACTAAGTCAATTTAGGCACATTAGCGATAATAACACCACATGTACAGATTTAAAATAAATCTAAAGTACAGAATAAAGCAGATGTATGATGAGTGAACAAGGCAACATGCACAGAGATTAAGATGTAGTTCAATAAAAATAGCAAAATCTTAATCTACAGAGTGTTCCTTGAAGACGAGAGATGCATGAACGTAGCTGCTGAAGAGTGAGCTATAAATGTGATAACAGAAAAGCTGCTACAGCCTGACTACAGCAGTGCTATATAGTCCCTGGTCAGAAACAAAATGTCACAACCACATGAAGATTCTTAGTTTAGTTTGCCTTCTCACGCTTCTCCCTCAGCTACAAACATTTTCAAAGTAAACACACATAGTTTAGAAGCATGAAAGCATCAAAGCTTGAATGCAATCCTATTTATAAGATGAAGAGACAACGCAAATCATGAACGTAAATGTGCAAGTCAAACACTTTGAGGCACTGCTGGTCAAACGCTGCACAAGTCAACTGATGACTGATGAGCGGTTAACTGAAAGCGTACCGCAGTAGATCCTGAACTAAGTGACACAGTCATTCTCCTTTGTGCGTAAGTAACAAAACACAACTCTGGTTTGAATGAACTGAGAGAGCGATGGGAGGCTGAGAGGCAGAGCAAAGTGGAGGTGCAAAGGAGAGAGCAAGCAAGTGTGTTTTATAGCATTCGAGCGAATAAAAGTAGCAGAGCAAGAGGACGGGAAGATGGTAGCTGAATTATTTAATATGAAGGTACATGTCCTTTTGATTTAAAAAAAGGTGCCTGTCTCCAAGCAACCACGCACAGGAGAGCTGGCTGACTGGGCAAGCCAGCAGTTATTATATTGTGATAAGCTGACGACTAATTTACAATTATCTCTTGGCTACTCGCATCGATATAAGCACTGTAAAAATGCACAGGAATTCATACCTATTCAATTATTAGATGCCGTACTCTCAATTACAGTGAAAGACACTGATTTAAAATGCATCAGATGAATTGCAGCATTCCTGCTGTGTGCTTTAATGAGCAGATCAAAAATAAAACCAACATCAAATTAAGGAAAGTGAGACTGAAAGGAGAAAGACGAACAGACCTGGTTAAGTTTCTTCCATAAGTTGAGAACAGGTGAAAGGCCATTTGACCACAGCTCCCGGTCAAACTTGGAGCCTGTTGCCACTGAGCGGCTGAGGACACGCAATTGTGAAATAACCTGCAAGAAATAAAAAAGTCAAAACAAGCAAATGAGAATTTTTCTATCAAAGTATTTTTGATTATTGTGGTGCTTGTTAAGCTGTGAAAAGGAGGTCCAAACAAAAGGTTTGTTGTTACTGAAGCATACCATTAGGGTTGTCTGTGACAATATTAAATCATCAGCATCATATGTAACACATAAGCTTCCATAAACACATAGCAAATGTTTTCCAAACCTTTCCTTGTCATTTCAGAACAATGTGTAGAAGAATGTAAATACACAATGTCACCCTTAAAAGATTAAAAAGGTCACTGCAGAGACTGTTGATTCTATTTTGGGTCCTGAAATATTAAAGTGAAAAGGGGGCATCATGGCTGTAGTTTGCACACTTTATCAAGCCATTAGCTCCAGGCTTTTAGAGTGTTTGGACAGTGTTCTTATCTAGGTGTTCATGGAGCTGTGCAGGTTTATGCATGTTTCTCTGCGACGAGAAAGATATAACATCAAATAAATTGCTTTAACTTGTCTCAAGACAACTGTGCTTTATCATGCATCTTTAAAAAGTAAGTGAGTTTATATGTGCCTGTAACAGTATGTAGGTTTTTGAGTATTTACCTCAATAAATACTAAAAAGAAACAGATAAAAAGAAACAGAATGGATAGGAGAAAAATTACGACAAATTATATCAACTATGGTTTATTTTTTTAAATAGGAGAAATAGCAAGTTCTGAGCAAGAAGAACATCTAAGCAAGACAAAACCCTTGAGAGGTAAATATGGGTATCGGTACTGACAGCGGGGCCAAATTGTTCAATAATTTTAGCTCATATTGCTCAGAAGCTAAAATCATTCACCAAGTAGTAACAGTTAAACAAGATATTACCCTAATAACAAGTAATTGGCTGACAGGCAAAATTACAGAACTTTGAAAAAGCATTTATACTAGGGCTGTCAATCGATTAAAAAAATTAATCTAATTAATTACATACTCTGTAATTAATTAATCTAAATTAATCGCATATAATTTTTTTGCTGTGAAAGTATTTAAAATATTTAAATTCAAATGTTTCAATGAATAATCAGCATTAGATACATTAAAGTGCTGTTTTCAACAGCAGTCAAACTGAACTAAACAGATGCCAATGTCAAACTAAACTCACGTCAACAGGAAACGTCAACTGAAATGATAATAAAAAAGATAACCTGAATTTAACAGACGTCAACATATTCCATATTCCAATCTACTTTTTAGGCTAATTATACATAATTTAGACCTAGTGCTATTTTAACAAACAAGCATTTTATTAGTTGTTATCTCTTATCTGATGTATTTCTGATGTTTGGCACTTTGTTTTACCTCGTGTTAAAGTGCTCTTTAAATAATAATGACATTCATGATGATTATGATCAGAATAAACTTTTGCATAACCTCCCAGAAGCTGGAAAGAAAAGAGACAAAAACATTTTCCACAGCTCACTTAGTAACTCTAATATTTTAGTCTAAATACTTTAGCCTAAATATTTTAGGCTAAAATATTACAGTTTTTATTTGTTTTTCTTCAATCCCTCGGTGATGTTTAGTAATTTCTGCCAAAGGCTGCAGCATTTTGATTTAATTCATCTGAATGCAGTATTTGCAAGCCATACTCTGATTGAATGGGAAAAAAACTGTCTGTGATTGGCTTTAACAGCCGAGCGAGTGCACAGCTGGTGTTGAGTGTGAAACGAGCAGGTGTGCGCGAGCAAAGTAGCGCGCGAGCAGAGATGGAACTCACCACGAGGACAGCGGGTTGAGAAGAGTTTTTCAGATCGTGCCAGACCGGTTTTGAGCGTTGAGTTGTTTCACTGTGCGCTTGGATTGGTTCCTGCGCGCTCAAACAGAAGGCACGAATATCGCTACATAGTTTCACAGAGTTGAGCGGCAGTGCTGTCTTCTTCTCTGTCTTCATGCGCCTCCCCTGTGACTCATTGGCGCCCCCCAGGGGAGGCGCGCCTCACCTATTGAAAACCCCTATACGACATCGCTTAATCTGCGTTATTTTTTTTAATCCGTTAATTTTTTTTAAATTAATCGAAATTAACGCGTTATTTTGACAGCCCTAATTTATACCATTTAAATATGCCTGTGCAAATTCTGAGTTATCCGGGTCACCACAACAGCAAACAGGCTTAAATCATTGGCAACTGGACTTTTGCTCAGTTGTTTCTGAAAACATTTCGACACATATCCAGGAGTCTTTGTCAATTCTGGTGGACACACTTGAGCAACCGCCTATTTGCCTATGCCACTTAAATCCTTTCACATGTTGTTTCAGTACAATCATAAACCTTAAATGTGCATAACCACGTTATGTGACTATTTTTATTTACACGTCAGTAACTCACTGTGGTTGTATATAAAGTTTTTATGAAAGATTATCACGTCCTGCTGATGTATTAATTCTTTTTTTGCCATTTTACCCTTGTTTTTGCTCAATTTGTTAGTAAATAAAGCCCTTCATGTTTATTTATAATAAAAACGGAAGTACGACACTGTGCATGTGTACAGCAGGAGATGAACCAGGAAGCAGCTAAGGGCTATTAGCATCTCCCAGCGAACTGTGGAAACAATGCAGAAAGGTCCAAGAGCCATATGGGAAAAAAAGTATGATTCCAAGACGGAAAAGACTGGAATAGCGCTGGGAATACAGTATGAACATTGGTGTTGACTGAAACGGAAGCTAATGCTGCGAGGCTCAGATATGACTGCAGAGTTGATTGATATGAGTAAACGTCCTTATTAACACTGATAATAGTAACAGCAATGCTCTTCTTAGCCTCCACAGTCTGACGTACAAACAACATTATAAATAGATCAATTGATTGATCCTTACCTTGATGCTGCGTCCCTGCTTATGTTTATGAATGGGAATTTTCCTTCTCTGTGATGTTATGATATGAGGATCTTAGAGATGTCGTAGATGGGTTTATTTAATTAATAATGGTTGGTCTTCGTTCACGGTGAGCAGTCGCATTACAGCGAGGCATTTCAGAGGGTCATGCTTGGTTCGGCATTATTATTAATAGTGATTTATTAATCGCTAAATTGCTTTCTGATAGGTCAGCAGTACTGCCGGTAGATGGCGCCACATCTGTTTATTTCTGCTCATCGTGCTCGTTGCTGGGGTTATATTTAGGCTCAAAAAGAACTATCAATACACTATCAGGAAGGACACTTGGTGTTTAAAACCTTATTTTATCATGATCCAACAGTATTTGGTCATTTTTATAGGCATATAATGTGGCTATATACCTTTAAGGGATTTTTGGGGATTTTTATGTAACAGACTAAAGCAAAGTAGTGCATACATCCTGCTTGTCTGCATCTGGATATTCCTACTGCCCGCTCACCTGCAAGTGGCGGGTTTGCTGCAGTATTCAGCCGCTGACCTGCTCCGGCTCCGCTATCACTTGCCCGGACCTGCGCCCGAGGCACTCCACCTTCACCCGGACATCACCTTCCAGCCACGCCGGAGATACATCCACCGAGGGTCCCGCCGGATTTTCCACCACAACGGTTCAACAGCAATAAAATCCATCTGGTCCAGCTCCCGACGGGGGATTCGTCGCCCTCCATGCTCCACCAGCCGGGCTGTCGACCACAGCGTGTTAGCCCGCCTAGCTCGGTCGGCTAGCACCACCACCAGCTGCAACAACACTGCACTCAACTTTGCTCTGCTTAACATCCGCTCACTGACAAGCAAGGGACATCTCATTCAGGACCTCATCACTGACCGTAAACTGGACTTTCTCTGTTTAACCGAGACCTGGCAACAGCCCCAAGAATACTCTCAGCTCAACGATTCCACTCCTAATGGGTTTGTTTACATCTCTCAACCCCGTGGTTCCGGGCGCGGAGGAGGTCTCGCGATAATTCATCGCGATAATTGGAAAGTCTCGCCGGTATCTGCGCCAGTCTCAAGCACGTTTGAATCCACAGTCTGCAAGCTATCTGGTCCAACTCCAACCATCATTGCTGCTGTCTACCGCCCCCCAAAACCGAATAGTGCCTTTTTAACAGAGTTTGCCGATTTTCTCACCCACCTATCCTCTCTATCACCAAACTTAATCCTACTGGGTGATTTCAATATCCACATGGACAATACCAATTTGCCTCTCACCAAAGACTTTACTTCCTGCCTAGAGAGTTTTGGATGTCAGCAATACACCACTACCCCCACACACTCCAAAGGACATATTCTGGATTTAATCTGCTGCTCTGGCGTCATCCCTCACAACATAACATCTGATGAACTCCCCATAACTGACCATTTTCTCCTCTCATTTGAAGTGAATATAACCCTCTCTATCTCTAAAACATCCCGCCTCATATCCTTCCGGAACATAAAGAACATTGATCCCTCCACCCTTATTTCAAGTATCCACTCTTCCTGCCTCCTTGACTTCAATAATCTGCTAACCCCTGATGACCTGGTCCTCCACTACAACACTGGTCTCCATAATATCCTTGACTCACTTGCTCCACTAAAAAATAGATTTGTTTCTTTTTCCGTCTCCGCCCCCTGGTACACCCCAAATCTCCAACGCATGAAAACCAAAGGACGGCAACTCGAAAGACTTTATAGAAAAACTGGTCTCACTATACACAAAGAAATGTACAATAATCACATTATTCACTATAAGGACTCCATTGCCAGCACTAAATCACAGTATTACTCCAGCTTAATCACTGCCAATCAACATAGCTCTAAGTCACTTTTCTCTATACTCAATAATACTATCAAACCCCAGGACTCTTTCCCCCCGCACCTTTACACAACCTCCTTCTGCAATGACATCATGTCATACTTCACAGGAAAAATCAAGAACATTCACCAAAACCTTGGATCAACGGCTCATCTCAGCACCTCAGTAGATCTTCCCTCGCCTACACAGTCGCTCTCCTCCTTCCATCTTCCCACTGTCTCGGAAATCACAGAGCTCATCCGGAAATCAAAACCATCCACCTGTCAACTGGACCCCTTCCCAACACAACTTGTCAAAACCTGCCTCCCCTCTCTGGTTCCCCTCATCTCCGCTATCATCCGCACCTCTCTCACCACTGGAACTGTCCCTACACCTCTCAAAACTGCTGCCATCACCCCGATTGTAAAAAAACCTGGTGCCGACCCGATCATCTTCAACAACCTCCGTCCTATCTCCAATTTACCCTTCATTTCCAAAATTCTTGAAAAAACAGTTGCCTCCCAGCTCCATACTCACCTATCTGCCAACAGCCTGTATGAAGAATTTCAGTCTGGTTTTCGGCCACTCCATAGCACTGAAACAGCACTCATCAAAATCACCAATGACCTCCTCATGGCATCTGATTCTGGACTACTCACCATCCTCATCCTCCTCGACCTGAGTGCAGCCTTTGACACCATCTGTCACACCACTCTCCTCAGTAGGCTTTCTTCCATTGGCATCACTAACACTCCGTTGGACTGGTTTATTTCCTACTTCTCTGACCGCACTCAGTTCATTCAACTGAAGACCCTCAAATCCACCCCCTCCCCCGTCACCTCAGGCGTGCCCCAGGGCTCTGTACTCGGGCCCCTCCTCTTCATCATCTACCTCCTTCCCCTTGGCAATATCTTCCGCACATTTAACATCCAATTCCATTGCTATGCTGATGACACCCAGCTCTACCTCTCCACGCAACCATCGTCCTCTCTTCCCCCCACCTCCCTCACTAATTGCATCTGTGAAATAAAAGCCTGGTTCACTAACAACTTCCTTCAATTAAACAGTAGTAAAACCGAGGTTCTACTCATTGGCACCAAATCAACTCTTTCCAAAACCGACAGTTTCCCACTTATTATTGACAGTTCCTCCATCTCCCCCTCCCCCCAGGTTAAGAGTCTGGGTGTCATCCTCGATAGCACCCTATCTTTTCAATCCCATATCAATAACATTACCCGGTCTGCCTACTTTCACTTAAGAAACATCAACCGCCTCCGTCCCTCCCTTACCCCACACACTGCTGCCATACTTGTGCACAGCCTTGTCACCTCCCGACTGGATTACTGCAACGCTCTCCTCTTCGGCCTTCCTCAAAAATCACTCCATAAACTACAACTGGTCCAGAACTCAGCTGCTCGCATCATAACAAGAACTCCCTCTATCCACCACATCACCCCGGTCCTCCAACAGCTTCACTGGCTCCCTGTGCAGTTCCGCATTCAATATAAAATTCTCATGGTGACATTCAAGGCCCTTCACCACCTAGCCCCCCCTTATCTGTCAGGCCTCCTGCACATTCCCACCCCCTCCCGTGCTCTTAGATCCTCATCTGCTTTACACCTGTCTGTCCCTTCCGCCCGTCTCACCACCATGGGGAGCAGAGCATTCAGCCGCTCTGCCCCCCGCCTCTGGAACTCTCTACCACCCCTACTTAGAAACACGGACTCACTTCTAAATTTTAAATCACAACTCAAAACTCATCTGTTTAAGACTGCCTATTCTCTTTAATTATCAATTTCCCTGTCCCAGCCTCGGTATTTTTTAAATGATTTTTGTTTTGATTTTGTTTCTGACTTTTTACCCTTCTGTACGGTGACCTTGAGTGTCTAGAAAGGCGCCTTTTAAATAAAATGTATTATTATTATAGTTGAGAAATGGAAGGAAATTAAAGAAAGTTTCAAAAAAATGAAAATCTGAAAAAAACGTGGCAAGTATTTTTATTTGTAAGTTCACTCTACTCTGATAACCCTGAATAAACTGTAATAGATACCATTGAGTTCAGAAGTCACCTAATTAGTGAATACGAAACTGCGGACAAGACCAACTTCCATAAAAGCCAGAACTCTGCAGCAAGGCATCACTCTTGCCTTGCTGCAAGAAAGTTCTGGGTACCAGAACTGCTGGTACCACCAGCGTGTTCTGTGGTTCACGCAATTTTCTGAAACAGGCTATTAGCAGCGAATAGCATACATAAGAGATGTATGCTATTCTTATTCACTGTCTAAATAATTATTATTTTTTTCGGGTAAAATGAAGTGATGTTTTAGTTCAGTTTTAATTACAGATTAAGTCGCATCTCAACATTTTGCAGAACTCGGAAAAATTGTTTTGTTCCTACGAAATAAACGTGTACCAGGATTATACGTCAGTTGTGTTTGAGCACGAAATCACTTTTAACTTACATGTCTGCTAATACACTGAGAATAACTGTCAATCAGTCACAGCAAACTACAGGAAACACTCAACGTTCATTCACATCCACTATGACCTTTGCTGGGTCACACATCACAGTTTGACTTTAATTTTTAATGACTCGAAATAAAACTGCTGTGTGTTTGTGTGTGTGCGTGTGTGTGGTTAGATGCATAGCCAACAGACAGTAATATTGGTCTTTTAGGAACTAGAGAGCGTATATTAGGGGAAAAGAGAGAATTAAAAAGAGAAAGCAAGAAAGTGTTGGTGACAGATGACAGCAGGAGGGGAGACAGTAACATATGTGGGGGACAGGTAAAGAAAGAATCTCAGTGACACATGCCTGCACGCACACACGCACACACACAAGGGCACATCCATGTGACAACCCCGTAAGTGCTATATGAATTGAACAAGGTTGGTGCATTCAGTGATCACCAGACCAAAATGACAGTAGGAATGAACTTCATCAAAGACACAGCGGCATGGGGGCTGTGCGGGCAAGCTTTAATGGTGCTACAGGGCTAAGCATGCTTGCTGAAGATAATTACAAATAATTAAGGAAACACAAGCACCAACTAATTCTGTCAGCTGCATCAGTCTTTGTTATAAATTTTTCCTTGAACAGACTTATGAAACCATGTCGTGTTCAGAAAACACTAAAGAGAACGGTTCACAGAGCAATAATGTAACACATCATGACTTATACGGTAAACAAATTTGCAAGTTATAGATATAGCCTCTTCCAAATTTTAGAAGAGCAACAACTCAGTCAAAAAGTGAAAGGACACCCTGCAACGCTGGGTGAACTGCTAAGGCACACCACAAGAAACATGAAAAAGAACTCAATGGATCATCTTAACCTGGGATTCGACTGAGATCAACACCACAGGATGTCTCAGGAGGCCTTTGCATGTAGTCATAAAATGATCATTTTTTTCAAATGGAGCAGAATTATAGGAAAAGATTTATATATAAAAATGTTGCAGCAAAAACTAATTTGACTGCACAGAGTATGTCGCCTGAGTATGACAAAAAAACTAAAGCTTTCTTATAACACTGATTACAAAAAAAAGTCACCATTTCCTTGGGCTGATGTTCCATTTCCTAAAATCTTATGCACTTTGTGCACTTATCAAGAAGTAATGTGTAAAATAAAAAAAAATAAAAAACTGTCCGTACTAATGCATGTACTAGAATATCATTTAAAAGCTATTAAAACTGAACAAATCTGACCTGATCTGTATCTTTGAAATTATAACATATATAATATAATTATAACAAATTTCCACTTTTAAAGATCTTTAAGAACTTCCAACATCTTTGGCATTACTGTCTTAAATTTCAAGAAATTTTTGCATCATCCTACAGGAAGGTGTTTTAATAAGTCAAAATATCAGAGGTCAAATAAGGGATGCCTGGTTCCCTATTAAATCCCAAGGATGGTATCGGTTTCCAGATCAAGATGGTTTTTTTTAGATGACTGTATCAGGATCACTAATGAAATTTATCTTCTGATACCTGCTGGAGATCTACGGCCTGTGATGGTGTCAGCAGTACATGCAGTGAAGCTGTGCAGCTGTGCTTTGCACTGGGAGCTCTTGACAGTCATATCTTATTCTTATGGGGACAGCTTACAAAACTGTATTTTAGGTTGCCTATATTAGTTTTTAGATGTAAGGTTACTCAGCTTTTCCCTAACAATGAAAACATGTTTAACGCTCACAAATAGCTTCACAGTGAAAGAGAGACTGTATTTAATGCTGTAGCTCCCAGTCTGTCTGTGTCATGTGACCATGGTGCAGGGCTAAAATAGCCATAAAGAGCACTTGATGTGGCAGAGTGAGGTGATATCGAGTGAAGCTGAAACAATAGTTATATTTAACAACAATGTGTTCCATTGAGGCTCATTTGTCATAAAAGTACACATTTTTAATATATATATATATTATATTATATATATATTAAAAATACCTATATATATATATATAGGTATTAAACCTACTCTCTGTATTAAAAATGTTTCTTATTAGTGTGATGTAATATTAAATGTTGTTTTTTCATTAGCTGTAAACCAGAGGTCACGGATTAGCGGACCAGGGTCCGGATCCGGACCCACCTGCTGGCTAATCCGGACCCAACCTGATTTAAAACATTTATATATTACTGCATGTTGTCCGACGACAGTGTCTAACTCAGGGGTTAAAGTTCTCCGTTGCTGCGACGGATTTCCGTCATTTGGAAACTGAGCGCAAAAACTCCCGTCTAGACTTTTTATTCAAGGTTTTAGACTGAAGCTGCTCTCAACCAATTAAACCTGGCAGAGCCGGGGCATTAGCCAATCAGAAAGAGAGTAGGGCGGGTCTTTGCAAAGCGGACATTGCCAGTCTGAGGTTTATCGGTGTTCATCATTTTAACTTTTGGAAGAACATCTCTAACTGGCCACAGATGGTATGAATGAAAGTAGCGGTGGTCAAAGGTTTCTTTGGATTAATGCAAACCAGCAGGTCAGAAACTTCAGCAGAAAGAACAGCTGACAACAACTTCCCTCGGTAAGCGTGTCAATCTGCTCCTGCAGTTAATCAATGAATTATTTCCACCTGTGGCCATGTCGTCTGTCAGCGTTTATTTCCTCGCTGATAAACGCGGCGACCAACCAGGGATCTCCTCGTGATTCGCTATTATGTTTTATTTAAAACACAAAGAAGAGTAACGCGCTAGCTCAGGCTAATTTAGCATGACCCTTGAAGAAGAAAAGTCGGCATTTGACTGAGTTCGATTGGGAAAAAGTAAAAAAAAAAAACCTGCGCTGTTCTGAAACAAAGAAGGCAGAGCTGTATCTGCTGTCAGTCGGTATGCAGCAGTGTTCACCTGATGAGCAGCTGCGCTCCAGGACACTAAATAAAATGACAAGGATTTTGATGCTTACAGATTGTTAAGAAAACTACATCAAAAAGATAAAATAAATAAACTGCAGCTACAACATGGACTGGAGAACGGGTTCTAACTGGGTGAGGCCAGAGAAAGGCGATTCTCAGAGAGTTTTTTTATGAAGTTAAAGTGGAGCGCGGACACAGGGTTCCTCCTGGACAGGTCTCCAGTCACTGGGCTAAAATATAACAATTTTATTAAACTTCAAAAAAGTTAAATCTTGCCTTTTTTTATAAACTGTAATGATTAATTGGTGAACAATAACGGGCAAAGCAGAGACTGATTACTGTCGTGCAATCTGTGTCAAATTAAAATGTATTATGTCATGGTAGTGTTGGTGATGTGTCCTGCATTTCCAAGGCTGTGTTTGCCTTGTATGATCATAAAATTGGTTTATATTGAATGTGACAGGGAGCACCTTGATATGTGCTTGAGGTTGGCTTTGTTGCCAATCAAACCCAGGTTTAAAATCCTTGCAGGGCAGCCTAAAGCTCACTTCTCTCATTAAGCCATAAAAAAGAAATTAAAAAAAGTTCAGGTGTTTTGTAAAACATGTGAAAGTCAAGAAATTGTCTATATACCAAACTGTGAAAGATTGTGGTTCTCTATTTCAAAAAGCACTTTGGATTTTAAAATAGAAAAACATTCTATTTTTATGTTATTTTTTTGTGGATGCATAAACATTTTATTTCAGTGTTAAATACTGTTTGAAGTAACGGATTGTAATTACAAATGTGTCCGGACCTTTACTGGTTGTTGATGTTCTTTATTCGGACCCCGCTGATTTTTAATTAGTGACCCCTGCTGTAAGCCATCAATTATCAGAAATAAAGACTTGAAAACGTCTTTATGTAATTTATCTACATAATGTTTTTGATTGAATTGAGTTACTGAAACACCTGAGCCTTTCAATAATGTCCCAATTTAGTGAATATAACTCTGATGTTTAAACCAAAGTTCTTAATTCATGAAGCCAGATGACTTGTTATCTGAATTTGGTCGGCAAACAATTAACTGGAACTGTACTGCAAATGCTATGATCCATATTATCAGCTATTCAAACCAAAACAGAGAGTAAACATGCTATTTGTAGCCTAGCAGTATAGAAAACGATGAAAGAACTGTCAGATTGAGGTACACCTGTAGTAAATATTACAATACATATGTCAGTCAAACAGCTTTTAAGAAAAAAAAAATAC
This sequence comes from Fundulus diaphanus, assembly GCA_037039145.1. NCBI lineage: Eukaryota > Metazoa > Chordata > Actinopteri > Cyprinodontiformes > Fundulidae > Fundulus > Fundulus diaphanus. The sequence continues at coordinate 30,756,996 of CM073124.1, forward strand.
AAGGCTGTGCAACTTGTAGAGGAACTGTTAACTGTTATATAGAAGTAGCTTTTTAGATTTAACCAAATTTGACAGACCATATTGAGGATAAACTGCAGAAACAAAATATCTGTTGCTCTAAAAAAATGGATCAGAGAGACTGTAGTGAGTCAGTCAGTGTAACGCTGATGAAATGAAGTGTTATATTACTGCACTTTGAAGATGGCAAGATTTCAAGCATGTACATGGCATTGATTTTATTAACTTTAATGATACACTGGGTTAGAACTTGTAGAATGCCTACATTTTAAAAGACTTGGATCAATATCAGGTGACAAAAAATCCTGACTGGGACATCCCATTGAAGAATGGTAGGTGTTTTATTTAAGTTGTCTCCTCTGCTTGTATATTTCAGGGTTACACATGGGAATTACACTGAGTTTACCCTGATCAAGGAGGAATAGCACTCACTTCATCAGAGACTTACTACACCTTCAGGTTTCCATTTTACTGGAGAAGAGTTCATGATGCAACAGAATATATTTGCCCCGAGGACACGTCAAAGGTATGCAAAAACAACTCAAAGATCAAAGTTGACCATGAAAAGTTGACTTTTATATACTTTCCTTCTTGGTCACCAGAACTCAGCCCTACTGAACTTTTATGAGGGAACCTTAGAAGCAAGCCAGCCAAGCACTTCTGAGATCAAAAGAAGCTCATTGGAGCAGTGTCAAATAATGCTTTAATTGGAAATCAGATTTTACAAAAATAATAATTTAACGCCTCCTATGTTGTGGTCAACTTTTGGATCCCCGTGTAAAGATCCCTTCACCTCATTTTACTTAAAACTCTGCTCCATTATGTCTGTATTCAGGAAAAGTGTGGTGGAGGGATGTGTGAGTGTATAAAGGAGGAGATGGCTGTAGGTGTGTGTGTGAACCTGGGAGCTGATGATTCTCTGTGAGGATCTCTCTATGTTGGCAGGCAGACCGAAGAACGCAGGCCGGTCATCCTCAGGGAGATTCTCCACCACACTACGGTAGTCCTGAGAGGACACACAAACACATATTAGATTCACACAAAAAAACTCTAAATCATAGTATCACAAAACAATGGAAAAAATCTGCTGAGATTACGTTGTGATTTCTGCAACTCAAAGCTTCATTTAAGGTCAATCTCTCAGATTGCTTGTTGATTTGTTTTAGCTATTTCATATTTATTCGTTACAATTGTATATTGAAATAACTTTATTAAGTCTACACAAATGGTTGGTTTGTACGGAAGCGTATTGCTGCCACTGGACAAAATATTTTTTTTGTTGCTTATCTTGTATAAACATGATAATTATCTTGTATAAACGTGATCTTATCTTGTATAAACATGATAATTATCTTGTAAAAACGTGATAATTATCTTGTATAAACGTGATAATTATCTTGTAAAAACGTGATAATTATCTTGTATAAACGTCATAATTATCTTGTATAAACGTGATAAATATCTTGTATAAACGTGATAAATATCTTGTATAAACATGATAATTATCTTGTATAAACGTGAAAATTATCTTGTATAAACGTGATAATTATCTTGTATAAACGTGATAAATATCTTGTATAAACATGATAATTATCTTGTATAAATGTGAAAATTATCTTGTAAAAACGTGATAACTTATCCAGATGGTGGCGCTAGTATGCTTTTAGTCTGACTCATTTAAGACGAAGAAGAAGCATATGCGTCATCTACTCGAGAACTAAAATGGCAAATTTATGGGAATGGATCAAGTTTTACTTTATGCTCGCTAGTATCACCTTATTTTCAACGGAAATACGGAGACAGTGAGTGGCGGTTTTCCGTGCGAGACGTCCGATACGTCACTTCCTGTTACTGGCGAGTCAGCTGGACAGCGACTCGCCGACTAATTCGTACCAAATTACTCGTCTTCATGATTTCATGGAAGGCCGGGATCGTTTGTCCGGTTAGAGGCTGTCATGATAACGGGTGTAAACGAAAGGTTTATGTGGAGCAGGAGTGTTTTAATCATCGACCGCGTACAACAGCTGTAGATACCAGGCGCCCTACTTTCTTCATCCCCAGCCGAAGAATGAGATATCCCTCCGCCTGTGGCTAAAAGTTGTAAATTTGAAGAAACCACCAAAACAATGGTATGTTTGTTCTTTTAATTTCGTGGGGGGAAAAAAGCCCGATAGAAGACAACACGATGCCAGAAAAGTGGCCGGGCTACGAAGTTCCATTAAAATCTCCGTGGAGACGTCAAGAGGGCAGCAGACAGGTAAGCTTGGGAAGTGTACAGTGTTTACGTTTGTGTCACTCTTGATAAAACATATGCTTTCTCATTAAGACAGCCATCTTTTAGCTTTGTTCTGTTTGTCAATTATTATCTGAATATTTTTCATCTCTGCTGGTAGGTTTTTGGGGTTCCGTTTGTAAAGTTATACAATAAGAGATTTACAGCAAAATATTTAGCCTGTCATATGACATTAAATGCAGGGTTCATTATTCATATTTTTGTTATTCATAAATATATAAATAAGTCACAGTTCCCAGTTTAATATTTAAATAACAAGCTTAATATTTAGCTCCAAAATAAACGTCTAGTTTGTAAGCTAAACATTTAATTTGGAGTTCAATATTTCATTTCAAAACTAAATGCTTGGTTTGCATCTTAATATATAGTTTACAATCTAAACATTTAGCTGTGTAATTAAATATTTAGTTTGGAACGGTGACATTTATAAAATGTATAAAACCCATTTTTTCCTCTTATAGAACCCAAACTATTGCTGTTATATCTTGACTGTGTAACCTTACCAATGGTATCCCAGGTACTAGCATAGGCTGTTTGTAAAAACTAGAAGGAATGTGTGATATGAATATTTGAATGAGTATGAGTAATGATGCAGGTGCTGCTCTATTAGCTTGGTGTTAACATAGTTTTAAGTAGTCTTGATATGTTTTATGCTGTTTGCTAAACTGATTGTGGTCTTGTTTTTGACAGATGACTGCCGCTGTGATGCAGAGGCTGACTGGACCGCTCCGTAATCAGTCACCTATGCAGAAAGATGCTGATACTACTGGCACCGAAGGATCACACCTAGGAGAGGAGAAGAACAGTGCATGTGGCAGGGAAAACACTGACTTCTCGAGTGCCTTTGTCCTGGTGATGAAGTGACGGCAGACAGAGGCTTTACCATCTGAGATCTGCTGTTTGAGAGGAGATTTAACCTTGTTCTACCAGCATTCACCCATAAAAGGAGGGCAGTTGTCTGATGAGGATGTAACTGCAGCAAGGAGGATTGCAAATGTCCACATACATGTGGAAAGATTTATCAGGAGGCTCAGAGTTTTGACAATAATCCCCCAGACTGTAACTCTCAACTTGGTAAATAAAATGGACAAAATCTTTCGTCTGTGCAGCCCCTTAGAACATGCAGGAGATCATCCACGAGGATGCTGATTGAGCGGAGAAGTTTACATGTCAAAAAGATCCTGATTAGTTATATTCTACTGTAAATCAGTGCAATTATAATACACTATAATGTGTTTTGGATTTCTGCTTTTAAATATTTCTTTGTGTAGCACCTTGAGGTTTTACATTTTGGAATTACTTTTAATTTTTTAAAACTGTTCAAGTATTGTATATCCTTAGTTTTAGACCATTTAAATGTTTACATATACATAAATTGTGTCCAACTAAATGTGTATTATTAAAGTTTCCAATCTATTTCACTTGCTAATTTAATTTGCATTCATTCATATTTAGATCAAGTGGATGTTGTCCTAAGCACATGTAAAGAACTAAAATGTATGTTATGTACATAAACTGACAAAAAGATAAGAGTATTTAATTTATTGAAATAATGCAATTTGTTTACATTAAATGAAGTACATTTCACTTATGGCATATTTGTAGGCCATGTAATTCTTGTGGTGCAGGAAACATCCATCATTCAGCCTTTTGGGGACGGCACTGCTCATCTGTTCAGGACAATCCAGTCAGACCTTTGGCCACAGCAAACTGCACCTTTTAACAAAGTTAAAGGAACAGTTATTTTTTTATTTATTTTACAGTACTTGGTGTCATCATATTTATATAAAATATGGATAGTTTATAGTGACAACTATAAACCGTCCATATTTTTCTACTTATCTTCCTGATGTACATATCCAACTTGCCATTCAAGATTAGACTGTTATAGAATGGTGTGCTCACATCCACAGACAGGAAGAGGTGGTGTTTTGACAGAACATTACCCAAACTTGAATGACCTTAAACACCATCAATGAACAAAAGATCAGACGTTTATCTTAAAAAGCTGCACAATCTGTTGATTAGAAAAATAAAAACATTATTCATACTTTTTGTACTAATTTATTACCATCCATTTTCCTACACCCTTATCCTTGTTGGGATGGCGAGGGGTGCTGGTGCCTATCTCCAGCAGTCAATGGCGAGAGGCAGGGTACACCTGGACAGGTAATATATCTGAAATATGAGTGGCCGGCAAATACATTATGTGTTCTTCCATGTGTCAGAGACACTCCTCTGGTATGCCGGAGGAGTACACATGCACTGTTCTTCTCCTCTCCTAGGTGTGATCCTTCGGTGCCAGTAGTATCAGCATCTTTCTGCATAGGTGACTGATTACGGAGCGGTCCAGTCAGCCTCTGCATCACAGCGGCAGTCATCTGTCAAAAACAAGACCACAATCAGTTTAGCAAACAGCATAAAACATATCAAGACTACTTAAAACTATGTTAACACCAAGCTAATAGAGCAGCACCTGCATCATTACTCATACTCATTCAAATATTCATATCACACATTCCTTCTAGTTTTTACAAACAGCCTATGCTAGTACCTGGGATACCATTGGTAAGGTTACACAGTCAAGATATAACAGCAATAGTTTGGGTTCTATAAGAGGAAAAAATGGGTTTTATACATTTTATAAATGTCACCGTTCCAAACTAAATATTTAATTACACAGCTAAATGTTTAGATTGTAAACTATATATTAAGATGCAAACCAAGCATTTAGTTTTGAAATGAAATATTGAACTCCAAATTAAATGTTTAGCTTACAAACTAGACGTTTATTTTGGAGCTAAATATTAAGCTTGTTATTTAAATATTAAACTGGGAACTGTGACTTATTTATATATTTATGAATAACAAAAATATGAATAATGAACCCTGCATTTAATGTCATATGACAGGCTAAATATTTTGCTGTAAATCTCTTATTGTATAACTTTACAAACGGAACCCCAAAAACCTACCAGCAGAGATGAAAAATATTCAGATAATAATTGACAAACAGAACAAAGCTAAAAGATGGCTGTCTTAATGAGAAAGCATATGTTTTATCAAGAGTGACACAAACGTAAACACTGTACACTTCCCAAGCTTACCTGTCTGCTGCCCTCTTGACGTCTCCACGGAGATTTTAATGGAACTTCGTAGCCCGGCCACTTTTCTGGCATCGTGTTGTCTTCTATCGGGCTTTTTTCCCCCCACGAAATTAAAAGAACAAACATACCATTGTTTTGGTGGTTTCTTCAAATTTACAACTTTTAGCCACAGGCGGTGGGATATCTCATTCTTCGGCTGGGGATGAAGAAAGTAGGGCGCCTGGTATCTACAGCTGTTGTACGCGGTCGATGATTAAAACACTCCTGCTCCACATAAACCTTTCGTTTACACCCGTTATCATGACAGCCTCTAACCGGACAAACGATCCCGGCCTTCCATGAAATCATAAAGACGAGTAATTTGGTACGAATTAGTCGGCGAGTCGCTGTCCAGCTGACTCGCCAGTAACAGGAAGTGACGTATCGGACGTCTCGCACGGAAAACCGCCACTCACTGTCTCCGTATTTCCGTTGAAAATAAGGTGATACTAGCGAGCATAAAGTAAAACTTGATCCATTCCCATAAATTTGCCATTTTAGTTCTCGAGTAGATGACGCATATGCTTCTTCTTCGTCTTAAATGAGTCAGACTAAAAGCATACTAGCGCCACCATCTGGATAAGTTATCACGTTTTTACAAGATAATTTTCACATTTATACAAGATAATTATCATGTTTATACAAGATATTTATCACGTTTATACAAGATAATTATCACGTTTATACAAGATAATTTTCACGTTTATACAAGATAATTATCATGTTTATACAAGATATTTATCACGTTTATACAAGATATTTATCACGTTTATACAAGATAATTATCACGTTTATACAAGATAATTATCACGTTTTTACAAGATAATTATCACGTTTATACAAGATAATTATCACGTTTTTACAAGATAATTATCATGTTTATACAAGATAAGATCACGTTTATACAAGATAATTATCATGTTTATACAAGATAAGATCACGTTTATACAAGATAATTATCATGTTTATACAAGATAAGCAACAAAAAAAATATTTTGTCCAGTGGCAGCAATACGCTTCTGTAGGTTTGTGACTTAGTTTAGAAGACATCCTAATATTATCTATTATAGATTTTAATAAAATTAACAAAAACCTCAAAAATACAGCCGGGAAAGATTAAAATATAAAGAAATTAAAAAAATGTGCAAACTTGGAAGTAACTAAAGAATTAATTTTTAGTTTCTACAACTGCCAGAGATCGCCCACTGTCGATGTTACATAAGGGAAAGGTTGACTGGTCAGAGTTCCTATTGCTATTTGTATATTTCTCTGTGATTTTGTCCCCCCCTCCCCTCTTTTTCACAGGTTTGCAATAAAATCTGTTCTTCAGTGGTATTTAAAATAAATTTTACATTGCTGCAGAGAAAAACATGAAGTAAAGCATGCATAGATTTATTTAAAACACAACAAAAACAATGAATAAAGCAGAAGGGATTCCTGAAGAAGATCTGAACATAAAGGAGAATACAGATTTTTTATTTTTTTTAATCAAAGACCTCTTCTTTCATATTTATAAATTATTCATCTGAGTTGTATTCATCAAGGGAACATTCCAACAGATTAATTAAAAATGTTTAAGTCTATGTTAGAACATGTCAAAGGGTGCTTGTTCACAATCTGAACCTTTTGAACCTCAGTGACTACTGTCGGGTCTTGCTGCCTGGCGTGATGTTATTGAACCAAATAGACAAAGTCAAATTAGGATTTGGAAATTAGGATTTTTTTTTAAGCACGCTATATAAAAAGGCTTTGTACTTTTTGCTGTTGCAATTAGTGTTTCATTAACCAGCTGGGTCTGTAATATTGCTGTGCGGTGAAATGAAATGCATTACTAAAAAGTTAGTCTTAATAAAAAAAATATTAAATGACTAACAAAAATGTCCAATATTATTCTAAAACAATTATTGCTTTTAAATATGCTTGCTTTTCATTGCTCACTTGAGAAGCACAACTTGACGTTGCACTTTAGAGGTACAGAAACCATACCACGTAACATGAAATAATGTTTTCAGTCACACACTCCAATCATTAAACTAACTATGGCTGCAGTGTTAAAGTTGTTTCTACCACATGTTATCCTAATAACTTACCACGATGGAGCAGGAGTTTGGGAGGCTGATCTGAGATGGAAAAATGCGTCCCCCTCCTTTACTCCTCCTTTGTCCACCAGAGAGGGAGGACGAAAGGAGTCTGGCAGAGAAGAACTGCTCCAGGTAAGAGCGCAAGATGCGGAGGTCAGAAGGGTTGTCTATTCGTCCACCATAGATGGCGCTCTCCAACAGGCCATGGACAAACTCCCATTGGAAAGCCTTACCACCTTTGAAAGAATATCAACAGAAAAAATAAAGCTGAAGAAATGTGCAGTGAGTTCACTGAAAGGGAAAGGAACCTAGTCTAGTCTTGTACTGTTTCTGAACAACTTGTTCAGAAGAACATTTTGTGGGAGTAAAGTGAACCGAGCCACTTCATTTGTTGCCACAGCACACACTATGATTTGTTCATTTATTGTATTACACAGCGAATGAGGCCTTTAAGATTTAGGGGGAAAAAGTCTAAATGACTAAAATTACAATAGAAGGAAGGGCAAGAATAAGCCTTCGATTAAAAATGGCAGATGAGCTCTGACTTCTAAAGGACAAATCTTTAAATTATCAAGAATTAAATCTTTGTTTCAAAAAAGTTAAATGACCAGAGATCAAAAAGTGAAACTGCTAAATTCCTTTTTTAACCCTTTCATGACACATGATAAAGAGAATTATTTTCAGTTCACAGTTTTATGTCCAGCATCTGTAAAAGAGATAAAGTTCAAACCCTTCGCCCACTAAGAAGACCGGGCTCCTTACTAAATAAAGAACAAGATGAAAACATAATGTATTTCTGGACACTACATTTAAATACAAAGTAATACAACCATATTTCTGCCCGAGGTCCCTTTCCCTTAAGATAAACGTGGCTAAACATAATATATCAACAATTATCTTCAACATTGTAGCTATTTTCTTTGTAGCCATTTTCTGATTTATAAAGGTCAACATACATCTGCCTTACTTTCCTTGCATTTTGTCTTGTAAGCAGTTCCAAGTCCTCCTACCTTCAAAGAGCCTGTCGATGATCTCAAAACCAGCACGGAGGTCAGATAAAGAAAATTCGTAGAACTTTGTCCAACCCTAAACATAAACACATTTTAGATTACAAGATATCTAGGGTATTGTATCCTCTTTTTTCCATCTTCAAAAACATAAAGCTGAAATTACAAAACCCATATTAATCAAATTAGTTGGATGTTTTCTTCATTTACAGAGCAAAAGAGCAACTGGATGCCCAACAATAAAGTTCTAATATGTTTAACTGGTTGTAATTTTTGGGACCATTATTTATAAGTGTTGCGAGAATTACTTCAGAATGACCTGACAAATTTACCATCCTTAATCATAATTACAAAAACCAAACTTCTATAGTACTCTGAATAATAAAAAGTTGCAAAAAGCAGCTGAGGTGAAATATAAATATAAAATGTAAAAAATGGTTAAATATAAAATGTATTTTGAGAACACTTTTAACTTGGATCCAAACAGGAATTAAATGAGTTTGCGCAACATCAAGCCTTGTCACGTCTCTGTCCTATAAATATAATTTATGATTTTCTCCTGAAAAGCATCTTGCATAGACTGTTGAGGCCTGCTCCAAGAGATCATTCGGGATTTTGTTGTTCTGACATTGATGGTATTGAGACGACCACAGATAAAACTGCAACCACCCATGCTAGCAGAAACATTTCCAAAATGTTGACTCTTTTATGCAAACACCACTCTAGCTTATATACAAGTAAGACAAAAAGGAGAGTCGGGAAGAAAAGAATAACTTCTAAGAATAGCTTCTAAGTCATATGCACATAGTTTACTTTAGTATTTTGAAAATCTAAATTTCAATGATAACACAACAAAAAACATGTTTAGGAAAAAAGAATCATTATGGACATGTTCTGAGCTGTGGAAAAGGACACACAACTGAAAATTGGGCCCACATCTCCTTGTGCTGGTTGGTGACTGAATAAAGATGCAGGATTTTTCTTACCACTATAGCTATAATGCAGTATTTAGCTATGACGGTGTGAAAAAAAATCCCTGCCTTCACACTTACCAATGATGAGGGGAGAGGAGGAGGATTAAGATAATAGGCAGAAGGCACAACACTCACAGAACTCTAAGAGTTTATCAGCCACAGTGATTAAAGTGCATACAAACAGATTTGGGATACTGTGTGCATGGTTCCCTTCATACTGTCCAAAGCTGCACACTATCCTCACAAACACTGGCTACAAGCAGGGTGCAAATGATGCCTCAACAATCGGTGAGGCGTGTTTTTTTCCGAATATGAAAGCGAACCTATACATATACACAGACGTGCTCCAGTAAGCTGGAGTGTAATTTTCCAGAAGTTTTTATGTTTTGACTGAATGCCAGTCATTTATATAGATTACACTGAATCAGATCCAGTTCAGCAGTTTATAAAACAAAAACTGCACATCAATCTTTGCAGTCAGACGTCACCTACAAACTATTCTGGAGCATAACTGCTAGAAAAACAGCCACTCATCATCAGACAAGAGCAGACCAATACATTCTGCTAAATCTAACAACACAAAACCTGACAAAGAGAGAGATGTTACTACCAAACATTTACAGCCACTTCGATCCTCACCTGTTATAACGAGGTGGTTCAATAATTAAATCAGCTATTTTCTTAAAGGGTAACTCACCCCCAAATCAACTTTTTCTTGCTGATGAACTGCTAACTTTTTTGTCTTATAGTGCTGTCTACATATCCTGGTTATTATTTTGACGCCTTTTGTGTCTAAAATCGTTATTGTGACACCCGCCTAAGGTTCAACGGGTGTCTTGCATAGAATTTCGAATCACTATTGGTTGAAAAGTTTTTATGATGCCACTTAGAGAAACTGACTTCAGTAGCACTGCTGCTGTGGGGTATAAAAGCAGCTCCGTCTTGTACCTCTGTAGCGAGTTGGCATTTGAATAGTGAGTTTTGCAGCCCCTCTACTGATTTTCTGGTTAGCGATTTATTAGCTTAGCATTCAGTTGGTTTACTTAGTATTTATTTTGTTTTTACTAGTAGCCCAATCGTTTGGGCCCAAACCAAAAACAGTTCGGGCCAATCATGTTGTAGTATTATGGTTTAAGATGGGACACACAGTTGTGACAAAAAAGCAAGAGCTGCCGAGCCCACAGCTGAACCAAAATAAACACAGCAGCGCAGGAGGACGCACGCGTAGCTGCCGCTATCACATCTGTTTTGGCAGGATCCACGGTTTCATTTTTGAAAGAAGAAGAGCAAGAACTGCCTTGTCCAGCGTAACTTTATGGCTCCTGCTGCTTTATTTTTATTTGATACCGTGATTGGCTAAAACCAACCTTTGGTAGGTGGGCACTAGGTTTCGCATCACACAATCCGCTTGGAAAGTTCTGCTGAATCCCTCCTTTCCCCGAACGGTTTAGATGGGAGCAGACCCAGATTGATAATGTGCCGAATTTAGAGTGCTACACATTATCCATTTGACTTGCCAGGTTAGAACTCGAGTGTCCGATACAGCAATGTACAATAAATGCCTTGTGAGCGTCACAAAGGCATCCAACTCCTCAACTTGGATGCTTGTGCTCATACAAGTCCGACGCGGTGTGTAGAGCCTCGACGCTCTGACGGAACGCTAGGCAAAGTGGATCCCTTGGGGGGAAGCTACCCTGTTCTTTTCCTCTGCTGGACTCTGTAAAATTGTGGATGAAATCAAGAGAGTGGCTTGGCTTTATTTAGTGAATAATATAATATTATCTGCACCGTGTCTGAATCCCCCAGATAATTCAGAGGCGTTTAGAGTTTGGTGAGTTTCACCACCTACTACAGGAGCTGTGCACTGGCGACTGTAGCTTTCAGCGGGATTTATGCTCACCTACTTTGACAATCTGCTGATCGGCATCTGTGCCACTATCTCCCGCCAGGATACCAACTACAGGTGACGCATTTCAACTGAAGAGTATCTGTACATCTGTCAGGTTAGTGGGCATCTCAATGTTAACATTTATCAGTGATCTAAAGTAAAAAGATCTTTCCTGTCAGAAAATCCCCCACTACGTTACAAAGTGGAGTCGGAGTCTCTATTTCCCGAGTCCAGCTGCAAAAGTTCAGATTTTCCAACTCTAGCATAGGCTAATGGAATATTCAAGTTAAATAAAGGAAAGACAGCAGCTGATTTACAAAACAACGTGAGAAAACTATGCAAAATGGATGATTGTACAAGCAAACACCTCAGAGTAGCTAAAGCATGTGCAAATGGACATTAGCGTCTGAGGGACAGTGTGAATAATTCTTGACCAGATCAGAACTCCTGCTCCATTAGCATGTTGTAAACACTTATGGACTTTGTTGTGAGCAACAGACTATAAATCTAGCAGTAACTGGGATGAAGGACCCATGGAAGCGCTCCTATTAGCATTTAGGGTGAAGCAATCTGTCACTGAAACAGCTCCATGCATGGGGTGGGAGACGTCATCCATCAGTGATGTTATTTTTCGAGACTTTTTTGTCTCCCACCACCTGCATTTGGTCCAGGGGGCATCCCAAGACAGAGTTGACCCTCCTAATGAGATTATCCAGCCGCTTCCTCTCAGTTACACTCAGTATAAATGTATCAAAAGAAGCAAAATGGAACATAGACATGCTTTGCAATTTTCAACCTTTTCTTTTTTTAATTGCTTATAAAATGGTTCAAGGCCTTAATTAGAGGGTTCAAAATCTCCAGTTTCCTACTGTAATGTGAGTTTTGGGTGCAAGACAGCATGTTTAGCACATCAAACTCTGCTCTGAATACAAAATTACAGTAGTTGTTTGCACAAATATATGGGCTGGAGCTTTAAAAGCTCATTTCTTATTTTATTTTATTTTTTAGATCCTTATAGAACATAATAAAGCTAAATTAACATAATAAAGCTAAATTAACACCATGTTAAAGGTACCCTAAAAATGGCCAACAGCCACCAAAGTTCTTAAAGATAACAACAATGTATTTTAGCACAAAAAAGAAATGTCTTCTTTTAGTTCAGATTTAGCAGTGGGTAATAATGTATGTACTAAGAAACGGTTCAAAAATCATTTGTGCTAAATGAATGATGTGCCTTTTAAAAATCAACAATGCCTCCACATTTACTGATTTATCTTACCAAACTAGATCATAGCTGTGACCTCAGACTGTCACACGTGACAGTACTGATGCTAGATGTATGGCAAGTCTGGAGTTTTATCGCTATAGGAAAACACAGGCAAGCCAGAGCAATCCACAAACCCTGACCGCAAAATCATAAATCGATTTAGTGAACCTTTTCACTCCTAGTTTCCACTAGTTTGAGTCAATGCTGTGACGCAAGCAAAGTCAGTATTCCATGTTTTATTATTGGCCTGGGACTATTTTTGCACAAACCCCAGTCCATATATGCATAGGAATATCCTACACTGTGCACTGAAGGATAGAGACGTAGAATTGAGTTTTAAGGTTGAACAATCAAAGACGACTGAGATCACTCAAATCTGATTAACGCGTATAAGAACACGCTTAGACAAACATGCAATGTCTCAGAGCCGACCATTAAAAAAACACACACACAGAGATGTAAAATGTAATTGAGTGTCAGGGCTGTTTCAGGTCAGTTTATGTGTTTATTGCACTTCACTGCTATTCAATCAGCAGTTGTATTGTGCTTCCTGAGAGTGTAGTTGAAAAAGGCATTGGAGGAAAACTCTGAGGACATGTTTAATAATTCTTTGTATGATGAAGTGTACACTGTTTTGTACACTTCTGTTTTGCGATGGGTATGGAATTCAGCACTTTTATAGGTACCAACCGAATTCTGTCAATACTACCAAGTACCTGGTCAAATAAATTATTTTACCATGTTTCAGTACCTAAACGCATCATTGTGACACTGAGGGAATGGAAGAGTGGCCGATTTTCCATGCCGGACATGAACAAAGCATTGCACGCACAAGAGCGTAATGATGTCAGTAACTGCTGATCTAGTCAACAAAGCAAGCATGGTTGGAAAAAAGTAACCATAGCTGATAGAAAGCGCTCTAAAGTACTGGTTCCACAGTCCAAAATGCGATGCACATTACGCTCACTACAAACTTTGTGATGCAAAGTACAAGGCCAGCGGTGGAAAAGTGTTGTGTTTCTATGATAGCAAAAGGTAACCTTGGCATACCAAGACTGTCTAAAAAGAAAGCTTTCTCCCTTCCCAAAACCCTGAGACAGTATAGTGATGGCGGGTTCTGGTTATGACTGTAGCCTGGCACTTTCCATTTTTTTGTCAAAAAATGCAGACATTGCTTGTTCTTACTTAACTACCATCAAATGCCATCAGTCACTGACTATATTTTTAAAACATGTTCCTTCTGGAGATCCCTTGACAGTGTGTGTCATCGTGGAAGTTGGACCTCCAACATTACCATGGTCTGACAGCTCAGTGAGTAATAGGATTAATCCATTTGTATTAAACACCGTAAATGCATTAGTCTACTAGCAGCATGAATGAGAAGTATCAGGACAACAGACTGCTCTACATTCTTAAAGTGAATGCCATTTTGAGTTGTATTATGTGTGTTCTGGCCAGCAGGCAGACTGTCTATAGAGGATTAAACATTCATAACAAAGACTTACATAGAGAAACATTCTCCAAAGGATAAGGCCCAGCACAATATGTTAAATACGGTTACAAACGTCAACGTGGATAAAGTGATCTCTGGGGAAGCAGTTATTTTTTTAACTATTTATGGAAGCCCTTGTGGATAATATAGGCATATTAACTAGTTATAAATTTAGATCTGTGTTTGTATACATATAAGATGTGCACAATGAATTGTTACCACTGTCTAGAGTAGTTAGGCAGCTAGTTAAAACCAGAGTGAAAAGACAAAACTGAAAAGGGTCAGGGAGGTTCCCAACAGGGAGGCCAACAGCAAACTGGAAGGAGCTGCAGGATTTTCTGGTTAGTACTAGATGCATTCTAGATGTAACAACAATCTGCTGTACCCCCCATTTGCCTAGCCTAATATTGAGATTAGAGTTTAAAGACAGAAGCCTCTTCTTCCAAAGAAAACATCTAGTGCTGGCTGAAATCTCCCCCATATAAAGACACGCTGTGTTCCTGAAAAATAAAATGTAAACTTCCGCCACAAATTTAGACAGTATGTTTGACACACACACACACACACACACACACACACACACACACACACACACACACACACACACACACACACACACACACACACACATCACTAGAAGAACTCCACAACTACAGTAAAGTATATGTTGGCTGCATTGTGATCTGGGGTTACTTTTCTTTAGCTTGAACTAGACTTTGTAAGTGTGGAAGGAGTCTTGAAAAGATCTACATGTAGATACCGTCAGTTTTGACCTAAAACATACAGCATCACTTTGAGTCCGAGTTTATGTCAAATAAACATAAAGTGGACTTTTATATTTCTCACTTAAAGAGTACACGAGAGATTTTCTTATATTCTGATAAATTTAGCAAGCTGGGTCAAGGTGTAGTGGGCAAAATTTGCTAATAAAGACTTAATGTCCTGATAGACTTCTACAGAGGAAGACTGAATGTTAAAATTAAATCTTCGTAAAGGATGTGCATACTTGTGCAACCAGGTTATTAAATATTTTTCTTTTTATGTTTTTTAAGTTTCCCTTAGATTTGCTTTTCAGCAGAATTGCACATAATAAGTCACAGAAATAGCAGAAGAATTTTTTTAAATTCTCATTTTGTTATATCACAAATACTTGACATTTTAACAAATGAGCGAAGATCCTTTCTGTCCAGCATATAGTGCTGGGTTTGTGTGTTTTACCTGGGGGATGTAATTGCGTCTCTCTTGACAGACAGCGTGGAACCAAGCCAGACAGAATAGAGATTGGGCTCTGGCCAGATTGCCTCCTACACATAAACAATCATCAGCATCTCACAGCCAAAACAAATACAATGCTCAGTTACACGCACCCTATTTTCCATAGTTATGTTGTTATATTACAGCAAATTGTACAACACAAGGGCAGATATTTTTCTGTTTTTGCATAACAATCTAAAATAACAACCAACAGAGACAATATGGTTTTGACTAGATTAAATTCTTTTTAGTCTAGACTCTTTGCTTTGTAACTTTATAGGCTACATTTTTTAGATGTGAGAAGTGAGAGAAAGGATGGGAGACGACCTTTACTGATCTGCTCTGGAGTCCAGGACTCGTATGTTCTCAGCAGATTCTTCTTTAACCCAGGGGGAGCCTGCGGATGACCAAAAAAATCAAGTAAACAATGCAGTTACCAAGGGCAAGATCTCATAATAAACTGAATTCAAATTTTCTAAAAAAAAAATCATATTGTGGGTTTAAGGCAATTGCTCAAAACAATTAAAGGAACACTTTTTAATCAAACTTTAATATCATATAGTCTGCTGAGTAGTAGCTGGGGTTGTAAATCAGTGTCAGTTGTTTTGGTGACAGCCGACATGGATGAACAGTGAATGGTTTTGCAAGTGGATGCCACAGACGTTTTTTTTTCGCCTCCATATTTTTTTTCCCGACTGGTTTCCAGTTGTCTTGCCTTTGACCAGAGTCTGTGGTCCTACTGGTAGCCTGGAACCTACAGAGGTTTCACAGCCAATCCAACTCAACCAGGATGGCACATCCTTACGTGCCATAGCCAGATGGGTTGCTATGTCTCTCATCACAGTCTCATAGAGGAGATTGCAGGAGACACACAGTTACTCTAGGAGAGCTAGACAGGGCCGTTAGAAGCCCCTAATCCATCAGCAGGACCTGTATCAGCTCCTATGAGCAAGGAGGAACAAGATGAATATGGCAAGGAACCTTACAAAGTTTTGGTCTGTGGAGGCATATCCATGGAGGGATTAATAGCCCTGGGACATCATGTTTAGATCCATTTTTCCTAACAAATTAGAGATTCCATATCTGTGTGGCTAGCCAACAGGATTTATTTTCCAATTGAGATATGACAGGTTTTCAAAGTGTTCCTTTAATTTTTGAGCAATGTAAAAATAAAATAATATAAGGAGAGAATGTAAAGAATTCATCTGACTTGATAAATGTTGGAAAAAAGGCAAAAGAGGAATAGAGAGGAACACATACTCTGAACAGGTCTACTGGTGGTTCCTAGATTCTCTAAAAGTAGAATGGGAAGCTGATCCTTTAGTTATCAAGCTCCTCTCCTGTGGAACCAATTCCCTGTTTTAGTTTGTGAGGCAGACACCCTGTCTACTTTTAAGACTAGGCTTAAAACTTTCCTTTTTGACAAAGCTTATAGAGTAGCTTAGGTTATCCTGAGCTATCTCTGTAGTTATGCTGCTATAGGATTAGGCTGCTGGAAGACATCAGGGTCTATTTTTCTCACTCTGCTGAATTGTCCTACTGTTCTCCAATTTACATTGTTTGTTGTTATTTCAACTTTTAACTTTTTGTTCTCTGTCTTCATAGTAGGTACACCTGGTCTGGTGTTCTGTTAACTGTGACATCATCCAGGGAAGACAGATCATCCGCTATTACCACATAACATAGAAAGGATTCCTGGATCAATGTGTGCTTCTGTGCTTCTTGTGTCTCTGCTCTGTCTTCTCTAACCTTCAGTCGGTCGAGGCAGATGACCGTTCACACTGAGCTTGGTTCTGATGGAGGTTTTCCTTCCTGTTAAAGAGGAGTTTTCCTCTCCACTGTCGCTTCATGCATGTTCAGTATGAAGGATTGCTGCAAAACCATCAACAATGCAGACGACTGTCCACTGTGGCTGTACTCTCTTTCGGGAGGAGTGGATGCTGCTTGTCGGGACTTGATGCAATCTACTGAGTTTCCTTCGATGGGAACATTTTTGACCAATTTGTACGATTTGATTGAATTTGACTTTGTAAAGTGCCTTGAGATTATATGTGTTGTTAATTGGTGCTAAATAAATAAAATTTAATTTAATTGACAATTGAAATAAAACAGATATCACAATGGTTTAAAAACTAAGAGTTTTTGTTGTACTGACTGGTACAGTACAACAAACACTGGTGATTGACCATACAACTCACGATCCTCAAAATATTTAAGATCTCTGCCAACTTTTCATTTAATTTATAATTAAAATAAGGAGTACAAAATGACATTTGTTCATGTATTAGCACTGCTGAACATTTGGTATCCCCATCTGGAGGCTTTGATAATACACACAGACACTAATGCATCTGCTAAATTTGCTAAGATTTACTGCATATGTTGCTAACCCAGTAGATTAAGTGTGCCTCATTGGGTCGACTCCCAATCTTGAAAAGCATGTCTAAAACCGAACACCACAAACCATATCAATTAGCAGATTTACAGTATTGATTTTAAGTTTTAAATACTAATGCTGACAGCTTTCCTGCAGCAAAGAAACAATGAGTCTAATGATTTGGTTGGCAGTCAACTGAGCTCAGAATCTCTGCAAATATGTACAATGTCTGTAAGCTTGGCCCTGAAGTACTATGAGCTTGTCTGAGGAAAAAGAAGGAGGGCTGACTTACAGAAAGAAGAGAAAGCAGACAGGCAGAGGCTGTTTGTGCAGCATGCTTGGCTGCTTAAGCAGCTAACCCCATGTGCATGACTCCCATCAACAACATACTGAGCACTAAAGCATGCATCACATGGCAGCAATGCAATTCTGCATATCTCTACACAATATAAAAAGTAGAAGAGAGACATGAGAAATATGTACACATTTCAGTCAGGAGGCATATTAGCATAGACACACACTGGCAAAAATGACATGGGTACATGATTCTGATTTTGTGCATATTGTATAATTTTTAGTATTACAATACTATAGTCTGAAAACATGTTCATGTGCTCAATGCTCCCACCTCATAAGTAATCTTAAGGCTGGACTGCAGTAATATTGGGGGAAATCTTGGGTGGACTTCTGCTGTCAGCCAAAGACGAAAGCTTCCTTTGGGATGCATCCCATTTATTTCCTGTGGAGGAAAATCAGTGAAGACGTTAGATGTGTTGCACACAACAAGAACTCAGACAGAAAGAGATTATTACTAGACTATGCATGCTCAGTGTGGATTTACATCATTGCTGTGGAAGACTGAACCAGAACCTTCTCTCATAAAATTGCTGATGGGAGTTTAGTATCCAGTCCACATGTGTGTTGTGCATCTGGAAAAGGCTCACAACTGGTTCCCTGAGATATTTTGTTGCTTGGCATTGCAGGAATATGAAGTGTTGGGGATGCTCCTACTAAATAAATTAAGTCAAGAACAGCAAAACCTAAACTGATCCTTAGCAATAAGATATGGCTTCACAAGTTTATAACTAGCCCATAAATTCTTTAAAAATTGTGTGTTTAATGGTGAAATAAAATAACTATTCTTTATTTATCTTTCTAGAAAAAAAAACAATACAAGCATCTGATCTGGATGCTTCTTGGCTGCCTTCCTTTGGAGGTTTTCTAGTCTGGGCAAAAGAAATAACTCACTATAGGAAGTATGTATACCTTCTGGTCAGGGGAACCAAGGGATCAACCAGTCTCACATAAGCAGAAGCCAATGAATGAATAAATGAATAGATGGATGGCTTGTATTAATTTTAAGAAAACTAAGAATCATTTGTAGTTGATTGTGCATGCTGCACATAGAGAACACAGCTGATTTTATTTTGCATTTCTGTCCTTGCTTAAACCAACTGCTACAAACATATTTAGCTGCTTTGCTCTGATGGATCTGATAGATAGCTAATATTCTTTTCAAGGCAACACAGCAAAGTAGAAGCTAATCATAATAAATTTAAACAGCATTCTTCTTTTCTTTCTTTCATTCATTTCCCCCAACTGATTCTTATCTCTTTAAAACCTTGAGCTGTGACAAATTCTTCACAAGCACTAAACATTCATCTACTTTTATACTTCATTCCTCTCATTTTTCCCTCCCTTGTCTCTTGTTATCACAGCCTTCATGGTTGTCCTTGAGTTTCCTGCATGTTTTCTCCAACTTCACTTTCAGCCCCCTCCTTCATTCCCCTCTGTGTTACTCAAAGGTGGTTAAAAATAGCCTCCTGGCAGCTCAGGGTCTTGTGTCATCAGATTAGGTACTCGAACACAAGGGCACACACAATGAACTGTAATCAATGTGTTTCTGCAACATTTGCCGCCTAATTCATTCGCGTGGAAGCGCACATGATCACAGATAATCAAAGAACACAAGAAGTGATGGTACTCAAAGGAAACTCTTCATCCCCTTGTTGCACGGGCATGTGTGTTTGTCTATGATTTGTTGTTAATCACAATTCCACTTGAAGAAACAATGGTTGCTGCAGAAAGATGCAAGATGAGAAAGAAAAAAGATGTATGAAGGGTAAATAAAGAATACAGGAGAAGGCCAATCTCTTCTAGTGTCGGGACAAGGAAACTTGTAATGGCTAGAATTTATTCATGTGGTTCAGACAGTGAAAGTGACACCACTTAGCCAAAAATTTCTAAGGAGATACTCCAAGCCAACAGGCTTTGCATCTGCACACAACTGATAAGAATTATTACATGAAGAAAGTCCTGATAATATCCTGACAGCCTATTTTGAACAGTAATAACAAATAAATCACAACAGATTAAGCTGTGATTGTTACAGAAAGAAACACAAATCTGTCAGGACTTCCCAGAGATTTACAAACACACTGTGGGAAAGATCATCAGTTGATTCTAAAAGCATTGGGGCTACGAACAACGCCATTTGGGTTACCTTGGTAAATTAGTCCAGGGTCAAGTTTGGACAGATTCAGCAATGGAGTAAGAGGGAGTGGAGTTATGGGCTTGACAGCTTTTTGTTGGAAAGTGACTGCCTTAGTTTTCCTGCTTGGATAGTTAACGTTGTTGTCCTGTTGTGCTGAGTTTATTCAACATGTGAGATATACAAATAAAATCTCTGTAGGGGTTAAATAGCATAAAACATATTTAAAATGTAGATACTTAACATGAGTATGACTTTTTACTACAGTAGTTATTAATAGGTAAATAGGAATTTGCAATTAGACATGCATTAAGTGTTATACATTACAAATACAATGCTTTTATTTTCAAGGGGACTGGTCTTCTTTCTCCATGTGTGTTTCCACTTGCTCCCGAAGGACGAGAGAAACACAGAAGAGTTTAAGGGGACTTTACTGAAGACTGTTTCCTGTGGGGGAACTCAAGTCGTGGTTTTCAAACAAATGGATAAAAACAACAACTTCTGTATTAACACGGAAGGTGGCGACCACGATGCTTTCATTACCTGTAGGTTTATTTAATTTATAAAAGCTGTCAAATGTAAGAAAGGTGTGTTTGTAACTGAAACATTTGGTACAGCTGCATATCATTACCACAAATAATCAATTTACTGAGGAGGTACATTTGGCCTGACAAAACAACAACATGACATTATTGTTTCTATAAAATCCTTTGGAAAAGTTACATATGCAGCAATATCAACTTCATGAAATAGTTTATGCAGTGATGTCATGGCACCTTTAACTGAAGTCAGTGAAAAAGTGCCTCTGTTTGTGCAGACCTCTGCTCTACGAGATAACAGCTTGAATCAACAAGATCAAATTAAACATACAGTGAAATACAAGTACTTGAACATTTAGCATTTTTTTTAAAAGATAATTTATGTAAAATACAATAAAGTTTCAGTTGCCAGTACGACATGTCACATTTTATTGCTCAGTTGCAGTGACTACTGTTACCAGCAGCTGATAAAAGTAATTTATTGAGCTCAAATAGAGTATGATATATTTTTTGAATAATGAAGTTTAGACAATGATCCTGCCTCAAATCAACAGTCATATGTACTAGTGTAGCCCCTAACTGTTCGACACTGATCTAAACATTTCTTGTCTAATTCTGCTATGAGGAAGAGGTTCACTGAAGTCTGATCAGAGCGCTGCATATTTCTCCTCTAATTCAACAAACTAGGTAACAATTTTTGACCCAAATGTTTGGTTAAAAAAAAAAACACCCAGCTTCTGTCCTCACAGAATATTATCCAGCATCTGGGTTAGCAGATTTTTTATGTAGATAGATAGAAATGGGCCGAAAAAGAAGACTGACTATGAGTAAATGGGAATGCAATGTAATCTGTACTATCAACTTAAACTACGACATGTGCCATTTTGTCTCGTTTTGTGCTCTTTAACTGGTAAAAAGGTGCGCTCAACAAAGACAGATGGTGAAAAGATGCAGGATCATGACGAGGCAAAGCTCAGACATACAGTAGGATTGACAGGATGGACATATTTACTGAAACACAGCAAGATGTTAAAACATAATCTTCCCTATGCTGATTTCCCCCTGCGTTCTGCAGCTCACTACTCCTACCCTTCATATCTCCATTTCTATTTTTTTTTTCTGCAATGTCTGCCTCCATCGTTCCTTGGGTTGTGTTGCTTTTTCATTTCAAGCTTCACTGCTGAGACCTCAGTCTTATAGGTGGATGTGCAAAAAAACAGACCAAGAAACAGAGAGTGAAAGAGACAACCAGCCAGTTGGGGAGTTTATGTAACCCAATATTAGGAGGAGAAACAAAATCGTCAATAAAAGCTGGAAAGTAAGAACACATGCAGAAGTGGATACAGAGGACACACAAGGAGACAGTGTTGAGAACGGTAAGACGCGTGAATGAATGTAATAAGCCACGTTTTAAGCCACCGCATGAGAGCAGTCTGAACAGAAGGGGATCTCTGGTTCCACACGCCCACATAGGTGAGAGCACACATAAATGCAATTCTACAGACACACTCAACGACCAATTATGACCAACAGTTTTGCCTCCCAGTGAGAAATGACCTACTACTTTGATATAACACTGAAGGGAGCCCCAGGAAAAGCAGGGAGCACGAATAAAATCTAAGAAATTGTGGGGAGAAGATAAATCCACCAAGGGGTCAATACTCACAAAAAAGCAGATTCCAACAAATGTCACGCACTTGATAAAAACACATAAACACACTCACACGCTTACAACTACATGTTCGGAGACAACACACACGCACACACACACACACACACACACACTCACACACACACACACACACTCACACACACACAAGCAACTCCAAAGCCACTAATATGCCCCGACAGGTGGAATGCGAAATGTGTATGAGAAGGCAAAGGACAGAAGGTAATTTTAGATATGGAAATTTGGCCAAGCAGCAGCATGTGCATGTGAGATTGCATGTCTGTGTGTGTGAGTGTGTGGCAGTGTAATATTACAGATAAACACTAACTAGCTGGGCTGAAGCAAGCAATACATATGCATCATTAAAATGCAACATCCTCCGGGCTGCACTTTCCACTGACCTTTAACCTTAAACCCAACTACAACAGGCAACTTTGACGCTGGGGCAGCCATATCGCTGGATGACGAGAAGCTGCCTAGTCTATGGCTGTCTACATACCAAACTGTCCTTGGGTGTAACACTGAGACCTGTTGTCCCTCTTATGCATTTGTTGGTGAGTAAGCGTGTATGACAAGGAGAATGTTAGACCGCAAAAAAGGACAACATTCACTAAGACTGACGCTTATCCTCAATCTTTTTTAGATAGGAAAATATAGCTGTCACGCCGACAACACTCCTTGATGTAGATGCCGTTACTGAGTATATATATTTGGAATTGGCTAAAACTGGTCAAACCTTTATGGAACCAGTCACTGGAAATTGGCCCCAAAAAACTGATGGCTACATCTCCAGTGAATATGGATAGTTGGCATCTAGAATGCTCAAAGAATTATTTAAATTTCATTGCCATTAACCAAAATCCACAAAACACAGAATTAAAAAAAGAAAATAATAAATAAATAAATAAATAATAAAAAAAGATATAACACACAGTCCTTAGCCTTCCCTCAAACACACACAGCACAAACACAGAGAGTACCTACTTTTTCCAGGAGGGGAAGCCAGGCAGTGACAAGGTGGAGATTCTTTAAGCAAAGCCAGTCTCCATTCCGAGAACATTCTCTAAGTGTGGCCAAGGCTACATCAGCCTGTCCCTGACCCATGGAGATCTAGACGGGTGAAGAGAGGGGGTAAGGTGGGAGCGGGGTGACAAATGGAATCAGTGGAAGAGAAAATTAGATTCAGTCTTTCAATGCAATGCTGGCTTGCAAAGTTGGAGAGCAAAAATTTTACTCAATATTTTAATCCACTCCTGTGTTCAGTCAGCGTTTTCTCAAAGGGGCCCCTAAACAGAAGCAACTCTAGCTTAACTCATGAGATGTATGATATATATCATTATGTAATTGAAAATATAGCATAAGACTGGAAACAACTGGAATGCAGTGCACTTGTAGAAATTCATTAGTGACATTTAGATCAAGCGAGTTTTAGCCGATAGCACAAACAGAGCAGTACTTAGTCAAGGAAAATGTATGTGATACATTTTTTTAGGCTTTGAATAATGTATTTGAAGCATTTTTTTCAGGACAGAATGATGTCCTGCACAAAAACTTCAATTAGCAAGGACTAGATGGACAAGACTTAACTGGCAAAATAAAAGCTATACAGGCATGCTAAAATCTAAACATGCACTCCTATGTAATATTTGGGTAAATATGCCTGAGGAAGTTGCATACGAAGCACATAGTTTGTATTGTTATGAACATGTTTATGGCATAATTTTGGATATTTGAACACTGCACTAAACAGAATTCGTAGGGTCCATTTAAATTGGTTGGTTTTCTAGCATACAAAAGACTTTTAGCCATACATCAAAAGAATTTCAAAAGGGTCGAGATTAGGACTTTTCCAAAATCTTTATGTTAACTAAGATTCAAATTATTATCCATTATAAAAACAACTGCATTGACATTTTATAAGATTATTTTTCCTTTTGAAACCCCCTCCATTTTCAACCATTTAGCTGCTAAATTGAGGTGAAGCTGAAGGTGGTTTTTCTTCATTATCCTATCTCGTTGGTTTTGTGCATCAGTTCTATAAACAGTGAAACAAACCTAAAGAATGATGCTATCACCGTTATGCTTGGCAGCTACAATGTTTTAAAGTTGAAAAAAAAAAAAATCACACTGACTCCTTCAAACATACTAATGGACCTTGTGGCCAAAAGGCTACATCTTGTTTCATCTGTACATACAACCTTTCTTCAAAAGGCTGTTCATATGGACAACTGCCAATACTTGTCACACTTTAAGCTGTTAATTTTGGACCAGAGTCTTCTTTTGTGGTAAGCAACCTCTCAGTGTGTGGTGATATAAAATGTAAATCACTGTTGACAGTTTATAAAATAACAGTAATAATACATTTTATTTGAAAGCTCCTTTGAGAGCATCCATGGACACTGTAAAAATTCAACAATATATCAACAATAAATCATGATAAAAACAACACACAATGCAAAGGCTGCACTCAAATCCAGAAGAATGAGAATAGAAAGTAAACCGGAATCAGAATCAGTTTATGATAGGCTCGATCCTTTGATGATGGTCCCTCAACATCTTCAGACTTAAGTCTTGACATTTGATATTTTCATACCGAAGTTCATCCTTGAGAAAAAATCTTAAATTTTTCCCAACTCAGAATAAGGACCTATCTTTCAAAATATTTGAGCCTATATGTATCTTTTTAATCAGAGAATTCATAATATATTTACATTTTAGCATAACATTGTTGTTTTTGAAAATACATACAGTTATGAGTTATTTTAAGAGCCTATAGGTATATACAGATATATATTGAAAAAAATGTCTTCTTGTTGGTTTCTACATTTTAAAACCTCACTTTGATATCCTATCACAATGCTGACTTAAGGTATATCAAAAATATCTTTAAACACTACTTTCCCTTTGGCTATGTATAATATAACATAGGGTTTGCATTAAAAACTGTGATAGACAAAAACATTCAACAAGTTGTGGTAAACTCTAGCATTTACATGTGGTCGTGCTATTCTGATGAAAACCCTCTTGCCCTTGTTAATCTCCTGTGTGTTCTATATTTGTATACTGCTGTTCCCTACCTCATGGTAATTGTCGCTGCCAATAGTTTCTGCCGCTAGTTCTGCAAGCTCCTGGGATGGGTCTGCCCCTGGAGAGATGATGATTAACACCGGCTCCCACTCCATTGTCTCAGTGTAGAGACGTCGCAAATTCAGAGGAGGAGGCGAAAGCTCTTTCATACCTGCAAAAGCCGACATAAAATGAGAATGAAGAGCATGAAAGATACATCTGTAAAACGTCTTAAAGTGTTTTCCCAGTATCCCTTTTTACTCTGGAACCATGCACTGTAACTTTAATAAAGTGAACAAACTAAATAAACCCCCCAGAATATAAAATAGGCATTGTGACATCACAGATCTTAATGTGTGAATTAGTGAGAGTCAAAGAAACGCTGCTCATGTGTAGCATGGTGCCAGATGGTCAAAAAAATCATAGAGTATAGCAACAAAAGAAAATTGGAAGCAAATGCAGGTAAATATGAGCAAAGACACATCTGGTGCACATTAGGTGTGGTAGGCAGGGAGGTGGGCTGGCAAACATCAAACAAAGGAAGTGCTTGAATCAGGTAAATTACAAAAACATGTTGGGAGAATATGGGGGGGCATTGGGGGGTAAAGAGAAGACAATGATTGGGGAAAGAGGAGAAGACAAAAAAGGAAGACACTAAGAAAGACAGAGTGAGGGAGATAGGGAGGGTGGTGGTGTGCTATGCATATTGAGAGGTAGGTTTGCGGCAGCAGAATTCACCAGGCAGCAAAAGAATACCTTGTCACCCAGCTGGTGAACAGGAGAACAGGCTCTTATACGTAGGAGTAGCTCTAAGTGTGTGACTGTCTGCATTGCTTTTCTGAAACCTTTATACTCCTGTGATACATTGATTTTGATGGTGAGGTATGAGTCAACAGTAAAATGCATGTAAGAATACGTGCCCACACAGCACCAGCGGGTGTGTTGGAAATTCTAACTGGATGTTACTCGTTGATGTACATTAGGAGACACACATCTCTGTGTGAACACATGCATGCACACGCACACAGTGCAGGCCGCTCTGACTGAGGTGAAAGACTAAGTTAGTCTTAGTTTCTTCTTGTTGTGTGCTGCCAAATGCAAAAAGCTTCACTATTGTTTACATAGTGGAACATGCACAAAGTCCAGTGAGAATGAATAACTATGATGAAACTAAGGAAAACAGATGTCTGTCTGTAAAAGTAGAAATGAAGCATTTGCATAAGATCTGCATACAAAAATGCATACGCAATTGGGTTTGGCATGGTCAGATAATCAGTATTCGTGCTGCATCCCCGCATCCTCTGCCTGTGAATAGAAAAGTTCACCTTGGACCTTATAACACATAACAGAAAACAGGGTGAAAATAAGTGCAAAAGATAACAGCACCAGTCTAACAAAGGCTGCTGTGAAGGCCAAGACATAGATTCTATTAAATATTTTTTTAAGTACTCCACCAAAATCACTGTGTATATATAAGTGCAAAAGATTTAGTATTTTTTGAAAAGCACTGCATGCGTGTGTGTTGTGTTCACTGAGGCATGCCTCTGTATGTGTGTGTGTGTGTGTGTGTGTGTGTGAACAGAGAGCAGTGCCCAGGCCTGGACTGGAGGGATTGAGTGAGATTAGCTGTAAGCGGATTACAGACCATGCCTCATTAGCATACTGATTTACTGCCAAAAACACAAACGCATACACAAAAAAATCTTCCGCTGTCCTGTTCTGATGTTTCATCCCTCTGTCTTGAATGTTTTTTTTCTTCCAAAATCAAAACCATGCACAATCTTATCCATCTCATGCATTATACACACACTCAGTGAATCAGTTCACTGGGAGTTTGAAGAATATCACTGTGTCAAGATTGAGCATTTTAATTCAATCAACAATGGACAAACAAGAGGGAGAGTTAAAAATGGATTCTAAAGCTTTCGGGGAACACGCAGAGGCAAAGTAAATAATGATCTTGTAAGAGGGATGGTATGGTAGACACCAACAATCTATGTGTAAAGCAAGCATACACAGGCAACAAATACACAGATGGGATTGTAGACATTGTTGTTTCTAAGGTCACACACATAGCTTTGTTGCGGCATTCCCAATGCAAAAAATATTTCTATAGAATCCTATACAGAAAAACACTGAGCATCAGATTTCCTGCACTATTTAAACTGTCATTAAACAGTCTGGGGCCAACCATCTACAGCAAATCCTACGGAAAAAATTTAAACAAGAAAGTTATTCGTTTTCATATTGCGTGAACACAGTTGGCAGACAGTCCAAGCTGAATGCCTGCCTGCTTTTCAAGCCAAATAAACTGTTAAATTTAACTAGGCACTGCACAAACATCATCCAAGGCTTGTTAGTGGAACTGTCTCATAGTTGGCGGGTTCGGGATTCACATTACAAATATTATTTGCCTAACAACCCACTGTCAAAAATACAAGTGCTCCAATGTTTTAGTTCAAGGTAAAAACTTTCTTCCTTAATGTAACATTCCCTTTTATTTGGACTGTTTTAAAAACACTGCTAACATATTAATGTCTCCCTTTGTTGCTTCAATGTTGCCTAAAATCATTGCTTTTAGTTTAGGGTACAAATACCACTGGTGTTACTAGAGCTACCTACAGTGCTAGAAAAGGACTCCGATGATATGAGTAACCACAAAACGAGGCAAACCTCGTCTGGATTATTAGACACAGGCAGCCCCCTCTATGTGGGCCTACCACCTGCAGAGAGGAATGTTGGGATCAGGTGCCATGCAATTTGAGTGGAAGGCAAAGGCGGGAGTGACACACCCCAGTGAGGAGCCAATTCTGGTAATTGGCAGCTCTACAGTCAGAAACATTGCATTAGAGACAGAAGTGACCCCAGTCAAATGTTTACCAGCAGCCAGAACGGGCAACGTAAAATCCTACCTGAAACTGCTGGCTGAGGAGAAGTGTAAATACAATAAGACTGTTATTCACATTAGTGGTAATGACATTCGGTTACACCAAACAGTGGTCACTAAAATTAGTGTGGCTTCAGTGTGTAAGTTGGCAGCACAATGTCGGAATTTTCTCTGGCCCATTGCCTGATCTGACCTATGACGTCACGTTTAGATGCATGTTGTCATTGAACCGCTGGTTGTCTGGATGGTGTCCTGAAAAAATGAGGTGGGCTACATTGAAACTTGGGAAACATTTTGGGGAAATTCTAGTCTGATCAAGAGAGACGGCATGCATCCCAATTTGGACAGAGCAGCTCTTCTTTCAAGGAATCTTGCTGAATTTATTAGTACTCCAAAACGCTGAAAACCCAGCGTCGAGACCAGGAAGCAGAGTCAGTCTCTGCAGCTCCTGTACTGTTACCCACCCATTACTCCACTGAGACAGTGTTTTGCCGAGAGCCAAAATCAAATGGATCAACAGCTAATCTATAAAGAAATTTATTGTTAGTCCCAGGCCAATTAATATCTACAATTCTTTTTAGTAATTAATCCTTAGTTTCCCATATCCATATTGCAAACCAATAAAACCACTTCTGTTTATTGTGAGGCCCTCAGTCTCAATCTTTAGGTCAGTTCTCAGGCTTATCTGATTTAGTGTTAAATACTGATAAGATCATTGTAGAGAGTGAGTGTAACATTCATTTTTACGCGGAAAGTGATCGCCCAAATATAGCCTTTAATGTTGTACTCACTCAATTGACTTTGCTCAAAACATACAAAGGCACTGCATGACATTCTTCTGCTATTCTCCAAATTTGCATTGTTCGCTATTATTTAAACTGTTAACATCATGTTATTTAATTTTTTCTCTCTTCTTAGTAGCTACAGCTGGCATGGCATTCTCTTCCTTCTTGGATGGGGCCATTGGCCGTACTACTGCAGCAGACTAGTTTATGTTCTCCTTCTATAAATGGTACATTTGGCCCTGTTTTCCAGTGTTTAACCCAGTCTCTCTTAAAGACATTGCTATTGGGCTGAGCTTTTACTGGGGCTAACTGTATGCACTCCAGGATAACTGCTTCTGTTCTTTTTGTGTCTCTGCTCTGTCTTCTCAAATCCCCAGTAGGTGATGGCAGATGAGCCTGGTTCTGCTGTAAGTTTCTTCTTGTTTAAAGAGACTTTAACAGTAATAAGCCAGTCCGAGCTATGCAGTGCACTCAAATTGTTTATAATGCCAATTGGTGAAAGGGTATCTACATGAAAAAGAATGCTTATTTATTTTCTTTGTTTTAAATGACAAGAAATAGACAAAGGTCAACTGCTGTTTCAAAATGTCAAAATTATAGTCTTTAGAAAACTTTGCTGTGACTGTACTTTGAATGAAAATGTTAAAAATAAGGCAGCTTGCTTTATAATGTACTTGAAAACATCAAGCTTTTAAGTATTCCAGTTCCTCTGTCCTCTTCTTTACCTCCCGTCTGCATCTCATGTGGAAGCGTATAAGAAGCAACGAAAGGAATGATGTAAAGAATCAAGAAACTATAAAATGAGTAGAAGAGGGTCTGTAGGTAGTGCATTAACCTCATAATCATAAATTAGGAACTCAAGTAAAACCCAGCAAGAGGATATGCAATTCATGACTTCCAAATTGGTATATAATGTAAAGGGAAATAGTGTGACAGAGTAATTAAAAAAATAACAACCATATAAAACCTCTAAATGAGGTCTGCACTCTCTTTGTAAGATTGGTTTGTTGGCAATTACAGCTTAACAAAGGCATTGTTTGTTATGGCAGAAGAACACTAAATACAGCAATAAAATATGATGTATGTGAATGTTGTAATTAGATGTACATAGGTTTAAAGTCCACATGGGGCGGTTTAAGATTTTAATGGCAACACAAGAAGAGATAGCCGGAACGTATAAAGTAATACTGGAGGTTTGGAGATGTGCATTATCATTTGCACACATGCAGAGTATAATTATTTTATTTTCCCTTGTTAATAGTTTTACCGCATTTTGCTAAATTTGCAAAATTGTACACGGAAAACATAATCAATCTGATAATTTCAGCTGATCAAGTTTGAGTTTGTAGTTGCTATATTATTTATTCCAATCGGATTAAGTTAACAGGGAATATTTCATCTCTTGTGCTCATTGTAGACATAGCTACAGCTGAATTATAATGTGATTAATTCAGTACAGAAGATATTGTTAAAACCTATTGCTTGCCAATATTTAATTGATATAGAAGATTTATGTTTTAGCAAATACATTTATTTTACTACCAAATAATTAAAGCTACACTTAAAAGGCATTTGTTCTGATTTTATAGGATAGCACCTAAAATTTATCAGGATGCTTCATGTGAATAAAATGCAACAGAAATCACAAAGGCTGGGAGTCCAGGAAACAGGGGAATCATCAAAGATGGCTCGGCAAGTTAACTAACAAGAAAGAAACTAGGATTTTTTTTTTTTGCAAGAAACATTTCAAAACCTTTCTATTTAAGTCAAGCACTTTTAGAACTCCTCATTCCTTTGTCTCGAATAACAACAAAACTACCTCACAAGCTCCTACATGAAAATTGTTTCTGCAACATACATAAAACCCTGTGTCTCAGTGGAGTGTAAGCAGGCTGTATTTTTAATACTTCATGATGTTTCATGAATGCAAGGGCTGATAGAACCTGCTTATAGTAGGCATCGTGTTAATCTCAGGGTCATTAGTGCTAGTTGTTTAATGTGTCTTATAAAAATAAAGATTCAATCCAGATAAAAAAAGGCTGCTGACAAATTTGAATGAGAAGGTTTAAAATCTTAAGTGTTGAAAAAATGATCAGCCAATTTTTACAAAATTGTGTGTATATCAGATAACCTTAATACATGTCAATGAAGGGAGATTTAATCTAGATGTAAACTCAAATGTCAATAACAATAAAAAATAGAAAACTGGGTAATACACAAGGATGCTAACTTAAGAATGCCTGTACTTTGGTTAGGCATCGTTTTAAAAGTATATGGTGTCATTTAGATAAATGAATAAATAACCCAAAAAGATGATGATTACAGTCTTCAAAAAATATTCATACATCTTGAACGTTTTTTTTTCACATTACAAACATATACTTCAAATAGTTGTATTGGGATTCAAGGCAATAGAACCACTTCCTGTTTGTATTTACTCTTCAAATTTCCACGCATGCGTCCAGTATTGGTGGGGAGCAGGCATGGTAGAGGAGGTAATATTAGAGGTATTACAGTGACCCAGTAATCTGCAAAGCTTTAGCCTTACATAGGTAAAGCTATTAACAGCTATAATTACTTGGACTGATAAATACTTCAGAATCAGAATCAAGTTTATTGCCAAGTAGGTTTGCACTTACAAGGAATTTGACTTGGTGTTGATGGTGCAGACAAAAAAAAGATAAAATAAAATAAAGTAGATATATAAATAGAAGCTATATACACTCAGTAAACTGTGCGTTAATGTAACGCAGAAGCTTGTAAGTCCTGAACGGGGGAGAGAGGCAGTGTCCAGTGTCACGGGCGGCTCTTGGCCTTGTTCATAAGGCCGGTAGCAGATGGGAAAAAACTGCTCTTGTGGCGTGAGGTTCTGGTCCTGATGGACCGCAGCCTCCTGCCAGAGAGAAGTGTCTGAAATAGTCTGTGACTGGGGTGCGAGGGATCAGCCACAATCTTCCCTGCACGCCTCAGAGTCCTGGGGGCGTACAGGTCCTGGAGAGATGGAAGATTGCAGCCAATCCCCTTCTCTGCAGACCTGATGACACGCTGCAGTCTGCCCTTCTCAGGACACCAGAAAATATTGAAAACCGGACAATTTAAAGATTACCTGAGTGAGTATTTTGTTTCCAACTTAACTAGTTGACAACACACATTTCAAGCCAACCAACACTCTGCTTCACTGAACAGCTGAGGTGGGTTGACGGGAGACGTAAACCAGACCCATAATAGGGGTCAAGCTTGTGCTTGTGATGTTAGGCTGCAATGGGCCTGTAAACCAAAATAAAGTAATACATGATTGTAAAGAGTAAAGGAAAACAGGATTTTGAGGGGAAATGTCTCTTTACTTGATAAAGTTAGTTGAGTGTTGGCCAGTCAAGGGTTATACATCCATACCAACACACCGTCTATGGCATAGGTCGTCTTCATTGGAGCAACATTCAAGACATAACAGGAAGTTCCAGGAAGTCAGATATTTTAACAACACCTCACAGAAAAGCAAGAAGTAAGCTGTATGAAGCTCCGCTCTAACCATGATACGCTATTGCGCTAATTGGTCTGACCACCTCAGCCTAACATGCTTCCCTGCATTTTGGTTTAATTGATATTGTATGCCTGCACCACATCAGAGACTTTTTCCTCTGATGAATTTCCCAAAGAATTCTTTGCAAGCCTTTATGAGAGAAACGAGATTTTCTCTGAGACTCCTAAAAAGACTGTGTTCTCTCATCAATTATGGAATGTCCCATGTATCAACTGGGTGAGAACATCTTTGTTTATCAGCAATTATATAAGACCAGTTAAAAAGTTTCCATGACAAAAACTATGATATTTAGTCAGCAGAAATTTTTAATTGCATGGAAACTCGATGAAAGCAAACTAAAAAACTGATACACAATACTGGAATCTATGAGAAAACTGTTTAATATATTAGTGTTGTTTTTATCCACTGACTAAAATGTCAGAGTGAGATGAAATCCAATCAGATCTAGTTTTAATTAAGCGGAAAGGTGGAACATGTTGGGGTACTAGATAATGAGACTTAATCGTTATGAGCGCTAGGAAGTACATGCGCCCAATGGAGGTGGGGGTCACTTGTTTCCAGTGGAGATTTCCCCAGTTACAGTTGCAGTGAGACACTTGCTGAGTGAGGTGAAAAAAGTCCACACCGGGAAAAAAAGGGCTGAAATATAGGAATGTTTATGAAAGCATGCAGAACAAGAAAAGCATGAAGATACATCAGGAAGGAGGCTGACCCCGAAACTTGCTAAGGTAAGCATCCTTCAATTTTTGTCCAGAACTACCACATTGCCTTGAAGGGCTACGAATTGGATAAACTGGAAATTTATAGAAAACGTTCAATGGGTGTAAAGGTGTGTATGGAATATAAAAGAGGTGAGAACAATTCTCAGCTTAGCTAATGCAGATATAATTGGGTTTGACATTTACCAGTCATATCCAGTTATCTCGTTACCAACGTGTGCATGTTTATACGTCTTTTATTGGCAGGTATTATCTTTGAATAATGCCATTATTTTGGGTGAATTAGTATTCTCCGCTGAAATGGGCGGCAGTTATATTTTTTTCTCACAGGCACCTATACAAAGCTTGCTTATATAATTACAGGTGATAAACCCCTGCTAGGGTGGGGACAAGGGATATTTCAAGGACACTGATGACACATGTTGTAAAGCCCTGCTACTACACTTTTAGTCAAACAGAAACCTCTGTCCTTAGGGTTGCCTCCCCCTGGAGGATGGTCATGACAAATATCATAATACCTGAGATATGCACTGAGAGATAAAAGCTCTCATACTTTGGGTATTCTGCTAAGAAGACCTCAGCTTTGGCCTCCTTAGAGTTGATCATTTCTGAAGCTGACTTTCTATCCTGCGGAAATAATTACCACTTAGGTTGTCAGGCCACTCTGACAGTCAGCTCCAACATTAAGTGGATAAAGAAAGGAGCTGAATCTTTAGCTTGTACATGTAGCTAACCAGGCCTCTTTCCTTACTATTATCACTTTCTACAAAAAAGAAAAAGTATTACGTTTATATGGGTACATTCTTTGTGACTCTATTGAAGGGTATGCAGGGTACTACAACAACCAAGAATAAGGGATATTTCTATTTTATTGAATTATAATATAAAGTGACTACAACTCCTAGGTATGTGGGTGTGAACAGTGCGTTTGTATTTGTGTTTTTTATCAGTACATGAGAGTGAAAATAATTGAAGAATAAAGGAAAATATGTGTGGGTTTTATGTACAGTATGTGACATTTACTCAAGTACAGTGACATTCTCATAGTAGTGATGGTGCATTTGATAAACAAAGTGTCCTTCAGTACAGTGTGATGAGGACTATGGATAAAAATATTTTTTCTTTGTTTTTAAGCAAAGTTGTTGTATATAGGCATGAGAAGATGGATTCAGGGTATCCACACATCTTCCCAATTTGCAATGACCCAAGCATGGTCACAATGTTTTTGTTCAGAACTGATTTCCATTGACTCAGCTGTGTAAAATAAAATAATTTGAAATATTTTTTTCACAATACCGATAGTGTGCCTTTAAGGATTTTTGGGCTATTTGTTTTTACATGTCAGGGAGATTTTTTTCGTCATTAGCTTTTTTTTCCCCTTTTTTCCCCACTGAGATCTTTTTGTTAAAAGCAGGGAGCCTCATGCATACAAAGTCATTATACCTCAAGCATGAAAGCAGCACCTTTGTGAGAATATAACAAGGACTCAGCAGTACCTCTGAGTTGCTTGCTTTTGTAAAAGGTGCATTGTTTTTAGAAATATAGATTTCATCCTTCAGAAAGAGGAAAATTCAACCACTTCTGTGCTCTGTTTTCTTTGTTCAACACTTAGCAATGCCTGGAGGGTTATAAAAACAAATAATATATGTTTCAACACTTTGTAGAGACCCTGGTATTAGTCAGTTTGGATATTTGAGTGGATGGGCTTGTTTTTACAACAGCATCAAAAGCAAAGGTGCAATTTTGAGTTTATTCATGCGTTTGAGTATGTTCCACAAGTAACCAGATAAAGTAGTGAAATGCAGCTTCTATGGACACACCCACATACTGAACAATGACTAAAAAAATTGGCAGTCAAATATGTCTGTTCATGAAAGATAAGCTCGGTTAAAAGCTGCTGAGAAACGAGACAAGAAATCGGCATAATGTGAAATTCATGCGACGTGTATCCCGTACTGTGATTTTTACAACTAAGTTAGCATGGCATCTGGCAGCGTTTACTTTGTTATGACTTTCTCAGATAAAAAGTGTTTGCTATGGGTCACAGTGTGCGATGGCTGTTTGAAATATGGCTGTTAATTAGCTGAGCATATCAGGTGTTAGGCCAGACTCACTGAGGAGCTTAGAGTTGATCTTTGGTTTTGGAAATACTTAAGACATATGATTAAATTTTTTTTAATATGTCCATTTTCTCATTAGAAAAGCCACACCACATCAGCAAAACAAGTCAAACAGCCGCAGTACAGGAAATGATGTGTTGTTCTTTTTTGACTGACAAAAGGTAAACTGTCTGCAATAGACTGGTGACCTGTCCAGGGTGTAGCCCGCCTCTCGCCCATTGACAGCTGGAGATAGGCACCAGCACCCCTAGCGACCCCACAAGGGATAAGCGTGTTAGAAAACGGATGGATGGATGGATGGAAAAGGTAAACTGTTGCTTGAAATACAATAAAACAAACACAAAACAGCTTATTTTTTCTTGATCTGTTGTTAGTTTTTTAGGTTTGAGCTGTGATAAATAGAACAAGCTGTGCTATTTTGTCGATTTCGTAAGTGGCTCTTTGTTTAGTATGATGGGCATGAATTCTCTAGGCTGAGACACTACAGGTAAAAAAGGAAACAGGAAACAAGTACTTCACACAACTTCAACTGAGTTCCTTCAAGTAGCCTAAAGGGACAAAGGAGGCTGTAATCATCCATTCCTTTTATCTCCTTTTCAATCACAGCCAATTTCGCTTAATTTGAGTGAATGTCGAAGACAGAAAATATTGATGTAACTTTCTTTTTTTTTTTTTTTTTTAAAAAAGGTTATTATTCTTTTCTTGCTCTGTTACTTCTTTCCTGTGGCTCAAATTACATTTGGCCTAACATCTGCAGTGGACTTTAAAGTAAAACAGATAAGATGTGCCAATGTACTTGTCTGATAAAGTATGAGCTGAGAAGAAACCATTATAAACTAAAACACAAATGTGAAACATTAAAAACAACACTTACCGAGAGCTTGGGAGGCAAAGGCTGTCATGGCGCTTTGCAGACGGTCGGGTCTTACTGCCTGAACCAACAGCAACTGTGTACACGGCAGAGTTAATATAGAATTTTTTTTTAATTCAATTAGGAAATTACACTTTAGAAAAAAGCTAAAATTCACTTAGGTTAAAGGAGTATGTCACACATTTCAACACTTCTACATACAACTTGCACATTCTTTCCCTGTTTTAATATATACAGATGTAGCTCAGCAAATCCAAACATAATTAAAAGGTAAATTAATTTCAGTGACTCGATTAAAGAAGTGAAACCCGTTTATTTTTCATTACACACATAGGAATTTATTTCCAGCGGTTCTGTTGATTTAGATTATTATGATTTACAGCTAATAAAACCAACATTTTGGCTTTCAACATACCCATAAAAAGGGATTTTTCACAAAGAAATGTCATCTGACTTAAAAGTATGTACATGAACTGTGCAGTATTTGCACATGAAGACTACATGACAGAGACGATGGGCCTGTGGCTCTGTTGAGATGCTGCACAAATCCCAGGTTGCTTTATTAGTGGCATCCGGCTCAATGCCGTGTTAGACCTCAAGAATCAGATCTTCTTTCTGAGGGACGGCGGCAGGTCTCTTTCCTGACCAGTCAAGCACAATAATAGCATTGTTATTGAATCAAGAATTGGTACCTTTGGCAGTGTGAGCAGGCGTCATGTCCTGCTGGAAAGAAATCTGCATCTCCATAAAGCTTGTCAGCAGAAGGAAGTTTGAATTGCTCATAATTATGGCTGCATTGACTGTAAGTGGACTTTAATCAATATCTACAACGCCTCCCTCAGAGATTCAGACCCCCCCCTGTAATTGACATTTATTCATTCTTTTGCACTGTTTTGCACATCCATCGTCACTATCACTTTATTTTAGATCTGTAAATATATATATACATATATATATATAGTCACACACATATATATATATATATATATATATATATATATATATATATATATATATACATATATATATATAGTCACACACATATATATATATATATATATATATATATATATATATATATATATACATATATATATATAGTCACACATATATATATATATATATATATATAACATTCCACACAAACTATATACATATGTTTCTGATTCTGATTTTGATAGACATCAGAAAATAGAGTGAACCAACACCAGAAGATAGCAAGGCTCCCAAAATCATCACTGGTTGTGGAAACTTCACACCAATCCTGAAGTAACTTTGATTCAGTGTCTCTCAACTCTTCTTCAAGACTCTGGGATCACAAATAAAAAAATAAAAAAAATGTACGTTCATCTGAAAAAGAACTTTGGAGCAATGAGCAACAATTCCAATTTCTTAGCCCAGGTAAGATGTTTTTCATCTTCTCTTATGGAGAGGATTAACACAAGAAATTTAACAGCTGTATTTATATTTTGGATACAGTTGTGTTTAGTGATTCTCGTAGCTTAGACTCCAGCCCTATTCCACCTTTTTTGACTGCAAAAACTGTCAGGTATGCAGCTGTGCGATCAGATTGCTTGGTGGATGTGTGGTGCAGTCTCACCTCTTTCCAGAAGGGTGTGACAGGTGGACAGCTGTACTTATGTTTTCCATCGTCATCAATCAAGAGGTGCATTTAAGGAGTCAGAAAGGAAGGTGTCAGAGCATTAGCTCTTCTGAGAGGTACATGACCCAAACCTTGTTTCCAAGAACGATTCCTGTGTTCTCTTCTCCAGAGACCATCTCTGTTCGGAACGTGGACTTGATCGTTTTCGCCATTTGCCTGTTACTTTCTGGTCTGTGTTTCAAGTTCGGAGTCCCAAGAGCCTTCCTGGTACTCCAACCACCATCTTGCCTCCTGTCCCGCCGACACCTGTCCACCCTCCTACGCTCACCACCACCGAGCTGTTCACTACCAATCAGGGGCGGTCAATCGGACACTACCGCCGCCAGCCGTCACTCCCCTCCTGTGCTTAGTCAACCATCAACCTGTAACTCAGCCTCTGCTCCACTTTATCACCTCCTGGCTTGTTGTTGTTGCTCATCCCTGTCCACTATCTTTACAGTCAGTGACCAGAGTCCTCTCAGTCATCCTGTCTTGGTTCCTGTATCCCTCCGTCATCCTATCCGCACATCCTGTGCAATAAAAGTTCTTTATTGATTGTAGCACTGTTGCCTTGCAGCAAGAAGGTCCTGGGTTCAAGTCCTAACATTGCCCTGAGTCTTTCTGCATGGGGTTTGCATGTTCTCCTTGTGCATGTGTGAGTTCTCTCCGGGTACTCCGGCTTCCTCCCACAGTCCAAAATCATGACTGTTAGGTTAATTGGCCTCTGTAAATTCTCTTTAGGTGTGAGTGTGTGAATGGTTGTTTGTCCTGTTTGTCTCTCTGTTGCGATAGACTGGCGACCTGTCCAGGGTGTACCCCGCCTCTCGCCCATTGACGGCTGGAGATAAGCACCAGCACCCCTCATGACCTCAATGGGGATAATGTTAGAAACTGTTTCTACCATACTTTTTCCTTTGCCTAAACCTTCTTTTCATATATTATATCTAATTTCCCTTTGAGATTAACAAAGTATTTTTGAATTGAATTGAATTGACTTTCCAGACAGAACTCAAAAACAATGACCTGTTGTGGTTAACCCTGTGTGTGAAGGGTGGAAATTTGTCACACCACTGGTCTTCTCCATGATGATTTAACACAACGCTTATAGAGAAAAAATCCTTTTTGTTAAAGTGCTCCTATGTGAGAAACTAAATTTTTGGTTTTCATTAGCTCTAAGCAATAATCATCCATATTAACACAAAAACATGGAGTGTCCCTGTGTGTAATTAATATATTTAATGATTTTTTCCCCGTTTTAATTTAATTGTTGAAATAAAGTTTTTAAAGTAAATAATTTAGATTTCGAAACTTTTTTCAATTCACTTCTTTCTTCTTCTTTTTTTTTTACAGTTTATTTACCCAACAAATGTTTGTTAAAAGAAACTTGACGGCAACAAGCAGGCATTATTTGCCTAAACTGAAAGCTAAAGTAAACTAACAGCTGGGGAAATCTGAAGTTTCATTATTTCACAGCTAAGAGGCTGAATGGATGCTGACCTGCTGAAAGATGCTAATCTTTCTGGTGATGGAAGATGGGATTTCCTGTTCACACTGGGAGCTTTGCAAGAAGGACAGCCAAAGGTCTGAGTCACTCAAACACAAAGTCTGGTACAGGGCTGGGAAAGTAGTCTGCAAAGCAAGAGGTGGTTAGAAATTACAAGGATGAAAGAAATCACATTAGAAGAGCAGATGTAATCTTCATCTTAGAAAGGATTTATTTACTGACAAACTCACTATCGAATGTAAATTGCTTCAATATTCCACTATTGATGTCTCAGGTTGAATGAAGCAGCCTTAAGATCTGTTTAAATGTTTGGTCCCATTTCTAAATAAACAGTGAAATTATATTTGGAGTGTGCATACTTTCAATATGGCCACTGCTCCATGTCTCTCCTGATCAATCCAAGAAGGGAAGTCCTGATGAGGGGTGAAAAGTATTAGAGACAGAAAAGTCTGGGGGTGAACAGAATAAATATGCATTCTTACCTCTTTTTTAAATATTTCTCCAACGATGGATCCAATTAAAACTTCCCACTCCTAAAACAAACAGATCCATTAAAGACAGCATGCGAGCAAAACTATAATGTATGCAATGAAATTGCCACTGACTTCAAATACCCCATAGCTGGAACATTTACTCACATTCTCCTGGAAGAGTTCAGAGCGCATGCCTTTCACAAAATGCATTGCAAACATCAGTTGGTCAGCCTGAGACAAAGATGGAGATAAAAAATATTAAAGTCAATGAAATATATTCAGTCTATTTCCATTGTCTTCAGTACATACAAAATGAGAATATGATAATGAGTTTTGATCTAAAATAAAGGATAGAAAACAGAGCAAACAATATGTTTGTCTAGTTGACTGAAAAACAGATATTGTTTCTTGTGGTGCAGAGGGCAGTCTAGTGATTTTTTAGGAGAAAAGCCCTCCATAGGCTAAAAGAACTGCATGGACTGCTGCAGTTCCTTAAACAATCCTCTTATGCACTTACCCTGCTACCTTTCACATCTGCTTGTGAATTAAAATAGACATAGCAGATACAGCCATTAATCTAGATGCTTATCCTGCTCCCACACAGAGAAACAAAAAGACAGTTGCTAAGAGATTCCAACAGTAAACTCAAACCCTGCTAATATGTGTTTTTCCTAAATATCTGAGAATTATATTTTGAGCTCATGTTAAAAAGAGACCACAGACGGGACTAGATAAATGTCGGGCTGGTCACTGCAGTGACAGTATCCATTTTCTTGCCTGTGTAACAACACAACAAAACATGGAAATTGTGAACCTATTTAGACCCTCAATGAAACGCAGTCACACTGCCTCAGTGTTTGACATGCAAATTTATGTAAATCTAATTTTTATGCACTTAACAACTGGCTGGCAAGGACAGCTGAATTAGAATTACAATACAGGAATAATATGTGTCGATGCCGTGCTCTGTAAAGTGGCAAAGAGTTAAGAGACCCTGTTAATCTAATCACTTTGCTACAGTCGGATCTCCCTTCCGTATAAACCCAAGTGCATATAGGAGATTGTCTATTTGCATACATAAATGCTGCCGTTGGAGAGTTTGGTAATTTTTAATATGTTTAGTACATCTAACAAACAACATGTTTGAAGAGGAATTGGGGAGATTTGCTTCGGTTTGTCACTGCTTAGGAGTGCTAATTGTGCTTTTTGCACTCCTGCCCTGTGTAACTGTGTTTCCAGTTTGTACATTTAAACAAAAGGTGCATGGGTGAAACTTCAAACCCCAAACAATATTCTTGTGTCAAGACATTCACTGCTACAGTGATCAACAAAAAGCAACAATGCGAAGCATATATGGAACCTACTTTAG
Organism: Fundulus diaphanus; assembly: GCA_037039145.1. Classification (NCBI taxonomy): domain Eukaryota; kingdom Metazoa; phylum Chordata; class Actinopteri; order Cyprinodontiformes; family Fundulidae; genus Fundulus; species Fundulus diaphanus. Next base: position 30,798,469 of record CM073124.1, read on the forward strand.
ATTAATTTCCAGCTTACATAAAAACGTTTTTATCCAAATTCCTATTAGTTTGACCCATTTCTAAGGGTTTCTAAAACTTTATCACTGCATCCAAAGACTTTGTTTAAGTAAAGCGACAAACTTCATTTGAAACTTTATTTTGTAAGTATTTTGTGATGTAAAAGGTCAAGCATTTTTTGCGAATGATTTAACAAATTGAAGTTATTCTTTGGAATAACAAAGGGAAAATTCCTTCTGAACCAAGCTAACACTAAGCACAATGAACAAACTCTTACAAGAACTGCCAAACAAAAACAGTCATGAGTAGGGGTGTGTCGAAGTGATATTCTCACGGTATGATCACCCTTGGGGAAAACACAACAGAATCCATGTTTTAAAACACAGACTTAAAATATAAAATAAAAAAAGATATAACATAATCTAACATATTTTAACTAAAACAGAACAACAGAGATTATTCCTACAGCTGCTACAGATGTTGACTGTTGCAATGTTAAATATCTATACCCTTTATTTGTAGCTATTTTGATTTTGATGCATAGATAACAGAATAAACACTTGCTAAATTTAGTAGTTTTCAAAAGGTTATTTTGCACAATATTATTGTGCCATTTTGGTAATTATAAAGCAACAAACGTATAACAAGCTGGTATTCAGCTCAGGCATAACACTTTTAGCTTTCATACTTAGGTTTCAAAACAGCATTGCCATAATAAGCATACTGGTTGGTCCACCATTTTTTGTAACCAGAAACATTTTAAAACAGCCACATTTGTCTTTTTTAAAAAAAGCATTGGAAAAGTGTAGGAAGCTTCCTCTAGCCAGCTGACCAGCAGTGCACAGCCACAGGTGGAGGAGGTGTATTCCTATTCCGGACACAGCCAGAGAACCCTGCTAAGCATATAAGTCACTCTGGCATCACATTAAAATTTATTTAAAACTTAGGAACAACAGCATGTTTGACTTTTCAACCGTGTGTATACATTGATATCTGTAACAAGACACTGACTATTTGCGAGTTCTGCTTATGGTCACATGACAAAAAATTAATATTACTATAAGAAGTTTAGTATAGTTTAAAGAATCTGTTTTTTATGCAAAAAATTAAACTGAACACAATGTAGTCTGAGTGTCTCATCAGAGCAGTGTAGACCATGTAGAAGCTTCACATGCATTTTGTTTTTTTCTACCTTTATGTTGAGTTTCCCACAGGGTAAGCTGTGCATCCCACCTTTATGTGTTCATTAGAATCTGCTATATCTCTGTTCTACACTTCATCATGTGCTGCACTGAAAATAAAAATAAATAAATGATGTTTCCTCTCAGGTAATAGCTGAGCTGCAGCTGTTAATAAATGTGTATCCTATATGTTGCTGTTAACTAAATATAAATATATTAGCATCCACACGGAGTGCTTGAAAGTCCCACAACACCACAGGTAATACATCAACATACTGCCACACACAAAGCACAAACATATTACAATTAACATTTACTGCCTGATCGATAACTGCGCTGTTCACCTTTTGACACATTATTAGTGTGTTAGCCTGCAGTTAGTGTTACACAGCAGAAGGGAGTTAATATCTGAGGTATCTGATTCTGTCTTTGACCTACAGGATACTGTTACAAATTCATGGACGAAATAAAACTGATAAAGAATATTCTGGGTGCTCGTCAAGGTGAGAATAAGCAGTTATATTCCTCGTGAAAGCACAAAACAGAGATTTACTCTCGGATTTAAACAGCGACAGAACTACATTTTATCATATCAGTTCGTATTTCTGTTTAGAATATAAAACGGTGTGTAAACCTAGCCACTGAGCTCAATGGGAAAACGTAGCTTTGTAGCTGTTTGAAAAAAAATTGATGCATTTAGTGACTTTATTAAAATGCCGTTTGTGGACAGCTTTTATGTTTTTGGATCAACAGCTTTCAAATAAAAAAAAAAAAGATACCTAATCTGAAGAAAAAAAAAATCTGCCAAAGAACATGATTTCCACACATTGCAATCAGTAGGAAGCATTGCTTCCAGTCACTACCCACTCATCACCTGAGCAAATAACCAAACTGATTACAGACATTTTCATAGATCTTCAAAAACAACATTTGTTCTCGTGAACGCAATTTACCTTGAAAAGTGACCTGCAGACATATTCATACACCATAGTCTTCAAGTTGCTCTCCAAAGCAGAAATCCTGGCTTCGGTATTTAGGTCCTCCTAAAATTTACAAATAAAAACTTCACGGTTAGGTTTGATGGACATGGATTATCAAACATGTATTTATAATATCAGAGGGAATTAAAAAAGAGATCCAGAAAGATTTTTTTTGTTATTTTTAATTAAGTGCAAACATGTATGTTTGTAATTAATTCTGACGACATTGCCTGTGAAATGTGTATTTTTCCAAAGCTTGTCTTATCTTCCTCTACTTCCACATCTTTTCAATATGTATTCCTCTAATGCACAAACAGACAAAATTGAATAGGGATAAACATAAATAAACAAAAAAGAATGTATTTCATATAAGCTGATGTTTTGACAACATCTTCTGACTTTTTATAGAAAGAGCACAAATACATATTGTACAGGAAGGGCGCCTGCGTGTGTGTGTGCGTTTGTTTGTGTGGAGTCAATCTACAGCGTCTTGCAGAAGTGCTCATACCGCTTGAACCTTTTTGGGGTATTGTTTTATATTTTGTCAAATTAGAACTACAAACTTCAATATAATTGGATTTTGTGAACAGACAAACAGGAGCATTACTGTGAAGTAGAAGTTAGTGAAGTGAACAGAGAAAAAATATTTAAAAATAAAAAACTGAAACTTGGCTTGTGCATATGTATCCATCCCCTTTGCTATAAAGCTCCTAAGTAGTTCTAGCTGCAACCAGCTACCTTCGAAAGTCACATAATTAGTGAAATGAAATCCACCTGTGTGCAATTTAAGTGTAACTTCATCCGTCAGTATAAACACCTTTTCAGAAAGGCCCGAGAGGCTGCAGCCCCGCTAAGCAAGAGGCATCACACCATGAAGACCAAGGAGCTCTCCAAACAAGTGGCCTTAATGGAAGAGTGGCCAGAAAAAAAGCCATTCGTATTAAAAATAAGATGGGATGTTTTGAGCTTGCCAAAAGGCACGTGGGCGCCTCCCCTTATGTATGGAGGAATGTGCTCTGGACAGATGAGACCAAAATTGAAACTTTCAGCCACCAAGGAAAACGCTACGTCTGGCAACACATCCCATCGCCCCAACAACACCATCCCCACAGTCAAACGTGGTAGTTGCAGCATTATAATGTGGGGATGTTTTTCAGCAGCAGGGAGTGTGAAACTGGTCCAGGTCGAGGGAAAGATAGACGGTGCGAAATACTTTATTGATCTGAGACTGGGATGCAAGTTCGCCTTCTAGCAGGACAATGACCCAAAGCATACTGCGAAAGCAACACTACTCCTGTCTTGGTAGGATGCAGCTGTGGCCCAGCTGCCTACTTTTTCCTTCTTCAGATGGTAGATTGAACAATGATCTGTTCAAAGCTTGGGGTATTGTTTTAAAATCTAACTTTACTTTATTCTCTTCTACAACTTTCTCTTTGACTTTCTTGGTCTCCGCAAGGCTGTTTGTTGTTCTCTTATATTCTCTAACACACCTCCTCACAGAACAGTCAAATATATACTGAGAATACGATTCACTTGAGTGGACTATACTTACCCATTAGGGACTTCTGAAGGTAATTGCTTGCAGGGGATTTTATTTAGGGTTATCAGAGCCAGGGAGCAGAATACAAATGCATGCAAAACAACTTTTATATATATTTTTGTTGTAAAACTTGAAATCAATGAATCCTTTCCTTTCACCTGTCTGCTGCCACTGCAGAGCAAAGCACTGTGCATGTGTATGAAAACCACAGTGTGTTAAATCAGCCATTAACAGGTAAAGTCCACTTCCAGATCTCAGCAGCCACATGCAGCACATGGCAAATTAAAAATGCTCATTCAATACAAAAAACAAAGCAAACAACACAAAGAGAATCAGAGTCTGTGAATCAGTGCACATTTTCTGACCTTCCTACATGTGCGCACACACCTACAGACACACTAGTAACACCAGTGGCAAGCAGCTGCCATCAGGTGACACTCTTGGATGACGGCGCTGGCTCTGACGACCCACACAGGATGTCAGAATTTAGTACTCTCTGTCTCAGATCTCTTTGTCTGCACATCTGTGTGAATGTTAGCGTGTGCATCAGTGTGGGCTCTGAATATCACACAGTGTTTATGGCTCAGGTCAAAAACAGCAGTGTGACACGGTCTGTGGTGCTCTCTGGCTGACCTTCGTTTTAAACGAATCACTTGATTTTTGTGCAACGTCTCCTATTCTTCCAATTATCTCTTAATGTTAATCATTAATAGCTAAATAAAGACAAGCACAACAGGTTTTATTTTACAGCGATACATTGGGGGATCTCAAGCCATGTAAAAGATCAAACTTTAGCCGAACACGGAAGCTTTAAACCACATAAAAAGGCATGTTATTGCATTTTAACGCAAGGTTGTCTGCATGTTCATGTAGTAAATTCAAGATAAGGGTATATACAGGTACATTCCAAACGATTAGAATTATGTGTCACTCATTTCAGATATAAAATCTCCTGTATTATATAGACGAATTACACATAGAATAAAATATGTAATGTAGAATGAAATATTTATGGCCTGGAGACAACAAAAATCCAAATATCAGTGTCTCAGAAAATGTGAATATTGAGAAAAATTAAAATATTGAAAAGTCATGGTGTCACACCTTAATCAGCTAATTAACTGAAAACACCTGCAAAGGCTTCCTGAGCCTCTAAATTGTCTCTCAGCCCAGGTCAGTATGCTACACCATGAAGGGGAAGACTGCTGACGGGAGTCCAGATGTCCAGAAGATAGACACTGACACTCTTCGCAAGGCGTGGAAGCCACGAAACGTCATTGCTGAAGAAGCTGGTTGTTCACAGAGTGGTATCCAAACAGGCATAGGAGGTTTAGTTGAAAGAAAACGTGTGGTAATGAAAAGTGCACTAAAAACAGAGATACCTCAAAAAGTCAGTGATGATTCACGGTGACATGTCATCTGCTGGTGTGGGTCCACTGTGTTTTCTGAAGTCCAGTCAACACAGCCATCTAGCAGGAAATCTTAGAGCACTTCATGCTCCCTTCTGCTGACAACCTTTATGGACATGCTGATTTAATTTTCCATCTGGACTTGGTACCTGCCCACACTCCCAAAGGTCCCAAAAGTTGGTTCAGTGACCATGCTGTTACTGTGACTGATTGGCCAGCAAACTCGCTTGACCTGAACCACAAAGAAAATCTATGGAGTATTGTCAGGAGGAAGATGAGACACACCAGACCCAACAACGCAGATGCCAGGAAGGCCGCTATCAAAGCAAGCCGGGCTGTCGTTACGCCTCAGCAGAGCCACAGGCTGATCGCCTCCATACCACGCCGCATTGATGCTGTCATTTATGTAAAAGGAGCTCTAACAAGTATTAAGTGCATAGCAATGAACATACTTTTCAGAAGTTTAACATTTAATTGATCTTTAGTAATACTCTTATTTCCTGAGACAGTAAAAAAAAATCACGATCATGGATTTTCAGGATTTCTAAGCCACAATAAATAACATTTCAAAAAATAAAGGCTTGAAATATTTCACTCCATGTTTAATGAAGACATGAGTTTCACTTACTGAATCGAGTGTCAAAAAATATTTAACTTTTTCATCATAAGACAGCCGCAATAGTCTGTCGCTTCCTTGGAATTACAAGCAATCTATGACCTTCTGTCAGCCGAAAGTACACACCTTTTCAAAGCTACAGTTTGACATTGGATGAAAGGTTTTGAGAAATAAAGTATGAGCGGGGTGGAGAGGTGCTGGTGGACTATGTATTATGTCTGAACTGTTGCCAGGCAACTAGTAAGAGCTTCTACAAGTTATAACATGTTAATCACGACGCTACCGTGTTTTTGTTCTTTTCCTGTTCTTTTATTTTGCTATCATTTGACAACGAGAAGCTATTTCTACTGTTGGCCCCTGAAACGCTCTGCAAACAAGTTTATAACTCAATTTCCCAAAATGTCACAGTATCTCACAAAGCTGCACCCACTCTGTTTTAATCGCTTAAATAACAAAGCCACTTTCAACTTAAACAATAATATTTAACCAGCTAAATGATATTTATCTGGTTTCTCAATGAAAAACAGTCTAGTGTTAGAAGAGGTGATTGAATACGGCCTCATCCATCATGCTGTCAGATATATTAACCAAAAAGAAGGATAGTTTTCACTTTTGACAGATTTTGGAAAAGATGGATTACAACCAGAGATGCAAAAATTAATTGGACAGAGAACAAAATCGGCCAGTTTTTCCTCTATTAGCTCTGGGTAGTGATCAGTAGGGAAAATATTGAAAAATCTTTTTTTTTTCTTCTCCATTTCATAAAATGCATCAAAACTAAAAGCTCCTACAACTTTTCAGTATATAAAAATGTTGATGACTTTTGCTGAGTTGTAAGAAAATCTGATGAAGGTTAGGAACATATGCTCTGTTGCATAAAAAGACATGATATGATGATTCCTTTATTTCCTGTTGGACTGAAAACAAATGCCTCTATTAAAGAAACTTAAGGGGATTTTTTTATCTCTCTTAAGTGATATAGTCCTTAGGAAAAAAAAGTTAAACTGATCAATCAGACCTGGAAGACAACTGGTGATAATTATCTGCAATATTTTTGCATTACAAAAAACATTAAAATTAAAGAAAACAAATGATCATCTTCTACAACAATTTTATTTCTTAATAGGATCTAATCGAGGTTTCACTGTAGAAGGACATCAAAGTATTTTGATGCTTACGTTAAGGCTCTAATTGAGTGTAAAGCATATTTAGAGGTATCTTTGGAGAGCAACATGAACCTGTTTTCTTCAGGTTAATTTTGACTCTAAGGCTGTTTATGCTTTATGATGATATATAATATTTCTATAAGGGGAAAACATTTATATGCGTTTTGATGATGTTAAAAGAAGAAAAATTTTAAAAAGTATGAATGGCATCCTTTTACCTTCTTGGCCTGAAGAGCCCTTTGGAAGAGGCGCAAAAAAGAAGCAAGACTGAAGCAGTACATGTTGTTGATCTTTGACAGGTCTGTGATAACAAAATACATCTTGCTGGCACTCTCTGCAAAGGGCAGGTAGGCATCCCTCTCCTAGAACAAAAAAAAAAAAACACGTTAAAAAAAACTGGAGTAAAGATAAAACCAAGAAACAGTAGAAAATAAATTTCACAGGTTGTAAGGAGTCACACAAAGCACAACACATCGATGATAGATAAGAGGGCTGATATGGGGATGATATGATACAGAAATTGCTAATTAAAAAAGGATGGAGAGATTAAGAAAAGAAATGGGAGGGCAGCTTGAGGTATGATGGGATAAGGAATGTGAGAAAAACCAGGTGGGACATAAAAGAAAATGAGAAGAGGAAAAAAAAAAAACATAAACAATTGTGAGAAAGGACAAACATTAGTTCTGGTGTAACACTGCTCCCTAGAGGTTCATCTGGTAATGCATCTTTCAGGGCATCTATGCTTCCAAACCTGGGTGGTCCTTGGGCAGCAGCAATGCATGTAGTGAGTTATTGTGAGCAGGGTTAGCTGAAGCTACACCATATTTTAGGGTCGAAATATCCCTTTCAATACATTTTTCCAAAAAAAAAGTTTTGCAAATGTGTTATACCCAGTATAAAATATCGTAAAAAGTAGTAAACAGACACATAAACATTTCTTTCTTCTACTGTTTTAGGTAACTCCAATAGGTTGATTCACAAAATTTGAGCTTGAGCTAAAGGGAGGCTCAGTTGTTGATGTATGTTTAGGGCAACATTTCAAACGAAGAAACTTTACCCAAAACATATGAAAGAGAAGTGTGGACCTCCAGGAAAACTACAATGAAAAGCTTGTCGAAGAGTTTCCAAAACATCTGACCCAAGTCAAACCATTTACAAGGCATCCATCCATCCATCCATCCATCCATCCATTTTCTGACCCGCTTAATCCCTGATGGGGTCACGGGGGTTGCTGGTGCCTATCTCCAGCGTTCACTGGGCTAGAGGCGGGGTACACCCTGGACAGGTCGGCAGTCTGTTGCAGGGCAACACAGAGACAGACAGGACAAACAACCATTCACACACACACTCACACCTAAGGACAATTTAGAGAAGCCAATTAACCTAACAGTCATGTTTTTGGACTGTGGGAGGAAGCCGGAGTACTCGGAGAGAACCCACGCATGCACAGGGAGAACATGCAAACCCCAATGCAGAAAGAGTTGCTGCAAGGCAACAGCGCTACACACTGCGCCACTGTGCAGCTCTATTTACAAGTAGAAAGAATCTTAGAAGTCCTTGTTGACTTTAAAACTTTGCTGTGTCTTTGTATAAGAGTGCATGTAAAAAATATGTTTGTGCTTGAGTAAAAAAGCAGTGTAAAACAAAGTATTACTATTACCAATATATTTAAAGGAATACACTGCATGTTGTTTGTAGACAGTTTCTGCCATTATGTATCACTTTGTTTTCTTGAGCACACAAATGACTTAACGGTACCTGGTCCAAAGAAGCCTGCAGCCTGTGTGATTCCACCAGCGACTCCTGGATGAGGGCACTGCTCGCCTTGGTTTGGTTCAAGCTGTCAATCAGCTCCCTGTTCTCGAGAATATTACCTTGAGCTGTAGCCAAAGTCTGATGCAAAGAAAAACAGACAGATGGGCAGGTTGTAATAGATGAGTGGGAGAGATGGGGAAAAAAGAAGGATGGAAGAGAGAGTGAGTATGTTGTTAGGTTTCTGTGATTTTACCTCAAGCCTGAAATCTGATAAAAGTGGCAAGAAGAAAGTGATGTTTGGGCTCCAACGGCCTTGTGTGACGAATTTTAAGCTCTTTTTAAATAAGTGTTCACTGACTTCTAAAACTCTCCCACTCAGCTCTGAGGAACCTATTCTCTGAAACGAAGTGATAAAAATGTATTCAAATAAATTCAAGTAAAATAGATGAGAAACCAGCAGAGCATGGAAATGTCAGGTCGAATATGGTCCTACGATTCACGAATAATTACATGTCTAATACCACTGAAGCACTGACATCAGGCTGCTGGCATTAATGCTCTCCGTGTACGGGAGTTTCCAAATGTCCCTCTGACCACACAAAAAGAGGATCTTTTAAATACATGTGTATGAGTCAGATGCAGAGGTGTCAAAAGTATTCATATTATTATTCAGGTAGAAGCATAGATACCAGTGGTAAAAGCATCAACTTAAACTTTTTACTCAAGTAAAAGTGTAAAAGTACAGGTTTTAAAACACTACCAATCAAAAGTTTGGACTCACCTTCTTATTCAATGGTTTGTATTTATTTTTATTACTACCTCTGAGAACAGTTGGAAAACCATTTCAGGTGACCAACCTCGTGAAGCTAATCAAGAGAAGGCCAAGAGCGACCAAAGCAGTAATCAAAACAAAGGCAGGGGTATTTAGAAAAACCTAAAATATGAAAGATGTTATGAGTTGTTTCATAATTTTGTGTTTGATACATAATTCTATATACTTTTAAGTCATAGTTTGGATGTCTTCGCCATGTATCTACAATGTAAAAAGTCACAAGAATAAGGGACAGTCATGGAATGACAAAGAGTACAGAAGTAAAAGTAATGTAAAAATAATATAAATAACTGCCATTAAGGACAAAAGCTGAGGCTGCACCACAGGGGCTCATAGATCACTAGCCACCACCACCAAAAAACGGCATGCCTTATATATGATTAAAGGTGTGCTTACTCCACGATTTTTTGTGGTACAATTTGCTCAAAAAAACTGTTAAAATGTGTAAGTACGACTTTGGTAAGGAACGAAGCCACTCCGCTCAATGGTTATTTGGACCATTACGGTACACTGTATCACTACCTGATCAGACCCCTGAGCTGTCTACAAGACTGCCTGACTGTAATGTCGAAACTAAAAGTCTCGACATTACGAAACTTCTAGTAAAACGTCCGCGGAGAGTCAGCGTGGAGTACGCCAAATTTACAGTATGCACTAGCAACAATAAACCAAGTAAGTTAATTCAATATAAAAGTTACGTTTATTTTGGCCTTATGTTAGAAACAGGGCAGTGTAGTCCAACTACTCTATCCTCCCGACGGAGATGGATAGCTCTCTCTCTCTCAGGAAGGGGCGGAGTGATATTACACACTTGGGAAGAACATTTAGTGCCCCTTAAAATCTGGTGCACCTTACATGGGGAAAAAAGCCCCATAGACATGTTAATTCATGGTGCATCTTATAATCTGGTGCGCCTTATGGTCCGAAAAATACGGTATATTAAAGAACCATGTATGTGCACTACTGAGCGAGCAAAAGATCTGATAACTGGTACCTTTGAAGTCTTCTAATGGAGCAAAAAGTCAAATTTCAGAGACATGATATCAATAATCTTTATTGGAATGTAAATGTGAATCTCTGAGGGCAACTGATGAAAGATAACAAAACTGGAGAAGAAAATTGGTGCATCCAGGGCAGGCATATTAATAATTACCTTTGTACGGTTGTCTATATACAGTAGGCAGTGCTCTCAAAATTAATGCTTTATCCAAGTGATTAAGCATTAATTTAAACTTATTTTAAAACATTTAAAATAACTAATAATCCTTTCCTGATTAGCACTTTGCATATCAACAGTTGATTGCAACAATATCAAATTTCACTTTCCATCTGACCATCTTGTGAAAAAAAGTTCTACCGGATAAGGCCAGGGATGTGCAAGTCTCCTCTACTTGGCTACCAACCCCATTGATGGTGCTTGGTTGGCATATTTTGATCTAGTTCTGTATGGACATCTTAATGCTGAGCTACACACATCGGCTATATTCTTCTTCATTTTTGACATCTGCTTCGTAAGTTCTTCTCAGGCGGTTAGCAAACCCCCATCCACAACTACATTCACTGTGTTCGGATGGCGCGGTTTGTCTGGATAGTTGTTTTTTGAACAATGGCAAGTCGGAATGAAAACAAGCCGAAATGAAAAACAAGTAACAAGGCTATTTTCAAAATATAAGGAGTAAAAGTAAAAAGTCGGGTAAAATATAATTACTCCAGTTAAGTATAGAAAAGCAACATTTTTACTGAAGGTAACAAGTAATTGTTCTTCGTTACTTGACACCTCTGGTCAGAATGCCCCTCAAAATGGCGTGTGACTCTAAACATGAAGCTTACTCAGCATCAATCTGCTGTGCTTAGAGGAAGGCAATATGACCAAAATAGATTGTGAAATACTAGAGCTTCCTGACAATATGCTAAGGCAGAGAAATTATGATATCATCTATATGGCACATTACGTCTCTGCTCTCAAGCAAACTCAGTGTTACTTTCCTGCTTTACATTTATTAAACTGATTATATGTTACAAGAATCCACCTTACTTGAGTGTCATCATTGTCTACGTTTTCAAATAAATAAATATATTTTCAGCTTGACTAACTAGTTTAACATAGAGTCTACGTTAAGACCTAAATATGTCATTGGCGTGTGGAGATGGCTGCAAAGGGGAAAAGGGGACAGGCCCTCCTACCTAACCCAGGAGCAGACCGTCAAAAGCCACAGACAACACAGCACAGACAATTGGGGTAGACAAGGACCAGGGGGGGTCACCCCTGACTCCCTGCAAGGCCGAGGAACACAAACCAACCCAAAGGCTGCTACCTCCATCTACTAAAAACAACGGCAATCCATAAAATGTCTCCTATGCTTGAAAAATGTTTGTAAAATCAAACAAATTGATCAAAATCTATTGTTCTTTTATTCTGTTACACGTTTTCTTTAAAGAGCTATGTTTTTACATAGAGAAATGGTAATAAAATTGAGAAGATGATAGTTCAGTAAAAAAAAAAAAATCAACATATCACATTTTTGCTATAGTGCTCACCTCTAATTGTGTTTTCTTTTTTCCCTGAATGGCCACAGAGGCTTATATAGCATTTTTGTGGTAGTGGCCCATTTGATATTTGCTTTGATTGGTGTAATCAGAATGACTGTAAATTATGTAAACTGTATTGCATAAATAAAGTTTGATAGTTTGCAGTTCTATTCTCTATTTCCTCTACAATTTACTAATTAGATCTGCATAGGCAACACTTGAATTCCAACCTAAAAGTCTTTCCTCGAAACAACACACAATGCAATGCACAGTTACAGGCCGGTAGTGAGTCCTTTTCGAGTGATTCAAATCGGCATATCATTGGGAATTTATCCCAGAGAGTTTAAGCTGTACATTTTCAGAAAGACAAAAGAAGTAAGCTAAACAGAAGGAAAAACACAGCCATTAAAGCCCCCCATGAGGCACCCACTGATTAAAGAGGATGGGTGGTGCATTGGAAAAAGCTCTTTTCCTGCAACACAGAAACATAGGATCAATAATGAGCACTGGTTGCTTCTAGCTTCATCTGATACACTGGACAGGTATAGTGATTGCAGCAGGACTCACTGCTCCTGCTTTGCCTGTACACAAAGCCTTACTCCGTCTAGCACACCTTCATCACACTGCAGTGGGAGTTACCAACTACAACATCTGCACTGCAGTGGACAATTATCCTAGAACAAAAAAGAAGCTACGCAAAGATTTGTTTTGTGCACAGGCTAAACATTATATATGCATAAAACTGAATTGCTATTGTCCAACATGTATGACTTGTTAAATGCTGTAGAATTTCTACCTCTAATAGAGATTCTTCCAACTGGGCCAGCTGTATTTTCTTGTCCTCCTCTTGTTGCAGCAGTCTTGTTTTCTCAGTCTCGAGTTCTGGCTTCTCATGCTGGATGGTCAAGGCTAGCAGCTAAAACACACACACACACTCACAGGTGAGCTCAGATAATTTAAGACTGGTAAAAATAAAATGCCTGCAATGCAATTTTAATATCCCACTGAAAGATTGTATAGATTCTGCTCATGGGGTATTAAAGTCATAAAGTTAAATTGCATGTTGGGGGGGGGGGGGGGGGAAGCATGTACAGGCAGCACATCCAGTACCTTAGCTTTAGTCTACAGCTGGCCTGCTAAAATATGTAGCTGATGTACTTGTGTTTGAGTGCGTGTCAGCTCAGATACCTGTCCTCGCAGGCCTGCCCTGGTCGTGGTGAAGTTGACCTCTGTGACCACTGAAGCGGCATCAGGGGGGATGAAGGGACTGGGGTTCCGTGTTGCCAGGAAGAGACGGAAGTCCTCGTTGTAATCAATAACTTTGTCTCCTATCTGCACCACATATCTGGGACCTGCAGTTAGCGTGTGTGTATGTGAACATCAATAACATACTGTTCCATTCAGACATGTAACTCTGTCTATAAAGGCCACTTAAAAACCTGTCTATGCTCATATTTTGTCCTTTACTTTCTGGTTTTTGCAGCGCAGTATTTCCATGCCTGTGTCCTCACTCTTTTTTCCACCTTGTTAAGCATCAATTCTAAGTGCATAACTTGCCCTTTCGCATAGTTCTTCTGTCTCCACTCTTTCTAATTTAGCTTCAAATTGACAACCTCCTTTCTCTGGATGATTCAGAGTCTTATGAGTCATGCTCATTTTCACAGGTAAGCTTTCCAATCAGAGTTATATTTATGCGTTCGGTATGCAATTACCTACGAGTAAATCGAGAACTTATAAATATCAATGGTTATATCACAGGCTTCAAAACAGACACAAAGAAAACAGTATCTTCGTGTATTAAATAGACCCAAAAATGCATTACATGCTAATTCTATTTTGCATGTAAAGATTTTACATTTTTAGCATTTTGGTAACAATTGTCTTACACGCGGCAGTCGTTTTATCTTTACCACTATACATAAATGCAGAGGAACCTTCTCTCTTTTACTAGAATTTCTAAACCGTAAAGATTTTTTCATGAACTCGTAAAAACAGCTTCTTGAGACAGGTGCTAACCTTATTATTCTTTGCTTGTGAAAATAATGAAAATTGACACACAAAGAGCAAGTTTTTTTTAGAAACCAAAGTAATTACAATACGAGATAGCAGCATTAATGTGACACACCTCATTTCTTCTTTAATATGTGCTATTTATTATCACTCTCTATGATGACAGTCCTATGTGTAATTGGGTGATAGGCCACTTCTTAACATCATTATTAATTCTTTCAAAATCCTCCTCCTGAGTACAGCTTTGGTATGTTTGACACGGGGCAAGAACTTAATATTTGTGATTGTCAAGAAGGTGTTATTCCTCCTTTGGATGAACCGGTTTGCAGCCCAAAGGTATACCAAGGTTTGAATTTGTATTTTATTTTTCCACTGACAAATGTACACCGAAGATCAAAACAGAGCTACCAAGGAAATTTGGATTTTCCCTGCAAGATTTCCCAAAATACAAAGTTTTTAAAAAGCAAACGGAAACAACACTGCTAAATATGTACTCTGGTTATTTGACAGGACCATCTTTTAAAAAAATAAAAAGTATTTGACTTTGCCCACTACCAAGAAAGACATAATGGATACAGCTATGGATGGAGAAGCTTAAATCAACTATGATTAGAGCAAGTACCAACTTCAGAACTGGTACAAATCTGTTTATATTTCAGTTTGAATTTCACTATCTGACTGGTTTCCATGGACATTTGCCACTTGGAAAATAAGTAAATATCCCATTCTGTTGGCATCACTTTAATTAGTTATGTAAATGAACTGATACTATTTTAGTTTGCCAAAATGCCAAGCCCAAAGTTTTTTTTTTCTTTTTCCTGGAACCTTTTTTCTGAAACTGTAACGATTGTGTTAGTTTGGACCGTACGGCAGACGTGTGCACGGGAGGCGTAGCTGGTAGGATTAGACTTAAATAAATCTCCCTGGCTGGTGAATATTTTTGGTGGACATAGTGGGTGATTGAACAGAGCTGCCGGAAATTTCGTTGAGTCTTTAAAAAAACACCTTTAACGATGAAAGCAGCCCAATCCAGTATGCACTTGTCCTTTTTTAACAAACCACTTAAATCTATTGTGTTGTTGCCAAATGCTAAAATCCATCCAGTGCTCCCACATACTTCTCAAAAATTCTGCTGCATCTGCTTAAAATACAAGTCAAAACCTTAGGGGGAGGAATAGCAAATAAACAAGAAAAAAAATTATGTAACATACAAATAGAGATTAAACAGAACTCAGATCAGACGTTTTATGTCTTATCTAGAGTCCAAAGAGGCCTCTGTCAGTGGAAGCCTGTATATGGGAGGATAGATTTTTAATCACAAAGTGAGTTAGATTGATGTGATAGAAATGTGTGGCTAACACCTTTAAAATTTTACTGTTTTTAAAACCTTTTAGATTTCCCATCACATCATTCTTATGTTTAAAGTTATTTTAATAAGATGACAGGAAAAGTTCCTCTAGTGACCAGAGTGGGTTTTTTCCTGGGTGTAAGGAGCAGAGTCCCCCTCCCTCACCTATCTGTTGCACTATTACACATTTTTGTTATCGTTATGTAATGGGAGAGTTTACTTCTATCACTAAATTTAGCAGGTGGAAATTATATATTTTGCTTAAAATCGCTCACCAGTTTGACCCAAAGTATAATAAATACATGATGAATTGTTCAAAATGATCTTAGTGTGCGTCTGTGTATCAACATCTAAATGTTTCAGATTATATTGTAAAAACCATAATAATCACCCCTATAGCTTTTTAGCAGCAGCAGGAAAAGTTTTACTTTTCTAATTTAATTAAAAGTGATAATGAGATTCTTATGTAACATAAATACTTCACACTGGCCCACGCCTGATGTCTTCGTGCACAAGGGTTGTTTCACAACTCTGCCTATATAGCAACAAGCTTCTGATAAAGCGGAAGTGGAGATTATCTACAAGTACTGTAACTATCTTCCTTACTGCATAAGTAGGACTTTACTGACTTGAAAGGAGTTTGTGAACCAGACATTGTGGAAAAGCACCAGTGTGTGCGTATTTGTGTGTGAATACCCTGAGCTATGAGGTCTTTCCTCAGCAGCGGATAAAGCACTGGTTCAACACCATCCATCTCTTGGATGATAAGTGTTTTTCCAAATCTTACTGCCAGCTCCACTGATGTCATGAAGTTGTTGTCCTGCAGAAGCCGACAAATACAAAAAAAAAATTTGTACCATTTTTATCTGTTTAATTTTTTTAGTTTTAGTTTGTAAATAAGATACATTATGTTCAAAATTCAGCACTTAATTGCAATATTTCTTTGGTTCAATGCCCCAAGTTACAATGATAAATGTAGCATAAAATATAGCCATTCAAACAGTAAAGATTGGCTTAGTGGAGTAGATGAACCTGGAGAGAAACAGGATCGATTGTATCACTTGGTGCATTTTTACCTGCTGGCTAATAACCTCTAGTCTCTGTTCTTTAAGATGTGTGCGTAACCACTCTGTAGCTCGGGACGATGGGTCGATCAGGAATGGACAGGCAACACTCTGACCAGAGAAAAACAAGAAAACACAACTTTATAGAATAAAATGCAACTGAAAAAACAACTCACTGGGAAAGGGCTGTGTAATTGTGTCTACATGCAATGCTGTGGCAGTGCTAACATGCTAGCTGACTGACATTACAGTCACATCAGGTTAAAAAAGTTGCTGTTCTCATGTCATCTGCTCTGCTCTATCATGCCTTTTGCAGGAGTCTGATTACTAAACTATTGCAAGCATCTGTTGTGTACACTAGCCATCTCTTTTCTTTTTCTTAACCGATTAAAAAGGTGAGAAAACATAAAACTGAAAATTGACAAATTAAAACATTTTTAATGTGTCATAAACTGAACAAAAATTAAAAATAGGCACACTTTTATCACAGCCTCAAATCCATAACACTTGTTGCCAAAACGGTACTGCCCACATCACTCCAACAGCAGCACTGTCAGCTATTTGTTCAAACAGGAGATCAAACTCATGTAATGATCAAAAGAGTCAAATGTCCCCAAAAATTAAGAAAATAACACCAATGCCTCTGTTTTATAGAGGATATAAGACATGTTTGTAATAGGGACCTACAGACGGATGACAAACAAGGAGAAGGTAGATGTGGACTATGGGGGTGAATGAGGGAACAGCCGCTTACCTGTAACTTTAGTGCATTTATCTGAAGGCAGCAATGGTAGAAACAACACACACAAATAATTACAGGCAAATGCAAATGGAGGACAGGTGAGTGGCACTGATGAACACATTCCTTTCACAATGAGTACAAACCCGGTAAAGGACTTCAGTTTCAGTTTTAAACCATGTATAAATAAATTCAAATCTGCCACACCACTGCAATCACTCGCCTATCATTGGTTCCCTCATGGGTTTAGAGAAAAGATCCAACTTGTCATGACCCTCATTAAAGTAATAGATCACTTGTACAAAAGAAGCTCTACTGTGAACCAGCTTCCCGGTTCTTTTTGCTGGGAACAAACAAATATGGTGTTTTTTAAATGTTTCTCTGAAAAAAAAAGTTATCCCACAGTTTACGTTAAAGGTTCTTATGCTTCATTCTGTGATTTACTCGTTTCCCAATGACACCCCTTTACAGATTGTTGCAGCTTCACAAGAAATGTTGAAATCATCAGAGGCAACTTTGTTTGTATTTTTAGCCGTTTAAAGATATAAACTTGCACGTACACATGTTTTTAACCTAAAGGATGGTGGGTTCTTGGTGGTACTACTAACCTGTAGTATAACCAGGGCATTCTCCATGGAGAGGTCATCTGATGGCAGACCTTGACTCTTCCATATCAGCTGTTCACTCTCCGAGCACAGGAACGATCGCAAGTCGAACTCTGAAGCAAAAATATAACACACACAGATGCATTTAGCTGTAGTTTATACATTTTGGTTCTGTTTAAACCCTCATTGCTTTGTTGTTATTAACTTATTTATTAGACTTTATGTTTGTTTGCTTTAGCCCAGTATTATGAGTTTGTTTTCTCTTCAGAACACAAAAAGGCAGTTGGCAAATTTATACATGAACACAAACTGTTTTTTTTTTTTTTTACCAATGTGTATTTTATTTGACTATTCCTGTGCAGGTGTCTAAGTTTTACGGAAGCACAACAGTTTAAACCTTTTTTCTTCAATCCAACCAGTTTTATATGCTCTTTTAAGACAAAACAGGATAAACATGAATCCATTCAAAGTAGAAAGAAGCCTTATTGAAAATGTCAAAGTTAATATCCAGTCACTGAAGTTGACTGAATAGTAATAGTTTACAGAAGGGGTTTGAGCTGTGAGTATAATTAGTCTTAGGTAGTTTAACTGAGGATAAATTATAAAACAAAACAACGGCAGGGTGCTTGAATGATTGTCTCATGTAAGTCGTTCAGAGGAGTCATTTAACAGAACAAAATTCCAACTTTTTCACAGAAAAAAAACCCCTGAAACTTTAAAATTTGACAGAAATACAGGGTGATCTTAACCATCATTATTACTAACAAGTGAGCATTGAGTAAGTATTTCCACCATATGTAGAGACACGGGGCATTGGGCCATGTGTGGGTGAAGGTGCGTTTGTGTGAAGTGTAAACACAGGACTCTGCATATGCTGGTCACAGTGTGTTAAAAGCACAATTTATGTATTTTACTCTGTAATCCAGATTGAGCCATCCATGTATCCAGACAGTATCTCCTTCGGTCTTCAGAAGCAGCGGACAGGTAGGTGATGAAGGCTGCGGCAAGCAGAGCCCTGAGAGGAAGCGTGTCCAACTCACTCTGTATCTCAGACATCTGAAACAGAAACGAACAAGACAGAGAAGATTGCTGAGCAGACGGAGGAGCAGGTTAATAAAGTATGTAACAAGGGCACAATGGGGAATTGGGAGGAATCAGGGGAAAGATTGTAAAGAAAGGTAAGGATGAAAGATGAGAATGAGGAAAGCAAGAAAGTTAAATGACAGCAACACACTTCTGCTTTGATTAGGATTCCTTTAAAGTACTTCAGTGATGTGCCAGATGATAATGGGGGATGAAATTAGGCTAACTGTGTACGGGTCTTTCTTCTTTGGAAAAAGTTAAATACAAATTAACATATAGCAATCCACAGCTTGGGATGAGTGTGCAGAAAAGGTGCCGATGTGCATATGTTTAAGTGAGGCTGTATGGAAATACGTGCGCAGAAAGTAAAGTTGCTGCCTTGAAAGAGGCCATGAGAGTGTGGGAGTGTGTGTGAGTGAGTGAGTGTGTCAGCCTGAGATTGAGTGTTTTAATTAAGGCACAGACAGATGCTGCAGCGAGGAGTAAAAACAGCCAGAGGGGACCCAAGGCAGTGGGATCCATTCCTCTATGTCTCTCTCACACACACACACACACACATATACACACACACTGATGGCTCCTGTTGCTTCTTACATTGTAAATGAGCCCCTTTTCGAGTACATTTGTACACCCTCCCACAGCAGTGCGCATGTCAACACGCCCATGCATCAATCTACCTGTGCATTCCAACGTGTGTGTTCTCCATCCAGCTGCGATATGAGCTGCTGAGCTGCAGTGATCGTGTCCTGAGCTTTAGTCACCTCAGCCTCCAGCTTTGCAGCCTCGGCAGTGTGACGCTGAAACCTGAGGAGAGAACGAGGCGTGGGGACGGAGTTTTGTGACTAAAACACTGAGTTTATATTGAAATGATCTCAGAACAATTTTTGGTTATTTATATGAAGTTCAATTGCTTTAAGAATTATTTAATATAGTTATGATTTATTTTGTTTGAAAAACATCTCTTTTCTTGTGAAAAGAGAAGTTAGTCTCAGTGTCCATACCGACAATAATCTTTGCATATAGACACAGACAGGCAGACTGACTCATAGATCATATCTGTGATGAAAACTATCCAAGCGACAGATGTTTTTACCTATTAGTGAAAATTCAAGGTTTAACATATCCAGTGTATCTTTATTTATATTTGATTTGATAGACCAACAAAATATAGATAATTGTGAAATGCAAGGAAATAAATCGTTTCCACATTTTGTACCAATAAAAAACTAAAAACTGTTTTGTTTAATTTTTTGCAATTGGTTGCACTTTAATTTAATTAAGGGTATCAAAGTGAAGGGAACAGAATGTGCAACACATTTTGAAATTCTTTCATTTTCCTTGAATTTCACTTTCTTAGCTGTTTTCTATAGTCTATCGCAAAATCCTTAAATTGTATCCATATTTGGAGCTGTAATGTGACAAAATATCTAAAAGTTTTAACAGCATGAATTTCTCTTCAAGACACGACAAACATTAGCATGTTCTGAGGGTCAGGGACTCCAGGCCAGATGGGTCATAGCTCAACACTGAGAAAAGACATGTAACAATTAAAAATAACAGAAATAGTTGTCTTTCTGCAATAAAGATTTTTAAAAGTTCTGTTGACTGTGAAATCATCCAGGGAGGACAGATCACCGACTATAACCATCTAATGTAGAACAGATTACTAGATCAATGTGTGCTTCTGTGCTTTTTGTCTCTCTTGTTGTGTCTCTGCTCTGTCTTCTGTAACCCCCAGTCGGTCGAGGCAGATGACCGTTCATACTGAGCCCGGTTCTGCTGGAGGTTTTCCTTCCCGCTAATGGGTGGTTTTTCTTTCCACTGTCGCTTCATGCTTGCTCAGTATGAGGGATTGCAGCAAAGCCATGTACAATGCAGACGACTCTCCCTGTGGCTCTACGCTTCTCCAGGAGTGAATGCTGCTTGTCGGGACTTTGATGCAATCAACTGGTTTCCTTATATAGGAAATTTTTGACCAATCTGTATAATCTGACCCAATCTGTATAATATGATTGAACCTAACTTTGTAAAGTGCCTTGAGATGACATGTTTCATGAATTGGCGCTATATAAATAAAATTGAATTGAATTGAAAAGAAAATCAGGGTGATTGAAGAAATTGAATTGGGTAAAAGTCCAAGTCAGGCGCCATAGTTGGATTCACTTGATCTTTGAGCTCTCAGAAACCGATCTACCACCGCATCAGTTGATATGAAAAAGATCATCATGTAACCTGAAGCTGTGTCACACAATGCGAAAGAAAGAAAGATCAATTATAATCTGAAACACCGTTGAGCTCTCAGGACACAAGCTCATTTGAGCTAAACTGAAAAAAATAAAAAAACAGGGGATGTTTTCATGTTCCAGACTGCTCTTGGGGAAAAAAACTGAAACTGATAAAAGAAGGTTTGCAATAAAAGCGTTAATATCAATAAAAATCAATATTTGTGTCAACACACAAAAACATTGCCAGGTATATCTACGAGAGGAGCATTGATAGAGAGACAGGCTTTTCCAAGGAAGGCCTGGGGTAATTTTACCTAGACCTTGTTTTGTAAGATTTACAGCAACACAGATCCAAAGACAGACAGTGTGTGTACTTAACTGGACTACCTGCACTCAACATCAGTTTCCTATTAAGTTACTGATATCAGTAATTTGTTTCATTGCACAAGCAAGATGTTCTCAAGAAAGATGCACAAAAATAAAAGAATTAACAGATAATAAAAAAGGACAGAAATATAGGCATACTTCTCTTTTAACTTGTTGACTTTGGCTCCAACGTTGTTGAGCTGGTCCTCCAGCTTATGCTTTCTACTTTCTGTTTTTTTAAGGTTTCTGGACAGATAGACAAACAAACACATTCATATAAAATTGTTTCTGTACACATACAATATGTATACTGTATGTGTATAATATGCTGTTTGTTAGCTGGAGCTGCACACACTCTCACAAGAACAGATTATTTCTGAAAATCCCTTGGTGTAAATAAAAGAACCCTGACACAAACCGGTGTGCTTGCGTAAAATATTATTACTATATTAGGTGTTTTATCTGAGGCGTGTTTGTGTTTGGCTCCTACTCCAGAAGTCCAGCTTGCTCTCTTTCCAGCGGCTCGATTCTCTCCAGGACAAAGGAGTACTGGACATTTGCTTTGACCCAGGCAGCCAGAGGAGCAGCCGCTGCGCTTGCACGCTTTGCATTCTGAGAGCAAAAACAGCACGCGCCGTCAGAAACAACTCAGACACAAGCAGTCACAGTGTCACCTCCAAGCACCAGAAAAAGAACATCAAGGGAGTACTAACATCTACAAAAAACACATCTATTTCTCATTCTGCTGCAACAGAGGCTTTCTGACCTTAGGGTCGAAAGAAGCCTTGTTCCTGTTGAGGAGCTCTTCCACACTCTGGCGGATCTCTGGGGTGATGTTTCGAGCATCAAACGTAGCGATATCCTCCCTCACGCCACGCTTAGCCAGAAAGCTGCAGAAAAGAACAGCAGAGTTAGAGGTAAAAGGAGCATTTGTATCAGCTAAATCAGCAAAGAGTTGAATGAAACCTAGAAAGATTTCCGTTTATACCTTTTCATGCTGACCCAGGTGGTGTCGAAGACGCCCATGAGTCTCAGAACCCCCTCAAGGATGTCTCTGATGACATCGGGGGGCATGCGGAGAGAGCGAATCTCAGACAGAGCTTCAGGCTTGATGTTGCCCACTGCACGCTTTGCTTCATCTACCAAAGGCTGTAGGGCAGCATGGTTAAGTGAGCGATGATGCAGATGGGATTACAAGCATTGAAAAGTAGGAGGGACGTCTCTGGTAACGGACAACCCAGTCAATCCAAGAACTTACTTGAACTTCCTTTAACTCGTCATCTATTTTGCCTTTTCTTTCTTCAATCTTGGACACCTCTTGAGCCATTTTCTCTTTGATCTTTTCCATTTCTGTCTTCTGGTCACTGGCATTCTGGATTAAAAAATAAAAAAAAAAACATTTCTCGAAATCAAAAACGTATAATATCACAACCTGAGGTAGAGTAAAAAAAAATGGAAGATTTAGTTTATGACTGGTGCAGTTTAAATAAAGTTCTGATGAAAAGGTTACATACACTTACCACAGCCATTAGTGCCATGTTACATTTGGGCCTTTGATGATTTATGCAAACCATTCTTTTGGAAGGCCTATTATACAGCAAACTCCTTCTATTATCTTTAAAATCAAAAAGCATATATATACACATGCCACTAATATTAGGATAATGCCCCTTAGAGAGCTGCAGTTTAACCAAACACTTATTTTATTTTGCTGCATGATCTTTTTATCCTGAAAAAAAGCAATTCAAATATATCACAAAATGCCCAACATTTACATGATGTGCAACCCCATGTTGAGTGGATTTCAACTTTTCATTGAAACTTTCCATGTTCGAAGTCCTACAACACCTTTACATGGATTCACGTTTGGAAATACTGGAGACAGAAACTGTAATTCTGGATAAAAAGGGAAAGAGGATTTTTTCCGATATCAGCCCACCATTTTGATCCAGAGCAAAACTTGCTGCTGAAAAACTCTTAAGCCCTTTAATCTTCTTAAGTCAAAAGGTGACCCTTCTCTTCCCTTTTTTGCTGCACCATGAATTGAATGCTCCTATTATGAATGCACCTCCATAAATGTCAGTTTTAGCTTGTTTCCAGGCTTCCCCTTGTTGTCCCAGCTATCCTAATTTTTCCTCCCCTGCCGTCTTGCTCTCCACAGGCAGCTGAGCTGCTACAGTCCAAGGGGATGAGTCTAGTTGTTAATTATCTCTCTGCAAACTGTTTCCACTGACATTTGTTGTTTAACTTTCTCCCACTTCTCTCCCTCATTCCCCACAGAGTAAAAACTGACGAACTTCAGCTTCCTTTTAATCAGTCCTTACATTCAGCTGTCTGTCCTCAAGACAGAGCCAGGAAACCGAAATGGAGACAAGTATCAGGAGATGAGAAGCCACAAAACATACAAGTGCATAAATATGCTCATACTGTAGATAAAAGGTGTTGACTATAGGAAGAGCAGAGCCAGGGGAGATCCAGGAAAAGTTCGGTGCATTATGGGACGAGGTAGTTTGGAGAAGACATGAAGGCCTGGAGGGGGACCGCCTTTTGCTTGGCAACGATTGCCACAAACATGCACGCACACAAAGGCAGCACAGACACAAACACACACCTGCATGGAGGACGTGATTTCCTGCAGGGCAGCATCTGCCTCCTGTTGCTTGGTCTTCAGCAGGGCACTCTGCTCGGCAGCCCGCCTCTTTAAATCGTCCACCAAAGCTTTGGCCTCATTCAGCTTGGACACGCCTGCCTGCAGAAACAAACCATCTTGGGATGTGATAGAAGAGACATGCGAATGTGGGAGACTGTGCCTCAGTGGGTCCTCCATCTCGTCTGGCCCTCGGAAGGTTGTGGGTTTGATGCCAGCTTCCACTTATCATACATCAATGTTCCCCTGGGCAACACACTTAACCCGAAGTCGCCTACCGATCTGAGCATCGGCGTGTAAAGTGCTTTGAGTGGACGCTATGACTTGAAAATGCCATGCACGTTCAATCCATTTACTATTTACCGCAGCCCTGAACACATCTTCGCTAATGTAAAACATAGTGGTGGCAGCATCAGGCTCTGGGGATGCTATTCTTCAATAGGGACAACGACCCTAAACATTCAGCCAGAACTATATTGAGATGATTCAGATAAAAGCATAAGCATGTGTTAGAAAGATGGCTGATTCAAAGTCCTTCCCCTCCTGTACAACTGACCTTGCGAAGAATAAGCAAAAATGTCTTCACATGTGCAAAGCTGGTGGTTCTACAAAGTATCGATTCAAAGTTTTATTCATAAAAATGTAAAACTGTACATTATTTCTTTTTACTCTAAATGTATTCAAGATTTTGCTTGGGTATAGCGCATAAAATCCTGACACTGATGTATGTGGTTTCAGTGTCACAAATATTAAAAAGTTCAATGTGTATGAATACTTTTAAAAGGACTTTGCCCAGAAAGTTGAATGGAGAAAAGCAGAAAAATCAACTAAAGAAGAAGATTCAGAGGTGGGAAAACTGTTGAACGCATGTGCTGCACGCATCACGCATGGCGGACATTTACCTGAAGATGTTGCCGTCTTGTTGTAAGCTGGTTTAGCTTCCGGCTGTGTAATGTCGTGTACACGTGCAGAAAGGCCATGTACTGGCTCGGTGTTGCGCCGTTTTCTTTACACGATTCGTGGACCATTAGGAACAAACGCCCCAGTTCTCCTGGTTCTGACCCTGCTGATATTCCAAGGATGAAAATAGTTTTAATCATAAACTTTTTTACAAGAAGCTGTCTTCGGTTTACGTTCATGCCATGAGTTTGACTCAATCGAACATCTGGATAACATAGTTAAATGAGAGGAAACTAATAAATGGACCGACATAACAAAAGAACATCTAGCAAAAGATATGTTCAGTAATTTTCTTTTTTTATTGCACTTATAGATGCAACTATTTCAAGAATTTTTTCTGAATTATCAGTGTTTGGTTAAAAAGGTCATTAGCACAGACTGACGTATATACATTGTAGAAATTAGAGAAGGAAATGACACAATATCCACTCAAAACATTCACACACAGAAATTAGACCATATCCTAGATCATCTAAAAATATTATGAATTTTGTATTTTAGTTCATCCGCTCCTACCTGAGCTTCTCCTATTGGCCGCCTTTTCTTTCTCACGCTCCTCCTCTCCTTGTTCTGTTTTTGCGAGCAATAGTTCAGGAATCTGAAAAAAATCCAAAGCATGCACTGTTAGAGTTTCATAGAAAGCAATGATGAACCGTCCTTTAATCTTGCATTTTATTTATGGTTACATCGTATGCTTTTTACGACCTTCTAAGGCCCTGTAGTGGTTTGAAGTCACAGATAAAACATGATAGTTTTACAGAACAGAATATGCATCAAGTTGTTGATTTGCAGCAATCCCTCGCATTGATCAAGCATGTTGATAATTTTCGAGAAGACAGAGAACAAACAGAAAAAAAACAACACAAAACCCTGATCGCGATCACTTTCTGTGGGCGAGGAAATCTGATTAAAAAGAGTTAATGGCAGCGGTACCTCTCTGGTTGGCTCATTTAAAGTAAATCTTAGCTTATTAGGACAAACAGAAGATGTATGGGTACATTATCAAAGTCTTGTGCTCATAAAACTCTTCACTCAATTTTTACCATATTCAAGATGCTGTTTAAATTCATGCTTATTGACGATCAAAATGTTATCAAAATACAATCAGGGCCTGATCTTCAAAAGGTTTGTACGTCCTAAAACATGTGCATACTAATTATTGTGTACAAAGCTGATCTTCGAACTTGGAGCAAAGCAATTTGCGTGTATAAAATGAGGCACACGCGGGTGTGTGTGTGTTTGTAAGTATGAGTGTGTAAGGGAAGGGGGCGTGATTCACAGTCTCCTTCTCTGTCTGTCTGTAACTCACAGCAGCACGACAAGCTGCCGTTGCTGCTGCTGTTGTGTAACTTTAGGCCCAGTTCTCATTCATAAAACGGTGAAATTGCAGATCATCCAAAATATCTTTATTCAGGGACGTGTGGTCATTCTACAAAAGCGGGTTCAGAAGTTATCGATAGCTCCCTTATCCAACCGTTATCTATACTGACTTATCCGTGCAGGTTTGCAGGGATCTCCAGCGTTTGAAGCACATTTATCTTTTATTTAATTATTTTGGGGCTTACTTTGTTTACAATATTGACTCAAGCGGCTGTTGTGAAGTGTGGAGGTAAATCCAGCAGTTTACAGATTAACCCTTTTTTATCTTTTTTTTTTACTTCTGTTTGGATCACTGTAAGACACTTAAGGTGCACTATAAATAATATTCATGTTAGAATGTTATTCCATCCATCTATGTAAGGGGGCGGGGAGGTATCTATCTCCAGTGGTCATTGGCAATTTACTCATTTAAATGGGGCGGACCAGATCTGTTTTGCACGTCTTATCCACTGGGGACACAATCTTTGAAGATCAGGTGCAACACGCCCACTTATTGCTCACACAGTTTGTTTTTTTTTGGTGAAGATCAGGCCCCTCAGCGTTTTTCCCAATATAAACCTCTCCATATTAGAGCACCCTCTAGTGAAAGATGTTTGCCAAACTGGGTGCTCCTTAGCAGGGTACAGTACGAGAGGTGAGAAATATCTGAGCTTCAAACCTCATTTAAATATTTATTATGATCTCTGATATGTAACCAATTATCCTTTTAGCAAGCTAGCAATGAAACTGTGCATCACTCTCTAAGTTTTTATAATTCAAAAGCCAGCCTGGGCTACAGCTGACCTAAATTCTCGTTTTGACCATGCAGCGTTGATTTGTTGTTCTGCACTGACCTTCTTCATGCTGCTCTCTGACCACCCTTCCATCCACTGGACAGAGCACTTGCGGTAGAAAGCCGGGTTGCTTTCACAATTGATGGTGAAGTTAGCATTGGAGCAGTCCATGATGAGGACAATGTGGAGGTTCTGCTGAATTCCTGAATAGCATGAGTATTGAATATTGTATCAGACAGTGTAAAGACAGAAACTAGCCTTGTGTCTGACACAGGGCTTATGCTGCCTCAGAAGATATGGAAGCTGAAATTGAACAGGGAGCTTTTTAGGAGGTTAACTGTGACAATAATAGTGCTATTGATTTGATTCTGCAACAGTAACCTCAGCCTTGGTGGCAGAGCACCAAATCTACAGCCCACACTGCTGCACTGAAGGGACACAGAAGATCGGAGTCAGATAAAATCAAAGACGAGAACAACTTCTGATAGGAAATAACACATGTATTAAAGATTGGCAGAGAACTGAGGCTGAGTGTGCTGCATATACTTTCCAGATGAGAATATAGTGGAATAAATCAAATAAGGCAGGCAACTGTGGAGTGTGACGAGGCTCATTATCCTGCGCTCACTGTGGGAAAAGTAGTCGTAGAGTGGTCTGGTGAATCCATCCTGGGATGCCGCATCTTTGAGTGATGAAAGTAGAGGCTCCAGTTCCTCAGGGGTATACAGACCAGGAACTTCACCTAAATGCGGGAAAAATGTGTTCATCACTCAGAGCCGCTAAAACACATTCAGATAAAAAAAAAAAGAGAAGAACGAGGGTTTCTATATGGTTTAATGCCAAAGTACATTACTTTACCTAACTCATCAGATCTTTTTACTCAGATTAAATAGTATGAATGCAAAGAAACAGTTCTACATTTATATCATGTTTTTTTCTGTGGTTGGAGCTTAAACATGAATCCTACAAAAAACCTGCATTAATGGATGGATGGATGGATGGATGGATGGATGGATGGATGGATGGATGGCTCATTAATGGGGAAACAGAATGCTTTTTTTCTCTCCTTATCCCACGGTAATATAGAATTATATTAAAATTTCTTGTGTATTCTATAAATTTTTTTTCTCTTAATTTCCCTTTCTCTCAGATGTTTAAATATGTTGCAATTGCCAATTTTAGGATTTGGTAGTATTCTTTAAATATGTATAAGTTCCTTAGATGGGCACAATTTCAGATTTGAATGTAGGGAATAGCATAATGCAGAAAATTTACATTTGCTTTGGTACTTAGAGTTACATAAAAAGCTCAAACAGATTATGAAGCATAACTTATTTTTGCCCCGATTCTAAAGGTGCGTTCACACCAAACGTGAACAAGGCGAATGTTTCACAAAACATTTGCACAGACAATGCAGCGAAATTTCGCCCAGCTCGCTTCACCGCGTCATCAAATAGGAGGAGCCTCTATCTGCCTGCTTCCTCTTGCACCAGTGCTTCTGTGTTTTCCGTGTCTGCTCTAACCTTTGAAACACCATCAGATCAAAGAAGATGGCTGCTACTACTGAGCCCGGTTCTACTGGAGGTCACGTCTTATTAGGAAGGGAGTTGTTTCTTCCCACTGCCACCAGATGCTTGCTCCGGATGTCAGACTTCTTTAAAGTTAAGAACTGGATACAATCAGTTGTGCTTCCCTAAGGCCCTCACATACTTGCGCAGACTTGAGTCTGCACATACTCAAGGAGGACTCTGCGCGAACTCCACGCAGACAGGTAAGCGGAGAGCTCAATCTTTAGGACTGCGTACGCGTACACGGAGTTACACTATAAACTGCTCGGCGGCAAGAAGTCTTCACATCAAACTGTTTTATATGTGACACTGAGCTTGATACACTGAGCTGCTCCAAGCAGGCGGTCGCAAGTAGGCGCAGCATCACAGTTCCTCTGTTTGCACTGGGACAGGTGTGCGGTGGGAGCCTGCTGGAAAAGAAAAGGCTCTAGGTGCTCAACTAGCTAATCAAACATTTTACCATCCCTCTCCCAGCTTCGTCCCACTGGCAGCAAGCGTGGGAACTGTAGGAATTTGTAGCAAGAAATGTAGGTAATAGTACACTCGACTATGAAGGGTAAAATATCCATGCTGACTCTGCGCAGAGTCAGCATGGCTCACAGTATGCGCACAGTACGCACAGAGTATGTGGGAGCCTTTCGATAGATCGCGTTTTACCCAATATTATTATAAACAAAATTTTGCCCTGGATTGTGACTATGAACTTAAAATATATGTATTTGAGTTTAAATTCAATAAATACATTGAATTGTAAAGGATTGAGTCTGTTTTTCTCTAGATAAAAAAAACCAAATAAAGGCAAAAGTAACACTGTGAAGGTTTACCTAATTTAATAAATATCAAAAAAATAAGTAATGATATTTATTTTTTCCCCCATAACTTTTCCGTGGTCCTAAATCCCCTTAGTAAAAACTATATTATTGAAAATGTAATTTCAATGAATCTTGATTTCTAAATCCTATTATGGGGATCAGGTAAAAAATTACTTAAAAAAAACATCTCCTTCTTGGAGGAGGAGGCCACTGGAAGTTTTTCTGACAGGTGTGATTAGCGGGTGATTTTGATGTAAAGTTCTTTGTTAGGTAGTAGGTCTTAAAGTAACACCCCTTAAAAATGAATCCTGGTTTTGTCCTTCCCCGTGCCTTGAAATGACATTTACTGTGAATTTACCCAACATCAATAAACAGAATTGAATTAAATGTCAAAAAATGCAATACGAACCTGAGGACAACAGACTGTTTACCATCTCTAAGAAAGCTGGGTGGACAAACTGATAATCCTCCAACAGCAAAACCACCTGCTGACCGTCCAGACCTGCCAGCTGCATCACCTAATGCACACACACACACACACACACACACACACACATCTGCTTTACCCGATGCATATACTAGAGCAGGTGATGTGAATATAAAAGCACACAGAGGCATACAGACAAAATGCTTTCAGGGCCAATCATAATTTTACTATATGCCATAAAAAGTTACAGTTAAATTACCCTGAAACGACGCACAAACATTTAAAAAGGACACTTATTTTGGGAGAAACTCTAGAAGGATTCTGCAAAAAAGTCATGTAACTATCTGGGACCTATGCAAACCAAAAGCTGATTAGGCCTTTCTCACCGTCTTAAGGTCATTGCTGAAGTTTTTAAGGGTATATCCACGGGAGATTTTAGGCGTGAACAAGGTGTTTCCATGCATGTGTGACACCAGGCACGTGGCTGTGTGCCGACCCACACCGCTCCGTCCCGCCAGAAGCAGAGAGCCACCGGGTCGACTAAGAACACGGTCCACTCTGGACACAAAGTCACACACTTCCCAAAACAGCAGAAGGTCGAGCTCTTTGTTGTCATGACTGTAAAGTGCAACTCCCTAGTAGAAGAGAGGGCATGAACGGATAATTAAACGACTGAAAAATGCGACTATAAACAAAAAAGACAACAAAGAAACAGCAAAAGTGTAACCCACAGGAGCAAAATGGCATCACATAACAAAATAATTTTCAGATTATAAAACTGTAAAAAAAAAAAAAAGGTTGTATTTATTGACCAGATACCAAAATTAGCCTCCTTATGTAGGAGGCTAATTCAATAGTTATCCTCGCATAGTAAATCCAGGACAGGAAAATGTTTAGCTTTTTCTTTGCGTACCTTTTGTATAACCTGTTTCAAATCAGCAGAATTCAGACGACCAAGCTGTTTCCCGTGAGGAGGCAGAGGCTGGCCTGGAGCCATGACGCCGCCTTCAGAAGCTCCCCATGTCACATAGAAACCATCTTCAGAAGACATAAAAACAATAGCCCAGGCTATTAGTAACATATCTACATGTATACCACTCTAATGGCATGGCTGCATTTATAGTTGCATATTCAGACTCCTTTTCATGATCTATTCAACATATAAAAGAACAGATGGGATCCGTAATTCATTTGACTAAATATTTTATAAAGCGGAGGCTGCAAGCATAGTATAAAATTGACATCCTTCCAGCTGTAATCACAATTTATAGCCAATTCCTGACATCTCAAACCTGCAATATGAGGAAATAAATTTGATTTTATCACCACTGGGGACCATTTCTTTCCAATTAATGGATAAAAGACAATACTAATCACACAGTTTGCTTTTAAGTCATGTGATATAAAAAAGTCAAATCAGCTGCAAATAAGACAGAAATGATTAATTTCTTTCAGTATTTTAGTGTTTTTTAAATAACTGTACTGTGTTTTTGTATATTTTTTCATCTTCGTGTGCATCTGTATGTTTTCATTTTCCTTTCACTTTGCTGCTGGCACACCTGAGTTTCCCCACTGCTGTGAACAGACCATTAGCAGAAAAACCGCCAGATGCAAAGCCACATGCAAAGCTGTCAAAGGAGCTCGACAGTCGTACATTATTGCAATCCTACAGGCGTCACTGGCAGTCGGTAAACGTACATAACATGCACTGCTTGATGCAAATTATCACCGGTATAAAACCTGCTAAAAACGAACATTAATGCTGATGATTTAGCAAAGGAAGAGCTGCATCGTACCACTCATGTTGTCCAGAGCGTCAGAGCCCCAGTCTCCCCGAATGATGGAGGAGAGGATGTTGTCGAAGTTGTGGATGTCTTTAGAGGAAACCAGCCGGTCTCTGAACAGCCTCCTGGCCTCATAAGCAACCACTTCCAAGACGCTGTCTGTTAAATTAGATTGAGCTGAAATGGAACAGAATACACAAACAAATAGGTTAACATTAAAGATAGTTTCACATTTCATTACTGCCCAATGGCATGAATTATTGGGGTAAGAATAAATTACAATGAGTCCTGACAAACTGGGTTTCTGAGGCAGTTGGACAATACATCAAGCAAACGTCCCTCTCAGTTACAAAGGAAACAGACATTCACACTTGGAATCTGATATAAAGATTTGGAGACATAATTAGGCCTGACCTAAAAAACACATATTCGATTATAAAATATACATTTTATCACCACTACTACTAATATAGAGTATATAGAGTAGATTCCTCTTATGCAACTAAAACAGGTCTGATAAAACAGAAAACAGATTTTTAGCAGGGTGACACTAGCAGTGTTTGTCGAGCTCTGATGGTTGCGGGATCTCTGTGGACCGGGCTTGGATTCTACGGCCGCCTTCGGCACCCATTAGGTCGGTATTTGACGTGTCTGAGGGCCATGTGTACCACATTAGGCTTTGTTGTTTGAGAATGTCCAAATCAGTTATTGTAAGGCTCCCAGCTGTCTCTTTCTCAGAGCAGGATGCCACTGCAGGGAGGGCTTCTGGCAGGTGTGCGTAGGTGGGGGTGACCAGTTTGAAAAATGCTTCCGTAGATGGCAGCTTTCAATGTAATATTCATATATACACACCAGGCTCTAGGTGTTCCCAACAGAACGTTATGTCATAGCAAGATGATTCTGCGTTTCAAAATTGCTGTCAAAGGTCATATTATAATGGCTGCCTTGTGCACTCTTGACACTAAGGTTATAAAAGTGTACAAAATTGGCATTAGAGGCATGTTAAGCCATAATTAGCGAAGACACATGCACAACGGAAACCCGCAGAAAAATGAAAGGGTTTATACATACCAAAGAGAAGGTAAGCAGCAAGGCAGGGAAACAGGAGGAAGAACCAAAGTTAGTGGAAGAATTGATGAGCATAAGGAAAGGAGAATTGTGTCTATTGGCACATTTCATTAAAATAAATGACTGGACTCTCTATCACAGCAGGAACACATTCTGCAGAGAGGAAAACGAGTGACAGACTGAGAGCAAAGGGAAGACAAGATGAAAGAGTTGCAGCAAGACAAGTGACGAGAGAGAACTGAACAGAGAAGAGAAGAGAGAAGGGTGAAACTGGAGAACACAAACAAAAAACTAAGCCATATGGAGATCCTATTTATCATTACAAATGATATACGGAGGCTTCAACGTACTAGGCAAAATATTTTTTTCTGTAATAACTTTAAGGACTTCACAGAGGACAGTGAGTTCAACTTTATTGGTTGCAATAAGCTAAGATAAATAACATAAATAGTCCCTTCACAGAACACTGATTAATTATTTTTGCATACAGTCTAAAGAGAAAGTATAGAAAATTCACTTTTCTTAACAAAAATGCTTTTTTGTTTTTTTAACCACAATTATTTCAACATGTGTACATGTGTACTGTGACCCTGCAAACTAATCCTAACCCTCCAAAGTGTTTACTACATGAAAGGAAAAAAAAACATCAAACTTCAATTTGCTAAATTCAAATTTGGGGATTTTCCGCTTACAGCTAATGAAAATCTGACATTTGAGATTAAAATATTACATCTGAAAAGAAAAATAGGGAATTTTTTTCAGAATATTGCTAAAATCTAGTGTCTTTTTTAGATGTATCATCACACCCCTTGAGTTCAATAAGCATTTGGATGCTCTTTTTGTGTGGATCAGAGCTGGAAAAAGTCACATATAAACTTTTATCTGGTAAACAACTTTAGATGGACGCTTGATGTGTTACGTTCACTAAGAAGATGTCTGACCTGCTGCTGCCCTCTACCAATGTCTTTCCTTCTTAGGTGAATGAGTTGATTCTGTTTTTGTCTTACAGGATCTCTCTTCTCCATGTATGTATTAAGGGAAGGTAAGTTTATTCATGTAGCACTTTTCAGTAACGACGATTCAAAGTGCTGTGAATCGTCGTGTTACGTAAGTTGTGAGATTGCTGCCATTGATTTGGTCTTTCATTTTTGTTTAATTTTCAATGTATAAAAAATGCCTTAACAAGCGCTCTGGTCTTCGTCTATTTTCCTTTCCTGTCCTCTCCTCTACAGCTGATCCTGGTAGACGGCTGTGCACAGCTAGTCTGATTCTGCTAGAGAATCTTTCTGTTCAAAGAGAGTCATTTCACTCCACTGGCATTGCATGCTTGCTCAGGACGAGCAGTTGCTTCAAAACGTAACAACCCAAAAATAATTGCTTGGACTTACACAGAAAGTCATTTTTTTGTCATTTTTTTAATAGACTTGCATTAAATAATGAACTAAATTTGTAATGTATCAGACATTTCTCTACTACAACTTTATGTATAAAGTGTCTTGCAATAGTATCGCTCATGAATATTTTAAAAAATAGTTTACAGTTCTACAGATCATCCCAAAAAGCGTTTTAAGCTTTAAAACAATTACATTAACCACAATCATTTCCAAGTACATAAATGCATTCCAATTACCAGATTTAAATTTAAGTGAGATTTTACTGTTGACTGGAGTTACCTGCAGTCAGGTCATATCGCAGTAAGCTGAGAACCCATTCTGTGAGGACACAAGGTGTGAACAGGTAGTGACTGTGGTCATCAACTGTAAACTTTAATTTGACCTACAGGGACAGACAAAAAGAAAATATGATAAAATAAATATAACTAAAACAGACTTTGACAACAGGAATTGACAAACGTCTTTTTTGCCAATAGAAAAGGCACGGCAAGTTTATTTATATAGCACTTTTCAGTAACAAGACGATTCAAAGTGCTGTAGTATAGGAATCCTTTCCCAGGATTACCTCCACGTGAGTAGACATTTATATTACATTTGTAAAGTACAGAAGTAACTGATTGTCGGCTGTTTCTTTACATCTTGACCAACTATGCTGGATAAAATTTAAATGAGGTTATGTTTGGGTTTTGTGGTATGTATTTGTAGCATTTACATAAAAAGGGGATATGCTTTTACAGATAACTAAGAAAATTATCAAGAGATTCAAAGCCATATTTGTTTGTAAGACATGAAGGAGCTCGTGGAGGGCTACCCTTTCGGCATAAATATTGAGTGATTAAACGGGTTCTTTCAAGGGAAACCATATCAAAAGTATATCTAATTCAGTCTGTATCTAAGGGAAACACAAATATAGTCTTGAAGGAACACCCCCTGAAAACCCATACCTGTTCATAGACTTGCACAAGAGATCCTGCCAGCTGGTGTGTTTTTCCTGTGCTCGCCCAGGCGGCTTGGTTCCCCAGGCTATGATGGAGAATTGGTTGAAGGTAAGCTGAGTAGATGGTCTGCAGCTGCTCTCTGTCTGGATAGCTGAAAGCAAAGTCAAGAAAAGTGAAATGAATGAAAGAATTAGAACAGAAAGTTTAAAAGAGGATTATGCAAGCATGGGAATTGACTGGTCTTAGGTTTTGCAGTAAGTAGCTCTGTACTTACTCTACGGTGCAGATGCGGACAATTGAGGAGAAACGGGAGGTGAGTGAATGGGTGCCGACCGTACCTCCTGTTGACATGGAGGCCACTACCTGAATGTTCTCCAGGCTCACCCACTCCAGATTTTCATCATAAAACCCCTTATACGTCAAAACCTGGATCAAAATTGAAGTTATAAAGAGATGTCAGAGTAAGGTGCTGTCAGACTTGCTTTATTTTACCAACATGACTGGAAAATAATTTGCGATCGTGTATCATCTTCACCTATCCAAAAAAGGTTAAAAAACAAAACAACTGGACTTCCATTCTGAAGCTGAAGATGTTTTGCTTCCCATCCAGGAAGCTTTCTCAATTCCAAATGTCTGGAGTTGTGTCGAGTTCTAAGCTTTATAGACCTGCTGGCGAGGCCTTTTTAGAGCTTAGATTCACATGTAAATTCACCTGGAACTGATCACCCCTCTCAATGGAGAGTCGTTAGGCCTTTGTGAAACATCTCGAGAAACATCTTCAGCTTCAGAATAGAAGGCCAGTTGTTTTATTGTTTAACCTTTTTTGGGTTGATCATGACCTGGAT
This sequence comes from Fundulus diaphanus, assembly GCA_037039145.1. NCBI lineage: Eukaryota > Metazoa > Chordata > Actinopteri > Cyprinodontiformes > Fundulidae > Fundulus > Fundulus diaphanus. The sequence continues at coordinate 30,834,511 of CM073124.1, forward strand.
GACTGAAAATCTTCACTAACATATCATTTTCACCTGTTGCAGAAAGGCTATGAGGTTACTGGTCCCCCATTTGTCTGGTTTGGGCAGGTTGATGTCCTTTAAGTAAAGGACAAGGTTCTCACAGTCCTTCGGTCTGAACACCCGGCCCGTGTTCGAGCTGAGCAACAGGCATGTCTGGCTGAGCTTCTGGAGGACGTGGCGAGAGGAGGTCTGGGCGCTGCAGTGAACCACGGCGACTTGTGTGGAACGCAGCCCACCAAAGGCGTAGCGCAGGAGCATGCTAGATGGTAAACAATAAATAAAACGGGGTGAAAGAAAACATAGAGGCACTCAGATTTGTTTAAATGAAAAGCTTATTTTAACACAGCTCAGTATGAGTTATGTTTGGATTGTGTCAGAACTGTGAGCAAGAATGAGAAGAAATGCATCTGTACTGCTTTTAATAAAAAGAGTCTCTTTGGATCTTAGGACAATGTTTGTAATAACGGACCCAAAGGGAAAGATACATATTTTATGAGGATGAGACAATATCTGGCAAGTGGCTGTGTGTGTGCCGGTGGATTGAATTTTGCTCTCATATTGTTTGCAACTAAATTACTTGTTATTTTGTGAGAGGAATAAGTTGACAAGCCCAGTGACCCAGCTGACACAGTGACCTTTTAGCAAGAAAGGGAAAAAAATAACAGACTGAACTTAAGTGTAGAAGACAAACTGAGAATGACCATTGTTCTTTGAGTGCCTGGTGAGGGATGCAATTATTTCTAACGAAACAACTCCTGGTGTAGACGCGCACACCCGAGGCACATTAAACACACAACAGATTGCATCCTCATTCGGAGCTGTCACCCCCTTCACAAGAAAGGTCAGGCTTTGCATAAAGGTTGTTTTGATTTCATTGCTGATTGTGTGATTCTGTCCAATTTTACCACCTCTGTCTTTAAAGCATAATGAATCATTCTCCACGGTGTTTTCTTAACCTTCTTCTTCCAAGAAGAACAACATAAGCAAACAGGATAGTGACAACTGTCCCTATCCTGTTTGCTTCAACTCGGATTTGGTATAAAATCTTGAAGAAAAAGTTCGATAACCTCATTTTCAATCACATAGGAGTAAGTTAAATGAACTTAGACGTTGGCTAAGAACTGTTCATGCTGTGTTGCTGGTACTGGTTAAACGTGTGTTGCAAAAGTATTTATCACACTAGAACTTTTCCCATTTTGTCTCAGCGAATGATTTTGAAGTGAGGAGAAAAAAATCCACAATTTATTATTGTGGCATTAGTTTGTATTCAGCCATTCTTTGAGCAGTGTAAATATTTTTGCAAGAAGGAAATAAAACTACAAGTATCTATGTGCAAAACAGTCTTCTTCATGGCTTAGGTATATTTGCACGTTAGGCGTTTATTTATATGTGTAATGCACGTGTAATTACCCCTTTCCACAGCCCTCAGGTCCAACCACCATGAAAGGCTGCCTGTGGCGGGCTGTAAGCCATGGAGAGAAACCGTGCAGGCCTCTCTGCATGCCAGGAGTCTCTATTACAGGTAACACATGTGTGTGAAAAAACTGCTCTAATGTGAGGTCCTCAGGACGTTGGTATGTATAAGCTGCTAGATTGCCACTGTCCGAATCATAGAAGGTATCAAGTGGTTTTCTGGCATCTGGCGGATTTTCCCTCGCCCAGCTCAGCAACTGCAGGAGTAGAAGGGAGTAAGATTTATTTAGGGGGTTGAAACCTGCAGATTACCGCTCAAAAGAAGAAGAACAATTCTCACCTCTTTAGCAAGCTCGTTCCGTGTTTTGAGATTGAGGTTTCCTCCAACGCCCCTTAGAAGACCAACAATAAACTCTCCCCTCTCAGATACAGCATTGAGGTGGGATAAAGAATTCAATACTGTGCCCACCAGACTAGTTTCCACCACAAAGTCATTCTGGAGTTCAGAGAAAAGACGGAATCTGAGAAATGCATGGTCCACTCAAGATACAAGTGCCTAAAAGATATCCTGCTCATTAAGATATCCTATCTGAATCTGTCCATTGAGCTTGATTTGTAGAAAGTGATTAGCAGTCCAAAAATGTTAGCTATGATAACTAAACTCTGTCAGATATTCAGCTGTAACTGAAAAAGTCTAAAGTTTAGCTATAGGCAGAAAACACTTCTGCTGTTTCTTGGACATGCAAAGTTCAAACATTGTTAATTAACCCTCAAATAAAAGAATAACCAAAATGTGTTTTGAAATATTCACAATCAAATATTTTGGGCTGTTTTAGAGCCAGAGGCAATATCTCACCTGTTTCAGAACCCAGTCAAGAGCTTTTTGGAAATAGTCCCCCAGCCAGCTTTCTAGGTTACTGCGACACTCCTCGGGCTGACTCCTCAACCATGACTTCACCAAAGCACCAACATCAATGTCCTCATCACTTTGAATGCATTGAGGAACAACCGGAGATACATTTAAAGGTTGACTTTATTTTCATAGCTCTTTAAACAAGCAGAAATTGCATTAAAGTGCTGCACAGCAATGACTAAACACAACCAAGACCAATAAAATACTACTTCATAAAAAATAATAAAACCAAAAAGAGACACAACTGAATGCTTAAACTTTCTTTAAACACCAACTAACCTGAGAAAAATCATGCCCATCCGGGATATGGTTGCTGGCGAGGCGCAGCTAAGGTCGTGGGTCTCAAACAGGAAGTTAACATTGGGTCCAAACTGGATACGCTCTCCACTGGGCATGGTTAACAAACGGTTATCATCAAGGACAGAGTTTAGACTTTCAATCCACTCAGGGTCAATGTCTCCATCACAAACTATCCAGGAGTTCACATCTAGAAAAACAAAAGTAGTACGATAAACAATTGCAATCTTCCAATTAGCATTGTGTTGTCTAAATGGTAACAGATAGGTGAGGTTTAGGTAGCCTGGGTATTTATGACTGTATCCTAGCTGTAAGACATGTTGGTAAGCAGGACATCTCATTGATATGTGGTGCATCTTACCTTGTGGTTCTCTGACCACAGTCCTGGCACTGTGGGTGAGAACGCCATCAGCCCATTCTCTGGTGTCCATGTCTATATGTCCCAAAAGCTGCTGTCTGGGCATGGCTTTAGGATTCATTGTGTACTGTTTCACCTTCAGAGATGAGAAATATTACACCTTCATTACAGGCCTGGGAAGGTTTGCTTTTTTAACTCAATTATTAAGTTTCCAATTTTTCTCAGAATAAAAAAAGGCAAACAACCAGTGTAAATCTGGATGTTTCTGAAGCATAGTACCACAAGTAAAAAAAATAATTGTGTGCAACATACAAATGTTAATTTCCAGTTTTGATCCAGTGTAAACATATACTGTAGGTGTATTTCAATTATTAGAATATAAACAGATAGTAACTTCATTTTAGTAATTCAACTTAAAAAGTGAAACTCGTAATATTTAGATTCATTACACACAGAGTGATATATGTTATGTCTTAAAGCTAGTAAAAAATAAATAAACCTTAAAAACTATTTATTATAAAGAATATTATTATTATTATTATTAAGTGAGAAAGAGCTGCATGCTAATTAAAAATTGAAGATGGTCAATTACCACTTTGCCAGTCTTGTTGAGAGCAGCTCTCAGCATCCTCCACAGGGTTGACTTGCCTGCTCCGCTTGGCCCCACAATCACTACACCCATCCGTTGTCTCAGCTGTTCATTCAGCTCCATCGCTTTCTTCAGCTGAAACAGTCAACAATCAGCCTCCTTGTGGTGCTTCTTTAGCTTCTCATTTTACTAAACAAAACATTCATTGTTCACTCAGTATATATTGAATATATTCCCACACACACCTGGCTGGGTATGAGTTCTAGCTGTGCCTCCATGTAGACTTGCTTTAATGCATCCATCATGATCTGGTCCTCCACATCGGTGAAATTAACCCCAGAGAAGACATCTCTGACCAGGGCGTCAAACCGAGAACTGTCTGCAAATGTCAGCTTGGACATGGTGTTTAATCTCAATGCCTGCACCACCAGATTACTCTCCTGAACTGCTTGTAGACAAAAGAGACAAGATCAACGCCATTAAAGACATGTTTTACATTGTAAACTGCAAAGAAAAAACGAGCCTGGCGGAGAAGAATGCAAGACACAAGGTCACAATGTTAACTTGTCAAGTCATTGTTGCTTTGCTCTTACACGCCCCCCTGTTAAAACTGTGCTACTTATGAAAGCCTGTCATGATCCAAGAGTTTGTCAATACTTTTGTTCTCAGCTCTGAAGTCATCTGTCTTCTGTGCAATGTTGGTACATTGTTTTCTTCTTTTTGTTATTATAGCAACGCAGAGACTAACAGAAACCCTTGGAGACTCGTGGAGTGTCTGTCTGCATGTTGGACAGATAAAAAGTGAGTAGTGGACCATTGGGACTTCAAAGAGAATGGAGGAAAGAAATAAAGAGCAGGGACAGGAAAATATGGGAGGAAGGACAGAGGGGACAGTGCTGGGAAGTTAGAGATGAAAACGAGTGGAAGAAAAGCAACGATGACAGCCCAGTATGAGAGAGAGAGAGGAGGATTTTACACAAAGATGCGCTTATTTTTAAAGCTTTCACTATGATGTTTTGTCAGTGTAAAGGTTGCATCCACAACTGTCATATGACCACAGAGCTGTGTAAAATGACTATTTCAATTTAAAGTATAACTAAATTGCCCTTTTAACATTCCTCTTGTTAGAAGCAGAGTGTGGTTTCCAGGAAAAGTTTTATCTACGTCCGAGATCCAAGGAAGAACAGTGATAAAATGTAAAAGAAAATAGTCCTATAGGAAACGATAGATGGACGGACGATTTTCCAAAGGCTCTTGAAGTTGCCACAGATTTAGAAATGTTCCACACATGGCGTCTAATGTCAGGGTTTTAGTAATATGAACTGCTGGTGTGACAACTCGACTGTGAAAAGCTAGTCCCAGATAATCAAACATCTGCCTTCAGGCACTAATGAAGAACAATCTGTTTAACGTCCTTCTGATAGCAAAAACTAATATTACCAGACTTGGGAGCACAATCGATCAAAATATCAATTCATGGCACTTGGAGCTATTTTTACAGTTTGTTTTTCTTGCATCCTTCATTCACCCCAAAAATCAAATGACTTTGTTTATTAGAATAACTTCAGAAAGAAAGCATTAGTCATATCATTTGACTGTAGAAGTGGTTGCAATAATGGCTCCTCTCTTTCAGCACTTGATGGATTTACCATCATACAGCTCAACAAGACGTGCATTTTTTAAATATTTTCAAACAATTCCCTCTACTTTTGTAACATTTTTTCAAATGTTATCTTTAATGACAGATTTGTGCAAGCCAAGTGTGTTTTAGCTTGGGGACAGCAAAAGATGCTACTTGAGGCAATAGCCAAGGCTGCAACCACTTCCCTCAAATTTTCTTGTCACACTCAGAGATTGGAGGGGTAAAAATGCCTCTGAAACATAATGAAGAAAAAAAACTGAGCTAGAGGGGGACTTACTCTTCTCCTTGTCATGACCTCTCCTCTGTTGCTGTAGAAGACAGCCACACGCTTTAAGCACAGTCTTCAGAGCTCGCAAACCCCAGTCATAGTGCTGCTGGGGTGTCAACAACTCCCTGGATAGACAAATAGAGGCCGATTGTTTACAAAGTCTTAGTTGGCTTCAGTACCAGCCGCAGCACTCGGTTGGACATTTGAGGAAATTATACTGATAAAGTTGACACACACTTTTAGACACTCTATGATTGTAACACTTCATGAACCTTAAAAACATGTAACAATGATAACAGGAAGTTTGTGGAATAAATAAATACCTCAAAGAATTCCCCATACTTCATTTTATTTTTTACCTGGCCAGGTTAAAGATCGCGACCAGCTTACGTCCCAGTGCTTCTCCATTTTTGAAACCCTCGGAGTAGAGGATGACTTCAGCAATGAGCTCATTGTCTGGCCGGCTCATGGCCACGGGCCTAAACAGTTGCTTCAGGTTGTCTGGAAGCTTCTGCCGGCCGCCATAGCCTTTCCCTGCGGGGTTCAAAGTGATGAAAACCCCAGAGTTCGGGTCCAACTCCACCTTGATGATAACAAAATATAAAAAGTGCATCAATTTAACAATACACTTGCTAAATTAACATAAAACATCTGTCTCAATTGCCTGATTATGAAAGAAGCAGCCAACTTAACATTAAATGAATATATAAGTGATTAATATCACATCTGACTTAGAGAGAAAGGCAATAAAACACACTGTGTCAAAAGGAAGTGGCAGATACAGCATCAATAACATCTTGGTTCATATAGAAATATTGCATTTTAAACTTTGTTTTTGTTTTGACACTTGAAAACAATGTGTCTGCTTCTAGTGTTTTTATCTTCTTACCTCCTTCCCCAGCAGCTCGCAGGTTTTTTTGTGATGCTTCAGGGAGTCTTGGATGGCCTGAATCTGCATGGAAACTGCAGATAGCACTGCTTCCTCTAAGCGGTTGAACTCATCGAAGCAGCCCCACGCTCCACACTTTACCAACCCGACAAATATTCGTCCCATCGACTTCACATCTATACCCTGGGAAAAGGAGAGAAAAAAGTTTCCTCAATAATAAGCATCCATCCATCCATTCTTATCCTGATAGGGCCACAGGACTGAGCAGTAAAATAATGTCTTTCCATTAATGGGTACATATAACGAATGAGCAAGCATGTATGCATTTAAGTTCCTGTGATAATAACTTTTGAATAGATATTTCTTGTCTCTATGCATACTTTAAGTGGATTTTAAAACCTTTAAAAATGCACACATTTTTTCAAAATTTTATACACCCAGGTTAAAATGCTAGGTTTTTCTCCAGGAAAAAAAAGAGAGCATGATAAAGCTTCTCAATACTTTTTCCAATATTAATGTGGCAAATATTCTGCACAGTTACACTGAAAAAAATGTTGGGATAAAAAATAAAGAAGGAGTTCCTGGTTGTAGCACCTTTTGATTCAAATTCAGCAATCAGCTCTCTGCATTCTGTCAGAATAACATGACGTGACTTTGCCACAATCTACCCAAATCTATCTGATAGTGGGAACGTTTCTTGTCCATATCCCAAAACCAGGCATTTTACCAGGGGTGATATCACTTTGAGAGTCATTTTAGGCCACTGACATTGTAAAGACCTAATGATAATGGAAAAAATGGCACAATAATTGCTGAATAATCGAGTCACAGGAACATTATAAAGTAATAATGCTTATCTGATTTATCTCACAAAAACTGCACATGTGAGAACAAAGAGGCAACCCATAACCGTGACAGTTCTATCATCCGAAAAGAAAAACAAGGTCCAAATAAGACACTAAATATGTTTCATCCAGCTGCTTTCAAACATTTGATACATTTTTCCAAGTTAAATACAATCAGAAGTGTTATCGGTAAACTTTTCCTGGCCCACGTATGAAGTTTCTTTGCACCTCATCACAGTTGAACACCAACACCTGGCGTCCGAAGAGCCCCCCCAGAGCTTTGACGGATTCAGTCTTTCCCGTGCCAGCAGGCCCATAGGGGTTCCCACCGAGCCCCATCTTCATGGCCTGGGTCAGAGTCAGGTAGCACTTATCGGTCAGCGGAGTGTGCACCAACTTAGCAGCATTGCCCTGGGAGAGAGGAGGGGTGAGAAAGAGGAGTAAATTATAAAGACAGAAAAATCATAGAAGGGCACCAGAGGTATAAAAAGAAGTCAGCAACAGCTAAAAGCCAAACGGAGGTGCATCTCAGAAGGATGGATGACAAGGACAGGCAAAGAGCAAGTAAGTAAGTATGGCATGTGTTTGTAGAGAACTGCAGTGGGAAAAAGCATTTCTCTGCAGCAAGGTACAGCCTGAGCTTGTTATAGCTGCATAAACACTGCCCCCAAAAGGTCAAAAGAGAAAATAACATCCCTGATACTGTGAAAATGTCTACATGGTGCCAAGAATAAGTGGCAAAATGTAAGCTTCTGTGCACCTCGTAAATGAATGGTGCTTATATTTGCTGTTGTCCCACCTGGTACTCATAGGTATAGCTGAACTGTGCATCCACCATGTGTATGTAGCAGCTTTTGTCTGTTCCCATGTAGAAGCGGAGCTGTTTCTTCCAGGCCCAGTCATCAGTACTGGAGACGCCTGCCTGGTTAAGCTCCTTCACCACGCTGATGTTGTGAATGATATCCAAGATCAAAGCTTTCAGCTTCAGCTGCAGGATACTGGACTCTAAACAGGGAGAAATGTGTAAATATAAACAAACAACCACAGTCAAACTCTTTGATGTGCATTCTGATACCATAAAGGAGAGATATGTGCAAAACAATAAGCACTATGATATCCAGTATGCTGCACAGCGTATATATATATATATATATATATATATATATATATATATATATATATATATATATATATATATATATCGCAGGTTATGTAAATATGGCATATTGTAGTATGGTGTGTTATGCAAATAGGTTGGAGGTTTGTTTTGTTTGTTTTTTCACTGTCAAATAGTTTTTTTCCCTTTTGTTCAATATTTACTCTGGTATTTACCCTTATCCTCTACTCTTTGTTTCTTTAGAGTTAACTTTAGATTAGACCGGTTTGCTCTTTTACTTCCCTTTTTTTCTCATTACTAATATTTGTGTTTAACTGTCTGTGTGTTTGCCACTGTCACACCTGAATTTCCCCATTGCGGGATAATAAAGGAATTCTCATTCTTTATATATATATATATATATATAAATATATATATATATATATATATATATATATATATATACAGACAGACAGACAGACAGACAGATATATATATATATATATATATATATATATATATATATATATATATATATAGATAGATAGATAGATAGATAGATAGATAGATAGATAGATAGATAGATAGATAGATAGATAGATAGATAGATAGATAGATAGATAGATATAGCTGTAAGATTACACTATTAAAATATTGTGTTTGATGAAAGGTGAAGAAGGGAATGAAACTTTTTAATCTATTAGGTGGCTCCCATTAGAAATGCACATAAAGAATTAGAGACCCAACGATCAGGCTTTTTCTGGCAAATACCTATTCCTATTTTTTTTTTAGGCCAATTGTGATTTTTCACAAGTCAGTATTTCTTTTTAAGGACTATAACACATTAAAGGGGGAAAAAATCTGTCGTTGATTGAAGTTTTAAATTGCAACATAAAACTAGGGAATTAGAAAATCTGTCCCATTAATGCATCATAGTACATGTCCCCAACTTGGATAAATTTTTTCTCAAAAAAAAAAAAGACTATCAAAGCACACTGAGTTGGTCAATACGCTTGTATAATTATTTTTTTTCATACATTTCAGCGAGCAGGAAAAATGCAGATTTCTTCTTAATATTTAGCCTGCTGTTGACCAATCAAAGCCGATCAACTGAAATTGAGAGATTAACTAGCGCATCTCTACAGATGATACCAAAAAGATCATGACTGACAAAAGAGAAAAAATATGTCAAGTTTAAAACTTAATATCATTAGGGCGGAGAAAATGTGAATGAATGGGATACTGACTGTAGCCACTATAGAACCTTTCTGTTACGTTATCAACTTAAAAATGTTTAATATGGTGGCATGAAATGCTGAGATATGCACCTGAGGCAAATTAGAAAGTGGTGTAGTCTCCAAGCCGTTCAGAGGTGCAAGTATTAGGTTTGGCATACAGACTGATAACAGAAACCAATAATCTCTGAGTAAAGACGGTTGCTAAGCTTCACTAATACATGGGAATATTGTTTGCACCACAAATGCTGTCCCTGAAGGGCATTTCTCTTTGACAACTTCCTGATTTAAAATGTTTCCACAAAAATGTGTGCTTAATTCTAATACCATGTTTACATGTTGCTGCACGACTCATGACGTTGTCGCTCTGATTCCATTGAAGCTGGGAAGTGCTCTTTTACTATGAAGCCACACCGCTGTAACACGTGCGGATAGTGGCTTTGCATTGTCCTGCTCCAATGTGCAGGGACGTCCCTGAAAAAGACGTTGCTTGAATAGCAGCACGTTGCTCCAAAAACTGTGTAGCTTTCAGCATTAATGGTGCCTTCACAGATGTGCCAGTTAACCCTGCCAGACCACCAGACCACAACAGATGCTGACTTTTAAACTTTGCACTGATAACAATCAGAATAGTCCTTTTCCTCTGGAGGACACAACGTCCATGATCTCCAAAGACAATTAGAAACGTGAAGTCGTCAGATCACGGCACACTTTCCCACTTTGTGTCAGTCCAGATGACCTCAGACGTTTGATGGTGGTGCATTTAACAGCCGCAGTCAACAGAATATACAAGACATTTTTTTTTTTTTTTTTTTTTTTTTGCTGTTTCCAAAAAAGTCTTTAGAGAAAGCCCCTAAGACGGCCAATGCTGGAACCTTCAGGAAACTGGTGAAATATTAGGTTAAGGGCTGCAAACACATCATCACATAAAGGGCTAATAATGGGCAGGTCTAAAAAATGTGCACCACAGTTCCGCCAGCAGATGTCTGAACTTACATGATTCATTTTGGCCACAGCTTCAGGTGTCCTTAAAAAAAGCATATAGTAACACTTCACTTGAACTCTCTCCATGAGTTTGAATTGGTCACCACATGTGACTCTGCACATATTCTCCCATACCGGATCCGATAACTAAACTTTCATCTCAGATTCCCATTTTAATTTTATTTTTGTTCCATTCTTTATGCTTTGTCAAAAAGCTCCTGAATTGTAGATATCTGAAGTAATCTGCACAAGGAAGCAGGAATTCATTCTGTAGATGTTCAAATGATTTGTCTTGCATTCCATGGTGTAGTTTGCTGAGACCTCATAATATCCAACTACTAAAAAACCCTATCCGCTACAGAAGGCACAAATCCTTGCAATAAAGTAACACTTGATAAAATAGAGACTTCTCCTGGCAATCTGCAAGGCTGTCTTCTTCGCCGCCAAATTACAAGTGAAGCCCTGGTCCAAACACTCATTCTTAGGTCTTTCAAGGAGACATTAGAAAAAGGCACATTGACATTTTCTATTCAATATTAAGCCTTTGTCTGTCATAAATTCTGCATCCAAGCTGTTCACATCCTTCACTGTGCAGCCCAAAAAGAATGTTTTAGGTTGGGGACTTTAAGTCCACCTTCAGCTTTCGATAACATTTGACTTTGTAACTTAATTCACGGGTGCTTCCTTTACCAAAGAAATTTGGAGAAGAGCTTTTCTAAATGGTCAAACGTGCAACTGGGCACTTTTACTGGTAGCATCTGAAAAATCTATAAATGTCCAGGCAGCACATTCATACATAAACTTTCTACATGGCCAAAAAAGGGACAGAAAGAGAGCTTCCCATCGCTCTAAAACTTTCTTATTTTTTCCAATCACATCATTATTTTATTTATGTTTTACATAACGTCCCAACCTCATTGGAATTGGGGTTGTACTATCAAACATGTAAAATTTAGCAGGGATTAAAACAAACTGTTTCGAATAATAAACTTTATATTCATCTATTAATCCTTTTTACAAGAAAAAAAATCATTAATCTCTCAAGATAAAAATGACAGATATTCTGTAACCCCTTTTGAAAGGAGATGCACGACTCATGCATGAACGCACATTAAATACGCTGCCAAATATGTGTCAGGTTGGCAACCTGTCTCTCTGGAGCAAAGGAAGAAAAACCTCCCCTTCTCCTTTTGGGTTTAAAGCTCTTTTATGTAAATCTGGAAATGAGGTTTTCCCTTCTGCCATAACTTTAACTCCTTTAATTACCGTGAACAGTCGACAGCCTCTCCGGGTTGTACTTGAGGGATTCCGTAATGTAACGAGATGTTATCTTGAAAACATTTTAGATTTGAATAGCTGAGATTTAAGTGCAGTCACAGAATGGATCTTGTTATCTGTAACCATCCTATAAACCCAATCCACAGTGCAATGCTTCAATAAAGTACACAGATAGGTTGTCTATAACCATGCTTTAAAGCCTTAAGTCCCATTTGGCAAAATTCCTGCGGTGGGGAAAAATTGCCCCATGTTACACTTCACAGATGAAAGAATAGAAATGAGCAATACTCATATATATACATTTTTAAAAGTCATACTGGATTAGCATTTTTCAGCAATGCCCCATAAAATTATGCAACTACAAGCTCAGTGGAGGAACTTTTCATCTCATGCATGAATAACAAACTACATTAAAATAGATTTTTTTTTTTTGTAAATTTAAGTTCTGAGGGGAAAAAAATCTGTCATGGTTTATGAGGACATATTTTCAGCCTAGGGTCATTAAGTTGTAAGTCGGCATCTGTCTGCACAGCTTTAAAAGGGTACTGCCCTCTGGAGAAATTCACACAATATCAGTCACGAGCAATTCATCTCAAAGTCCCCCGTAAAAACCTACCCAAACATTTCAATCACAGTAAGATCACAAACAATGCAAGAGGATATGAAATGCATAAAAAGACAGCTCGTCATTGTTTCTGTCTGACTATATTATATTCAAACAGAGATTCTTTCACTCTATTTTTAAGTCACGGGTTATTTCTGATTAGAAAAAGCATTAAACAGAAACGAGTCTTGGTGGATAACTAGGTATGGATCTTGAAGTTCCACATAACATTTCCATGTAATCACAATAATATGTCTATTATTTTTAAGAAAACTCCCAAAATGAATATAAAAAATGTATAAAGTACACTATAAATGTGAGAACAACTAGAAGAATTATAGGAGAGCTGTTACTGATGTGAAGGGTCATCCCAATAATTGGCGATATAGAATTACTTCCTTATGTTTGGGACAACAGGGCCAAAAGATGGGCTTTATGAAGAGATGAGCATATGTAATGTTGTATTTTACAAAGCAGAAGTCCAATCTTTGACTCCAGAAACTATTTCCAACTCCAGCACACAATTTATACAAATGCCTTTTAACCACACCCTACCCTACAATCCAAAAAGAAAGGAAACTGATCAGCAGAACAGCAAACAATATCAAACATTTTATCAGTATTAAAGGAAAAGGCCTACCTCTCGCCAAACATGTTTCACACATACAGGACACAGAAGACTGTTGAACAATGTTTCACGAAATATAGACTAATGAAAAAGCAGAAACTGGACTTCAAAATTGGACTCCAGTGCCTCTCAGAGAGCTCCTATCTTAGCCTAAAAATTCCTACCTACGAGTCTTAGTGATTAAGGTAGTTGCTGAGACTGACTCTGAGTAAGGATATGACAGTGTGGTTGACCCCGTTAACAGGTGTCTTAAAAGACGATATTGTTACTGTTTCACCGTGTCCCGTCTACGGTGAAGCACCCTCGGTGGACCCAGTTCGTTTTACCCAGTCAGGCGACCCCCACTTACTTATTACCTTGAATGTAGGACGCATAAAACAGACAAGTATGCTTTTAGTTATATTTTATCTAGGTAAAGACAGAGAAATAGTTACAGTCACACCAGCGCTGATGGGCCCCTGATCGGCAGGAGGCCCCGAGTGCTCATCACACAAACATTATAAAGGGATCTCGGGACACACCCATACAAGGGCGGTACACATCCAAACTGTGACATCAGCAGGGAGGCTGTGTCACCTCCGGGGTGGTATCTGATAGATATGTGCCGGGATAAACAGCTCGTTCCACTTGACCTTGTTGATATCCTAACAATATCTTTTAAGACACCTATCAACCAATCACAGCTCTTGGAAGACTTTTAAGAGCTGTGATCGGTTGATAGTAAAAGAAAAGAAAAAACACACACAAATGTGCTCCTAGTGATCAATGGAGAGAAATTAACCAATCACATTTCTGCACTGAGAAATGTGTCTCGTGATGACAAAACTTAACAAAATTGTCACACTGCATCAATAATTTTAATTGTACCTTATTTACATACATCCTGCTCATTAATTGAATTTGCTTATGTTTCCTCGCCATAGTGGTCACTTTACTACATCTATTTTGCACTCACCTGTCAGCATTTTACTGGGATTGCCTGCTTGTATAAAGCGGTTGCACTTGGCAAAACGACCCACATAAAAATGACGAAAGAAAAACCAAAAGAAAAGAACTGGACAGAGGAGCGTCTCTGTCTGCACAATCTGGGTGGAGAATAGAGGAGTGTTGAAAAGTAAATTGATACAGAGATCATGGCGCAAATAGGCTGACTTTGAAGCGAGATGCATTGCTACTTCTCACTTTCTAGCCTGGAAAGTGAAAAGCGCTATGTGCAGCAATCAAAACCCAGGGAGGAGAATGGCATCACACAAGCAAACTTTTAGATGTCACTAAGAGCTATGTTTAGTCTTAGGATTCTTTGTGAATACGGGCACAGGACAATATATGGCAGGAGTTACGTATAAGGTGCCACATAGAAATTAATTGTCCTTTATGGAAAGAAGAGAGACTTCAAAACACCGTTCCACATTTTCCTAATATGTGAATAAACCTGCTAGAAAATTATCGCGGAGAAAATGTGGGAAATATTAAGAGAATTTTTCCACATCTTCTGGGATCGCTCAAATAGTTTGAAGTTTGAAGAAATTTATAAAAAACGGTTCAAAACATTTTACAAATAAAGGTTCCTCTAAACGTGCAGGCTTTCTTTTTCTGTTTGAGGTTGGGGCAAAATGAGATATCTAAAATCAACCAAAGACATATTTGAACTGGAAGATACTAAACCGAATTACAGAACTGACATAATGCATGTTTCCACCCAAAAGGTGGATGACCATGCAGAGATCGAGGGATGCTGCACTCTACCTGGGTTGCTCTATAGATCTGAAAGAAGCACCTAACAACTACTTCTTGGTCCAACTCTACTTTGAGATTTGATGTGATTTGGTTAACTTTGAGTGGTGGTATATCAGGATATACTCTTTTTCCTTTTTCTGGAATGAAATGAAAAGCCAAAACAAAATGTTTGAAAATAATATCAACAATAACAGACCTGTGTTAGGATGATCATCTGAGCTGGTTTCCACTGTGGTGTAGTGCTCCAATTTGCTATTAAGCTCCAGCTCCAGCTGATGCAACTTGTGCTCCTTTATAGCTCTTTCCACATCCTCAGTAAACTGGATTTGCTCAGCCAGGCAGAGAATCTACATCACACATAAAAGCAATAAAAAAGATATATACCTTAGAATTTGGAGCAAAAAAGACAAAACATCTGGATTTAGGTTCTCTTAAATTTAACTAAAAAAAGATCAGGACATTTTTGACAAAATTGAATAATTTGAAACACTCATGCATTTCAGTTTCAGCAGCACATAAGGGACTGTATGTGAAAGTGTGTATGTGTGTACCTGTGAAGGGTAGCGCGAGGGATCCACCTGCCCTTTCCTCCCCACAGACATACATTCATTCAGCAAATGTTTCAGAGTTTCCTTCATTTCCACGGACAGCTCATTTAACCAAACCTTGAAAGAAGAAAACACTTTGATGCATCGGTCCCAGTCAGCACACCGTAAGATTCTTGATCATTGAATCAACGTGCTGTTTTAACAGCAAACCTCCAGTATGCATCACGTGTTACAGCATTTTTAAATCTTTCAGAAGTAGCTCTACCTCAACAAGGCTGGAGATGTGCACAAAGTTTCTTAGCTGTACCACTTCTCCCTCTAAAGAACACATAGCGACAATGTTCTGGCACGGTTCGTCAAACACAACACTGTGGATGCCTGCATAAGAACACGCATGCAGGTTACTTTCAGTGTCTAAAGTAATACTGCCCCGTTAGATGGCAGGGAACAATAAGCACCACATAGCTGATTATAAAAACTTGACAGAAGAATAACAGACCTGCAAATAGTTTCTTCAGATGCGACTGGATGACACTCGGGTTGGTCGCCTGTCCCAGAATTTCTAAAAGATCATCATCACCAATAAAATAGAACCGTGGGAAAGCAGAGCGCTTCTCCTGCAAAAACCAACACATAAATCTTCCTCTGACAACTTGTTCTAATGCTGGCAACCCATTAGAAATGCGTTTGGACACAGCGGGGTATATATGTGTACCTCCAAGAACTCGTTCAGCGACTTCTGGCAGCGCTGCAGCTGATCCAGTAAGGTGACCAGGGAGTTTCTGATGCCAGCCCGTGAGCTCAGAGAAACAACTCTGTTGTCTCTCTGGATGTCTGACATTATAGACCTGTTGTGTGTTTGGAGATTTTTTTTTTTATTTCCACAAAATTAAATATATAGATTTTTCTCCTTTCTATAGTGTCATGTCTTTTGCGTAACAGTCATGCAAAATAATACATCAAAACAAGCACACTAAAAAAAGAGAGCAAACAGGATTTATAGACATTATTTCGAAGGGCGTATGAGACAAACATTAAGTACCAAAACCATGCAGAGAATACCTGAAGTCTTCATCCACCCGTTTAAAGCGGGCCTCCTCTCGAGGCAACGCTCCTCTTCCAAAAATAGGCTCCAGGTAAACCCAGCGCCTCTGAATGGCATTAAGATTTAGCAGATACTCATCTAAGTCTGACAGCCGAACCTCCCACAGGCTGACCTGAGAGGACAAAGCACTAATGTTATAATCTTGGTTATTACCGCTTAAAAACTTTAGGACCTGTAAAATTGTCGAATCCCAATAAATTAATGTTCACCAATTCAAGTTTATGATAATGAAAATGTCTGCACAGATTTAGTGGCTCTGCTCTAACCTTGTCCTGGAAGCTGCGGTAGTAGGGCGAGTCTTTCAGAGACTGCAGCAGACAGCGGTTGTCTCCCACCTGTTATGGGCAGGGGATGGTGATAAAGCCAGGGTTTGCTAAGCCTTAACATTTCAATGCATAGTAATGTGCCTGCATTCCCCTCAAAACATTTCTGTGAGCTCCATGTCTGCATAAAACCGTTACTTAAGGTTAGCTTAAGTTTGCCCACCCCAAAAAAGTATCGGACAAACATTAAAAAAAAGGCCATGTAAACACAGTGAAATGATAATAGTGGCAACTTTTTTAATTAAATGCCCAAATACTAATTTAAAACCTAAAAGTTCCAGTTAACATGCAGTTTTTTTCAAAGTCAAAGTATCTTTATTAGTCTCCTTTGGGATACATTTTGCCAGATACAAAGAAATTCAGATGCAGAAAGTGAAAAATGTATGTATCTGCATTTGCAAAAAAATAATAAAACATGTCAATTACACGGACTTAGAAAATGTAAGAAAATAGTCAGAAAACAGACTTATGTAAGTTATTCTAAACGTAAAGTAATTTAGCATTCACATAATGATTATCAGGGTAATATTTTAACTGTCAATATTGTTTTGGTAGTATAGTGAAGTTTCTTCCAACTCTATGCAATTAAATCCTAATCATTGTGTCCCAGAGTCTAATTATTAATCCTTCTCTCATAACGCATGTACACATAACACACATCCACTTCAATCAGCAAGTGTGTTTCGCATGTTTACCTGGTTGACTATATCCTTCCAGTCCTTAATGAGACTCAGTGAGCGCCCACTGCTGTCTGTGTACTCAGTGAGAGTGAAAATGGCTGCAGCGCCCCACAAATCCAGCTCCCTTAGGGCTTCTCTGATTGACACCTCTGCCTGAGCACGACTGTTCAGATCCTGCGGCAAACACAGAAAGCATATGAAAATAATAGCACGTTCGCTTATTGCTTCTAAAAGAGGGACATTTACAAGCTGTTAGCTCCCATCATCACTACCTAATACGTTTTGAAATACCCCAAAAATCATTATGTGGCCTGCCAGGGATGTGAGAAATTATTGATTTGGGTGTAGTACGTTGCCTTTAGTTCAGTACAGAGATATGAAAAAGTGTGGCATGTATTTCTATTTCTATAGTGAACAAATAACTCATAAAGACCAAGGAACACGACAGCTAGGTCAGGGATAGCGCCGAGCAACAGTTTAAAGTAGATATAGGTAGGAGTGTGGGACAACTGCAAGCCAACCAGCACATGGCTGTCCACCAAATCTGACAGACTTGATGAGAAAAGTCAAAAAGCCAATTACTAACTCTGGAGAAGCTGCATAGAGCCACAGCCCAGGTTAGAGAATCTGTAAAAAGGACAACTATTATCATGCACTCCACAAATTTGTCTCTGCATTTAACCCATCCCTCAGGGATGGGTCAATGCTGCCGACACTGAGTGCCGCACCAGGAGCAATTTGTGGTCAAGGGTCTTGCTCAGGGACCCAGAGTCAGACTGAGTTTCAAACCGTAGACCTTTGGGTCCACTACAAGAAGCAAACGCCTGGCTCTCTAACCAATAGGCCATTACTCCTACAATAGAAATACCTGCCACACTTTTCAGACTTTTTGGTGCAGAAAAAAAAAATTCATACTTGAGGTATGTCTGCCAAATATAATATCAATAAAATACATTGAATATTGAGGTTGCAACATTACTTTATTCTAGTAAGTTTAAGGAGTGTGAAAAGGTCTGCGATAACAAAATGAGTCAAAATACAAAAATAAACAAAGAGAAAAGCATAATAATTTATCAAATGGATTTTTTTTCTTTACATAAAGCATCTAATACATTTATACAAACAAAAATCAGATATCTCAGATATCTCAAAGTGTCAGAAGAAATCTTTCATCTCATCCTAAGAAATTTTAGGTAGGCTAATATTTAATTCTGAACTTATCAACATTTGATTCCTGCATCTGTTTTCATAAGGGAGCTGAATATATTTTCACATTTCCTTTTGATCAGATCAGTAGTTATTATCCACAAACATGTTCCTTACGAACCTTGAGCTCCAATGCTTTCTCTGTGATGGTGTTTGCCACTCCAAGGATGTCATTAAAGGTAAGTCTCTCTAAGGTGGTCCCTCGTGGAAGACCCAGCAAACGAAACATATCCAACCAATGGTCCTGGGAAAGGTGCTCTCCACGTACATACTTCAGCACAGGTACCATGTTCTGGCCAAGCAGACAAAGAAATAGACATAAATACACAAACACAGAACCGTAAAACTGAATGTTTAGCCTAATTATACAGAATGACAACTTTTATCATGCTGTAATGTTTCATAAGAATAATTTTAGGTCCAAATGTCAAACACGTATAAATATTTTATTCTTATTAATAAACTGAATCCTTGGAAATCTTTGGATGATACAGCAAAAACACAAAAAAATTAACTCAATGTGTACTTCAATGTAAAAGCTACTCTACAGTTGGCTTTATTGTCAATTTAGATGGATACTCGGTAACCTGGCCAGCCAGACTGATAACGTGTAGCACTCTCTGTTCTGCCCTTTATCAACCTGGGACTGCTGCCGTCAAATTCCACTTGGGGAAAGGAGCAGAACTCTCCAAGATGATTGGGCGAAGCGACACCTAGTGCCCGCCTACCAAAGGTTGGTTTTAGCCAATCAAGGTATCAAATCAAAACGTAAGCAGCAGGCGTTATGAGAAACCATAAAAAGTTAAGCTAATCAAGGCATTTCTTGCAATTCTACTACCAAAGAAGAAATCCTGGATTCTTACAAAACACAGGTGATAGCAGCAGCTACGTGCGCATCCTCCTGCGCTGCCATGTTTATTTTGGTTCAACTGTGGATTCAGCTGCTCTTGCTTTTGTCGCACTGGTATGTACCGCCTTAAAAAACACAATACTGCAACGCGATTGGCCCAAACTGTTTTTGGTTCGGACACAAACGGTTGAGCCGGAGCGGCACAAGATGGCTTCTCGTGTGTTTGTGAACGCACAAATACCCGGAGAATTCATCTTGCAGGCAGGGTTATATTCTCACAACTAAAGGAACAATTAAATACAACCTCTAAGCACAACTCTATGCGTCTTAGTATAAAATAGAATTTTTATCAAAAACAAAAAAAGTAAAAAGAAATCCAACAGAGCACATTGACCAACATAGTAATTAATACCTTGTATTTGTCTACTTCTCCTTGGAGTTTAACAGACATGGCTGTCGGTTTCTCTAGTTTTCTCAATCGGTCTTGCCACGTGAAGAGAAACTCCTCGAACACATACGTTTTACTCCTGCAAATCCCAGCAAGCAAACACACGAGGAAATGAATTCAACACAATAGCCACATCAGGATCTTCCAGATCTATCTTAGCAGCCAAACCTGAATGTGATCCAGTCCTCTTGGGCCTTTTCTGTGAAGCCTTGCTGCCACTCCTCATACAGACCCCACATCTGACTGTGCTCATCCATGTCTCTTTGTATGTCTTCTGCCAGAGAGAGATCTGGAGGCTCCAGGGTAAAATATGTACAGTCTTCCCTGCAAACAGAGAATAGTTTTCATTATTTACAATATAACTTACTCCTGTCTGTGTTAAAAATCAGCCGGGGCTAAGCTGAGATGGGACTGAAGAATAAGAATAGAGCAGGACATGTAGATGATCCAAAATGTCAAATTGCTCACCCTGGTCTTCCACCTACCCATACAAAAGGCATCCGTTCAGCAAATCGCACTAAACTTACAGCAGTTTGTTTCGTACAAGCTCCATCTCCTGGAACTCCTGTTGTTTGTCCCTGATGGTCTGAAGGCAAGCAAGCAGGGCAGCATGATCATCAGTCTCGAGCATCTCATCTTTAGGTTTTAGTTGGTCCCAGCGTGCTTTGAAGCGCTCCAAATCTGCCTTGTAGGCACTGATACGACCAGCTGCATGAGTTCGCATCGCCTCTACCTAAGTATCACATCAACATGAAAAGATGAGCACCACAGAAACCACCTGTTAGGATAAAAAGTGGCTAGTAAAAAACAAAATGTTTCTAACTTTTGTAAGGTTTACAACAGGGAGTATGTTCTCAGAATCTCCTCTAATTGCCAAGTTTGTGCATACAAACAAGAAATTTAACTTTGGCTCCACTGAAGACATTTTAATTACAAACATACAAAGAATGAAAATAGAAATATTGTATAGTGATATATATATATATATATAGAGAGACAGACAGACAGACAGACAGACAGACAGACAGACAGACAGACAGACAGACAGACAGACAGACAGACAGACAGACAGACAGACAGACAGACAGACAGACAGACAGATAGATAGATAGATAGATAGATAGATAGATAGATAGATAGATAGATAGATAGATAGATAGATAGATAGATAGATAGATAGATAGATAGATAGATAGATAGATAGATAGATAGATAGATAGATAGATAGATAGATAGATAATACAGTGTTGACCTGAAGGTAAAAGTCTAAATAGTTTGTTTGCAAGACGTGTGGGGCCTCCAGAGGTGTAAGCTGCTCTTTTCATGACCATAAACCTTTACAAGTCCTGGATAGAGGGAAGGTCAGCCCGGCTGATCCTTTCTGCAGCCGTAATTGTTCGTTGTAGTCTTTACCTGTACTGTTTTGTGGATAAGCCATATTACACAGTGACAGACGAACACAGGACAGACTGAATGGTGGCTGTGTAGAATATGACCTTCTGACTTTCACCAAGGAGTGTAATATATAACTCATTAACATAGATATAATTCAGTCAGATGATATCTAACAGTTCACGTTTTGTTTATTTCAGTGTTTCATTTGTCACTGAGGAAGCTGGTTTCGGCTGAGACTAAAGTTAGGGTTCAAAACGGGATAGTCTTGGAAAAGGAACTGCAAATCATTTCTCATTAATCATTAATCATTTGCTCATCTTTAACATACGCCTCCAACAATGGTACAACTGCTGGAGTTCTTCAAAGATTAAATAAACAAAAAACAAAACAGAGCAACAGTTGCGGCTCCATTTTTATGAATTCACAGCTTTCACACCTGCTAGGCAACAGAAGTTACGTTTATAAGGTAAGAGCGGGAACAGCTGGTGATGCCATTGGTTTCATATTACCGCCCACCGCTGGACTGGAGGTGTAGTGCAGTTTTCACAACTTCCACAGACAACACTAGGCTGATTTAAATAAATGTTACACAGACTTTCTGAGAAACAGAAACAGCACAAATCACCCAGAATCCATTTTACCCGGGTCAAAATAAATCACAGGTATTTAGATCCCAAGACTTTCGATTGAAAAAGAGCTTTTCTCAGGTCCTGGAGCTTTCCTAGTCTTTAGACCCTAAAAGAGCCTAATATTATCTTCCTCAGAGATCTTAGACATAAGGTTGTTAAGTCATTGAGCAACTTCAGGGCTACTACTCTGACATCATTGGCACTGAAATCGTTTGACAAAATTTAAGGAGGGCCTGCTGTCCCACATTAAAGATCATCTGAACCCCTTCAGTTTGCCTACTGGTCAGGAAGGGGTGGAGGAACTTTCATAAATAGGATTTTAGGTCATCTGGAGGGGGCAAAACCTTTTGCAGCTTGCTCTTAATCTATTTTTTTCTGCTTTTAACTGCATTCAACCCCATAATTCTGCTGAGAAATTACAGCGTTTTTATGGTATTGATTTGGCCCCATCTGTTTGCTCATGGATTTTTTAACTGCAAGATCTCAGCAGGTAAAAGTCATTCAGGTTCTCTCTGATGTCCTCTTCTCCTTGACTGTGTCTCCCCAAGGTTTCGTGTTTTCGCCCGTTTTATTTATCGCATATATCATTTATTGCCGTAGCCAAAATCGTTACATTTCAGAGTTTGCTGGTTATTCTTTTATCTTGTCCCTTCTCAGTAGTGGTGATCCTAATCACGGGCCAGTGGTCAGAGACTTCACTAAGGCATGCGAGTCCTCCTTTTTTAAGATAAATGTTTCCAAGACAAAGGAAACAATTACTGATTCTTGAAAAAACAGCCCAGTCATCATAGCCGTGGGCATCTTCGGTGAAAATGTTGTCATTGTGAAGTAGTACCTGGGAACTGCTCTGGATAACAAGCTGATGTCTGAAGTCCATTTGGACTCACTCTGTAAGAGAGCTTGTCAGTCAATGCATTTTACCAGAAGCTTCATTAATTTACTGTGAATTTCACTTTTATGAGAATGTTTTGTTCGGTCCTTATCAACCTTTACTTTTATCTTTTGGTTTGGTCTTTAAGTTGCAAAAACGACAAACTGTTGGGAATTGTCAGGGTGTGCAGCAGTTTTTCTGGGGTGGGTTGTGAACGGCTGCATTTCGGTAGAAGCTGTTAAGGTCATCTGCCAAACAAGGGTTCTGCTCAGGCTGTGGCGACAGGCTCCTTTTACTTTTACTGATATAAATCAATATAAGGTACTGCTTTGCAAAGTTTGCAGTTGTGAAGTGAAAGAATAAGAAAAAGTTCAAGGGATGTGGAAAGCTTTTCAAGGGACCATAGGAAAGAAAGTTAGTGCATGCTGACGTCACCTGGTCTTTGATCATGAGCTGATGGCTCTCCATGACAAGATCCAGTTTGTCCCACTTGGCCCTCAGAGACGATAATGAATCCAGACCTGCCCCAGCCACAGCACGCAGAAGGCGGTTTTTCTCCTCAGCAAACTGGAACTGAGGCAATATCTAGGTACAGACATCAAGTACAATCTCTTTGATATTATATATCGGACAGCAGAGCTATTTGACATTGAATTGCAATACAAGTGTCTGACATATTAATGATTTATAAAAAATAAAAAAATAAAATGTAGTTTACTAACTGTTGACAAATCTGAAAATCCTCAATAGTAATAAAGACTTAAATAAGTGGAGTAAGGCAGCCAGCTCTATGCAGCCTATGTAAGTAGCACTATTTTATAAGTTAAGCAAGGTTTAGGTTTGTTCATGTCATACTTCAGGCTTTCGAGCAACAATCTGGCTGTATTTGCCATTAGCTGCACCAATCTCCTCCATGCTTTCTGGTCGGGTGGAAAGGGCTTCCATAGATTCTGAAGCAAAGTTTTCTATGGCTTGTGTGTGACCTGAAATTAAGAAAGAAAATAAACATGGAAAACAGAAAATGTTGATGACTGTATAAGGGGATGTCCCATGGCCAAACACTTGAGTAAATAAATAAATCAAAACGCATAGAATGAAATGACTGAAGGGAAAATGTGTATGGAGTTACCTTGTATTGATTTCTTAAGTGATAAGAGCAGCAAGTCAAACAACCTCTGAATAAGGTCATCGATGGAGGTTTTTACAGGCTCACAGTTGACTATAATACAGTCCACCTTCTCCTGACTGCCAACAAAAGAGAAAACCCGTCCTGTGGTTAAAATAAAGTGAACTGCACCAAACCAGTCATTCTGGTTTCCTTTTAGATACTAAATCTATTCCCATTTCTGTTTTGATTACATTTCTATTTTATATCATATGAACAGATTTATCAGTTGATTAAACCAGTTGTTGTTTTGTGTACCTGGGGAGGCGTTCTGACTCTTTTCCTCTGGCTTTTAGGGCCTTGAAATTTCTCTCCCAATCCTGCACAGAAGTGAGATGCTTCTCCACCAACTTCTCTAAATCCACCTGGCCAAGTACCACCCACTCCTAGACAAACGCAGACAAATGTCAGTTGGCTGCAGAGCATATTTCCCATTTTTAAACGGGTTTGTGTTAAAGGTGACAGAAACTGCACGGCCTACCATGAAACACAACTGACGAAATAAAAACAGAACTAGATAATGAAGAAGTATCAGGCTGGCTAGGGAATTCCCCCTGTGATTTAGATATGCATGACTACTGACAGAAGTGACGAGACAGTAAACTATTTCGTCGTGTTCTCTGGGGGGGTACTCCTAAGGGGAAAATGTTGACAGTAAAAACAACAGAGCTTCAGTGTATAAAAGGAGAAGCATGAGTGATCAAAGTTTCATTCTTTCAAAGAAAACAAATTGGTTATAGCACACTAAAAAGTCTCCCCAAGCAAAAGGTGAGAAATTATTAAACGTTTAACCTTCTTTCAAAATGTCAAATCTGGACTAATGTCTGAGCTGTAAACAAATGCCTTAACACTTCAGCAATCTGAACAGAAGGTTCTACAATAACTTTGTCATCATTCAATTCCAAATTCTGCTCTGGTAAAGCACCTTGAACTTATCCTGTATAGCCTGCAGGCGGCTAAAAAGCTCCTCAGCTTTGCTGAAAATGGTGAGGAACCCAGACGCGTTTCTGTCTATCATTATGTTGAAGATAAGCTCCTCCCCCTGGATGCTGACTCCTTTGAACTGGTTTGGGATTGAGATGAAACGCTTCATCTCCCTGAAATATCGAGCTCGCACCTCCTCAAACGGCGGACGAAACTGTAAACGGCCCTGCCTGTTGAGAAGGTCAAGAAAAAAATTGAAGAAAAAAAAGAATCACAATTTATTCTAAACAGTTTCACAATTAAAAGAAAAAAGTCTTCTTAAAAGAGCTGGACAGGAAATGCAGAATGGTGACATCGATGTGTGAGGAGGCGGGAGGAAAACAACACGTTGTGTTAACAATTTAAATATAAGGGGGACAATGTGTGACAAAAGGACAAGAGCCCACACGAAAAAAAAAAAAAGTACGGGGCAGGGTGAGGTCGAACGTTTCACAGCTAAAAGTACACTGACTTGAAAACGAGGTCAATGTGTATGTCCGGCAAGTTTTTATTCAGAGCTTCCAGTCCAGTCTGATACTGATGTTCAAGGGCCTTGTAGAGCTGGTGGTTCCAGTGCTGACGCCAAGCCCGCATGTCTTCACTCCTGAAGCCCTACACACACATAGGAAACACAAACACACATGTAGCTTTCACAATTATCTCTCAAATGATAAGATGTCTGTTCCCTTAAATGCATTCAGTCACTCAGCTCAGCAGGGGCCTGTTGATGAGCCATTTACTGCATTCATATGCAGTGGAGATGCATCCAAAAGTGTCAGGATAGTAGTGGAGTTGGGCACCACTTTAGGACAAACTGAATTTACAAAAGACATGCCGACAAATGTAGTCTGCACACATTCTAACAAAGATCATCAGAACCTTAAAGTTATGTTAACAGAGTCAGCATTTAAAGCTATTTTGATTATATTTTTCCGCTGCTTGTATCTAAACATCCGCACCGTAAATGGGAGCTCAGTGGCGCTGTGGTGGAGGGTAAGACCAAATCGATATTCTGTTTAGAGGCTCATCCTTGCTTTGGGAATCTGTTGTAGCCGGTTTTGTTATACTTCAATTTGTACATTAAATATATAGTTTAAATTTAAGTTTATAACCAGGTAAATACAAGAGGGTTTTTTTTTTTATACAATTTTGCTCTGAAACAAAAAAAGTGTTAAAACAAAAATACATAGAACTCTGTGCCTGAACACCTGAGCTTCCAGAGTGGCAAACCCTGTGCGCAGTTCCTGAAGGCCATCTTTCCATCGCTGCTGATGTCTTAGTAGGTCCACATTCATAAGTGTCACCACCTGAGAAATAGACCCAGATTGATGGACAGAAACATAACCTCAAGTTATTGCTATCTGATTAAGTGGGGAAATAATCAGGCTCCAAAGACATGTGCTAATAGCAATAATTGAAACTAATGTGGATCTGACTCTGTGCCTCCACCTTGTCGATGAAATCAGTGTGCCATTTCCGTAACTTTCTGTTCTCAGTGGAAAGCTTCTCTGCAGCAGACTGCAGCTTGGTGATGTAAACTTCCAACTCCTTTGGATTATCCCAGGTGATCTGCAGTTTACTACCTGACTCCTTTGACTGGGAACGATGATTCTGACCAAAGAAAGGAATAAAAATAAAAATAGGTTAGTTCAAATCTAAAGGCATAACATCACACTTTAAAGCAGTCAAGGATCTCCCATCTTCAAAATACAGCAAGTTAAACACTATAAACTGTATAAGGCATTATAGTTTTACATTTTAAAAATAATACTGTTGTCTTGTGCATGTCTTTGGAACTATTCATTATGTGAAAACTACACTGTAGTGATGGCAAACACATTTAATTACTAATAAACACTATAAGTCAGTTTCTTTCCAGTTTTGCTTCTGTACCTTGATAACCTGCTCAAAGGCCAACGCAAGACTGAGCATCATGGGCCGCTGAGAGGGAATCATTTGCTGGTCAATAGTATTGTAGAAATGGGCCACCTAAAACACAAAGTGGAACTTTGTTACAGTTCACAGAACATCCTCATACGGTATATATTCCTAAATAGGAGAGATTATGGTCTACTGTCACCTGCTTTAGGACGATGGCTTGTCTGTAGAACTTGTCTGCTGTGTTAGCTGCCTGCTGTATCTTGGCTGGGATGGGAAAACCCAGAGCTGAAAGCTGCCTGACCTCCTTGAGCAGACTAACCAACCTGTCTGAGTACTGGATCTTCAGTCTGCCATCCACATGGTCCAGTTCCATGACCCGGTTACTGGCCTGAAGACTGCACAGATAGGGCGAATCATTTTTCAGACATCAGGATGTTCATGAAACAGATTTAAGAGATGTAGGATGTCCTGGTTTTGATACCAAAGCTGTTCATGAGCAAAGCGTTATTAGGGTTTAGTATCTTGACCTGCCTGTGACATAAACATAATTTCTATTCAACCTCAGTTTGAAACGGAAGACAACATAAGTCAAATCTAAAAACATAACTGCAGAACATGTTGTCTGTAAGTTTCAGTAAATTACATTTAAGATTTAATAAGACCATAATGACTTCAATTTAGAATCTATATAAATTACAATTATCATAATTTAACTTTATGACTTCATACTTAACTTGCCTAATAAATAAAGTAGGTCAAATAAAACTGTAAACTTGTGTTTTCAGCTCCTATGAATGAGTCTTAAACTCTTCAACTCTAATGTCTTCCACAAAGTAAGAAGTTAGCTTGATAAGACTTAAAGGTTTTAGATTCATAAAAATTCCTTATTTTGAAACAAAATCTTGAAAAATAAACTCACCCATGACAAATGAGCTTGTAAATAAATAAAGTAAGAAGAAAATCTAGCAGAACAGCTGTCTTTTAATCCTAAAAGGGAATTTTAGGATCTAAACATTCGAAATGCTTCATTTAAGACATCAGTACTGGGGTCAGGTGTCGCATTGTTACTAACCTGATCCCTGATTTGGGGTCAGCCAATCCAGAAAGTATATCTCTGGACCAGTCCTCAAACTGTTCCTGTTCGTACGCCCTCAAAATTTCCAGCAGATCGTCACAGAAACGCATGAAGCCCTTGAAACCAGATAGGTCTGAAAGCAGAGCCTCTGCTATGCGGACCGAGTGTTCGACCTGATGGAAGAGAGCAAACATAAAAGAGTCACTCACTGCAAAAGTAGAATCAGATGGAAAGCTGGGGTGTTTTCATGAGTTCACTATCTGCAAATTTAACCAATAAAAGTGTGTTCTTTAAGTCATAAGTCACAATATTGAAAGTTTATTTACTATCTAAAACACGACACGGGCAAACCCTCGTTTACCTTGTCTAACAGATGTCGCACCCAAACAATTTTGTTGACAACCTCGGGGAGATTCCTGCCAGCAAGTGGGCCAGTCTTGTCTCCGGGGCCTCCATGGCAACGGCTCTCAAAGTCATTCTTCAGGCCTTAGAATAATCAATAGAGTAAAACGGGGTCAATAACGGCGAGAAATGTTGACTGGAAAGCTAACCCTTTTTAAGGACTAGCTTTCAGCTTGCACTCATAACACTTATAACACTGTTATGAGCGAGGCACTTTGATTGAGTGGATTTATTAGTGTATTATAGAAAAGAGCCGGTAAAAAGGCATTCACTGTAAAAACTGTCGCAATTCATCTCTCAGTTTTTGCTCAACCATTTCTGGATCAAGGGAGGCGGGGGAGTGAGTATGATAAAAATGTGCTCCACTGGTGAAGTCCTGACACAAAGGGCACTTTTAAAAAAATATTTAACACAACAGTATTTAGTACTGATTGTCGAATTACCAATATGATATAATTCTTTTCAAATTTGGCTCATTTATGATTCAGCTTACTAATGGAACTGGTATATTCAGCTTCTGAAGGTTTCATATTCATTGTGCTTTCCCCATAAGCTGCCTAACCATCACTGTTATTCTGATTACAGTGATAAATGGCTTCATTATGATATTCAGGTTTGCACCTGTGGTTTATTCCCCTAGAAAAGTCCAACTGTCCAGTTATTATGATCAAATGTCAAGACCATTAGCTTTTCTACCCTGTATGGACACAATAAGTCCTAATCACCTTTTATCTGAGATAGTAACAGTGCCCAGATTTCTTCATTGTGGGACAATAAAGGAATTTCTTATCTTTTCTTTGCATGTGAGAACTACATACCCTTGCTGTAATCTAGGAGCTTGGCCAGTAGCTTCTCTCTTTCCGACTGTAGTTCTTTGCTGATTGTTGGGCGTCTGATCAACTCTTTATGTTTCTGAAAAACCTGCAGCAGCTAGATATAAACAAACAAACAACATAAGTCCCCCCTGTAACACCTCCTTTCTCCTTAATGTGTCAACTCCTGGAGTGGTGTGTTTCAATACCTGCTGAGGGTTGTCCTGCACATCAGCGATGTAGCTCTTTAGTCTGCCAGCAACCTCCTGCTCCGATGGAGCAATTACTCGCTCGAACTGACCCACTGCTGCTCTCCAAAGAGGCTACAATAAAAATAAAACAGACACAACATGAGAATGTGAAATATTCAGGGCCTTGAGGAGGTTGAAGAAAAAAAAAATGCCATCAAAGTTATGCAATCATGGTTTCATAGGATAAGATGGATAACATTTGGTCACAATCAGATAAGCTAAAACCTAATTGTAAAAATTGTAAAAGGTCATTGTAAAAATCATAATCTCTTTTTAAACAAATCAAGCTATTAAACAATTGAGAACATATTTTCATTCAGTGAGCTACATGTTTATTACACATGGTGATCAACTGAATGGTCCAGCATTACATTAGGTATGCAAACAAATAATAATAATAATAATAATAATAACAATAACAATAATAATCACTTCACAAACTCCTTAAGTTGGCAGCTAAGTAGCTCCCATTCAGCCAGGCTGCCTGGCAGAGCAGAGTCAGCTTCTCAACCAAAACTCCCTGATGTGCTCAGAAGGCAGGATGTGGTGAAATGCAGAGGGCATTAAGCAAAAAAGTTATAACATGATAGAAAATGTCATGATACCAGAAGCATTGTTGATGGTGAGGATGTTCATGTGGATTATTAGTGTTTCATATATTTTATTCCATTCAACTTATTTGTTTCTATTCTGTAACCTAATCCGGCTTCTGTTTTGTTATATTTTATATGTTAATAATATGAGAGAAAACCAAAAATTGTGTGTATTCAATCAGTATTTAATACTATGATAATGATGTGCCTCTTTTAAAATTCGGCATATTGTGCAAAAATTAGCGCTTCATATTATGGAAAGACCCTCTTGATACCAGAGTAGTAAACTAGGGTTTTAAGAAAATTGCTGCTTACGAATTAATCGTTAGTCAATCGATAAGATCAATCAACTTCAGATTACCTAATTAATCGATAATTTTTATCCCTACATGCCATGGCATTGTCACTGACTTGCAGCATTCACTTTTCCTAGATGAGCATGTGGCCACAGTGGACAGTCACTTTCATTTTGTCGTTGGACTTGCAGCAATCTCTCATACCGAGCATGAATGTAGCAACAGTGGAAGGGAAAACTCCCCTTTATCAGGACGAAATCTCCAGCAGAACAATGTTTAGTGTGAACAGCCATCTGCCACGACTGACTGGGGGTTTGATAAGACTCAAAAAGAGCACAGAAGCACTCATCCACCTTGGGAGGTAGTAATAAATACAATATGACTTTGAAAAGTAAGGGGTAACACGGTATTTTGGAATGGGTGTAAGACAGTACAAAGCAAACACAACAGAAAATGTTAAGGCTGTGGTCATGAACACAATGGATTTTTTCCACTGGCTGTTTGAGCAGAAATTGTTGCACAAAATAACATGTTGAGATTGTTGTGCAGCAACCTTTGCTGCATTTAAAGTGCTGAATCTATTTGCAGACCAGAACCCTTGGGAAATACCCACAGAGGAATCCATTTGTAAGCCATGTGTCTTTGATTCCACAAACCCAGCAGGACTATTTGAAAGCTCACAATGTCTAGGATCACCTTGCATGATGTGAAAGGACAAAGTGATCTGTAATGAGGGTTCGTGACTGGATGGTGCAGAACCATGATGTAAAATAAACTATTGAAATGAACACATAAGGGTGGATTATCACGGATTTCACCACTAGTTTTGTTTTTCCTCTTTTTTACATTAATAGCAATGACACAATGAGGATTCGCGTTGTCTTTCTGGGTACTTCCTATTTGAGGCTTTGATCATTCTTGTGAAAGAGGCTTTTTTTATTTGACCAAACAAGGAAAAAAAACAAAACTTTGAGGGAACATCTTTGGTTTTAAACCACATGTTCTCCCATGCTTAGCTAGTGGTAATACTCAAAAGACGTCATTACCGAGACATTGACAGCAGTTAGCTGGTTGTGTGACATAGGTCATGAGTTAGTTTGCAGACAAAATGGGGAAGTGAGATCAGCTCACAAATGGAAAGCTCTATGAAAAAAGCCTATAATCATCCAAAAGTTGTTTGCAGGCCACTTATCCTTGGGTAATAAATGAGTCTGATCTCTTTGGCATATTTTAATTAAGTTTACATACCCTTGTATGAAAAACTAATTATGCACATCTTATCAACCAAATTATTTATCATGCACATAAATAATAAACACAACAGTTCATTTATTTAGTGAGAATTCCCCCATTCAGGTGGGGGTTTCCCTGTCCGCAGATTGATCTTTACGTGCCACCTACTGTAGGTTATAAATGCTTGAGCCTAAGCATCTGTGCAGTCCCTGACATCCAATAACATGAACACACCACATCAACAGAGAAAAAATGTCCAGTTTACTCCATACTGTGGTTTCAGCAAAGTGTCAAAGTATATCAACCGTGTGAAATTGTAGGTTTTTATGTCGGCTTTAGTTGTTTACCATAAATCGAGTTAAGGATAATTCTAATCAAATGTCATTTTGTACCAGAAATTAAGTTTCTGTAGATTAAAAATTATAACAGAACTAGTTCATGGTCATGCAAATTATTATGCTACGCAAATTGAAACAAAAATATGTCAGAAGACTGATTTACCTTAACTTTTTTAAAGAGCAATTAGAAAAGAAACCTAATAACTATAGATGACATGTTTTGAAAGAGTTCTCGAGAGCTAACCTCAGTGTAGGGATTGTAATGGACAGGATTGAGTCCAGAAAATGGTTCAAAGACACGATCTGCAGTCAGAGCCTGCTGCTTTCCTCCTGGTAGCAAACACAGCAGTTTTTCATGAACCATGCGGACAGTCACCACCTGGCAGACACAGAAATAAAGTATCAAATTATTGTTTTCATCAATAGTCCACAGCAGATCAAGACTTCACTATGAGGTAGATTATGGTTCCTTGGAAAAACAGCAGTCTCAATGAACATGGTACATTACCAGACAACAACCTTTAAACGTCAGCAGAAAACTCCAGTATGGCAGACAAAAACTAAACTACAGAATTCCTTATGGGGGGAAAAGGCACCAGTGTGTGATACTGACTGAAAAAAATTGAGTCATTGATATAACAAGTTTTTACACTGCCTGGCCAAAAAAAGTTGCCACCTGGATTTAACTAAGCAAATAGGTACAAGCTGGGTGCGATTTGCTGGGGGGGATTTACCCCCCCTCTGTTTGTGACGTCCCCCCCTCTGGTCATTCATGTTTTATCCCTGGGGGGGATACATTCCTCCCCCCTCTGATCTGAATAAGTAATATAATCAGGGGTCAAAGTTCTCCGTCGCTGCGAGGGATTTTCGTCATTTGGAAAATGAGCGCAAAATGTTCCGTGTAGACTTTTTATTCAAGATTTTAAACAGAAGCTGCGCTCAACCAATGAAATCTGGCAGAGCCAAGACATTAGCCAATCAGAAGGAGAGTAGGGCGGGTCTTTGCAAAGCGGAAATCTGCCAGTTTGAGGTTTATCGGTGTTCAATCATTTGAACTTTTGGAAGAACATCTCAAATTGACCACAGATGGTATGAATGAAAGTAGTGGTGGTCAAAGGATTTCTTTGGATTTATGCGAACCACCAGGTCAGAAAGTTCAGCGGATGCTGCAAATAACCAGGTGATGTTATGGATGTGGAAAGTGAAGGAGATTAGGGAGAGGGCTGTCCAGGATGGCGCCAAGGCTCTGAAGCTGGAAGGTGGGAGAGATACAGCAATTGTCAATGGAACTACCAGATTTGGTTAAAGTGGACTTTGCACAATAAGCAAATGAGGTTACTAAGCAACAATATTTCAAGTGATATTATAAGAGTTATGTATGATTAAAACCGTTTCTGCTGCCTCTATATTTATTCACATATGTTCGGTTTTCAGCCCAACATGATCTTTTTATAGTTGATAGCACCAAAAATCTTAAGGCCGCTCAGCTTTTTCTGGACATACCTTCCCAAGACATACCTTCCCAAGGCTCCACCTTTCACAGGTGGCATGACGTCCACGGCCCGGGAATATATGGGCTGACTAGAAAATGTTTTCAGTCAAATTGATTATTTTTGCTTTAACCCCTGAATATTATGGATTTTTCAAAATTTATATTAATACACGTCTTGTGTCCTTCACATTTATAAATTACATTTTTTGTTTGTTTTTAAAGAGTATTATTAAGTTTTCTGCTCAAAGGGGTTAAAGTAAACTAATACCCACTCCCGAGTCCCGACAGTAGATGGCGCAAGTTTAAAAACAATAGTCTAACCTACTGGATCTAGCTAGCTACCTGAAAGAGCACCTGCTAGCTAACCATTATTAATAAAACTTTTATTCATTAATAAAGCTTTTGAAATGATCCCCCCCCCTCTGGTTTTTTTGCAAATCACACACTGGGTACAAGCCTGCCACTGGATAATTACTGCATGGGCGATTATGTTTCAAATGATCTAACCCCAACTGGTGCAATGAGTTGCCTCTCATTTCTTAAACAACCATGTCAAACGACACATCCCATGGTCGTGGAAAAGATCTCAGTCTGGTTCAGAAGGGTCAAGTCATTGGCATGCATCAAGTAGAGAAAACATCCAAGGAGATTGCAGAAACTACCAAAATTGGGTTAAGAACTGTCCAACGCATTATTAAAAACTGGAAGGATAGTGGGGACCCATCTTCTTCGAGGAAAAAATGTGGCCGGAAGTAGGGGTGGGCGATATATCCAATATACTCAATTTATCTCGAATTTTCCTCTGCGCGATGGTTAAAATGACGTTATTGCGACCATTATTGCGAGTGTAAATTTTCATGGCAAGATTGAGCCGTTGTATTTAATTCACTGAGTTTAGTTTCTCCCACATGCTATGAACGCATCACTCCTGCAAACCAGAAAGCGCTCTGGTGCACACAGAACAACGAGCACGTGCGCTTACTTACGTCGACGAGACAGCGAGAACTATGGCGACAGCGGGAGTTTCAGCTGAACAAGAAAATGAGTCTGAAGAGGACCAGCACTGGATCAATAATATGGCAGGGGTTTGGATTTCACAAGAAGGATGTCGAACAAAATGTGGTAATTTGCAAAACATGCCGTAAAACCATTGCCACAAAAGGTAGCAGTACTACAAATTTGTTCCACCACCTAAAAAGTCATCCAGTGCAAAATGAAGACTGCTGTAAACTCCGCATGTCGACATCCCCCCCCCCCCCCACACACACACCGAAGAAAACTTTAAATAAACCAGCCGTAAAACAATTGACACTAGCGTCTTCTTTTGCTAAAACATCCCATATGACATAAGAAAAGGTTTCTTGTTTAAAATTTCCCAGCACCTAAAGAGCAATGGAAATATTTTTGAGATGCTCTGAATATGTAGCTGCGACTGGTCAGTTGATTTTATAGTCACTATATGAGCTTTTGTTTTTTGGATTGTCACATTTTTTATTACAAAAAAGAGCACCTTTTAATTTTAGGTTTATTTTGTGTCAGATTTTTCCTTGGTGTTCCTTTTGGGATGTTCTGTTTTTCAAGCTCCAGTGTTGACCACGAAAGAGCTCTAATGTGGCAATATTGTAATTTGTGAAATGCTTTTATGTGCAGCTGTGGTTAAAAAATGGCTCAAATAAAACTTTTTAAATTAATTTTTATTTTCCAATAAATTTTTCAAACAAAAAAAAATGACATTAATTTGAGATATACCAATGCAACTTTAGGCACTATGTGGCTAAAAACATTTGTTTTTCAAGGTTATTTGAACATATCGTGATATATATCGTGTATCGTGATATAGCCCAAAGATATTGTGATATTAGATTTTCTTCATATCGCCCACCCCTAGCTGGAAGTGATGTACCCATCATGCCTAGTGCCTGCTGTACAAGCCTGTGGGGGCAGCGCTATGATCTGGGGCTTCTGCAGTTGGTCAGGTCTAGGTTTAGCAACAGTATGAGCTCAAAGGATGAGGTCAGCTGACTACCTGAATATACTGACCAGGTTATTCCAATGGTTCAATGGATTTTTGCTTCCCTAATATTACAGGCATATTCCAAGATGACAATGTCAGGATTCACTGGGCTCAAATTGTGAAAGAGTTGTTCAGGGAGCATCAGACATCATTTTCCCACATGGATCGGCCACCACAGAGTCCAGACCTTAACCCTATTGAGAATCTTTGAGATGTGCTGGAGCAAGCAGACTCTACTGTTATCAGTGCAAGATCTTGGTGAAAAATCAATAAATAAATATTGTGACATTGCGGAAGCTTATCGAAACAATACCACAGCGAATGCATGCCGTGACCAAAGCTAAAGGCAGTCCAATGAAATATTAGTGTGTAACCCTTTTTTCTTGGTGGCGACTTCTTTTTTTGGCCAGGCAGCGTATAAAATAGTGTTCCAAGTTTCCTACGTTTTCCTCACTTTGTTAGAAGAAGATTAAGTAAGCTTTAACGTCAATGACATTTTAAAAGCAGCCTATGCGCTTTTTTGACAAAATAGTACGGTGAAGCATTAAAACTTCCAATCTCTTGAGCAAAACCCCTGAAAAACAGCTCCACTGCATAATCCCCTCTGCACCAAACTTCCCACTTGACACAGTGCAGTCAGGCAACCGCTGTCCTCTTGGCATCTACACGGAATGGGTTGTGAGAGAGAGCAGCACGACTCGCCAGTCCAGAGGACACATCTCCACTGCAGCATGCTTTAACCTGACCCATTTGTAACTTTGGATTTCATTTGGCAATAGGTTTGGATACAGCTGCTTACCATTGTAAACCCATTCCATAAAGCCTCCTTTGCACTTTTATTGAGCCAGTCTGAAGGCTGCATAATGTTTGGAGATCTTGGGTATCTATTGATTCTGCAAAACCTTGTTGACGTGTGCTCACTATGCACCTCTGCCTCCAAAGCCCCCTGATTTATGATGTTATGGGGCCTACTACTTGGTGGCTGAACTGCTGCCATTCCCAGCTGCTTCCACATTTTAAAAAATATCCCATTTGACTGTGGAATATTCAGTAGTGAGGTATTTTTAAGACTGAACTTATTGCGCAGGTGGCATCCTGTCACAAAACTATGCTGGCATTCACTCGTTCCTTCACAAACGTTTGTAAAAGCACCCTTGGAGGTGGAACACCTGAATTCAGTGGTTTGGATGGTTAGTTACATACTTTTGCCATTATAGTGCATATGCAGCAGGAAAAAAGAGCAATGACAGTTCTATCAGGAACACAACCAGCTACTAGGAACACTATAACACATCTCAGGTTCTCGGTCCTTCATGGTAGACATTCACCATAAATAATCCCAACTAAAGACTGATACTGAGTCTTTAAAAATGTCAGTGTAAGAAAACAAAATTCAACACTCCATATGAGTATATAAAGGTTTTCCATCTCAGAGTGGTACTCCAGCTGCAACGGTGCCCTGCAGAAGATGGTCAGGGGTGCTGAGAACGCTATGAGTCTTCCTACCATCTGTCCAGGATCTGTTTGAGACCGTATTTTTATCTCCAACAACTTTTTGAACAGCCACTATAAGGCAACTGGAACCTCAACATGACAGGCAGAATCACAAGACTGGTTAAAAAAAAATTTAAATGTGGAAGGATTTGCAGCTTACGTTTTTGCGCTTTTTTCAAATGTTTTATGTATTTGATGTTTTATCTATTTTATGGCATTTTGTACAAATCTGTAAAAGACTGCAGACAAACTTTGTCTTGTTTTTTGGTCTCCCTTTTGCCAAACGAGAAATTCACAAAAAAAGTTAATGTCATCTGCTATTTTGAATCCCCCTACATTTTCTTAAAAATGTTCCAGGGTTTACACTTCTCAAAAAAGTGAACGCCGTTTGGCTGGAAGTCTTTGTGAAAAAAACTAAAAACAACAAATAAGAATGAGAATGTTCTTGACTTGTCTATATATGGCTCATTGTTGCTTCCTCATTTTGCATGTTTAGGAAAACAAGTCCCAATTCCACGTAAATGCGAAAACAAAACAAATACACATTAGTTCACCAACTGATTTCCCTACAACATATAAAAAAATCACACAAATGTGGACCCTCAAACTTTCTGCACGTGAAAGCTTTTGTGCTCCTGAATTAAAGTGATGTTAGACCCAGACGTTACCTCATTCAGCCGTTTTGCAAGGCAGTGAAGGGTCTGTGGGCAGTGCTTATTTCCTTCCCAAGGATGTGGAGCATGTCTTTTCCACACCTGAGAAAGAAGAGAAGGTCAAACGTAATTTAGTCATCCATTGAATTTCTTAAAAAAAAATTGAGTCAGACTTGTATCATTGAATAAACTGATTAGGCATCAACTTCCCTCATACCTGCCCAGTCGAATGCTCGCAGGCTACCACCCACTGCTCACAGATGGAGATCCCTGCTCTGAGGTTCTCTCTCATCAGCACAAATTGCTCTTCAAAAATCTTAAGGCCGCTCAGCTTTTTCTGGACATACCTTCCCAAGGCTC
This sequence comes from Fundulus diaphanus, assembly GCA_037039145.1. Lineage (NCBI taxonomy): Eukaryota > Metazoa > Chordata > Actinopteri > Cyprinodontiformes > Fundulidae > Fundulus > Fundulus diaphanus. The sequence goes on from CM073124.1 coordinate 30,872,385, forward strand.
CACCTTTCACAGGTACAGCCACAAAATAAAAAATAAATCACATGTTTAAACAGCATACTACACTCTGAGTTTAATACACACAGTAAATAATATCATTACAGTAATCAAACATTTATTGGTTGGAAAACGGAAATTAGTATCAGCACAAAATGTAAAAGCACACGGAGCAGTTCTAGGGGAAAAAAAAACCTGTTTTCAGTTCTCAAAAAATGTCCACTTCAACTATCAGCAGCGGCCCTTTTGACTAAATATACAGAAACTGTGACATCCGTTTGCTTAAAAACAACATCAGCAGAAAGTGTTTTTAGTTCCTGGTTTTGGTTTGTGTACGTCTGAGAGCCACCCACCAATAACGTCCATGAGTCGGACCATTCGTGCCTCTGGATAGGGCTGGAAATCTGTCTGCCTCCAAACGTCATCCAGAGTATCTTTGCTCTGTTCCACCAGGTCCACGACGTCTGACATGGACAAGCCATCAAGCCCAACATACTCCTGGTGGACACATAAACACAGAGCTTCCTTGTTAACTAAAACAAATATCAGATTATAGCAGTCATTATTGGTATTGTTTTTACATTTGTGGTAAAAACGAAATAATTCACATTGTGAGATGCTCAACTTTTGAAAAATGCTTTGTAAATAGTTTTGTTTTACCATCTTAACAGTAAGCTTGTATAATATGAAAACAGTTTTCCTGCACACCTTTTGTATGTGTTTGAACTGCTCAGTGAAATATGATGCCCTTTCTCTCACTCCGCTCTTCTCTGCAGACTGGGAGAGATCTGCCCAAAACTGGAACTCATCATTGGGGGTCAGGATTCCTGCAGCAAGTGTCAAAAAAACATCAAATTCCACATAGAAATCTTCATCAGAACCATTTAATATTGACAAACTGATTATTTTTCCTTGTATACTCCACTACACCTGAAAACATCGCAAATCTTTCTTGTTTTCTTTTAGGCAGAGATGATGATTTCTTTGAATCATCAATATATATATTGAATATATATATGAATATTATTCATATTATTCAAAGCAGATACAGCGGAGGAACACATTTAAATCCATCTGCAGTTTTTTTTAAGAATAAATTGATAATTTGAATTTTTGAGAAACTTTTTTTCTCCTAAAAAATTTCACAAATGAATAATTTATCTCACTGTAGTGAGAAATCTGCCTTTTGCTTACTTAGGAGAAATCCAGCAAAAATCTTGGGTGTCCATTGCTGAACGCTAAATCAGACCTTAAATAAATATACAAATATAGATGACAATGCCATTAACACTCAATAGACCCATTGGTATTCATTACAAAATTAAAATAACCACTTGTATGACCACCTTGAAGCTGCTGTTACCTTTGACTATTGTTTTTCTTTGAATTAATGGGCTAAATGAAGACATACCCAGGACATCATCTTCTGTGTGGCCCTTCTTGCTGGAAGGTTTGGCCCCAGACTGGCGGACCACAGAGCCCAAGCCCGCTTCCAGCTCATTTAGTAGACTTGCAAGCTTAGGATCGAAAGCTGAGCGCCAGCGCTCATCCTTGAAGAATACAAGTACTTATTAGACTAAAAAACAAGCTGACTTCTACTCCAGCCTGGTCAAAACTTAAGAAAATGTTTTCATATTTGTATTTGCATTCGTTCATTCAGGAAGGCGTGTTTAAAAACTACAGTACGGTAAATGTCTCAGGATCTGTTCAAGTAAATATCTTTATACATGCTGAGATTTGTTTCCCTTGACAGTGTGAGCACCAGGAATGTACCCTGCAAAAGTCTATGCAATTCTTATATATATGTAAAGAGGCCAACCTGAAGCAGGACAGGTGCAAAAACCTGCTTTACAGCCTGATAGAGGGTGTTGATGGGAGACTCCAGCATGGACGACACCAAGAGGCTCGTATCGAGGTTGTCTTCTGTGATCACAGTGGGATGCAGTTTGAAGAAGACCAACACCTTCTCTTTGCTGTCCCCCAAAGCTTGAATCTGTGCAAAATAAAAAATAAGTAAAATGGCACAACCTTTCTTTCAAGTAAAGACCAAGGATGTAGAAATAAAGAACTATAAAATAAAAATGAAAAAAAAAAAACAATAGTAAATGCTCTCACTCTTGTACTCCCTACTAAAAACAGTTGTGTCTTTATAAATGTTAGTAATGTAGACATGTTCAGCTACATGTCGTGTGTTACCTTATTAGACAGGTGAAGGTCATTATCATGTCTTGTAAAGGACAAGATGAATTCATTTCCATCATCCAGGAAGTTATTCAGCTCTTCCTTGTCAGCCAGGGATGACGAAGGCTTTACACCATAGAAGTTACCAGCTGTGGTCAGAACAAACCTCTTCCGTGCGTCCTCTGAACCATGGGGCATCTTTCAGCTCGACGTTGGGAACTAATGTTGGCAAAGCACAAACATAACACAACCACTTTATTTGACAGCTAGGCATTGATACATAATATCGGGGCTGCAAAAATACCAGTAAAACATGAAGCTGCAATACTGTCACTGAATAGTGATTGTGATGTCAAGATCAATTTAAAAAAAAATTTTTAGATAAAAATATATGTCAGGTGTGAGTGCTGAGGGCTGCAAAAGTTTATCCAGTAGGCATAAAATATTACTGGCACATAAGTTAGTATTTACATGCAAGGCATGTGAAATATGGTATCCAATGAAATATTGCATCCCAACAGCCCTTTGCCGTCGTAATAATGCACCGACTGATACTGCAACGACAATTGTGATCCAATATATTACCCAGGCCTCGGCAATAAATCAGTATCAATATATATCGCGATAGACACCTCAATATTAATAGAAAACACGTCCAATTAAATTTTCAATAATTCCACTGAACTCCAATCCAGAACCTCACGGTATTCTGAGGGATTTAGGCAGAGGAAAGGATTTAGCCTCTCAACCTCTCACGGCCAAACTATGCGAGGTTGGTAGGGCTGACATATTTTAAAGGTTAAGGTTACATTTAAACAGGGTTGGGGTTGCAGTTTAAATTCTGGCTTTTTTCCACTGATCCTTGCTTCAAATAAGTAAACAAAACACTACTCAATAATTATCGATATCGACTGATATGAAAGGCTTATATGGTGATACAGTTTTCAGCCATATCACCCAGCCCTAACTCTACCTAATATTGTGTACAACAGTGGTGCCCAAGTTCCACTTTATAGTACAGTCATCTTTACCAGTCCTTTAAAAGCAATAGTACAACAGTACTTGGGATTTTTTTTATTATTATTAGTAGTAGTAGTAGTAGTAGCAGTAGTATTTGTTGTGCTGACAAACAAAAAGCACATTCTTAACCATTGGCACTCTTTTAACAGACAAACTTTTTCTATAAGTCCTTACATTCCCATTACAAATGCAAAGGAGACAGATCATGTACAGCCTGCTAATGATGTCGTTTTGCTTTGTTTGTTTTTTTAATGTTATCATGCAGACTTTTTTCTGACTTTATTTGATTTTATTTGTCTTGTTGCTTTTTTATATCTGTTGTTACAAAGGACAACTCAAATATCAAGCACAATCTCAGAGCCATAGATGTGCAGCAATACAAGACCTGTTTTTATTTGTTTGTTTTTCTTTTTTACACTCTCAATTCTAGACCCCCCCCCCCCCTCTCCGAGCAGAGTAATGCTTTCACCCCCTTTATTTTCGCCATCAGCTGGGGGATTTTAAAAATATTTGTAATAGGTGTCCTTGCAAAACGTGCAGTTCTCTTGACTGTTCTTCAGAGCGAAGCACAACTAGAGGTGTTCAAACTCCACTATTTTTAAGAGTTTTACAACATAATAACTCTGTTCCGCGATTAAAAGATCCTAAAAATCAGATTTTTCTATTTGCTCCCGCAAGTCTAAACTGTAACCAATCCTATTCGGAGAGCCAGTATACTGTTACAGAGTAGCAGTAGCTCTAACTGGACGGCTAGCGGCAGCTTCCTAGCTAACGTTAGCTGCGCTTTAGGGGATAAATGTTTAGCGAATCAGTCAGCAGGCGTAATTGTAGCACGCTAGCAACACGTTGAGTTGTGCCTTTATTTACCTTTTTGTATGAGAAGGTTGTGCTTTCGTAGCTTTTGATAATTCAGTCCATAGTTTGACGCTATTCGCTACAACGTTTCCAGCAGAGCTTTTCTCAACGCTAGCGTGGTTACCACGCAACGAGGTAGTAACTACGACTCGTTGTACGACGTAGTATTACGCAAATTTACTTACGTAGAGCAGATGCGCAGCCAGGAGGGACTTCAGCAACTTTGTTTGGTTTTGATTCGCTTACTCTTTTTTAAGTACTGTACGAGGTCTATGGCTGGAGAGCTAAAAGTTATTTTAATACTAAAAAAAAAAAAAAAAAAAAAAAAGAGATGTGCTCCGGAATTGCTTTAATCCCCTTAAAACTATTTAAACAGAGATTCACCTTAGTCTCGTTCCCTTTTCCGCTTCACCCAACTTTCTTTGTTAAACTGTGCCAGTTTTTAAACCATTGCAAAATAAATACAGGGTTATGTGCAGTGTTGGTCACCCTCCACTCATAGGAGTTTGTATCCAATCAATTACTTCGACTGCAGTCATGTCTTGATGACATCAAAATCTGGATGACTTTAAATTTCCTGCATCTAAATTCTGACAAGACCGAAGTTGTAATCTTTGGGCCAGAGTCCTCAAAAAATAAACTTCTTAACCAATCACTTAATCTGGATGACATTAACTTGGCCTCTGGTAATAAAGTAAAAAACCTTGGTGTTATTTTTGACCAAGACATGTCATTTAAATCCCATATTAAACAGGTTTCCAGAGTTTCCTTTTTTCACCTCCGGAATATCGCCAAAATTAGAAACATTCTGTCCAGGAGTGATGCTGAAAAACTAGTCCATGCATTTGTTACTTCAAGGCTGGACTATTGTAATTCTTTACTATCAGGAAGTCCACAAAATGCAATTCAAAGTCTCCAGCTTATCCAAAATGCTGCAGCAAGAGTTCTGATGAAAATCAACAAGAGGGATCATATTTCTCCAATTTTAGCTTCCCTTCATTGGCTTCCTGTTAAATCAAGAATAGAATTTAAAATTCTTCTTCTAACGTATAAAGCCCTTAATAATCAAGCTCCATCATATATCAGAGCTCTGATTACTCCGTATGTTCCTAACAGAGCACTTCGCTCTCAGACTGCAGGTCTGCTGGTGGTTCCTAGAGTCTCTAAAAGTAGAATGGGAGGCAGATCCTTTAGCTATCAGGCTCCTCTCCTGTGGAACCAACTCCCAGTTTTGGTCCGTGAAGCAGACACCCTGTCTACTTTTAAGACTAATCTTAAAACTTTCCTTTTTGACAAAGCTTATAACTAGAGTGGCTCATGTTACTCTGAGCTACCTTTATAGTTTTGCTGCTATAGGCTTAGGCTACTGGAGGACATCAGGGCCTATTTTTCTCACTCTACTGATTTTTACTGTTCTCCAGTCTACTGTTCTCCAGATTTGCATTGCATTACATTGAAATGACTGTTGTCATTTCAGCTTTTAACTTTTTGTTCTCTCTCTTTTTTCTTCATAGTAGGCACACCTGGTCTGACGTTCTGTTGACTGTGAAATCATCCAGGGAGGACAGATCACCGACTATTACCATCTAATGTAGAACAGATTACTAGATCAATGTGTGCTTCTGTGCTTTTTTGTCTCTCTTGTTGTGTCTCTGCTCTGTCTTCTGTAACCCCAGTCGGTCGAGGCAGATGACCGTTCATACTGAGCCCGGTTCTGCCGGAGGTTTTTTTTCCCGTTAATGGGTGGTTTTTCTTCCCACTGTCGCTTCATGCTTGCTCAGTATGAGGGATTGCAGCAAAGCCATGGACAATGCAGACGACTCTCCCTGTGGCTCTACGGTCCCCCAGGAGTGAATGCTGCTTGTCGGGACTTTGATGCAATCAACTGGTTTCCTTATATAGGACATTTTGACCAATCTGTATAATCTGACCCAATCTGTATAATATGATTGAACTTGATTTTGTAAAGTGCCTTGAGATGACATGTTTCATGATTTGGCGCTATATAAATAAAATTGAATTGAATTGAATTGAATTTTGTCACAGTGTCACAGAAAGCACACTGTTTTATGAGCAGGGCAATTTTTTCTTCTAATGCTTAAGTCAGGTTGTAAAATGTGCATTAGGGTACTGTGTGGTTAAATACGTTATAAATGCAGTATATTGTGTGTCTGCTAAAACGTTTGCTGGATGAGGTTGAATTTAGGAAACTGACATTTTTTAATTACTAGCTGACTTTGTAATCATTGGATTTTGTTACCTGCATAATTGTAAGAATATGATATAAATCCACTGCAAAATGCTCCACATTCATATAAGTTTTTGATACCTTGGTTTCTCAATAAATTTTAGTCTGAAATGACTGAGAACAGAAGCTAAGGAAAATCTCGGAGGGTCAGTAATGAAGTCTATAGATCATGTTCATTGATGATGACAGATTAAAACAACATGGGCTGAGTCATATTTATTTCAGGAGTTTTAAAAGTAAGAAAGTAAAAATGGAAACATACTACATAGTGTTTTCCCCTTCTCTGTCCTGCATCTATTGATATGACGTTTGGCTGGTTGTAAAGTTCAGATTTAAACCACTGCATGTAGCTGACTAATACTGTGACATCAGAAAAAAGGGGCATTACCGCACTCTTAAAATCTGTGGCCCATGATATGTAAAGAAATTTAAACGGTACAATAACACTATCTTGCAGATTTTACCCTGAGATTACATACAATTTAATGGAAAAAGAATTTGGCTACATATTCAGGGTCAAGATAATTAAACAGTGCAAAAAGATACTGACAGGGCTAAATCACCATGACATAGCACCAAAAGGAACCAGCATAAGACTTTATTAATCATACCATACCAATTGAATTCAATTTTATTTATTTAGCGCCAATTCCTGATACATGTCATCTCAAGGCACTTTACAAAGTCAAATTCAATCAAATCATACAGATTGGTCAAAAAGTTTCTTAACTAAGGAAACCCAGTAGATCTAGTCTTGACAAGCAGCATTCACTCCTCATGAAAGAGCATTGAGCCACAGAGACAGTCGATGGCTTTGCAGCAATGCTTGAGCAATCATGAAGCGAGTGGAGAGGAAAACTCCCCTTTAACAGGAAGGGAAAACCTCCTGCAGAACCAGGTTCAGTGTGAATGGTCATCTGCCTCGACCGACTGGAGGTTAGAGAAGACAGAGCAGAGACACAAAAGCACACGTTGATCCAGGAATCCTTTCTATGTTAATTATAATTTGAACTTTATTCATCTCACAATGGAGAGATTCACTTCTGCATTTAACCTATCCCCTTGGGGAGCAGTGGGCCACCACAGAGCAGTCTGTGGTTAAGGGTTTTGCTCAGGGACCCAGAGTGGCAGTATGTGGGAGTTGAACAGAACCTCCAGGACCCAAGAGCAAGGCTCTAACCACTAGAACACCACCCCCAATCACAGATGATCTGTCTCCCTTGGATGATGTCACAGCTAACAGAAGGCCAGACCAGGTGTACCTACTCGAAGACAGAGAACAAAAAGTTAAAAGCTGAAATAAAAACAAACAATGCAAATTGGAGAACAATAGGACAACTCAGCAGAGTGAGAAAAATAGACCCTGATGTCCTCCAGCAGCCTAAGCCTACAGCAGCATAACTACAGAGATAGCTCAGGGTAACATAAGCCACTCTGACTATTAACTTTATCAAAAAGGAAAGTTTTAAGCCTAGTCTTAAAAGTAGACAGGGTGTCTGCCTCACGGACTAAAACTGGGAGTTGGTTCCACAGGAGAGGAGCCTGATAGCTAAAGGATCTGCCTCCCATTCTACTTTTAGAGACTCTAGGAACCACCAGCAGACCTGCAGTCTGAGAGTGAAGTGCTCTGTTAGGAACATACGGGGTAATCAGAGCTCTGATATATGATGGAACTTGATTATTAAGGGCTTTTATATGTGAGAAGGAGAATTTTAAATTCCATTCTTGATTTAACAGGAAGCCAATGGAGGGAAGCTACAATTGGAGAAATATGACCCCTCTTGTTGATTTTCATCAGAACTCTGGTTCAAAAATTACAACTTCTGTCTTGTCAGAATTTAAAAGGAAATTTAAAGTCATACAGGTTTTGATGTCATCAAGACATGCCTGTAGTTGAAGTAATTGATTGCATTGATCAGGATTTATGGATAAATATAGCTGAGTGTCATCAGCATAACAGTGGAAATTAATCCTATGCTGTTTGATAATTTTAACAATCGGAAGCATATACTGAAGAGAATTGGTCCCAGGACTGAACCCCGTGGTACTCCACAAGTGACCCTAGAGTTTGAAGTTTTATTATCAACATGAACAAACTGGAATCTATCAGACAGATAAGATCTAAACCAGCCTAATGCTTTCCCCTTAATCCCTACAGTATGTCCAATGGAACTACTGTTTGCAATTAGTAATTTATATGTTCAACAAACAGAAAGAGCTGCAAATGTTGATCAAATGCAATTTTATTACAGAAATGTAAGATTAATTTGCCTTTTCATCACAGGTTTGTATAAAAAAATGCTTGTACAGTGCAACTGATATTACATTTAGACTAAGATTATTATGAACTGCAAACAGTCTTAAATTGGAGGCGACCAGACTTTTGTTCAGTTCTTTCTGAAAACGTTTTGACACCTATCCAGGAATCTTTGTCGACTCTGGTGGCTCACACTTGAGCAACCTGTAGTTGGTGTTCTGCTGTTTTTAAGGACATGGAGGCCCGTCCTCCTAGGTGCATTCTCAGTCAGAAACTCCGTTGGAGCGGCAGGTGCTCAAAGTTAAAAGAGGGCACATGGGGCACGGATTTAAAACACGATACAGAAACATACCTTGCTATACAACCGGCTGAACTGTACCAACCCATACTATAAAGAATGTAACATGGAATCAAGGGCGTAGGTTTGATTTGAACTTTGGTAGGGACACTATTGGTCCAAAGCTTCATTGTTCCTATGCAATATGCATGCTCCTATTTTTTGATGCTTGATTTGAGCATTAGGATGCGTTTTGCCTGTCTAAAAAGAAAAGGCAGCATTATTTGCTAAATTTATACAAATTTTATAAGCACGACACACACTAGATGCTGTTTGTTTATCTTTAAAGCATCACAGGATCTGATCAATGTCGAATTGGGACTTTTTCCCACTTTGAAAAAGTTTGCATTTGAACTTACCAGCAACAGAGACAGATGGTAAATACGTGCCTATTAAACCAAATATATTCAAAATATGTCTGTTGTCTAGATTTATCCTGTATTTTCTTTTGAAGATATAGAAATGTGCAGAGATAAACCCCACCCTTATTCTTTTTTTTAATCTAAGATACTCTGTCAGCATCATAAAACACAGCAAAATTATACATTCAAGGGACTGCAAATAAATTTATTGTATTTACTTTGCACTGGAAGTAGAAGTGTCACTGGCACTGACAGCATTTCAAATATTAAATTCAAACTTCAACAAATGTACTACAGGGTTGTAGTTGCTCTGTGTAGCCCATTTCATGTAATTTATCTTAATATTCCAAACACATTTCTTACATCATATATCTGAAGTGTAGATAACAGCTTCTCCTTACCTACATCCTCTCAGACAACTAATTATTTCCCTAACAATAGTGAGATTTCAATGTTTAAATGTGCAGTAAATCTTAATACATAAGGAGCATGGAGGACCCAATACTGTACTTTAAGTAAGATTAGTGACACTAAAACTGATCTATGAGTGGTTGTCCATTTCATTATTGAAATGAGAACATATTAATATACTAGAGGCATATACTAGTAAGACTATTAAAGAACAGCAGATTAAACTTTAAGATATGTAAAGGCCTATATTAATTAATTTTGCAACCACATCAACAGATTAAATAATTTTTACTTTTTTGGTGTACCAAATTACCCTCGTAATGATGAAATATGCTGTGGACTAAATCCCTGGTGATGAGAATGTCTAACTCCGCCTCTGGTTTGCACTCATTTACTAATGGACAGTGTGGAAACCTTTGTACAATAAAACCAATGTAAATGGTGTTCCTCGGTTTTATTTGTCTTTATTCTAATTATGTCTACAATCAATGAAAGCAACAATAACAACGAAATATGGTAAAAAGGAAACCCTCACCTTTTCTTTTTCAGACAGCTGTGGCTAAGAATCTGACTTTTTAATAGCCTATAGTCTTTGCTTTTCCATCTTTCCAGCAGTCTTCAGAACTCCTGCCTGGCACAGAATATTTAGTTTTATAAAACAGATTAGGATTCTGTTGATAAATGCATTATACTTCAGAATTAGATGCTATTTTGAGATGCTAATGTTGGTTACTTACATTTCTCAAGTTCCACAAATCCAAACAGTCTCTCCTGCTTCTTTACAGAACTGCATTCAGCAGCTTTCACCTATTTTAGTGCTGATAATATTTAGTTTTTTTAACTGGGACTAGTTTTGTTGTCAAATAATTGTGGTAACGGCAGTATCCCTGTATGAATTGAAATTTAAATCTTGCGCTCCAAGCACACAGGCACGCACACACACGCTAGAAATCAGAAAGCGGGAAGGCGGGATTTAAGGCAGTACAACCAATGAGAGTGGAGTTTAAAAAATAAAGCACAGAGCATAGTCACGTGTGCTGCCGATTTAAAGGGGCAGGCAGTCAGACAGCGGCAGCAGCAGCCGCGGAGCTGCGAGAGGAGAAGAAGGGAAGAGTAAAGGTAACAATGTGACCGGAGGGCTTATTGTGTTGTTTTTCTTGCAAAAAAAAAAAAAAGATAATAATAATAATTTCAGTACATGTGTCAAATAAAAAATAATAATAAAAAAATAAAATTAAATAAAAATTAAAAAAAAAAAAAAAAAAGGACCAAAAGGGCACATTGGGATCATGGAGCAAAAGGGGCAGGTGCTCAAGCCCTCTTAGCACCCCCCTCTGCACGTGCCTGGTGTGAGGGGAGTACTTGGTCACCTGAATCATGATGAGACTGCTGATGTAATCTCTTTGGAATGTGTTGGAGAACCGAGCTGAAAACACCGGAGAGTTGGATCCTTTCCAAGCAAGCCTTTTCTTCTGTTTAGTGATGGCTTTTCTCTTTTGACCAAGATGGCTTCTTTCACCCCTCTTTCAAACCATCTGTTCTCTCTGTCCAAAATCTGGACATCACTGTCATCAAAACAGTGCCCTTTGTCTTTGAGGTGCAAGTAGACTGCTGAATCTTGCAGCTGCTGGCCCTCCTGTGCTATATGTGTTTTTGTAGCTGTTGTTTAGTTTCTCCAATGTAGGAGTCTGAGCAGTCCTCACTGTATTGAACCGCATACAAAACACCGCTCAGCTGTGGATTGGGTGTTCTGTCTTTGGGATGAACCAGTTTTTGTCTGAGAGTGTTATTAGGTTTGACATTTACTGGTATGTTGTGTTTGGAGAAAATTCTCCTGAGTTTCTCAGAAACCCCTGACACATATGGAATGACAATGTTCTTGCATCTCTCTGTTCTCTCCTCGATGCTGTGTTGTTTTTTCTGCCAGATTTGTTGGTTGATTTGACAAAAGCCCATTCTGGGTAACCACAAGCTCGCAGTGATTTCCTGACGTGCTTGTGATCTTTTTCTTTCTCCTTTGTGGCAGAGGGAATGTTCTCAGCCTGGTAACTCAGAGTTCTGATAACAGAGAGTTTGTGCTCCAGTGGGTGATGTGAATAAAGATGGAGATATTGGTCTGTGTGTGTGGGCTTCTGGTGAACCTCAGTTTTGAGACTCCCATCTTCCTCAATGTGTATCGCACAGTCCAGAAAAGGTAACATGTTGTTCTTGGCATCCTCTCTGGTAAACCTTATTACGCTGTCCACTGAGTTCATGTGGTTGGTAAATGCCTCAACTTATTTGGTTTGGATTTTGACCCAGGTGTCATCCTCATATCTAAACCAGTGAGTTGGTGGTCTTCCCTTGTAAGCACTGCCCTGCTCTCCACCTCCTCCATGTGTCAATTGGCTACAATGGGTGACACTGGGGAGCCCATAACACACCCATGTTTCTGTCGGTAAAAGTTGTCTCTGTACTTGAAATATGTGGTTGAGAGGCATAAGTCCATCAAGTCACAAATCTGGTTTGGTGTTAAATTGGTTCTGTCTTTTAGTGATTCATCATGGTCCAACTGAGTCCTGACAGTGTTCACTGCCTCTGATGTCGGAATGCAAGTGAAAAGAGAGGTGACACCAAAGGAAACAATGGTTTCCCCTGGTGCCAGTCTCAGGTGTCGGACTTTGAAATTAAGTCTGCAGAGTTTTGTATGTGGTGTGCAGTCTTTCCAACCAGCAGAGCCAAAATTGTTGCAAGATGTTTTACAATGTTGTATGTGACCAAGTTAATGCTTCTGATAATGGGTCTGAGAGGTACCCCTTCTTTGTGTATTATTGGAAGTCCATAAATGCATGGAATGGCCTCGCCTGGGTACAGCTGATAGTGGCGGGAGCGATTGATCGCTTTCTGTTTTCCCAGTTTTTGTAGAGAGTCAGTTATTTTATTTTTGTAGTTATTGGCTGGGTCCCGTTTCAGGGTCTCATATGTGCTACTGTCCATCAGTCGATGCATTATTTTCTCATGGTAATCGGTTGTGTTAAGTACCACTGTGCATCTGCCTTTGTCTGCTGGAAAAATTGTGATGTTGCAGTCTTTGCTGAGGGATACTTTCCTGTGGAATGATGTTTGAAGTGGGCAGCTGAGAATGCAGCTGTGACTTTTATCTTAAGTTCTTCCGCTTCTGCCTCTGCCATGTTGTTATTTTTTTAAGGTTGATTCAGTGGCAGCGATGAGTTCTGTTATCAGAAGTTGCTTAGGGGTTATGGCAAAGTTGAGACTTTTGGACAAAAAATTCATCTGTCTGTGTGAGTTCTCTGTTTGAGAGATTTTACACCCACTGGTTCTGAATGATATTGCGTGCATTCTCATCATGTTCCCCTTTCTGACTTAAGGGTATCTTTCCCAAATTGTAATGCCTGTGCAACTTCTCAGTTATCCGGGTCATCGCAACAGCAAACAGGCTTAAATCGGAGGCAACCAAACCTTTGTTCAGTTCTTTCTAAAAACAGCAGTACACCAACTACAGGTTGCTGAAGTGCGAGCCACCAGAATTGACAAAGACTCCTGGATAGGTGTTGAAATGTTTTCAGAAAGAACTGAACTATCAAGTGTGCGTTCTCAACTAAAATCTTTAAAGAATAGCTTAAACACTTTTATTCTCTCTGGATTTTAACTGTTTTAATTATTCTCTCTTACTTTTATGTTGTTTCCATGTATTTTTTTGTAATTGTGTTATTTTACAATGTTGTTGTTTTTTTACTGTTTTTATGCTTCTTTTAATTCCTTTTATATTTGTGTGGTTCATTGCACAGTAGCTTGGTCAGCTCTTAAAGCTCTTTAATTATTCCTATTTATTTAACAGACTGTGGTGAAGTTGTGCTCATAGTATTTCCTCCTTTTAGATCAGTCAAGCTGTTAAACACATAATCTTAAATCGAAGTACCAATAATCACTCACAGGACAACTTAAAACTGCTACCTACAACTGGCGCCAGTTGAATAACGATGTATAACACAATGCAATTTTCCTTATTGTCTGTTATCTTCTATTTCAGGCTGTGATCTTTCTGTTGAAAGAAGGTTTCACTTAATTTGTCAAACTTTGATTCAAACAAAAGAAACGTTTAGGACACATTTTTCTTTTTTAAACAGCCAGCTCTGCCATTTTACCTCACAGGTAAAGCGTATTTACTAAACGATCTGCACCAGTCAGCTGGCTTTATGACGCCAGTTCTGAGTAATCTACATATAAAGTGAGGAAGTGAAAGGTTACCAAGCGAAGACAGTAATATGAAGAGTTTAGCTGAGCCAAAAAGCTCCATCAGAACAGCCCATAATGTCAGCAATTAATCAACTTTGGGTGATAAATCAATTTGCTCTCTCCACTGAGTATTTATTATGTTTCTTCCTTTTATATGACACAGATAATAGGTTTTGAAACATATGATTTCATCATTAAAAATGAATAATTTGTGATCATTGGTTTATTTAGTCAGGATATCCCTGATCTATGTCTATTCTCTCTTTTGAAAAAAATAAAATAAAAGAAATGATCACATTATTCCAATTTAAGAGTCTCCATATTCGTTTTGCTGGTGTGCTTAAATTGATTTCAGGGTGTTTTTAAATTACTTTAGCAGATTTGTGTTTACCATGTAAGCCCACAAGTCTTCTGCACAAGGTTTTTTTTTTTTTTAAATACCCAAAATAAGAACAAAAACCCACAGTAAATCATGATCCTTGAGTGTTACATTTTTAGGTTTCTATTGTTTCCCTGTTTACTTCATTTTTTTGTTGATTATGTTTTTAAGGTGTTCCCTTATTGGTTCATTCCTTTGTCTTTGGTTTCTTTGTGTTCTGGTCTTTTTATACAATGTGTATTACTTTCTGTTACATCTTCCTCTTGGTTTAACAGTTTCTTTGTAACTCTGTTCAGCCACATTTATGTTAATTAGTCCCCATTCCTCAGTTTCCCTCCACTGATCCTACCCTAGCTGCTTCATACTATCTCCGGATTTACTGACCTGCATTCAATGTCATTCTCTACTTTTCCCTCAGTAAAACTGAAGGGTTCTCATTGTTCTTCAATTAATCCTTCCGTTAAACTGCCTCATTCTCCATTGCCTAGGTTCACTGCATGGTTGTTCCACAGCAGTCCAGTGTCTTGTTCTTTGCATGATACTCTTTGTGAGTCTTTTTATTTTGTTAAAGACTCTTCACGTCGTGCTGGTGAAGATTCTCAGTCATCCAGGTCATGGTCAATCCAAAAAAAAGTAAAAAACAAGGCAACTGGACTTATTTTCCGTAGTTGAAGACGTTTCGCTTCCTCTCCAGGAAGCTTTCTCAATTCAATTAACTCCAGACTTTTTGAATTGAGAAAGCTTCCTGGAGAGGAAGCGAAACGTCTTCAACTACGGAAAATAAGTCCAGTTGCTTTGTTTTTTACTTTTACTTTTTTTTTGGATTGACTCTTCACGTCACCTTTCTGCCTCTGGTTCTGCCTGCATTTGGGTCCAACTAAAACCACTCATGACACAGTAAGGTTTAATATCATTATTGTGGCCCTCACCTGTGGAAAAACCTTCCTGCAGAAACATGTGCAGTAGAAACCATTGATGTATTATCTTTTTGATTTGGCTTTATTTCCAATCCAAACTTATCTTAAATTGAGTAGACTTTTGATTATTTTTTCCTTGCTATACCTATTGTTTTTCCCATTAAATTGTATTGCATAAAGACATTTATACCCAATGTTTAACAAACCAATATCATCTCTGTTCATTGCACATTTTAACCCATCCAGCTTTGTTTCACCCCATACTATTTCTTGTTTGTCATTACTGTTTTTTTATCATATATAAATGATTGTTTGTCACCTGTGAAAAGTGCCTAATAAATTAAGAAATTAAGACAAGAGTTATGGCTAGAAGGAGTTCTAAACATAATGAACTTTGGATAATCATGATAAATGAGGGATAACTCACAAATAATAAGCAATCCCAAATTATACCCTCACAGGGTATCGCACAACTTGTGAACATGTGTCAATTTCGTGTTTTTATTGGCATAACTGCAACTGGAACGGAGGCTCTGTCTAGAGTCAATCATCAAATTAACACAGGCACGTGAGAGAGTTAAGAAAGGCCAAACCAGTTTAATTTATGAGGTCAGGTTTTGACAGAGTTCTTTACAGCTAATAAAGGTCAATGCCTGCTGCTTTCCTCTTCATAACAGACACTACCATATTTCGTGGAGAGTAACAAATGTTAAGAATGCATTCACATGGTATAAATGTCCCTTTTTTCATTCAGATTCCACAGTAACACAAAATCACAAAGCAGACTATTGTGGTTATTTGGAATACCCTGACCTTTAAAAAAGAAAGGTGTCAACAAAAATGATTAACAAGGTTCACTGGAAAATGTAAATAGGGCAGCTATTATGTCCCACAACTGAAATGCTACAATGCATTGAAAAGAGAAAAGTATTATTAACATGACACTGATTAGACATGGTTGGCTCAATATGATCAGTGTCCATGCAGCAACCTTTTCAGGCAATAGTTAAACACCAAAGACAATTAGATTTTTTTTTTTATTTTTTTTTTTTGTAAATAGCTTTATTGTGATTCCTGCAGGGAGACTTTCAAATTATATGGACATTACAATGGGAGAGTAAAGGAAGAACAAGAAGTGAGAGAGAAAAAAAAAAGAGTAGAGGTGAAAGAAAGAAGAGATAAAAGGGAGAGAATGATAAAACCTTCTCCGTCTGCTCCATCACCTGGAAAGAGAGATGCAAAAAGAACAGCACAACCAACAGACATTCAATTCAATTCAATTCAATTTTATTTATATAGCGCCAAATCATGAAACATGTCATCTCAAGGCACTTTACAAAATCAAGTTCAATCATATTATACAGATTGGGTCAGATTATACAGATTGGTCAAAATGTCCTATATAAGGAAACCAGTTGATTGCATCAAAGTCCCGACAAGCAGCATTCACTCCTGGGGGACCGTAGAGCCACAGGGAGAGTCGTCTGCATTGTCCATGGCTTTGCTGCAATCCCTCATACTGAGCAAGCATGAAGCGACAGTGGGAAGAAAAACCACCCATTAACGGGAAAAAAAAACCTCCGGCAGAACCGGGCTCAGTATGAACGGTCATCTGCCTCGACCGACTGGGGTTACAGAAGACAGAGCAGAGACACAACAAGAGAGACAAAAAAGCACAGAAGCACACATTGATCTAGTAATCTGTTCTACATTAGATGGTAATAGTCGGTGATCTGTCCTCCCTGGATGATTTCACAGTCAACAGAACGTCAGACCAGGTGTACCTACTATGAAGAAAAAAGAGAGAGAACAAAAAGTTAAAAGCTGAAATGACAAAAGTCATTTCAATGTAATGCAATGCAAATCTGGAGAACAGAAGACTGGAGAACAGTAAAAATCAGTAGAGTGAGAAAAGTAGGCCCTGATGTCCTCCAGTAGCCTAAGCCTATAGCAGCAAAACTATAAAGGTAGCTCAGAGTAACATGAGCCACTCTAGTTATAAGCTTTGTCAAAAAGGAAGGTTTTAAGATTAGTCTTAAAAGTAGACAGGGTGTCTGCTTCACGGACCAAAACTGGGAGCTGGTTCCACAGGAGAGGAGCCTGATAGCTAAAGGATCTGCCTCCCATTCTACTTTTAGAGACTCTAGGAACCACCAGCAGACCTGCAGTCTGAGAGCGAAGTGCTCTGTTAGGAACATACGGAGTAATCAGAGCTCTGATATATGATGGAGCTTGATTATTAAGGGCTTTATACGTTAGAAGAAGAATTTTAAATTCTATTCTTGATTTAACAGGAAGCCAATGAAGGGAAGCTAAAATTGGAGAAATATGATCCCTCTTGTTGATTTTCATCAGAACTCTTGCTGCAGCATTTTGGATAAGCTGAAGACTTTGAATTGCATTTTGTGGACTTCCTGATAGTAAAGAATTACAATAGTCCAGCCTTGAAGTAACAAATGCATGGACTAGTTTTTCAGCATCACTCCTGGACAGAATGTTTCTAATTTTGGGCGATATTCCGGAGGTGAAAAAAGGAAACTCTGGAAACCTGTTTAATATGGGATTTAAATGACATGTCTTGGTCAAAAATAACACCAAGGTTTTTTACTTTATTACCAGAGGCCAAGTTAATGTCATCCAGATTAAGTGATTGGTTAAGAAGTTTATTTTTTGAGGACTCTGGCCCAAAGATTACAACTTCGGTCTTGTCAGAATTTAGATGCAGGAAATTTAAAGTCATCCAGCTTTTGATGTCATCAAGACATGACTGCAGTCGAAGTAATTGATTGGATTCATCAGGATTTATGGATAGATATAGCTGAGTGTCATCAGCATAACAGTGGAAATTAATCCCATGCTGTCTGATAATTTTGCCGATCGGAAGCATATATATAGTAAAGAGAATTGGTCCAAGGACTGAACCCTGTGGTACTCCACAGGTGACCCTAGAGTTTGAGGAAGATTTATTATTAACATGAACAAACTGGAATCTGTCCGACAGATAAGATTTAAACCAGCCTAATGCTTTCCCCTTAATCCCTACAGTATGTTCAAGTCCTACAGACATAAAGCAACAGATACAATCGAATAACACCTAGATGCCATTGCTAAATCATATATATTATTATGTAAGCTGACATGTGTAATGTGATACCTGAAAAAAGAAAGTGAAAGAACATAAATAAATAAATAAATTATAAGCTTACTGTATATAAGTGAACATTTAATACCTGGGACCCAGCACCTGTGGGAGTTTGTGAGAGTACACTAGTTTAGTTGTAAATCATCCAGAAGGAAATAGCTTGATAGTGGTTGTGGAGAACCAAAGACCCGCCTTCCCCGAGCACAGAGGCAGGAGTCATGGGACCCATAATCCCGGACTCCCAAAGGGGTCCCCAAAGCAGGGCGCCCAGGAGGGGCCGACACCGGATATCTGCAACCCCCCCAAGGAAAGAGTAGAGACGACCCCGAGGAAATCCCCCAGCCACCGCAATGCCGACGCCCCCAAGAGCTGCGGGGACGAGCCCGTGGGCTCCGCCGGCAGCTAACCCAGCTGAAGTGGTCCTGGCCATGGGCCCTGGGGGCCAGAGGCCCCAGGGGCGCCCCGGCCACCCCCCCGGGGGGCCAGGCCCCGCGAAGAAGCCGCCGGGAGTAGGCCGGCGCACGCCCGGGAACCCGCCCCAAACCCGAAGCCCACCAATGCGCCAGAGGGCCAAGGCGCCTGCCAGCGCAGCGTAGGAGGGCAGGACGTGGGGGGATGGGCTCCGCACCTAGCGGAGACTTGAGATGTTCTTGGGAGAGGGAGCGGACCACACCCATACCTGGAAAAAAAAAAAAAGGAAAACTCATTCACACCATCCCTCCCTTGTGCCCCACTCACCACACACACAGAAAAAAAAAAGACGCTGTACACACATTCCCACATAACACTCGCATCCAACACTGACCAGAGGGGGGGTCACCCCAAATCGACTATACGACTGCTTGTGCCCGACCCCCGCCCCCAGACCAGACGCCCCCCGGACCGGGCCCCCCAAAGAGGGTGGGCCAACACGACCCGTACGAGCCACCCAGCCAGAGCCCCCCTCACCCCCTAAATACCTAATAAACCCCTTCCCTCCCCCACCTTACCCTAGCCACCCCTGCCCCCCGCCCCTCCTGGGGGGAGCGGAGGCGTCAGCCCCAGACCTGGCCGCTGACTACCCATTGCAGCCCCCCGCCAAGACCCCGGACACAGTGGCCCGCACCTCCTCCAGGCCCCAGACTCCTTGCCGCCATCGGAGAACGGGGGTGTGCAGAAGACCCCGATCCTCCCTACTTCCGCTCAGATGTTGTGTTGTTGCATGTTGTTCTCAAGTGCGTTTAAAAACTGGGAGCGCCGAAGAGTGTGCGCGGCACAGCCCACCCCCCCTCCGGAAGGAAGCTGGTGCCAGCGCACCCCCTCCGGGCGACTGCCCAGAACCCTCAATGTCTAAGTGCGAGAGGAGGTGAAGGGAGCCGTCCGAGGTGAGCCCCCCCCCCCCCCCAGACGTCTTCCCCCCACCCCCCCATACCATGGCCTACATGAGTGTGAGTTGTGAAAATGTTTGGGGTGAAAGTGTCTAAGATGCATGATAAAATTGGGGAGAGGGGCGTCACCAGAAAGTGGCAACCTCCAGTAACGCCCTCTCCCCCAGGATCTACATGTGTGGCGGCGTGATTGAGCAGGCAGAGGGAGGATCCAGGGATGGGGAGCAACGGACTGGGAAGCCATCCCAGGGAGCCAGCTCCCCTACTGACTCCAATAGGCACCCCCGCTCCCTGAAAGCCCCACCCAGAGAAGGGGGCCTCGCCAGCGGCACCACCGTAGCCCGGGGGCCAGGGAGAGGCCGCAGGGCCCGTCAGCCAACCACCCACCAGGACCAAAACCTCAACCCCCCCCAGCCCACCCACCAAGCCTACTGGCTTTACCCCCCCCCCCCCCCCCAAAAAAAAAAGTTAATAAATAAATAAATAAATAAGAGGGGGGGACCCTGGCCAGCCAGTCCGCACGAGCCATCCCAAACCCCACTCCCCAAGCGAAACCCGCACCAGGAGACGACACGGACCAGGACCGGGACAGGGGGCCGGACACAAGCCCACCAGAACGTCCATCCCCCCCCCCCCCCCACACACACACACACACACACACACACACACACACCCGTAGATTTAATCTCACCCCAACACTAACATTCAAACAACTCACCATACATACGACAGTAGACATCCAGGCTGGGTAAGTCCCTACTCCCCCTCCTTAGATTTTTGGGTTTTGAGTTCAATTGAGATTTTAGCAGCATCACATAATGTATATTGAATGTAGTAAATTAGTGAACAGACTCTGTTTGACTACCACAGACCTGCACACAAACATGTGTCTGGCTTATCAATATATAAGGAGTAAATGTAACATTTGTCTTAATTATTAGAGAACTATGAAGAAAATAGAAGAACTGAATCTTGTTGATCAGCATCGCTCATTTGCTTGTTTTTTTCTTGTTAATAACGAAACAAAACAATCATCATTCCCAGTAATTACAGCAACTTTACCTTAAAGAGAAAGTTAAAAAATATATTATAATAGATTGAGCAACAACACAAGAACTGGCAAAAGATGTCTTTTCAACAGAAACAGTTATAAATATCTCAGAGGAAAAACTTGCCTCACTTTGTCTTTGCAAGGCAGTAAATGATCTGTGTATTTTAAAGTCACAAATTGAAAGTCTTTCAGCAACTAACAAATGGCGATCTGTTTGTTTTTGTGGAGAGAATGTTTGGGGTTGTGTTCCTGAAGCAGCTTTGGAACAGATTCTGGATACTATAATAAATTTGTCCTCTGCATGTAACCCATCCCTTAGGGAGCAGTGGACTGCCACTGTGTAGCGTCTTGGCAGCATTCTGGGGCTAAGTGTCTGGCTCAGGGACCTAGAGTGGCAGTTGAACCAGGAAGCTTGCAGCCTCTCCAGAATGCAAGCATCCTGCTTACTAACCACTAGGTCACCACTCCCATGGCTGTGCATGAAAATATCAGTACAGAGTATTACTAAGATCACTCTGAATGGCAGTAACAACCAAATCACATTCAAAGTCACTTAAATCCATTTTCTTCATTCTTCTGATGCTTGGTTTGACCTTCAGCCAGTTGTCTTCACCATGTCTAGATGCATAAATATGCTAAGCTGCAGCCATGTGATTGACTGAACCATTGATTGTGGTAACAAGCAATTAAACAGGTGTACCTTATAAAGTGGCAGATGAGCCTATGTTATTTTATACAATTAATTATTGAAAAGCTAAGACCAAGTATTACCAAAGTTTGTATTGCACATGAAGCAGTTTTAGGTACTCAAAAGCTATACCTTTAAATACTTACACAATAGTCAATATGGCTGATCAGAGTTTTACTGACACATACTATAACCTAATAACATCAATTCCTTTTCTGTCTTGGTTTTAGTTTATGTATGTCTTAGATACTCCCACCAACAATGTCCATGAACCAGACCATTTATGTCTTCAGAGTAGACCCCAAAACAATGAAAGTTTTTCAATCAGTTTTGAAATTAAACAGAGCTGATATTTTTGACATTTTAAGTTTCAAACTTTAAGCAGTTTTCTACAGGATGTAGATTTAGGGACTGAGATTAACACGGATGAAAGCACATTTTGCCACTTCCTATTCATACCCTAGGGAAACAGAAAGTATTGGATTTCTTTCTGTTTCCTTAATTACTTTCCCATATAAGTAAACTCCATAAAATTCCAGGCAATATTTGTCTATTTGCTCAGTATTACATTATGCTAGTGCAATAAAATGTGCATATATTTTAATTATATTTTAATTGATGTGGATGTTTCTGTGCTGCTCTCTAAACAGCATCATGGAAACAAACCCAGTTTCAGTTCCCCAAAGCTGCCTGTTTCCACATTGACCCACAACAGATGACACATTATATCAAAATAGAAAATAATCAATAATCACATTCTCCATGAACCCTGGGAAGCATTGTTCCTTCTTCAATTTCCACTACTTGGAAATGCCTTCACTCACTTCTCTTTCATGATAACCAAAATCAGCCTACAGACTACCAATCTCCTGTGACATGATCTTACACTCTGTTCATTCTTTTATTTAATTTCTCTCTGGGATAAATAAAGTATTTTTGAATGTGAATTGAATTATCTTTCTGCTCTAACTCCATGCATAGTGTTTCCCTAGGCAGCTTCATGCATTCTCTGTAAACTATTGATAAAAGAAAGGATTTTGCACAGGATTTAGTTTTGGTAAAATCCAAATGTCAGCACACAAATAATTCTATCTTATCACATGAGCTGTCTCTCAGACATTTATTATTTAGGAAACAGCCTTTGTTCTTGGGCAAGGAGGTTAAAATATTAAGAAAAGGTGTGGTTCTGCCTCAATCAACTAATAACTTCGTCATATCATGGATAGCCTCCTGAAGCAGGTCCAAGTTACACTTTAGAGGATGATCAATCTGTTCAAAGACCAATCTACGGTATATCCCGTCATTTGTAGGGGGTTAGTCTTAGGGTAAAACAAGACCCCCTTAGAGTTGATTATCGGTTCACTGTTCTCTGCTGGTTAATACCAACAAAAGGTTGAAATTAAGTTGCTGTTGTTGTAGTGACTTGGTGACTCCAAGATGTCAGTCTTTGCGACTGTTGAGTACAGTGTTGACTGTTTCCTTTTACGTCATTTACCATCCTGTTCACTGTGTTTTATAAGGCTAAATAAACTTTTAATGATATGTTCTCCTTTCTTTTACACTTTGAAGAGGACCTTAGGGAAATGGGCCTCTCTGACACATCACATCTGTACCTGAGGGGGAAAAAAGCCTTGGAGGATGAACTCAGAATTTCCAAGACAGAATGATCAACTTAAAGCAAATTAGAAATTTAAAGATTCTACGGTCACATTTATTTTACTGGAACTATGGGGATAATTTTGTTAAAGATACTTATTCACCAGAGTGGCATGTCCTTCAATTAAAGTTTTTTATTGTAGGATTATGCACCTGTAATAAAATATGTTTTTTTAAGCATCTCTACCATGGTGAGTGTTAAGCTGTCTCTAAACAGAAACTTAATTTGTAATAATAAAGAAAGCTGAAAAAAAGTCAATACTAAAAGCACTGAAGCAGCTCATCATGAAAGGCTTATCAACCCAGGTTTGTGAAACAGACTGACTTATTTATTGCTCAGGGTCGATGGCAGGAGACACACTGGACAGTATAATAAACACACATTATGAAACGGTAAGCTATTTCATGGTCTAGCCTGACTGCCAAAAAAAGTTTTTAAAAATGCAAACGTATTTTCCTTAGCCTTATTATGAGCTGGTATGAAAAGAGAAAGAAAACAATTTGCACGGACCCGGTGAAATAAAGGGTTGTAATCACGTGGCCATGTGCCACCAACTTCCTGTCTGACTTGTTTTAAATCTGCTGGGTGCAAAATTAAAAACGTCACTACCTACACTTTGGGGCCTCTGTTTTCTGCTTAATCTTATATCATTATATCTCGTCCGTCCGTTATCTTCCGCTTATCCGCGGTTGGGTCGCGGGGGTAGCAGCTTCAGTAGGGAGGCCCAGACGTCCCTCTCCCCAGCCACTTGGACCAGCTCCTCCGGGGGAATCCCAAGGCGTTCCCAGGCCAGCACTCGGCTGTGAACCGCTCTAGCTGTAGATCACGCCCTGATGAAGCCAATAGGACCACGTCATCCGCGAATAGCAGAGACGCAATCCTAAGGCCACCAAAACGGATCCCCTCAACACCTTGGCTGTGCCTAGAAATTCTGTCCATAAAAGTTATGAACAGAATCGGTGACAAAGGGCAACCTTGGCGGAGTCCAACTCTCACTGGAAACGAGTCCGACTTACTGCCGGGAATGCAGACCAGACTCTGACACCGGTCGTACAGAGACCTGACAGCCCTTATTAAAGGGCCCGGTACTCTACTCCCGGAGTACCCCCACAGGATCCCTCGAGGGACACGGTCGAATGCCTTCTCCAGGTCCACAAAACACATGTAGACTGGTTGGGCAAACTCCCATGCCCCCTCCAGGACCCTGCTGAGGGTGTAGAGCTGATCCAGTGTTCCACGGCCAGGACGAAAACCACACTGCTCTTCCTGAATCCGAGATTCAACTATCCGACGGACCCTCCTTTCCAGAACCCCAGAATAGACCTTACCAGGGAGGGTTAAGAGTGTGATTCCTCTGTAGTTGGAACACACCCTCCGATCCCCCTTTTTAAATAGGGGGACCACCACCCCAGTCTGCCAATCCAGGGGAACTGCCCCCGATGTCCACGCGATGCTGCAGAGCCGCGTTACCCAACACAGCCCCACAACATCCAGAGCCTTAAGGTACTGAGGGCGAATCTCATCCACCCCCAGGGCCTTGCCACCGAGGAGCTTTTTAACAACCTCGGCAACCTCAGCAACAGAGATAGGAGAACCCGACCCAGAGTCCTCAGGCTCTGCTTCCGCAATGGAAGACGTGTTGGTGGGATTAAGGAGGTCTTCAAAGTATTCCGCCCACCGACACATGACGTCCCGATTCGATGTCAGCAGCACACCACCCCCACTATAAACAGTGTTGGTACTGCACTGCTTCCCCCTCCTGAGACGCCGGATAATGGACCAGAATCACTTCGATGCCGTACGGAAGTCTTTCTCCATGGCCTCTCCGAACTCTTCCCACGCCCGAGTTTTTGCCTCGGCAACCAGCCGAGCCGCCTGCCGCTTCGACTGCCGGTACAAAATTTCCACCTTTTGCACTGAAACGAAAGAAATGGGCAAACACACACATTGTTACAGAACATTGCTGAGGCTACTCAGAAATGTAAATACAGTATTACATACAGCATGGACTAATCCAGAGAGTTCTTAGATAAGGGAACTCACAGCTTCCGCCTTGTCTCACTCATTAGTGCCTCTTTTAAAGCTATCACCTCCTGATACTCATCCCTGGTTAACCTGCTGGAACAGGTTAACCTGTATCATGTGATACAAAAACAAAACAAATAGCTGCTTTTAATATATATATATATATATATATATATATATACATGTTTTATGAAATGCCTTTTAACCCTCCCTAGATATGCTGTGAAAAGGTGGCTCTACTTTTGCAATTTAGGTTTCCCATCAACCTTTATTAAGATTTTCAACTATTCTTCACTTAATACTAAAAGGTCACTAGTAACTGTGTTTTATGTTACAATATAATTTCCCCAGTCTATTATGTTGAATCTTGGTTGTTGATTCCTTAACTATCTTGAGCTAGATCAAATCTTTGCTTAAGATGACTTCTGTGACATTTGTAATGGCCTTGGTGAAATGCAATTATTAGGCTGTACGTAGAATGCTTGTATTTGAAGCATTTTGTGGATCTAAGCAGCCAACAACGAGATCTTGAACGGTTTGTCTGCAATTCTGTACCCTCATCTTGTTGCTTCAAAACCACTTACATGCAGGTGATGTCAAATTCCCAAGTCATTCACGACTCTCCCTGCATACTGTAAAGAAAAGAAATGGCAATCCAGAGTTTTCACTTTGTCAGGCTGACATATTTTTGTTCTTCCAGAGGTATCAGGATCAGTGGAATTTGTGTTTTCATTTATGGAAAATCCCTGGAATTCTTTGTTTCTTTATTTTAGTGCAAGGAGAAAATAAAGGCGTACTGGGAAGGTCCGTTGACTTCTTACGGGAAATCTGTCAGCAGCAGCACAGCCCTGTAAGGGAGTGCTTACACATTCCAGGGCATTCCCCCTCGTGTCAACAAACTTAGGGCAGCTTCAGTCCAACAGGAAACTTGGAGTAACAGGAAACGCTAACAGTAGCCGGTGGGGTTCCAGATGAGCTAAATCAGGATAGAGGAAACTTGCTTTGCTAAAAGAAGGAATTCTATTAAACATAAACACCTTCTTAACAAGGGACTGGGGAGATTTTGCTGATTTCTTTTTCTTTTTTAATGGCAGAAAATAATAAAAACAAATTGAAAACGGTATTGAAAACCAATCAAAGAAAATTGTGCAAATGTCCTCAAGCTGTATAGAAGACCGTAAAACAGAAGTGAGAGGATGTTCTTTAAACTGCATAGAAATCAGCACAAAACCAGACGTGAATGTGAAACCTGGTGGTTTGTTATGGCAAGTTATGACAAAGCGGCCGTGGGAGGAAGGTGTATTTCTGCATTAGAATAGAGCTCCCAGGCAACCTCTCAGATAAATGTCAAAAACAGACCTGCCTGACGATAAAGGCAAAAGTTCAGGGAATCCGTGGCTCATTTACTGACCGTTTTACACACCCTGAATCACACATCCCTACTGTTTAAGGATTTACCGTCATTTGGAAGATCCCCTTCACTTTTTAGAACCCTGAAACAAGTGAAAGTCACAGATGAGCGTGGAGCTACAGTACTGCCCATTGTAAATCGTTCCTATCCAATTAACCTTTTCCCATTTTTTCATGTTATCATCAAAAACCCCATTGTGTTGTTTTAGGATATATTAGGAGGAATTTTGAAGCAGAATACATGGTCAATGTTTTTAACAAATTCAGTCTGATAAAAGTGAGGATTATTCTGCCCCATGCAGTCAATACTTTGCAGAATCATAGCTGTATTTATGTCTCTACCAGCTTTAACCTTAAAAAAACAACAAAAAAACACTGTTTGACCACATTTCTTTGCAAAGTACGTCAAGCTCAAATTTCATGTTAACCATCTGAAATATCCATTTTTAAATGTTCAATTTCAAAGATTATCACTTTGATCTAGGTCTGAACTTTGACTGGGCCATTATAACACATGCATTTACATTGATTTAAACCCTTCTATTGTAACTCTTGCTGCATGTTAAAGATCACTGTCCTGCTGGATGGTGAATTATCACCCTGGTTTCTGCCTCGGCAGATTTTTATCTTGGTTCGGCTGTGGGCTCGACAGCTCTTGCTCCTACATTTTCCTACTACTCTCCAATTTTAAATTATTTGCTGTTATATAACTTTTAAATTAAAATTGTCTCTCTCTGTTTCTCCTCTTCAAAGACGCAGCGTTTGGCCTGGCGGTCTGGTTAGCTGTGACACCTTCCAGGAGGGGGGTATTGGTTGGGCTACTGCTACAAACTACTTTGTGTTTTTCATAAAACACACACACTGAGCCAGGCTCTGCTGGAGGTTTTGCCTTTCCGTCGACAAGAACTGGAGGAAACGGGTTTCATTTAGAAAGGTGGGATGGATTCTGAATGAACTGGAAAGTTTTATGTTGCACAGGCATCAGATTTTTGATGGAGTACTTCATACGAGCCGATGAATCTGGGAGAGTTTGCTGGAAACAGACATTAGTGGTATGTGCTCGGCAGGTAGACGGCCTCTTTAACCTGGTGGATGTATGGGAGCTGGGGACATTCTGCTATCGGCCGTACGATGTGCGCTTAAGAGCTGTAATGGTCATATGCAAGATTCATTTACAACGGCGGATGTGGTGATGAACAGATGTGACTGACATGTTTTGTTCCTCAGAGGGAAAAAGGGACAGTTGAAAGCCCAAAGATGACTCAAAGGGAGAAAGGCCTGTAGCAGTAGAAACATAGAAATTATGGCCTTATTATACGCAGGAGTGGGACAGAGGGCTGGATGTTAGTAAGGCAGCAGGAATAAAGGAGGAAATGTTCTGATAACATGAGAGGAGCTGGCTAATGGATTATAGGAGAGGTGGTGGAGCAGAAGGAGAAATCCCACTGGTTCAGAGGTAAGTGTAGTCGTTCATCTGAAGAAGGCTGTTGTGCCAGGGTTTGTTGAAGTGTGGGATGTTGGAGAGACCGTCACACATTCGGCCTATTCAAATTGTCTTAAATCAAATTGTTTTAGTAAATTCTGATTTACATGCAAGTCAAAGTGTAAAGAAGCATTTTCAGACTTGTTGCTTTTTAGACCGCAAAGGTGGCCGTGCTTGTAAAGAAGATTGTGCTGTCAGTTGAAATGTAATAATTCACCTGCCTTTTCGACTTCTCTGAACCTTATCGCAAGCTAGGCAGACAAAGGATTGTGTGATTATATACTTCTGCACACAATAATACATCTAACATTCTAATACTAGGCATGCGTCTTTTTTGCAGAATGTAAATGTGATTTCTACTAGAGAAACTGACTCATTGTCAGGTTTCTAACTAAATCGCCACCCTTTCTAAATGTCAATTACCTTTGCAACTGCACATGCCTTAAACACAACAGCAAAATAGGAAACAAGTGAGCTACAACGCGAGTCATAACTCCTCCCCATCTCCCCACCCCCTTCTATTACAGATAAGGAAGAGAAGAAGGGGTGTTCATTTTATTCGACAATACAAGACAAGACAACATGAAGGTAGGTCTGCTTTCTCTCAACCAGAGCAACTTTTTATACTTTAGAATCCCACAAAGGGTGTCGTTTTTTGATGTGAGAGAGGAAATTGAGCGTCAGTTAGTAACAAAAGGCTCTCTATAAACCAATATGTCATGCGTGTCTGGGAATGTTTGGACAGGAAGTATTTGGTTTTCAGCTGTTGTGTTTTTTATAACACTACCTGTTACTTATATATCCTTCATCTTCCAACCTGAATTCAGTTTGCTGAATTCCTCTGAACTCCAGCTTGTCTTCTTGTTGACTGATTTTCAGTAGCAAACCAGATGGTAAAATCTGAATTGACTGAAAATGAGGAAGCATACAAAAAGGAAAAAAAAACAACAGCGTATCTAATCTCTTATCTCATTTACTTAATCGTATAAAGTAAACGACTGAACCTTTTCTGTAGAATCTCTCTTATCTTTACCACCGGTATCACTCAATAAAAAAACAACTAAACTTTGCTTCTCTCTGTTTACCCTCCTTTGTTAATGGTTAAACACAACATGTTGCCTGAAGTGTACTGGTTGTGTGGGATCGGTAGTTTCGGCGGCTAACGTGAATTCGTAAGGGGCGTGACGTGATTCATCATGTAGAAAATCCCAACCCGTTTCATTCTGACGTCATCGGTTTCTAGATAGAAAACAGAAGTGGGCTACTAACACACACCTGTTCATATTGTCTTGCATAGCAGACTGTGATCCCTTTCAACTTGCTCCATTATTTAGGGGTCACCAGAAAGTTTGTTCTGGGATACAGAGAAAAGTGAAAAAAGTCTCTCCTGTACACTTTTGAAAGAAGCCACCAGTGCATGGCAGTGTTAGCCTAGCTCGGGGGTTCCCAAAGTGGAGATCGGGACCCCCCCCCCCCCCCCCCACACACACACACACACACACCCCACACACACCCACACACACACACCCCTTTCCCAGGGGGTCGCGAGACACCTCCGGGGGCCAGAAAAAGATTTGATGCTGATGTGCTAAAATATTTTGCATTTCCTAATTTGTGAAACACTGAAGTATAACTTTACCAGACGCTCAACATTCCTCATTTTTAACGCTGGAGGAAGGCTGCAATCTTTTCTGAGTTCTTATAAAAAATACTTTATTCTCATAATTGTACATCTTTATTTTCAAAATATTATGACTATTTTTATAATCCCACCAGTCAAACGGGGCCACCAGTCTGTGGCATTGTTACTTTGGTGTGTCGCAAGCTGAAACATTGGGAACACCAGGCCTAGATACACTATATTTGGTATTACATGTGTGCTCTCATCTATTCTTTTGTTTTCTATATGTCAAGATCATGGAAAAAATATTGCCTGTTTTTGTTCATATAAATAGCTATGATTATCACTTACTTGGGTTGGTATCTCCTAAACTTAGTCTGTACTGTACATGGCATTATTGTTTGACTCCTGGAAATTCCCTCTGATTTAAGTTTCTACTAAGAAGAGAAAAGGAGTGCCTCTGCTTAATTTCAGATAACTTTGAAATACTGTGTGTGTCATAGCCATTTTGAGGTATTTGGAGTGTAGTGGCAAGATCTATTCTCAAATCGGTGCGAGAAGCAGCAACTGTTTTCAGCTTTCTTTTGATGTTCTTATTTTAAGGTACCATTAACCTAAAACCTAAGCAAACAAGATGTAACTCTCAGCTTGGGAATTTCCTAACAGCTAAAGTGGCTTCCCGTAAAAAGGTGGGAAAAAATAATTTCCTCATCGACAGTTTTAGATACCAATTCAACTTAAACTAGTTTATAAATAAATACAATAATCTTCTCTCCCTCAAGGAAGCAAGTTACAGAGAGATACAGATTGATATGAAAATATAAAACAGTCGCTGAAGGTACCTCGTACACGATATTAAGTAGAGAACAAAGGCTGTGCTCCTTCGAAACAGACTCTTTCTGTTTGTGCTCCAGGGAATTCCCTGTTGCCGTTTGCTGAAATGAAATGCTGGCTTTTGCTCAGACCAGACAAGAAAATCTAAAGGTTTCCATGTAAGAATAATCAAGGGCAAGTCAGGTATTTTAAATCAATTGTTTTTTGATGCCTGCATGTCTAATATGTATTCTAAATAAACACTAATTTTGGGTAGATGTGGTTTAAAAAATCATTAGTAAATCACAACATTGACTCCTTTATAACCTGTCGAATATTTAAGATTGCCAAACATTCACGTGATGACAGAAGTCAGTTTGTAAACTTTCAAAGACAAAAATCGCTGTTTGCATTGACTCAAGACTGCACTGTGTGTAAATATCGATTCAGCTTGTCCGGTTCAAGTGCTTGTGACCAGAAGATCATCCATCATCCTGCAGTATTTAACTTGTGTTTTTGTTCTCAACAGGCATCAATGTTTTGGCAGACTCTTCTGTAAGTCATACTTCCATTTCCTATTGTGTCACTATGATTATTCCATTGCAGCCGCAGACAGTTGCTCAGTATCCATAAATAATGTGGCCACAGGTCTAAAGTCATTTATACCTTTAATGGCCATTTATCGTAGCACACATGAATGTTCCAGAAAACTGAAAGCCTTAACATAGTGCCGATTTACAGTAAATCAACCAATCTTATCAGGAAACCACAACAAATATCCTTTTCCTTATGTCATTGCAAGTGAAAATACAAAGTTCAGTCTTGTAATTGCACTGAAGTGATACAAAATTCAAGTTAAATAATAGTTTAGTAGTTGGTAGCTTCTTAGATTACCACGAGAATAGTTACTTAACTTAAAATGTACAGTACAGAAAGTTTGTTATGTCATATTGGTGGGCTGCCATCTGCACCAATGTGTTAACTTGATCTCCCTTTTTAATTAAGCCCAAAACTATTTGTACCCTTGGCATATTTAGATTCAAAGCAACCTCTGTATCTACCACATGATTCATCTGGCTGTAAGCATTATAAGCATGTTTAAGTGGGCCAGCCAGAGTCCCGACTTGAATCTGGTCGATGTATTCTTGGGTTGTTGCTGACATCCGATGTAAAATTGGTGTGAAATTCCCTTTTAGGAATGTATAGGAAAAATAAATTATGTTCAAAACTTATTTTTCCCCTCTATAAATAAGTTTAAAAGAAATGATTAATGAAAAGCAAATAAATGTTCCACAATGACAGCACCAAATAGTGTCCCACTGACATAGCCTGTCTAACACATGTTAAACATGTCTCTTAGTCATTAAGCCTTCCACTTATTCTCTTTCTTCACGTTGCTGATTCAAACACATAAACATTCAGAGTGTTTTCAGTAAGACACCACCCTGGTCACTGGCAAAATTAGGCTTATGGGACTTATTGTGTTGAAATGTGATGCCAAATCATTACATTGTATGAAACCAAAAGTCCCCAAATGTCCCAAGGGTGAGAAAACAGAGATTTCAAATAGTCACACATTACTCATTCTGATGCCTGTTCTGAATGAGTAATGAGTGAAACAATCTGAAACCTCAAATGATCTGATTCTCTGCTTCTGATTGTGTGTGATCACATTTGTATAATAATGGACAATCTATATATTTGTTTAGGGCTGTTTTCAAGTGTATTATACCTTTGTAAATGTTTATTACTGTTACACACTTGCAACATTTTACAACATATATGTTTTTTTTCCCTGTATATCTAGGAAACCAAGACTCCTTTGTCTGCTGCTTCTAGTTTTAAAGATAACTGGACTCAGTTCTGTTGATACAGGTGAGTAGCTCAGGTAATCTGTAAAGTAGCCTCAAGGATATTTAATCTAAAACGTTTGGTCGAGGATATGTGGATAATAATCACCTATTTTCAAAAAACCTTTGGCTTGTGTAGTTAAAATAATTAGACATCTAGTTCATCAGTAAAGAGCTATTCAACCTTTTTGTTTAACAGTAAAGGATTTTATCATCCTATTTATTCTGTGATA
This sequence comes from Fundulus diaphanus, assembly GCA_037039145.1. Lineage (NCBI taxonomy): Eukaryota > Metazoa > Chordata > Actinopteri > Cyprinodontiformes > Fundulidae > Fundulus > Fundulus diaphanus. The sequence goes on from CM073124.1 coordinate 30,904,922, forward strand.
GTTTACAATTTCAGGGACATTTGTTAATTGGTTAATGTAAAAGAAAAAAAAAAATCACCAACTTTGAATGGAAACCAAACCATAGACGGTTATGGCACTTTTATAAAACAATATAAAATGTTGCTGTAGTTTGTGTAAAAAATGTGGTGATCTGTAGAGAAGTCAGTGATTATTTTGAAAGATAATTTTTAATTGAATTGTAGATCATTTGTAGGCGAAATACCTGCTGTGAACAGAAAAAGTAAAATATTTCTTGTCAGAGCAAGAGGCTGATGAAAAAGTTGTTTAAATACAAAATGTAACAGTTTATATTTAAACTGTCGAAGTCAGTGCTGTCTTTCCCAGGCAGAAATTCTCACTGGAAACACTTTATGTTCTGTTCTGTAAAGTAGGTGTTTCACACAGAAAGACCATGGATATATGCTGTAGTGATGATAAACGCTGAAATGTTCATAAATGAGCTTTTTGTAAACCTCTATTTTTGAGACTGGAGATGTTTCGAGACTGCTGGTTTAGATCCTCTCTCAGATTAGCTGTTAGCTTGAGACTCAGGGACCAACTACGTATTCTAGATTTATAGTATAAATCAGCAAATTAGTTTGTGTGTGGTTTAGTATTTACATAGTGTGGCTCATATGTACTAACTGTGTTTAAGAAAGAAAAGCATTGTGTTTCATTCCAAATAGCTCTGACATGGTTAGCTATATTTGCCAATGAAGCGCTTTTGTTCAAGCGTAAAGATTAGCTTATTTTAAAAGATAACCATGTTGTCAGTTGGTCCAAAATGCTCTCAAATTATCATTAAGGAAGCTTAATTTATTTCTAAAATTCCTGTGTAGGCACTGTCCCTTTAATTTTTTTCAGTGAAATTAAGAGTCATCAAATCTTTAACCTAGAAAAAACCCCACTCCCACACAAAATTTAAAATGAGAAGTTTTCTCTAAGTGATAATACACTGCTGGTTAATATTTTATTTTGTTATTATCAAATTCCCCTGAGGGTATTTTACTGCAAAATGTGTCCTAATATATTTTTTTCTTTTTCAGGACGTATTGATCAGACTCAATATGAAGGGATGGTCGGTGGAAACGTCAGCTTCTACTGTCCTGTAGACGAAACAAAGAAGTTGACATTGCTGTACTTCCAAAAACCTAATGGCAGTGGACTGCCAATTTTCCTTAATGGATACCATTCTACAAAACCCATAGATTCAACACAAAAAAACACAAAAATGGACCAAAACAAAACAATAATGTACATGTTTGATCTAAACTTGTCTGACAGTGGAGAATACGAATGTTATTATATGTATGCCAATGGAGGTGAGACAAGGATGGTTAAGATGCATCTTACTGTCAAAGGTAGGCAAGTTTTTAACTTATTTGATATACTCATGTTTTATTGTTGATGGTGAGGGATGGACCGTGGATATGTCAAGAGTTAATCAAGCAGCCTTTAATCAACTGAACAACTTTAATTTAATTGTCTATTGGGAAAGGGGGGGCAGAGATGGAAATTGTTTGTTTATAGTCAATAATTATTTCGTATACATATTTATCCAAACATTTTTGTATGAATTTGGCTAGATTAAAGCTGGTTGTTATGCTTCTTCTGATTTTTTGAGCTAGACATAAGGCTTGTTCACTTATTTGAAGGGGACATTTTTAATTGCTAAAAGGTTCTGTAGCTGAGGGTTTTATTTGTTTACAAGTGAGAGGTGAATTTGAAATTCAACTAATAGGAAAAAAAGTTACAATGCAATTTTTTTCTACATCTTAATGTTTCACATAAAAACAGAAATTGATATTTCTTACATGATATCTAATCCATATATTAACTGCATTATCAGCTTTCTATTTGCATGAAAATCTTATGCTTGAACAAAAAAAAGATGAAACACATAACTTTCCCTTTATTTGTCATTCTTGCAGCCCTCTTCAGTAAACCTGTACTCACAAAAACCTGTGATGAAAGAAACGGCTACCCATTGGACTGTCATGTGAAATGTGAATCACATAACGGGTTACCGAAGAAACAAATAAAGTGGAATGTAAATATTAGCAGAGCAATGTGGAAGGATCCCAGAACAGATGAAGTACCGTCCAATGCAGGGTTGGTTAATATCTCCAGCACTGCGTACTTTAACTGCTCTGTTGATACCCTGACGTTATCCTGCTCGGTGGATGGCTTCACCTCAGATAACATCTCAGTGTGTAAGTACTCAATTCAGACAGGACAGCAATGTCTTTACTGTTCCCTGTACCTCAGCACGTTTTATGTATTTATTTCAGGGAATAGCTGAGGAAAATTTCTGCATAATTTTATATCTTCACTTTTTAGAGAACAGTCCAATTTTTGGCTGAGAGGATGTTTGTTCAAGGCTAAGGGTCAGCAGTCAAACCATCTTCTTCATGTAGTGCTTATGTTGGAAAATTATAAATATATGCCAAACAGTTTTTCAAGACAAATAATAAAAGCTGACTGAGTTGCCTATATGTATAGCACTAGTGCAAGCCTACCAACTGTACACCAAACACTAAGAAAAGCGTTAATCAGAAAACAAAAAACAATCAACGAGCCATGGTAACTGTGGATTCTATCAATAGGACACATATTAGTTTTACTCCTCAAATATCGGCTTTTCAGAAGTGGCTGGACATTTTTTTTGCAGAAATAAAACCATAAGAAGTTCTTTTTAAAGATGTCACAAGCTGTTCAGGATACACAGCAAACATTTTGAAGATGAGAGACCAAAACAGAACTTCTTTTGGCCCGCTTGAAAAATACTGTGTGTGAGGCATAACAGCAATCCTGTCAGCAACACCATCCCTACTGTGAAACATAGCAGTGACAGCATTATGCTGTAGGGAACGGTTTTCGTCAACAGCCACGGGGACGCGCTTGAAGTTGATAGATACTAGAAGTTCGTTCAGGACAATCCTAGAAGAAAACCTGTTAGAGGCTTCAAAAGACTAAGGAGAGGGATGGATGTTCATCCTCCAGCAGGACCTAAAACCCTGAACATGGAGCCACAGATACAATGGAGAGGTTTAGATCAGGGGTTTTCAGCTCCAGTCTTCGAGGCCTGGTGTCCTGCAACTTTTATGTGTCTCTGCTTTGGCACTCCTGAGTCAAATAATCAGGTCATTAGCAGGACTCTGGAGAACTCGACCCACATACTGAGGAGGTAGTTCAGCCATTTGATTGAGTTGTGTCGGACCCTGGACACATTTAAAAGTTCCAGGACCCCAGACCTTGAAGACCCGAACTGAAACCCTGTGGTTTAGGTCAAAGCATATTCATGTGATAGAATGGCTCAATCAAAATCGGAACCTAAATCCAAGTAAGTATTTGTGGGAAGTCCTGAAAATGAATGTTCAAAGATGCGCTCCAACCAGTCTGACTGAGCCTCAGTTGCTTTGTAAAGATTAGAGGGTAAAATAACAGGACAAACAAACAAAAAAAAACATCAGTTTGTGCTTGTGGGCGTGTAACGTTGGTAGAAACATACTACACCTCATAATTCTTACAGCATAACTGCGAAAAATAATGCTACAATGTATCGACTTGAGAATAATGAATACAAATGCACGGGACACAGGTGAACTTTATCTTCTAAGTACTTTGGTGTGTTCGTTGGTCTATATTTATTGCTGTTCACTTTTCAGATTTCTATTTCTAAAAAGAAAAAAAGAATAGAAAACAATGTTTTCTTTTGATTTGACCATCACAATTAAACATTGTTTTACGTTGCTCAATCCGATAAAATCCCAAAGAAATTCTGAAGCATCACAGGAAGCAGGGAAAGTTTTGCGAGGGCTAAAAATATAGCGCAGATCAGATGCTTGACCCTTCTGTGTCTAACTTACTGAATAATTTAAAAAATGAGATCAAATTGAATAAGCTTTAGATATGTATTCTAGTGTCAATAAAAACATATTCTCCCCTAAAAGATCTTTGTATGACTTAAAGTTTACTCTTTCACTTACAGATTTAATTCTTTCCAGCACGTTTCTGATGATATTTTTATGTTCTTCTCTGAAGGTTCTTCTAAGCCCCCCCCTGACAAGCCTGACAAGCCTGACCCGTCCATTATTCATGTAGTTGCAGGAGTTGTTTGTACTCTTGTGGTTGGGCTGTCATTGGTTTTGTACATTACATTAAGAAAACGAGAAACAAGTAAGGACAAATTTACTTCTTCTGAGATCTTAAAGGTTCATCATATTTGCACATCTGCATCTCTGATTCACTACACAGAAATGTGCAAACAAAAATACAAAAACTCACTGTGTGTGTGTTTTTCTTTTACTTCTATGGTCAGCAGTACAGCCAGAGGCAGGAAATGGACACCCAGAGTGAGTGCTGTTTATTTTCTTTTTCTTTTTTTACATAAACACACACAAAGTTATTAGCTGATATAAACGCATCAAAGCAAAACACACTCACTGAGAACAGAAGGCTGGAAAGTTATGTCCCTGATTGAAATCCCATTGTTTGCAACTCGTTCTGTCTACCAGTTATAATGGGACTCACTCAAAAATAATTGTTCACTAATTATATTTTCCTCTCTTTGCTTTGCTGCTTTTCTTTCGGTTGCTTCCTCTTCCATCCAGGGAGGTCATAGTTCTGAACGATTCAAAAGCAGGAAAATTGGAATTGTAAAGATATGAAAAAAAAAAAACTAAGCCAAAACATTTGGACTGCAGCTCACCCATCCTGGAGTATGGGACCTAAGCTATTTGTTGCTCAAACGGACAGCTGACCTAAAGCCTGCATGGATATGCACAACGAGTCCGACTCACCGGGGAGAGACAGCACACTGTCAGAGCAGAAGGAAGTTTTTACATTCAACTGGGGAAACTGCGTCACTGATCAACAGTGGTTAACTTTCTAAAGAAATGACATTTTTGCCGCGCCGTGGTAATGTTCTCAGCACACAATGTAAAAGCACACGTAATGGAAACACAGCCATCGAAGACGAGAAGTAAAACTAAACCCGCCAAAGACTCCTCTGTAACACCGAGTGTTGCTGGAGCAACTTCTCTACGTTTGCATCTGCTGATCTAGTTTTTCATGTTCCGATATCACTATTAAGTGAACGTTTCTTTAAATATTATAAGTAATTTTACAACGATAAAAAGTTATTTTATATAACAGAAATTTTTTTGTTAATTTTTGCTAGAAATAGCTAGTAGCATAAAGCTTAAGGAGCTGTAAATGACTGGATGTCAGTATTGTGTTTGCACTGTTTTTGTGCAATTTTATAACATACTTCAGTTTTATTAAAGTGCAATATTTATATCATGAGGATTTTGTTTTTTTTCTCACTGTAAATGAACTTTGAGATTTCTTGTGGTTCCTGTTCTCGTGTACAAAAATGTTACCAGATATGTTGTTCTAAGACCAGCTATTTAAGTTATTGTGTCCTACTTTTTATCGATGTTTAACAATGTGTTTAAAATGTGTGTCCTATTTAGGGCGCTATCTGTTATTTCCCTTTGCTATGAATCAACAGCTTAAACGAGCTGCTTTCATTTCCTTAAAATGTGTGCTACAGTTCTCCTCAGGGACACTGTCTTTTTTATGTGAATAGATTTAAAAAACAAAATTCTATGCACATTTTTAGGGAAACAAACTATTTAATCTCAATGCTGCTGGAGAAGATAATTATATGCCTGGACTGTAGCAGTCTAGAGTTAAATCATTTATAATTTAGAGGGGAAAAATCATGTTTACATCTTTCCTCCAACATCACACAGCAGATGCATTCTGTTCTGGTACTGAAAAATGTTACTGTGGTGCGAGTGTCAACGGTACGGACACAAATTTCAATGTAACTTTATGTAACCGACCGAGACAATTTAGTGCTTAATTGTGAAGTATGAGGAACATGTTACATGGCTTTAAAAGCAAAGAAAAGCTGAAAAGTATGCTGTATATTTGTATTTTTAATTTCTTAATGCCCCTAAATAAAATGGAGTGCGACCAATTTCCTAAGTCATTTGTGTCCGTATGCGTGCAGTTTATCCTTAGTATAAATCCTGCTTCACTGCGAAAGCCTCCGAAGTTTGTTTGAGAGCATCGGGGAACAAACGGCATCAAGAAGGCCAAGGAACACAGCGGTGAGACCAGGGAGAAAGTTGTGGAGCAATTTTAAAGCAGGGTTAGGTCCTGAGACGGTAACCCAAGTTCATCTGACCGCTGTTCAGCGTGGTACAAACCTGCATGACATTGCCACCCACCCAGTCTGACAGATTGGATGAGGGGAACAATAGTCAGAGAAGCAGGTAAAAGGCACATACTGTCACGATCCTGAGGTGTTAGGTTGCGGTTTTCATTTTCTGGTCATGTACTTCAGCATTTTCCTTGTTATTTATTATGTTCTAGACGTTTTGCCATATACTGTAATTTTTGCAATTTGGGGTTTGCCATACATTTGATTTCCTTGCGCTCATTACTGTCAGGTGATTTTAGTTTATTTCTTTTCTCTATTTCTTTTCTGTTGTTTTTGTTCTCTTATTGCGGCCATTTTTTTTCATTGTAGATTAGATTCTTTGTTCATCTTGATTCTTATTTTATATTATATTCTGTTAGATGTCTTCCTGTGTTTGTTCTCTGCTCTCACTCTGTCCCTGTCAATTCTTCTCCTCCCTCAGCTCTGCCTCATTTTCCCCAGATGTTGCTCCTACTCACCTGAGCGCTCCTCACCTGTGTCGTCCTACCTTTCTTCATTCTTCCTAGAAAGCACACTTCCCAGTCAAAAGTTTGGAGTCACTTTTACATTGAGTGGTTTGTCTTTGTATTACTACCTCTGGGAACTCTTTCAAAGCCATTTCAGTTGACTAACCTCACGAAGCTAACCCAGAGAAGGCCAAGAGTGACCAAAGCAGGAATCAAAACGGGGGGTGTTAGAAAAAGTTCAATTTACAAGATGTTTTGAGTTATTTTGTGTTATACATATTTCTATATACCTTTGAGTTGTAGTTTTGATGCGTTCACTATGTATCTGCAATGTTGGATGTAAAAATAAGGAAAAGCCATTGAATGACAGAGGTGAGTCCAAATTTTTGACTGGCAATGTATAAACTGTTTGCTTGCCATCGTTTCTTTGCCTCTGTTGTACTGCGTTCTTCGTGGTCTTTTGCCTCCTGCCACCCTGACTCCTCTGTGCCTGCTATGCTGCTGCGTCCCCTGCCTGATCTCTTGGTTATGGGAAATGTTCTAGCTTCTCTTTGTTTGTTATGATTGAACATCTTTGCCAATATGACTCTCTGTGCCTGGATCCTCCATAACTGCTACTCACTTTGGACAAACTGGAGAGATCCACAGCTGAACAGAATATGTAAACCGGACGATTATTGATCCACAATCCACAGTCATTCATTGTTGAAACAAAAAAATTGCTCTAAAAAAATTATGTTTAGAATTTGCACCAAATCAAGTAGGCGACTCAGCAAACATGTGGAAGAAGGTGTTCTGACTAGATGAAACCAAAGTTAAACTTATGGACTGCATATAAAATGCAATGCATGGGTGAAACAGACAAAATTAAAGACCCACTCTGAAACATTGTGGTGTTAGAATCATGTTGTTGGGATACTTTTGTTCAGCAGGAAAAGGAAAGTAGACAGTGTTAATAAGAAGACAGATGGCGCTAAAGACAAGGCAATACTAAAAAATGGTAGTGTGGTAATGGATGTTCACCTTTCATAATAAAAAGGAATTTTTGAATACAGTCTGCTGTGTTTCCTTAGGTAGAACATGTTTAACCAATCTGCATGGTTTGATAGAACTGATTTTGCACTTGAGATGACGTGTTATTTGGTGCTACATAAACTGAATTATTTCAATACAGAAAGGGAATCAGATGTTTTCTAAAGCAGACAGTCTGAACTGAAACACAAGCAGGATTGATGTCTAATCATACATATTAAAGGTACTTTGTCACTTTCTGGGGGTCAGGGGAAACAAAATCACAGCAATCTCTTTTCCGGTGCAAAGACATATAATGGCCACTAGATGTAGCAAAACCATCACAGAAAACCAATAGACATTTCTGCTGGTTTAGCAGAGGGTTGCTTTGAACTGTAGGAATAATTTGCAAACCACTGTTTTTGAAGAGCCTGATCACAATTGCATTAGAGATAACTGACTACCACCTTCAGAGGGTCAAAACTCACAAACAAAATTTGCTGTCACAGCACCAGCGATTTTGGCCTTTCACAAACCAGTTCTCATTGTCTACTGCATGGGAATGACTGGGAAGTCCTAATATATAATGGGAAAACAAGAAAACTATATAAGTACAGGAAAGAGGCCGAAGGAGAAACGAGATTAGGTTCAAGATTGTTAACACTAGGACAACTCAAAGTACATTTTCATACATATCTATAAACTCTTCTCCTTATCTTTTTCTCATTTCTAATGTCGCCCCTTTCCATAATCTTTCCTTGCTCACATTATTCCTTCAAAACACAGCTCCATGTTTCAATTTGTCTCATTAGCCATTGTGACAGGCTGTCAGTCTATGTCTCATTCCCGTGTTTACATTTGGGCAGCAGAGCAATACCAGGTTGGTTGCACTTTAGGAATTTAACCCCAGGGTCCCTGCCCCCCTCCTCCTTATTTTTCCCTCCCACTGCCCCTTATCTTTTCCATCCTTTCCTTTGCATAGACTCGCCCATTCCCTTCTCCTGAATATCCTCCTGCTCCATCTCAAGTCACTTTTAGGCTTTCCGTCAATTATCTTTCCTTCCCCCGCATCTGCTCCTATCTTTTCCCCCTGTATCCACCCTTTCTCCATTCTTTTCTCCAATTCTTCACCCCCACCCCCACCCCCCCAGGCTTTTTGCTATTCCCCTTTTTTATATTCAGTGTATTGTCCAAGCTGTCTAACACCCCCCTCCCCTCCTCTGTCATCATGCCTTCACCTCCTTGCGTCCTCCCTCCTCTCTCATTCCTCTGCTGTCTAACCCAAACAAACCAGGGAGGACCTTCCTTTGCTGTTGCTGCAGGAGAAACACACCACATGTCAGAGTTGGTTGAAACATAAACATTAGTCAATTTGAGGAACTGAAAAAGGAAATGAGCCACTTTAAGTTCAATGTGACACAGAGCTATTGTGAGGGAGTCTAAACTGTACACTTAGTTTTGCAAAAATACAAGCAAAACTGCTAAACTCTGAAGCATTTGGTCACACTTTAGGATTTACAGGAAGAAGAAAGAACAACCCCCCCCCCCAAAAAAAAGTTAAAAAGTACAACAAAAGGCATGAAATGGTTTATAAGCAGTCAAACTATAGTCGGAATTGCAATAATTAGCATTAATCCTGGCAGACCTGAGTGTTTTCCAGTGACGTAGCAGGGTGTATAATCTCCTGCTTAATGGAGAGAATGTTTCCAGTCAGAACAGGAGTCCTGTTGGTACCTCTCAGCAAGAGGTTTGTGATCTCTGCCACACTGCTCGGTGTGGCATTTATAATCAGATTACACTAGTTATGAAAGTCAACTAGATTAGTTTTAGCGCAGGGAGCTGGAACACAAAGCATCAATTCACAGTGGAAGCTGATCTGCTTGAGCACAACTGGCTGTAAATATTTGCAAAGATACACGGTGAATGTGTAAAAATAAAACCAAATACAAGAATAAGGTGAGCTCAATAACATGACTAAGAGTTATTGTAGAAATCCACAAATTTATTAGCTTTTTCTAAATATGACAAACTTTTTTCAGTTTTGAAACTGTCACCATAATATACATAAAAACCTTTACTTGTTGTGGTTTACTCATTAAACTTGTTTAGGAATTCACGCCACCGGTTCAAACTCGATTCAATTAAAGGAAGAAGTTCCATAAGTAATAAAGGGACCAGGAAGAAGAAGCTCCTCTAAATAATTTTACGTCTTTATTGTTCATTATTAACAATGTCATCAAATTTACTAAATATTTAATTTCAACCTGTGTGACCTAATAAAAACAGGGACTCTTCAGAGTTTTTGAAGTGGTTCTCATGGGAGGTGTCGAACTGTTAACATCTCACCTGCAGTAGCAAACTTTTAGTGTCTTTATTTTGTATGAGCACAGATTAAAATTTGTTGATGTCTGAAGCAAAATTTTTAAATTTATATCATATTAAAACAGTTACAGGTAATTCCTTAACCTTTGAACCTCCGTCATTTGCATTGGATGAAAGGGGTCTAACTAACGTTTAGGCCCTGTGCACACGACAGCAGTCTATTAAAAACTGCGATTGTTTTTCTGTTTCTGTCAATGTGTCTACATGACAGTGTTTTAATTGCAATCTCTGTGCATAAGAGACTTGTAGAAACGCTAAAAACTGTCATTTTCATGCAACGTCACAAGTAGACTGGTGTTTTGTGTGCAATCACACAAACACACACTGCTTAATTTCTACTGATTGCAGAAGTCATACTGCGCTCTTGCCAGGACTGTCCCTATGCAGCCAGACACCCTTTAGCCTGTGTACACAACAATGGACACCAGGATATTTTCAAATCCTTCCACTCTCAAACTAGTTTGAAATTGCACCATTTTCAGAGTTGTGAAAATATTTTCCTTTTTAACTGAGAAAACATTGTCCCGTGAATAGGGTCTTCCACGGAATCACACAATTAGGTACTTAGTAGGACTTTGTACATTTTAGCTGCACATCAAGGAAGTAATTCACCCATTTGATTTAGGTGTGTTGAACCATGGACACATCTAAAAGTTGCAGAATGCTGAGGATTGGAGTTTGATTCCCTTGAATTATATAATAGGAAATATTATTTTCATTGAAAAACATAGTAAACATTATGCTGTATCCCCTTAACAATGTGGTATATCCGCTTCATGTTTCATTGCCAAATGATATGTGGCTTTTGGTAAATAACACTCCAGCGTTGCTACTTTTTGCCTTTAGCATACCAAATTTGATTTTCAGTTGGGCAAGGTAGCCACAGATTGTTTGGAGGTGTCAAGACATTCCCAAAGTCAAGTCAAGTCAAGGTTAATTGTATAGCACATTTCAGCAGCAAGGCAGTTCAAAGTGCTTTACATCATGAAAACATAAAAACATCAAACACATTGAAACAGTTACTGGTTGTGAGACCAGTAACAAACATTAAATTGTATCAAGTGAAAACATCAATACACATCAAATATGTTGGTCAGTGTTCCTGTTACTATGAGCCGAAAGCAACTCTAAACAGGTGTTTTTTTAAACTTGATTTAAAGGAACTGGAGTGTTTCGGCTGTTTTGCAGTTTTCTGGAAGTTTGTTCCAGATTTGTGGAGAATAGGAACTAAATGCTGCTTCTCCATGTTTGATTCTGGTTCTGGGTATGCAGTGTAGACCAGATCCAGAAGATCTGAGTGGTCTGGAGGGTTGATACAGTAGCAACAGGTCTTTAATGTATTTTGGTGCTAAGCTATTCAGTGATTTATAAACTAACAGAAGTATTTTTAAAGTCTATTCTCTGAGCTACAGTGAGCTAGTGTACAGACTTCTGGGGTGATATGACCTTATGACTGTCTTTATGTGTCTTGAAGGTTCAGGTCTGAGTCCAGCATTATACCCAGACTTCGGGCCTGATCACTAGTTTATAGTTGTAATAACTGAAGCTGCATGCTGACTCTAGTTCGTTCCTCTTTAGGTCCAAATATAATAACTTCAGTTTTGTTTTCTGTTTAGTTGGAGAAAGTTTTGGCACATCCATACATTGATTTGTTCTAAGCATCCGTCCAGTGCAAGGATGGGTTCAGAGTTACCTGGTGACATCGTAATGTAGAGCTGTGTATCCCAGATAAAATATAACACACATGTAATGCTGCTACAAAGTTCACTTAAATACAATGCAAATGTTATAATACCTCATTATCACATTGATCAATTGCATACTTTGCCATGCAGATGCTCTGTCTGCACTGACGAAGATTTACTGACCTCAAACCAGCTGAATTCTTAAGGTGCCTCCAAAGGTAACCTGGTGCTCTTGGGGATACTCAGCCATGTATTTAGAACAATTTCATAAATACTTATTTCATCACCTGCTGGCTCACATACTGGGTAAATGTTCAGATCATGCCGGTCAGGTAAACACTCAATATAGAAAACGAAAAAATGTTCAATCCTCACACCATAGCACACAGGGCCTTTTATACCGTTCTTCCCATGACACATGCCCCATACAATAGGGGGTCACACCTCGAATGACACATACTTCAACGATGTGACACCTTTTTAGATTTGACACCATACTGCGTGTGACAATAAAAGAAACTGATTAATAATGACCCTAACACATACATAACATATCAAAGAAATCCAACAAACAAAATCTTTACTAAAGTGATCCACTGCAAAGCCTTTAAAGGCTTCAAATGAACTGGACCTTCAATGAAAATAGCCTAAGACTTCAGATGGGACACTGGTTTATAAAATATCAAACAGTATCATGTTATTTTTTAGACTAGAGTTTGTTTTAAGTTTGTGGAAGTCAACTTTGGGCGTTGTTAAACTTTGTTAGTTTTAGGAAAAAACAAATCTGATTCATCCAAAACAAAGGCTCTAAGAGAGTTACCAACTACAAGTAAGTCCCTCATGGCTCATAACCTCTAAACAAAACCCCATTTCCAAAAAATAAATAAATAAAAATCAGCACCATCTCTCTAATATGGCAAATTCAAAAATATATTCTTGGTCACAAGAAGGTCTAATAACACATAAATAACATATTCTGTGTACTGAATGTCCCTGTATGAGAAGAAATGCTGCTCCACTGAGCACTGCTGTCTGAGCTGTGCATGTAGGCCCTTTGTTAGATTTTAGCAGATGTCTTTTGTCAAATGCGGTTTTAGGGAAACAGAACAAGGCTGATAGAGCGGAGACAGAGAGGGACTGAGCGGGTCAACAGGGCTCAGCTCTGGTGCTTCTGCAGCTGAATGATTACGTTGTTGCTGTCACTGCAGAAACCCTCTCCCTGACCCCCAGAGACAGGAGAGGTGACCTGGAAGCATTTATCACCTCACTGCTTTCTGACCCCTGGCCTCCTGCACAAGATAGGGGAAAATAGCAGAAAAATGTTGGAGGGGAGAAGGGAAGAGATAAAGGAAGAGATATGTTTGGGAGTTAACGGGGCAACAAATAGGGAGCTATTGCCAAATCAGATTCCTGAAACCAAATTACTTTTTACGAGATGAATTTAGCATTTCTGCACAGGGGATCAATCAGATTTATGAAGCTGCTGGAATCCTGTGTTGGCTATCTGACCAGACACCCAAACTTGGTCAAACAATGAAAAGACTGCTGATGCAAATGTGTGGTCTTGGCTTTCTTGACCCACTAGTCATTAGCAGAGACCTGAAAGAACTTGAACCATTCCGCAAGAGAGAGGGAGAGGGATGTTCGTTGGCTCAGAGCCCATTTAAACTATTAACACCTCCCTGTCATGGAGATACACCAAAGATGCCAGTGGTCGGGGCCTTTTAAACCTGGCTGTGACCCAGTATGTAAAGCTGGGTGTGCATGTGTAGATGAGCGAAATGTGAGCAGACACAGACAAGCATCTCATCTCCTTTGAATATTTTTAGAACTGCTTAAGATTTGACCTTTCTGTTTGCACACATTCAAAGGGACCTATGGTTTGAACATCATCTTTGCTGCCTGAAACGCGCAGACAGGTGATCATAGCTGACTGTCCCAGGGGTGGATTGAATGAGGGGGAGTTGGAGCGGGAAAAAGAGATCAGAATGAAGGATCGCTGTGTGAGATACCGAGCAGGCCGCAGATACTTGGCCGCCTCAAGTTTCTTCAAAAGTTAAACATCAAAGACAGTCAGATGTATTTGTAACGCATGTTGAGGAGCTCCTAAAGTCACTGCATACAAAGACGCGCAACCGTGTTTATTGTTTACTACAACATTTGGCTTCTTATTTACTGCAGACTGTTTGCGGTCCTATGCTGAAGTTTTAACCCAAAAATTCAAACTTTCTTACAATATCTTAGACAACAGTTGGTCAGGCTTTCAGAAGATCTTCTGAATTCTTTCTTTGAACCTTGCCTGTTTTTTTCTTTTTGCCAATTTTGTGTTGTCTGTGAAGAAGTATCAGCAAATAATCAGTGTCCGAAAGCCCTGATTCTGGACGCAAGAAACACATATTCTATCAATTGATCATCTGCAAAGAAATTCCTCCTCCGTAACAAGATGTACATCTTAATTATTAATCTAATGTGATATTGTGGCAGGTAAAAGTAAAGTCCCAATATGTTCTCATATCAGATGATGCCAGGAATTATCTTAATTTTTATCGCTAAAATCCTTAGGGCATTAGTTATCATATTATGAAAAACAGTGCACTAAATGTGTTTCATAATGATGTAAAAAAAACGGCATACCACAAATAACCATAATAACCATTGACCATTGAGAACTGTGAAACTACAAGAAAAGTTATTTTTTGTGAAGTATATATATATATATATATATATATATATATATATATATATATATATATATATATATATATATATATATATATATATATGCGAAAAACAAAATTTAATCTTGTTTTTTTTTGGAATAATCCATACTGAAATAAGAGAATGTTGGCTATGTGTAACTCAGCATGGGAGAAGAAAAAGCTTAGGTCAGAGAAATCACAATAGGACGGGACAACCCAGAGCTAAATTTACTTCCTATTAACCCTGTGTCAACAAAAACTATTTTGGGGGGATTTCAGCATAGCTAACGCTATCAAATAACCACCCTCTGGGTTAAAAACAACTCAGTTTGGGGTATTTCACTAACTCAGTCCTGGGTCAAATATAATATGGACCTGTCTCGGCTCTTTTTAACACAAGAGTGTTGGCTTTTGGGTTTCACCTATTTGATCTTCAAAAACAAAAACAAAAAAATACTTTACACAAAGCCTAGTGGGTTAAAAGAAATAACCCATTATCTGGATTAATAAAAAGATAGTATGTAGTTTAAGGAATATTTTAAGTTTGTAAAAATGGCTGTTTCATTAAGAAAAAAACGAATTGATTACATTTAATAAGATTTTTTTTATTGACAAACAATATTTAATATTAACTTGTGCTATCTATTTAACACAAGGTAATTTACCTGCTAACCACTTAGCGGGAAAATTAGGCTTTTGTCCACGAATTAACTACTCAGCAGGTAATTTTATCTTAAGTGAATAATCTTGTCCTTTCATTTGAAGTCCTCAACACAACCCACTCCTTTTAACTTTGTCTTACAGCATCCTTTCAACATTTTACCGTTTCATAGTTCAGCCTGTGAAGGAGATTCCAATCAGCCTGATTTTGCTCTATAGGGGAATGCATGGACGCCACACCACAGCGCGTTCTGTGTGCATTCTGCCTGCATTCTGCCTGCATGGTAACTACCAGACAGGTAGAGTTGAAGGTATTAGCAACAAATGAACAGAGAGGCAGAGAGAGTAACAGAGAGCCAAAGAGAGGGAGAGAAAATAGTAAATAAGAAATCAGTGAAACAAAGTGCAGCTGCAACATGCCCTGGTGGAGTGCTTCTGAAATAGAGGGGCGTGCCCCCCCTCCGGGGTGCGGAGGTATTAAGGGGAGACGGGGTGGCCTTCTAAATTATTCTAAATGTGACAACAGCACCCCCCGCTGTTTGGTTTGTTCCTGGGGTCAGTAGTATGATGAATACTATCGATAAACTCCCAAAAAAGTACAAAACTTAATGTAACTGAAGTTCGTCTTTAATATTAATGGATTGATATTATTTTTGCCATATGCGGTTCACATCTAGTTAAAAGTTGATTGCAGGTATGAGTCAATATTGTTAATATTAAATAGTTAGAAAAGGTGGAGCAATGTTCAATCATTCTAGTTGTTAGAAACTATTGTTATATGTTGAATGAATCCATATATATGTTAGAAATTTTACAAGGGATTCTGGGTAATCTTCAGAACAAAATTTTCCTTCTTAAAAGAGGTTGAAGAAAAGTTCAACCTTTGATCCTAACTTGCCCCTGCAGTTTTAATGGTTTTGTTAGCATTGTTAGCAAGTTTTAATGTACAAGAAAATCAATTACAGCTGTTTGTTGCTATTAGGATGTTTCATCTTTCATTGCACAACTTGTTTACACACATTAGA
This sequence comes from Fundulus diaphanus, assembly GCA_037039145.1. Classification (NCBI taxonomy): domain Eukaryota; kingdom Metazoa; phylum Chordata; class Actinopteri; order Cyprinodontiformes; family Fundulidae; genus Fundulus; species Fundulus diaphanus. The sequence continues at coordinate 30,921,065 of CM073124.1, forward strand.
ATTTGAAACAAGTCAAAGCAGTTGAAATGTTCCATGATTTTTTTTCTAGTATGCATATTGGTTTGATATCAATGTTGGTGGAATTTTGCAGCATTTTCAAGACATAAGCTAACCAATGCACAACAATCAGTAATGTCTTATTTCTCCACCGTCACATTGAAGCATCATGACGATGATGGGTACTTGCGCCAATATGCTTTAATCCTAATACTAGCGCTAAACATTTTGTTGTTTTATGTCATTTTTACTTACTGTGTAAACGTGTCAAAGTGCATAATACACCCGAGATGTTAAAAAGTGTTTTGTCATTACGACTATCATTACTTGCTGTAGACATATAAATGTTCATTCAGACCACCTTTATTGTACAGCAGTGAACTTTATTAGAGATGTTAGATCATCCAAAAAATTTTCTTTCACTGTTATTTGCTTAAGGGTAAACGTGTTCATAATTTTTTTTTTTCTTATTTGATTTTTGTGTGGCCATTTGCTTCATTGTTTCGTTGGAATATGCCGCTCATCAGCCTCCCCTGTCTGTTTTACCTTTCTTCTAATCTTTCTTACACTTACAATTAAAGTACTCACTGGCACTGGGACAGGTTATCTCAAAATACTTTTTGAGTATTTTGCTTTTGCTGCAATAAACTAGCAGATGTGCCCAAACAAACTAATGCAATAAACTAACAATGCTAAAAAGGTGTTCCTTTTTTCTTCCATCACAAGTAAGCAAGTGGAAGTGGCAAAAGATATGGAGAAATATGGCTGACATGGAGCACCAGCAGGGTATATTTGACACCACAGGTCCCTGCAGCTAGTTCCACTTAAATTTATCTCAACTGCAGAGACATGCTGAGGGATTTGGAGAGACCGGGTGTACAGATATAGTGTGGAGGAAATGCACATGAGCATTTTGTTAGCATGTTAGATATAGCCATAAGATATTTGTCCTTTTGGCATCTTTCTTGAGTCTTGCATGTCAGTAAAATGGTGCAGCTATGGGTGTGTTTATATATATATATATATATATATATTATTATTTTTTTTTACATGTGTATGATAAGAGACACCTGAGACAGTTAGAAGGTCATTCCTGCAGTCTGGTCACATAGCTTTGATCATTTTTTCATCGCCTCAGAAATAGACCAGAGAGGACGGGTTTGGCACAAACACTCTCTCTCTGTACATGTGTGTGTGGAAACCAAGGGAGAGTGCTATCCCAACAGGGGATCTGCACTTGTTTGTACTGCACGAGCCTATGTTTGCATGACTAAACTAATGCATTTGCACACATGCCTTTGTTTGCCAATGCTTGTATTGACAGTGTGCATGTGTACTTATGGCCTTCCGCAAATGCAACAGGAGGCAGCGTATTTGCACTAACATGAGAGTAAAAGTGCAGATTGGGATTTTAATTTATTTGTGGTGATAACAATGAATTTATGCATGAGAACTGGGCAAGATGATCAATTATAAGTAGCTAAAAGTCAAAGGCTGCAACATGCCATTTGGTTTTTGATAAGCTCCAATTCAGATGCTTTGAAGTAACTTAGTTATGATGAAGGGCAAAGATAAATATAACAAAACCACTGATCAGTCTTCCTCTCTTTGATCATGATATTTTAATAGGGTGTGGAGTTTAACAAGTTTGTTTGGAAACAGGTTTACGAGGAGAAGCAGTAGACGTCATGGACAGAGAAAATCTGCTCTGTGTTTGAATGGCAGTAATGATCTAAACAAACTATGCATTCAGGAATTTGTTTATATAAGAGTGTGAAGAATGCATCTGAAAATGTGGTATGATGATAAAAATAACCATTTGCTTCTTGACTGACAGAGAGCACCAAAAGATAACTACTAAGGAAGGTCTTATGCAGAGAAAGGCTCTTGCAAAATATCTGATGAGAAAGTAAGGAAAAGAAATGTATTGCCTGTAAATTAGGTTTTTATTTATTTAGTAGTTTCTAGTTATGAAAAAAGATTTTTCATAACTTGAAACTAACATAATATTCTTTTGTTTATGTGGTGACTTGCTCAGTGGGTGGGTCACAATTATCTCTAGTTTAATGAAGAGAAGTCTTTGTTTTTGCCCTATAACTGGAGGATCCCTACTCCACTGGACTCAATGATACGGAGAAATGCAGATAAGGCCAGAAATCTAGATGTAACTATGGACTCAGGGCTAAATTTCCACAACCACACAAAGTGTATCACTAAATAAGCCAATTATCATTTTAAAACACTGCCAGAGTGAAGGGAATCCTGTCAAAATGGGAAAAAGATGATGTCTGCTAATGTTTTTAGTAGATATTCAGCAGGGAGCCTGCAGTTCTTTCAAAAGAAAATCCTGATTACTCTTAGCATTTTGGATACCGATCCTTGGAAAGTGGATCATATATACAAGTTCATAATTCAGTCCACAGTCTCTCAATTAATCTCGTTATAGGTCTTTAAAGCACTGCATGGCCCGGCCCTAAATGCATCTCAGAGTTGCTTGTCAGAAATGAACTGTCTAGATCCCTAATGTCAACAGGTTTTACATAGCAGCAATCCCCGGACCAGAATGAAATAAACCAGCGTTTAGCTTCTCAGTTCTTGAACCAACTGTATGAACATTTTGACTCTATTCAATCTAGAATTAGAGTATTATCGTGAGTGCAGCCATCCCATGAAGGTCAAAGATCAACCTCTAAACTTTTCAGATCATTTTAATCATGTTTTATCTATTCATTTGTTTTAATTTTCTCCGTATTTCTCATCTTAAAGGATTTTTTTGTAATAATAATTGAATAGCCACGCGTATAGGTGGCACAATACAAAAAGCATGCCATGCCTCTATAAAGCAAACAGCCAGCAGGTGTTAGAGCAGTCGAGCTCCAAGACAACGTGAAAAAGTATTCTCCCAAGACTTTTCATTAGATGTACGCTCACTCTCTGGGGTTTGCTTTGGGCAGGATATCAATCACACATGGTTTTAGTAATAGCCAACCTTTACTTGATGAGGAATACAGTCTGCTTTGTGACCTTATGCAGAAAAGTCAGTGCGTGTTTGAAAAAATGCCCAGAAATAAAGAAGATTCTTTGTTTGAAACTCCGCACAGAGACCATGTTTGGTTTGCAGAAAGGCCCACAGGCACCATCAATCCACTATGATGATCTCGCAGCACCTTATCTTTCTCAGAGTCGAGCAGAAGGGAGCATCCGGACATGATTGGATGTATTTTTGGCCAGCTTTCCCAACAGTTCCAGTGAGACAAACTTCTGGAAGCAGACTAGACATTGTTAAAGCATGTCACAATGGGAAGTGGTCAGGCTCACCTTCCTGTTTCACAACCCAGAAGAAAATAGATGAGAAATGTACATAAGCAGAGAAAAACACACCCAAACATGAAGGCATTGATTCTGAGGCCGGAGGAAAAACAAACACTGAACGCGCACGGACACTCACAAGGGACTGGGTGTACGTCGAAACCATGTTGCATGCAAAGGGACGGGGCGAGAGGGGTGGAATCAGAAACCCTGAGGAAGAGGAGGAAGATTGTGAGAGAATTTTTAACGACAGACCTGGGAGTATTGATAATCTTTGTCTACTTATAAACAGAATTTTTTATTGTTCCTGTGAGACATTTCCACCAAAGTCTGCGAACAAGGGAAGCTGGGTGTAAAACAAAGAGAAATTCATGAGTGCAGGTGGATAAACACCAGCAGCACATTGTGCTGCAACAGGAACCTACGCGGAGTCAGTTGGTGAAACACAGAATAAATAAACATTCTTATCACTGAAGCTTTAAGAATCAAGAATCTTTAGGACTTTAAGCTGTCTTTCTGTCGTCTGCTTTGCTCTTACCAAAGCCTACATGCTTCTCTGTGCAGGACAGCGACAACATATTTGCCTGTAAATGGTTGCCTCAGTTGCAGCAAACCACATTTGTGTATGAACTTTAGCAGTTCTTTCATAACCTAGAGCGCACATGAGACGTCTCGTTGCAATTCTTTTGTCTTTTTGGTGTCAACACTGCATGTACAGTTGGGTTCAAAATTATAGCATTGTTTTTTTAAAAAAAAGTGTTTTATTTTCATGTACTCCAAAGCATTGGAAACACTGCACATTTGCATACTGCACACCATGTTTCATCAGTGCACAGAAGGTTAGGGAAAAGTGAAACATTTTAAACATTTACTATAAACTGGAAAATGCTTGCAGCTTTAGAATAACTGAAGTAGCACCTAGTTCAATAATCTCTGTTTCTGAGAACCGCTTCATCTGTGTTGTGTGGAACTGACCAATGGCTGGCTCCTAGACTAAAAAATTGAACTAAAAGTAAGCAAAATTTACTTGAAATTGAGTGTATTTGTCCTTTATTTGAGCAGGCAATTTTAAATGGTCTGCAAATGAAATATGATTTTTGAAATTAAAATAGAAACAACTCATCTCCATCATTTTATTTCAAGTGCAGTATATCTAATTATCTTATTTTAGGGATAAACATATTTATTCCATTGGCAGATAATGTCATTTGCCTGCTGAAATCAAGGACAAAAGCACTAATTTAAAGAAAATTGTACTTACTTCTAGTTCCGTTTTTGCAGTGTACAAACCGGCAACCCCGCTCTGGATGACTGGACTACGTTCCACAGTTCTTCTGAATTTCTCGATTCCAGCTCAGAAACAGCTTATTTGATGTCACTCCAACAGTTTCTATTGGATATCAATGTTTGAGTGATTTCTATAAACAGACAAAAAGACAAAAAGGTTTGTCAGAACTCCGTTTTCAGTCTGTATGGATTAGTACTGTATTATATGCTCCTTTTCTCCACTGTCCCCAAAAACGGTCATATTTGTCATGTGTGAGAGGAAGATGGAGAACTGAGAAACTATGGACTGCATACTTTTCCACAACATCAACTACTGACTTAAAGCTAACTTGTGAGCACTCCTTTCACCTTGATATTCTCACATTCCTTCAGATCATGCATCTCTTCATGTATTCATACATTTCTCGTTTCTCTGGTTTCCTAGATGCACTGTTGCATGCTCACAAACACCCACATGATGCACTCACAGAGGCACACACACCCCTCTGTGTGCCTTCAGCAGAGGTGTTTGGATATTGACAAGCATCAAATATACATCAAAGAGGCATATCAGCGAGGAGCCTGGCAGGAGGAGAAAGGAGAAATAAATGGACTACAGAGGCTGAAACATGAGAACAATGTTTGTTTTATTAAGTAACCTGACTGCAAAGGATTGGCAATTTTCTCACAAATTAACAAACAAAAAATCTTGAACAGATTAGTTTCTTGTTACCAATCATAAGATGCATGTTTAACTGATGGAAACTGCATTCGTTGTGAAGGTTGTTTCGGACTTTACCCCCAAAGCCTTTCTTACCCAGAAGCCGCATAAATCTTTAAAGTGAACAATGTGATGTCTGGCCAGGAAAAACCTGCTCAAACGCCAGCAACAGCCAAGACATATTTTTATATGTTAAAAAAACATCACGAATACGGCCAAATTACACTCCTATGAACAAAGTGCTTACTTATAACTTCTATGGAAAACAAAGATCCTCGCTCTGCTTGAAGACACTGTATGGTTCTTGGTCTTGTTTAAACTTCTGAAAACATGCAGTAAAATCCCCAGTTTTATCTGTGAAATTCAGAAAAACATGGTTCTCTCCAGTCTCCTAAAAGTTGGCGTGAGGTTTGTGTGGGTTACCACACAGTTTTCACAGCTTATTTAATAAAGCCTAAAGAATCCCAGAATCAGAATAATTATCAGTCCTCCGTGTTGATTTTGGCATTGCTTCTTAATAGGGAATGAATTGACTTGGAAATATACCCAACTCGCCACTCTGTCTGCCCTCCCTCCACGTCTATCCAAACTTCCCTCCTCCCCCCTGCCTCCTACAATTACCCCCTCCTCCCCCAGCTCCTCCTCTCAGGCAGCTCCTTTGCCCTCTTGTATCCGGCCATTTAGCGTGACAATCCATTATTTTGACGGCTCCCAGAGAAAGAACCAGACAGAAAAATGGGCTATACTTTGACTTTCAGACATGGGCCCCATTTTGTTGTTTTCAAATATTTCCCTCTCATTCTCTCTTTTTTAATGTCTGTGCCTACATTCTCATTTTAAGCAATTCTTATTTCCCCTTTTTACCTCACTTTATTCTCCTATTTAGAGTCCTGCTGTCCATACTTATTTTTCCACCCTATCTCTGCCCCCTCCTCCTCAACCGCAAATGTCTGTTTCTTTCGTCCCCCTTCTCCTAGCCCCTTTACTCGTACCCCTGTAGCCACTCTCCACCTCCCCCTCACTGGTGCACCATCTCTTTTTGACTCTGCGTTGCTTTGTTGCTGGCAGCCTTTTTGGAAACCTGATAAGGCCTATAGAAAGAAAGGACCCAGGGTTTAAAGTGTCCCAAGTCGCCCTTCCCCAAAACACTCACCCCCTCCAATCCGCCTCTGCTAATATATCAACCGTATAACCACCCCACCCAAACACATATACACACATTACCCTAAACATTATGTACTCTGACACCCTGAACACCCTCGGAGACCTACCTCTCCCCAACCCTGACAGCAACTCTGCTACAAATTCGTAGTCTTTTCTCCCTTAATAAAAGCTCATCAGATAGTTTATGCATAAACAAAACTGAAAAAAAATGGTCCTGCAATGAAAAAACTATTGAACGCCTCATCTATGGCTTCACCAAAGTTGGACATATTCCACCAAAGCTTTCTGTATGGCTAGAAGCCGTCACAGTAAACGTAAAATTGAGTGAGAAAACATGGATGTTCATTATTTTCAACTTAACTTTGCATGATTGTTAGACTTTTAAACTTACTTTCAATTTGCTTGGTTGTAAGTGATTTTTTAGGCTATTTAGATAAATAATTATAAAATTGGTAAACAAGCAAAACAAAATGCATTAGCAATAATGGTTTTGAAAGCATTCATTTTCAACTTTGAGAAGTACTGCATTAGGGCCATGACATCATTAAAGTACACCATAGGCCTGAGCGATAAATCGAAAATTTACAGATACCAAAAGTTACAACAATAACCGACGTCATTTTGCTCGTGTCTGTATTTTTTATATTAAAAAAATAAAAATAAGGGGTGTTTAATGTCATCGTCCATTTATCATTATCGAGGTGAACTGGTCAATATATCGCAATATTCATATTAGGCCATATCGCCCAGCCCTACCATATGTGTAATAATGTGTCAAGTGGGTGTAGGAAACGATTGCTTCGTTGAGTGAGAGCACAAGAGCTTTACTTTTTAACTAAAACTCCAAACAGGCAGGAAAAGACTATGCAATATTTTCAACTCGGCGCAGATGGTTTCTTCTTCTCTGAAGGTGTTACATTCAGGAGTTGTATTGCATTGCTCACGGTTCTCTTCCTCGCCATTGTTCATGTCAGTAATGTCACCCGTTTATCGTTTCTCTGGGAAAAGCATTGAAATAAATTTTGTAACGCACATAACTACACCTAAAACACAGACATGCAAATGTGGACAAGTTATACACACGCAGAGATAATTATTTCAAATTTCTATACAGAAACAGAGATAGACACAATTATTGCCAATGTATACCCATACACAGACATACCAATTATTTTGAATGTATAGACACACAGACATAAATAGATATGTATGTAGATATATATTTGGCAGACATATACATAGACAAATGCTGGCATACAAATGTGAATACACAGATATATTACTTTATATAATACACACATATAATTATTTTTAATTTAGAGACACCCACAGACATACAAATGTGGGCAAACACACACACAGCACACCTGAATTGTAATGCACTGACTAAGCAGAGACCCCGATATTCAGCCAGACACAGTATTATTAAGATAAAGAAACCTGGTGCAGGAAAGGAAAAAACCTCTTCAGGTGTCTGGCGAGGCTGAGAGTGGAAAGAAAGACAGAGCTGAGGCTTGAAGCAGACTTGTTGGCTGATCCGATGGGCTTTGTGAAGATTGTGGTCCAGAAAACACTCCAGGTAGGGTCCAAAAAAAACAACCATCCCTACTTATTTCGTACCTGCTTTTAAGCTGCTACTATCAGAGTTGAGTCAGAACTACATGTGGCATGAACAGATTACTGTTCACTGATTGGCTTTGGGCTTGGTCAGCCAGAGTAGAAAGACAAAGTGGCATTTTTCCAACTTGCTACTATGGAGTAGAAACAAGCAATGGGATCATCATAAGCAACTCAGATGCTACGACTGGTGCTTTACTGTGCATCGGAGACTGCAATATTCAGCAGCAGCTCAATGGAGCAACTAGAAATGAAAAGGTGTTGACTGAGGTAAATTTCACCGCATATCGTAGCCCGAACCTTGGTGTTGGAGGACATCTGAGACTTAGCTAATTTTTTGACTTTGCATGTTTGCACCTGAGACTTAGCTAATTTTTTGTTGATTCACATCACACCATTCAACAATAGCAATCGATTCCTGCTAGCTTAAGTTGGCGAGAAATGGCCAAAGAGCTACCTGGCTTAGCAGCAATTGAGCGCTGCTGCAGCTGCTCCCATCTACACTGCCTAATTAGCCTGATTCAGTTCACCTGGTCATCTGCGTTTATATACTGCGCTTCCACATCAGCCAGCGCCAGACTATTGCAAGCCTTCAGTTAGGCTGCCTGCCTTGCCAAGTTCCTCACCTAGTTCAGGTTTTCTGGATTTCCCTGTCTCGCCTTGCCCTCGTCAGACACCTCATTCGGTGAAGCAGTTATTTTCTCTGTCTTCAGATCTGGTTCTGCCAGATCTTAAGTTTTCCATGCAGTAAACCAAAACTCTCGCCATTTACTCTGAGTTTGTTTTTGGTTCACTTTTATCTAAGTGGATGGCAGCTTAATCAATAATGATTTGAATGTTTTAGCCAGATTAGAAAGCCAGCACACAATGTAAGAAGTTTAATTTAAAGGAACAATAAGTAATAATGACACCTAGTGGTTAAAATTGGAACAACACATACACAATGCCTTTTACGAAGAACCGCCATTTACCCAACGGTCCTCCGGCTGTGAAACTGAACTTTTTCTTCCACGGGATAGGTATATAATTTTGGATTCTATTCTATTTCTGGTCCGCTTCTTTTACTGGGTTCCATGTTTGCAAGCTGCTGCTCTTTTGCCAAGATAAAATATCAAATGTAGCGCTCTGTTTTGGGAACCCTGGGAACTCTCATATTATTGGCCCAGGAACCAGGAAGTAAACACGGGCTACACTCTGAGCCGAAGTAATTCGGGACCATACCTCTAGGTTTGAAAGTAGAAAAACTTAAGCAAGACATTGTTGATAGAAAGGACCGATTGTTCATAAATAAGAATTATTTAGGTTGATTGTACAGTAAATATCTTACTTATAGCTCCTTTAAGTTAGAGACTTGACTTAGGCTTGACTCCAAAACAGGAGACTTGACTGAATTGGACTTTGAACATTAATGTGACTTTGATAGTCAGGTAACAGAAGCAAATTCATTAATCTTCAACCATCCCTAATTCATCATTTTTGTATTGTTGCAGATCAACATGTGACCACAGTTACTAAATTAGTTTTTAACAAGCTCTGGTCAAACAATGTTGTGATGATTTCGATCATGATTCCAGCTGAACATTACTAAAGCCATTTATTATTTTGCGTTTCATATTCATTTGGAGCTTCATTATTTTGTGGTATAAACTTCATTAAAGGTTTGTGTGCAGCTGTTGGATGATTGATGAGGCTGATGCATATAAACCAGAACTGCAAAGTTCATGTAACTGAGAGGAAAAGCCAACTCAAATAGCAACAGAATTGTTGAAATTACATGTAATGAGTGAGAAGGGATTTCAAAATGGGGACTTAGAGTATTTATAAAAGCTTCGTGACTCCAGAAAAATGCATGCATAAGAAAAATTACCCATTTCTTGGTTGAAATGGCTCTCACGCGGCATAGAAAGACCCCTGAGGTAACACCCCCCCCAAACCACTACTCCATTTCTCTGTTGACTCTGTAAAATTTGTGTCAGGGCCTCAGAAGTGTGGCCAAGCCAAACACCTGGCAATGCACAGTGATTTGCTACATTTCGCCTTCTAGCACAGAAATATGCACAAGGGGAGTTCATACGCTCAGACATAAACTCATAATACAGTTCTGTCTCATTTTCAGCCAGTGTACGCACATTAACACACACAGCAGATACTGGTATATGTGGAAACACACACACACACACACACACACACACACACAATCACACACACACACACATGGATGTGCTGGTTCACAGGGACAACCTGGGCTCCAGTGCTCTGTTTCTTTCTCCGCATCTCTCTGTGGTAGTGTGTCATGTTTCGGGGCATAATAGGTGTCACAGTGAAACCCCTTTGGTCTCAGCGCTCTGGGGGACTCCAATGACACACACACACATGAATGCACACACATGGAACAATATGAAGACAAGCAGTTCATTCTCTGAATTATGGGAACTCTCATTCCACTCATCTTTCTCTACCTTGACCATTTTATTTATTTTCCCTCTTCATCCTACCATTTCTTCATCTTCCTCTGTGCTTGTGTTCTTCTTTCTCACTGGTGATCCACTGTTTTCTTGTGTGATCATACAAGTGGCTAACTACTGAGGTCTTTTCTGCCTTTTTCCTTTTTGTTCTATGCTTCTATCACAATTAAATCCAGATGTCTGATTCAATACAGGCCTTATTAGGTCATGATGGCGTACAGAACAACTTAAAATTGATAAATAATAAACCATTTGCTGAGATCTGACAGTCCAACAGGGAATTAGATGTGGCAAGAACGTAAAAGGAATCACACGATTAGACAATTGTTCTGTAATTTTGCTGGCAAAGAATATAAGATTTTAAAACACGAAAATCAATTATCTTTCCGCATCATCTTTGAAACGTATTATATATTTTATATTTGGGGAATAGAAAAATCATATGAAGATTTGGGGAGTACCTTTTACTTTGTGAAGAGGTTGACGCATTGAGGTGGTAAAAAATCTTTAAAATAAAAGCCAATGCACAAGTAGAGGTTTGAATCTAATTAAAAATAACTTTGGCTCAAATAAATTTTATTTGTAAAATCATTATCTTCTATCCTAAAATGCTTCCATGGTGTGATGAACTTCTTATCAGTCTGTTGGTGGTCCTCTTGCAAATGATCCCATAATTAGGTAAATATTAGGTTGCAGAAATGGGCTGGGGGCACAACCGGCTTGACTGACATGCCTGGGGATCTATTGTTTGGATTGACATCTTGTAGAAGCAGGTCAGGATGCTCATTCACCTGAGAACTCAGGATTTTGATTAAACTGTTCATACATAACTCTGGCTTCCTCCTACAGTCCAAAAAACATGACTGTTAGGTTAACTGGCCTCTCCACATTCTCGTTAGGTGTGAGTGTGTGCAAGAATGGTTGTTTGTCCTGTTTGTCTCTGTGTTGCCCTGCGATAGACTGGCGACCTGTCCAGGGTGTATCCCGCCTCTCGCCCATTGACGGCTGGAGACATCAGCACCCCTCGGGGACCCACAAGGGCTAGACGTGTTATAAAATGGATGGATGGATGTTCATACATATGTAGGATAGAAACAATACACCCAGAACATGTTTTTTGTGTTGTGATCTGAAGTCTTTTCTAAAGAAAATTGAGATCGACATCATTTTAATGCACAGCACAGTTAATGAATCACTTTTCTTGATATGGACATATGTTTTTTAAGTCATTATCCTGCTGAAATGTCCAATGAGATTATTTTTTTTCTAATCTCCTGGTATTTCTGATCAGCAGAATCCCTTTGCTTTGCACAATAATCTCAAGTTCTTAACACCATGACTGAATTTAAACTCAAGTTTCTTTATTTTGTTGTAAACTTAAATAAGATTTCCCATTAACTATACTGAAAACAGCATACATTAATTAATCTGTTTAAAAAGATTGAAAAAATGTGTTTATAGTGAAACATGAATATTCATTCAAGGATTTCAGGAGCTTTTCATTTAAGTCTGAATTATTTTCTCTCTTGTAGTTTCTAAATTGACATCCATGAGATAAACTGCTGAAATGATCTAAACGTGTATTACCTTTCATAGATTATGTTACATATCCACCCCTTTTTCTTTTCTAATATGACAGCACGATAGCCACCGAGACAGCTAACCTCAGCCACTCTAAGCAGGGAGAAGAAGAGATGAGGAGTAAATTGAAAAGAAGAATGGGGAATAAGCGACAACCTGCAGGTAAAGTGTGGGAGGCCACTTTTCTCCTCTAATTTACTCCTCTGGATTACACAGGGAATCTCATCAAGCATGAGAAACCATCTTAAAGCTTTGGTTTTGTCTCTTTATATCTTTACAATACATTATAATTAAAGTGGTTCTCAAAAGTTTACACCTGTTGAAATATCAGTATTTTGTGAAAGAAAATAGACCATATAACTATTTTAAGACTTTTTTCCATTTTCAATGTGACATAAAAATATAAGCATACAAATGGCAAGAAAATGAGTTCATAAGTGTCCACATCCTTAAACTACGTCTTGTGTTGAAGCCCCTTTTGATTTAAATTTAGCCGTTAAGTCTTCTTTAATTGGAGTTTACAAGCATGCCACGTATTGACTTGATAAGATTTGCTGACTCTAGCTAGCAAAAGTTCTTCAAATCTGCAAATTGGGATTTGATAGACATATGTGATCATGTTTCTGTCAGATCTAGTTTTCCCTGACCTGGGGTTTTATGATCTTTGGGTGTTGCCACCTTTGTTTTTCCCTTGTGTATTAGTTTCCTAATTTATTCTCCTGTTCTTTGTTCATTTACAATTATTTATCTGGGTTAGCTTTTTCCTCTGGGATTTTTTTTAATTTTATATATAAATATTGCTTATCTATCAAGTTCCTCTGTGTTAATTAGTCTCCCTCCCCCAGCTCTTCTGCCTTCCTCCTGTCTCAGCTTTTCCTCATTTTCACCCGATTGTTCTCATCTGCTCTCTATGCCTTTCTCCAGACATTACTCAATATTTAAACTTTCTCTCATTGTTTTTCCACTGGATCCATCCATTGCCATACCTGTTGTTTCCTGCAACTTTTCAGCATTGTACTCCAAATCCTGTTCCTCTCATGAGGTTCTATAAATTTAGCCTTTTGTTATTAAACGTCTGCTTTTCAACATGCTGCTCCTGAGTTTGTGTCTGCATTTTGGTCCTGCAAACAATCTACTAAACATGACAAGGGTTGTCCAAAGTGGGGCTTTTTGCAGCCCTTGGAATGATTTTGTGCAGACCACTTGCACATTTCAAGATTAGTACTAATTTGGGTGACTAGCACAAGTGATTGATTAAGTTTTATCATTATTTTAGGATGACATTTTAATGGATGAGATGAATCAAAGGCATATTTAAAATGGTCTTATATTGGAAAATGGTAAGTGAAACAATGTTTTAATTGTATAATAAGATCACAAACTGACTCATTCATTTCAGCTTTTTAAGCATTAACACGTGTTTTTTACTTAAACCTTTATTTAAGAAGATAAAAGACTGATTGAGAACAAGACTGCTTTCACAAGGGTGAACTGGCCAATAAAGCCAACATACCTTGAACAGCTCAACAAAGAGCATCGCAAGCACATTTTTGAATCCAATTTTTACTGTTGTCCAAACCACATAGAACACATTTTTGTGTTTTTCTTCCTATCATGACATTGTTTCCTACTTAACACTCCTAATTTGCATTGAATAATATGCTAACAGATGAATAACCAGCCTTATCGCCATGTTCGCAAGGAAAGAACAACATCCAAAGCACTGCAGGACTCACTTGGCTCAGTTAAGCTTAGTAGTAAGAAAGAGACTGAGCAAATTTGGGTGCTTTAAACCTGAATGACTTGTCATAATTTATGGGACCGTGAATTTCACATCTCAATGGCTTGAGAGAAACAAAACAAACGTTTTGAAGTGGCCTATTAAAAGTTTGGGCTTAAATTTGATTCAAATGCTGTGGTGTTGTCTTAAATAGCCCGTTCATGCTGGAAAATCTTACATTATGGTTGAATTCAAACGTGTGTGTGAAAAGAGAAAAACAAGGCAAGAAGGAAATTAAATTTCCCTGTGCTGTATAAATGTAAGTTCAAATTACTTTGAAATTCCGTTGTCTTTGAAGACTTGTGTTTTCCTACTATATTACACAATTCTTGTAAAAATCAACACGTACACAAATAAATAGATATATATTTCATTAGCAACAATAGCTAGGGGTTAGAGAACTGGGCGCTTGCATCCCGGAGAGGCTGCAGGTTTCCTGGTTCGACTCCCACACACAAGTTTAGAAATTGTGTAAAGTTGACGACATATAAAGCACAAGTTTGTTAGTTTAGACCTAAGAAGTCATGGGGTGACAGATAAATTATTACAAGTTTGGCACCTTTAGAGCAGAGGCTAAAAGAGGTGAAGTCCCTTTTGATTATGTTTGCTTATTTTTTTTTATACTTTATGCCTATACTATACTCTTTTCTGATTCTTTCCTTATAGCACTATGTGATTGTAAAGGTGTCCTCTCAGTGTTCTCTGTTGTCCTGGTGGAAACTGAGAAGCCTTCCTCCCCCTTCATGTCAATGCTTCAATCATCCTCTCCCACATCATCCCTCCAAACAGGACAGGGACCTGCTGACCTGCCCATTGACCTCTCTGCTGACCACCTCCCCCAACTGTAAGTCATGTGGCCACAGTGAGGTTGCCACAGGATTAGTTGCTTGGGAAACAGTAGCCTCTCTTATCCATTTGCTTTTGTTTTCCCTCAACCCAAAGAGAAGCACCATCTCTTACTCTGTAGTTACAAAACCTTTGAGTTGTTGGGGAAAAGGGAACGTTTGCATAAGTGTGTGAGTTGGTAAATGGCAGTGGGATAAGGGAGTATGGAGTGCTAACCTATGTGACCCCTGGATTCCTGTAGTCTCACAGTCTAATCACTCCCAGCAGAAACAATTGGAGCACTAATACACACTGCACACACATACAGAGGCACACATCGATCTCAAGTTAGCTGTTCCAGGTTTGGTATTATTTATGACATTGCTTATCTAAAAGTGTATGCCACATTCATTACAATCATGCCTCCTATGGTCTACATACAGTACACCCAGTCAGTTTTGAATGCACCTGGGAGATTGTATGCGATAATATATTTATTTATCAAATCTCCTGCATGTTTTCTGGTCAAACCATGATGAATGTTCTTGAAATTAGGAAAACTAGGACAGGGGGTTATTGGCAAGCTCCGATAGGGCAGGCAAGGACACTTTCCAGAGCCTTGGAGGATAACAGGTAAATGTGTGCGAAATGTCAAATCTGAGGTTTTCTACATTCAATGTCTTCAGGCCTTTTCCACGTTACCCCCAAATTCCACATCCTCTGTGACTGCTCCGTTCCGTCCGTCCATCCTTTCCTTCTGTGTGTCGTCAGGATTTTGATAAGAACACTAAGCTGAAAGATGGACCCAAGATTGAGACAGCAATAGAGTGAATGAATCGAAGAATAATTTTGCTTGGAGATTTGATTAATGAATCCTACACAGGTGAGTAAATTAACAGATGCTGTGAACGCTCAGGAAGCTGATGCACTGTATTAAAGGAACAATACTATCAAACTCAAAAATGCTAAACAAAAATAAACCTGAACATAAGATGCTACCAAACCAAACTTACCAAACTAAACTCAAAAAACCCTACAGACCCTACTGACAGTACTCGCATGTGTGGTACTGACGAGAGAAGCTGTCCACGGAGACAGAAGTGGCAGTATAAACCAGGAGGGAAGTCCAGTCCAGGGTATTAAAAAGCTGGGGTTAACGGGAGAGCAATTTTTGAGAAAAAGGTCTTTGGTGTGTTTGCAACCCAAATATTCTTCAATCATCCCGTTTCAGCTGCTAAAATTAGAAGAGAGACAAACAAATCTGGATGATGATAAGATGGCATGAAGTTGATGTGCAGAGGAGAAAACTCAATTATTGTACTGCTTCACAAAAAAATGTCCAGCACACATCTGCACACGTTGAAGTCCCACAATGTTTATAGAAACTTCTGAATGTTTTATGGTAGTTGACACCATTACAAGATTTGTGTGTCAAGCAGGCATAAATCATCTTCGACCGAGCACCCACAGGACGAGGAGCCGACATTCACAACAGCAAGAGAATGTGATTAACAACAGAACAAATGGAAACGGGCTGCGTGTGGACCGCAGTGGGAACATGTGGTTTGTGGCAGAGGGAAGGAAAGATAAACACAAAATTTCTCTGTCACGTTTTCTCCCACCTTTTAACTAGAAAACAAAGATATGCACCAAAGATAAATGTCGGACACATATGAAAAAGTAAAAAAAGTATAAATTAAATAAAACTTGAAGGGCATAGGTACATTAATAGAATAGCACAGAATGGAAAACTATTGTCCATCTTTCCATATAAACTAAATAAATAAGCTTATAAATACAATATTATATCAGAGTATTATTGCAGATATCACGCATATATTTAGCAGATATTCTAAACTATATGAGAGATGTTTGACAGTCCAAAAGCAAAAGTTTAGTGTTATTTCTTGTGTAATGATTACTGACTTAATGATTGTATAAATTCCAATCTTAAGAAATTATCATTTTTGAGTCTTAATAAAAATAAAGCGGTCAGCAGTTGGCTTACTAGCTGGCAAACAAATGAACATGAAGGCATTTGTTATGGACAGTTATTGAAATGTCTGTTTTATTACATCCTGTAATTTTGAGGTAAATGTCCATTTTTCTGCATTTTGTGTTGGGGCCCTGCAGTAAAAAGAGTTAATCAATATTTTTAATCTTATTTGTTAATTCTGCTGTACAAAAATAGAAAAAGCGAGAATATTACATTTGTTTATGGAGTTGTCCTGAATAAAATGTTATTTTATTTTATTTGTAAAGTGCTATTCAGTGCCATTAGAAAGCAATATTTAAGATATTGTGCGTGCTTTTGGAAATAGAGATTTTTTTTCTCTTGTTTGTTCTGTAATACTGAATGCACATTTAATGTATAGTGTATGGATGAATTTTGGGGAACTTTCTCTGTTGGGCACCTTTTTTATCAAACACGTGACACGTCAGCTGAACAAAAGGCCCAACAAAGCCAGGCAAAGCCCGTTGTCCCTCTTTGTGCATGTTCTGATCCGGCCCTGGTAATAGAGTGGCAGGATTTACTGGATTACCATGATAAAGAGCTGCTGTGATCCTCAAAGACAGACGAGATAGGAGAGTAGTAATCCTCAAACAGCTCACATTAAACCCAGCCATGTTCCTAGAGAGATGTCACTTACAGATGGGAGGGGAAAAAAAGCTGTACCCTGAACCCCTACAGTGAAGGAACTTGGCGTTCTACTAAGCATGTAGCACATTCGTATAAACTTAATTCACTGTGAAAACAGTCATGGCTCTACTGTCCTCTTAGTACTTTGCCCTTTCTTTTTTCCCTGCTGCTTTCTTGGCCATCGTAACACAATTCCACCTCACCTCCACAAATATCACATCTCACAATATGTCCCATAAATATGGAAAGTTTTTTGCATTCCTACCATTGGTTTGAGCATTACAGGGTGAGGGTGTAGTTTTTTTTTTTTTTTTGCTTCTTCTACAGCAACAACAGTGCCAAATGTATTACCATCACCACACCGGGCCAAGTCTGCACATGATAAGGTTGGCATTTGGCCAGCATGGCCAGTCCTACAGGCCTCACATTATGCATAAGCCATCACTGCAGCTATCAAGCTCCTCCACGCTGCATTCATTATGCGGCCAATACAATAATGAACCATTATGATCACACCCTAGAGGTTTTATTGATGGTCAAGACAATCAGGGAACTCTCACATGCCATCATGTAGAGAAGACTCCTGCTGAATTGCGCCTGAATATGTTCCTAGAGTAGCAGACATACAGTGCCCCTATGCCACTTACAGAAGATTTTGGATTTAACTGAATTTAACAAATTCTATCAACCAAGTATTAAGCTAATTGCTCTTGAGGTTTCATTCTGGGTTCTAACAATTTGGGTTGAATTGTGAGCACTGGGGTGTTTTTGTTATGCACAGCAATAGTAGACATTGCTGTGTCAGTCACATTTTGCTCCTGTTTTATAGCATGTCAAAACAGGGCATGTCAATTCAGAACATACATACATATGGGGGTAAAAACAAAGTTACAGTAGTTGAATGAAGCACAAAAAAAGGCTAATGTCTGATTCAGTGTTAAACACCACTAATGGTCAAACAATTTACCATGTCAATGTTTAAAGAGGAACTTTAGTTGAGTTGATTAGCTTATTTCAAACAGGTAAAAAAAACGTGACCAACAGAGTAAGAAAAGAGAGACAAAAGTCACTTGTTTTTTTAATGTACATAAGAAGTTTGCCTTTGAAAAGAAGTAGGAAGAAATGAAAAACTTACTCATTCCCCTTATCTCTATTTAATGAAATACATAATTTTCTAACTCAGTAGCTATTGGTAATGTAAAATTAAAACCATGTTGTTGTATTCATGTGCATGTGACATTTCTGTGCACAATGATTGTAAGCAAACTGTCATAACACAAGAAAAGCAATAATTATAATAATAATAATAGTTGTAGTAAACCCATAAATAATAAATCAGATTAATTACCAAATTTATTGTATACTTGTATGTATAATATATATTCATGTGATCTTAGATATACAATAATTGACCATAACAATAATATTACAGAAAACAAAATAAGAAAAACATTCTGCTCTTTACATTTACAAATACATTTTGAATACTACAGTTTTGTATGTATTTTGTAAACTCATTGATGCTTAAACATTGTTTTAGGTCTGTATTCAGGCTGTTCCATAGTTTGACTCCATTTACAGTGAGGCTAAATCTTTTCATAGTTCTTATACTGCAGATTTTGAAATTCTGTGTTCCCCTTAGGCTGTATTAAATATAAGGTCTCTCCCTCCAAAGACTTTGTTAGTTAATGAATTGATTTCTGATAAACAGATTGATTTATTTTGTCTCACAGAAACCTGGCTACAAGAGGACTATGTTAGTATAAATGAGTCAACTCCCTCCAATTATTCAAATTTCCACATTCCCAGATCTGTGGGAAGAGGAGGAGGAGTGGCAACCATCTCTCAGTCTGATTTATTAATTAGTCCCAGGCCAATTAATAACTACAGTTCTTTTGAACATTTGACCCTCAGTTTCCCTCATCCAAACTGCAAAGCAATAAAACCTCTTTGTTGTTTTGTATCGTCCACCAGGCCCTTGCTCTCAGTTTTTGGATCAGTTGTCAGACTTCTTATCTGATTTGGTGATAAACACTGACAAAGTTATTATAGTGGGTGATTTTAACATTCATGTTGACACAGAATGTGATAACCTTAGTGTAGCCTTTAAAACTATCCTAGATTCAATTGGTTTTGCTCTAAATGTGCATAAACCGACACACTCTTGGCTCCATACTTTAGACCTTGTGCTGACATATGGCATTGATTGTGAAGAATTAACAGTATTTCCTCACAACCCTGTCCTATCTGATCATTTTTTAATAACATTTGAGTTTAATCTAACTGAGTTCTCCACCCCCAAAAGAGGGTTCCATTATAGTAGATCTTTATCGGACAATGCTGCATCAAACTTTAAAAAGTCTGTCCCCCTCTTAATATCGTCAGTATTGCAGAAATACCCGGTAGATAGCAGCAATTTTGTTTCTTCCAATTCACAAATAGATGTCTTTGTTAACGGTATGACTTCGTCATTGTGTTCTGCATTAGACAATGTAGCTCCCTTGAAAAAGAAGGTGATTATTCACAGGAAGCTGGCTCCTTGGTTTAATTCAGAGCTGCGTTCCTTGAAGCACAATGTTAGGAAATTGGAGAGAAAATGGCGCTCTACACACCAAGAGGAATCCTACCTAATCTGGAGGGACAGTCTATTGTTGTATAACAAGACCCTTTGCAGAGTTAGAGCAGCATATTTTTCATCATTAATTGAGGAGAATAAGAATAATCCTAGATTTCTCTTCAATACAGTTGCCAAACTTACACAGAGTCATAGCTCTGTTGATCCATCCATTCCCTTAGCTCTTAGCAGTAATGATTTTATGGGATTCTTCATAAATAAAATTGATTCCATTAAAAATAAAATAATTGGCACCCTCCCAAACATGATTACCTCGTCCTCAGTAAGTGAGGCAGCATTGGAGGAATCTTTAGAACCTGCGCAGTATCTGAACTGTTTAAAAGCAGTAGAGCTTTCTGAGCTATCTAAAATTTTAGCTTCATCTAAACCTTCTACCTGTATGTTAGACCCAATCCCAACCAAGTTGTTTAAGGAGGTATTCCCTCTGATCAGTGGTCCTATTTTAGACATGATTAATCTATCCTTGGTAAATGGATATGTACCACAGGCTTTTAAAGTAGCTGTTATTAAACCTTTACTTAAGAAACCATCTCTTGATCAAGATGAGTTAGTAAATTACAGACCTATATCTAATCTTCTTTTTTTCTTATCTAAAATTCTTGAGAAAGTAGTTGCTAATCAACTATGTGAACATTTACAAAGTAATGACCTACTTGAGGAGTTTCAGTCAGGCTTTAGAGCTCATCATAGCACTGAAACAGCTCTGGTGAAGGTCACTAATGACATTCTCATGGCCTCAGATAATGGACTTGTGTCTATACTTGTCCTGCTAGATCTCAGTGCTGCATTTGATACAGTTGATCACAATATTCTCCTACAAAGACTTGAGCATACTGTAGGGATTAAGGGAAAAGCATTAGGCTGGTTTAAATCTTATCTGTCGGACAGATTCCAGTTTGTTCATGTTAATAATAAATCTTCCTCAAACTCTAGGGTCACTTGTGGAGTACCACAGGGTTCAGTCCTTGGACCAATTCTATTTACTATATAT
Organism: Fundulus diaphanus; assembly: GCA_037039145.1. Lineage (NCBI taxonomy): Eukaryota > Metazoa > Chordata > Actinopteri > Cyprinodontiformes > Fundulidae > Fundulus > Fundulus diaphanus. Next base: position 30,942,057 of record CM073124.1, read on the forward strand.
ATGCTTCCGATTGGCAAAATTATCAGACAGTATGGGATTAATTTCCACTGTTATGCTGATGACACTCAGCTATATTTATCCATAAATCCTGATGAATCCAATTAATTACTTCGACTGCAGTCATGTCTTGATGACATCAAAAGCTGGATGACTTTAAATTTCCTGCATTTAAATTCTGACAAGACAGAAGTTGTAATCTTTGGGCCAGAGTCCTCAAAAAATAAAGTTCTTAATCAATCACTTAATCTGGATGGCATTAACTTGGCCTCTGGTAATAAAGTTAAAAATCTTGGTGTTGTTTTTGACCAAGACATGTCATTTAAATCCCATATTCAACAGGTTTCCAGAGTTTCCTTTTTTCACCTCAGGAATATCGCCAAAATTAGAAACATTCTGTCCAGGGGTGATGCTGAAAAACTAGTCCATGCATTTATTACTTCAAGGCTGGACTATTGTAATTCTTTACTATCAGGAAGTACACAAAATGCAGTTCGAAGTCTTCAGCTGATCCAAAATGCTGCAGCAAGAGTTCTGATGAAAATCAACAAGAGGGATCATATTTCTCCAATTTTAGCTTCCCTTCATTGGCTTCCTGTTAAATCAAGAATAGAATTTAAAATTCTCCTTCTAACGTATAAAGCCCTTAATAATCAAGCTCCATCATATATCAGAGCTCTGATTACCCCGTATGTTCCTAACAGAGCACTTCGCTCTCAGACTGCAGGTCTGCTGGTGGTTCCTAGAGTCTCTAAAAGTAGAATGGGAGGCAGATCCTTTAGCTATCAGGCTCCTCTCCTGTGGAACCAACTCCCAGTTTTGGTCCGTGAGGCAGACACCCTGTCTACTTTTAAGACTAATCTTAAAACTTTCCTTTTTGACAAAGCTTATAGTTAGAGAGGCTCATGTTACCCTGAGCTACCTCTATAGTTGTGCTGTGATAGGCTTAGGCTACTGGAGGACATCAGGGCCTATTTTTCTCACTCTACTGATTTCTACTGTTCTCCAGTTTTGCATTGTATTACATTGAAATAACTGTCGTCATTTCAGCTTTTAACTTTTTGTTCTCTCTTTTTCTTCATAGTAGGCTCACCTGGTCTGACGTTCTGTTAACTGTGACATCATCCAAGGAAGACCGATCACCCGCTATTACCATCTAATGTAGAACAGATTACTAGATCAATGTGTGCTTCTGTGCTTTTTTGTCTGTCTTGTTGTGTCTCTGCTCTGTCTTCTGTATCCCCCAGTCGGTCGAGGCAGATGACCGTTCATACTGAGCCCGGTTCTGCTGGAGGTTTTTCCTTCCCGCTAATGGGTGGTTTTTCTTTCCACTGTCGCTTTATGCTTGCTCAGTATGAAGGATTGCTGCAAAGCCATGGACAATGCAGACGACTCTCCCTGTAGCTCTACGCTTCTTCAGGAGTGAATGCTGCTTGTCGGGACTTTGAAGCAATCAACTGGTTCCCTTATATAGGACATTTTTGACCAATCTGTATAATCTGACTGATTTTGACTTTGTAAAGTGCCTCGAGATGACATGTTTCATGAATTGACGCTATATAAATAAAATTGAATTGAATTGAATTGAATTGTACCCACCTAAGGGGAAGTGATAGTGAAAGCAGCTTTTAATTTTGATGAATTCTGGGGTAATAGTGTCCAAAAGATGCTGCAAATTTTTGTATCATCAGTAAATAAAATAAATCCAAGGATTGATGATAACTTACATATGTCATTAATGTAAAGAATTAATAATGTAGGACCTAACACTGACCCTTGCGGAACGCCACACAATCTCCAAACATCCAGACTGATATTCTCTCATCTTAACAAATTGTTTCCTGTTCTTCAAATGACTTGTCACTGAATTTAGTACAATTCCCCAAATTTCCAATTGTTCCAGTTTGCTGATTAACATATCATGATTTATCTTTAGAGTTAGTGATTACCTCAGTAAGTTTGACTATGTAACTTGTATTTACACAAAGGAAAGTTTGTGACAGTGTGCCCTTACTGTAACTATGTGCTGAGAACATCATGAATTGAAGGAGGCAGATTTTAACACCTTTTTTTTACTAACTTTTACAATCTATTATGTTTTTGGTTGAAAATTCAACACAATGTAATGGAAAGTCCTTTTAGATAGATGACACAATTTATACGGGTAGAAATAAGACAAAAAGAAACAAACGAGGGCTATGACAGGCAGTCAAACAGAGGTCTGTTTTTGTTGGATTCTTACTGGAAGCGGACTAATGTTCGCTCATATTTTCAGGGGAAAACTTCTCCCAGAAAGATCTTTTAATGTATGGCCCAGAATAAGCAAAGCACAGAAGAGACCTCTAACCCCTTAACCGGTTGGCACTAGAGTTGAAACAAATGGGGGTTTTCCATTCCAATAAGACTGCAATAATAGTCAATTTCACTCGTTTACTTTCGAAAGGCTTCTACGTAATGCTGCTCAGATATTTCATGGAAAGAAACGTAGTGGAGCAGTTGAGCAGTGATCTGTTTCCATAACGATGGACTCATTTAGGTAAACATTTCATTGAATAAAAGTTTCCATGCGGAGGTGCTGCTCGGCCATCTGGGAGAAGGAGGCTGCAGGTAAACAGCTTACACCACCAGGAAAATGTTGGAAAGTAAGACGAGTTGGAAGACATCTTTAATAAGGAGACTTATTTTAAAATGTTTACCCAATATTTATTTCGTCTCAATCTTTTTCTCCACTTCCATCAACAGTACAAATTCAGCAAAAGGTCAGGGGACAAGCATGTTTGTTACCCCCCCCCCCCTTCTTTCTGTTTTTCACTTCATCTCTTATTCTGCCAGCAGCGAGTTGCCCAGGGGACAGGTGTGTCTTTCCACTGGTTTGCCTCTGCCCCCTCCCTCCCTGGCGCCAAGGAACAGGTGTGGGGTGTGCTGGCCTCGCATTGACCTCCACTCTGACGGGGATAGCCAGGGTTCTCATTCTTTTGTTCCTCCACCTACCTGTTGGCCTGCCTTCCACCTGCTCAAACCCCACCTGCTTCTGAGAAAGGACCCTGGATCTTGAGAGGGTAAACACGGGAGGCACCTAGAGGGGGGCGTGGGGGGGGGGGGGGGGTGATGGGAGTAAAGGAGAAAGAGCAAGAACAAACTGAGGAGGGGGTGTTGTGAGACCAGACAGATGCAGAGGAGTCACACATCTCCTGGAGTGAATGTGCCGAGTGTGTAAGTGAATAACGGGGCAAAGAGTCAGAAAGAGTGAGCCAGACATGTGATATGCCACAGCCCACCAGCTTTCTTTGTTCTGCTTCTCCAGAGACTGACAGACGGGACAATAGCAGCGGGCACTGCTCCTGCTTTCTCTTTGTATCACTCCACCGCTCAGAAAAAACTGCATTCTCCACAACTCGCTCACTCTAATGCTTCAGTCATCCTCTTGCTGTACCATCAATGCAATGGGAGCTTAAAGTATAGGCAACTGGACAAAAAGGGACATATTTCTTAACTGTATGGATAGATGATTCTCACCACAGGTTTAAGCTTATATTAAAGTGGTTATATATAATACAAAAGAGCAAAATAATATCAGTAATTGGTTGTATTTTAACATTTCAATCATTTTTTTTATTTATCCCAGTCATTAAATGCACACATCCATCCATCAACTATTCAGGGTTGGGGTTGGCTAGTACCTGCCTCCAGTGGTAACTGGGCGAGAAGCACCGTATTTAGGGTTTTCAACCTAAGACCTTTTTGATGCAAGGCAAAAATCCTACAAACTGCAGCCTCTGCTTGCATCCAAAGATTTTATTTAAACAATTAAAGTAAGACGTAGTCTTAAAGATAAACACTGAACATTTATATATTTAACTTTTTCATACTAAGTCAATGCACATAATCTCTATATATTTTGGCTAACATAGTGTTAGCCAAACATATTACTAACATAGTGCTAACATATGAGCCCTAGCTCATATATATTGTGATACAATGGTTTCTGGTCATTTCGCTCCTTTTCCCATTATGTGTGTTTGTAGTTTTGGTCTTTTTATTGTTCACTTTTTCAGGTACAATAAGGAGTCTTTCTACCTTGGGACATTTCATATGCAACATCGGTCAATTTACCTGTTTCATACCCCGGTGACAGTTCCAGTTGTTTAAAGTAATATTGGTCATCATAGCCTACTGGAAGTAAATATTTTTTTATGGCTTTGATGTAAGGTATCTAGCCGAAGGAGATCATTTGGAGTTATTTTTGTTTTAGGTCATATTTCTCAGTGGGTCCTTACCACAATCAATAGAGTTAGGGCGCATGAAAAATCTTTTTGAAAATAATGGAGAAATTATGTGCAAATAATCATGTTATATGTACGATTTTAGCATTTTTGTCTATAAAGCAAAATAAACAGATAAGCGATGAAAAAAGACAGGTAATGATGAAATGTCAATGGGGGGTATATGAAATGTTGAAGGGGAATAATTGTTCAGAGATTGACACGTATGTCTGATTGATAGAAACGTCTATTTTCCTATCTGGGAATGTTGCATTTCAATGATTAAAAATCATTGAAATGCAACATCACTGGTTTGGGTAAAGGTACTAAAGAGACTTTGTCAGTGAGAAAGAAATTGATGCCTTAGGTTTAAAATCTATTAAATTATCAAACCAGATGTATTTGGGAACATGTATTACAATTTTTAAAAATGTTTCCTTCATTTTTCATTTTGCTGTTGTCTGATCAAACGTTATTATGTTAAATGGTAGATGGCCTGTACTTGTATAGCACTTTATACAACAAAGATGATCCTTAGTTTGGTATAGTACTGCAGTTTAAACTGGGGCAAAAACAAAAGTCTGCTTAGGTAGATTTTTGTTTTGTTTCTAAAGCATTGAAACTTACAAGCAAACAGACCAAACAATAGTTATTTCAAATAATAAGGAAAAAATGTCTTACTTTTCTGAATACAAATGATCTGCTGTAGGTGGCGAAATTGCACAGTCTTTACTTTGAACATTTCTAAAGCATTTTAGTCTATTTTGTTTTACTTTTATCCTCCTCAATTCTTTTTTTTCTTGATCTCTCCATATGAACTCTTCACCCCACAGTTGCACTTTTGACTCCGACTCTGCATTGCTTGCCCACACAGATTTCTCAAAGACTCATTCACACACTAATACACCTGCCTTGTATCCAAACACAAACCCTCTGAAAGGACTCTCCTGTAAAAGTCTCCTTCTGTGCTACAGTAAGTGATGCTGGATACACATTTGAGAGATCTTGAAGTAATTTAAATATGATCCGAGGAAACTGATGTGATCTTATTGCTGCATATGTTATAGTAATGTCTGCATTGCTTTTGAGGCTGGAAGCAAATGCGTTAAATATAATTGAGGGAACAGCGTGTAGGGAATGTAAGGCAAGGTATGGAAGGGCCCCTTTCCATACTTGCACTCCTGAGACTTATCCATTGTCCAGCCAACATCCTCTTTGTGTGTGTGTGTGTGTGTGTGTGTGTGTGTGTGTGTGTGTGTGTGTGTGTACTTTGAACAGGATGTCCCTGACATCTCTCAAAAGTAACTTTACCCCACTCTGCTGCCTGCACGCCCATTCCTGTGCATTGTTTCCTTCTGAAGGGGTAGAAAGAAAGAGTCTGTCTGAGTTTGTCCACACAAGTAAGAGAGAAACAAGGAAAGGTGTTAGAGAACAGGGCCGTGGATGCAGCAATCAGGCAGACAGTAACAAAGAAGGGGCTGCATATGACAAAAAAAAATAAAAGGAGGAGAGATGTAGAAATAATGGATGTTAATCGGAGAAACCAGATGATAATGGGAGAAACCAGAGTGGAGTCAGAGATTATTTGTTCTGACTGTACTCCACACAACAAAAGCTCTGTAGGCAAAACACTCATATTGTTATGACTTTAATTTAACCAGGTAAAGCCACATTGAGATTAAAAATCTCTTTTCCAAGAGGGACATGGCAAGATGGCAGAAGAGTTACAATAAAACAACAATAGAGCAAAATATCCATCCATTTTCCAAGACGCTTATCCCTATTGGGGTCGCGAGGGGTGCTGGTGCTTATCTCCAGCTGTCAATGGGCGAGAGGCAGGGTACACCCTGGACAGGTCACCAGTCTATTGCAGTAGAGCAAAATATATTCATACATAATTTAAAGCTATAGTTGGTAATCCTGTTCAAAAACACTTTTTGTTATACAGGGTAAAATGGTCCTTCAATCCAGACAGTAGTCAATACGTTATGTATGGTCTTTCCATGTGCCGTTATTCAAAAACAGACTTCCGAAACTTCCAGAAAAATCGCAGACTCTACCTCTAACAAATCTGGGAGCATAACATCAAAGTACCACCTCACAGAAAATTACAAGACGTTTCTTTTAAGATTGCCTTGCGCTCACCTAGTCACCAAGTCCGTTTGCTGCTTTGAGTCCTTCTGGAGTTGATTCCAAGCAGAGGGGGCAGTATGTTTGCAAGTTTTCTTAGTTCAGTTCTGACTCTGGGAACAGACAATTGATAAAAGCCTGAGAGCGCAGCTCCTTATGATTGAAGGGCCTTGTCATAAAATCAGTCAGGTAGTAAGAAAGCAGTCTCAGAATACATTTGTACAGAAAAAGCAGCCAGTGTGAATGTCTACGGACTCACAGAGAAGGACAACTAGCAGCAGCATTCAAATGACAATGGTGGATATGTTGTCCCCAACCAATAATGAAACATAATACAGATTGGTATACGGAGTCTGTTGAAACTGTGAAAACTCCATCCTGTTGTTCAAGGGAGAAAAATTAGTTGCAGAGAGTAATTTCTTCAGCAAGTCACCTTTAGGATGTGCCTGGGAAACTAGTCTGCTTCCCAGTTTCCATCTCCGAGCCCACCACATTGTTGTGCGTTCTTGCTCAGCCAATGTAACAAATCAGACAATGTCAGCAGAAGGCCATGAAGCCCTTTCTCCACAACAATTACTCCCACATCATTAAACACCTTCCTCATCGCCATCAAAAACTGACAAAAAAAGCTTCCATTTTACCACATGGATACTAAGATAAACATAGTTTCTATAGAGGAAAAGAGGGCTCTGCAAATATGCACAATGTTATTCTCAAACCTCTAAACTTTTGCATTTGAAGGCTGTAAGGTTTGTTACTGTTTCCTAGTTGAGAAACAAGTACAACAAACAGTTATCCTTGGTTTTTAATGAGAATTGTTCTTTGTCTACAGACTAACTTTGTTGCAAGCAAAACATATTGAGAAAGTGAGGCCACATTGTTTGACACTCATCAACTAAAGCTGAAATGCACAAAGACAATAGACATCAAAAGACTTTAGACATGGGTGTTTTTTTATTTAGAAATGGTGACAATTGAGAACAGAACAAAGCTAGGAAAAAGTGCTGAATGCTATATTGAAGGGCAGCGGATGGCAATATTTGGCTGCTGCAGTGTCAAAGTGAAAATATAGTGGATTCAGTGTGTACTCTGAAATAGCAAGAATGCTCCTGATTTCCTTGTTGCAACTGGGAAAGTAAGAGGCCTCAAATTTTGCCCCAAGTTCAAAATCCAATTTGACTGTTGTAATGTTGTGAATATAAAATCTCTGCATCATTCAACAGAGCCTGAAGCTAAAGAAAGTACCACAGCAGGGGAAGACCTTATGTGTACTACTGGTGCCGAAACCATCCATGCGAAGGATTGAAAATGGCATGCCAGGATAACGCTCTCATTTAAAGGGTGGTGCCAAACCCAAAATTGATATAGACAGCAGCAGTCAGATCATGAGAAGAAGAAACAAAATACAACCCTGCATCTTTCTAATGCTGCACTCAGGTTGCCTTGAAAGTTGGATCTCATATCTTGAAATGCCGTAGCAGTCAAGATAAGCAGGTTCTGGTCCTATGTTTATAAATGTGTAAGATTTTCTTATTGTTGTGGTTCCAAACAGTATTAGCAATACAAGTAATGCAGAATACTTTTTTCTCATTTTATTACATTCAAACAATGATGGCGGACAGAGGTTGTACAGCACTGTGTCACCCCCCCGCCCCCAGCCCCAATACCGAAGTGAGAGTACCCATACCCGCTACACTACTAGGTGATGTATTTAATTGTTTAATTGTTGGAGATCAAACCAGTTTGAATTTCTTGTTTTAGTTTTTCTTACAAGAAGACATTATCTCAATAGAAATAAACTCATAACAAGTAAAAAAATATGTTTAAACTTCTTTTATGCACCCAGTTCTTAAGTATAATTTTTGCAATGCTTAGAATTGCAACAAAGGCATTCCCAACATGGCAAAATGAGAGGTAGATTGGGACCGTGTACTCTAGTCATGTGGATACCTCCTCACATACTTTTAACCAAAAGGCAAAGACAGGAGGACAGTAACAGAGAGCATGTAACTAAGTGTAAGAATGTAGGAATTTGCTGTTGCTACTAAAGCCTGCAGAGCTACTGACAGCAGGATAAGACTAAATACCAGTCCATCTGTCCGTGAGAAACAGCTGAATCCACTGTTGAGAAAGTAATATGGACCATATAGGGTTGGTCCTTATAGGGTACTAAACAACAAAACACTCATAAATCATGGTAAATCTATGTGTGTGTGTGTGTGTGTGTGTGTGTGTGTGTGTGTGTGTGTGTGCTTAATTGACATTCCATATTTCTTTGGGTGATGTCGACCAGGGAACTTTTTACAAAATATGCCTCTAAGGCAGAGAGAGCAAAGGTCAGTGAAACTCGGGCATACTGCTGTAATTTGACCATGAGAACCTTCTCGTGTGCGCTACATTGTGCACGGGCCTTTTTGTGTTGCTGAACCAATTTTTGATGCCTGTGTGAATTGTGTATGGGCTGTGCGTAAGTGTATTCACGTTTAATCCACAGATAATGAGGGGTGTTGACGATATTTCTTGAGTTTTAGCCTTGATGACAGCCGGCCTTTTTCCATTAAACCACTCTGTCTCTCTTTTTTTTTCCCAACCTCCCACTTCTCCTCCATTCGCCAACCTACTTTTTCTTGTCTCCTCATCATCTGCTGTCTCCCGCTTGTCCATCTCACCTCTCCATCTGTCTAGGTTTTTTTTCCTCGACCTCGGCCAATTTACCTACAACCTCTTCTAACACTGTACTCATCTAATTTTGCTGTCACCCCCCCCTCCCTTTTTCCTCTTCCCCTTTAGCTGTACGCTTTTTAAGGCCTATGTATGTGCTGACAGCGCCAATGAGGTGGTCTGCTGACAGACATTACAAAAATGTACTAGTGTAATTACTACCGCTCCTATGTGGACAAAGACACACACAAAACTGAATTCCAACATAAAGAATCATGTTTTTAAGAGTTTCAACACTTAGCACCTCAGTGTACTAAAAGGCTGAGAGAGGTTAGATGCTGTCAGAGAAGCACAGTGCTTGATCTATGGTGTTGAAACAAAAAGACATTTAAAAACGAAATAAAAGGCAACACTGACATGTTTCCAACTGCAAGATCTTTGTAGTCTGTTATTAAGTTATAAATAAATAGCTTGCTGTGACTTATTAACATAGAGAAAATTATTATTCTTTGTAAACTTTGTGACTTGCTCCAAACCATTTTACCTTTCATGAGATGAATGGTTTGTAAAATGTAACATCCAGTTGAGAAACAAAAGTGTTCCATTCAATCTGAAACAAGCTTTAGCTGTTGTGAAAATACCAATACGCAAAATGCCTCTGTCTCTAGGTCAGGGGTCACCAACATAGTGCCTGCAGGCACCAGGTAGCCCTCAAGGACCATATGTGGTGCCCTTAAGCCTGTTAAATATTTGAAAAACCCTCCAGTGAGCTGCAGCTAAAATGTTATTTTATTTAGTTGCTCATCCTTTTTAATCTTCCCTTTAATTACATAGATTTAAAATGATAAATGCATTAAAAACCTGTTTATATTACATAAGGTTAACTCTGACTCTTTTAGTTCAAAGTCAGTACAGGTAGCCCTTCGTATGACATGGTAGCAGTGAAGAAGCTCTCAACTTCAGGTTGGTGACTCCTGGTCTAGATGTTCAAAACTGGTATGGGCATATTCCCAAAAGATATACCCCAAGACTAATTTCAACAAAATATGGTTCTTGTCATAATCCACTGGTTTTATGTTTATAATGTCACACATGTTTTCAGTTTGTCATTATTCTTGTTAAGTCTTGCCTTATTTAGTTCTCTTCTGTGTTCATTATTGTTGGTATAGTGTTGCTTTTTTGTTTTTTTGTACTTTTAGATCATTTCTACCAGCTACATCCTCGACTCCCTTTTAGTTTCTGCTCTTCCTCCCCTGATTGCTCTGCCTTCTCTCTGCCTCAGCTGCTGCTCATTCCCTCTGATGAGCTCTTCTGACGTGCCTGACATTTCTGTTCCTCACCTCAGGTTATATATACTCACTGGTTCTAAGGGGTCTGAAAACAAATGCATGCCATATTTTAAATAATTTTATTTACAAAAAAAGAGTTTCCTCTCACTTCATATTGTAATTTTGCACTACTTCGTGTTGGTCTCTCAGTTGCATTAAAGTTGGTGGGCATGACCTCAGAAATTGTGAAACATTTAGATGATATTATTTTTACTGGGATTATATCAATGAAGTTAGAAATTAGGTTAAATTGATTTGGTTCAACCCAAATGCATCTGATTTAGTGATTATCAGGAAGCACCTCTACTGTCTTCACACTGATCCGCCCCCTTTTGGGCTTCCACATTTATAAGACTTATATACAACCTTCAGGTCTGACTAATGTTCAAAACTGTACACATTTTAAATACATCTGTGAGCTCCACCACAGGGCTCAGATATTATTATCAATGCATGACATTATAGTCATCGGTTAGCTGAAGGATTATGTGCACACATGGTCTGAAATCGCCTATGAAGACATTTTATTTGTGCTGTAGTGTCTGCTAATCTTAATGCCTTAGCAATGAGAAACTAAAATTAAAAATTTAGAAATTTAAATCTAATAACCCAGATGTTAAATTGTTACACACGTCAGATCATAACTTTGTAGCAGTGATCAGAAGTTTTTAACTCCAGCAACACAGAACAAGCATCCCTTTTTAAACACAACATGATGGATACTTATCAATGAACTGAGAATACTTAATACTGATTCATTTTATACTGTTAAGAAACAGAAAATGTGGCATTTTCGAATGGTATATCAAATCTAGAGAAATAGAATGTTTAAATAAAAGCTAGGGAGGATTTTGTTGTATGCCATTTGCCTCGGAAAATAAAAGTAGGAGTTGAGAATGGGGTAAACCCGAGTTAAAAACGTTCCAGTTAACACAGCTGTATTAGTTGGGATTCCTAAAGAAAAAAAAAGAAAAAAAAGGGATAGGATTCCAATATAGTGATGGCCAGGAAAGTTGTTTTGTTCGTAGTACCTCTTAGAAACGCGATTCAGCATTTATAGGATATAATTCTGCGTTCAGCAATTATCGGATCAACCTATAATTCATCAAAGATCATTAGTTCTTGTAACAGGTGCTGAAAGCAGGTTAAAAAACACTAAATTGTATTGTGAGCATTTTTCTACTTTGCTTTATTTTAGTAGTATTTTTTGTTATTTAATATGGGGTTACATTTAATGTAATTTATTATCAAGTTACAATATAGAGCAGATTTTTATATATATTAATTGTGTGCTGATAAAAGTGCCATCCATTCCTGTTTACCTTGAATGAACAGAATGTTTTTGTTATGAAGCCTACAGAAAATATGTTACAAATGCAAATACAATTCTGAGAATTCATAGATCTTAAAGAAGCACAGGCATCCTACCATGATGACTGTAAGGAGCACCACACACTAAAGAGTGTCTGTGTGCGATGGTGCAATAGCCACCCCTACACAATGACAAAATACAAAGGAAAAGATGGCAGCCCAAAACGGAAGTGTGTGAGGATCTTATCTCTGTGACAGTACATGTAAGTGAAATAGAGAGGCAGGATATCAAATACAGCCTTTCAGGAAGAGCCATTGTCAAGAAGGTTTATATTGTTATCTGTGCCAAAACAACAAAACAGGGGACATCTCAGAGGAAGTGTGTATTCGTGTGGGCAGCTGATTGTGCCAGCTTTCAGAGAAGCTGTATACTGACTTGCTGATGAAAATACTAAACATTCATAAGAAGAAGGACTAAAATGACATTCATGTACTGGAATCAAATAAAAAATTTCAACAGACCTGCCTCCTTTATGACTTAAAATAGCAACTTTTTATTTTACCTTTTCTCTTCAGGGTTTATTTGACTTTTAATTTCATAAGATTTAAATCTATGATAAAGGTTTAAAAAAAACGTTACTAGGAATGCAGCAATCAGGATTTTAATGCGTCATTGAAGTCATTTAGGTGCATAATTTTTCTTTTCCGCTTATCCAGGACCATGTAAAGCATGACATCAGTTCAATGAAGTTGTATGCGCCCCTACTCACTGCCTCATACGGAGCTGTCTCACCCGCCTTGTGTAAAATATAAATATCTCTATGGTCCTCTGCCTCGTCCTCCACTCATGCTGAGTCCACAGTTGAATTGTGCTTGTCTGGCACACTTGCCAAGGATAGCATGGCAATAACACGGCTACAATCTGTTCTAACCGTTCCTTTTTTTTTTTTTTTTCAGTGTCCTGTCTAGCAATGTGGCAATAAGAATTGATGTCTTAATGCCAAATAGAGCTCGACAGATTTTACTTTCCCAAGTGGAGAATGGGGTAAACCCGAGTTACCCCATATGGCTTTTGCCATAGTGCTCCGCTTGATTTATGCATGTAAATAGTTTTATTGTGATTCCTGTGGGGAGTATTTCAAATTATGTGGACACTACAATGGGAAAGTAGGAGAGTAAAGGAAGAACAAGAAGAGAAAAAAAAGAAAGAGAAGAGGTGAAAGAAAGAAGAGATAAAAGGGAAAGAATGATAAAACGTCTTCAGTTTGCTTCATCACCTGGAAAAAGAGATGTAAGAAGAACAGCACAACCAACGGATATAGTATAACAGATACCATAAAGTAACACCTTGATACCATTGCTAAATTATATGTATTATTATTTAAACTGACATGTATAATGTGATAGCTGAGAAAAGAAAGTAAATAAATAAATTATGGGCTTTCTGTATAGAAGTGAACACTTAGTACCTGGAACCCAGCACCTGTGGGTGTTTGTGAGAGTGCACTTGTGTATGTGAAATTTATCCAGAAGAAAAATGCTCAATAGTGGTTCCGTCTTCACCATAACAGACCAGTGGGTTCCAGTGTTACTGTGACAGTCACAGTGATCTGTCTGTTGATCTCCCACTCCATTCTCCCCACACTCATAAACAAGACCCCAAGATACTTAAACTCCTCCACTTGTGGCAGGAACTCCCCCAAAACCTTGGAAAGCCACCCTTTTCCAGTCAAGAATCAAGGCCTTGGACTTGTTGAGCTGATCTTCATGCCCGACACCTTATACTCAGCTGTGATCATCCCAGTGCATGCTGTTAGTCTTGGCAAGAGGGGGCCTGCAGGACCACGTAATCCGCAAAATGCAGAGACGAATCTGCTGGTCCCCAAACTAGACACCGGCGGCCCTTGACTGCTACTAGAAATCCTGTCCATAAAGGTTCTGAACTGGACCGGTGACATAAGGCCAGAGTCCTACCAGAGTCCAACATGTGCCGGGAACAGGTCTGAATTAATGCTGGCAATCCAAACCAGACTTCTGCTCGACTTGTCCAGTCATCAGATAGTCCCTAGTAAAGGGCCCTGGACCTCATACTTCTGCCCAAACACTCCACATATTCTTTATGGACCTGGACAAGGCATTTGACCATGTCCCTCATGTGAGGTTAATATTCCATATTTAGTTTCAGGGTTGACAATGTACAAAAGCATTTTTTCAATTTAGCCTTTATTAACCTGTGGAACCCTTTATCTTTGACTCAATGATAACAGTTTGCAGTTACGATTCAAACTGTGATCACTTAGTGCCTATGTTATTAGTTAAACTCACCATAAGCGGGACTGATTGATTTAACCTCAGAGAAGGGAAAAAGGGCTGAGGCTTTAAGGGAGTCCAGAATCAAGGCAAGGGTCTTACACAGAAAGCGGGTGAAGATGGAAGTATTCAGACAGGTAAGCAAAGGGCTTGGTCCAAGAAACAGAGCAAATGGTCGGTGTCCAGAAACAGAAGTTAAACGAGAATCTGTCAAGGGCAAGGCAGACCAGGGAAATCCAAAAATACGAGACCAGGTAAAAAACAACAAACAGGCAAACAGGCAAACAAGGTAAACAAACAAGCTGCCACAGGTGCAGCTGCTCATGCCAATCAGCAGAGAAAGCGAGTGAGGCACAGTCAGAAACAGAGGGAAACCAGGATAGCAGGGCCGTTTCTCAATATGCGTTCTTGAGCGTTCTCGTGTGCTCGTGTGCTCGTGACACGTCATCAGCCTCAGCCCGAGCACTGTTCCGATTGCGGAGAACGCCAAACCGAGAAAGCGCCAAATTCCCCGGATGTTGTTCTCGCCCGCCCTCTTTATCGAGCATGCATCAGAGCAGACTTGTGCGTTCTTCAGACTGACCGCTTGCCCAGAATGCACCGCGGCAAGATAATTTTTAGGCTTTTTAGAAATTAAAAATGTTGTTTTAAAAAAAAATTCAATAAGATTTATTGTGGTGTAGTATATAAATAGTTTTGAATGTTAAAGAAATGCTAAAGAACTGTGCGTCTCATGACGTCACAAGTACGCTTCTGTTCCAATACACCATACGTGCTGCGTGCTCGCGTTCTTGTCAAGTCCGATCTTCCTGTGTTCTCGCCAAGACCAGACTTGACGAGATCGCGAGTCCGTACTCGCGTTCTCGTGAATTGAGAAACGGTGCTTGACTTCTTCTTCTTCTTCTTCTTTTGTTTAATGGCAGATTGCAACCTTGACTTTTAGGTGCATACCGCCACCTACTGTACCGGAGTATGTAGCATGAGCCATATCAATGTGATGATTACTTTATTTATTTATCTATATATATTTATAGTTATATACATATATACACACACACACACACACACACACACACACACACACACACACACACACACATCTACAAACTTTTAAATCTTATAGTATAATCCTATATTCTTAAGATATTTAATAACAGCTTTCTGTATTTCTTTTATCCCCTCTCCTGTTGTTCCTAATCCTTTCAAATTCCATTCCCTTCCTATTTGTCTTGTCTTTTTGTTTTAATCTTATCCTTTCTTCATCATATTTCCTACAATATAATAAAATATGTTCTACATTTTCTATTACTTTACATTCTATACATTCATCTGTTTCTCTTTTCTTTAATAAAAAATAATGTTTTATTTAACCCAGTATGATCAAATCTTAGTCTTGTCAAAATAGTCTCCTCTCTTCGATTCTTTCTAATCACACTTTTGGCATTAATTTCTGAACACTATAATAATTTCTTCCACTTTTATCCATGTTTCATATATCCTGCCATTTTTTCTTAATTTCTTTTTTGATTATTGTCTTAGCTTCTCCTTTCCCATACTGTATGTTTATAGTATTATTTGTTCTAATTGATTTTTTAGCTATTTGGTCTGCTCTTTCATTTCCATTTATTCCTACATGGGCTGGAACCCACCAAAACTTTACATTTATATAAAGTTTTTGCATTTTGAATAAACTTTGATGAATTTCTAATAATAAATCTTTTCTCTCTGATTTCATATTTTGGATACTGTGAAGGGCTGCCAAAGAATCGACACAACAAACTACTCTATCCGGTTTTACTTCCTCTATCCATTGTAGTCCTATAATTATCGCCATCATTTCTGCTGTGTACACTGACATCTGATCAGGTAATCTCCTCCCAATGCTTACCTTCATTATTGGAATGTATATTCCTATACCTACTTTTTCTTTTTCGTCTTTAGATCCATCTGTATATATATCTAAATAGCTATAATATTTGGTTCTTATATAATGATTTGCCGTTTGACCTTTCCTGCTGTCTACCCACTCTTTTTTTAATTCCATTATATTAAAATCTATCTCGGTATTTGGAAATAACCAAATAGGGATATTACTAATAGGTCTAGGTGAATTAAACCATATATTTTCTAGTTTATATTCTTCTGATTTATCTTTTGTTATCCATCCAAAACCTTTACCTTTAAAAGAATTATATTCCCAACACTCCTGTATAACACTTTTTGTCATGTTTTCATTTCCACATCCACGTAAACAACACCAGTATGTAAGCATGAGCTGATCTGTTCTTAAATCTAATAGCACTTCTCCTAACTCTACCTGCATTGCTTTAGTTGGTGTTGATCTCATTGCACCAGTACAAATTAAGATAGCAGGACAGAGTCGTCCCAATCTTTTAAAAGATGATGGTCCACCTGGAATTATATTATCCTCTCTCAAGTGTAAATTCTCACATGATTTAATTTTGCATTTCTTCTACAAGAGACCATTTGCACAGGTAATAGTCTGCACTTCATTTTACCAAACATAAATGTCATAATAAGTAAAATTATTACTTTATCTGGCTGCAACTGGATTTATAGGCAGTACCATAAAGGTGACAAAGATCTGAAATTTATCTTTATATTCAATGTAAATAAAGAAAAAAACAATTTGCATATGGAATGCATTTTTTAGCCCATCTCTTGGCTCTTGCCTGCTGAGAAACTCTAAGGAGGATTACATGGGTACAGTAAATGAGTTAGTGAGGCCTTTGATAATTTTAATGAGCTGGCAAAGACACAAGATGCAGAAATGGTAACTCACTGTAAAGCTTCACAAGGATGACAAGAATTGCTGAAACGAATGTTCTGTTGGGACAACAAAGCAAGATATTTAAAAAAAAATACTTTCAATCTTCTCACATTCTCATTTGAAACATTCTTTTCTTAAAAAAAAAACAAGAAAGGTAACTTTCAGTTCAACTGAGATTGCATTTGTCTAACTTTCTGTTCAATCCATTATATCTTGTTAGATCCACACAACCAACAGTTGTCCATGCTTACAACATGAGATTCAATTTCAGCTAAAGAAATGTGAGCCCTACAGAGACACAGGCATCTTTGTTAAAGCCCAGAGTTGTACAAAATCTCTGCCCCTTTGACAATAGGACCCAAGTAGCAGCTAATCATTTTAATTGGCTAAACCACACAGTCTGTGGTTTAAGCCCTTTGAGAGGCAGATCTAACATTTCAGTCGGGACTCTCATTTACTCTTTTCACTCTCCTCTCATTTGTTATGAGCCTGTTCCAACTCTATTCTTATGCTCCCGTTTTCCTCCTCTCGTAACTAGCTCTGTAGTTCTTTGGCTTTAAGGAGTTTATTCCATTCAGCCACCCCTGTGAAACCAGCTAACTAATTCATCTCCAGACAAATTGCCAATCAGCTGAGGACAAAGAGAAGAGGAGAAAAGAGACTGGTCCTCAATAGAGCCAATCGCTGTTTTACTAAATGCTTCTTCAGAGTAGGACAGGAGGAGGGTTGGTGGAGGGGGGGGGGTGCTTTTAAATGCATGTGTTTGTCTGGACGTCTGTGGTGTGGGTTAATTTTGGTTTGAAGGATTGTTTGTGTGTCAGTGGGGGAATCTGCATGCATGTGTGTGTGGGACCGTTAGGGCGGTGTGTGTCCTCATAACCCCCTCCTGCCAGGGATCACGACTCTCTAAATGCAGAGGTTAATGACCTTGCCGTCCAATCACATTCTCCTGCCAGGGCCCCGTTGCTAGCAGCAACAGGTGGTCCAGCCAATTGGTGTCCCGCAGAGCAGAAAAGTATGAGGAGAAAGCAATGAGAAGACCGAGGATGGACAGAAGTGATTTATTCCTAAATCCCTAGCTTGCTTGCCAGGTTTTCACAGTTATACTATGAAGTATATTCATTTTTTATCCATTATGTGAATCCAGCTCTCATTTCTCAAACAGATTTGCTTTAGAAACACCTTATTTTATTATGGCATTTTTTTGTAAAAAAACAAAACAAAAAACTGACCACTTTAAAGGTATTATTATTTTAAGACAATACTATAGCCATACCACTCTCCTTACTCTTCAGTACTCCTGGTGACTATGTGTAAATACCATTAAATAAAATAAGCTCTATAATAAAAAAAAAACCTTACCTTTCATTTGAGCACATTTGTTCAGTGGGGGTGTGGAGGGAATCACATTAAACAAATAATAGCTTTTCTAAATGTCATCATTGTTACATTTATCAAGACCCCTTACAATTTGTATAAAATAACTTCCACTGAAGCATTTTTTATTTATGCTTTACTTTATGAAGTTGATCAGCATGTGTATATTCAATTATTAATCCATGGCTTCCTGTTTCTCTAAATATTATGCGACACGGGGGCCCATTTCTCTTAGCCACACTTCAAAGTGGGAAAGATGACGGATCAGACCAAGTAAGGTTGTGTTTATCTTTATGAGCCTGGAAATGGCAACAAGAACATATCTACTCTCCTACTTGCCTGTCTCTGCAGTAACGGCTATAATTAAAAAGGTTTGAAAACTGTAGCTGTAACAAACAAGGCAGGAGGACACATGGTTATCCTGCCTGTACACACAATAAGGAAGATGGTGAGAGAGGGAACAATAATCTAGATCAGGGGTCTTCAACACTGGTCCTCAGGGCCCATAGTCCTGCCTGTTTTAGATGTCTTTACTCTACCACACCTGAATGAAATGATTGCATGACCTCCTCAGCTGCCATCAAGAGCTGCAGAGGCCTGTTAATCACCC
Organism: Fundulus diaphanus; assembly: GCA_037039145.1. Lineage (NCBI taxonomy): Eukaryota > Metazoa > Chordata > Actinopteri > Cyprinodontiformes > Fundulidae > Fundulus > Fundulus diaphanus. The sequence continues at coordinate 30,960,834 of CM073124.1, forward strand.
ATTTATTTAGATTAGGTGGGTGGAAGAGGGGAATCCCCTAAAACATGCAGGAAGGTGGGTCCTGAGGACCAGGTTGAAGACCCCTGTTTTAGAGTATCTCCAGTTCTCACCGTACAACAGTAAAGAGGAGAAACAACCACTAGACACCATCTACAGCCATTTCCAATTAATTAGAATATTATAGAAAAGTTAATATATTCAGCTCAATTCACAAAGTAAAAAACAATATAAAATACTTTTACCTAGATGTTTGAAATTTCTGCTTTATATATATATATATATATATATATATTAAAAATTATAAAAAAAAAAACAGAGCTTTGGACTGCTGTGCTTAATTCGGACAGCCTTTAACTCCGACGTCATTACGTGACGGAAACGCACATGGATGATGCGAGTCAAAGCTGGACCCACAGTCTTCAAAAAACGAACTACAAAGTGAGCAATCTCTCCTCTCCGGACATTTTCGATGATTTCCGTGAGGCGGCTCTGCTGATACCTTATGTCATGCAAAGGATTTTGGGATACCTTGAGGGTTCGCTCCGGTAAGGGACGCTGCGGGGATCCTAGGCTTTTCCTGCCTCCCTACTTACCGAATGCACTTTTTGGACATCACTTATCATGGCGACCGCTGACGCACTTCTGCTTTGGCTAAAGAATCCTTGCTCTGTAAGGGTATTTGGATTGAGTCAGTGACAAAGTCGTTGAGAAGTACAAGTCAGGGTGGGGTTATAAAGAAATATCCAAACGTTCCCCCAGAGCACCATCAGATCCATCATCTTCAAATGAAAAGCACACAGTTTCACAACAGACCTGCCAAGAGTGCCCACCAGAACTCACGGACCAGGCAAGAAGGGTATTAATCAGAGAGGCAGCACAGAGACCAAAGGTAACCCTGAAGGAGCTGCAGAGCTCCACAGCAGAGACTGGAAGTTCTATCCATAGAAACACAATAAACCATACACTCCATAGAGTTGGACTTTATGGAACAGTGGCCAGAAAAAAGCCACTAGTGTAAAAGACGTGTCGGCAACTCCTAAAATGTATAGAGGAAGGAGCTTTGGTCAGATGACACTAAATTTAAACTTTTCAGCCACCTAGAAAAAAGCTATGTCTGGCTCAAATCCAACCTATCAGGGTTTTCTGATGGTGGAAGGATCCAAGCACAGATGCAGATAGGTGGCAGCAGTGATTTAATGGGAGAAAATGAACTTACAAAAATGTAGCAATCCAGGAACTCTAAAACAGCATGGAGCAACAAGGAAACATGAGGGAGGGAGGCACAGGAGTAAACAGACCATCCAGCATTGGGTGAGAGGAAACAACGAGTATATATACACATGGTAGAGTACCTAGATGAGTGAGCAGCCAGGTGTAAAGAATCAGAGGAAATGGGTAAAAAGTGACAGTAATGAAGGTAGCGAGCTGAAGGAGATGGAGAATGACTGACAAGGGAAAAGACAGAGAGGAAACACAGAGACAAGTCTAACAGAACATGACACCATTTCAAATACAGAATGACTTAACAGAATCCACTAACTAGATCATAAGGTAAATAATAAGCAAAAAGTTGAGGATGAAAGACTGGAGATTGCATGATCCCAGGAACTCAAAGAACCAGTCCAAGCACGGACAAATCCCTGGGTATCATGACAAGCACAGCCCATCACCCAAATGATGCCATCCCAACAGTGACACACAGTGTTGGCAGCATCATGCAGTGAGGAGGTTTTTCAGCAGACGAGACTAAACTAATCCAAGTTGAAGGAAAGGTTTGATCGTGAGTTTAGCATTGCTACGTGCTAAACAGTATGACACAGATGTTTGAGAGCAATATAAAGCTTACGTGCATCAACGAAGTTGTAAAAGGTCATGGAGAGCCTTAAAAGGAAATATAATTTAAACATCAATCATTAAAATGAATGTGCAGTCAGTGGAGGGAAGCCAGAATTGCAAAATATGTTTAATCTTCCTAGTGCCAGTTAAAAATGTAAATGGCATGTACTTGTATGGCGCTTTATCAACTCTGACGACATCAAAGTGCTTTACACCACATTCAGTCATTCACACAGTGGCAGTTGTAAGCTAGATTGTGGTCACAGCTACCCTGGGGCAGACTGACAGAACCGAGTCTACCAGACAATCTGAGCCACCGGGCCCTCTGACCACCGACAGCAAGCAAAGCCGGTGAAGTGTCTTGCCCAAGGATACAATGACAAAGATGGTCAGAGCAGGGGATCGAACTGGCCCGCTCCCCTACAGGGCAAACTGTTAGCTGTTGCGGCAAAGGGACATCAGTCCCTTTGCAAACAATATGCTACGCTCATGCTCCCAGTAAATTCTGTGTAGTAATTCTTAAGCCTTCATTTACAGAACTGTGCAATCAGACATTCACGGAGAAATTAGAGTGTGCAAATAGGCATTACCAGTAGTGTGTTTGTAACATGTAACAGGCCACAAACCTCTAAACAGGGGGTGATGGATGGTGCTGTATGCAGTGATATTCTGGAGCAAAACATGTCAGGCTGCCTGTGATTTGATACCTGAATGGAGGTTCACCTTCCAGCAGGACAATGACCTGAAGCATTCTGATATTCAACACTCAAGTAGTTTAAGGGGAAACATTTAATAATATGTTGGAATGGCCTAGTCATTGTCCAGAGCTCAATACAACTGAGAATCTGCCGTTAGATTTGAAGACTGCTGTTCACACACGAAAGCCATCCAACATGAAGGAACTTGGAGCAGTTTAGTCTTGAGGAAACGGCAGAAATCTCATTGACAGGATGTGACGAGCCCATAGAGACTGACCCAAAATCACTCGCAGCTGCAATTGCTACAAAAAGTGGCTCTACAAAGTGCTGACGTGAACAGTTTTACATGCTGACTTTTTCTGTTATTTTGTTGTTTCCTTTCATCAAAGGAAATAATAAATCTCCAAAGTTGTAGGCATGTTCTGTAAATTAAACCGTGCAAATGATCCATTTTATCCCTACTGTTAAGCACAGTGGAGGATCTGTGATGTTGTGTGTATGTTTCTTTTCCAAATACCCTGGGAATCTAGTTAGGATGCATTGCTTTATTCATTCAATTAAATATTGTATTTTAAATAAAAATTTGATGTTCTGTACCACTAATGAGAAAATGTATCTCAGTAGGTCTTTCAGCAAGACAACAATCCAAGATGTGGCCAAATCATCATTTAAATGGTTCACCAAACCCTAAATCAATCTTCTTCCATCCTCATCTCAGTCCCCAGACCTAAATCATATAGAAAACATGTGCATTGAGCTGAAGACCCAGTTTATTGGGGAATAGTTAAATATCTGTCTGTGTGTACATTCAAACTTTGTGAAATGTTAAAAGAGATGACGACGTACTGTCCTTCTGCCAGAGATGTCAATAACTGTGCTGCACATGGTTCATTTAAAAATATATTTCATACCATCATTTCATAAATGTAACTATTCAAATCACAGGCTCTATAATCACTCTATAGGCCTGTAAGCAGTATGAGACAACGCTGCCTCACATTTTGTCATCCTGTACCAAAGAGGAAAAGACACACTCCTGTGCATCAGAGCTTATTATGGTAACCTGGTTTCAGATGGCTAACTCTGGAGCAACTTTATCCCAATTATAGTCATGTCTAGCTGTCATATGATTCAGTGAGCTGTCATCATTACTACACACCAGGATAAAACATGTACCCCATCAAGCCAAAGAAAGCACTAGTTCCTTTAGGCTTCAGCATATTCCTAAATTGGATGCAACTAATAAAGCAGGATTTTAAATTTCAATACCAACTTTATGACATTTAATGATAAAATAATGATGAAATTAAATGAAATAAAAGTAAAAAAATCTTGTGGACACAAATCAGCTGATCTTCTACAAAAATGTGCACCAGGACCACTGGGCTATTTTATATAAACACTTTTATAGTGTGCAGTTTCCATAAGTATGTTTTTTTCTTCTTTTTTCGTTTGTTTCCCGTGTGGAAATGACCACATAACAGTTTATGAACAGGAAGTGACTAGACACAGGAAAAGATAGTGGTGCAGCGATACGTTTAACAGTCTGTCAGTTAATAAGAACAGCAGTTTCTTTCTTTACCCCCTTCATTTCCTCCCTCCAACAGATTTCTTCTGCCGCTCTCTTTTTTCTCTTTATTTAGTCACTAATTAAGCAGCAGCAGACTTCTGAAAAAGAGGAGGGAAGTTAAAAGAAGAGCATTAGTTAAGGCTGAGTGCCTCTGCCTTGTTAGACAGAGAGGGACCCGGCTCCAACATCTGTTTGATCATTAACTCACTAATCCACCACAGCTATAAAAGCTGTCACCCCTCCTCTCTCTCTTTCTGTACTTATTCACAGTTATTGAGCTCTGTCCCATCTACACACCGTCGCCTGTTTGTTTTGTCCATGAACTTGTCAGTCCTCTCTTTTTGCAGCAGTGGTCCTAAAGTCTAGCTCTGCAAGAGCTCACTGTCCACACACATCAAAAAGCACAAAGAGAAATGCCACGTTCTCCTCCATCTAACAAGTAATATGATAGGAGAACATCATGAACATCATTTCTTTGCATGGGATTTAGCAAGACTGTCAAAAAAAAGGATTAGATGTGGGTGATACGTTACACTTTGCAAATATAATCAGTTTTCTACACTATTTAAACTAAGTTTTTTTGTGTTTAGACGATGAAATAAAGCTGTACCAAAAACAGGTATTTAAATGAGACCAAAAAAGGAACCCAGCTAAAAAAGATGGAGAGAGGAAGGGCACTGCGGTGTGGCTACGTTTTACAAATGGGATTTACACCCCTTTCAGGTTAAACTATTGGTCCAGAATAAACAGGTGGCAGGAGATTATCTAGTATTAAGAAATGAAATATTCGCTGTTTGTTACACATGTTTCTCTGAATGTGTAATGCGATCCATCCTGCACAGAGGCGTCTGAGCAGATGTAGTGGTTTCTCTTCTACAGTATCTTTGAACAAGATGTCAATTATAACAAAATAAAAATTATAACAAAAAGGGATTGAATGCTATCCATAGGGTGAGTTTAAAATATTTATGCTCCCAGAAGTTTTTTTTTTTTATTATTTTATCACCAACTTTAGTGTATTTTATTGGGATTTTGTTGGATGGAAAAGGACAAACTGGAACGTAATTGTGAATTAAAGGCATTTTTTAACCTGAAAAAGTGGTTGTGCATTTGTAGTCAGGCCTCTTAACACTGATATCCCAGAATAAATGCTGGTCCAGCTAAATGGCCTGAATCCTGCCGAGGGCCAAGAAGAAACAAAACCATTACATATCCTGTTTGCAGCTTGGACCAAGCCCCATGCCCCATAATACTGTGAGACTAATTGTATTTAAAAAATAATTATGCATATAAGATGATAGGCAGTAGAAAGACAAGGACGTGAGCTAGCATGAAGCAAGGAGTATGTGTCCTGGCACAGAAGTTAGGTATTTGTTCACTTAAAGGGCCCATATCAACTTTTTGAGCTTTCAACCATGTTATTCCTTCATCAAAATCATACCTAAAGTGGTATTTTGCTTGATTCGTGCATGTCTGAGTAATCCTCGTGTAGTCCACTCTCTGAGCAGCAGCCCTTCCCTGTCCTGGAAAACGAGCGGCCATGACCTGGTCTATGCAGGGCGGTCATTACCCGCCCCCTCAAGGAAGTACCTATTTTGACTGTGCTGCCCTTACCCAGTAAACAACACAACCAGGAGCGGTGATGTGAAGCAGAGCGTGATCATTTCTGCTCAAAGTTGAGACAAAGTGTCTCTTTTAGGACATAATCTGCATAGCAACAGCAACAGCCCTTTTTTGATACCATGTTGCAGCAGCTCCAGGGTGACCTCACATGGGGAGGGGCAGCATCTTTCTTCCGGGTTGGAGAAATAGCACCAGAAAACCACTAATATTTCATTACAAGTGAACACTCTGTGGTGCCAAAGGCTACAAATGTCCATAAACATGCCTATAGTTGACTTTGGAAGGCTTAAAAACATATGGTATAGAAACTTTAAAAATGCCTTTTTAATTCTAACATTTACACACACACCCCGCCCCACACACACACACACACACACCTTTTGTTTGTTTGTTTGTTTGTCATACGCGACACACAGTTTGTGAGTTTGTGTCATATCCACAGAGCTGTGTGCAGATCGATGCCGAGTGAGTTGTTCATGAGGAATAATCAGGAGGAGTTTAAAAGGAGCAGGAAGCCAAGGGAGAGATGCCAGATTGTTAGCTCTTCCAGCGTGGTTAAAAGGCCTGCATTCTCTAGCAAGCTTTTGCTCTTGTCATGCTCCGTCTTACTAAAATCTTTTTCTCTAACCACAGGATCCTGCCCCACATCGAGCTCAAGTTCTTTTGTCCCGGTGATTACCTCTTAGTTCTGTGGATCCAAGGTGATAAGGTCTGTGTGAGTCCCATTGATTTAGATTGATTTAAATTAGATTAGATCTTTATTGGCATTGTCGCACTGCGATAGACTGGCGACCTGTCCAGGGTGTACCCTGCCTCTCGCCCATTGACAGCTGGAGATAGGCACCAGCACCCCTCGCGACCCCACAAGGGATAGACGTGTTAGAACATGGATGGATGGATGTCATTGTCGCAGGAACAACAAAATTAAAAGTGCCATCAGTCAGTGCTAATGAAAAACATTGTTACTCTCTCCTCTGCTCTTGAATATCACCTCCTGAGAACAACTACCTTCTCTACTCAGTAACTTACCTCCTGTTCACCTGCCTGTCCACCCTCTGATGCCAAATGTTTCAGCGTAAGCTCCTCCCTGGAAACAAGAAAGAGACATTTCATACCAACAAGCCACCAAACACCAACGCTTGTCAACCACAGTCTCTGTGGATAGTAAGCCTAAAATATGATTCAGCTTAAAGAAATAACCGAGAGGGCTTATAACTCTCTCCAGAGCATCTAGTTTTTTTAAACTACCTGTGAATTAAATGTCATGCAAACAACCAGGAAAAAAAAATAGAGCATTTCTAGGAATTATGAAGCTCTAAGCGGTGGGTTCCAGCAGCACAGCTTGCTCTCCTCCAATTTCCCAAATAACGCAGTTGTACTCCTTAAGTATTGAGACTCAAGACCTTAAATGGACATTTAGTAGGTCTATCTATTTTTGTCTTTGTGTTTCAGCAGCTCTGGCAAGTATTACATCTTACCACAAGGACAAATATGCTTAAAACAACACCATGCCAAACAGCTTACATATCTTACTATTAACAGGATGTCCTAACCTCTCACAACCTGTTTGGATCTGAACTAAGACTGTGACAAGGCCACCAGCGTGCATGTGTGTGTGTGTGTGTGTGTGTGTGTGTGTGTGTGTGTGTGTGTGTGTGTGTGTGTGTGTGTGTGTGTGTGTGTGTGTGCGTGCGTGTATATATAGTGTTTGCAGTATTGCCTCTAACAAATTCATTTTGATGTCCAGAATTGAAAATCACACTGCAGATGTTTAAGTGTCACTTCCAGTTGCTCGCAAGAGACCTTGAACTTTTAAATCATCTCTCATGTTACACCCACAAACTTCAATGTATTCTAAAAGGGGGTTTGTGTGATGGACCAAGAGAAAATAGTGCATTATTTTCAGGTTGACGCAAAGGGATACATGGTTTTAAAAATAAAGCCCAACTGAGTGTAATTTAATCTCAGTATAAATATGGCTGGTCTGTGAAGGACTCAGGTGCTTAGAGGACAACAGTGGACAAACAGGGGCAAGGAACACAGCAGTGAAAAAAGTTGAATGAGTATGGAAAACCACAAAGCTGCACAGTGATGGATGTGCAGCTAAATATACAGAGTGGACATGGCATTAAAGACACCCGCAGTAACTGGGAGTCTGTTAACAGGACAATTATTGGTTGTGCACTCCAGTAATCTGGATCTTTATAGAAAACTCATTTGAGAAAAAGCCACAAGAAGTACTGTTTACACAAGCCAAGTAGGAGACACATAAGAGACTATTGCAATGGTGAAACATGGTAGTAGGAGTATCATGTAATGGGGATGCTTCTCTTCAGCATGGGATGGGAAAGCCTGTCTAGAGGCCCGTTTACGCTACACTTTTTTAACCGAGCCGAGACCAGTCCGAGCTCGGTAACCGAGATAACTCTTGTGTGTAAACGGTCAGCAGACTGAACCGGACCGCGCTAAACATAACCGGACCGCGCTAACTGCAGACCAGTTCCCTAGTAGGTCTCGGACTGTTTTTTTATCCCGGTTTCTGATAACGAAGAGCGCATGAGCAGACCGCGTCATCCCCTTACAGTCAGCTGACTGTCCGCGTTTTTTCCGCCGTGTCTGGCTGCACGTCCCGATTCACACTCCATTCAGACAAATTTCAGACATTCATAATAATACTAGCTTCCTTACCGTGCCACACGGTTTCCAGAGATGATTCTGCTTAGCAGTGTGATGAACCTCAGCGTCTGTCGTTGTTTCCTGCGTCTGTAAATCCTTATTAGACGTTTGTTTGTCTTATCCACGTCCCAAAAGCCGACTCTATGTCTAACCATAACATCCTGAATGTTACGGGCGCCGCCATTTTGATTTGCTCGGTCCCGCCTTCATTTCCAGAGAGCGGTAGTACCGCAGATCGCCACTAGGAGGCGAGGAGCAACCAATGAACCGAGATAATCGAGATAACTCTTGTGTGTAAACGGCCGTCTTATCCCGGTTAACTGATCCAAGCTCGGACTGGTCTCGGCATGGCTCGGTTTTTAGGTGTAGTGTAAACGGGCCTAAAGTTGATGATGAAAAGGAAGGAACTAAATCCAGGGCAAGACTGAAATGAGGTTCCTGTTCCAGCAGGCAACCCTGATCATACAGCTTGAGCTTCAATGTACATTGTTTTGTTCGATCAATATTCTTATATTAAAATGGCCCAATCAAAATCCAGACCTACATCAAATTGACAATATGTTGCAAGAAAATTGAAAGGAGCTGTTGACAGAAGCACCCTATGTAATCTGACTGAATTTAGCAACAGAGAATGGGTGAAAATGGCCTTCTCTAGAAGTGGAAAGATGGTAGAGAGATACCTCGAAAGTCTTGCAGCTTTAACTGCAGGAAATATAATAAGGGTTAAATTAGGGGAGGGACTAAATGCACATGCATGCAAAACTCTCCAGGGGTTTAATTGTAAATAAATGTAAAAGAAAATATATATAAATATGTTTGCCTAGTTGCCTATCCATAACATAAAATCCAAATAAAATAAATTAAAGTTAAATGTAAAAAAAAAAAAAAAAAAACAAAAAAAAAAACGTTTTCCCTTACACACACACACTCTGATACACACTTGCCATCTGTATATTCTTTCTGTGTTCAGTACAAACCATGTGATGTTCATTAGCAGATTTATGAAGAAAAAAGTGTGACAACAGAGAATAGGACCAGAGGGGGTTTTCCTCAGACTTTGTCCAATCAGGACACAGGAAACCCAACCCTTCCGTTCAGATACACTAACACAGACTTGTGCACACACACAGCAGGAAACCCGGCACAATTGCAAGTGTAATTGTCAAAGTGTTAGTTTTGAAAAATCCTCTATGTCTGGCTCCACACGATCCTCACAGACTTCCATGTAAGCATACATTTACACTAACACGACACACTGCACCTTTTGGTCTAAATCTATCAATTTGCTTGCCGTAAAAACTTGATCCACTAAGTATCACAAAGAGTCATTATTAGAGTTTTTATTGGGCAGACATGTGGTCGTAAAAAAAAAAAGAACACATGCCTGCTTGGTTTTGATGTGCATGCTTGTGTGTAAGCACACTGCTGTGTGTGCGTCGACGCGCGTTTGTGTGAGAGAAAGTATTTAGGCCTGCCTGTGCGTGTCGAGGGAAATGGGCTAATTTGTCTGTGTATCCTGACCATGTTCGTATGTGCTGCTGACGCTGCTTTAATGACAAACACATTTTAGGCTGATATTACTTCCACATGCTGTGGAGAAACAAGGGAGACTCTTAGAAAACACATCGTGCGTCGTACTTTCACAGCAGAGTTATTGCCGTTAACTGTTGAGTTTAAGTTTCATTAACATGTAAAGGTATACTTAAACACTTACGTATCTTCAACATGGTGCTTGGAGTTGAAATCCAAGCTTTGAGGGTAGAGTTTGAGAGGTCAGAGCTTTTTTATGCAGTTTAGAGGTTTAGTGCATCAATTTTTTCAGAAATTTTAATTTAAAATGAATTTCCCATTTTTAGGTCATTGTCCCTTGTTTTGTGTATTGTTGTGCAAAACCATATCCAAAGGAGCTAATTTTTGACATTAACCTTTTTGGAGAAATGAAGAATACAATATCTTACATTTTATGTCACCAATCAGACTTGAAAAGAGATAATTCAAAACCACGAGAAAGACACTTTATATCAAAAAGATTAGTAATTAAAAACTTTGACACCATGGAAACAATAGCCATGTGTCCATCCAACTATCATGAGAATTTTGAGCAAACTTTTAAAATTTCGCAAAAGTGAAAATACGAATTAGGCATGCTTCCACCTACTGGTTTGGAGCGAATTGACCCGGCTACACAGAGCGAAAATTTGTCAGAAGTTGACGTTATGCATGGCTGTAATAAACAGGAAGTAGAAGTAATTTGCAAACTAGCACTGACCACACAGCTAAAAAAAGGAGAGATTTTTTCAATGATGTGTAGCTGTCAGGCAAGTTGTAATTGTCCTTTCATGTCAGCTAGTATTGGCAATCTTACATGATGTCCAGAGAAGTAAAGAAAGAAATGCCATTGTATGCAATTCTTTGAATCGTCTTGTTACTGAAAAATGCTATATAAATAAACTTACCTTACCTTACGCACGTTGTGGGAATACCCGAGAAGATGGCAACAGTGGAAACAGCCGATCAGTCAAGTGAGGTAAATGTTTGCTACATCATAATCTAGTCGGCAAATGTGTTTTCATCTTCTGTGTTGTGATTAACGCTTTTTTTTTTGAAAAGGCAAAAACTACCTCAAGCGAGGATACAAACTTTTTGGCGAAATTGAGGACGTTATTATGAATTTTGCAAATTCGATCAACCTTTTCTAGTGCGATACTTTTATGCGCATAAAAAATGCGGATGGAAACACAGCTAATGTTGTCAGTTTAAAAGTTTGTTGCAGTACACTCCAGATGACAGAAACATGTAGGGTGAGCCATGTTTGCAAATGAATAAAGTGATAGCGAATGTTTTGGGAAATCAGGTCAGATAAGCATGGGGGCAGCTTTGCAGAATGGCGTTATAAGTAAATAAATAAAACTGCTGCAGGGAAGCCAGTTTTTTTTTTTTTTTTTGATAAAATATATAGTGATGTATTCCAAAGCTATCTTGAATAATGAATCTTAAAGCAAAACAATAAATATTAAGGGATTTGGGGGAGAATCGAAGGAAACAAGACATATAGGTTCTTTTGCATTTAAAAAGTGGAAACGTGGATTCATTTCTAAAAGGAAAATTTAATTTCTGTCTCAGGTAAATTAACAAAGAATCAATATGACATTTATTATGACAGCTGTTTAGTATTATTTGAATATCCGCAAATAATTTCATGGTCTATACATTTTTGAAGACTTTGAAAGACGAGAGCCAGTTCTTGTTAATGATAAAAGATAAACAACCATGGCTCCACCATGTATTAGTATTTGTGTGGATAAAAGTTTTAACTAAAGAGATACCTCTAAAATTATGACACAAACAAAACTTTATCATTACTGAAGTGGAAAGTGGAGCAATCTGTTTTTCTCTGATCACCCTCTGAGAACTGAACAACTCAATCATATCCAACATTATTTCAGAGCAGCTGTCAGCTGAAAGCCTAAGTCTGTATCTTGTAGGATGTTGGGAATTTGGAGGTCACTTGACAAGTGATGTCACTTGACAAATGATAGAGCATTTGGTCTGGCACATAGAAAATGAATGAATATGGGGCTAGTAATTGTTTTCTTCTTAGAAAGAATGACAGAGTGAGTCATGAAGAACTTAAAGAAGGAGAGGTTAAGATAGAAAAGTTTTGTTAATTTGTCAAGAAAACTGCTTAGGAGATTTTAATGTGGGAGCGAAAGAAGTGGTGAAAGCACAATGAATGAAGAAAACCAGATAACTTTTAAAGGAATTCAAAGTCTCAGGCTTTTTCATTATTTGAGAAAATGCACATGATTGCATTTCAAGACGTGAACTAGTGCTCCCAGCAGTAGTTATTGGAACATGGTTAGGAAACAACCAATGCAAAGACGAGGACATAGATAAGTCATTTAGAAGAAGAGAATAAGAGTGTATTTTCTGTTAAATTCCAAGATAGGAGGCAAAAATGGAGTAGGCCTACAGAAGAATATAAATTAGGCGAAGCAGATGAAAAGCCTCAGAATATCATGTAGAGGTAATAGGAGGCCAAAAAGAGAGGGAAAGGAGAGCCAGAGGAGAGGAGAAAATAAAGAAGGACAAGGAGGGGGAAGGGAGGTTCATTAAAGAGCTCTAATGACCTGCTGATTGACGAGAGGCCCTAAATATGACCCCAACTTACTGCAGAGCCTGAGAACCAGTCCTGTGCACTGCAAGTGTGAGGAGGTGGCATCCACACATAGAAATATAGCCTCCATGATCAAATACCAGTTTCCATGGGCAAACACTGGGGCACACATTGTCCATTGTGAAGAAATCACAATGGACAATCGTCACAAATGTATATATGTAGCATGGTATTTATACATAATAGCGTTGATAATAGCTTTTGTTGAGCAGCGTAATGACAAGAAAAAGGAGTTCTGTCGGGAAAAAGCCAAGCCCAAAAAAGCAACTTCACGTTCAAAAACAAGCCCATGAAACCACAACCGCCGACTCACAAAAGTTACAAGGGACTTTAGAGAAAGACAAGCTGAAAGTTGCTTATAATAAGTGGACTGTGCAACACTGAAGCTCACATGAACACCCCTCATGGATTGTAGGATGTTTTCATTCTGCTGAGAAAAAGCCTAATAAACGCAGCCTACCTGCCCAGACGCTGCAGTCTCTGGTATTAGGTCTGGACATTCAAGTGTTGGAAATGTAGAGAGTACATAGTTGTCTTTGGTCAGATGGGTCACAAGCTCGTATCCAACACTGATATTTCTCGGCAATCCTTCGGTGTTTTGGAAAATCAATGGAAATAAACTCCCTTCATATGGTCACGATCATCATTTTGCAAGTCACTCCGGCACATATCAACGCAGCTGTGTTTTGTTGTTGCCATAATATGTCTGTTGAGGCGATATTCAGGACAGATCTGTTCACTATATGACTCATACAAGTAAACTATTCGAGCTTTACCGCTCTATTTGTACAACCCCAAGATGGCCGTGACGTATGCACGCTGCACTGTTGTAAAATTAATTTCACGTCATTTGAGGAATGTCCTATATAACAGGGGATAACATCCATTTCCTAAAATTAGCATTGCTAGCAATAGTTCCAAACTCTTGCCCCTAGTTGAAACTTCTGACGCCGGTGTAATGTTCTGATTAGAACACCCAAGAACCTGACATTTTGCTCTCACCACCAGTTTATTGAGGTCAAACAATGATAGGGTAGGTCAGGCTGGATAATTTTCTGACAACAAACTGCCTCCAGCAGATGGAACAACATTCATTGCAGTACAGTGAACCCTCACTATAACGCGGTTCACCTTTTGCGGCTTCGTTGTTTCGCGGATTATTTAGTGCAGACTTTTATGTATTTTTTTTTTTTTTTTACTGTATATGAACGTGCATTATGTTCTGCGTCCTGATTGGCTAAGGGACTATAGACCAAGGTCAATCAATCTCCTCCATGCCTCTTCTCTGTACTGCATAGAATGCGTTCGGCTTGCCAAATTTACATTTGCAAATTGCATGCCGACGGAAGGTAGAAGCTAAGTGGCTGTAAGGCACCATTACTGAAAAAATTTATCTTTGGTTCGTTCCTTAAAGAAGAAGGAAAATAACGTAAGGACAACAGCAGCAATACGTTTTAACAAGGATGCAAAAAGGGTTGTAACTGTCTGCAACAAGACCATCATAAGGATGGAGTCTGCTTTAACTTTGTAGATTAATGACTGCAGGAAAAAGAACATTGTGCTAGAAACAGATTTTGATCTTTGGTTTCGTTCTATAGTACTGTACTGTATAATAATTGTAAAAAATATACAGCTGACTACTTCACGGATTTCGCCTATCGCAGGTTCTTTTTGGACCCCAAAAGCAACCTAACTGAAAGGACCAGTAACAGTGCAAAGAAGATATTGAACATCTAGCAATAGTCTATTATGTATCATTACAATATTGCATTTGTTTATTGCCTTATACTACTCTGATTTACTGTACTACGGCCTATTTTAGGTTGTGTTTGTACTTTATGAATAGAATATAATTGCCAATCAACTGCCTGTTGGTACCTCTGCTTGGATTGGGTTGATCACTCAAAAAATGGAGTGCAACTTTGAGGTCAACTTTATTAGTGTGAACTGCACATAACATTTGTATTGTCATTTAGAAATTAGCCATTACCCATAAACTGAAGATTAGACTGAACAGTAAACTATTATATCACAAATAAATGCATAAACCATGTGTAAAGCATCCTGGTGACGCCTGCTACGCATTGTATCCATGAGATGTTGTGACACATCTTTTTAAATCAACATGTGCTGATGCACTCTGCTTTGTGTCTTTCAAAGTTCTTAATGTCTCATTCCAACTCATCTTGGCCTTTTGTCTGACAAGCATGTGGAGGCAGGGAAGTACAGAAGCACTGAAACATTTGTGACCAAATGAAGACCAGATGAAGAGGCTAAAAGATACAGTAAAACATGTGCTCAGATATATAAAGCTGCACACCAGATTTAGGTCTGTGCACATGCTTCATCTGAAGCTGTAACCAAAACTCTACTTCTTTCTGCACAAGCACATGGCTAACACACCAGGAGGAACAGCACTGCTTCTTCGTTATGCGGCTGGTCACAAAGGAATTTGTTAACATGCAGAGTTTTTTTCCATTGTTTGTGCATATTTCTAGAACGTATTCAAAGTTGATATTGCTTACTTATTGCTCATGTAGGGAGTTAACATACTTGCACAAATATGCTCAGTAGTTGTTTTTTTTATTCAGAGGATTCAAAAACTTCAGACCTTTGGAATTAAAGTGTTTAGTTTTAGAAATTCAGGCACTTGACTGCATTCTAAGCATTTTCTTTGGCCTTGCTACAGACATTTAAAAAACAATTATCCCAATAAAAGGTAGACCCTTTTCTCTATGGACTAGCAGAAAGGGCTAGTTGTTAAAACGTGCAACAGGATGTATTTAAACAATAAAACCAGAACCAAAATGTGTCTAAGCTTTTAAATTACAGAGGGATAGTGAAAACAGTGCATATTTAATATTTAAAAACTGGTAAGACAGAGAGACCTCAGGTGAACAAATATTCTGTGAGTATGTGTGCTTGCTTTAGCGTGTAATTGATATGAGAAATTTAGCCTTAAGCAGAGTGTGACCTCACTCTTTTCCTGATTTCTCAGCATTCACAGCTTTACACAAGTGTGGATCGGGTTAACGTGGGATGCCAGAAGCCATACAAACGCAGACAAGCAATGTCACACACATACACGTTTAAGTGTGCGCACACACATACCAGCATGCAAACACACACACACACATGATCCTCACAAAACCCACCACATCTTCCAGTTGCTTCAGAAAGCTCCTTTTTCCCAAACTCAGACCAAACCACAGACTAATTTGGGAATACATGTCTGCGGCTGTTGACACATAAACACATGCACACATTTCCAGAGCAAAAAAAACATATATACACGCACAGAACTGCAATAACACATTCCCCTAAGTGCTGCCTGATAGCATCTTAAAACAGCTATTACTTGTGGTGTGCGGTGTGTGGATAAGTGCTGAGAAGCGCTTGCTGTTACCTCAAACAAACTGTGGGCAGTGAACACAATGCACAGGACTGGGGACAGCTTGGAGAAGAAAAGGACTCCAGTCTAACACAAAACATTTGCAGTCACCGACAGTTTGACCTTACAAATCATTTCCCTTTGTCCTATACCAAAAGTACAAATGGTGAATGTGCTAAACGATCAGCACCTGACCACATGTTGGTCGAAATGGCATATTTTCTACTCCAACTTCTGACAAACCCACAATGTTTCAGCCCATTGATGGCCTACGCTGCTGGTTACCATATAAATGTACATTGTATTAACACCCCCACCCCCAAAAAAAAACAAAAATCAGTGAATTACTTACAGTTATACCATGATCTGGGTGAATACTCGATTCTGATTGGCTGCAGGGTGCAGCGTTAAAGGACACCTATAAAATAGTCTGATTGTTTTAAATTATTGTGCTGGCTCAAATGTTAGCTGGTGACGGCAAGTTGACGCTGGTTACCTTGGCAATGTGTCATGATGAGAGATACTAAATAGTTCTCTCAGCCGCTTCTTGTGAAAAACGTATAATTTTAACAGTGAAAAAAACACATTAAAGTATTAATAGTTGATTTATTATTTATTTTTATCCTAAGTGACCATGGTATAAGTGGTATAATGCCCTTCGAGGTGTCCATTATCAGAAATTAATGGACTTCTCAGAAGCAACTCTCCGACGGCTCACTTCTCCACATTGTCCATTAATTTCTGATAATGGACACCTCGTTAGGCATTATCCCTTACATAAATACTAAATATTAACCCTTGTTTACTCATAAAACAAAATGCATAGACAATATTGTGCATTATAACTAATAGGACACCTTACCCCTTTGTCTTTACTCTTCTTCACATTAGATAAAATAAGTTTGCTGTGATGCTTGTTGCCATCTACTGGTCTCTGACTTGGGGAACGTCTTCCTCACCTCTCACATTCTGCAGTCAGATGTTTGAGAAGTTTCTGACATGTACAGCTTGGTTCAAGTCACCCCACACCATCTCAATGGGATCAAGATCAGGGCTTTAACTTTGCCCAGGACTTATCATTTCTTAATTCTCAGCCAGTATTCGGTGTCATATGTTTTGTTTGAACTCCTGGAGATAGGCACCAGCACCCCTCGGGATAAGCATGAGGGATAAGCGAGTAAGAAAATGGATGGATGGATGTTTTGTTTGGTGTGTTTTGGGTCACTGTCATGTTGCAGAGTCCAGTTCTGCTTTTTTAATAGATGGTCTCACATGTTCCTGCAGTTCCTTCCAAAACACAGTAGAAATCTGGGTGGACCCAATGATATTGAGCTGGTCAGGTCCTGCTGCAGCAA
The DNA here is from genome assembly GCA_037039145.1 of Fundulus diaphanus. NCBI lineage: Eukaryota > Metazoa > Chordata > Actinopteri > Cyprinodontiformes > Fundulidae > Fundulus > Fundulus diaphanus. Next base: position 30,978,160 of record CM073124.1, read on the forward strand.
AGCATTCCCAAACCACAATACTTCCTCCTCCCTGCTCCACTGTTTTTTATGAGGTTATTTGCCTGGAATGCTGCGTTTGGTTCATGCTAAACACATCTTTTGTTCTGGTCTCTAAATAATTATGTTTTTGACTCTTCTTTCCAAGGTACATTACTCCAGAAGTCTTCGTCAATGTCTATGTTTCTCTGGCACACCTTAGTATGGCCTTCAAGTTATTCTTAGGGAGCAAAGATTTCCTCCTTTACACCTCCCCTGACACTTAAACTAGTGCAATCTCTTTCTAAGGGTACAGGTCTGCACTTTCACCTCAACAGGTCCTGTGATGACATTTTAAGGTCTTTGGAGGCTTCATTTAATATGTTGCTGTCTCCTTTCACGATGAAACAATCTGGACAGCCAGTCATGTTCATGGTGGGATCTTTTTATATGTAATTTTAGCCATTTTTAGTTGAAATACCTGTCGGGGAGATCATTCTTAACCAGAAATAGAATTTTTAAATAAAATTTTACAGACAATTTAAAAGGGTATTTTCTTCCATTTTTATTGTTTATTCCTTTTACTGGAATTTCTCAGTATTGTTAAAATTGATATGAAGTATCAATATGTCCAAAATATAGCTTTCCTAATTTATCACATTACTATAGGCATATCAGAGAGGGGCTATCTGAAGTCTGAGATCCAAAACAACAAAAATTATAACTGAATATATTAAAACTAAGCTAGAAAAATTCCTGAAGAAATGTTTATGGGGCCGGCTGCTTGGTACATAATTCTCAGACCTGAGCCAAAGGTTCTGTGGCTGAACTAATCCTAATGTGAATTAGATTTTAGGGTAAAAGCTTGAATTATAAAAATATAAAAATGTGTGTGTGTGTGTGTGTAATTTCCATGAAAAATGGTCAAATAGGTGCTCTTTTATTATGTGGGCTTTTCATGAAAGTCCCTCTGTCTGTTATACCATCTTGTGTGGGTCAAAAGTCCACTGTAAATGAATATCTGTGTTAATCTCATTTAGCTGCCTGTTAATACAAGGCCTTTGTCATATCCACCATTCACCTATGTTTATTTATCTGAATTAGAAACTTTTCAGGGTTCATGAAGGAAGGCAATTTCATCTCTTTATACTTAGTTGTGATTCACCAATAGCAATAGTCTTGTGTAAGATTGCATCCTAAATATAAGTACACCAAAATGTATACTTATACTTATACTTGTATAAGTACACCAAAATTCAATTGTTTTCTATTAAAAGCCTGAAATACAAATAGTGACGAGGATATGTTGAGATTTCTATTCTGAAAATATCAGTGAGCTTTATTTTGAAAGACGAACTGTATATCCTAATAATATAATAAATTGCTTTCTTTAAACATATAGGCTTTTGTTTTGCATGGTAATTTCGTTATTATTATGAAAGCACAGCATGGTTGCCTTTTAAGGACTTTTTTGTTTCATAAGTAATATACATTTACTTTCTCTGTAATGTACTGTGACAATCTCTGAGGCTTTGATTTGTGAGAATCTATTAACCCTTTATGAAATACAGAATGACTGAAACTGTGGAGCATACTGTTTAGACATACTTTGAACTTCACACCTTACACATTCATTATCAGACAAGTGTGTGACCGTGGCTCTGATTTTAAATAGCGCAGACGACCCTTACAATGAGAGCATAACACATAAATCCTGTTTCCCACCGCTGGTTTGAGCTCCTCGGGAATTTGAAATGAGGATCAGAATCAGCTTTGACGGGCAAGTTTGTGCACTAAAACAAGGAATTTGACTGCATTTCAACTTTGCTCTCAATGAAGCCATTATAAATAGAAATACAATGATCAATGCAGTGATCATAACACATACAAAAATAAAAACCAAAGTCTAAACACGCTGTGATCAGAGCTCTTAGAGGTAAAAGCAACAAAATTAGACTTTGAAAAGCCTTTCAGGTTATTCTTCATAATACAAGTCAACTTGATGCTCAGACCGTTAAGAAAAAAAGACATGTATTCAGATGTGTAGAAAAAAAATGTTAAGTGAGCACTAAAGTAGAGCACAAGTTGCATTTTAGCAGACATTATGCCAATAAACGCAGAAATATCTGAAATAACTGGAACAGACAAAAGTACAAAAACAGCAAAGAAAGAGCCAGTGAGGAAGGGGGACATTTTTCCCCCCATTTTTTGGCCAAGACAAAGATGGCGTTACAGAATTTTTTTTTCTCAGAGGATAAAGAGCAAGTTGAAGGCCTACTTCTCTGTCCACTAATCACATTTAATGATTCAAATGGGCCTAAGACATACCTTTGAAATCAAATCCACTTACAGCCTCACAAAAGAACACACATACACGATCAATTATACAAGGACACACTTTTACCAAAATTTGTAGAAACACACATGCACACACACCCTCATCTGGTTGCAAAGCAATGGGCTATTGTACACAGTGTGTGTTGCTTGAAAAATGAGGAGAGGAGAGAAGATGTAACTGAAGAAGTGTGAGTTTGCCCTGTGGATGTTTCCGATCCATCAGCAGGCCTCTAACTAGCCCTGAAGTTCCAATGCTTATTGCTCTTAATGACATCATAGGTGAGCACATACACATGCGCGCACACACACACACAGATAGATGGATTTATGTAGAGGGATAAATTAAGGAGAAAAAAATGTTCCAATATTATTGCAAACAAGGAATGCATGCTTTAAAATGTAACTTTTAAAAACTTCTCAGTCAAAAAACAGGTTCTGAAAGTTTCTTTTACAATGTGTATTCAAGAGTTGAACGTACATTTTTATGGTTTGCTGTTTTTTTTTCAGATTTCATCTTTTTCTTTTTTCTTTTTGTTTGAGGGGAGGGCGAGTTTTAAGAATTGCATCCTCTTCAAATAGCTTTTTACAGATTGTGTTTTCTATGTTTCTTGTCTCCATACATCTGGAGGTCAGGCTTCCTCTGAAGGGTGAGTGAAGATGCATTTCTATTGGTCGGTGTGGATAGTAATGGCCTTTCTATTGGCCAGTGTGCTGTGCGGGTGTGTGTTTCTGTTGGATACCAACTGAGAAGCTTTTTTATTGATCCGCACCTGTACCAAGTACAAAGGTACGTTCTTTAGTGTTTGGCAAGTATGTACTTGGCAAGTAAAGTTGAAAGTACGTTCTTGCCAAAATTGTAAGGACGCAGTACGGTAGTTCTGCAGTTGGAACAAAGTTTGGTTGATGATGTCAGATCTCAGCTAAGATCTTTATCGAAGTTTCAATAAATGGTCCTGTTTTGATCAGGAATGTGATTATTTCCACATTTATAGTGGATAATAACATAAGAAAACTGATAATACAAATATGCATTATTAGTTAGGAAGAAGAGCCAGTGTTAAATTGAAACCTTTTAAAATAATAACCTAAAGTTCTCATTTTTGTTCACAAAAAAGCTTTAACAGGTAAATAATGGTGGTTTACCATTGTCAGGGTGCAATTCTGCCTGCTGCACCCTGAGCCTTTCCAGCACCTTCCTTCTCCCGCCCAGCTCTGTCTCCACTCTGCCTAATCATCTACACCTGTCAGTTCCTAATCAGCCCGGACTCTTTCCACCTGCCAGCCTCTCTATAAAAGCCTCCCTCAGTCTGTTCTTCCCCGCCGGATAGTCATCATTTTCCACCCTTCCCACGCCTGTCAGCCAGAGATTTTCCCACGTCTGTCTGTCAGAGTTTCCTACGTCTGCGTCTCCCTGCTGCACTGCTGACTCTACTGCAGCCCCTGCACCTCCAAGAACTCTCTCTGCTGCACTGCTGGATCTCCTGCTACCTCAGCGTTCCAGCGCTCCAAGTAATCTCTCTACTGTGCTGCTGGTTCTCCTGCTGTGCTGCTGGTTCTCCTGCTATACCAGCGCTCCAAGTCACCTCTCTGCTGTGTTGGTTCTCAGTGCAGCACCCGCAGCTCTCCAGCACTCTCCAGACCTCCAGCTCCTGCACTCATTATTCACCTGCTCCAGATCATGTTCATGTCATCACACGTATAAGAATACACAAGTTCAGACATACACAAATTTCTTTTCAGTCTCGGTACTATTATCCTGCTATTATTTATGCGCGTAGCCACCGACCAATAGAAATGCTTTTCAGTTTGAGTCCATGCTAACCAATAGAAACCCACACGCTTGCGGCACACTGACCATTAGAAAAGCTATCGCTAACATCTATGTCGACCAATACAAATCTTCGCATCAGAGGATGCTCCAGAAGTGTGGAGACAAGAAATGTTTAGATTGTAATCTGTAAAAACCTATTTGAAAAGTATGCAATTCTTAAAACACAGTCTCCCCAAAAAATTTGAAACAATTCAATCTAAAACGGAAAGAAAACACAGAAATGCAGGTTAAATTTTCGCCTACATGTTGTAATTTACTCTCAAAACCTTTTCTTTGTTTTTTTTTATTGAGAAGTTCTTTAAAGTTCCATTTTTGAAACAAGTTCTTTGCATGCAACAATATTGGAGCCAATTTCTCCCCATAGAAAATGAGAAACGCTGGACACATAAGCACGGGTGAGTGGTGGTGTAAAAAAAGAAGAAAGTGGGCTACATAGGGAGCATAAAACATCATTCTGTCAAACATTCTGTGGGTTTGTATACATCACTGAACTTTCCCAGCATAAACAGTAAAACTGTAAGGCCCATTAGAGCAAATCTGGTTCTGATTGGGTACTCAATTTCTTGGATTTCTAGGATTACAGGAGGTGTGTTAAATTAACTTGCAGTTAGGCTTTTAGGCTTTTCCTACACAAATTCAATATCTCAATAAGAACAGCTTGTGAGACGGCATCTGCAAGAATGAGTCTGTATGAACAGAGTATTACCCTGCAGCAACATCAGACTCCTATAGTGGCATTTCCTGAAACTTCCGTGCAGTATAAAATATCCTCTTTCACTCCCATCCTCAAACAGACACACGAATGCACACATTCAGAAATGGGCCGTAGGCTGCAGGCTTAGTTCAAGCTTTGAAGTAATTTGCAGGGGGATAAGATCAGGCTTTACTTTCCATATTTCAAAGAATTACGGGCCAAGTACAGAAGTGGAGCTATTGTACTTTCAGGAGGATTTACATATTTCAATAAAAGAAGGAAACAGTGTCTGTTTCATAAAGCGTTTACAGTGATGAAAGGGGAAATAACACGAAATCAGCTAAATATAATGGAACACTAATTGGTATAGAAGACAAAACACTGTCATGATTTTAGGTTCTGTCTTAGTTTTGAATTATGGAATAGTTTGAGTTTTGTTGTGGTTTGATTTTGTTCTTTGTTTTATACTATCTGTTAGGGTTCTGTAAGCTTTTAGCTCAGTTCTGTTCACCTGCCAGCTCACCTCCCTGTTTTTGCCCTATTAGCTTGTCACTCCCCTGTCAGCAGTCACCAACCTATCAGTTCAGTTCTCTGTCAGTCACTTCCCTGCCTCTGATTAGTTCCAGCTGTTTCCCTGTAATTAGTTTTCACTCCATTTCACCTGTGCACTTCACTATATAGTTCTGCCTCAGTCTTTAGTTCTCCGCCAGATCATTAACGAGCCTTCGGTGAGTTTTGTCCAGCGTTCTTATTCTGATAACCTGTTGATATTACCCGGATTGCCTTTTTGATTCTGAGCCAGCCTGTTCCCTGATCTGTTTTTCCTGCCCTGTCTGACTGATTTACCGGTTTACCGACCTGATTCTGTCCCATGGTTATCCGAGCTTGCTTTTGCCCTGTCTGTACCTCTGCCTATTTTGGACTGCCTTTTGTGTACCGGATTTTGGACTGCCATTTTGACCATTGAGCCTTGCCTGTCCCTGTTTTATTATTAAATCCTGTTTTTTGCCTTCACCTCGCTTGTTTGGTTTGAATACTGGGTTTGCCTGATTCACGTTCATAACAGAATGATCTGGCCCCCCTAAAACCTATCGCCAAACAAGCTTGTAGAGGGTTTTTTTTTCTCTCCTTAAATTTTTTGTTTTTTTTTTTTCCCCCTCCACAAATTATGGCTTTGGAGGGTTCCAGATTGGCGTTCTGTCCCCCTGGTGTCGGTCCCAGACGCCATCTCTCCAGTAGCCGCAGCAGCAGTAACTCGCTGCCTGCTCGGAGCCTACGCTTGGGAGGGCTGTTTTTAACAGATTCAGGTTCTGCTCGGTATAGTAGGGATCACTCACCCAGCGACACCGCTGTCAGCTCTGCCCATGGGTTTTATCCTGACCCAACTTTGTTTATGGAGGTCGAAGCGGAGGTGGTGCGGGATCTTCGCCCGGATCTTTTTCTCTCTCTCCCTCCAGAGGAGGAGATGCAGGGAACGCTGTGGGCTCCGCCGATCCCGGCTCTACCGAAGGAGTTAAACCTCCAGCAAGTCCTGCCGTCCCGCCGTCGGAGGAGGGGACGGAAACCTGTGGGTCGCTCCCTCACCCGTTCTGTTCGGCCGACAGGCGAGCCAGTACCGCGCCCGTCCGTTGCCACTTCCTGCCCAGTGGATCGGAGTCCGGTGCTCACCAGAGCTGAGCAGGCCACAGCGCCTCCTGGTGGCGCCCGTGATGCTGAGGATCTGGCTCTGGAGGACCAGATAAGAACTTTTGCCCCTATTATTAAACACCTTAGGGAGGCTCTTTTCAGCCAGTATTCAGAGGAGCTGGAGGCTAAATTAAAGGAGGTCGAGGGGCACTATAGAGCGGCTCTCCAGGGTTTCTATAGTAGACTCGATCCTGTCCCCAAGGGTCCAGCCGACGCCTCGGCACCTGCACCTGTCCCAGAGGACCCGCCCTCTACCTCAGCTCCAGTGCCGGCTTCCGGCAGCTATAAAGCAGCACAGTCTGCGCAGCCGGCCCAAGACTCTGCAACCCCGGAGGGTCCGCAGCCGGCCCAAGACGCTGCAACCCCGGAGGGTCCGCAGCCGGCCCAAGACGCTGCAACCCCGGAGGGTCCGCAGCCGGCCCAAGACGCTGCAACCCCGGAGGGTCCGCAGCCGGCCCAAGACGCTGCAACCCCGGAGGGTCCGCAGCCGGCCCAAGACGCTGCAACCCAGGAGGGTCCGCAGCCGGCCCGCGACGCTGCAACCCAGGAGGGTCCGCAGCCGGCCCGCGACGCTGCAACCCAGGAGGGTCCGCTGCCAGTCTGCGACGTGGGTACCCAGGAGGGTCTACCACTGGTCCATGAGGAGGGGGTTCAGACGAGCCCTCTTTCAGGCCGCAACTCTGGGGCTCATCGGGACACTGGGCGTCGTGGTCCTCGCCCAGACGACAAGCGGCGTCGTGGTCCTCGCCCAGACGACAAGCGGCGTCGTGGTCCTCGCCCAGACGACAAGCGGCGTCGCGGCCCTCAGCCGAACGACAAGCGTCGGGGGTCTCGCCGAGAAGACAAGCACCCAGAGCCCCATGGAGACTTAGAGGTCCCTGGACCTCTTCTGAAGCTCTTACCCCCTCACCTTTGGCTAGACAGCCAATTTCGCAAGTGGCTGACCAGGCTCTCTTTGTCGGATGTTCTGGAGAGGTTACTGCTGAGGTTCTGGGTGTTAAAGGGTCTGGGAGCATCTGAAGTCTGTAGCCCGGGGCCTCCTGAACCTGAAGCCTGTAGCCAGGCCCCGTCTGAACCTGAAGCCTGTAGCCAGGCCCCGTCTGAACCTGAAGCCTGTAGCCAGGCCCCGTCTGAACCTGAAGCCTGTAGCCAGGCCCCGTCTGAACCTGAAGCCTGTAGCCAGGCCCCGTCTGAACCTGAAGCCTGTAGCCAGGCCCCGTCTGAACCTGAAGCCTGTAGCCAGGCCCCGTCTGAACCTGAAGCCTGTAGCCAGGCCCCGTCTGAACCTGAAGCCTGTAGCCAGGCCCCGTCTGAACCTGAAGCCTGTAGCCAGGGGCCGTCTGAACCTGAAGCCTGTAGCCAGGGGCCGTCTGAACCTGAAGCCTGTAGCCAGGGGCCGTCTGAACCTGAAGCCTGTAGCCAGGGGCCGTCTGAACCTGAAGCCTGTAGCCAGGGGCCGTCTGAACCTGAAGCCTGTAGCCAGGGGCCGTCTGAACCTGAAGCCTGTAGCCAGGGGCCGTCTGAACCTGAAGCCTGTAGCCAGGGGCCGTCTGAACCTGAAGCCTGTAGCCAGGGGCCGTCTGAACCTGAAGCCTGTAGCCAGGGGCCGTCTGAACCTGAAGCCTGTAGCCAGGGGCCGTCTGAACCTGAAGCCTGTAGCCAGGGGCCGTCTGAACCTGAAGCCTGTAGCCAGGGGCCGTCTGAACCTGAAGCCTGTAGCCAGGGGCCGTCTGAACCTGAAGCCTGTAGCCAGGGGCCGTCTGAACCTGAAGCCTGTAGCCAGGGGCCGTCTGAACCTGAAGCCTGTAGCCAGGGGCCGTCTGAACCTGAAGCCTGTAGCCAGGCTCCTCCTGAACTCTGTAGCCAGGCTCCTCCTGAACTCTGTAGCCAGACTCCTCCTGAACTCTGTAGCCAGGCGCCTCCTGAACTCTGTAGCCAGGCGCCTCCTGAACTCTGTAGCCAGGCGCCTCCTGAACTCTGTAGCCAGGCGCCTCCTGAACTCTGTAGCCAGGCGCCTCCTGAACTCTGTAGCCAGGCGCCTCCTGAACTCTGTAGCCAGGCGCCTCCTGAACTCTGTAGCCAGGCGCCTCCTGAACTCTGTAGCCAGGCGCCTCCTGAACTCTGTAGCCAGGCGCCTCCTGAACTCTGTAGCCAGGCGCCTCCTGAACTCTGTAGCCAGGCGCTTCCTGAACTCTTTAGCCAAGCGTCTCTTCTAGCTCTTAGTCCGGCGCTGTCTCCAGCCTTTAGTCCGGCGCCAGGTTCTGTTCTCTCTCTCTCCAGGCGTCGGTTCCTGAGGGTCCTGTTCCGACGACGGCCTCCGAGGTTGCTGCTCCGCCGCCGGTCTCCAAGAGACATGCTCCGCCGCCGGCCTATGAGAGACCTGCTCCACCACCGGCCGCCGGACATCTTTGCTAACCAGGGCCGTCCTACAGGACATCCGCCGGAGAACCTGACACGCCGAGGCCGTCCGCCGGAGAACCTGACACGCCGAGGCCGTCCGCCGGAGAACCTGACACGCCTAGGACGTCCTTCGGGACGTCTGCCGGAGAACCTGACACGCCGAGGCCGTCCTCCTGGACGCCCGCCTGAGAACCTGACACGCCGAGGCCGTCCTCCTGGACGCCCGCCTGAGAACCTGACACGCCGAGGCCGTCCTCCTGGACGCCCGCCTGAGAACTTGACTCATCTTGCTTTGTTTTAGTTTGTATTTGGACATTTGTTTGACTCTAGCCCTCCGTCCTGCACCTCCCTCCACCCACCCGATCTAGTCTGTCTTCTTTGTCTTGCTTTAGGCCGTCTGGAATCCGGCCTTAAGGAGGGGGTTCTGTCATGATTTTAGGTTCTGTCTTAGTTTTGAATTATGGAATAGTTTGAGTTTTGTTGTGGTTTGATTTTGTTCTTTGTTTTATACTATCTGTTAGGGTTCTGTAAGCTTTTAGCTCAGTTCTGTTCACCTGCCAGCTCACCTCCCTGTTTTTGCCCTATTAGCTTGTCACTCCCCTGTCAGCAGTCACCAACCTATCAGTTCAGTTCTCTGTCAGTCACTTCCCTGCCTCTGATTAGTTCCAGCTGTTTCCCTGTAATTAGTTTTCACTCCATTTCACCTGTGCACTTCACTATATAGTTCTGCCTCAGTCTTTAGTTCTCCGCCAGATCATTAACGAGCCTTCGGTGAGTTTTGTCCAGCGTTCTTATTCTGATAACCTGTTGATATTACCCGGATTGCCTTTTTGATTCTGAGCCAGCCTGTTCCCTGATCTGTTTTTCCTGCCCTGTCTGACTGATTTACCGGTTTACCGACCTGATTCTGTCCCATGGTTATCCGAGCTTGCTTTTGCCCTGTCTGTACCTCTGCCTATTTTGGACTGCCTTTTGTGTACCGGATTTTGGACTGCCATTTTGACCATTGAGCCTTGCCTGTCCCTGTTTTATTATTAAATCCTGTTTTTTGCCTTCACCTCGCTTGTTTGGTTTGAATACTGGGTTTGCCTGATTCACGTTCATAACAAACACAATATTTTAAGTATAAAAATCTGCAGAGACTATATGGTCTGAAGTTGTTGTTTTTTTCATTGAAGTCCCACATTGTTTTTTCCTTTCAGCGGTTCTGATGTATAATCAACAAAACCAGTTCTATGATGTCATAGTTTTCGTTCAGATTTTTGCATGCCTATTCAGCAATAGTTATGGTTCAGTTACGTTACAGAAAATAAATATGAAAAAGAAAAGGTTGTTTTGATTTATACTGAAGCTGCTGCACATTCAGCCTGATCTTGATTTTGTGTAGCATCAAGTTATAGCAGAACATTTTATTGAGTGTGAGAGGTATGAGTTGGTTTTATATAAAAAGATCTTATTGCCTATCAGATTATTTTATAACTGGAGACAGTAGACAAAGATTTTACATAGGCTTTGATTTATAAAAATCATTCAGTCTTCTGTTGCTTCCTGATCAGTTATTACTCTTCATAAAAACAGAGACTTCTGTGCAGATTTAGATGCTTGGAATAAAAGGACTCTATCTATAAAATTAAAACCAAAACAGTCCAGACCCACATAAACACAGACTCATGCTTGCATACCCACACTGATTTTTACCCTGAGAATAGCCCTCTTCCTTCTGGGTGGCTGAAAATAACACAATTGGCATTTCTCTCACTAATCACTTCATTATGGAATTTTATGTTACCAATATCTTTGGTACAAAGAGCTTTGTTTCTTCAAAACAGGCCTCTAGGTAAATATAAACACCCTTGGTAAATTATCCAACAGATGGGTGGCATTATTCTCATTTTGATCCAGCTGGCATTGGTGAACCCAGCGTGCTGTTTTGGAAAATCCCTGATTTCGTTAAAATGCTGTTTGAATTCGGCAATCTTTGTAAAGTATTTTATTTGGGTCATTTTGAGAAGTTTAAGAATCGTAAAGTGAGGGCAGATTTATGACAAATGCAAACTTCTAACTAATCTGTCCAACATGTCTCATGACAAAGCTCTTTGTAATAGTTGAAATGATTACAGTCCCACTGTAGTTTTTCACTTCATAATTTTAAGACCCTGTTTACATAACAATGGTCTACTAAAAATTTGACTTTTGTTCCATTTCTATTTACATGTTTACATGACAACATTCTAATTTCAATCTCCATTTACAAGGAGATAGAAATTTGAAAATGGTGTAATTCCGACGACACACCACTTGTGGTGCTATGTTCATTGAAACTCAGCCTGCTCCATGCAAGCTCCCAAGTAGTATGTTGGGTTCAGAAGAGTGTGAGGGTTAAGGGGTATTTGGGTGGGTGTAAGGGTTGATCGGCATGCAATGCTGCCGGCAGCGGCGCCGTGGTCAGCGGCCTGATTGACTTTACTCTGCTGATGCTAGGAGCAATAGGAACTATAGATGCCCACCAAGTTGTGAAAAAGTCTGAAACAGCTTAGCAGAAGACAGTGTTAGATGGAGCTCTGGACAGATGTGCAGTGAACAGATTAAAATAAAAAAAATAATGTGTTTCATGATTATTGACAGCAGTGAGCATGGATTCTGCCTAAAAGACACCGCAACTAATAAACGTTCGAGATGGCAGAGAATAAAGTTTTACTATGGACAGACGATGAGGTACAACTGTTGCTTAAAGGGTAACTTTCCAAATCAACAATTTTGCTAATAAACTGTTTACATGGTTGACTTATAGTGCTGTCTTCATATCCTGGGGATTTTTTTGACACTTTTTTTTATATTTGTTGAAATCTGAGGTTCAACTGGTGTCTTGTATTGAATTTCCAATCAGCATTGCCATTGGTTCAAAAGTTTTTGTCATGTCACTTTAAGAAACTGACGTGTCAGCAGCTCTGCCACTTTGGGGTAAAAATGCAACGAGTTGGATTTTGAATACTGAGTTTTGTGGCACTTCTATCAGTTTTCAGGTTAGCGATTTATTAGCCTTGCATTCATCCCACCACGCCCCTCCCGCACATTTTCTGGTTTGCCGGGCAGCACCTCCTCTCGAAGCAGTAAGGCTCTGGTACAGGGATGAGTTACACTTTAAGATTTTGAATATATAATTCAAAAAGACTTTGAATTATATCCTTGCCCAGCCGTGGTTATATTCAGAAGAGTCAGCAGCCAAAACTTTATTCTGCTGTCCGCCATTTATTTTTCTTCTTTATCGGTTTTTATGGTTGTAGGCAGTCATAATGTTGTGCCTGAGCATCAATTTATGTCAGTCTTTGTTGTACTGTGCATGAGGCAGGGATAACCCTGAAAAAAGTTCTGTCTTTTTCTCTTTACATGAAACCGAAACAGAAACCGGGACGTTGTTCAACCATTAGACTCTGGAACCTGGTTTCAAACATGGCCGTTGTAAGAAAAAACATTTATTGTTGTCGTGTAAATGAATAGTACAGACGCAACCAAAATGTTCCGTTTTCACCAGAAAACGTTGTGTTGTAAACAGGGCCTAACTCTTTACAGAACTCAAGTGTTTCTCAATTTTAGCCTTTTTTTCATAACAGAACAAATGAATAATGGAACAATCCAATAGAAAACCCAATGTTTGAGCCTTGATCTTGGTAGAAAACGTCAGTTGTTTTTAGTAAATATCCATCCATCGCCTTTAACTCATTTTGACGGATGCCAAGGTATTTCTTGGTCTGAGGGAAAATATATAATTCTTCTATGGAGATTTGAGTCTGCCCAGGTTTATCCTTTCACTAGAACATGTACGAAAAGCGTCAACAAGGTATTGTATTAAGATGCATGACCCTCCTCTGCTTTTCCTATCGGTGCAGAGGAAGCTGGAGCACCTTACTTTTATCACAGGATGAACACGGCCTTACCTTACGCTTAACAAGTAGTTTTTTAATCCAACCATAACATAATCAAAATTGTGATATTTTTAAATAATTGGAACACCTACAATATTATGCAATGCTTAAGGTGTAGTGGACATTTCCATGATCTCTTTGTTACTCAAGCCCCTTTCAGATCCTAGTTCTGTTGTAAACATGCAGCCATGACCAGTCACCATGGATCACTTTGTTATTTCACATCATTTAAATCATAAGTTTCAAATTCAGGCCCACAGGCCAAAACATATGCAAATGACTTAAGCAAAACAATTGCACTTCTACAACTTGAACATAATTGGATCTATCATGGTCTTAAATGCATTTGGAGATACTAGTGTTCTAAGTTTAAGCTCAAATTGCAAACTTTTCCATGAAGTTGGAGCGGAAAAGCTAAAAGCTTCCTTCCCTTTTTCTGTTCTCACACGAGGAACACTAAAATTTTAAAAGTAGGCTGTAGGTCCTGTTACTAAAAGGATTGTGCCGATAAAGGTAGACCAGCAGGGAGATGTTTTCTTTTTTTCAAACCCTCAGAAATTTCAGCTGGGAAATGGAAGTCTATCATTCTCTCCACACTGTTCTTATTGATGTGTAATGGAAGGATTTCCATTTTATATCTCCTGAAATAAATCGTAACCTTGTTATGAATGTGTTGAGGAATAAATTGTTCTACCTGCACATCAGTGACAGCTGCTCCATCTCCTCCTTGTGGTGGTCTAATCCTCCCAGAGATCAGCACCACCACGCTGGGGTCATCAGCAAGAAGGTCCTGGGTTCGAGTCCGACCCTGGGTCTTTCTGCATGGAGTTTGCATGTTCTCCCAGTGCATGCATGGGTTCTCTCCGGGTACTCTGGCTTCCTCCCACAGTCCAAAACCATGACTGTTAGGTTAATTGGCCTCTCTAAATTCTCCTTAGGTGTAATAATAATAGGTGTGACTGTGTGCGTGAATGGTTGTTTGTCCTGTCTGCCCTGCGATAGACTGGAGACCTGTCCAGGGTGTACCCCGCCTCTCGCCCATTGACAGATGGAGATAGGCACCAGCACCCCTCGCGACCCCAACAGGGATAGACGTGTTAGAAAATGGATGGATGGATGGATGTAGTTTTGGGTGTACAGGGTGTGAAGTAAAGATTTTTAATTATTTAATGTTAAACATCACTCTCTTTCCGCAATCAGTTTTACTTATTCTTAAGAGTGGTTACAGTTTATGGGGGGATAAGCGGCATAATTATTGTGAGTAAACCCTAACCTCCTTTCATTTTAAAAAAAATTACAGTTCATCACGTGGCATTATAAACATGTATAGATCATGTGACATGAAAGGTAGTACAGAAATGGTTCTTCATTGACTCTGTTTATATGTAACATGCTAGGTTTATTTAAAAAAAAGAGCAAATTATATAATTATATGAGTGGTCTTGTGTGTACAATTATCTATAAAAAGATTTTGTCTTTAGGGCTATTACTAAGAAATGTGTGTGAACCAGAATGAGAAATACCCAGACGTCCTAAATAGAGACAGGCTTGTGAACCTTAACTGATAAATAAATAAAAAAAAACTGTGTTTCTGAAACATTCTTACAATTAACAATGCCTTGCTCTATTTAATCAGCCAGTTTTCTGGGTGTGGAGTTCCTTTGAAACTTTCCCTATGGCTGGACTAAGGTATGGGAATTTGGCTAATGGAACACACACACACACACACACACACACACACACACACACCACACAAGTATTGAGTTGAGACTGCCCGGCTACCTGCCAAAATGTAGTCAGACAATATGGTTACCGCTTTTCTAAATCCACTGTGGTCTGCGGAGGTGGTAATATTCAACAAGATAAACAAACAGAACCACAGAGTGGCTCTGTGTGTGTTTATTTTAACGTGTATTAAAATGTTTGGGTCTCTTGGCATGTTCAAACACAATAATGTTGCTATTATTAATGCATAACCATGTCTCAGAATGTCTGTGTGTGTGTGTGTGTGTGTGTGTGCAGGAGTGAGAAAGAGATCTATGCCAGGAGCCAATACTGTACTCAACTGCCATGATGGAAAAAGAGAAAGAGGAGAAGGAAAATAATAGCTGTTCACAGTTTTAAAAAACAAACTATTCCAATAAATCTGCCCCCAACCCCCATTTGCCGCCCCTTTTTTCTTGTTGTGAGCCGCTTTTATGGGCGAAATTAGTTCTCCAAGCCCCCTGACAGCGCAATAAAACACTCTGCCAGGTACTAACGCTTATACTAGGCCTCGGAGAGAGAGAGAGAGCAGAGCCCAAAGGGAAAGATGAAAAACAGACCGAAGGAAAAATTGGGCCATTAAGAGACTAAAGGAAAAACAAGTGAAACAAAGGCAGTAATAATTTAACAAATAATGGTGGAAAAAACTTTAATAGGTAGGGGTGGTAATGAAAAGATAGGTAGGTGTGCATGTGTGTGTGTGTACACGGAGCAAAAGAGTAATGCACGAAAAAGTTACAGGAAACTTGGAGAAAGAGAATAGGGAGACGAGGAAAAAAGTGGGTAGGCCATGACAAGATGAATAGAGAAAAGCTCAAGAAAAAGGAGAGAAACGTCGCTGAAATGATTTTTACATCTGTGGCCCAAAAATCCCTCTGGGCTGCTGCACGTCCAACAACACATACAGCATGCAAACACACGCACACTCTGTCTTCTCTTTTTTTTTCTAAGTTGAAGACTTTACATCCTGAAATACATATTGTCGATTTTCCTTTTTGTCCTTGGAGGAAAGGGGAGGAATGTGGAAAAATATAAAATCATGGAGTTGCTGACAGCAGCCAAGACGATGGCCTGCCATGAGTGACCTCACCGAGGTCAGGTGTCACAACCCCTGAGAAAACCCGAAGAGGAGGAAAACGGAAGGGAGACAGGGGAATCTGGAAGAAATGGATGCACTAAAATCTCTTCTGTACATTCAAGGCACATTATTTATAATTTATATGCGACTGTAAAAGCTGTAAAACCCATAGTTAACAGACCTTAATGTTCCGGACGTTACTGATATGAAGAGAATTGTTTTAGATGGAACATCATACATGCTAAAAATTTTGTTTGTACAAATCTGAAAACTAAAATATAATAAATAAACAGCACTATGTTGATCGAGTAAAAAAAGTAAAAGATTTGCCAGTTTGGGCAATATGTACAAATTAAATCTAAATCAAATATGCTAAATGGTAACAGTTTTGCTTATCATGAATATTTCTCCATATCACCATTGATGGCAACTCATTTTGGCTTGAATGAAGCAATCCGTTGTGTTCATGGACTGTATCTGTTCCATGCTGTAAAATGTCAAAACGGAAAAAATAAATATTGAAATGTTGATGAAATGGTTCACTTATTGTTCTAATTGTTCCAAGCTACGGCAGCTTGGGAGCACTAGTAACAGAATTGAGCAGTACCTGAGGTAAATGCAAGAAACTTGCAGGCAGAAGGGAACACTGCTTGGTTCTGATCCTTTGCTCCTTAGCTGCTGTAGTTACCTCTTCTGGTATGAATGTTTACTTCAATGACGTTGACATCAGTGCGTTTATTGAATGGACATAGCACTACACTCCGGGTTGCCAGATCTGACTACAGCCCACACACAACGTAAGACCCGCCCAACTAAGAAAAAAAAAATAGCCCATCTCTCAGCCTCTCTTGGACTCATGTTTAAAAGCCTAGAACTGTTGAACATAGCATTAGCGCCATTAGCACACGACTGCACTGAAGCAAAGGAAAAAGATGTTGCACATACAGGCTCTCCACAAAATGTGCAATCAGGCAATCAAATAACAAATAACACACACAAGATCCCTTTAACAATCACGTTATATCAACTGAAAGAAAATTGTGTCGACATGAGTTGTGTTCAATAATCGACCTGTTTGCGGTCGCCCCAGGTTATTTTATCTGGTAATGTGGTGTTTATATTGTAGACTTCTGTAGTAATAAAAAGACTCTTCAAACAGTAACTATATTTTACCATATTTAATCTAAAAGGCAGAGGGATGTTTACAGCTTCAGTACTGGGTTCTCATAACAACACAACACAACTGGTGCCTGAGAACCCCGTTTGTTGTCTCACACAGAGATTAAATAGGAAATTAAGGGGCGTTTAACAGTATATCAGTGTTCTGTTCATCACATTGGTGGAGAAGATCATGCTGTAATGCAGACGTGTCCTTGCTGACACATTTTCCCCTAAACAGTCATTCTGTCCAATCCAAGTATGTCAGACTCTGTGCCTCCAGAGTCCGTTTATCTGGCAACCAACTTTGCAGTCCAGTCTCTGTAATCTCATAATCTGCAACAGTTGTAAATCTAAATTAAAGCCCCAGCGTGTAAGATTTTCACACTGGCGCATGAATTGCAAACGACCTCATCGTTAAGCATGTAATAACTACTACAGGAGCCATGGAGTGTCATAAATATGAAAGTGTAAACATGCCCTCCATGTATTAGCTACTGCTAACAGCTAATAGCTATCATGTGGTCATCATGTGAAATGGTTTTTGGCACTGCTGCCAAGTCCGCTTGATTTTTTTCTAAAGTCGCTTGTAAATTCCATGAGTCATGTTTTTTGTGGGGCTCGTTGCTGATTTGGGCTCTAAAATAAAATAAGCGTCTATATAAACACGAGTAAGAGACCCGCTCCTACTGCTGCACTACAGACAGTGAACGGGTCACCTGGTATCCCTTCGCGTACACAGATACTAGAGGGAGAGGGAGACGAACATACGAGCTGTCTCTACTGGGAGGACAGAGTGGTTGCTGGACTACACTGCCCTGTTTCAGTTAATATTTAAAAAATGTTGTACTGATCCCAAAGACAGAAAAACTGTGTTAAAGCTAGGGAGTTTGGAAAGACAGTTAAGGAGAAGAGATCACATTTTGAGGTTCTGAATCCTGCATGAATAATTGAAATCTTTAAAAATACTCTTTACTCCATTTGTAAATGTATTTCTTTTTTTCTTTCGTTTTTTTTTGTCCATTTAAAAACATTTTGCAACAGAACGACATTCCTGAATAACTGAATTTTGCAGTTACTTAAACAAGTAGGTTAAAAACAAGTCAACAGCACTATAATCCATGAAAAAGTATTTTAGCATTTTTCAGTATCTACTTCAGCAACCTGTATAAAGTAATTTCATATCAAAACAGAGTTTGTTGAGCAGTTGCTTATATATGCTACAGTTTTTAAGTAATAGTATGCATACAAAGGCTTCATGCTCCCGCTGTCTGTCATCATCACTCTGCACCCGGGTGAGTACACAGAGCACTATCTCTGCTGCAGTCAAACAGACAGGGACAAGTGTAATTGGGGCTTGTGGTTTGGCTGAGCATTCAAACGGAAAAGCAGCTTGTCCACATCTCTGTCTGTGTGTCAGTGAGGTCCATTTGTCTTCCACTCCTCGTTTGTGTGTGTGTACTTTTTGGCGTGCGTGTATATTATCTCTGTCAGCCACTATCTGTGACTGAGGGCTAGCAACCGTGAAACAAAGGTGGAATACATGAATACATGAACACGTCAACACACACACAAACACAATCTAAGTCACAGCTTGGCTAAAGTGCGCACCTGGTATGCTGAGTATGCTCTCTGAAGGCACTCACTGCAGCAACAAGCATGAATAAGCCATTTGTTTGAAGCATTTTCCAGGCAAATTGTCACGCACATATCATATGGAGGCCCTTATCACATGTTCAAAACTAAATAGATTGAACTGTACACATATCTAATACATGTTTGAGCAAGTACGTCACAGCAAACCTCAATCTCACATTTAGAGACTTAAACATATAGAGAGTGTATCAACTGTGAAAAACAATGACTCTATGGCGCTGGAGAGTGACATACTGTGAGTATTGAAAGCACTTATCTGCATTTGTGAATGCATGAGTATTCTTTTGAGGTTATTTTTGCCCACAAACCTTGAATGAGCAGCAAGAAAACAGGAACCTGACTATTGAATGAAAGGTTTTTGTATGTCTGAGCAGTGAACTAAGGAAAGGGCCCTGTCTGAAACAAATATTGAACAGTCGAGGTATGTCTAGATTTTTGTTCTGGGGAAAAAAAAGAAAAACTCTTATCCAGTCTATCTGTATATTTTATTTTGACAGGTTAAAAGCAGCAATGTGCACACAGTTGACACATGTACATGTTTAATGAATTCGACATTTACAGTCATGTACAAAAGCTATCTAGGGAACATAAACAATCAGTTGGATTGGAAAAGATTATTATAAAACCATTTACATGGGCTGGTTTCCTCTTCTGGGTGTGGGTTTTGCTCACTCCACGACTGTGGTTTAGCAGAAGGCAAAGAAGGCTGCCAGTTCAGTGTTTAGGAGCTCTGAAGAGTCTATGCTCCTCTACTGTTATGAGAGCAGTATAGAACAAAAGCCAATTTAGGTAATTATTACATCCATAGCCTACTTTTATTTTGTATAATGTTTGATAATTAAACAACCACCTTTCTGCTCTTGAATTACTGCTGCTTTGAACATAATAAAAGTATGTAGTTTCTACCCAGTAACACAAAAATTAAAGAGAAAGAAGTTAAAACATTTTGAGTTTAGAAAATTTTTTATAAAATAGACGACTCTTTTATTGCTGTAAAAAATCCCTTTGTTAAACGGTGGCATTTTTTAATTGTATGTTTGCTGGAACTATTCTGTTCATGGTTTAGTACATCTCTGCTGGGTTTACCTTAGCTACGCTTTGCTAAGGTACATGAAGCTGGAGGGACATGAACATGTATGTTATTGTAATTACGTACTCTGTCAGCCACCAGAAACCTTGTTATTCACGAGAAGAGTTTGGATGTCCTTTTTAAAGGGGTTAAAACACTGATTATATGTGTCCATGAATTTCAGGCTCCTCTATTGTGTAGACACCTTTCGTGTTCACTAAGTAATAACTATGTCATAGTCCGATATCGGAGGCAGTTTGTCCTAGTCTCGCTCTCTGCCCCATACAAGTTGATCCCATCAGCAGCGATTTTGTGGATGCATTGTTCTCTTGTACATTGGTCAAGAGCATTGCATAGCTCTGCGCTTGCCTACCAACATGGCAGTTTAGGGATGTGGAACACTTCCATTTCAGACATGTAGGAACTATGTATTGTCTATAGCAGTTCTGACCTGTCCTGTTTTGTGGATGAGCCAAACCAGATCTACAGTGAATAACCATAACCAAAGGAATGCTACTCAGAATAGGAGAAGATTAGACAAAAAACTCAGATCCAAAGTCCCAAAGATTATAACATTACTGTAGTACAAATAATGATACTTTTGTTTGTTTTGGAGGAATTGTTCTTAATTCTGTCACTGGGTTTATTTTGTCATGTTGTTTTCCTATTTTCTCTTAATCTGGGATAATTTTCTATATAAATAAATGTATTCAAATTAAAGTTTGAAGTTTTCTAATTATGGTCAGCATGAGAACATGACACAGCAATCATGTTTCCCATTTTAAAGCTTTCCTAAACTATGAGGAATAACAGCTAAGGATAGACGGTGTAAGTGAGGTGATCAAAGAGTTTCTTATTTATATAAACAAGAGACCTTGTAGTCAATGTATACCCTCTATACCTTCTGAATACCTTCTGAAATTTTTAGTCCTCTCCAAGAAAACTGCTTAAAGGTAGAGTCTGGGATTTTTCTGGAAGTTTATTCAAAAAGTCCCTTTTTGAATAACCTTGCTCTTCCACTCCTCAGGGCGATTGTATGAACAAAATCTCCAAAATTCACTCTGGTCTTATTTATTTCTACTGAGGGCTTCCTCTTCTTCTTATAAACTTGTACGCATTTTGCTTCTTTCGTCTCAGCCATGTTCAAAGTATACGGTGAGAGTGGCGGAACTAACTATTGGCTAAAACCAATGCTAACCGAAGCTTACTGGATACATAAACACTAGGGTGACCAGACGTCCCTGATTTCCGGGGACAGTCCCCATTTTAGATGACATTTCCCCGGCAAAAGCTGTCCATGTAAATGTCCCCGATTTCAGTGTGTAATGGAGTAAAAAAGTTTAGCACAACAAGATGTATATACCTTGCCCTACCGCTGTCCCGCCGTAGAAGAAGAGCTGAGCCGAACGCGCCTTCCCTGCTCGGTCGGCGTTGCAGATCATGCAAAACAAACCACCCCTGTGACGTTGTCCCCGGTTTGCATTAGATAAATCTGGTCACTTTAATATACACTGAGAGTGCGCATGTGCAGCCAGCATGCAGAAACTTTGAAGGAACGAGCATGCACACTGGCGTTACATGAGCGCGTCAGAATGATTGGCATGTGGGATGAGCATTAGAAAAGGTGAGGGACAGAGTGGGATGAGGGCGGGACCAAAACACTGACAAATCCCTGCCCTTCGGTCTGCATGACAGGATTGGTCAGAGTTTTTACAGGCCTTCAGCTTTCACAGAGATCTAATTTCGTAACCTCCTTTTCATGAATACATAATGTATTGACTCCTCTCAGGATGGAAGGACCATTTTACCCACTATAAAAAGTGTTTCTGAACAGGATTACCAATTATAGCTTTAAGTTTAACCTCAAGTGCCTAAAGCCACATACCAGAAATTCTACAGTCATTATTTAGGTTATTTGTGCAAACTTGATGAAATTGAAAACTTTGTAAAAATAAGTACATTTCAAAATCCTAGGTATATGCAAAATAAATAAAAACCATTAATGAACAAAGTTTGAGTGGTTTTGTGTCAATTTAATCAGTTTATATTGTTTTATTTTGTTTTACAGCTTTCCAAATCACATGTAATGCTGACCAGCTGTAAAAGTTTTGTCTGAAACATGATATGCTACAGACATGTCCTGTATGATGAAATATTAAGTGTATCACCATAGAGATATAACCGTGTGTGTATGTGTGTTTATCTGTATTCCCACGCAGGGCCAGTGTTTACTCTTTCTCTGGAGACATGAGTTCTATTTAAGGAAGTTGAGCAACAAGACGGGGAAGAGACAGGTGCCAAGGAAGTTGGCGCTGAGGGCTATGAATAACAAGCTGTAGGAGAGTTAGATGATGGTGGGGTTGCAGTGGAAAGTAGCACACACAGACCACACAACATGGAAAACAACATGGAAACTTTTTGATCACTTTGTGAATTTTGCATTAAGATTTAAAAAAAATGTTGATTCAAACGCCTCCTTATCCACTGAAGGAGCATACCCCTCTGTTTACAGTAAAGGAAACCTGGAAAGTGCCCAACTCCCTTCTCGGAGTACAGTAGATCATTCTTTACTTTCCTCCTTCATTCTTTCCTGATGCACAGCTGCCTGTTGGATGGCAGCCGCTTCACATTTTTAACAACAGTTAGCAAAACATTTCCACATTGTCGTCTTTAAAGTGTGCACACACAAACCTATCATACATTTCTTCAGATTTTCTTTGCTGATTTATTGGGTCTTTTGATTTTATAAGGTAATTTATCAGAAACATCAGCAAAATATATAAATATCGACCCGATATCAACCAAACCAGACACAGATATTTTTACAATATTCTGATCAGTTTATAGTTAAACCCAAAATCATTCATATCCCTGACTGATTTAGATTTAAGTAATCTTTTCATTTTTCCACCATATATCTTCTGAGAGGACATAATGCTACCGTTTTGGAGTGCTCAAGCCAGGGTCGCAATTTTAATCTGATAGAGAATCTGTGGTGGAAACCAAAGATTAGAGTGAAGACCTGGAGCTCATCACCAAAGATAAATCATCAAAATACCTGAGGAAGCATGCAAAATGCTGGTGAACAGTTATAAGACTTTGATTGCTGTAATGCCAATAAAAATGCCTCTACTGATTATTAAGAAGGATATACGTATTTCATAATTTTTTATTATTATTATTTATACTCTTGCAAACGTTTTGACTGAAGAAACATATACATTTGAAAATAAATTAAAATGTAAATTTGCAAGAGGGATTAATTGTTTTAGGCCTAACTGTATGTGCAATTCTAAGCCACTTACAATCAAATGCAATCCAGGGTCCATAAAACACTGAAAAAAACCCTTTGTTTAGCACTTAGTAATAAGCTGCAAATAAGATACACACTTTCATATCTTCATCCACACATGGTTCATGCTATATTTTCTCTTGCATACAAACCTTATGGATGTTGAAATGAGTCGTGGTAACCTTTTCTGTTTGAAAGTGACAGGTAATTTTTTCTTTCTTTCACTCAGGACCCATCCCCCCAGTTTGTGTGACCCTGGGCAGAAAGCCAAAAAGCTATATCAAAAATGGACATTGCCCTGCAAAATGGTTTCAAAAGACGATGTTAAAGGTTTTCTGATTGTTGTGTTGATTATGCTAATCCTATCATACCTTGGGTAGTCATGATTTAATCCTTCAATCCCTGATTCAATAACAAATAATAGTGTCCTATACTCACATCGGTTTCAAGATATCTACAAAGCTTTCATCTTAAAATGCTAATCAAATTCTTCGGGGATGCCATCTATCGAACGCCGGGACCTTTTTCTGGGAAGCTCTGCAAATGTTAGGGCTTTCTGCTTCTATGCGCCCTGGTTTTCAGTCTCTCTCCATGATTAAATGAGATTTCTAATGTCTTTGGACTTTTGAAAGACAGGGCTCTTGGGAGGGCAGAACTGTGAAAACACTGTTCATCTTTTCATATATGATGAGTTTCTTGACCTGTTGAAACAATCCTTTGCCCAAAATATCAGTGATGACGAGAAAGCTAAGAAGCTTTGAAACATAAAACAGAGAGACAAATCAGTCGTGGAAATGGCCATAGTATTTTACACTCCGGCAGTGAAGTCAGCATGAAACTCATAAACGCTTTTGGGTGAGCCTTTCAGAACTCACGCAATGATGGGCTTAAAGATGAACTGCCATTTAAAGATAAATATAAAAGACTGGAAGACCTGATAAACCTTGCTACACACAACGACAATGGATTAGGAGAGAGATATTGAGAGAAACGGAGTCGAATAACTCAACTTCCAAAAGTTAATTCCCAAAAACCTCCAATGACGTCAGAAGCTACAACGGATCTTTTTTCTACCTGCAGTGATCCCCGGAACCTATACAGATAGGCCGCACTTGACTAACCCCAGAGGAGAGACAATATGGTATGTTCACCAGGAACCTTTATTGTGGAGCTCCTGCTCATTTCATATTGTCTAGTCACATCTGTCCAAAAGCCCTGGCCCACCAGTATTCAAGGTGATACTGGTTGGTGGAGTTCACAAAATCGAATACCCCCAATTCTGGCTTAATTTGTCCATGTGTATAAACCATGGACTTGATAAAGTCCAGCTCAGAACAAAACTTGATAAATCCTGAACTCCCATTCATGTCACCAATTTGGATGGCAGTTACCTCGAGACCATAACACATCAGACACAGTCTTTTCAGTTCATCGTTTCTGGAAACCACCATGAACAAATCCCCTTCTTTGTTTTTCCTTACTAAGAAGCTCACCTGTTGTTTTAGGTCACTCCTGGTTAGAGAAACATAATCCTCATGTTAACTGAGCCGAATCTCGCATTCAGTCATGGAGGGCCCATTGTCAGTCCTCATGTCTCCAGCCTGCTGTCCTGTCCGCTCTCCCTGAACCTATTGCTGTCACACCATTGAATCTCTCTAATGTTTCTCCAAGTGTCTGAGTACCACAACTTACACCAAGTGTTCAGTGAAGATCTGGCTCTCCCTTTCCCCCCCTTTTGACTGTTTGATTGCCCAATCGAACTCCTCCCCGGTGCACCTTTTTCCGATGTCTGTATAACCTTTCATGTCCTGAGTGGGAGGCTGCAGATTATCAGCGGTAATGGGGAGGAGCATAAAGAGGAGCAGGCTCCCTGAGGCAGATGCCAGATTGTGTTCGTTCACCAGCATGTACCTTATATTGTA
Organism: Fundulus diaphanus; assembly: GCA_037039145.1. Classification (NCBI taxonomy): domain Eukaryota; kingdom Metazoa; phylum Chordata; class Actinopteri; order Cyprinodontiformes; family Fundulidae; genus Fundulus; species Fundulus diaphanus. The sequence continues at coordinate 31,002,946 of CM073124.1, forward strand.
TTCGCTGTCCTCACCAGTGCTAATTATAATCCTCACTGTTCTTCTTCACAAATACCAGTTCCCATTCATGCTCAGGTTTTGACATCTAAGTGCTCCACTACCTTGTTTCTTGGATCCCTGGAGAAAGTCCCTCAAGCCCACTTCCTTGAATCTCTTCACTGCTCCTCAGACCATTTCCCAGATCTCTACCACCCACATTCTTCTTCTGCTTACCACTCACCTGCCTGTCCACCCTCCAAATCTCCCCCACTCATCTGACACTACTGCTGAAACTAAGATCAACAGAGACAACAATACCAGTACACCGTTCAATGCCAACAGCATAACACAGACTCTGTGGATTTGCTCACCTCCTTTTGGACCTCTAGTAAAAACTTTTCCCAAAACTGCACTTGTCAACTTCCTTCCTTGAAAAATAATGACAAACTACCTCTCCGCCTTAGTGCCAAACTGTAACCCTGAGGGGAATTCAGGAGATCCATAAATCTGTGAACTGTCTTCAGCAAACCTTTCACTTTATGTCCATAATTGCTGCCACCGCCAGAGTCCAATTCGTAAAAGCATGGCAAGTTCTTGCTGCCCAGTAAATAGAAGAAGATATGCAAGTAAACATAAAATACTGCACGGATAGTGAATGTATGCACACCCACGCAGGGAAATAAATCAGTCTGTGACCAGGGCTACAGAGATCCATATTATGTGGTTACTTAGTTACAGCACATTAATAAAACCCGTCCCAGTCACCAGTCAGCCGAGAAGAGAAACAGCTGTGAATGCAGAAGGTCAGCAGAAGGAGGAGAACTACTCCCTAATTCTCTGAGAGCAAACATGTGTGCTAGCTCAGTCAGTCTGCAGTTTTTCCACCATATAACTTGTGATTAATTGGAATAATGACCGCCCAAAGCACAATCATAGCACAAAAAAAATATTCAGCGCCTCAAACAGCTCCCTAAGTGGTCAGCCTGCATAGCTGAACTTTACTAAAACTCTGCTCAGATATCTTTATTTCATTCATTATACATGCCATTATAATCACAGGAAGCTGGCTTCAGCTGGCGGAGCAGATGTTCACAGAATGAGAGATGAATTTATCTTTCTGTTTTTCCTTTTGTGATCTAAATGCTCACCCACACAGTAACACACAGCAAAAAAGGGGGCAAGGTTTGCAGAGCAAGCAAATCCCAACCCATCCACCAAACCACCTGCTCATCAGTTTTCTGGGAACAGCTCATCAGCTGCCCTAGGCAGCGAGAGAGGAGTCTGCTAGCTGTTACAGACGTTACAGGGGGTTACAGGGGTTAACTCTCCAACAAGAGGCCGATTTACAGCCACGAACAGGAACCATCTATCAGCACTCTGTTGCTTGTCACCAAACAGGCCAGAAAGAGGCGCCTGGAGCCAAAGCCACCACTCAGAGAAGTGACATATAGAATTTTAAATGAAAGGAAAGGACAAGTGTTGCATAGTGGTGCCCTGCAAATGACAGGTCATTATCCAGAGTAGATATTAGAGGAATATGTTGTAGAATGTAAAGACAAAATCAGTTTTGGGAGAATTTTTTTTCCCATTAGCTTGTATTTCAAACTTAAGTAGTTTAAGTTTAGACTATTCACAACAATAATTTATAAAAGGTTGTGGAGAAAAGAAAGCACACCTATCAAATCTGGATGTTTTATCTATATCATGCCAGTGAGAAGTTTATATGGTGAAATGATCACATAACAAATAACTTCACAGACAAAAAAAAACAAAAACAAAAAACATAATGTAGCGCATACATTTTTAATTGTTTAAATTTGTCCAAATCCCCACAGGGTCTAACACAATGCATTAAGACATAAAGTTATACAATGGCATAGTAGGTTAGTTTAGTTAAGTGGTCTTTACCAAGGTGCAGATAAATTACAGGCTTTTAGAGCCACCAATAACTTCAGGCATAATTCTGGTTGGATATTTGACTACCCTTACAGTCAGAATTGGTGGTAGAGGTCATAGAGATTGTCTGGCTTCCAGGAATAATCTGGCTTTCGACCATAATTAACACATTTTCAACAGGTTGATGTCAAAACTATCCTAGTTAATTTTAGCCTGTTTAGTTCAATTCCTAAGCCAGATATTATTGGAACACCCAATATGTCCAGGTTTTAACTATCTGACTCAAACTGCCACCTTTGGATGAAATAAATTTAGTCAGAATGCTCAAGAATAACATGGGAACTACCAAGGCTTAATCATAAACTGAAAGATACTACAACACCATTGTCACTGTACCCAGTGGGGTACATAGACACCTGTGCCTGAAATTTGCAGCTATGAACAAGTACAGTTCAAATGCTAAATCAGCTTTAATCATCAATTTTTGCATCCAAACTTTGCTCTCAATGAAGACTTTTTAAGTACAAAGATGTATAAAAAAGGAAAATATAAAGAAATTGTAAAGATGTATATACTGTATGTGTTTCTACAAAAGACAAAGACATATTTAGATTGGTTCACAAAAGCATTTGTATGTTATTATACTCTGACTGTTCAGTCATCAGATTGATTGATTGACTGAGTGAAGAAGGGTATTAAAAGAATATATTTCAGGCCTAAGTTGCTAAGGGACGGTTAACCATAAATTACTGAGCTTGGAGATTTTCACAAATATTTTTTCCCAACTCCAATCAAGTCTCAAGCCTCTAATGACTGAAATAGACACTTTCTCATCAAATGCATGTCATCTATTCTGCCTATAATACTTCATCAGGGTCATCAGCAGTAATATTCAATAAATTACAATATTCATTTCTAAGAGGCTTGTTTGTCAGATTAAAAGCACCTTTTAAAAAAACAACTCTTAAATCAGGTGGAAGGGCCCATCATAGGGTGGACAGGCTGGACGGGGCATCTTTGATGTTTTCGGAGTTGGTGGGGACTGGAGTTCCTGGAAGGCTCTTGGGACCACAGATTTCACTTGGAGCTTAGGTTCTTCCAAGGAGATTACATACAGCAGGTCAGGAAATGTATGAAGGCCTCAAGCCTTCATAAGATTTTTCTTTGTATTTCAAGTGTATCTGATGTCTTCATCTCATGATATGTTAGGAATTCAAATCCTATGCTATTTGGCTTTAGGCCTAATTTACCACATCAATATTTAATAATTGTCTCTTATAATTTAATATTTGTCAACAATTTATATATAAATATAAAATTTTGCTATAGGCTGTTTCATATTATTTTGAAAATACATAAAGTATTAGATTTAGGTCATTAGAAATATAAGTAGGCATTTATGCTCAAAGAAAATAATAGAATGGAAATAAAATCTGTCTGTTGAATTTGTGAATGAATCAAACACTAACACTGTCAAATGCTGTGTTTATGTCAAGATCTCTAGGTGTTTGGATTCTGATTTTCTTTGGTGTTTGTATTTTGACAATGTATTTGTTATGTTTCCTGGATGGTGCTTTCTTTAGTTACTCTGTTATATTTGTTGTACTTAGGTGTTGGAGTTTTTGGTTTTCTGATTTTTTTTATTTCTCTTCACATTTTCTAGTTTCTCCCATTTTAGTTTATCATTTTGTAGATTAGTTTGTGGATTTTTTTCATAGTTCATGCTATGTACATGTTGTAATATTCCCTGTTAGATTCATTCCATGTCTTTCCTTTCAGTTTCTGCTCATTGTACTCCTCTCCTCAGCTCTTCTGTTCCATTAGTCTCAGCTGTTCCTCATATCCTCCTGATCACCTTCACCTGTTTTCTGCCACATTTCCCTGTATTTAAACTTCCTGGATTTCCTTACTCTTTGCTGACTTAATCTGTTTGATTCCCTACTTCATATTTCTCCTCTCCACACCTGATGTTCTGTTCTTGTGATTCCTGGCTGCTCTTGTCCTCTTACAAATAAAACATCATAAGATGCCAAGTGTGTGGATAGGACTGCTCTGGAATTTAGAGACACAACTGGAAGACAGAACTGGAATTTGATGATGACCTTTTTAATAATGACCTGAGGTAAGAATTAAAACAGATGAAAACTCTCATCTGAGGCATCCGACTACAATGTAATGGTATATAAAAAAAATAAAAAATAACGCCAAAATGAAAACGTTTGTGAAAAATTATGTACACCCTATTGTGGCTGAAAATTGGTCATGAGACACCCAGCTTGGTTAATTATTGAGTATTTAATGTAAGAAAAGAAGAAAGGAAGTTGGGGGCTGTACATGATGAACCATTGTTATTCATGAAAAAAATGCACCTTGTAGGAAGTGGAAAATTTTGAAGCACTTTGTAACCTTAAGTTAAATACATGCATCTTTTTAATCTCGCAAAATATTATTTAAAATCCTTTGTTGTGATATTGTGGTGATATTTATTGTAACATCCCTATGTATATTATTATCAATAGCTTATGTACATTTAGTTGACCCTTACCTTCCTTTTTTGCTACCAGAACTGAATTTTTACCAAGACTACAGTAATCCACAATCACACAACATTTGTGAATGTACTATAGTTCAGAAATTCTTGTAATTATTCCAAATAGCAGATCATTGATACACCAACTTACAACTATCTGTGTACATAAGGTCCTTGTTTTTTCTACTAGACGAGATTGACTTTGAGGTGAGGAAACATGAACAGAAATTAGCCACTTTCTGTTGCTATTTTATGTTGAAACTATAAATGTATGCTGGACAATTCACCGAATATTCAAATTACTGGCAGCACAAGCTGAGTACGCTGGTAAATTATCACACTCACTAAAAACGATGCAAACACCAATCTTTTTTATTTTGATTGCCAGCCACGTCCATTCAAGCTGAAGTGCTGTACTGTCATATCAACATAACTGTATGCAGGTTGGTATATTTGTGTCTCTTCTTCCTCCTCTCATTTCAACTGTCAAAGCTCAGTCTTGGGACTACAGCAATCTGCTTCCTCGTCTTCACCATCTGCTTCGAGAAAACTCCTCAAGACTCCTACATCGAATCTTCTCACTGCCTTTTTAACAGCACATTCTGGTAACAGCTGCCCAGAGTCTGTCACCATAGTGTTCTGCTCACTGTGTTTCCTGCCCAGCCTCCAATGTGACATCGCTCCTCAAAGCCAACCTGGAAAAAGAGTATAAGACGAATACAAACTCCACCCTACACTTATCTCCTGCCAACCTCACCTTCATAAAACTCTGTCTTTCTCGCCAACATTAATACTCCTACTCCACTCCTTTTCTGAACATTCTCAGTCCATTTCAACAACAAACATCCCTTACATCTCTTCCAAGTGCCATCCTGGAAATCCATCCCATTGTTCCTACACTCCAATAAACCTTGCAGACCTTTCTTTGCTGTCCGTTCATTTTGCTTGCTTTAGAGTCCCACTTTCAGAACAAACATGACATTAAAACGCATTTAAGATCCAACGAAGAAGGAAAAGAGAAATTAAGAGTTATGTTGTAGTAAGCCCGACATGCTTCTGAAAGACAAAACTTTTTTTCTTCCTTTTCCATTACTGAGACTAATATATTAGTCTAGGTTTTCCACATTTGATACATGGAAATTTAACAAACAAATTTGTGGACCTATATCCTAGCATGTACAATGGTGTTTAATCTGCCTAGGCTCAGCAAGAACACTGCCTTGCTCAAAAGATTTTTAACCGCAGTGAAATTCTTTTTAAAGGTTGGATTTTGTGCTGAGAGATCTTTGGTCAAAGGGGCGGAGACTCCACTGCTGCAGATATGTCAGCTAGGACACGCCTGCATTATAGTATGATCTCCTCCACCAGTGTGATGAAGGTAACATTGATATCATACTGGGCACGCCCCTGAATGGGTGGACACAATTGGTCCTACTTAATGTCTGTGTGAGGAATGAACGGGGCTCTCTGGTGTCCGGAAATCTGTCCGTTGTGTTGTTGTGTATGAGAGCCCAGTACTGAAGCTGTAAACATCCCTTTAATCTAAACAGCCTTTTAGATTAAATACGGTAATATATAGTTACGTTTTGAAGAGTCTTTTTATTACTACAGAAGTCTACAATATAAACAGCACATTGTTCAGAAAAATAAACTGGGGTGACCGCAGCAGGTCGATATTTTACATGTACATGGCAAAACTGAGTTTTAGGGTCACAGTCTGCGAACAATTATGCAGCACTGATGTCAAATGTGCTACCATTGTTGTTGACTTTACCATGCAGTGGAGGAAAAAATTAATGCTATCAGAGAGGTGCCAACAGGTTGAGCACACAGGACTGGGAGCATTACGCCGGCAGAGCACATGGTAGGAGACGAGACGATCCAGCAGTGAGTGGGTGAGTGAGGCAGGTATACGAAGGCAGGACAACAGGTGAGCAGTTGGGACTGATTAGTGGCACCAGGTGTAACTGGTCTGAGCTCATGATTGGTGACTGCGAAATGGACTGAGCTGATAGGATGATGACAGATAGCAGAAGGCTGAGGGGAGTGGAACCAATTAGTCCAAAATGTCCAAGACTATGACAGAATAACTTTGTAAAATTATGAGAATAAAGTAATGTTTTTATAAGAACCTCCTAAAATGAGAAATGTTGTAAAGTTACACTTTGGTATTGGTTTCACAAATTAAAATAAATACTAAATCTTTTTTATCACAGTATCAAATCAGTATCAAATCATCTCGCGAAACCCACTCTGGGAACATTAGACTAAGATGGAGGATGTTACTGGGGAGGGATGTCTGGGATTCCCTCCTGGACCCGTTGTCCCCTCGACCCGATCTCGGATAAGCAGAAGCCAGTGGATGGATGGATGGATTGATGGATGGATGGATGGATGAATGAATGAATGAATGCATGGATGAATTAATGCATGGATGGATGGATGGATGGATGTTTCAAACAAAAGAAACGTGTAACTTATATTGTTTGCTGCTAATTCGCAGATGTGAATATAGTACACATAAACAAACCAGCTTGCTCAGGAGAACATTTTGTGCAAAGTTAAAATTAGCATTAGCCTTTTCCTACATTTACAAGATCTGTTTTTCATTAAAAAAAAAAAAAAAAAGAAAGCATTGTACTCTGAGTGAAATTTTAATTCTCAGAATGAACTCATTTCAATCAGGCACTCACATAATACTCGGTTGAACCTTCCAGGAAAGCATGATTAAAAACATTAGGGTAAATCAAGATAAGGGCTAGCAGCTTTAAAATAGAAGCTGGAACTGGCTTTCACTGAGTGACAAAGACATGGCGATGGGGTCAGAGATTTTAATGTGATGGATGCGAGATACACAAACATTGCGTGGTTGTTTGTATTTCCATTTCTGCTCTACGGTGCAGTAATGTGAGCCTAGCATAAGGAAAAAGTAAGCCTTAGAAACTTGGACTCATTATACTCACTCCACAAACTCTGTAAAAGCAGCTTCTCATACCTATTTATGAATTCTACAGTTTCCCAAAACCTATTGCCCACCTACTTTTTTAAATGCCAAATTCAGTCAAGTTAAGGTTTCAAACATCGGTGTATGCACAACATTCACAGTTATGCATACTCACGCCATTCCAAGGAGTTGGCAGGCCTATTAATACAACACTTCAAGGACCAGGGGATTGGGCATGAAGCCATAAGATGGTATCTGTTGATAGATACACACTTGTGTCTCTGGGAGCATGTGTGTATGGTCAGAAACCTGCCTCTCACCTTTCTTGCAAAGCTGAAAGATTAGAATGGTTAAAATTATCATAGCAAAAACAAACTCGCTGATTATTTTTCATTTAAAAAAGTAGCCAAGTACAGTTGTAACCTAAGCGATAAAATCCCAAAAGCTACATGTTGAACTCTGCAGACCTTAATCAGGATGTTAAATATCCATAATTCTTACCAATCCAAACTTATTCTAGTCGACTGGGCAATTCAGGCTTGTTTTGAAGTCGTTGCTTTCTCTCTAAGCATGACTTTATGGTGTAGGTTTTTAAAGTCATGTCTAAAACAACCTTCCACTTGTCTGTAACGTGCTTGGTGTCGCTGAATCCAAGTTTTTTTGATTAGCATAAACGCCCATACAGTGACAACCAAACCTGTGATGCATCCATATTATTACAAATTCCTCTGTTGGCCCTATCAGGGTTGATAATGTGGACTTTTTTGCAGCCATAGGACAGTAAAGTTAACCTTGAATAGTTTGGTATACCGAAAACTTAAACGCAGTAGCAATGATTACTTGCCTGGAAGAAAAATCTACATCTGAATGGATAAACACAGTAAAGAATCAAGATGTTGCAATGGCCCCATCAAAAAAACAGATCTCAACTTACTTGAAATGCCATGGCAGGACTTCAAAAAAAACTTTGGAGAAACAACTACACACAAATTCAAAATACCTAACATGGCCTAAAGTAGAGTTATGAACAAGAATCCTCCAAAGATTCTGCACAAGGATGTGGGAGAGTGATATGATCATAAAGAGGAAAATTAAGTTATTGCTGCTAAATATGGAAAAGTAAGCTATTGAATTATGTGTTATGCTTAATTTTCCACATACCACTCCAGTATTTTGGCTTAGTTCTTGTTAGATAAGCAATGTTACAGTGTCCATCTGTCTTATTTTTTATTTTTTTGCAATGGAGCTGGTCAGTATCATATAAGGCAGGGGTTTCCAGACTTTTCGCTAAATGGGCCAAAACTCTCAAGTCAAAGGAACTCGAGGTCCAAAAAAAAAAAAAAAAAAACCCGCTCCACAAAATATGATCATTTCAAATTAATAAATTAGCTTTTTTTGTAGGAAATCATTGTAGATCAAAAGGTAATTTTTTGTTATATTCATCCAGTTTGCAAATTATATTGAATAATTTAATTTGACTGTTTAACAATGATAAACTTTAATTTTAATAATTTTAATAATTGAATTAAAAGCAGATTTGAATGCACCAAAGTCTGCATTTGAGTATATGTCATTGGAATGATGTTACTATGAAATTAAAGAGAATGTCGAAAGTCTGTTTATTAAAACATGAAAACTTTGTGTTGTACTTAACATTTTCAACTGTAGGATTTTAACTTTTCTGTAATAATTTTGCCCTAATTAAAAACTAAAATCTTCCATCTGCTTCAGCCATCTCTGCTGGTGGAGCAAATCTTTCTTGAAATGCAGTTGGGGGTGGCAGGGCACCCAGGGGCACCCGCCGGGGGGTGGGGGATGCACTTAAAATCAGTACTGGGGCCACGAATGGCCCCCGGGCCACACTTTGGACATGCCTGATATACAGACCAAATCTGATTTTTGCGGGACAGCGCCACATTTTTCACTCCGGTCCCAGTTTCCCACAAACTGAAACAATGTCTTCCATTTGACTGGGTCAAATTCTGAAAACTCTAAAAAAATTTATTTTCTGAAATGTAAAGAACGCAGAGCTGGAGCCATCGTTAATGAAAGCTGCGTTGGCTGACAATCGATATGCAGCAGCATCCACACCTCATGACCAGCTCCGCGCCACGATGCTTGTAAAATAAAACAAAAAGATGTTGATGCATACAGAATATTAAGGAAGCTATGCCAAAGAAGAGAAAATTCTGCTACAAAGATTGGGGAACAGTTCATAACTGGGTGTGGCCAGAGAAAGGTGATTCAAGTTTGACACGGAGGGGAGAACTGTCATGATTTTGGGTTTTTTGTTTTTGGACTATTCAGGACCGATTATGTTTCACTCCTCTCAGTCACCAGTCATCATCCAATCAGCTCAGTCACCTCCCAGCCAACCAGTCACCTTAATTGGTTCCACCTGCTGCCACCACTAATTAGTCAACTCTGCTCACCTGTCACTCTGCCTTCATGTACCGGCCTCATCCAGCTACTCCCTGCCAGAACGTCTTTTCTTGTTTTGTTTCCCCGCCTGCATGTGTCGTTTGAGCCAGCGGCTTGCCTTCGTTTTTCCTGTGTCATCCCTGGGACCAGTCCTTGCCCTGCCCTTGCTAGTCCGCTTGCTCGTGTTTGTGTACACCGCCCGGAAGAAGGATTCCGGGTGGATTCTGTGTATCAGTCTGCTCATGCTGGAAATGTGGGACCCGAGTGGCAGATTTAAGGTTATTATCAATAACAAAACTAATGAGTCCACCAACGGCAACAAATTAAACTAAGAATAAAACAGGTTTGATATCGCAGGGGTGAGCAGTGTATTTAAAACCAACAGGATTAAAATTTTAAACAACTTTATTACAATAAAAATAAAGCCTAAAAACTGTACAACGAATAACCCTAAAAGCTTTACTTAAAAGTACAAACACACTTTAAAAAATAATAATAAAAAGTCCAGCACCAAACCATCCTGCAGTTGTAGGGTAGAACTGGTCAGCTACTTCTGCTCGGCGTCCTTCTGCAGTCCACCCCCCAAGTTATTGACCCAGCGGTTGAGCCGAGGAGGCCGGCGTCTCCCCTGAGCCTCTCCTCCATTCTGCCCTCGTCCCTGGCTTGGATGGGTTCCTCCATGTCTGGCCATTGTGCGTAGCAGCTTGAGAGGCAGTTCTCGGCTCAGGTGCGCCTCACCCTTGCCCCACTACGACCTCGATGCTCCCGGTCCTGGGGTTCACTTCTCTTTCGGCTCAGTCTGGATCTGCCGCACATCATTTGTGTTGCAGTGTTGCTGGACAGCGCTTCCCTCAAGCTGCCTCTTCAGGTTCCTCCCCACCACTGCTCGTTGGTCGGCCGCTGGCCAGGCGCCGGCAGCTCCTCCACAGCCCCCTCTGTCAGTCTCTCCTTCTCTCTGCCTCTCTGACTGGGTGTGGCCGCCCCTTTTCTTCCTGCCTCATCACTGTGGATGAGATACACCTGTGTAATCAGTCAGTCAGTGGCCAGAGGAAAGGGGTAGGAACTGGTGTCTCCAAAAAGCATGCACAGAAATATACATACAACCATGCAACAAAACAAAGCTGAAACAAAAACATGCACATAAAAAAATCCACCTTCCTACAGAAACACGTCGGCGGCTTCAAGTCAGTCTGTCTACAACTTCTGGTCACGTCTGATGCTGCCTGCAGCTCCTGTACAAGTCTGATTCTCCATGCAGCTTCAAAGCAAGTCTGGTTCTGCTTCCCGCTTTGGGTCAGCCTGATTCTCCCTGCATTCATCTGTTCAAATCAGTCACTGGTTACAAGTCAGCCTCAGTCTGCAACTTCTGCTCATTCTCTGTCACCTTATCAATACATTTTTTTTAAACGTAATTTGTGTGTGTTCGAATATCTGGTTTGCCACATATAACATCATTACAAGAATTTGGGGTGCCGAATGGAAAAATTGAATGGAAAAAAAAATGTCAGTCGCTGTCTTCATTTAGTGCATTTTGTCACATTTAGTGGGAAATGCTAAAAGAAAAAGTTACATTTTGTGTGTGTGTATGTATGTATATATACAGTATATATATATATATATATATATATATATATATATATATATATATATATATATATATAAAGCTCAAGAACAATGTAAAGCAACTCTGTAAAAGCTCAAGAACAATGTGAAGCAACTCTGTAGAAGCGAGTCACACAAGCACAGCTAAACAAAGCCTCCTGCCGATCTATGGAATCAAACCTAAAGATATCTGCCAGACAAACAAGGGAATTGCAGCCAAGATTAACTTTAACAGTATTTAACCTTACGCAAACGCTGGTTTAATATCTTTTTCCAATAAGCTTTGCTACGGTTAAGTAAGGTTTAACCTTCAAAAGCTTGTAAAGTTTTTTTCTGATTACTACAGAAGTTAAAACATCCATCCATCCATTTTCCTACACACTTATCCCTATTGGGGTCGGGAGGGGTGCTGGTGCCTATCTCCAGCTGTCAATGGGCGAGAGGCGGGGTACACCCTGGACAGGTCACCAGTCTATCGCAGGACAAAAGCTAAAACAGTTTTATTAAACTTTAAAAAAAAAGCTTAATAATGCGTTTTTTATGATAATTCATTGTTATGAACAGGAAAAGCTGAGCTTGATAAATGCAATGTGATCTGTTAAAATAAAATATTTGATCATCATTACCAACATCATAGTGTTGGTAATGTGTCCAATATTGTGCCTCACAGGCATCCTGTTTTTGTTCTTTTAGATATGGTACCCTATAACCAGGAAACATTAGCTTTGGTGTTTTTAATGATGGTAAATGTCATGTTTTTTTACTAAATATGTTGTATAGATTTAAAAATATATATAATAAACCTTTGAAAGGAAAAGCAAGTGGTAAAACAGGATATATTTTAGATGCATTTTCTCAGCTCAAGAATATGTTTGGTTAATGAGGCCATTAAAAATATTGTAAACTGCCTTTGCTCTCTATTGTGAACCATATCTCATTTAGTGAGGTGCTCAGATGTAAAAGATAAAATTATGGCAGAATATCATCATAACATATTGTTCTTCAGGTAGAAATGAGCTAATAATTAGCTATTAGTACTTCTCAGACTTGCATCTCCTCTAAGGCATATTTTATAAATTTCCAAGGTGGAAGGCAGAAATGTTGTGAATCTTTATTATTCTATATTTTCACTGTCAAATACATTTTATCTATAATTTCATATACGGGGAGGTTGCATCTTGGGTAAGTAGGACTCGAGGGACGTTTGAGGCCCGGCAGAGGACAGGTTTCTCCAAAAGCGGTGCTCATAACCATTAAACCATCAAAATGTTAGCAAGAGAGGGTAATTTGGGATGGAAATCACCCCTTTGAGTCCTTTCCGTTGGCACCAACATGGAGAAAAAAAAATCAATAAAAAGAAATCACATGAACTCTGTGTTTGAAAAACGGGTCCGCATAGATAATTGGAAAGCTCTGACTTTTTTTGGCCTACAGCAGTAAAAGTCAGCTATAAACTGGACTGCAAAACAATCTCTTGCAAAAGCCAGGCACTGAATTGCACGCATCAGAAAGTAACATTTTAAAATATGTCATTTATAGTTGAATTATAATTTGAAGAGAAAAAAAGAACACTGCTGTGTGGGTTCAACCTCTGCAGCTTACACACTCTTTTCCATAGAGTCAATATCAAATAACTGGGCTGTGCAAATGTTTACGTTATGCCTGGGCTAACTCAATATTGGCAGCCTTACTTCCTTACTGCTGATTGCTGGTTTGGTTATAAAGTGGTTTGCACATTGAAGTAAGCTGGACAAAAAACAACAACCTACTATTAAAGTGCTAAAAATAATTTATTATAACTAGTCATAGTTCAAAATGTCTTGCAGCATGACAGATTTATTCATATTTATACATCTGTTGTCATGATTTAGGTTTTCGTTTGCTTTGTTCTGGACTAAGCAAACAGCCCCTGTCACCTCCCTGTTCACACCTCAGTCTCCAGTCAGCCCAGTCATCTGCCCAGATCATTTCCACCTGCTTTCTGTCACTAGTTGGTTCCAGCTCTGCTCACCTGTTCACCTGCCTTCATATACCTGCCTCGCTGACCCACTCGCTGCCAGATCGTCATGTCACAGATCCTCTCTCATCTTTTCACAGCACTTCACATCTCCTCACTCGTGCCCTGCCGCCGTGGTTTTTTCAGTTTGTCTACGTGCTCCACCTGCACCTCCTGGTCTGTTTTTGCTTTTTTTCAATAAACCCCTTTTTACGTAACTCTGTGTCCGGCTGAATTTCGAGTTCGCCACCAGTAACCGTTACAACTGTAGCCTTAAAGATATATTAAATTATCAGATAACTGGCTAATTAAAGGGTGCATCTTGTGTTTTACTATGCTATATTTTCAGCTTTGTGTCATATGGATGGTTTATTCTGTTCAAATCTCATTCGATTGTGAAAACTGTGACCCATTTTATACCCTTGAGTTTCCGACCAGAGCACATTTCTTTTAAAGGTCTTTCAGGCAATATATAAATAATGTCTTACATGAGGAGCTGGAGGTATAATCCAATCAAAATGTTATGATTGCCACATTTAAAATTCCAGAGCTCATTTTTTGACTTTCTAATTTATTACAAAATAATTTGTGAAAACACCATGCATCAGCATTACTTTTAAAAGAAAATCTGATCCGCAAAGGAATACCAAGTTTCTGACATTCACAGCTGTGATTCTGATAAACAGTCACAGGGTTTGAGCAAGTCGTTTCGCAAATTCAGTTCTTGTAGCATGGCTGGTGCTGTTCAGAGATTAGCCATTAAGATTTGTGCGGCAAGCACAAATGACGTTTGTGCAAAACAGTGTTAAGAAATAGCGTCTGTGTTGTCAATCTGTCTCCCTGCCCTGCGACCCTCCACAGAGGTTCTCAAAAACACTTAGGAGCATTTGATAAGATGTTTGTAGTGGCTTGATGACGTGGCTCAGAGCTGGCTTTATGGTTGTCGAAAACCCAACTGGTTCTTTTATACAACCAGCTGAGAAACATGCTCTGGCAGCAACCCAAGTTACGTACTGAAACCCTTTTGGTGGGAAAGCTCTTTATAACAGAGATCTGGTTGTTTTGTGGAACGTGATCGATCACAGACTCTGGTAAACCCGAGTTTCTGAATTTCACAGAGAACTCCTCTTTGAGCTCTGGCTTGTTCCAGTCAATTTTAAAACCCGCACATGAGACGCTGGTTTAAAACATACTTAAAGGCAGGGTTTTCTCTTTATTTATCAAGCTTAGCAAAGAATATTAGATGGTTTACATGTATATTGGTTCCTTCACAACTGATCTGAGCAAAGGTTTTAAAAGATCTTGAATCAGAATCTTGAGTTGATTTCACTCATTGGTTTCAAAGACATAAGCCGCATATACATTGGATTTTGACAGGAATTTTGCTCAGTGGCCAAGGCATTTCAGATTATTTATATTATTGTTGCTTTTCATCCGTTTGTAAGCTAAATCCGAAACTGAGAACTTTCTCCTTGTTTTTGCTTGGTACCCAGACGTCAGTCCAGGAATAAATAACTGAATGCAAAAGGCCTGTTCTTTTCTGTTTTAAGAAACTCAAAGGTTTTATGGCTCAAACATGAGCTCTGGTCATTATCTGCTCAGTGTGACGGCCGTTACTCTGTCAGTGCAAACACACTTTGCGTTCTACGAGCCTATTCACACTGTGCTGTTGAAATAAACAGGGAAGGATGGAGTGCGCTGGTGGCTCTGGCTGAGAAATACAGCTGCGATATCTTAGCTGATCATCAGTTCTTCTGACAGTTTTTTTTATATCTTTCTTTTTCATCACTCTTGCCTGTGAAGCCAGAACGTAGATCTTAACCGTTTACTGACCCTCTCCCTAGGACTGCATGTGCGCACACACAAACCTTTCTCCTGATAACCATCAGCTGAAAAGCATACTCTATTGTTTCAGCTATGGGATAATTACTTCAGGTCTTGACCTCAGGTTCAACTTCAACCGAAGAGCCAAACGGGTGTGTGTGTGGTGGGGGTGGTGGTGGTGGAAGGACGACGTGATGAGGGCGGAAGCGTGGAAGAGTCATTGCCGCTGCCAATCAACTGTCCCCCTGGGTTTGTCTAATCAACACAGGGCCTCTACTGCTCACTCTTGTTCTAGTGCCCCAAGCCAGATAGTGATTCTGTCTAGTTCCATTTTTAGTTGAAATGTATCACTTCTACCTTATATAAACTACAATATTGCTCTGACAATGATAAGGTAACCCTAAATGGGAGTTCTGTTACCTGACCCCATTCCTCTCCTTGTTTGGTAGCTGGTATTTTTTTCTGTCAGCAAATAACTAATAAGATCTCAGTTTAGAAGGACAGGGTTAACGTCTGCTCTGTTTCAAATTGAGATGATAGATTCTTCATTCAATAAGCCAAAATATGACAAATGAGCAATGTTGTACCATCTTTGGGAGAATCAAGCTGGTTTAAAGGTAGAGCTCAGAAATGTTGAACGTAAAAGTTTGTCAGCAGGTAATATCTTCAGCAGTTATCTCCCTTGGTGCCTTTGTCTATAAATCCGGATAAGGGGGACTATAGCCCAATCTAGAATCTTAAACCAAGTCCAATCTCACAACCCTACAGAAGTTTAGCTCCATCCATCTTCCCTGCCTCTGCTGGATAAAGTTTAGCATGTAGGCCACAAAGTTACGTTGTTGTCAGCAGAACACCTTCGTCCACATGTTTGCTGTTCCCTCTACATGGCATGTGGCAAACAATAAAACCGGATGTCTTAATGCTGTCTTTCAGCATCATGTTCACTTTAGCTTTATATCAAAACGGTTCCTCTGTCTGGAAATCATGACATGTTCTGTCGTCTGTACAGGTTTCACTCGGAAAGATCCCAGGTATCAACCACTTGGATGGTTTTACGACTGGGGTTGTTTTAAGGAGGTAGAAGTCTTCTTCAGCTCCTTCTCCGTCAGCTTAACCATTAGCTTTAGCCTCCGCGACCAACTGGATTTATACAAAATAAAGACACCAAAAGAGGCCATCTAGTACAGGTAATTTATTAACTGCTTATAACCTTGTAAACGAACCTAACTTTAACAGTGCTGAAGGTTTCCTTTAAAGAGGCAGAGTGAAATAGTTACTCTATTACTTCATACCTCCGAACTGTCTCAGACTGCAGTTCATTGGGAACTCAGGTATTCAGAGCATTTTGAAATCCACTGAGTTCTCAGGTTCAGTTTCCATCGGTCCGTCACGTTCTTTTAGATTCTCAAAACTGTACAAAACACTTGGAGTAAAAGCACAAATTAAGTACCCCTTGAGCCTCTGCAGCCTTACAAAACAGGCCCCCAGCACTTTCTCATCCAAGTCCATTTTCAACACTGAAAAGCCAAAACAACACTCTTCAATACAAGTTTCATGCTGTAAAAAAAAAAGGAGTGAGGCCTTCTCCCAGGTTGCCGCGGCCAAACAAAACCTGTCCCGTATGTGCATTCATTGCAATGCAAAGCAGACATCCAACGCTTCAGCATCACTTAAAGGCCCTACTTTCAATTACAATGTCAGGAGCACTTAGAGCTGATGGGCCTATTGGAGAGGGGGAGTGGAGCCCGTGGTGAGGTTCCAGACGCCGTAAAGGACAATTAGGGACTAAACATTTAAAATAAAACCCTGCCAATTTTGGCATACAATAGACGAAAAATGAAAGATAAAACCAAACGACTAATGCTAACGTGTGAATTACACCTCTGGATATTGTCAGCATTTTTGTATTTTTGCAGAAGGAGAAGAGGGGAAGTAAAGTAAGGCTGAATTTTATTTCACCCCTTGCCCCTCATTCTTAGCCCCAACCCTATAAGGGGTTCGGTGTCCCAATTGCTTGCTGTAAGTAGGGGGAGGGCTAAGCAAATGACATTGTTGCCCTGTAAAGCTGAGCCTTTTTAGGGGCACACTGGGAAACAAAGGCCAGGGGCATTGCTTGCAAATGATCTCAAAAATTTAAATATGGTCTCAATTCACATATGAAATGGTAGAATAACTGCTAGAATTGCTAGTTTTGATGGACCCCAATGTGTTCATTTGCTTCATATTTCTCTGTTTAAAATGTATTTAAAACAAGTTTTTACTTGTATGTAATGTGATGTAATACTCCTGAAGAGGAATAAATGTAGTAAGGTTTAAGATACTAAAACCTGCAGTCAGACTGATTTGCTTGAATGGTCAGTGTCCAAGAGTTCAGTCTGGACTCTTGGATACTGACCATTCAAGCAAATCACATTTCACATTTGATTTACCTACATTTCCGGAAAAATCGTCCACTATACCTTTAAATGACAGATTTTTTTTTTATTCTGATGAGCGCATTGTAATAATTAAAATCAAAAGCTTTACATTTTGTCAGTGTTGGATTTGATTTTTGTGGGATTATTTTGCTTGGGCCCCCAGGAGATCCTTGCTGGTCCAGAGAAAAGAATGGAGAGTCACAGAAACAGAAGCTGCTTGTGGTACAGTGTGACGTTTTAATAGTCAGGGATGATTTGAGGATTCGTGTCATCTGCTGATTTTGGTTCCTCGTGTTTGCAGTTACACTGCCAAAAATACCAATTTAGGGAACATCATATCACAGTGCTTGAATGGCCAGACAACAGATCTAAGCCCCGCAGATAAACTAGAGGCTATTGTGGAGAGGACGCCAAAATGATTCTAATGATCGGAAATAAACTGTTTTGAATATACTGAAATGAGTTTAATTTTTTTTATTGAGTTACTGAAACATGTTTGATGATATTTCAGAATGAGACGTGCCTGCCTGTTTACAAAGAAGAAATACATCCACTCCCTCTCAGCGAAAGCTTTGAACCCCTACCTGCAATAACAGCCAAGCGGTTGGGATAGAGGGTTTGGGTATCCCGGAGGAATGGGATTCCGACAAAGAGCTACGAAGAACAAAATAAAAACAGAAAAAAATTAAACCAAACAAAACAGAGGAGGGAAAGGGGAGAGACTGGGATTATGGGAGGAGGCTGGGTGCAGATCCCGCCCTCCTGGCAGTGGGTTGGTCAGGAAAACCCAATTCCCGCGCCGTGATTGGTCGGATCGCCAGTTTGCCGTCACAGACACAATAAAGTTTTCGCACTGGACGCTCGAAGGCAGTAGGCGCAAAACAGGAGCCGCTGCGCGCATCTCACTGACAGCGAGACGTTACCGTCGCAGCGCACAGTGGGGATTTATCAGACATGTAGGTGTTTCCAAGCTGCGGGAGACCTGCCAGCTTTCTTCCACTGCACGGCCCCGGCAATGCTTCGCTGCCGACCTTTTCTGGATATTTGACCACGGCGAGTGGCTCGGAGTTTGATGCTGTAGCTCCAGAGACGCACGGGACGACACGCGCTGCGCTCCTGCTGGACTGACCAGAAACCCACGTGCATCGGTTTGCAGGACGTCCCACTGTACCGGAGTCTGTGGAGATAATAATAACAATAATAATAATAATAACGGCAAGAGTTCACCCGCCTCGGTTCTGGTGGCGCTTTCCTTTTTTTCTTCTTTTTTTTTTCTATTGTTGTCAAAATGCCTGGGACGACGACGATGATGATGGTTGCGCTCTCGCTCCTCCTCGTCTGCCCGCTCTTCTTGGCCATCGACGCGTTCGGCGGCGACGACGACGAGGAGGAGATGACCTGCGACCCGATCCGCATCAGCATGTGCCAGGGCCTGGGATACAACGTCACCAAGATGCCCAACCTGGTGGGCAACGTGCTGCAGTCGGACGCCGAGCTGCAGCTGACCACCTTCACGCCGCTCATACAGTACGGCTGCTCCAGCCAGCTCAAGGTACAGGACCGGGTGGGAGGCTGTGGTGTGTTGCGAGCCCCGGAATGGGAGCCACGCTCGAACTTTGGAGCAGCCGCCCTGGGTTTTAAAAAAAAGCCTGGCTCCTGCTGAAAGTGTGCTATATTTGTGTGCGCGTAAAGGGAGACAGAGTGTGGTCCCAGAGCACATGACAGGGAGCCAGACCACTTGCAATAACTGCCTGTTCTGTGAGCGGCTCAGACTGATGGTGCCAGCAATAATCAGCATGTTATAGATTGATTCCCAGGCAGTTAAAAGTAAGTGGAAGGGTCTCATCCGCTTATTTCCCCTTCCTCATAGCTCCCCCCTTCTTCTTCTTCTTGCCAAGCTGTCATGTTAATTCCACTGAAAATGCCCCCACTGTCTGTTGACATTCTCAGTTCATGCCCCACACAGCAGCAGCTGGATCTTCAGACTTATATACTGTACAGTCTTCTTGTTAACAATGGTGCCCTTAGAGTCCTAAGACAAATGCTGCTTGTTTGACTCATGCACCATGCAGAAAAAAAAATAAATAGATGGATCTTTTAATGCGTCTTTCAAATTGGGGAAAGATTGCAGATAGGTTGAAAGTTTTCTTTAGCGTAACTAAAGACTCACTGACCTATCGGCTCGGCTTGATCTTGGTCAGCTTTTGATGTGCTTTTTAAACAAAAGTTTACTTTCAGACAAAACTCTGGCAAACAGGGCTGATCTGTAGGATTCAAACCTACTATGTCTATCAAGGAACGTCTGCTCGTTTTGTCTTTTATGCGTTACAGTTCTGCAACGCAAGACCACAAAGAAAACCAGAAATCTTTGTCGACCAGGGGAAAGCCTGATCGGTTAATCTTCTGATGATAAACATGGATTGTTGTTCCAAAATGTCACGCTTATTGGCCCTTCTGTTGCTTGCGTTTTCCATCACTGTGAATACTTCCCAACAGCTGAATCTGTCTTCACGGGAGCCATTTTTCAAGCGTCTGACCAGCAACAGGTGTGGGAGGGGCAGTGTTGTGCTACTCTGTGCTCCATGCACTAAAGTCCCTCTGGCACGTTCTCCGGACTTGTATCAAAAGGGGCATTAATCCTCAGGAACGGTTACGAAGGGAAACCTCATAATTTGAAACCAGTTAGGCGCACAGGCTTGCTGTAGAGCACCGCGAAAACTTTCCCCTTCTGCCAAAGCAAACCCTTCTAGACTTAAATATGATCCCGTTCCATAGGTTTGTAGTAAATTATTTGTATCGGCGGCAGCGTGAAATTAGCTGCGAGAGACATCTGGACCTGCTGCGTTAATACAAGGCTTAAGGCGCACGAACGAGGAGCAACTGCAGAATAAAATCAACCTGTCTGCCTCCAGTTGTAAATTGTCCTGTAAGTTTAGCCGGCACCCCCCTTCAAAACCCCCAATTCTCTTGCACACACACATGAACACAACTACTACCACCTAAAGACAGAGGAAGGGGAAGGAGAGACCGTATCGCCTAAGATTTGCTCTAATGGGAGGCTTCCTGACTGGTAACCCGAGCAGCTTTTAGCATTAAAGTGGCAGCGCTCGGGTTACAAACGGTCAGTGGAAAACACCCAGAATGTGTTACATTACTGTCACCGGTTGAGTATGCATAGCCCACTGTGGGAAGGATCAGCAATTGTATAGCCTGTAATTTTATACCCCCCCCCCCCCCCCCACACACACAAACCTGTTCGCAGGGAAGTTGATGTCTTTTCAGTCTCAAGTCAAGTCTCGAGACAGGTTGCTCATAGTAAGTCTTAGGTCAAGGTTATTAGAGGAATTTCAATTATGCTTAGCGTGTAAATAGAAGGGTAATCCAGAGTCTGCTCCATATCAGGATCACAAAGGATTTGTTTCCAAATCTTTACTCCTTTTTTCTTTTTCTTATTTTTGCATTCAGATCTCATTTGGAATTTTTTTTTTCTTTACAAGGGATGGAATACGCTGGCCAAGCCCTATATGTATACCGATTATCTAGTCATAACAATGCTTTGGGGAAATTTTTTGACCTAAAAAATAAACCAGCAAACTTTCCCCTTCCTTTATCAAATTGCCAAAAGCCCAAGGGGGGCTTGTTTGTTACCTTCAGCTCAGGGGAGCTGTGTGGAACATACTTTCTGCTATTCTATGAATTTTCATTTCATGAGCAACATCCAATTTTACACTCTGACTTTGCTGGAGCTTTTACAGTATATGCATGAAATCACTTAAAATTTCTGGCTTCTGTAACCCTGGAGTTGCTCTTCTTTTGCATCACTTCTATCTCCGCATTCATATCTGGCGGCTTATTCTTCATATTATGTCCTGAAGTTCTATTTTAAATCTAGTGTTGGGTCCAGTTTTTTTTTCTTAAGATGTAAAAAACCACAACAAAGGCCTACCTCAAACCAGGCTGCTGGTGTGGGCATCGGAGTTTCTTAAACCTAGAGATTCTACCAGTACGAATGGTGACGCAATGGGCTGACAATTAAGGTTGAAAGGAAGAAGCAAGACTGGGAGACGTGAATGCGATTTGATAAAGGAGCCATGTGGGAGAGCCGGGTGTTTCACTGCTTCTTATCCAGGCAATATAAACAGACTGAGCCCTGCAACATATTTTACTTGCTACCTCATAGATTGATTTAACTAAAAGTAATAAAGCTGTTTTTTTTTAGTGTATCTTTGTGATTTAGTCTTGCTAAACCTCTTCTATATAATGTTTCTTCCCGTCACCTCTCTGGAAAAACTTTTATTCAATCAATGCTTAGTTTTAAACCACTGGTGCTTAATTTTGCTGTGATTGTTTTTTTTTTGCCAACCAATGCAATTGTATATTTTCTAAGGCTTTGTATCACATACAAATAACAAGATGTTTAACAAATAACCAATTGTCTTTGTTTTTTTCCAGTTCTTCCTTTGCTCAGTTTATGTGCCCATGTGCACGGATAAGGTTCCCATCCCCATTGGGCCGTGTAAGAGCATGTGTTTGTCCGTCAAGAGAAAATGCCTCCCTGTTCTCCATGAGTTCGGCTTCATATGGCCTGAGGTGAGCTGCACTGTCATGAGGAAAGCTTGCATGTTTTGAAGTAAAAAGGAGCGAAACAAAAAGTCTTCTGGATATGGTTAAAAGGTTGCATTGCCACTATTCCAATTGTTTTTTTCTCTTTCCTCTTACAATAGTTGTAAGCTTGTTTTAAAATGAGCAGAGATGTTGCCTTTCCATCATTTTTTTTTATAAACTGAGTTTAAAGTTTCAATATTCTTCTTCTAGAGTTCACATGCAGAAATTCTTCATGAGGGAAAAAAAAAAGATCTTACAAACCCCCAATAGTTTCTTAGATGCATTTTGTAAACTCCCCAGCTGTTAGTTGAACAGACAGTTTACCCGGCAGAAATCTGACACGGGAAATAATGAAAAGCTCTCCACGTAAAGATTTAGATTGACATCTAAATGTGGTTGAAAGGCTTTTACAGCTAACAAAGTAGGGTAAAGTTGTACAAGACTTTGGGACAAAAAAGTTAGCATGTTTATCAAGGATGAATAGTGATCATACTGAAAATAGATATCCATACTGAATATATATATATATATATATATATATATATATATATATATATACACACTATAATCTATAATAAGTTATGTCTTCATATAATAAATACTAAAAGATGAATGATTTAAAGATGCTCGCTTGCCACCAAGTCGATATAAACGGTGTGCTTACTGGCTGATTTTGTGTAGTAAGATATGTTAAAAAATCTGTTAAAATGTGTAAGTACAACTTTGGTTAGCAAAACAGCCGATGGATATTTGAAGCATTACGGTACACTTGTGTCGTTACCTGATCGGACCCCTGAGCTGTCTACAAGACTGCCTGACTGTAATGTCTAAACTAGAAGTGCATTCATGTAAGGCAGCCCGTGCCCGGAGTACGCGCTAGCAACAGTAAACCAAGTAAATTAATTCAATATAAAAGTTATGTTTATTTTGGCCTTATGTTAGAAACAGGACAGTGTAGTCCAGCTACTCTGTCCTCCCAACAGAGACGGATAGCTCTCCCTCTCAGTAGAGAGCTGTGTACCGGGGAGGGGAGAGTGATATTACACACTAAGGAAGAATACTTAATGCGCCTTATAATCCGGTGCGGCTTATGGTCTGAAAAATTACTTTTATGTCCATTAACTCAGCCGTTTTCCACCTAATTTTGTTAACTGTGTACAGTGGGATAAAGTCTTTTTTGTGTAATTTCTCTCCAGGTGCTCAATTGCAGCCTCTTCCCACCCCTAAATGACCACAACCACATGTGCATGGAGGGTCCAGGTGACGAGGACCCCCCCTACCCGCCGGTCCGCCACCCTCCCCACCAGGAGGAGTGTCAGGCTCTGGGATCTGCCCCTGAACAGTATACCTGGCTGAAACAGACCGAAACCTGTACCCTCCAGTGCGGCTATGACAGCGGCCTCTACCGACGGGGAGCGAAAGTCTTCACGGACGCCTGGATGGCAGTGTGGGCCGTGCTGTGCTTCTTGTCGACCACTCTCACCGTCCTGACCTTTCTCCTGGACTCGCAGCGTTTCTCCTACCCCGAGAGGCCGATTATCTTCCTATCAATGTGCTGCAATCTGTACAGTGTTGCTTACCTGGTGAGTAATGAAATAAAGGCGCCATTGTTCAAGTCGTCACGATTTAAGAGGAATTTCCATTTCTGTTATTGAGTTGGACCGCATTCCTTGGTACATCTGACTTCTTCTGCTCCCTTAGGTACGACTGACTCTTGGAAGAGAGCGAGTTTCCTGTGACTTGGATGCCACCGCCGTTCCGATTCTGGTCCAGGAAGGATTAAAAAGCACCGGCTGTGCCATAGTCTTCCTTCTCCTCTATTTCTTTGGCATGGCCTCCTCGCTGTGGTGAGTTCAAACACTCTCCCTTCCTTCTGTTCGTCCCAGCGTGCCCAGTGTCCTCAGCGGCTGTGTATAGGCCTAGTGGTGAAAGAATTGGAGCACAAGACTTGCATCCTGTTTTCTTTTTTTAAAAACTCCAACTATCCTGTCTCATAACCTCTGCACTAGTTGGATACATTTTCACACACACACACACAGACAGAGTTAGGGTAGCCTTGGTAAAACCACCACTTTTCAAGTGCGTGCTGCCCTGAAGCTGCAGTGGAAACCCACATTGCTGTCACAGCTATTTTCCTTCCTTCGCACTCAGCCCTTGTTTTCCGGTTTTGTATTTGCCATTTGGAAACGGCTATAGGCCAGAGACTTGATCGCTGCACTCAGTTATACAACTAGCGACTGGCTTCTTTTGTGAACTAATTACCTCCAAAAAAACGCCACACGGCCGGGTGACTGGTTATGAAAACGTTACGTAAAGGGTGAAGTTTTGAGACGCTCCTGAAACCCATGACTCTTATGTATCATAAATAGAAGGCACCAATCAAAGATCTGTGGCCCGGTTCTGATATGGTATGAACCGCATTCAAAGTGTTTCCATCAAGACCTTCGAACCCCGAGTGCTCGTTAATTAGTTTTATCAGGTTTTAACATTTATAAGCAAAGACCATATGTGGAGTTCACATTTTAAACTGTTTTCAGTACATCGTGTTAGCAATTAGCTAATCAGCGTTACTAAGGGGGAAGTGGCGCCTCTGTGTATTTTTTATTTATTTATGTTTTTTGCGAATGCAGTCTGATTTCAAAAGGGCTGCCACTGTTTCTAAATCCGGCCTGTTGTGCGACAGAGATTGAACACCAAAAAGAATAACACAGAAAATTTGTTCTAACACATGATGCCTTCCTCGTCAGGTCAACAAACCCTGGTTCGATACGAGGTTTTTAGTTTTTCACCAACCGGTTACCAGGTGGGGTCTGGTATACTGAAAATTAGGCATCTCTAAGATAATTGATTCAAATCCAGCAATAAAATGATTTTTTATTTCTGTCTGCTAGAGGTGCTCAGTTCTTGGACACTTCCAACTTTCCTTGTGCCTCCTGTGCAGAGAACCACTGCAGAAAAAAGCTAATTGACAGTTTAAGTAAACATGACGTGTGTAGAAGGAATCAGCCGCTTTCAGTTGATGACTGACTTTAATGACTTTTGTCTGACTCTGTCTTCTTCCAGGTGGGTGATCCTTACCCTCACCTGGTTTTTGGCTGCCGGACTGAAGTGGGGCCACGAGGCGATTGAAATGCACAGTTCGTACTTCCACATCGCGGCCTGGGCCATCCCAGCTGTTAAAACCATTGTTATCCTAATAATGAGGCTAGTGGATGCTGATGACCTCACTGGGCTGTGCTACGTTGGTAACCAGCAGCAGGAGGCCCTTACGGGCTTTGTGGTTGCCCCATTAGCGACGTACCTTCTCATAGGTATGTACAGTGCTGGAAAACAAATTATTATTCATCTCCTGATTAGGTTTTTACTAAGCCCCTAAAGGGACATTGAGGGGGGGGGGATTACTTTCTGGTGTGCACCATAAAGTAATTTTTTCCTTTTATTTACCTTCAATGTCCCTTTAGGGGCTGAGTAGGTTTTTCATCACTTTACCTTAGCCTTTTGCTTTGTCTTGCACAGTTTCTGTTCTTTTCTGAATATTTTCTGTTTGCCTCGTAGGCACGCTGTTCATCTGCGCAGGCTTGGTTGCTCTTTTCAAGATCCGGTCTAATCTGCAGAAGGATGGAGCCAAAACAGACAAACTGGAGCGTCTAATGGTGAAGATCGGGGTGTTCTCCGTTCTTTACACGGTTCCAGCATCCACGGTCATCGGGTGTTACCTCTACCAGCTCTCTAACTGGGAGGAGTTCAAGACCAACCCCCGGGACTCGTACGTTGCGTCGGAGATGCTTCGGATCTTCATGTCGTTGCTCGTGGGCATCACCTCGGGGATGTGGATTTGGTCGGCGAAGACCCTCCACACCTGGCAGCGCTGCTCCACCCGCTTGCTGAGGGACAGGCAGGCGAGCCGTGGCGGCAAGAGGGCGCCGGGAGAGAGCTGGATCAAACCGGGGAAGGGCAACGAGACAGTGGTGTGAGAAGATGGAGGAAAAACTGGACAGGAAATAAGTTCTGCATCGTTTTTTCTCATAGAGAAACTCGCTCTGCCAAATGAAGGATGAAGAAAGTCAGCAGGCTGGTTATAAATGGGACAGAGGATAGTAGCCAAACCTTCTCAGAGAAGCCACTGGATATAACGCCATCACATGAACTCCCTGCCTCTAACAGGAGCTATGAAGGAGGAAATAGGAAGACTGAGTCATACAGTTCGTTGCAAGAGTAGCCTCTCTACCTCTTATTAGGTCTCAGTTGCATAGAGAGGTGTAAAAAACAAAAATAAAATGGGAAAAAAAACAAGAAAAAGAGATACTGAGTAGGCAGAAAAGCTGCACATACAAGCACTGGTTCTAGCTCTCCGTCTCTCTTTTTCTTAAGTGCTCAGCAGAAGAGACTCACCCTGCTGAATGCAGTACAGCTGTGTGCCATTGTGACTTTTAAAAGGCTTTTAAATGTTACATTTTGACACTGGAGCGGATACGCAGATACCTGGCTTCCCAGAAGCGTCTGACAACGGCTGAAAAATGTGTCTGCAGTTAAATCAAACATTAAAACACCACACAAACTAATAAAATCCCAAATACTGCCTTAAATCTACAATTTGTTTACAGATAAACGTTCTGGATTTCTGTCAAGTAATTTCTTTTGTATCATACACTAGTACATGTGGATTTTATTGCTTTGAATGTGTAGGAAAGAGGCTCTATGCTGTGATAATGCACTATAAATATATAATATGTGAAATGTGAGCACAAAAGGTAGAAGGTCTCAAAGCAAATCATTAAAATTCACAGTTATGTCTAGAGAGCCATTAAAAGGAATAGTTCCGATTTCTTTTTTTTTTTTAGAGAGATGAGGTTCTACCAGAAGGTTATAGGCGGTTATTATCTTACTCGCGGGATATATTTTTCTTAGCGTCTTCACTTTGTATAAATTGAGATGAGTTGGTCCAGGAGGCTGAAGCTAACGGGTCGTCTTGGAGGGGTCAAAACCAAAGTCTCGATCTGTCGTCGTAAAACAAGTCTGATCTGAAAAACATTGCAACGGTTTATGCGAACTTATGTTCTGAACAGACGAGCTGTGGGCATCAGACTCCTGGGCAAACTCAGCTGAATTTATGCTAAATAAAGAGAGTTATCTCGTCGGGTAAGATAATAACTACTTACAAGATTAACATAACCTCCCTTCAAAGATCCTGAACTTTGCTTGTGGGATGTTCTAGCAAAAATATCGTAAATCTCCCAGGAATACCGAAGAATCTGTACAATCAATATGTAACGTTGATCTATTTTGCCGTTTTTTTGGGGGTTTTTTTTGTCACGCCTAAATCGCAGGGAAATGAGCCTTTGTGTGTCACCTCGGCAGTCTGTGAGAAACTCAGCTAGCTTCCAATGATGTGTTTAGTCTTCCTGCAAGCCCTGCACTCCATATGCTCGTGGGTCACCATGCAATTCAGGAAATTTAATTATTAACCCTGCCCTTTTCCAAACATTGGATCCCAGGCAGGTTTTCGGAAGAGAAGTTGTGGGACATTTAGCTGCCAAAACACACATTAGGCAACAGCAAGAAAGAGTCATGGGATACTGTTTTGTGGATGAACTTCCAGAGTTGTGCTTGATACATAAGTTGTGACTGGATCAGAGCAAAGTGTGATCATCTGATGTTAAAGCCTTTGAGCTCAGTGTACCAGAGGCCATCCACTGAAAGACTAAGGTGCTAAAGGTGTCCTTGACGCTGCTGTTCCTTACAGATGCATCAATCGAGGCTCAACAAATCCAATAACCCTCTTCTTCAGCAGCAATAAGCTTTTTTTTTTGTTCTTCCTCGTCTTGTTAAAATTTTTTCTTCATACTGCCATCGCAGTGGCAGCACAATGCAACTGGCTCTGTGAGCAAAGATATTCCCCTATTGACCTCACTTGATATGTCACACCTATCTTCCTCAGACAATCGGAGTTCCTCCCCAGAATACAGTTTTGTAGGTTCATGGTATTTGTGAAGTAGGCACGATTTTCAAGGATCACGTTGCTGCTCATATATGCCCGGGAACCTCCCCTCTACATTTGTTCTTATTACGTGTTCAGTATTTCAGTCTCCTTTTCAATCACAAGAGATCATGAAAAATGGTCAACAACCAGTTAGTGCCTCACCAGGCCTGCCCAATAGGAAAAGGGCATTTCCTGGCCATGTGTTTCCCCCCAAAGATGCGTTCAGGGGACGGTCGTTGTGGCGAACCTGACACCGTTTACACAAACCAGCTTCATCAGACCAGCAGACCTCGCTACACTTATTAAATTTCCAAAGTCAAACAAACATTGTATTCACTTAAAGTGAATTAAATTAACCTGTGACCACCTCCCCTCTGAGCTAATGTAGTTTCCCTCTTAAACCGTCTAAAGCAGCCACTCACCGCCACCCCCCTCCGCCTCGTTCTTATGACCACTCTGAGCTTAAGGTGACATTTCTAAACAGTCACTGAATGTGCCTTAAACCCCCCCCCCCCCCCCCCCCCCCCACCCCTCCAGTGATTGTGTGTGCAAGACTTCAACCACCGGCGGTGCAGATTTGTAAATTCTTTTGGAAGCCCACTCATGAACCACCTCTTGAGCTCGGTTAGCCGGCTCAGAGAATGGCCTTGAAGGTTTAACCCGCTCCCTGTTGTGTTGGAACACTCGTGTTCTCTGGCAATGTCATTGATGTATTATGAAATGCTAATTTATCCTTGTAAAAAAAACAAACAGAAAAAAAAATGTGACAAATTTTAAAAACTTGTTTATTTAAAAGACACTTTTGTATCAGAAGAAGATGAATAAAAAGTTTTTGGTTTCTAACTGCTTATGCTTTATACACGTGCGAGTTTGGGTGTGTGTTCGTGTTTGATTGTAATTACTCGAAAGCAAAACTGATTCTTGAACATAAAGTCAAGTGATCAAAACGTTGCTAACAGTGACATTTAAAACGTTCACCGAAGGAACTTTTTGTGTGTATCCTGGCAAAGAAGTAAAGATATGAGCTGAGGGCTCTGAGCCTCCTAATAGCTACTTTGAGTAATCGACTTGAGAGAAGGGATTTGCTGATCTGAGCTCACTTTCTGGGTTGCACAATGCTGCCACCTCTTGTCTTAGGAGACAAATTAGGTTTTGACGCCTCCTCAAGCAGTAATTCAGCTTGCGCTCTCACAAACCTACCAGTAAAGAAATCTCTACGTTTTCTATTGGAAAAGAATATTTCTACATAGGACCAATTAAAAAATAAAAATACAAAGTTTTAATGCAGAAATGTTACCCAGCATTTACTATGCAAGAATATTCACTCAGTACAACTCTTTTTGCATGAATTACTACACCAGGACTGTTTGGCATGGAAGAGATCAGCCTTAATGGTACCATGTTTACTAAAACAGATACTGGTGGTTTTGGTAGTGTGGGCCAGTGCCAAATCCTGCTGAAATCCATGTCTCCATTAAGCTTATCAGCGAATGGAAACGAGGTGCTTCACAATTTCCTGGTAGACAACTGTCCTGATCATCCATAACTGTGAAAATGTCCACCTCAAACCACTTTGATTATTTGTGCCTTGCTTCAGTGTGTATAATCTTCCCTTTTAGAGTTCTGTGCTACTTTGTTAAAAGTAAGAAAAAAAAATATTGAAGTTTGTGATCGTATTATGAAAATGTTAACAAGTTCAATGAATTTGAATAATTTTTCAAGGCCCTGTATGCCCATTGCCTGATTCAATTATTTTACAGGATTTGATTCTACACTGAAAAACAAGCTCTAAACAAACTTACTTGAAGGCGAGGAAAGGTCAAGTAGAGGTAACTTCCTCCCTTCTCCTTTTTGAGTATGTAAATCGTGTTAGTTATTGTAAATACCTTATCCGTTTCTTACGCTATGTATGAGAGCACGTTCAACAGAAACCAGTGTGCCAATCATCCAAAACAGAGACAACCTTGCAATGCACACCCACGCTTCAGGACAATTTAGAGTAGAGACAAGTAAGGCAAGGCAAGTACAGAGCACCATGCATACACAAGGATATTTAAGGTGCATTATGGGATTTCAAATTAAACAAAGCATAATCATAAAAGCATTTTGTAGAAGAAAAATATGTTAAAATGCAGATATGAAAGACGTAAAAAGAAACATTTGGAAACCATCATTAGTCTACTTACTGAAAGCTGCTATAAACAAAAAAAAGTTTTCAGCCCTGATTTCAAGGAACCAACCGTTTCTGTACATTTCGGGTTTTTGGGAGTTTGTTTCAGAGCTGAGGTGCATTCTTTTTTTTATTAAATTGATTAATTTATTTGCTGTGGAAATATGTCCATAATGCTGCACAAGCTGTAACAGCGCCCCCATTTCCAACTCAACAATAGGCTTTCAACCCTTAAATGAACACTGTAGCATATACAGTAATGTTTGCAAGACATAAAACCTGCTAAACATTCAAAGTTTGGCCTCATTTTGCAGAAATGCTTCATACAAGCTAGAAGGTACACGTATTATTTAACTGGAAAAAATGAAATAATTTGTTTTGTTTTTTGCATGCGTGTGTGTGAGGGTGTGTAAGCAGAGAAGATGAGGCAAAGCGTCCAAATATGTAGCTGTGCAGCTCCGGTTGCCTTCCTGTAATTTTCGGAGTGAATTGAGTGTTTGTTTAAAAGCGCGCTCATGAGCCTGAGGTAAAGGGAAAGTGACAGCATGTACAGCTCTATTGTTTCCAGATGTGGCTGCACTAACGCACACACACTCCTGGCACACACACATACACACATAATCATGCATGCAGACAGAGCTGTAATATTTCCAAACTGTGCACCCTACATAGTGTTGTTTCTATGTCAACTTTATGTGTTGGCTTTCATTAAGGATGGCTCAAGCTGTTTCTTTTTTTTCTCCAGTGAATGCCACAGGTCATTTCCATCCCTAGGCTTCTTCTCCTGTGGCAGCCAATTGCACATTTCTGTGGTTAGTTACATTCGCGCGCACACACACACACACAAATCTTTAATATCCAACAGCTCAAACTACACGCTGACTTTTCCATTCCTAAAATGACATAACAATTACACTCACACATACCCAATAAATGACAGCTTTACAACACATCTGGATATTAGCTTTTTTATGTTCACATATGGACACATCTAGTTCATACCCTATAAAAACACACATGAGCACGTTTGTTCTTCTGCATTAGTAGTTTTTTTTTTTTTTTTTCAAGATGAAATGTGAAAGACTGCTAATAAAACTAATCTGAGTCATATTCTCAAGAACGCGTCTTCGGAGCTGCTTCGCTTTGTGGGAACTCGTGTACATGCTAGACACACATTGCCAGGTGTGTGGGTGTAAAAAGAGTGCTAAGAGATTTGGACACGTAGTTTTTAAAGACAGAGAGAAAGAAATGAGCACCTAGGGACAGGGGAAAAAAGTTAAGTAAATACAAGAGCTGAAGAGGAAAAAAAAAACTCAAGAGACTGGAGTGAAGGGAAATGAATTGAGTGACAAAAGGAGGGAGAAAAGGAAATCTCTCATCATCCAGCAGCAGAATGTTGCAGCTGTTCCCTCTTAGAAATGTTGAAATCGTTTCCCCCGTTCTGCTCTGTGAATATGTTGTATGGATATTCTGAAGCAACGGCCACCGCTGGGGGATTCTGGGTGACGTAGTTGTCTTGGCCTGCGAGCCGCTTGCATTGCAAGGAGGATTTGCAAATGTTGGTTCTCAGGCCAAACATGTTAACGAGCTGAGACCGAACTCCAAAAACCCCGGCCAGGAGGGAGATTAGAGAATTAGTTGCGATAAATTTAAAACAAAAAGGGTCTTTCTTGCTTAGAGGGGCGCGTGAAGGGCTGGGATTATTCCGTCCAAGACAAGGAGCCTCACTTTTTCAGGTCAGGTTGGATATGTGGAAATGTTTTGATGGGTTATCATAAGAGGAGTGCAATAATCATTGATTGTTATTCTACAGGCTATATAATAATAGTTTTAACCAGCCAAGTTTAGTTCAATCTTTAGAGATTTGCGGTTTTTTGTTCCTTGATGGAAAATATGTTAAACAAAATATGTTTTTCTTCTGATATCTCTGAAAACCTAGATATTCCTCCATAAATTCACAATATTTTACAATCTTAATGCAGCTAATCCTAATTGCAATCATTAAACTAATTGTTTTCTCAGTTAACCAGTCCTAATGGTACAACAACTAGTGCCAATTACTGAGACATTAAATTGATACCACTGGTAAAAGGCACGAACAGGCAAATTCCTGTTTTTATGCATTTATTTACACATTTATTTGTTTTCTTCTTCAAGCAAAGATAACTGTCTATACCAGTTTTTTTGAAACTTAGAGCTACTTCATTGGTGTTGTGTTATACGAAGGGCTACCCGTACTGACCTTTGAACTAAAAGAGTCTGAGTTCACTTTAACTTTATGTAAAACAAATACATTTTTCATGCTTTGTTATAGATATTGTCATTTCATTGTGAACTGTTGGTGCATTAGCTTCCTAAAAGCACCATTAATCAGTGAAAAGTTAACCCCCACATAACTTAAAGGATCAATAAGTGATATTTCACCACTAGGTGGTGCTTAGCCCTGTCTATAATCCAAAACAAAATGTGTATCAAGCCACGCCTCTCTCTACCTCGCTCCAGCTGCAACTTGGCACCCATTTCCCCTGCCACTCTCACCCATGTGCATATAGATAAAATCACAGCAAAACAGAATCACCTTTCAGGGGAACATGTCTTGTGAAGAAGTAAGTAACTCATGACTTTATAATACTATTAGCAAAATAACTTTTTGATCCACTGGCCGTGCTCTCCGGTATTTTGTGCCTGACGTGTTTATTTTATGGCCAGGGAGGGGCTAAGCACTGAGTGGCAGCTGTTCACATGGACATACATGCAACACGCTGTAGGCCCAGCTTTGTAAACAAGATACTGGAGAACAACACAGAGAGATGGTGTGTGACATCATACCATAGTCCATCTAAAAATATGCATTTAGTTCTTCACAAAACATTGTTTAGTTATTTTTATCTAAAATAATGAAATTTCGGTTATTGCTCCTTTAAGTAACAGAGGAAAGGGGGTAGAGTAATAGTGATTCTGCCTATATTATACAATTCTTGTTTAAAGAAATAGACGAAGATAACATATACTTACTCATTAACAAATTACTTAGAAGAGAAACTTTCAATAGATTTGAAAAAAAAAAAAAATCACACCCCTCCACACGCACATACCCAAAAACAAACAAACAAACAAACAAAAAAACAATAAAAAAACAAATGCAAACAAAACTGTATATAAATGTAATTCTTGGTACAAAAACAGTGACAATATTGAAATTTGTTGCACTTTAGCATGGCTGAATATTCTTTTTTGTGGCATTTTGTGTTTCTGTTCTTTTTTCCTTCTTTTTTTCTGAGTCTACTGTGAGACCACTGTAGAAAATGTAAAGTAGGTATAGTGATAATAATGTAATAATAATCAGAATAATACATATCAATAACTAATTTAAAGAAGAAATTAATTCACTATTGAATTTGTTCAATCTGCAAACTGGCATCTAATTTATTTGAGATGTGGCAATACCATCTCTGTATTAATTCTGTATTCTGATTTAAATATTTCAATGCCTCCCTAAGCACATATCTTTTGTTTATAAAAATGAACCACATTTTAATGTACTTTGTTTCAGCTTCATCTGTAATCATGTGACTCCACAAATATGAGGTTACCTTGAGCCATTCTGGCCACCAGATGGCGCTCGTTGCCCAAGCTACACTCAGCAGTCTTTGAACCCGGAGTGCACGCTGAGCTCTAGTTCATTAAGTTTCCAGTGAGATTGGGAGGCTGATCCTTTATCATTTAGACTCATCTCCAGAGGAATCCATCTCCAAGTTGAGTTCAGGAGGAAATCACTCCTCCAGTTTGTGGCGAGCTCAACTTTCTGATTTTGTTTTCTATAAATTGATTTACGCAAAACTGTATGCCATTCATGTCACTTTTGTTTCTACTCATTCTGTTCCACAAACAATTAGCATCTCAGCATTTGTCTTTTAATCTCTCAATTACAAAGGCTCATATCGAGATCCTTCTATGGTCGCCACTGATGTTGATGAAATTATGAGAATTAAAACCCTCAGAAACACAATAATGTGAATGTTTTAACACTAATATTCCTATTATATACAGATTTTCTGATATGGGAAATAAAAGTGTTACAATAATGAAATGTGAGGCTGAGAGAATCCATGTTACTTTGGGTGGACAATTTTCTGCTTTAGAAATGTCCACTGCTCAATACAGTCACTCGCATACATTGGTGGGGGAAGAACGGGAAGATAGAAGAACAAGAGAAAGAAAATAAGGAGGTAGAGAAAGGAGGAGGGAATGTAACGGTGATCTTTTGGAGCCCTATCAGAAAAGAATAGCACAACAAATGATACCATTAGTTTCCATATTCACAAAGCCAGTTTGGCAAACCAAATGACTGGAAATGACTAATCTAAGCATAATCCATCTCCAAGAGCCTGTTTGGATATGTTTCCCTCTAGTGTTTTCCTGTGCATCAGTGAATTCATAGAGTACAGAAAGAGAGGGCACGGAGAAACTTGGCAGCAGGCGATGCTCATTGGTCCGTCATATTTCTGACTTATGCTTTCCTTTTGTTCAATTCAATTCAATTCAATTTTATTTATATAGCGCCAATTCATGAAACATGTCATCTCGAGGCACTTTACAAAGTCAAGTTCAATCATATTATACAGATTGGGTCAGATTATACAGATTGGTCAAAAATGTTCCTATATAAGAAAACCAGTTGATTGCATCAAAGTCCCAACAAGCAGCATTCACTCCTGGGGAAGCGTAGAGCTACAGGGAGAGTCATCTGCATTGTCCATGGCTTTGCTGCAATCCCTCATACTGAGCAAGCATGAAGCGACAGTGGGAAGAAAAACTCCCCTTTAACGGGAAGGAAAACCTCCAGCAGAACCGGGCTCAGTATGAACGGTCATCTGCCTCGACCGACTGGGGTCTACAGAAGACAGAGCAGAGACACAACAAGAGAGACAAACAAGCACAAAAGCACACATTGATCTAGTAATCTGTTCTACATTAGATGGTAATAGCGGGTGAGCCATCTTCTTTGGATGATGTCACAGTTAACAGAATGCCAGACCAGGTGTACCTACTATGAAGATAAAAGAGAGAGAACAGAAAGTTAAAGCAGAAATGACAACACGTAATGCATAATTGAAGAACAGTAGAACTCTACAGAGTGAGAAAATTAGATCCTGATATCCTCCAGTAGCCTAAGCCTATAGCAGTAAAACTATAAAGGTAGCTCAGAGTAACATGAGCCACTCTAGTTATAAGCTTTGTCAAAAAGGAAGGTTTTAAGATTAGTCTTAAAAGTAGACAGGGTGTCTGCCTCACGGACCAAAACTGGGAGTTGGTTCCACAACTGTGGTGTATGGCATCTCTGGATGTATTGAGTTTAACTTAGAATTGTTTTGCGATGTAAAGTTGGTCTAATCACTATTTAGCCCACTGGCATCATATCTGGTATAGTTTTCTGCATTTTTTTGGCACTGTTGTAGTAAAAGACTCTTGAAATAAGTCAGTCTTTTATGCCAGCAAGATATATACTCACGTTTAAGAATTTAGGAAAATCCAAACTTTAATCCGAGTTCTTGTATTTAATACAGAACATATACCTCAACAACAAATACTCAGAGTGGCTTTGACAAGGAGTTAATACAGCTGGTAAAATAAGTATAGAAAACGTCAACCTTCGTCTGTTAATGTCCTTGTAATATCGTAAACTACGATATTTGAAATAAAGGGAAATGGCACAGGGAACTGAACAGCTGAAGAAAAGGTGAAATCTGATGTCAAAATTTGTCAGCATTTAGAAAGCCTCCCTGTTGATATATACAAATAAATATCATGTGGTTTAAAATTAACTGATGGCCTGTAAGGAAGTTTCTCATTACCAAGGTTTTATACAGGGTGGTGCATTTGATATACCCATTAAGACTTTCGTGAATGTCTCTTTGCTGTTATAACATTCACAAAATACTTACATAGTCACAGATATACTTCTAAACCTCTGAATTTTATAGTGAGCGCCATTGGAGACAATATCCAATGGTGGACATATCATCATTTTACCATAAACCAGGCACAGCCAGGTGTCCCCTGTTGGATTTCTGAAAAAGGAGTTTAAAAAAGTGCAACCAAGTTGTCTAAGAGGCTAGGAGACATAGCAAACTGTTTTAGAAAGACCTGCCTATACCAGGAATAGTTTTTTCTATGAAAACAACATGTAAGGCACTCCACTTCAATGACCTTTATGCTATCTTTAAAGTTTCTTTAAGTCTCCTGCAAAACATTTGGACAAGCCAGAGTAATACTGCGAAAATATACCCTGTTCAGATAAAGCCAAAGCCGAACGCTGGATGTCATTGCTCACACTGTTTGGAGGAACAATGATCCTGCAAATCCCCCCAACAACACCATACTAGGTTTACATGTGGGAACATTATTAGGTGGGCTGACTTACAGCACACAGTGCTGTCAGACTTCTACATAAATGAAAACCTCAGCTTCGTCACCATCCATTTGTGTTTGGATTTTCTTTCGTGTTTTCTTTAGGTAGTTTTTACTGGTTCTTTTAGTTTCCTGGATCTTGCGTCTTTAGTCTAATATCCTTACGTGTTTGA
Source organism: Fundulus diaphanus (assembly GCA_037039145.1). Lineage (NCBI taxonomy): Eukaryota > Metazoa > Chordata > Actinopteri > Cyprinodontiformes > Fundulidae > Fundulus > Fundulus diaphanus. The sequence continues at coordinate 31,039,894 of CM073124.1, forward strand.
TTATATTTCAGTTTCAATTCAATTCAATTTTATTTATATAGCGCCAAATCATGAAACATGTCATCTCAAGGCACTTTACAAAATCAAGTTCAATCATATTATACAGATTGGGTCAGATTATACAGATTGGTCAAAATGTCCTATATAAGGAAACCAGTTGATTGCATCAAAGTCCCGACAAGCAGCATTCACTCCTGGGGAACCGTAGAGCCACAGGGAGAGTTGTCTGCATTGTACATGGCTTTGCTGCAATCCCTCATACTGAGCAAGCATGAAGCGACAGTGGGAAGAAAAACCACCCATTAACGGGAAAAAAAAACCTCCGGCAGAACCGGGCTCAGTATGAACGGTCATCTGCCTCGACCGACTGGGGTTACAGAAGACAGAGCAGAGACACAACAAGAGAGACAAAAAAGCACAGAAGCACACATTGATCTAGTAATCTGTTCTACATTAGATGGTAATAGTGGGTGATCTGTCCTCCCTGGATGATTTCACAGTCAACAGAACGTCAGACCAGGTGTACCTACTATGAAGAAAAAAGAGAGAGAACAAAAAGTTAAAAGCTGAAATGACAACAGTCATTTCAATGTAATGCAATGCAAATCTGGAGAACAGTAGACTGGAGAACAGTAGAAATCAGTAGAGTGAGAAAAGTAGGCCCTGATGTCCTCCAGTAGCCTAAGCCTATAGCAGCAAAACTATAAAGGTAGCTCAGAGTAACGAGCCACTCTAGTTATAAGCTTTGTCAAAAAGGAAGGTTTTAAGATTAGTCTTAAAAGTAGACAGGGTGTCTGCTTCACGGACCAAAACTGGGAGTTGGTTCCACAGGAGAGGAGCCTGATAGCTAAAGGATCTGCCTCCCATTCTACTTTTAGAGACTCTAGGAACCACCAGCAGACCTGCAGTCTGAGAGCGAAGTGCTCTGTTAGGAACATACGGAGTAATCAGAGCTCTGATATATGATGGAGCTTGATTATTAAGGGCTTTATACGTTAGAAGAAGAATTTTAAATTCTATTCTTGATTTAACAGGAAGCCAATGAAGGGAAGCTAAAATTGGAGAAATATGATCCCTCTTGTTGATTTTCATCAGAACTCTTGCTGCAGCATTTTGGATCAGCTGAAGACTTTGAATTGCATTTTGTGGACTTCCTGATAGTAAAGAATTACAATAGTCCAGCCTTGAAGTAACAAATGCATGGACTAGTTTTTCAGCATCACTCCTGGACAGAATGTTTCTAATTTTGGCGATATTCCGGAGGTGAAAAAAGGAAACTCTGGAAACCTGTTTAATATGGGATTTAAATGACATGTCTTGGTCAAAAATAACACCAAGGTTTTTTACTTTATTACCAGAGGCCAAGTTAATGTCATCCAGATTAAGTGATTGGTTAAGAACTTTATTTTTTGAGGACTCTGGCCCAAAGGTTACAACTTCGGTCTTGTCAGAATTTAGATGCAGGAAATTTAAAGTCATCCAGCTTTTGATGTCATCAAGACATGACTGCAGTCGAAGTAATTGATTGGATTTATATTTATATTTCTGACTTTTGTGAATTTATTTGTGGATTCTTAGTTCATTCTGTTAGATTGATTTTCCGTGTACCTCCCTGATTGCCCCTGTCAGTCATTCTCCCTCGCCTCTCTGCCCTCATTGTTCTGATGAGTTATTGGATTTAAATGTAGAGCAACCAACCAAAAGTGAAATCTGAATTAGCTCCAATTTATATTTTCCTTCTGTAGTAAGAGTGGTGTAATCTTATTGATGTAGTGATCTCTTCAGGGTTTACAGTTTGCTTAGCCTTTCTTTATCTTTTATCTGAAAAACTAATTTTGTGCGTCTATATTGATGCGCTGTTGGTGTGGTGTATGGCATCTCTGGATGTATTGAGTTTAACTTAGCATTCGTTTTTAGTTCACCCAGTGGTCAGCCACTTTGGTCTGTCAGATTTAAACTTTGTAGCGTGCCTGAATGGCAATGAGACAATTACCCAAAGCCTGTGATCCAGGGCTCACTGTGCACTGCTTGTTAGGGCTGGTCCAAAACACCCCGGCTGCACACCTGTCACACAGATATGGAAATTAAATGACACCAACACGAAAATGAAAGCATAGAAACGCACACACAAACAACCGAAGGAAAATACGCTTACCTTTGTGCAAACAATGTCTCATCATTGATGATTATGTTTACAGCAGTTTCCAATGGTGATATCCAGAGCAATAAGTTGCTATGTTGATTACCCCAACATAACAAAATGCTTCATTTCTACCCAACCTTTTTCCCTGAATATAATATGCAGCACTAATATCAAATGCCCTGTAAAAGACAACAATGTGTCAAAATACTCAGCTTCTCAATATTTCTGATGCATGGTTTCAAATGAGGAAAAGGTTATGAAAAGCAGGTACATATTTGAATGTTGAAATGCCTTTAAATGAATTTGATTTATACATTTCATTTGAAACGTGTTTTGTGAGCTGCTGAAAAGCACTGAAAAGATGTAGCCAACTGGAAGTTCAGTTTTCACCCAATGGTCCTTTGGGATTTACCTTGCTGGTGCAAAAATACTATCATACATCTCTCAATCTGGTTTATGTGCATCTAGAATCTAGATGCAGAAATGGTTGTTTTGTAAATTGGCTGATATGTAAGCTCCACCCGGTTAGTTAAATGTATTTTTCATGTTTGAGTGATTTATAGGTTGCTTTAAGTGGATTAGCAAACACAGGCCATGAGAAGGCCGGGAAAAGTATTGGTGAAAACCACTTAAAAAGATTACGATAGGATTCTTTTATTTTCTGTTATCCTCTGATTTATTCATTTATGAATGCATTTAAGAAGTAATTTTTATTGTATCATGTTGATATATATATATACTGTATATATATATATATATATATATATATATATATATATATATATATATATATATATATATGTTAGGGCTGGGCAACGATTAAAATATTTAATCGCGATTAATCACATAATTTGCCTGATTAATCATGATTAATCGCATTGTATTTACAAACTCCAAGAATGAATTCAAAAGTAGTATAAAGAGCACTTTTATTTTAATGTTCTGCTGCCATATGAACAAAAGTGTTGTAACATTTGTAGCATTTATCAGTAACACATATTTAGTGTAAAGCTCAACTTAAACATGTAAAACAAAAAATAGCAATAATAATAAATTAAAGCTTATTGCCACTGACAGGGAATTCTCTATATGGGGAAAAAATCTACCAAAAACAGGCAATTTCTGAGGTAACCGCAGGGAGCAGCATTACCATTTTATGTTCAATACCAAAGTTTAACTTGGCAGTGGTTACAACTAACTTGTTTCTGTCATATTCGTTGCTGGAAGAACTTTAAACTGAAATGCTTGCTAACTCGATATGCTTGCATGTTTATTTGACGTTAACAAGCGTTTTTTTGTAGTTGCTTTCTCGCGTGCATATAGTGAATGGCAGGGGAAAAATAGGCAAAAATACATGGATACTTTGAAACGAGAAGCGACTTCACCGACGGCGTCGATGCAGACCCCGCTCCGCTCCGCACAAAACTTGTTCCGGCCGCCAACTCACCGCCTCGCCTAAGCAAATTCCTGCGGGAAACACGCCTTCCCCATGTCGGCTGTTTTTTTCCGGCCAGTACCTTTCTTCCTCTTTGAATCCGAGGCTTGGCTGACAGCGAGGTTATTCGCGCATTATCGCCACCTACTGTTCTGATTCAAACCCCTACACCGCAGCAACAGACCTTCACAAAATAAAAGCATGTGAACAACATGCGTTAATGCGCGTTAAAGTAAATATTGCCGTTAATAGTCTAATGAACGCGAAATTAACGCGTTAACTTGCCCAGCCCTAATATATGTATATGTATGCATGTATGTATGTATGTATATATATATATATATATATATATATATATATATATATATATACACATATATATATATATACATATATGTGTATGTGTATATGTGTGTTTATATATATATGTGTGTGTGTGTGTGTGTGTGTGTGTATAGTTGTTTATTTCAGTATTTCCATTGTTTTTCAGATAAATTAACCTTGTCAAAGCATGACAAATGAGCTGTCTCAGGAGGCAAATGTGCCAAATTATTCCTGTTCTTGACTGAATTCTATCACAGGTGATTGTGTCCCTAATGCTGCAAAACTGAAGAGCTGAATGTGCAGCTGCTGATACTGTCTCGGCAGACAGTTCTCCCATGTTGCTCTCTTTTCTTCATTTACTGCACCTAAATAATCACTCTCTTACACACATACATGGACACAGTAACATACCCACAAGTGGTGTAATTTAAAGCTATGTCAGAAATAATCCCAAGCCCACGGAGAGGAAATATGGAAAAATGAGACAAATACATGAGACCCCCTGGGAACAATAGTCATCTGTCTTTATATACAGCTAGGGGGGCATGTAGACAGAATGCAAGGGCATGGGGAAGATAAATTCTTTAAAATGATGGTTGGCAAGGTACTGTGATTGATGAGCAGCACTTTTGATCAAAAAAGCAGACTTATCCCTATAAAACATGGTTTTTAATTGAAAGACATTTTATTGTCATGTGACATTTTCAATATTTAAAATATATTTTTGGGACCTGCGCAGTGTTAAAAAAAAGTCCGATCAAAATCAGCCATAGACAAAAAATGCTAAGTCTGAAACAAAACATTTGCTGTATAACAAGTTCAGAGGATTTATTTATTGAAGTTACCAAATTGCTGAATATTTGTTGCAGTTTATAAAGTAGAACTTCAGAGAAAACAAAATATTATTATTCTATTCTTTTATAACTTAAAAACTCTAATCATAAAATGTCTATCTGTTTTTAGTTTTGATGCAGTGCAGGCTTTACATGCTAGAGTTTGTCTGTCTACTATGAAAAAAAGTGTTAAAAAATGGCTATTAAAAGATGCCAGAGCCTGAATAATCAAACCGGACTTATTAAACTGAGCTCTAATGAGGAAATAATGATGAGGTTGATTGGTGGAAAGCAGAAAATGTCATTAGAGAAAGGTTGGATGAGCTCTTAAAGTCCCAGCGAGCAAATACAGCTGTCTTTCGCTCCCACTGGGCTTCTTCAATTGCAGATGCAACAGGGCATGTTGTGAGCTCACCTCTCCCCTCAAAACAGAGACATCTGGCTCCTCGCGCAAGCCATATGCTGTGTAACGCGAGCTCTCTCTAGTCTCCATCCCCTTGTTTTGCTTTCATGTCTTTTTTCTCTTTCTGTTGCCCATCTTGCTGTCTTTGATGGAGTGCCAGAGGCTAGCAAAAGCTCCTGCTCCAGAGCTTTGTGGGCATGCTGTAACTGTCCGCTGAAAAGCGGAAAACACACACACACACATTGCATCGACTTCCATAGACTTCCATTCATTTTCAAGACTTTCAATGGCCTAACCTAAACCTAATTGATGTTGTGCAATTACACAAGTTATTTAATGTTTAGCAAATAACTCTTGGTCTGATATGTATTGTCCAGTCAATATCCCTTTTATTAATGTAATTATTTCCTGTGGAAATAATTAAGACTCAAATTGATCACTTAAGAAGCTAGAGGGCGCTGTAGGCGAAGGATTGACTAGAAATTATTTGTGTCAGGGCACATCTGGACCATGTGGCCATTAGCTTGATGAGTTAATCTTAAATTACCCAAAACACAATTAAATCTACATTAATGTCCCCTATTAATGCTGTACTAATGCTCGTAGCACTATTGCACGATGACGGAGCTAACAAAAACAAACATTATGTTTAAACAAATCATAGTTATGCTCAACTAGGGTTAGTAGCGAGTTATGAAGGAGGCTAATAGTGGCTAATGCTACTGGACATTTGGAGCTCATCTAAAATGATTCTTAAGCTATATTTTGGTGTAATTAGAGGACCAGAAAACACAAACATTAATGTCCCATCAGGGTTGAAATCCATTATGGAAATAAAGTTTGTCATAACCGTAAAACACAATCCAAAACACATCAGCATAGCTTTGTTTCAAAAGTCACTGACGGGTAGCTTAGCCTGTGAGCTCCAGGTCTTAACTTCAGTCAAACCTTCAAAACACATTAGAAGTAAACCATTTTAAATGATTAATCCCATCCTAATGTTCCATACTCATCTCTGCCAAACCTCTGCCTCTGTGTCCGTTTGGTTGACAATGGGGCACCCAGTTGAAAGCAGTTTGGGTCAGCGGCGAGGAAGCGGCTAGCTTGCTGGGAGCCGTAGGCCAATCAGCCATTTTATGGCACAACAGATGTAAAACTCCTCGTCACGAGTGCTCACGGACAGAGGAGAGAGGGCCTCTCCTGTGCGGCTGACCAGCAGTATGCAAAAGAGGAAGATTGGCCCGGGTAGCTAGGCCTTACAGTTTTAATAGACACTCTGCTGTGAGGGCCTGTCCCTATGATTTTATTTCACTCAGCTGAAATCCCAACATTGAAATCCTAGTCCTAAACCTAACCTGTAGCCCAGAAAGAGAGGACTAAAAAGATGGTTCTCACTTTATATCAAAGTCCTCACTTTACTAGTAAAATGAGCAAGATATGTTTTCAGTAATCTGCAAGTGCAAGTACCCCCCCCCCCCACACACACACACACCTACACACACACACACACACACACACACACACACACACACACACACACACACACACACACACACACACACACACACACATATGTAGAATATTAAAAAGTGCATTTTTAATGATCCACAGTTTATTTTAATTACCACCAATCGACAGGCTGCACACCTTCATTGTGACCTTGCTGTTTGTTGGGAGACTAGACCTGCCTTACTTCCAACACAGTGAACAGAAGAATTGTACCCTTTTCTTTTACTGTAGGTTATCGTCCCTGCTTCTTTAATGAATTTCTCCATCATTGCTGTGGTTAGTCGAATGGGTGTAGGTGACATAAAATCAATAACCAAGCTGTACCTATTTCACATTGATTTAAACATTGGCATCGACTTGTTTGCTCTTGTTCACGATTTCTTATATTGCTTGAGCATTCTGCTCTTTGAAGTCATTGTGAAGAGAAAAATACCAGCACCTGTCTTTAGGAGCTCGGTCTGCTATGCTTTTCAGACCCGAGGGAGTATGTACTCAATTCTTTAATAATGTTATTTATCATGTCAAACGTGTAAGGCAACAATATGATTTGCAGCATCCAAATTGTCCATACCATGCTGTTGCATCTGAGTATTTCTTAAGGGTATTTCTTTTATGTACTTTAAGGTTTTTATAATGGACTCTGATACATGAACCTTAAAGAAACCACGCTGCTGAAGTCAGTTATGGTGTTCTGATGGTTTTCTTGGATAGTTTTAGTGCCTTATGGGATCACTTATCAAATTTCTAGATGTGTTTTAGATATGGGGCAGGAAGTAATTTACATTAAAAGCAACAACCAAAAAACTTTAAAGTGTGTCAAAAGGTTGCATCTTTGTAAGTTACAGGTATAATTGGAAGTACATATAAAATGCAATGCTGGATGTAGTAAAATACTGAGAAAAGTCTTCTTGACGTCTTTGAAACTTACTTCATAGCTATACTGCTTAAAGTGAAGAACACAAAACTACCCCTTTGTCTGGAAATTGCCTTCAGTTCCTGCAGGATCCTGAACTTATTAAAGTCCTCTGATTGGAAGTTACTCTTCGTTTTATGATTATGTTACTTATACCATAGTTAGTTAGTCTGCTGTACAGTTTGTAAAAACAAATTGGATCACAAAAATACAAACATAACAATCAATAGAGGCCCACGTATCAACAGACACACATTCTTTATTCAGAGACGGACACGAAGCGAGGGCCACAGATGTGCTTGGCCTCACACATCTTTTCTCTATCTTAGGGATCCATTTAAGCCATGTACCTGCCCACTGGAGGATTTAGACTGAGCATCTAGAACCTGTCTGTCATGCCGCGCTGCCCGGTGCACTTCACACACACCAACACATGCGAAGCCCATCTGTTGCTTGGTCTGGTACACATTCATCCATAAGGCATGCGACCAATTTTTAGTTATTGAAAAGTGGGGATATACAGGACTGTCTCAGAAAATTAGAATATCGTGAAAAAGTATACTAGTAGGCTATTCAACTAATCACTTGAATAGCCACCAGTACACCAGTAACTGGTGTACTGACCATGGCATTACTGTCCTTGATTGGCCTGCCAATTCCCCTGACCTGAACCCCATCGAGAATTTGTGGGGTATTGTGAAGAAGAAGCTGAAAGACACCAGACCCAACAATGCAAATTAGCTAAATGCCGCTATTGAAGCATCCTGGGCATCCATAACACCTCAGCAATGCCACAGGCTGATTGCCTCCATCCCACGCCGCATTGATGCAGTAATCTGTGCAAAAGGATTCCCAACCAAGTACTGAGTGCATTAATGGACATTGTCAAATGTTTGATTTTGTTTTGCTGTTATAATTTTTTTTTTACTTGGTCTGAGGAAATATTCTAATATTTTGAGATAGGATTTTTGAGTTTTCTTCAGCTGTACGCCATAATCAGCGATATTAAAACAATAAAAGGCTTGCGATATTTCAGTTGATTTGTAATGAATCCAGAATGTATGACATTTCATGTTTTTTAATTGCATTACAGAAAATAAAGAACTTTATCACAATATTCTAATTTTCTGAGACAGTCCTGTACTGTATGTGTGTCCCATTGTATGTGAGCTTGTTTGACAGAAAATTGCAGCATAATGAGATTAAATATTTCAAATATTGCCATTTTAAGATGCTGTAGGGAATCTGGTTGAAATACAGTCATATACTCAAAACCTTGTTTTCAGTTATGTGAAATCAGGTTATTGCTTAATTCTTATTGATGAACACCTCAGGTTGTAAACTGAATCAAACTAGGAAAGCATTGACAGCTAATGCAGATGTCCTTATTCTGCCAGTAATGCAATTTTTATATAATGAAGTATCTGAAATTTTTTAAACCCTAACCCTCATATTTTGATTGTCTTATCCTAAACTAACTCTCCCTGCTCTGCAGGGATGGAGGTCTCGAGACCGATCTTGGCCTAATTTTTTCCCAGTCTTGGTTAGTGATGCACCGATCCACATTTTTTCATTTCCAATCTGATCCCAATACCAGAATTTGGATACCGATACTTTTCCGATACCAGAGCTCTTTTTTCTTTAATGTTATTCACGTCATATTGTTAATTTTCTTTTGCAGTGCAGTCCTCATTTCCTCCCATGGCCAATGGGTTGGGCCGACTCTGACACCTGAAACACTCAGTAACCAAGAGCAGCAAAGGGCTGATAGACTAAGTCGCTGAAGGCAGTCAAAATACTAGGTCACTCCTGTACAGTAGTCGGTGCTATGTAACACAAATGGTTGCAATCAAATATGTATCACACAAGTTGATTTTGCATGATATAGGGTCTTTGAATATCACTTAAAGTCCAGACAGACTGACCTGGGCATGATCAGATACTAGCTTTGGTAAGAGGCCAGCGTGGTCAATCTTTAAAATCTCTGATGTGCAAATGCCTGTGGGACATACATCATGGATAAGCTGCCACTGCTGCCATCATACTCTTCCACGCAGCACCCACTGCCAACCACTCATTACAGAAGGATCATCCATGCTCAAAACAGTCAGGAAATTCTCACAGATCATGTAACGCATAAGGAATACACAGCTTTGTTGGTGCACCCCAGTAGACCTTTTAAAGACCCTACAGCGATCACCGAAGTTCTTGCTGATTTTCATACTGTGGTGTGTTCAAAACTCAGTGGGATTGGAGCCTCAGTGATGCGACAAGAGGATTGGCAATGGTTTGAAGAAATCTGAACAAACAAAAGCATAATTTTACTCTCAATCTCAGAAGTTTAAGGCTTTTCAGACAGAGCTCTCTAATGCTGACATATTAAGGCGGAAATGGGTCATGCAGTTTAGGACCATAAAACAGATTTGTTATGCACATGAAGGTTGCAAAGAGGGTCAGATAAAGAAAATAAAAACCTAAACTAAAGTGGAAATAAAAAATTTCAGTGGGTTACCACAAAATCCTCCACACTGCTCCTTTATGGGATGCTGCATTTCTCCTGTCAATGTGTTCAGATGCTTTCTCTGTCCTTCACTTGCTCTGGAGCTTTCATAGATGCCCAGCAAATCCATTTGTCTTTTGCTGCAGTTTCCCTGTGGGCTCAATCAGCATCGAGCTCCGGAGGAGAGATTATAGCCTTTAGCAGTGTTCAGTTGCTAAAAAGGGGAGACCAGTCATGGAGAAGATGATAAGGGCTTAACCTGAGGTAGAATAGAAGCGTGTCTATGAGGGAAGTGGAAGGTGATTGTGAAGTGAGGCAGAGAAGGAAATTGGATAAATGGAAAAATTGATTAATAAAACTGCTAATGAAAGACAGTGAGAAGTGGGCACAGAGGTGAGATCCCACATCTAAAGCCAAATAATGCTGCACTGTAGGTAGTAATTCTTCTCTTTTCATCCATAGAATACATCACAAATGTCAGATTATCAATATAAGTAGGACCAACACTGAACATGACGATAATAATGTTCAGTGTCACATGTCGGACTCCGTAATTTTCTCTGGTCCCCTGCCTGATCTGACCAGTGATGACATGTTTAGCCGCATGTCATCATTCAACCACTGGTTGTCTAGGTGGTGTCCTGAAAACGACGTGGGCTACATTGATAACTGGCGAACTTTCTGGGGAAAACCTGGTCTGATCCGGAGAGAAGGCATCCATCCCACTTTGGATGGTGCAGCTCTTCGTTCTAGGAATCTAGCCAGAGTTATTAGTTCTCCTAAATGCTGACAACCCAGGGTCCAGACCAGGAAGCAGAGCCATAGTTTAACACACCTCTCTGCAGCTTCTGTACTGTTACCCACTCATTACCCTATTGAGACGTTGTCTTTCCCATGGCCAAAACTTAACAGATAAACTGATCTAAAAGGAACAAATCATAAAAATCTAATAAAAATCAATACGACTCACCTTGAACCAAAAAATAAAACAATAAAATGTGGTCTATTAAATATAAGGTCTCTCCCTCCAAAGACTTTGTTAGTTAATGAATTGATTTCTGATAATCAGATTGATTTATTTTGTCTCACAGAAACCTGGCTACAAGAGGACTACATTAGTATACATGAGTCAACTCCATCCAATTATTCAAATTTCCACATTCCCAGATCTGTGGGAAGAGGAGGAGGAGTGGCAACCATCTTTCAGTCTGATTTATTAATTAGTCCCAGGCCAATTAATAACTACGGTTCTTTTGAACATTTAACCCTCAGTTTCCCTCATCCAAACTGCAAAGCAATAAAACCTCTTCTGTTTGTTGTTTTGTATCGTCCACTAGGCCCTTATTCTCAGTTTTTGGATCAGTTGTCAGACTTCTTATCTGATTTGGTGATAAACACTGACAAGGTGATTATAGTGGGGGATTTCAACATTCATGTTGACACAGAATTTGATAACCTTAGTGTAGCCTTTAAAACTATCCTAGATTCAATTGGTTTTGCTCAAAATGTGCATAAACTGACACACTCTTGGCTCCATACTTTGGACCTTGTGCTGACATATGGCATTGATTGTGATGAATTAACAGTATTTCCTCACAACCCTGTCCTATCTGATAATTCTTTAATAACATTTGAGTTTAATCTAACTGAGTTCTCCACCCCCAAAAGAGGGTTCCATTATAGTAGATCTTTATCGGACAATGCTGCATCAAACTTTAAAGAGTCTGACCCCTTTTAATATCGTCAGTATTGCAGAAATACCCTGCAGATAGCAGCAATGTTGTTTCTTCCCATTCACAAATAGATGTCTTTGCGTTCTGCATTAGATAATGTAGCTCCCTTGAAAAAGAAGGTGATTATTCACAGGAAGCTGGCTCCCTGGTTTAATTCAGAGCTGCGTTCCTTGAAGCACAATGTTAGGAAATTGGATAGAAAATGGCGCTCTACACACCTACCTAATCTGGAGGGATAGTCTATTGTTGTATAACAAGACCCTTCGCAGAGTTAGAGCAGCATATCTTTCATCATTAATTGAGGAGAATAAAAATAATCCTAGATTTCTTTTCAGTACAGTTGCCTAACTTACTCAGAGTCACAGCTCTGTTGATCCACCCATTCCCTTAGCTCTCAGCAGTAATGATTTTATGGGATTCTTCATAAATAAAATTGATTCCATTAAAAATAAAATAATTTGCATCCTCCCAAACATGATTACCTCGTCCTCAGTAAGTGAGGCAGCGTTGGGGGAATCTTTAGAACCTGCGCAGTGTCTGAACTGTTTAGAAGCAGTACAGCTTTCTGAGTTATCTAAAATTTTAGCTTCATCTAAACCTTCTACCTGTATGTTAGACCCAATCCCAACCAAGTTGTTTAAAGAGATATTCCCTTTGATCAGTGGCACTATTTTAGACATGATTAATCTATCCTTAGTAACTGGATATGTACCACAGGCTTTTAAAGTAGCTGTTATTAAACCTTTACTTAAGAAACCATCTCTTGATCAAGATGAGTTAGTAAATTACAGACCTAATCTTCTTTTCTTATCTAAAATTCTTGAGAAAGTATTTGCTAATCAACTTTGTGAACATTTACAAAGTAATGACCTACTTGAGGAGTTTCAGTCATGCTTCAGAGCTCATCGTAGCACTGAAACAGCTCTGCTGAAGGTCACCAATGATATTCATGGCCTCAGATAATGGACTTGTGTCTATACTTGTCCTGTTAGATCTCAGTGCTGCATTTGATACAGTTGATCACAATATTCTCCTACAAAGACTTGAGCATACTGTAGCGATTAAGGGGAAAGCATTAGGCTGGTTTAAATCTTATCTATCTGACAGATGCCAGTTTGTACATGTTAATAATAAATCTTCTTCAAACTCTAGGGTCACATGTGGAGTACCACAGGGTTCAGTCCTTGGACCAATTCTCTTTACTATATATATGCTTCCGATTGGCAAAATTATCAGACAGCATGGGATTCATTTCCACTGTTATGCTGATGACGCTCAGCTATATTTATCCATAAATCCTGATGGATCCAATCAATTACTTTGACTGCAGTCATGTCTTGATGACATCAAAAGCTGGATGACTTTAAATTTCCTGCACTTAAATTCTGACAAGACAGAAGTTGTAATCTTTGGACCAGAGTCCTCAAAAAATAAACTTCTTAATCAATCACTTAATCTGGATGGCATTAACTTGGCCTCTGGTAATAAAGCAAAAAATCTTGGTGTTATTTTTGACCAAGACATGTAATTTAAATCTCATATTAAACAGGTTTCCAGAGTTTCCTTTTTTCACCTCGGGAATAACGCCAAAATTAGAAACATTCTGTCCAGGGGTGATGCTGAAAAACTAGTCCATGCATTTGTTACTTCAAGGCTGTACTATTGTAATTCTTTACTATCAGGAAGTCCACAAAATACAGTTCAAAGTCTTCAGCTGATCCAAAATGCTGCAGCAAGAGTTCTGATGAAAATCAACAAGAGGGATCATATTTCTCCAATTTTAGCTTCTCTTCATTGGCTTCCTGTTAAATCAAGAATATAATTTAAAATTCTTCTTCTAACATATAAAGCACTTAATAATCAAGCTCCATCATATATCAGAGCTCTGATTACAGAGCACTTCACTCTCAGATTGCAGGTCTGCTGGTGGTTCCTAGGTTCTGTAAAAGTAGAATGGGAGGCAGATCCTTTAGCTATCAGGCTCCTCTCCTGTGCAACCAACTCCCAGTTTTGGTCCGTGAGGCAGACACCCTGTCTACTTTTAAGAATAATCTTAAAACTTTCCTTTCTGACAAAGCTTATAGTTAGAGTGGCTCATGTTACCCTGAGCTATCACTGTAGTTAGGCTGCTATAGGCTTACGCTACTGGAGGACATCAGGATCTATTTTTCTCACTCTACTGATTTCTACTGTTCTCCAATTTTGCATTGCATTACATTGAAATTACTTTTGTCATTTCAGCTTTTGCTCTCTCTCTTTTCTTGATAGTAGGTACACCTGGCCTGGCGTTCTGTTAGCTGTGACATCATACAGGGAAGACAGATCACCTGCTATTACCATCTAATGTAGAACAGATTACTGGATCAATGTGTGCTTCTGTGCTTTTTTGTCTGTCTTGTTGTGTATCTGCTCTGTCTTCTGTAACTCCCAGTCGGTCAAGGCAGATGACCGTTCATACTGAGCCCGGTTATGCTGGAGGTTTTCCTTCCCATTAATGGGGAGTTTTTCTTTCCGCTGTTGCTTCATGCTTGCTCAGTATGAGGGATTGCTGCAAAGCCATGGACAATGCAGACGACTCTCCCTGTGGCTCTACGCTTCTCCAGGAGTGAATGCTGCTTGTCGGGACTTTGAAGCAATCAACTGGTTCCCTTATATAGGACATTTTTGACCAATCTGTATAATCTGACCCAATCTGTATAATATGATTGAACTTTACTTTGTAAAGTGCCTTGAGATGACATGTTTCACGAATTGGCGCTATATAAATAAAATTGAATTGAATTGAATAATGATAATGATAATAATAATAATAATAATAATAATAATAATAATAATAATTATTATTATTATTATTATTATTATTAGTAGTAGTAGTAGTAGTAGTAGTAGTAGTAGTAGTAGTAGTATAATAATAGTATAATTCAAAATTTCTCCTCCATATGCACAAAAGTATTAATTCCTGCTTAATCGCTATGCCATTCACAGGCTATTTCAATTCAATTCAGTTGAATTAATGTGGTGTAAAATTATAACAGATGTCATCTCAAAGCACTTTCTAAGTAAGACGGATCTAATTCACCTCCAGTTATGTGATTTAGTTCAGATCAGTCCACTTTATTCCAATGCAATCCAAGCATATATACACATTCCTGTTTCAAACCGTGTGGGTAACCTGGTATTTATGAGTTAAGATTTTGATATGTTTTGATGTCAATGATGACAATAACTTGCAAAAGTAGAGATGTTTCTAACAACATGGTGACTTCACAGGGTTGGAGAAAGAGAGATTATTTACTAATATCACCCTTTTCTAATGAAAATAAATCAGAATACAAAGGAAATGAGATGTAAAATAAAAATAACAATAGTTTCTTGTACCACTGACCCATTTAAGCAAAGATGACAGAACATGTTAATGCATATATGTCTGCATCCATCTGTTGATCAGCATAGGAAGCCAGTACATGTTGGTTACTTGACATTTTAGTAATAGTGACATTAAACCTGTGTGCCTGACATTTGAATCACCCATTAGTTATTGCAGACAGCTTCCTCGTATCTGTTGGATAAGACGACCACCCTCCTATTTTATCGTATTTCTTTGAAAGGGTCGCTTCGGATCCAAGTGTCCTCGTATCACCGTGTTGAGTTTAAAGGGTTGTTTCAATCATGAATGACTCAAGAGATAGTGATATTCAGAAACAGCAAGCAACATATTCATCCACAAGTATCAAAGAAACAAAAGACGAGAAAATATTTCTTCAAGGAAAAATATAAACAAAACATCAATGTACAGAGCAGAAGCTGCACATGTAGCAGAATGTGATGCTGAACATAATGGAAAAGACTTGTAAAGGGAATTGTTTCTGTTGTAGGAAGAAACACTCTATAGAAACTATTCATCTAATCTTTCTGTCTACTCTGTGCATTATTATAGCTTGAAATATGAGGATTACCTTTAAACAGATCAGGGCCCCGTTCTTCTTACGTTGCTTAAAACATCTGAGATCAAATGACACATCCAAGATGATTTCATCCGGCTAATCATGATCCGGCTTATTGGGTTCTTCAAACACACCTGTTGTTTATGATTAGTATGGCTGGATTGAGTTATCTGAGATAACTGCGCGTTCGTGCGTCGGTTTAAAAGGGGAAATGTGTCAATAGTAGAAACATTGATCAGCAACGCTGCTATTGGCTGTTCAGCATGGCCAAAGAACACGTTCAGTTTTTCTCCCAAGCAGAACAAGAGCTTTTAATGGAAGGTTATGCCGAATTTGAGTCATTAATTAAAACAACAGGTAACACCTCAAAGTCTGCTAAAGCCAGGAGAGAGGGCTGGCAAAAAGTAGCAGACAAATTACATGCATAAGTGCTGTCCATCGTAGATGTTTCTATCACTTTCTACAGTATGTATTTCTGCTTTTTAATAATTCCATATTTTCTTTGTTCTTTTATGTCAGACCCTTAACTTTAACTAAAAATTCTTTATCTATAAAAAAATGAAGTTTTTCCTTTTCCAAGTCATCCACAGTTTACACGGTCAAAAACTGTATTGCTCCTTGTTTAGATAATCCGTCCATAGTTTTTTCTAATACAATATACGGCTCGACAGGAAGCAAGCCTTTCAAATTAAAACTAAACTTCACAATAAAATGGCCTGAACAAATCTTCTTACTGAATATGATAAAAATAAAAAGCAAACCACCATACAAATAACTTAAATATTTTCTATTTATGGCTCTAACACCACTTTTTCCTCTTTTTAAAAGCCACTGTTAAGTGATGTGTTTGTCTGTTTATAACAGCCACAAAGAAAAATCTCTCTACAATTACACTGTCGCGCTGCGCTAAAGGATCCTGTGTATTGCGCAATACGCGATTAATTTGTAGAGCTCTGAAATTATTCTTGCACCTTCTGCATCAGGTTGCTGTCGTAAAAACGGACAAGACATGGCTACGACAGACGTCCCTATCTCCTCCGCTTATAAAGCTGTGATCTAATCCTGTTTACATGAAATAAGTCTGCTCTCGAGCAGGCTTAAGTTTGCGGACATGTTGCTATGACAGCAATTCCAGGATGAGTTTCGAAGAACCAAACAATCCAAGATCATGCCAAATAGTCAACAATCAAATCCACCTAACTGAGTTAGCGACGTACGAAGAACGGGCCCCAGGTCAGCTGCCGATAAAACACACAACAGACACAATTTATTCCATTATCATCATCATGCGTTTAACCCATCAAGCAACAACAAACGTACCGGAGAGTTTGGTTCTCAGCTTCTCAATTTGTAACAGATAAACTAACAGTGGCAAACATCAGTGACCCTGACAATATGTATACAATATACACATGGATAATTACAAATGACTAATAAAGCATGTTGACAACACAAATAGCTTTAACAACTAATCCTGTCCTGTTTTTCAATTTATGGCAGTGTTTTTTTTATATGGTAATAATACTCACTGCAGTTAGCTATTGATTTTTTGTTTCTTGTTTTGAAGAAGGGACTCTAAAAAGTGTTGAAACATCTGTCTCTCTCAGACAAACTTATGGGATTTTATTTCCAAGTCAGTAAAAGATGTGAATGTTTTCAGTGAACAACTACAAATTTTACAAGACACGAGAATGTCAACTCCTTTACAATAAAGATAATTGCACTGAATAAGTTTTATAAAATGTGATTTATAAAATTAAGATTTTACAATTGTTACATACAGTTTACACATAAATGTACTGAGGATGGAAGGAGTTTGGCTAAATAAAGTTCCCAAATACAAATACAGTCACATGGTTTCAGAGAAAGTAAAAGAAAAAGGGCAACTTAAATCCAATTAAAAATGTTTTGAAAGAACTGGATCACGGTGGTAGAAGAAACTTTCAGAACCTTCAACATTTAAAAAGAGCTTGGTATTTTCATAAACGATTAACAAAAAATGTGCATTCACATGCCAGGCCCATTGGTGGCGCTGTGACACTACCACAGAAACATATAAAAGACACCGGGTATGCGCAGACAACAAACGTAAAGTAAATACAACTCCATGGTGGGGGATTGAACATTTATGCATATTCAACATGATCTTTATGTGGGTTTAGAGGGGACACAGTGTGTAGAGCGTGTCTTGTTGGAAAGGAAGAGTCCAAGGAATGCTACTAACAGCCATAACAAAGCCAATATTTGCCTTAACATTAACGCAACACCAGACAGCATACTCTTTATTTGTGAGAGCGAGGTGCATGCGGGTTACGGAGATGCAAACTTGAAACCGATGTTGTGAAATTGATCAAATCAGGGATCCAGTTTGAAAAATTATAGTTTGCAGTCTCCCAAAATGCCAAATCTGTGTGGACGCACAGCCTAAGCGGCAAAATACCTTTGCTGATACACCTAATCTCGTCTCTGTGCAGATAGAGCCCTAAATCCCTCCACTGGAGTAAAATACTAACACCCAACCCAGTCCACCTATACCTACCTTATGTAATTCAGTTCACCTATCCTAATTATACTGATACTGACCAAATAAGTGGTTAAATAATAAATAATAGTTAACCAAAGCACCTGAAGGACAAATCATCAATCCAACAGCAAAATCTAGAATATCTTACAGAACCGTCACCATCAGGGCTGTCAAGATCACTATTTTAGGGTATCTATTGGTTTTTAGAAAGGCCTGTGTTAGTAACAAAAACTATTTCTATTAATGTGATGTAGGTCACACCACAGACCAACCTAAACACAGGTGGCAGCTGGCTCCCGAAATGAGAAAGATGGAGAGCACCAGGTGTAGCTTTCCCCCAGCCTGCTTCTTTGGAATCAGGTCCAGTAATAAAAATGACATACACCACAGGATTTGGCAACAGATGATGATACATTCATCTGTAATTGTGGCTCAAAATCCCTGGCTTTGTGGGTCTAATGCGGGTGCTAAAACATTTTCAACGTATAGGCCACCTGATCCATAGCAGATTCATCACAAAGCAGAATACCCTTACTAGCCACTATATGAGGTACCACTTGGTATCAGGTTGGACTCTTTTCCCATGTCTATATCTCTGAATGCATCAAGTTGCCACCATGTGATTGGTAGAATCACTGTTTTCAATAGCGAACATTTGAACAGGTGGTGAGTTTACCAATTACAATTTATTTAATTGATTAAAGTCGAAGTTTCGGATAGCTTTTTGCAGAAATATATATTGAAAATGAATTTCACACCAAAGGTGAATTAAGTAAAACCCACTGAAATATTTGGAAACAATAATTATTTTATGAACACATTACACAGCAATATCTGACGATATGCTCAGATGAATTTACCATTAACATCTTTACACAAAAGAAATGCCTCACACCACACATGAAGGCCTCCTGCACCATCCGTTTTAGAAATACACTCTAGGAGAATGAAATTATTTAAGTGTACAAAACATGAATATAATAAACAAAAAAGCATAAAGAAACAAATAAATAGCATGTTGCTGAAACATACAAAGAAATCTAAATGTTTGTTTTTACTGAACCCTTAAAAGTATATCTATCAAACTAAAGTGGAAAATGTCCTTCAGAATTTACCACATGGCTACACCCTGATGAAAATATAAGTTATCCCGTCCTAAACTCTAGATACAAATAATCCAAGACTTTTATTGCACAAGTATCTGAAGCAGCAAAAAAATAACTCACTGCATATTTTATGTTGTATTAAAAGTATGTTTTCCTATATTTAACCATTTTTAATGGTTACATATAGGAAAACATACGGTTCTGTATGCACTCTATAGGAATGGTTCTGTATGCACTCTGTGCATACAAAATGACAAATAAAGATGTCTAAGTCTAAGTATAGTCTATACCCAAGTGTCCGATCAGGGCGGTGTGACTATGGCCAGTGGTGATTGGGGAATAGGTAAAGTACACCCTTGCTATTACAGGTCTGCAACAGGACAGGCAACCTTGCAAACACACACACACACACACACACACACACACACACACACACACACACACACACACACACACACCTAAGGGCAATCTCAAGAAACCGGTTAATCTAATTGGTCATGTTTCTGGCCTGTGTTCCTCTGACAGGAGACAACCTGCAAATGCTATGCAGAAAAAGGTCCAGGTAGGAACGCAAGCCCAGGAAGATCTTACTGCAAGGTAATAGTGGTAATTACTGAGCCCTTTATTCTATCCATCCATCCATCCATCCATCCAGTCCTGCTTTTTGGACTGTGGGAGAGAAACCTTCAGAGAACCTTTGCATGCACTGGAACTGGGAGAACATGCAAACTCCAAGCAGAGAGAGCCTTGGGTGGTATTCAAACCCAGGACCAACTTGCTGCAAGCCAACAGTGTTACCAACTGCCCCACCTTGCAGCTGTGTATTTAAGTCAGATTTACAAATATTCCTATGCATATTTGTAATATGCCTGTAATATGCAGGCATCATGAGAACCCACAACAAGTTACGCTGGTCAAGACACTTCTTGCTGTTCAAAGATGAAATCATGAATCCTGCTGGCTATGGGCTCAGCAGCTCTTGCTTTCATCACAGCTGTGTGTCCCGCCTTAAACCATAATACTGCAACGTGATTGGCCTGAACCATTTTTGGTTCGGTCCCGAACGATTGAGACGGGAGTGGGACAAGATGGACTCCCGTGTTTTTGTGAACACACAAATACCGCGATAATTCAGCTGGTATGCAAGGTTATGAAGATGTTTTATTTGGACATTAATGAAATTTCACAGCATTAGTTCAGCTCTATGCTCATTCATTTATGTATCCCTAATTTACAAATTAGTTGTTAGGGGTCAGTTTGCCAGGTAATTATCACCTTCCCTGTCATCTGCCCAATAAAACCTTTTCTTTTTTTTACCAGAGCACATCAAAGGAAGACACAGGCAATACAGGCGACCACGTTAGGGTAAACTGTAATGTGTCTGTGCAAAAATAACATTTACAACATGTGTGTATTGATCTGGAAGGTATGAAACATCAAATAAATAAAACCATCACTCTGCAGTCCTCTTCTTTCTTCCTTTCCTGAAACTCCTCATCTCATGATATTTGTAGCTCAGTTATCGATGTTGCTTATTTATTTTAGTGTGTGTGTAAGTGTGTGTGTGTGTGTGTGTACTCCCTGTGAACTCTTGCTCCCACTCCTGTTTCTGAGCAGACTGCCATGACCTACGGCAGCAGTTCACTTCATTTACCGAATGGCTATATTAGGCAATAATCTGTTCAGTTGTTTTAGTTGAATGAAGATACGCAATGTTCTTTATTGATAAAACTAGTATAAATTACAAAACTAACATTTATTAATAGGAAAGATACCCCTGTTATTAAAATTCTTGCAAATTTAGGGACTGTCAAACACGAAAGAGGGGAAGGGAGCAGTGAAAGCTAAGCAAAAAAAACAAAACACAAGACGCATCTTATGAGCAATGAAACACAAATTTAGTCGTGTTAGAAGGGGATTAGAACAGAGTAGAAATATTCTTTGTTTTCCCAGAGTCTAGAACCTCAGGGGTACCAGTAGCAAAGTGAAAGGAAAAGAGAGGAAAGAAAGAGACAAATATTTTGGGGGTATCCTGTGATACACAGATATAAAATTTAGTCTGCTGAAGAAGACCCCAATGTTGTGTGAGTTAATCCCTGGCACCTTTCAAAGTATTTTGCAGACTTCTAGGATATTATAAAAAAAAATAATTGAAGAAAAAGGACAGTGTGTGAAGATTCTGTCATTTAGGCCGATTAAGATATAACACTGGTTTTCCCTAGGCTACAAGTTTATAGCTTTATGTGCTCAACGCATCAAAAGACATCTGAGATGCTTTTTGTTTCTGTCATTTTATGAAAATGCAACAGTTTCTTCTCTTTTTTCAGGTTTTGTTCACTCGCAATCTGGACTTAAAATGGACTGTTTAACAGTTTCTATAATTTCATTCACAGAGCATGTCTACAACTTTGAAAATGTCTTGAAGAAGCAAACAAGAATTAACTGTTGCACCACATACAGCCCTTTCCTTGTTGGCTGAGAAGTTCTTTTTTTTTCCTTTTTTTTTTCCCTGGCTGAGAAGTTCAATGTTGGACTCCTCCACCTTCCTCCATACATTTGGGGAGCAGATGAATGTGAATTTTTCTCTTGATATATATATATATATATATATATATATATATATATATATATATATATATATATATATATATATATATATATATATATATATTCTCATTTCACTCCACCAGCTATTTTGTGAGGATCCTTTACATGAAGATTAAAAACCATTAAAATTACAGGTTGGAATGTAAAACAAAAACAGATGAAAAGCCAAGGGGGTGAATCATTTTGGAAAGCATTGGGGAGATAAATCAAATAAGTCTAGGAAGAAAACATAATTACAAACAGTACAAATAAAAAATAAGCATATGAATTATTAACTTCTTACTTTTTTCAGAAGTGAAAGTCAAAGAGGAGTTATTCTTTGGAATTTGTCTGCTATTTCACGGATGGAGGGCAGTGAGAGTTTAATTCAGAAAAACTACATTAAAGTCATACTCAAGGATAAAATAAACTTAAAATAAAAAAATTATGTTGGTTTTAAGGATTTCACAATTTGAACAAGATCTAAATGTCACGATTTCCAGATCTTTTTTTTTTTGGTGTTTTTTTACCCGTGTAGTTTTGACTGTTTCTTTTAGTTTACAGGATCATACTTCTTAGTTTATTATCCTTAAGTGCTTGTTTAAATTTCTTACGTTTGTGGATTTGTTGGTGGACTCTGTTCTTTGTTATTTCTGTGATCATTTTGTGTTGCTTTTTTGTGTTCGTTCCTTTCTGCTCCTGCTTAGTATTCTCAATCAGCTCTCTGCCCACATTGGTCTCTGCTGCTCCTCTGGTTTCTTTCACCTGTCTTCTGCTTCATTTCTCCACACTGCCCCAGTATATATTGTCTCCCTTCCTCCCTCTCTCTCTCTCTGTCTCTCAGTTTCTGTGCTGCTACAGTTTGTAAGATTCTTTATGTCATTAAAACCACTCATGTTCATCACGCTCTATGCTTGGCTCCTCCTTTATTGCAACGACACTAAAAAAAATCAACTTAGGATTTGATGATTTGACGAAGTGTTAGAATTTTCAGTAGGTGAAGACAGAAGGAACATGAACAGAACTGAACCGAGCGGGTAAAACCTGTCCTGTATTATTTAAATATTCAAGCAAATTACACTGCTGCGGTGTACTATTTCCAGGCTGGGCTAAGCCTCCAATGTTCCAGGATCCTATCAGCTCCTCTGGTTTATGTAGCATTCATCCAGCCTCCAGAGCCAGCGGGATACCAGGAATGCTTAGAGTTAACTGGCTGCAGTATTTTCAGCAGTTAAACTAGAAATTAATGGTGTGTGTGTGTACCATCAAAGATGAGATTTTAAAGCTTTCTCATATATCATTGCCTTAGTCTGTAAAAGCCATTAAAGCAGAAACATCTTACCACACATACACAGACAGAAATCCTGGCAGCTTGACTCCAATTCATGTTCCCTATATCTACAACACACGAGAAGAAGTGGGAAAATGTGAGCAAGACTGAGGAGCAAGACATAGAGGAAAGGAAGACAAAAAGAATGAATGAGACAAGGAAAGAGAAGAAGAGGAAGGAGAAAAACAAGTGAGTGAATGTTTATATTTTTTGAGAAAGAAAAACAGCAAAAGATAAATAAAGGCCGAGACAGCCGGGAAGAGAGGAGGTCTGTAGGATTCTGGGACAGTGAAGATCTGGCGGAACGAGACGACATCCTCTGTTGCCATGACAACTGCCTCCTTGTGAGCCGTCACTCGGTCCCATGCTTGTTCGCCCACATGGAGGAGATTCACAAACACACACAAGCCTTCCCTCATCGACGCAACACGTAAACATGCCCTGAAACTCCCACACTGGCTGGAAACGTACCCATCCTCCCACCTCCCTCCTCATCATTCTCCAACAGCCGACCATCCTTGGAGTCTGCCTCCAACACATCAGGATCCGCCATGCGTGTCCTTCTAGTTCCAGCCAAAAGTTAGACTTATCGCAGTTCATGTTTTAACACACAAACATATCACTGAAGTCACGGTTCTTTGTTTGTCAATGCGACAGGAAGTACAGTAAGAAACCAGAACAGGCTTGTTGGTATGCAGCGTCTGCAACACCGCATGTGTACTGCTACATAGCGCTGTTATGCACAATCCCAGCTGCTAAGCCTAGTCCACAGACACTGACTCGAAAAGTACAAACTCACATGCTGTGTTTGAAATGAATAAAAGAGAACATGGCCAACTCAATGAGAGAGAGAGAGAGAGAGAGAGAGAGAGAGAGAGAGAGAGAGAGAGAGAGAGAGAGAGAGAGAGAGAGAGAGAGAGAGAGAGAGAGAGAGAGAGAGAGAGAGAGAGAGAGAACCTGTCCGGTCTAAGTTCTGTACACATCTGCCGGAGTCCAAGCGAACCGCTGACCAATATCCCATGTAGCCTTTTCCCTGCCAAGACAAAGTGAGCCAGCCAGCAAACACTTTGCAGCGACACATTCCCACAAACTCACGATGACACATGTTGGTGCCTCTGCGATACGATCTGTCCCAGGGACATACACACAGCACAGGCAATTAACTTCCCGAGCAGAGAGACACTTGATATAAAGACGAAGCAATTAGATTTATATTGAAGTGAATTACTCTGACATGTCCTCCCTGTTTTTGCTGGAATGGAAAGAGGATTAAATGGACACCTAAGGTGTAATTGTGTGATAATGTGACAGGGAAACAGCCCCGTTGTTTCTACAGATGGCAGCGCAGCGTCATGCATACACGGAATGAAATCCCTTCGTTGAAAAATACCAATGTCACAGACATCAGAGGTGTGACTTTCAATTTAAGTTGAGCAATCGGTAAAAGGCTGTGGCTATGAACATATCTTAGAATGAATTTCCCTCTGCACCGTTCTTATTTTGAGTATGAATCATGCAAGGTGTTCTTTGTCCTCTCTGGGAATAATGCGCAGCATGTATTTGGATGAAAGGATAAGATCCTTTATGCATATCTTTTAAACTCACTCCCTGATGTCCTTGAATGTTTTCTTTTCGAGCTGTACTGTTTTGCAGGTTGCAAGGTTAATGTTTCCCCGGCAAGCACTGAGAAACAGACAGAGAGAGAGAGAGAGATAGCCTTAAGATGTCAGTAATTTCCAGTGGTAATATGTGCACATAAACCTGTGGGACAACAGGGCTATCAGTTCTACCTGGCTTTGATGTTAGAAGAGCCTTAGGTGAAAGTAGAGCAGCAAAGGAAAGCTGGGGGAGTCAGCATATACCTGAGGTTCGTGTTCCCTCTAACCTGGCAACGCTGATCTTTGAACCTTCGTGTTGACTTCTTGTCACAGAGACAATCTTTGTACATTAATAGGTCATTTGAAGATCATTGGTTGACGTAAAACCTCTTTTTACGTCAACCAATGATCACCAATATCACAGTGACACACTTTGAGGGGTCAGTCAGTTTTACTTTTGAACAAAACCAGATCATATATGTATAAACAAATACACGGTTTCCCCCACTGCATTATAGGCCTGAGAGGTCGCCAGGCTTTACTTGTCCCCCTGTCAGGTTAAGCATTGTTTATTTTAAATACGTTTTTTCTACACTAGTAATAGTGATTCAAAATATGGTATATAGTAGATTTGTCAAATAGCGATCTGCTGCTGGAAGTCTTAAAGTCTGCTAGGATGTTGAGAGCAGCCAGAGTTAAACAAACGGTCAATGTTGTTACATGCTAAGCTAATAGTATGACACGGATGTTCAAGAGCAACATTAAAGTCCAACAATACATTGGAAATGTTCTTTTTCATTCATTAAATAATGGAAAAAACTTGAAGAATTATCACAAGGCAAGGCAAGGCAAATTTATTTGTATAGCTAATTTCAGTACAAAGACAATGCAAAGGGCTTTACATGATTAAAACAGGAAATTAAAAATATAATAAAAGCAAGTTGGAATAAAATGTGGAAAAATTTAAACAAAATAAAACATGGGAAAATGCAAACTAAAAGCAAATATTTTGGACTACAAACCTAAACTAATGATGTTTCAGTAAAACAGTTTAAGTAGAGCAGTCAAAGGCAATCCTAAGCAAATGTGTTTTAATCTTGATTTAAAAGAACTCAGGCTTTCAGCACTTTTACAGTTTTCTGGAAGTTTGTTCCAGATAAGTGGAGCATAGGAACTAAATGCTGCTTCTCCGTGTTTAGTTCTGGTTCTAGTAATTACTAGCTAGTAATTTTCTACTCGCCTATATAGAGTAAAACTGTATTTTTTTAATCCTGTCTGTCATTGTACCAGAGGGTTGCAAAGAAAATTATATTACATTAAAAACAAGTAATGAAATTTAACAGGGTTACATTTAGAAATAAAAAAGTGTTATATATATATATATATATATATATATATATATATATATATATATAATTTACCAAGGGCTGGGGGGAGGTGCTTATGACTATGGGTGAGTCTGTTTGTAGGGGTGGAGGTTGCTTGTGCAACCATGTACTGTGAGAATACGCAAAATCCATGACAAAAGGGGTCTGGGATTTGAACCTGCGACCCCAACTCAACAAGGCAACTGTGCCAACTGCCCACCGTGCGGCACCACCGTAATCTAATCTCTTTGTATACGCATTGATAAATTACGACGTTATAAATAATCTTTGACATACAATGTTTTCCTTAAAATCTAAAAAAAAATAGACAATTTTTTTTAATTTGCAAAGAAATCTGTCAGTTTAGCTGACAGATTTCACTAGCCTAGCAGTGAATCTGGCTGAGAAAGTACAGATCATTTCGAAGCAAAAATTAAAAGTTTGATATCATGATCAAAATGCATAAAAGTATAAGTAAGATTCAACCAAATACAGGCAAACCATGCAGTTCAAGAATAACACTTGCACTCTTCACGTATAGAAGTCTTTAAAAGAGCTTTTAACCTTTCCAGAGATGAAGGCTTCTGTGTACTCTAAAGATTTTTTATTTTGACTAATTTTAAAGAGAAGCCTAATCGAGGCCTGCAATTCATAGAAGTGCTCAAACAAGAGGTGAGTATACCCAGTACAGCTTTATTCACCAGTGTTGTTGTCTCATTAGGCCTAATGAGGTTAAGAAATCAGATAACAAAATATAAATGAGTCCTGCGCAATCAGTTTTAAAATAGAAAGAGCAGTGGTACACCAGATCTAAGCAACAAAATGCAGAGGGAGCAGCATGCTTGGTGTTATTTTGTGGTCAGAGAGAAAAGTAGGAAAAATAGCACAATAGCTCAGAATTTTACACCTATCTTGCAGCTCCATTTCTCTGCTCCTATCAGTTTTGAGGGTTCAGACAGAAACCTTTTGTTTTTATAGTAACGTTTAAAGTTCAAACAGCAACTTTGAATCATCATGTTACTGAATAGTGCTATATAAATAAACTTGCCTTGCCTAAAGTTAAGAGAGTGTGCCAGTATAAGTGCAAGAAAGCAAGAATAAAGTTTACCAGAGATAACATAGACAGAGAACTGGACCTCTGAAACCATATTCTTTAATGAAAATATTATCAGATGTGCCTAAAGTTCACTTTAGGAAGCTGCTGCAGCACATAGAAGTATCATGGTTTGGGGATGCTTTGCAGCAGCAGGACCTGGCAAGCTCACCATCGTAGGCTCTACCATAAAAACCACCCTGAAGAGCCTGCAGCCTTGACACAGACCCAGACCACCCACCGCACTACTGGCTCAGAATGAAGAAATGGGAAATCCTGGGCCTAGTTACAGCCCTGATCTTGTACTGCTTGAGCTGTTTTGTGTTGACTTGAAACAGACTGCACAACCAAGAAACCCCTTGCAAACATAAACCTCACACGAGAAAGTAAGGAGTGGGACAAATGTTCCTCATACTGATATCAGACAATACCAGGAGGCTGTAGTTATTTCATCTAAAGGGCATAATGTCTTCATGAGTGTGTAGGGTTTCCCAACTTTTTAATCTGCAAGAAAACACCTTTTTGTTGTTTAAGTGGAAAATAAATCACTTTAAAAAAAGAAAAAATTGATTAGACATGAATATCTGTATTAAATAAAATAATGAAGAAATTAGTTTCCTCATTTTTTCACAGCTGTTTGTCCAATCCAAACAGGGGAAACATGAGTAATTATTTCTCCAAAGAGATTTTTTTTTAATTCACAGCAGTTATTTACCTCCACTCCTCGTAAAACTGTAATTTAGTTTTACCAACCTCAATAAAAAAATCCCTTCTAGTTAAATGACCTTTAGATCAGAAAAGTAAATAATTTGAGACTTTTTTGCAACTTTCCCTTCACCCCCATAATGAAGATGCAGCATCTTCATATAACTAAACAATCCTTGTCCTTATGTAAGACTAGCACCTAGGCAGACACATGTGTACAGTGGGGCAAAAAAGTATTTAGTCATTGTGCAAGTTCTCCTACTTAGAAGGATGAGAGGTCTGTAATTTTTATCATAGGTACACTTCAACTATGAGACAAAATGAGAAAGAAAAAAAAAACAGGAAATCACATTGTGGGATTTTTAAAGAATGTATTTGTAAATTTTGGCAGAAAATTTGGTCAATAGCAAAAGTTCAACTCAATACTTTGTAGCATAACCTTTGTTGGCAATGACAGAGGTCAAACGTTTGCTGAACGTCTTCACCAGGTTTGGACACACTGAAGCTGGTGTTTTGGCCCATTCCTCCATGCAGACCTCCTCTGGAGCAACGATGTTTTGGGGCTGCTGCTGGGCAACACAGACTTTCAACTCCCTCCACAAAGTTCCTATGCAGTTGAGGTCTGGAGACTGGCTAGGCCACTCCAGCACCTTAAACTGCTTTTGCTGAGCAGTGTGTTTGGGATCATTGTCATGCTGGAAGACCCAGCCACGCTCCATCTTCAATGCTCTCACTGATGGAAGGAGGTTTTGGCTTCAAATCTCACCATACATGACCCTGTTAATTTTTCCCTTAACACGGATCCGTCGTCCTGTCCCCTTTGCAGAAAAACAGCCCCAAAGCATGACGCTTCCACCCCCATGCTTGGGTGTGGTGTTTTTAGGATGCAACTCAGCATTCTTCTTCCTCCAAACATGACGAGTTGAGTTTGTACCAAAAAGTTCTATTTTGGGTTCATCTGACCACGTTATATTCTCCCATCCATATGCTGTCTGGCAAACTTCAGACGGGCCTGGACATGTATTGACTGAAGCAGGGGGACACGCCTGGCAATGCAGGATGTGAGTCCCTCTTGGCATAGTGTGGTCTTGATGGTAGACTTTGTTACTTTGGTCCCAATGGTCTTGTATGTCTTCCATTTTCTTACAATCGCTCCCACAGTTGATTTATTCACATCAACCTGCTTTCCTATTGTAGATTCACTCTTCCCAGCCGAGTGCAGGTCTACAATTTTCTACCCAGTGTCCTTCGACAGCTCTTTGGTCTTGGCCATGGTTGAGTTTGGAGTCTGACTGTTTGAGGTAGTGGACAGGTGTCTTTTATACAGATAACAAGTTCAAACATTATTACAGGTAATGGGTGGAGGACAGAAAAGCTTCTTAAAGAAGAAGTTAGGCCAGACATCTTGCTGGTTTGTGGATGACCAATCATTTCTTTACCACCATAATTTACAAATAAATCCTAAAATGTGATTTCCTGGATGGATATTTCTCATTTTGTCTCTCATAGTTGAAGTACACCTATGATGAAAATTACAGACCTCTCTCATCTTTCTAAGTGGGAGAACATGCACAACCAGTGGCTGACTAAATACTTTTTTTTGCCATACTGTATTTATGGTTACTTTGTATTGAGATCATGTGTTCAGCAGTCCCTTAAAGATTAAATGCACCCAATCTCTGTCTCAGATATACCTCAAACGTAGTCTTAATCTTTCGCTAATGCCAAATCTTGCCTCTGAAACTGTCATTCACACTAATGATTTCCTGTATTTTTCACGAGATATAAAGAGAAAAAAGTGGAAACACAAGCGGCATCTATATACACACATCTATCGATCAAAGCTGGATCAGCAGACCCTATTTTCATTCATCCTCCTGAGTGTCTCCTGGCTCTTGCCATCGATTCTCTTTTACTGTGTATTCATTTCAGAGGCAGAGAGAACCTGCCACGGCTGCCCCTTCCAACACCTCTCTGAGAGTTTATTGACCGTGTAGTAAGTCTCGTTCCAGCCTCGGTGCCTGTATTTTTACTGCGGCTGGTTTATTGCAGTAGTCATATTTTTTATCATTTAGATGCATTTATCTTACCTGCAAGCTGAGTGTCCGTTTCATCTCAAGGGTAACGCTGCTTAGCAACGAACAGTGTGCATTATTTATTTAATTTTTGGGGGGTTTAAACTTTATGGATAAAAAAAAAAACGCTCAAGCTTACATACAACCACACATATGAATGAAAAGTATAACCCCTTTTTATTAACAGTGGAAATGAAAACTGAGTGAATGTAAAGTGTTTATCTATAATTGTCTATAGTGGGTGCAAGAGTTAGGGGAGTTGGTCCTGTAACTGGCGAATTGCCAGTTTGATCCCCCGCTCCGACCGTCTCAGTCGTTGTGTCCTTGGGCAAGACATTTCACCCGCATTGCCTGCTGGTGGTTGTCAGATGTATGGGAGCCCCGCTTCTGTCAGTCTGCCCCAGGGCAGGGCTACTAACAAAGCTCACCACCGCCAGGGTGTGAATGGATGAATGAATGGGTAGGGTAAAGTTCTTTGGGGTTGTCGGGCTTGATAAAGTGTTATACAAATACGAGTGATTTACCATTTACCATATAGTGCTGGAAAAGGTAGAGAAAAAAGGATATAAGGGTTATCCTGAAATCATGCGCTGCTTATTGCCTTCTGATCCTGTGTTACTGAGAAATCTTGTGATCATTGCTGGGGTTGCTCCATCGCTCTGGTTCTCCTGCTCGTTCTGTCTTTTTTCCTGTTGCATGCCTGGAAAAAAAAGCAAGAAAAAAGAACAGGGTTTGTACAAAGAGAAAGCGTTCTTTCTGCTGGTAGTGTGTTGCCTTAGAGACCAACAGAGAGTAAGATGTGGATCTGTAAACTGCTCTGATGATCTGTGTGTATTTTTCTTTTGGTCTGTGTGGGTGTTCAGAAAAGGCTTTTGACTCCTAGCTCAGATGACAGCCGAGGAAAATCCCCACATAACTCTAGTCTTTGCCTAACCTCGCTGTACAATTACAATCACACGGATATTTCCCAGAGATGAGAACATCAATGCCAAAAAAGTTTGATTCAGTCATTACAAGTTATCAGTGTGTGACCATGATTGTGAACTTTAGACAGCTCTCTGCATAAAAACTGAATATTTTACCCAAGAAGGAGGGAAGCAAAGCACAACGTTGAATAAAGGAGAAAATAGCAGAGGGAGATGCTATAATTAATGTGTGTTGCTATTTAATCTCAAAGCCAGAAGGGTCTTTTTCCCCCCAAATAGTTATCAGTGTTAATAACTTCTGTTTACAGTGTTCACTTAAGC
Organism: Fundulus diaphanus; assembly: GCA_037039145.1. Taxonomy (NCBI): domain Eukaryota; kingdom Metazoa; phylum Chordata; class Actinopteri; order Cyprinodontiformes; family Fundulidae; genus Fundulus; species Fundulus diaphanus. The sequence goes on from CM073124.1 coordinate 31,071,262, forward strand.
TAAAGGTAAAGAAGAGACAGGTTTAATTAACTGGGATTTAACTTACTGCAGTCATATAGTAAGTTATAGGAAGGTCAACAAAAAAGAGAAATTAGTTATTAGTCTGTGTTTCCAATATTCACAGCAAATTTTGAGAATAATACAAAGACGTCTGGGTAAATAATATGCTTGAAGTCAGGCAAACCTCCAGAAACTTTCCAAAAGGGCAGCCAGATGGGGACTACTAATAATCTTGGGAGGCACACCCAGATCAAAAGCTGAAATAGAATTTTATTATGTGGTAATCAGATATGAGTTTTGGAGTGCAAGGAGTGAGTGACAGTCATTTAAAAGTGGCATCTACATAAAACTGTCTATTAAGGACTTTAGTAAAGGGGGCTAATAGAAATCTGTGTCATTATTTTGAGATTTCTATTAGCAAACATTTTTATTAATGATGTCTTTGTTTCCTTAAACTTACCAGTTGCTTTCCACTTTGCGTTGGTCTCTCAAAAATCCCATTAAAACTAAGTTTGTTCTTCAAACAAAACAGCATATCTTGAGTGAAAGTTACAATATGTGGAAACGTTAAGTTGGATGTTAATCAAATCTACTTACTGGAAAGAGAAATAAGCATACATACAGCCCTGAGAGCCCTGGCATTATCTGCATTTAGTCATATATGTATGTGTTTTCCTAGTCCTAAAGTTATAGCAAAACAAGCCTTTAATTAGCCCAAAATTAAAAAACTGAACTGAAGCTTCTTAGCGAATAGGCAGATTTGTGAAAAAGTACTTTTCCCCTTGCATGTCTCTTGGGTTTTGTCACACCTAAATGTTTCAGACAAATGATTTTTATTATCAAACTAAGATAAACTACAAGTACTAAAGTAGTTTTTAAATGAGAATTTAATTTATTCATTTATGAAGGTAAAAAAAAAAAGCTCTTAGCCATTATTGCCTGTGATTAACCACTTTTGTTGCTCAGGTCTGATTGCTGTCATTTGTAGAATCAAGAAATCAATTAAACAGAACCTGTATGACAACAGGATATAGGCAAAGAAAAAGTTACAAAGCCAGGGAGCAAATCAACAATCTACTCTGAAACCCAGAACAGCGTACAGAGCACTGCAGGCTTCATTTATCTCAGTCAAGGTCAATGTTCATGTTTCACCAGTAAGAGACAGGGCAGAAATGGCTTGCCATGGGGAGTTTCAAAGCCAAAACCACTGCTGATCAAAAATAACAAGACCCATCTCATATTTGTCATTAATGACTGCTATAAAATGTTCTGTGGACTGATAGAGTAAATGTTTAGCTTTTGGGTGGATATCCTGTTACAAATGGCGTGAAACTAGCAAAGCATTTAAACGAAGTAAGTTTGAATGTGGCGGTGGTTGTGTGATGGTCTAGGGCTGCATTTTGCTTCAGGGCCTGGAGAATGTATTGCATGATAGTGATGGAACTCTGAAATCTGCTCTATACCAGAAAGTCCTGAAGGAGAATTTCCAGCCCTTCATTTCATGACCTAAAGCTTTATCACATTTTGGTCGTGCAGCAAAACAACGATCCACCTCTAAATAACTCATGATAATCCCAAAATGAAGACTTTAGCTCAAAGACTCTCCAATACAGCGACATTTAAACAATTCACTTGTTAGTAATTGCATTTGCTTGACGGAAGTTGTTGCAACCAATGGCAGGAAAAGCAATTAGTAGGCTTAGACATCAATTCCTTCTTTCACGCAGGGCCCCCTGGGTTTGGCTGGTTTTTACCCCGTAGTGTTGCATCTGGGTTCGTCTAAAAGATTAAAGTCAGTCAAACAAGCAAAAAATAAATAAAAAATCTATGAAAGTGCAATTACGTTTTCACAGCACTGTCAGACATTGTAGGAAAGGGAAGAAGTTATGTCACTAAATAAGAATCAAGAATCATTATTGTCATTATGTGATACCATGATGACATTTTTGATGAGAGACACCAGCCCAGGATGCACAGGAATTACATATAACATGCAGGCACAACAAGACATAATGTTTCCACATATTTTCTTTCTTCTTCCTCATGAAATCAGTTGATTGCACTGACCAACAACACTTCCTGAAAGACGCCGTCATGGTTTCATCGTTATGTTATGGATTTTTGTGACTGTCGTATAGCGAATTATAATTCTGCGTTGACCTATGTTGAATCAGAGTTAATTTTCTCTTGTGTTATTTTTGTTTTGCTTTCTGTATCTTTGGTGTGTGTTCATTTGCCCATCAGTCCGCTCAGCCCACTTGTTTCGATTGGTCTCATAACTGAACTTTTTAATGGGCCCTTTACCCCGTACCACCAAATAGAAAAAACCCAAGAGAATAGTTTCTGGATAGTTTCTGCTGGCCTGGGCTGTATTGCTTTTGGCAATGTGGCTGCTGTGCAACTGATGATGAAGGTAAACAAACCTCTCATATATAAACTGTCTGAGGAAATCCTACAGGTCTCATACGATGAAGTCATCAAGAACTTGAAAAGATGTTTAATCCAGTTGCATGTGTTTTACAAGTGAACAAGTGAAAGGTGAACAATTCAAACAGAAGCGTTCAACTATTGTGAAGATAAAATATAGAAATATTAGAGTGGTAATATTGTTTAGAGGTAAAGCAAACTATATTTGCGATTTCTACTTGTGTTAGGGCAGAAATTAAAAGGAGGTCAGCGTAGCAGCTAAGCCTCCTGTCCACTCGTAAATCCATTTAACAGCACCTGGGCGGTAAATAATTCACAATTTAAAAAGTTAAATCCAGAAAAGGCTTTTATTTTGCATAAACATTTTTGAAAACCGGATGCATCTTTGGTTCTACCATCTGTTTTAGTTTGCTGAGTGTAATACGTACAGAGCCACATACATGTTTGCATTTACCTCAGAATAGCAAGAGTTGCAACTACTTCACAGTGGAAAAGATAATTTTATATAAAATCACTGGATTCAAACAAATACAGACAACATTCTTTGATGAACCACAGATTTCTTTAATACACAGAACTTTGCACATGTCCCCATGTTAATGCATGAAAGTTTACCTCAGTGAGACAGAGAAAAATGCACATCATCTGTACACATAAATATAACACACAGTGAAGATTATCTGTTGAAGACATTAAATAAAATGGGATGTGTTAGAAAGGGTACTTTAGTTACATACATATAATCTGCTATACAAGGCATTACTGGTGCCATCGTTCCTGCTGGTGTAGAAATAATGGTACAAACCAAATGAAAGATTACTGTGTAAGGATGTTGGGTATGTTCGCCTTTGCTAGATGGTGGTGAAATTGGCTCAAACTTGATTAATACCGATCAAAATATGTTGTCGGTATACCTCCTTACAGGAAAAAAACAACAAAAATAAAACCGACGAAGAGCAAACCCGGGTGGATGTAGGGGGGAGAACGAAGGAGAGACACAACGGCATGTATGATAAGATTGGCTCCACAGATTGGTAGGAATATACTGTGATTTGCTGCAACCCCTCTGCGCATCTGCTTGTTAAATGTGTCACTGTGATAACAAAAGTGTTTGTGCCAACGCTTGAAGACGCTCAGGGGGTGACCCTGTCTCTGACAAGCAGACACAGCTGCAGCTATCTCTCCTTCCCACTCTATCCAGTTCGTGAGCCAACTGCCTGTCCGCCACCCCTCCCCCAGGAGTCCAGACAAGAAAAGAACTGGCATCAGTGCCCTCCACCTGTACAGACAGTCCCCACGCATATAGCTTTGTGTGAAACTACTCTCAAAACAGGGACATCCCGCATGTCGAATGTTGTCTTCACTGAGATCGAAAGCAAGAGGAGCAAGTCCCGCGTTTCTCCTTCTCTAACTGAGGGTTGATCGTATCGGGAACTTCTGACTGGAGCATGTCATTCTCGCTTGCAATGATGTGTTTCACCAAGCAGTTTGCTGCCTCATCAATGTTGATGTTCTCCTGGAAACAAAATGGAAAGAAGATAGAGACATGAGGGGAGGGTTACAAAGTGGTGGCTAAAGAGAGAAGGCAAATTGTTGTTATCGTGAGACAATGAACGACACACAGACAAATCTTCACAGAAAGTGAGTTAATCAAATGGACCAGGACTACAATGAGAGAACCAGTCAGCAGCAATGAGACTCCAGCTGTGTCTGACCTTTTCTTACACATATGCTGCAGGTGGTCTGTATGCAAACTCACGTTCATTTACACATACAAATAAATAAGTAAAGCTAAAGGAAAAATGTTAGAAGTGATGAAAATAACAGTTATGTAAGGAAAGGTTACTTTACTTTTCCAGACTTTTGCATTTACGATGGTTTCCTTAGAATTACAGTACCCTGAAAAAGTATTAGCCCCCTGATTTTGTCTGTTTTTGCATTTTTGTCATTTAAACCTACCTATTTGTACTGTAATATGCTGTACCATGCTATATTTTGTTATACTGTCCTTCTTGTACAAGTACTGTTCTGTACAATACAGTACTACTCTACAACATACAATGTATACAACACTATACTACACTGCTCTTGATCCTACTTCACTCCACTATACCCCAATAGTACTACTGAAAGTAAAAGAACAAATGCAGCTTAGGTACACTCCTGCATGGTTGTGTACTATATTATCGAGACATTATTAATACGAATGATGAAGAATGTTTTTTTCTTTGGTGAAACAGTAACAGAAGCAAATAGGATACAATACTAATGAGTAGGTTAAGCAACCTATTAAAGAGATAAGAGGCATTTTTCCCCAGTGACATTAAAGACTAGCAGCAAACATACCAACAAAGGATTAGTATAAACGCTGATATGTTGAGGTTACAGAGAAAAAAGAACGAGGTGTTAGCTTTGAGAGCGGGCTACAGCATACGATCAGCTGATAATATCTAACGTTAAGGAGAAAAAAGGTATAGTCTCTCTGACTGACTTGGTCGACCAGATACAATATTAGATTTCAAACTATTTCAAACTATTTTTTCGTTATTCCTTACCAACGTGACAACCAACCCATGCATGCTCAGGGTTTTCAAAGATGTTCAAGATAAAAGCTCAGATCTATGATTTTGAAGGTAACTTAGGGAGCTCAGCATATTAGATATAATTCTGACGAATTTCAGACTCTTAAAACCGCTCAGCTATAGGACTGGCAGATTGTGTTCTTCATAAATGTCATTTGTGACTTTAATTACTGTACATTCGTGGTTTATTACTACTTCAGAAACAGCTCCACATACAACTAATCAGGTTGAAAAATGTCAGGGTTACAATTTGGGGAAAAAATAACAACAAATTACAGCTATTGATATATTTTCAAAGAACAAAAAAACAAAGATTTGTCCTGGAAAAGACTGACTCTGTCAGGAGCTCTCTGCTTGGGCTGATGACATGCACCTGTCTCTGCTCTGCTCCCGTCAACCTGCCAGCTGCTCTGCATTTTCTGATTACCACCTCTTGTATATAAGGCCCAGTTTTTCACTCCACATTTGTCAGATCGTCTGCAACCTTGCATATGTAACCTGTCTGCCTGTTTGTTACTCTGACTCCCACCAGTGATCCAGAACCGAGATTCCTGCTTTCTACCTCCAGATACTTATTAAACCTTTGGACTAAACTGTGCTATTGGGTCCTCCTCTGTCCGTACTGACAGAACGATCTGACCAAAACACATGGATCCAGCGCATGTTCAACCCAGCATGGAGACCAACGGACCGGATCAACCTACTGCCATGCAACGCCTGAAGCAAACAGAGCGAGAGGTGAACCGCATGGCTGGCGACATGGCCTCCATGCTTCAGATTGGTCATCAACAGCAACAGCAGTTCCAGCAGCAACAGCAACAAATTCAGCAGCAGCAACAACAACTCGCAATGATAATTCAACTTCTCACTAACCTAAACCCCTCGTCTGCGTCCTCCAGCTCTGTTCCAGCCAGTCAACCCAGCAGCCCAGTGTTAGCCATTCCGCCTGTCGACCAAGCTCCAGCTGCTTTATCATCTGGTCCAGCTCCTGAATCACCAGTTCTGGTCATGGCCGCTGCTGCTGAAGCCCCTGAACCCAAGATTGGCAATCCAGAGCGGTTCAACGGCGATCCAACTCAGGTACGGGCGTTTCTGACAAGCTGTCGTGTCCAGTTTTCCCTGCAACCCAGAACCTTTGCCACTGAAGGGGCTAAAGTCGGCTATGTGATTACACACCTGACGGGACGAGCTCGACTGTGGGGAACGGCAGAGTTTGAGCGCCAGACGCCTGCGTGTGCTACCTTTAATCAGTTTTCTGAAGAAATGCTCAAGGTCTTCGACTTGGAGTCCACAACTACTGAGGCATCACGGACTCTGATGTGCATTCGCCAAGGGCGGAGGTCAGTGGCAGATCATTCAATTGATTTTAGAACCGTGGCGAGTCGGAGCTCCTGGAATGGGGATGCATTGGTGGACGCCTTCCTTCACAGTCTGGCAGACTACATCAAGGATGAACTGGTTGCCCACGATCAACCCTCCACCCTCGACGAAGCCATTGCCCTGGCTGTCCGCATCGACCATAGGATCCAGGCCCGCCGTCGTGAGAGAGGTCGCCACAATCCGTCCACCAGTGCATGGAGCGGTTCAGCTGCTTTTCCATCTTCCTCTGCCACAAGATCTAACCAGCTAGATCAGTCTGAACCGATGGAGATCGGCCGTGCCTCTTTAACACTTACTGAGCGCCAGCGACGCATCACGTCCAACCTGTGCCTCTACTGTGGCGGAGATGGACATCGAGTCGCCACCTGTCCAGCAAAAGCCAAAGCTCACCAGATGTAGGAGGAGTCTGGGTGAGCTCAATGAACTTTCAGTCCTCCGTCAGTCGTAAACTTCTGATCCAAGTTGATCTTCACACGTCTAATACTGTCCGCACTCTTGCAGCCCTGGTGGACTCTGGCGCCGAAGCAAACATCATGGATACTGAACTAGCTCGTCAGCTGGGCGTAGAAAGCCACCAGTTGCCCGCCCCCATTCCAGTCCGGACCCTGGAAGGTCATATGATCGGAATCGTCACCCACATCACTGTTCCCATATTGATGTTGTTGTCAGGCAACCACCAAGAGACCATCCGCTTCCATCTGCTCAGGTCTCCCAGCCAACCCCTGATCCTGGGATATCCATGGCTCCGTCTCCACAATCCCCACCTCGACTGGGTCTCCGGAACGGTCATGGAGTGGGGAAATGACTGCCACCTGACCTGTCTGCGTGCTGCCTCGTTGCCTGCCAGCTCAGTACCTCCCAGTGCCACTCCTGACATTTCAAATGTCCCAGAATGCTACCATGGCCTCCGGGAAGTGTTCAACAAGACCAGAGCCACTTCTCTGCCCCCACATCGTCCGTACGACTGTGCGATTGACCTCCTCCCAGGTACGGCTCCTCCCAAGGGTCACCTATATTCGTTGTCTTCCCCTGAAAGAAAGGCCATGGAGGAGTATGTCAGGGATTCCCTCACAGCTGGGATCATCCGCCCGTCTTCGTCTCCTGCTGGTGCCGGGTTCTTCTTTGTGGGGAAGAAGGACGGTTCTCTTCGGCCCTGCATTGATTATCGAGGTCTGAACAACATCACGGTGAAGAACAGGTACCCTCTGCCTTTACTAACCTCTGCTTTTGAGTTGCTCCAGGGATCCACAATCTTCACCAAACTGGACCTTAGAAATGCTTACCACTTAGTGCGCATACGAGAAGGTGACGAGTGGAAAACCGCATTCAACACTCATACGGGTCACTATGAGTACCTGGTTATGCCATTTGGTCTCACCAACGCTCCAGGGGTGTTCCAGGCTCTAGTGAATGATGTGCTGCGTGACATGCTGAATAAATTTGTTTTTGTGTACCTGGACGACATCTTGATTTTTTCTAAGACTCTGGCTGAACACATTCATCATGTCCAGCTGGTCCTCCGCCGCCTGCTGGAGAACTCGCTCTATGTCAAAGCAGAGAAATGCGAATTTCATGCTCGGACTGTGTCATTCCTGGGTTATGTGGTGGGAGAAGGAAACATCCAGATGGACCCCGCAAAGGTTTCCGCGGTCACTTCCTGGCCAGTTCCAGAAAACAGGAAGAAGTTGCAGCAGTTCCTTGGCTTCGCCAATTTTTACAGGAGATTCATCAGGAACTACAGCACAGTTGCCGCTCCCCTCACCGCTTTGACCAGGATCAAACACCCTTTTGTTTGGAACCCAGAGGCTAACAAAGCTTTTCAAATCCTCAAAACCCGTTTCACCACTGCTCCCATCCTTCAGATGCCAGATACAGACCGGCAGTTTGTCATAGAGGTGGATGCCTCGGATGTGGGGATTGGGGCTATACTCTCCCAACGGGCAGTGGAGGACAACAAGCTGCGCCCTTGCGCATTTTTTTCACGCCGGCTTTCACCCGCGGAGCGCAATTATGATGTCGGGGATCGAGAGCTGCTGGCTGTCAAGCTTGCCCTGGAGGAGTGGCGTCACTGGCTGGAGGGGTCCACAGTTCCATTCCTGGTTTGGACGGATCACAAAAACCTTGAATACATCCGCAGTGCCAAGCGTCTTAACCCCAGACAATCCCGCTGGGCCTTGTTTTTCACCAGATTCAACTTTACCTTGTCATACCGTCCGGGTTCTCGTAACACCAAACCAGATGCTCTCTCCCGCCAGTTCCAGAAGGGTGACGTCCCATCCCAGGAACCTGCATCCATTCTGCCCGGTTCCTGCATCGTAGCAGCCCTGACCTGGGATGTTGAGAAAGAGGTTCAAGAGGCCCTCCGTGATCAACCAGGCCCCAGCGCATGCCCTGATGGCCGTCTCTTCGTTCCAGAGAATTTAAGATCACGGGTCATTCAGTGGGGACACAACTCCCGCCTTGCTTGCCACCCGGGTTCAACCCGCACCTGCCATCTCCTTGCTCAGCGGTTCTGGTGGCCTTCCTTGAGAGGGGATGTCAGGGAATTTGTTCGTGCTTGCCCCACCTGCAACCAGAACAAGTCCCCCAACCAACCACCTGCTGGACTACTCCAGCCTCTGCCTGTGCCCACACGACCTTGGTCCCACATTTCACTGGACTTTGTAACAGGCCTGCCCCCATCGGATGGAATGACTGTCATTCTCACTGTGGTTGACCGGTTCAGTAAGATGGCACATTTTATTCCTCTTCCAAAGCTGCCATCGGCCAGAGAGACGGCCCGGGTTGTTATGGATCATGTGTTCCGCCTACACGGGTTACCCAGGGATGTCGTCTCAGACAGAGGGCCCCAATTCACTTCCACATTCTGGAAAAAATTCTGCCATCTTCTAGGGGCCACGGCCAGCCTCACCTCTGGTTTCCACCCCCAGTCCAACGGCCAGTCAGAGCGGGCAAACCAAGAGCTGGAGAAGGCGCTCCGATGCATGGTATCCCGTAAACCCCAGGCTTGGGCACGACAACTGACATGGATAGAGTACGCCCATAACGCTCTCACCTGCTCTGCCACAGGTATGTCTCCTTTCCAATGTGTATATGGATACCAGCCCCCTCTGTTTTCCAGCCAGGAAGGAGAAGTGTCTTGCCCGTCTGCCCTCGCCTGTGTTCGCCGGTGCCGCCGCATCTGGTCTCAAGCCCGCGCTACACTATTAAAATCAGCCACCAGCTATGCCACTGGGGCTAATCGTCGGAGGATGCCGGCACCCACTTACCGCGTTGGCCAGAAGGTGTGGTTGTCAGCAAAGGACCTCCCGCTGCGGGTAGAGTCACGCAAACTGGCCCCTCGGTTCCTCGGCCCATTCCTTATCCAGAGGGTCATCAGTCCAACAGCGATCCGGCTCCAGTTACCAGCTTCCATGAAGGTACACCCGACTTTCCACGTTTCGAGAGTTAAACCAGTGCATGTAACCCCGATAGTTCCAGCTACAACTCCTCCTCCTCCTCCTCGTCTCATTGACGGTGGGTTGGTGTACACCGTCCGACGCCTGCTTCGGTCCAGACGGAGAGGTAGAGGACTTCAATATCTTGTTGACTGGGAGGGCTACGGACCCCAGGAGAGAACTTGGGTTCCGGCCAGTCAAATTATTGACCGGACTCTCATCACTGAATTCCACCGCCGACACCCGGACCAAAATGCCGCCAAAAGAGGTCGTCCAAAGGGGTCCCGTCACGTCTCAAACTCAGCCCCTGTGTCTGACTCAGATTCTGATCGGGACCTTGCCCCTGATGGCGTCTCACAGGTCCTTTTGGAGGATGGGGCCACAGAGTCGGATCGTTCAGAGGAGTATTGAACTTCCACTGCCTCCCTCTCCGCCCACCCTATGTGATGTCGTTTTGGGGACTTCTGGGGCCGTCCCTTAGGGGGGGGGTTCTGTCAGGAGCTCTCTGCTTGGGCTGATGACATGCACCTGTCTCTGCTCTGCTCCCGTCAACCTGCCAGCTGCTCTGCATTTTCTGATTACCACCTCTTGTATATAAGGCCCAGTTTTTCACTCCACATTTGTCAGATCGTCTGCAACCTTGCATATGTAACCTGTCTGCCTGTTTGTTACTCTGACTCCCACCAGTGATCCAGAACCGAGATTCCTGCTTTCTACCTCCAGATACTTATTAAACCTTTGGACTAAACTGTGCTATTGGGTCCTCCTCTGTCCGTACTGACAGACTCAGAGTTGCATTATGCCCCTTTTTTTCACAAACCAGGATTAGCTTTGCATAACTTAAAAAAAGAAAATGTCTGATTTTTGTTTAATGGTTTAATGTCTTCTTTTCAGTGGTTTAAACACTCTTGTATTTCTGACATTTTTGCAGGTGGTTCAAAGGTGGAGGGACAATTTGTGCAAGACACACACACACACATAAGTTTCAGAAAGTGAAAGGTATTTTATAGAGATTCATTACGCATAGAGTAAAACATTTCAAACTCTTATTCCTCATAATTTTGATCATTATTGCTTACAGGTAAAGAAAATCCATATTTTCTCAGAAATTAGAATACCACATTAGAGAATCAAAAAAATATGCTTTAAGCATGGAAAAGTATGCCCATTTCTATGCACTCAGTACTTGGTTGGGCTCCCTCTTGCATGAATTACTGTATTAATGATCTCCCTGTTGCTGGTGCACCTTTTCCTTCCACTCAATTTTCTGTTAATATGCTTGGATACAGAACTATGTGAACAACCACCCAGGGTGAGAGACTATTAAGAGGCTCAGGAAACCTTTGCAGGTGCTTTGAATTGTCTAGCTGAGTAGGGTGTGACACCATAAGTTTCCAATAATGAACTTTTTCACAGTATTGTATATAGTATGTTGGGTTTTCTTTACCTGCAAGGCATAGTCATCGAAATTACAAGAAACAATGGCTTGGAATATATCGCTCTCTGTGTAATGATTCTATATAATATATGAGTTTAACCTTTTGAAATGACCAGCAAAGAATATTGCACTTTTACTCAATATTCAAATTTTTTGAGATGTACCTGTAGAAGGTCAAGTGTTCACAGTAAGCGGTTTAAAGCATTGGCAATGATATCAGGAGAGCTGAGGCTTCTTGGATAGCATTGCAGGTGTGTGTGTGTGTGTGTGTGTGTGTCGTATTTTTACCCTTTCCCATCCAGTCGTGACATTCAAATCTGTCCCAGTCAGAGTGTGAACAGAGTGTTCATCTCAGCTTACAGTCAGGAACTACTCAAATTGAATTTGAACCATAGGATGCATCTGTTTTAAACAATGTTTTTTTTATAATTTTGACCAAGAATGCTTACAGAATAATCAAGTGAGAACCTCTATAAAGCTCCATACCTTTACTTTTAGCTGTAGTGGTAACTGGATTTCTGCTGTCATTCTGGCCTGGCTGACTGAGAAGATCCTCTCACGCTAGTCCTCCTCCTGCAGCAGTGCTACCAGCTCCCTTTTTTACCTGCTCTCCTGTCTTTAAATACTGAAGCTTCTTAGTCGGTGTCAGATTATTTGAAAGCCATAGTGTGCGTTCTTCGCCTGCCTTGCCTGTTTATGATCAAGTTCTCATCTTCTGGATTCCCCCGTCTTGCTCTTGTCTGACCCATCATCAGCTTATGTATCCTTCTCAAGCCTCAGCCATCCCTGTCAAACGCTGAACCCAAAGCGTGGCAAAATGTCTGCCTCTTCTTCTTTGCAAAATACCTTAAATTTTAGATTGGCCATAAATTTCCAAGACTTCCACAGATTGTTGTTAGACTTAGGTCTGCTATGCCGCCGCATGGCTCTTTTCCCACAGGGGCTCTCTTTTTGCCATGTTTCCATGAAGGCCTGATTTGTGGAGTTCACAATTAATAGATAAACTGATGGCTCTCTGCTGCTCCTCCAGAGCTAGCATGGCCTCCCTCATATGACTTGTGGCAAACAGCAAATGAGGCTTCATTTGACTTTCTGTTTTACAAATATTTTGTTTGTTGTAAGTGTTTAAAATGTTTAAGTTAGCAGGTAACTTGTGCACTTGCCTGTTAACTTAATTTCTTTGAATAATGGATTTCTTCTTGCCACTTGAGGGGTGAATACTTTAGCATCACTCTGTACAGATGTAACCTGATTACAAAACTGATATATTCTCATATTTGCACACAGTAATCTTGAACATCATTACACACTACATCGTAATCATATTTAAAGTAGGATTTACTGTCATAATCAAGTAAGAATGGAACATCATTACTGTAATGGATGGCTTGGATTTAGAGCTCCTTTAAGTCTGCTAAACTGAAAGTACTTTGAATGTCTGGATTTGGGGAGATGCCAACCAGAAATGGGAATATTGTGAGTAAGAATTATCTCAGGAAAATCAGACCGTGGAAGAGGGAATGTGATTTGAGCCCTGAACACACCACTGCCTGGATCATGTCAACCAGTGAGCAGTGCGTCACTGTTTGCATGTCTGCTGTCCATGTTCAACATCTCTGCGCTTCACCAAGCACTCACAAGGGAATCGCAAATTCAGGGCAAGATAAAACCGAAAAGATCCAGCCGTTCGTGTTCAGAGTTTTCTCACAAAACTGGCATCTTGCAGACAAATCAGACTTGCGATTGAATATATTTCCCTAATATACCACCTGCGGTTTATTATTCAAGAACGACTTTCGTCAATTTCAGGAGGGACTTTCAGTAATTTTGTTACACTCCCGGCATGTACTTTCGGCCTTGATGGTAAAAATGGCGGTGCCCTGCTGCTGAAATACGATACTCTTGGAAATGTTTGGGTTTCCTTTTTTAGCATGCTTTTATTTGTGAGGTTCAAAATCAGGTTTAGCCAGTTAACACTAAATGTTAAAAAATATGTTTGCTAGAGACAAACTTTGCAGTCGGGTTAGATGTTCCAAATATAAGTGGAAAGTATGCATGTAGCTGGAATCAAACTGTTAATTTCAGCATGGCTGACTCTGAAAAGTTGCCAATGTTTGAAACGTATTCTTCCTTACAGTTTTTTGAAGCAACTGGACAGACTGGACAATTCAAGCTTATATATTCCAACTGTCTTCAATGAACACTCCTATCTGGATGACAAAGCACCTGATGCAAGTGCAGCTGACCAGAAAAAACACAGACGGAGTGTCTGCTGGGAGTCTTTGAATAAATCCTTAGTCACGGTGCTACACTCCTTTCCCACACACGCAAAGAGAAGACTAAGACTGCAAAGTTCAGCTCATCACATTTCCAGTGTGTCTTTTTGGTAATGTCCTCACAGGATAGTCAGCTGCTTCCTGAGGACGTTTTGATAAAACAGACAGGCCGTGATCACTGAGCCCTGCTTTAATGTTAGCGCTGTGTGTGCACATGTACACGTCTCTCGTTTTCTCACCTTAGCAGAGGTCTGAAACCATCCCACAAAGCCATTTTCCTGGCAGAACTGGTCCATCTTTATTCCGTTATTGGTCAGTACTTCCTGACCCTGGTCACATTTGTTAGCCAGAAGCACCGTGGCTACATTTTTCCCATTGGCTAGCGTGAGCTTGGAATCCAAGTCCTCCTTCCACTTGGTGATGGCCTCGAAGGAGGCCGGCCGTGTCACGTCAAAGACGATGAAGGCGCCCATGGCTTCACGGTAGTACACACGGGTCATGTTGCCAAACCTCTCCTGACCTGAAAAACACACACATGCATCGAAAAGACCAAAATTACTAGGATGAAGAAGGTATGATGAACTGTGGGAAAATTATGTTTTTTCCATTACTTCTAAAATTAGACCTGATTTTAAAGAGCATAAGGAACACTGGAGGTGAAAGACTTACTGGAATGAGATGTAGTCATTTTGTCACAAATATAAACGATGCAGAGTATTTACATAGAGGTATTTAAGTTACTTTTATATATTTTTGTCATTAGAAACACATTTAAATCAACAAATACCCATAGAGTAAACACATACAGCAGAAACCAGATGTTGATATATACTGCATAAACACACACATACACTTTCTGTGGTACTGTCCAACATTAAATCAGACTAAACCTTTCTTGTTAAAGGAAACTGTAAAAGTGCTGAAAGCCTGAGTTCTTTTAAATCAAGATTAAAAACACATTTGTTTAGGATTGCCTTTGAGTTAAACTGTTTTACTGAAACATCATTAGTTCAACTTTGTCATCCAACAGTTTTTAATATTTGCTTTTAGTTTCCATTTTCCCATGTTTTATTTTGTTTCTTTTTTTTCTACTTTTTATTCCAACTGCTTTTATTCTGTTTTTATTTTCCTATATTTTAATCATGTAAAGCACTTTGCATTGTCTTTTTACTGAAATGTGCCATAGAAATAAATTTCCCTTGCCTTGCCAAAGGTCAGTTTGGATGAGTAAAATAATCATCATCTGCTAAATCACAGAATAACAAGATAAATGTTTGTTTTGTATCATTGTTTTATTTATTTCTTCAAATTCAGATGTTTAAGTCCACTAAGATTACTGTACCCTTTACCTATTTTGGTAAGACAGCATGATGCCATCGTGGTTTAGTAAGCTTATCAGTGGTGGTGAGAGGTCATTAGAGCAGACAGGGTTCGCGTGTGAGCAGCAAACCGGACTTTAACAGATCTACTCATGCTTTTAATATCTGTAACTTATTAGATAAATTCAACCATAACCAGCTGAGATTAATCTGAGTTACATTTTCTTGGGCTTTGTCCATGGGTGGCCATTGAATTGTTTAAATCCAGGGGCGCCACCAGTGGGGTGGCCAGGACATGGCCCCCCCGTGCCATGTCCTGGCCACCCAACTGGCCAGTGTAAATTGTTGTAGCGTCAGTTTAGCATTTGAGCCCATTATGCACAGCCAGCAAGGCAGCCCCTCTTCTTGACCTATCGCGCTTTTATTTGCATCTGCCTGTATCTACTTTCCCCTAGTAACTGTTTTGTTTTCCAATAAATGAATAAATGTACACCTTATTCCTAATGTAATTACGCAATAAAAAGGAATTGTTGTTCAACTCAAAATGTACTGTTATTGGTCTATGCACATTAGATCATTAGGAACATTAAAAATTCAGAAAACCATTAAAAACCAAAAGATATCAATAGGCTTTTACTTAAGTCTTTCTGATAGTTTTCTACATGCAGCTTTACTACAACAGTAGAATAAAATCCTGAAATTACAGCTTTTAGTTTCAGTGCCATCCCAAGAGTTTAAGTGGCTTCATTTGGCCACCCCTATGAAACATTTCTGGAGGCGCCACAGTTTAAATCACCTCACTGCATTGTTTAATTTTAACAGTGGTCTTTTTAAATACTGTGTATATTTTAATCATATTACTCACACTTTTGACTCTTTGAATATTTTACTTTTTTGTAAGATGTGATCAAAATATAAGATGATTATTCCAAGCTTGGTTTTCTGAAGCTGGTTTTTTATGTTATCTTAAGTTATTTGTCATTTTCTTGTGAGAATAAAGCCTGTTTGAATACCTCTGTTGCAGTCTCTTTGTTTTTTTTTTTTGTTTTTTTTATCATTAAGTATTGCTTTCAACAACCAAAAAAAATAAATACATTCTACAGGGGTGGGTGAGAACAGGGCTTTTAAAGAGCATCACTTGGAAATAAACAAGAATAAATGGCAGTATGGCAAATATTGTGTCTTCTGTCTGTGTAGCTGTGAATTTGTCTGGAAAGATTCCTGAGTTCAATCAAATTCCTGCTGGATACACATTTTCAAAGCCATAATTTCTACTCGACAACAATCAGCTTCAGAATAAACTGAACCTCTAGCTGTTTTCCTACAGTAGATGGATTTAAAAAAACACCTTAATTCATGTATAAACGCTTTTCTAACTGCTCGGTATGGTGTCCGTCCTCAAATTGTGTGAAGAGGAAAATATTTATTCCTTCGGTGAGTCCTGCTGTGGTGTTTCTTACATGTACAGGTGGATTACAGCACAGTGTTAGCTACAAAACAGCTGGCAGCATGTCAGCTCAGCTCAAGGACACATTGGATGGGCAAGTTGTCTTTGAAAAACGCCCCTATACTAGGAAGTTTAGTAGTGCTGAATACAAAGAAGAAAGTTGTGCCTCATGTTTAAAGGCACATTAATGTCACACCTTCCAATAATATCCATGTTTTAACTGAATGGAGAATTTAACACATCATCAGTCCTTTAAGTACCCAAGTATCTCTCTAAATGTGTAGCGCAGATACTGCCTGGTGATCTTTCGGGAGAAACTTAGAGTCATAGTTCATTTCTAAAAATGCTCTGTCAGAGAGTTGGCAATTTTATACTTGTGATAGTCTTTTTATGGTTTTATTCATATTATAGTCTCTTGAAAAAAAGCAATAATTCCCCTTAAGCCTTTTTCACATTTTACTGCTGCAATCACAAACTTCAATGTATTTTATTCTGATTTTATGGGACAGACCACACAACGTGCTCATAATTGTAGCATGGGTGGAAAATGTGACACCGTGTTCAAACTGTGGAATGTATCTGCATTTATCCGCCTTTAATAAGTAACCAATAGCCATCAGGAGTAGCTTAATCTGTAACTGGTCTAGATGCACTACAGCAAACCTTCCAAGGCACGGGCGTCCATCTGAGCCGACAGGGCGGATAAGGAAAGCGTCAGTCAAATCAGAAGCAATGTAGCTAACACAGCAAACATGTATAAAATACAAAACCATACTTTTTAGCATACGTGAAAAATACTTTTCAAAAAACGTTTTTATACTTGTTATAATGACCAACGCTATATATAACCAAGAACAAGCAACCCCCACTTTGAACACGGCGGTAGCAGTATCATGCTCTGAGAACGGTTTTCTTCAAGCAGAAGCAGGTCAGAGTTGCTGGGAAGATGGACGAAGCAAAAATACTGGACAATACTGAAAGAAAACCTGTTAGTGCTGTAAGAGAGTTCATTTCACCACTCAGCCTCAGCTGCTGCGACAGCTTGGTGCAGACCTAAATCCGATTGAGAAACTGATCTTTGTAGATGCTCTCCACACAATATGGCTGAGCCTCTCCAACTTTAATTGCACAGCAAGTTGGTTGTAGAAAGTATTTGCTTAGGGAGCTGATTACAAATGCATAGCAGATTTTTATTAGTGGATCGTTCTGCTTACACCTCCCAAATAAGAATGCACTACTTTGTATTATTCTATCACATAAAACCCCAACAAAATATCCCAAAATGTGAAAGGATTCGGGGAATGTTGTGTTTTTGCAAGGTACTGTAGATTATGCAGCTCAGGCATTTTTGTCGTGCCCGGTTAATGTTGAGCTTTCTCCATGGCTTATTAGCGTGTTGGAGATGCTTCAATATAAAGTACTAAAACGGATAAACGCACCAAAGGTCACATTTAGAATTGGTTTATATATTTTTTAATACATTTCAGCATATTTCATCACAAGAGAACTTTTAGAAACTGTTTTGTTTTATATGTTTCCATTTCACATACAATAACAAGCAGGAGATCTAAATTACTCCAATAACAAGCAGTGAATTAATTGGTTGTGATGTACTGGGAATTGATATTGAATAAAGGTCAGTTACAAAACTTGACAAAATTAGCCAAATACTAATTAAAGTATAACTTTATAAAGTATAAGTTAAAGATGAACTCATAGGTAATATCGACATGAGTTTTATGTATGTATGTGCTTAATCAAAGAAGTTAGAGGGATGCATTTTGAATAAAAAAAGCCAAAATGCCATTTTGAATCAAGCATTGAGAACTAATTGATGCAAATACAGTAAAATGCAGTTAAGCAGAAGAGCAATTCATAAAAAAAACATTTCAAAATTGCAGATGATGCCAATTTAAATCTTTATCTGAGTGTAGCATTTGGAGGTTTGATTCCCATGAGTCAGAGGGAAGAATACAGCCAAGATGTTAGAAGGTTGTGGAAGAGTATACGTGAACACCATAAAATGCTAAACCTTTTAGGTGTGATAAACAAAACTGTTATGATTTGCGTGTTAAAGCTAGTTTCTGAAGTTTCAATGAATTTACATCACTCTGAAAGACATACACTTGTTTAATTTTAGTTTATAAGCCAGAGAAACCATTTCTTCCACCTTCTTTTGAAAGACGGGCAACCAAAATAGTACGGTCAAAGTTGTTTATACTGGAAAATGCATAGAAACAGACAGTGATTTATTAGATTACTGGCTGGATAAACTTCAGTCCGTCATCAATCACAACACCAGTTCCCACAGAGTGAATTGCCTCTGACGTGATAAGTAAACTTCCAGCTTTACATTATGACCTTGGGTACAAGTTTCTGAACTGTGTGTAGCAGAAGCTTTGTGCGCCCTGATCCAAACTAAATGCGGAAACAATGCATAACAAATGAGGTTTCCCCACCTTTGTGAACCTTCACAGTCCTTTACGGTTCATAATAAAAGCTTTCTGTACACGAGCTCTCGGGCCTCAAATCTCCCTCACATGAGTCTGGGCCACATGACTGCTTGCGCTTTCTGGAGAGAGCGCACAGGAGGGGAGCGAGCAGCAGGTCAGAGGACTCTTCTAAACCTCAGTCGATGCTCATGTGACACTGAGACTGTTGTAGCCTTCAGGTTTGTCATCATGCCCACCGGCGTTCCAGCCTAAAAAGGCGGCATTATTTCTCATTTCAGCAGGCATTCGAATCGTGTGATTATGTCACAAACTCTATTAAGATGCATGATAAGCATAGCTGTGAAACATTCAGGCAATTGAAACCAACGTCATATCAATATGCACCCACATCCCAGTGAACCAGCTATGAAATGTGACGGCAAAGCAGAAGGCAATTTTCATACAGGTGAAGACTAAAGTAATCAGGAAACAGAACATCATCACAGAGAATACACAGGCGAGCAGGACAACATCAGTGATAAAAGCAAGAATACAGCCTGTTTGTAGTAGTTGTTGTAAAACAGCTTCATTAGCAGACTGGAGAACACCAGAAGAGATGAAAATGTGACCGCGGCACTAAGCATATGTGGCAACGTTCACTTTGAGGCACTGAATTATAATGAGCCCCCTTTTCTGCTACCTGTAAACGTGGGTATCATGAATCCCAAATCTATTCTGGTTATCATGCCCATCTCAATCTATAGTTGTGCTGATACCTAAAAATATTAAATATTGGCCTTTCGTGTTTCCACTATTAGAATTAAAGTTTCATAAATCTGAAGCTGTGTTTTAGAACGACCTCTGTTCGGTGTGGAATAATCCAGCTCAGGTTTTGTCAGTGTAAATAGTTTAAATTTTGTACTAGAGATGGTCAAGGGCAGTTCAGATTTGTTAAAAACAGAGAACTATGCCTTTAATTTAGCACAGGGAGGAAATACCTGGTAAATTTCAACTACAGTGGCACCTGCCACAGTAAATGGCCATTTTCTCAACTCAACGTGTGTAAAAGGTAAATTAAAAATGGAAAACACGTTTGGAGCACATCATCTTTTTCCTTTTGGGTGCTCATGCCTCACCCCGTGAATCGTCCATATTAAAACTATCATTAACTGTCCTGAAGACGTGGCCTATTTTATGTCCAACCCAAAAAAAAAAAAAAAAAAAAAAGATGAGTCTCCTTTAATATAATCGTTTTTCCCGACATGAGAGGTGTTTCCGATCAGATGTAAGCTTAAAGAATTCACTTAGCGGATTCACTTGGTTATAAATTTGTTCTTTGCCAAAGAGAAATGGGATCCAGTTTGAATTTGAGTTTCTAACCTGAAATAGAATCAGAATCAACAAATAGTTCATAAAATGTCTAAAAAAAATAAATATCCTAAATTTATAAGCATTGTTTTTATTTTGTGTCTATGAAGTTTTAGTAGATTTGTGGGTGTTAGTAAAGGCAAAATTATAACGAAGCTGCGTCTCCCTAACTCTTATTTTCAAGTGATAAAGAGGTGGCTTTGTTTTTAAATGTGCGACTAATTCTCACCTAAGAATAGTCCGTTCTTTTACGGCCCCTTTAAGACAAACAAAGAATAATTTTTAAAAGTAAATAAAAATCACCCTGGTCTCTACTGTGTGTTTCGCCGATTCTACACAGTCTGCGCTGTGCGTCGTGCGTAAAAGTTGCCAGCGTACCTGCAATGTCCCAAAGCTGCAGTCGCACCGTCTCCTGGTCCCAGGTGAGGACTTTGAGGGCGAAGTCCACCCCGATGGTGGCGCGGTAGTTGGGGCTGAAGTTGTGATGCACGTAACGCTTGATGATGCTGGTCTTCCCGACCCCGAGGTCCCCTATAACGAGTATCTTGTAAAGGCGCTCCTTGTGGTGGTTGTTCTGCATGGCGACCGAGGAGGGCGAGAGCTCAGCATGAATCCACCGTAACGGAGAGGACTCGGAGGATGAACCGGGGGGAAAAAACAAATCACGCAGGTCAGAACACAGACGGGAAAGTGGAGAGCTGGGGTAGTGGAACGCGAAGGGGAAGTTAACGCCCTGGCCTCTCAGAGAGATGTGGAGCTAAGACGTCTGGACCTTGTGACTGAGGAAGAGGGCCGCTGCTGCTGCCTGGGAGTGACCAGGATTTACCGAAATCCTCCCAGAGGAGAGGGAATAAAGCATTATTTCTACACCAGGGGTGGAAAATGTACCAGGACTGTTAGTTCAAATTGCAAGCACGACGTCCAGTTTCCTAATTTAATTAATTAAAAGTAGTATATGTCTTCAGCAAATTAAGTCAGTTTGATCTGTGATTTTATTTCTAACATTTCCATCTCACAATGAATTGACAAAAGCCTCACATGTTGTCATGTTACAACCACAAACCACTATGTTTTGCTTGGATTTTATACTGCATGGTAGTGCATTGGAAATGCATGGTAAGTGTAAAGAAAAGGATACATGGTTTTGAATTTTCATTTTATATAAAAAGTAACACGATAAGGGCTCGACGATGGTTGGTAGCGCTGTTACCTTGCCGCAAAAAGGTCCATGGATTGGAACCCTGGGTTCAACCCGGGGTCTTTATACATGGAGTTTACATATTCTCCCTGTTCTTAGAATCAAAATGAACTTTATTTGCCAAGTTTATGGGTACAGATAAGGACTTTACTTTGGATTCCAACGCTCGTATCGTGTAAGAAAACTGGCAGAACAGCAAACAATAATCTATAACAGAAAATACATTATTCAGGGAGACAAAGATAAGAACGGGGCAGTAGAAGACAGTTTTTTGTTTTGTTTTTAGTCTCCAGGTACTCTGGCTTTCTCCCACAGTCTAAAAACATGACTGTTAGGTCAAAATTGCCCTTAGGTGTGATTGTGTGCATCCATGGTTGTTTGTCCAGTGTGTCTCTGTGCTGACCTGTCTGAGGTGTACCCTGCCTCTCGCCCAATGACTGCTGGAGATAGACACCAGCCCTCGCTGCCACCCTGCACAGATAAGTGGGCATAGAAAGTGGATGGATGGAAATCTGAAAAGTGTGATGTGTTACGGTGTGGCCTCTTATCTGCTTCTCTGATTCAAAGCGCTCCAGGCCCAACCTGTCCATTTAGGTGGACCCCAATAGTTTTTTGTGTATTTGCAGTTTCACCACACTCTCCTTTTTTTAGATGAATGAACTGAACAGTGCTTCATGATAAAATTGGGAATATTATGTAATATTCTAACTCGGCTTTAAAGGGACCTGTTATGCAAGATTCACGGTTTGCCCATTTTTGTACTACCATTTGGGTCTCTATTGCTTCTAGAGCCAGTCCAAGTGGTAAAAAAAAAAAAAACAGCCAGCCGTTTTGTGGCAATAAATAAATGTTTTGTTGGTGCCTGGAAAACAAGTCATTTCAAATTTTTATGTCAAAATCGGCAGGCCCAGTCCCTCTGCTAGCAACCAAGGCTCCACACACAGACCAGGCAGGAGCAGGATTTGCCAAAAGACTTTGAAGAAAAGTTCTGTTCTTACTGTTTGTTGCAACGCTGCAGATTACAGAGATGCAAGTACTTAATGTCTCTTGTGTGTTTTGTGTTTGTGGTGGCAGCATTATGGTGCAGGAAAGCTTTTCTTCAGCAAGAACAGGAAAGCTGGAAGGAAGTTGGACGGAGCTAAATCCTGGAAGAAAAGCTGTTAGAGGCGGCCAACGATTTGATACGGGGGTGGAACAACAACTCAGAACACAAAAAAAGCTGCATAAAGAATAGTTTAGATTAAAAGGCAAAAATGTCAGCATTTCCATGTGCTGAGTTGCTCTCCAAAAGACTTGTAATAACAGAAAACAAGTGGTATTGATTCAGGGCGGTGAAACACACGCCTGCATCATTTAGATTTTGATCTGCACATTTTTAAAACCAATGATTATTCTCCTTTGAGTTTCTAACCATGCACTACTTTATGTTGGCCTAACATAAACTCCCAAAAAAATATGAAAAGATTCATGGTTGCCATGTAAGAAAAAACATTTAGTTAAGTAAAGTATTTCAGCCTCGCACTGTAATTTCACCTAATTAAGTTTCGGCGATGAAACAGGATGAAAATCAAACCCACTAAGAAATGATAAGACCACCAAATACCACTGGCAAGAGGTACAAATGTTAGGTCTATACTAATTAATCATTAGATTTAGATTTCCTTAGATTCCTAAACAGCAGTGAATTCAGCCGGGTTTAAGTGAGATGAAGCAGGTACAGTAAAACTCTCAAAAACTTAAACGCTCTCCAACACCAGCAAATTAGCTTCTTAAAGAGCGCCTGTGCTGTTTACTAAAGCATGTGAAATAAGCCACACAACCAGGTTTTCTCGTGTCTTTTTGTATTTAAAAAGAACTTCAAAGACTTAATTTTACTTGAATGCCCTAAAGAATATGTGTTAGAAGTGGGGACCTAAGCACAAAGTAGCAATAAAAGCAAAAACAATGGATGCCCAAATGCAATGCACTGATTGCAAACTATTGCTACTTGTTGTTGCCTGTTGTCAAAATTGTGCTTAAACGGATCAATCTCTCAACATAACCTTCCAAAGAAAATAATAGTGGCAAATCCCTTAAAAGGATTTCCAAACAAAATTAATCTGACATTTTCTTTTGCAAGACATAAAAAAATATATAACAATTGAAAACAAAAAAACAAAATAAACACTGCAATGTGTTGAATCCCTTTATTGAAAGCAATTCCCTTTAAATGCTCCACAGGGAACAATTCACAGTGAAACAGGGCAGCAATGATGTCGATTGGAAGCAGGGACTAAAGATATGCGTCAATTCTCTGCAGCGCTTCCCTGAGACGGAGACAAATCAAAGTCCTGCACCTGACATTGGATAATCACACTCAGAAAAATAATTTCCCTTTTAAATGTTCAAAGTAGAGGTTAAAACCGGTCACGGCTTCCATTTTTTCCTGTTTGTGGAGACAGTTTCAGCATGGATTTAGGAGGAGGATAACAACCGATGCATTAACAATCAACAAACATACAGGACTACTGGATAAAAACACTACATTCAACACCAAGAAGCAAATGAATTGTATCCGGCTTTTTAAAATTTGGAAGAAGAGGCTGTAAATTAATAGTGTGTGGAACAACTTAAAAAAAAAAAAAAGAAAATCCTTTGTTATGAAAAACAATGGCTGTGTTTTAAAACCTTCCTTTCGGGAGTGTTTCGGCGCCGGTTTCATTTTGTCCTAGCTACAAGTCTCACAATTTCGAATCACTTCTGTAAACATTTCAGAATTTGAAAACTGGTAAATGATGCTACTCGTTTTTTTAGGTTTAATACGTTTAAAACGCTGAACACAATGAGAGGATTTGATCAAAGTCTGGTTTGAGAATAAAAAACTTCAATCAGTAGCTTTTCATGCATCTATGCATGTGTTAGGTGAACTTGTCTCGCACGAAAGAGGGAGCCAGACCACAGGCATCCATGTGACCAATTACAGATCCGTATTTTCAACCCAGATTAAAACAGAATACATTTAATTTAAATGATTCAGAATTGTGATCAAGGCACTAATTTCTACTGATCTTGACTTAAAAGCTTCTACAGCTTGGGGATGGGCTTGGCTGCGACAGCGATGCTCTCGATGGCACACTCGTCGCTTCCCCGGCGAATTCGGAAGTAGCCGTCTTCGCCCCACCCGCTGCCCCAACTGTTCTTGACAATCCAGTACTTCTGTCCGGTCTTGTGGCAGCGGCCGTAGCCCACCAGCAGGACGGCATGGTTGGTCAGCTCGAAGGGATTAATGGAGTCTCTGAAGCCTGTGTGGTGGTAGATGCCCTCCTTGTAGTGCATGAAATCGGGGTAGACCTGTAGGCAGATGACAACTCATGATTATTGGCCATTTTCTATCATTTTGCTTTGTGGGTAAAACAGTCAAGCGGTTCCTCTGTTTGTATCGCTGTCCTCAGAGTGGCAAAAACTGATTTAAGGCAAGTAATTTCACAGAACTCAAAGAACTAGTCTAAAACATATTGCTTATTGTATCTTCTTTTACTGGACTGGAGAATATAAAAATGTTTCCCCATGATGTCAATATTTAGTTTGGGCCGAGTTCTTGGATTGCCTTTGAACTTTTTTACATTTTGTTAGAAACCCACATCAAGGGGTGAAAAAAATGTGAAGAGGAAAGAAAATTATTGACTTTTCAAGTTTTTACAAACATAAATCTGAAGGTGTTGCATTCATTTGCGCTCAGCACCCTGACGGAGGACTGTGTAGAAGCACCAATCGCTGCAGCTCCAGCTGCAAGCCCTCTGGGGTGAGTCTACCAGATTTGCACATCTAGAGAAATATTTGTCCATTCTGCTGAACTTCAGCAAATTAGCTTAAACTCTGTCATCTTGGATGGAGAGCATCAATGAACAGCGATATTTTTAAAGTTCTGCCACAGATTCTCATCTGGATAAGCTAAGCTTTTATAGCACATAAAACAAGCCTGGATCTAAACCAGCTCTGCTGTGCTCTTAGTGTTGTTTTCCTACTGGAAGGCAAATCTTTAGCACAGTCTTTTAAAGCCTCTAAAATGTTTTTCTTTTTCTTCAGGGTTATCCTTTATTGAGCTCCATCCATCCTCCCTGTCTGCTCTGTTTGCTAATCTTCAAATTGCTGTTCGCCAACAAACCTCTGACGTCTTATTTTTACTGAGTATATACTACTTTTACAACTTCTGGTGGCAATTTACACATTTATATTTCTTCCTTATTTCATTCTCTAGGTGTCAAAGTCAGAGGCTGACCAGGAAATACTTGCAGATATAATTTTGACAAAAGTTGGTTCTGCAGAGTACTGACTCAATATTAATACACTCCAAACCTTTAAAATGTATATTTGTAAAAGAAAATCATGTATTGCTTTCTTTTTACTTCAAAATTATGCGCTACTGTCTGTTGCTCTACTACATACCAATTTAAACACAATAATGTTTGTACAGTAATTCTAATGAAATAAAAAGGTCAAAACGTCAGGGGATGTAAATACTTTGGAAAGGCACCATGAGTAATATGTATTAAAGTCAGAAACAAACTAAGATTAAATGATAAAATCTGTGTGTAGAATGTGATTGAATGAGAGAAAAGTTAAATGTTACTTTTTCTTTTGTCATCTTTCAGTAAAGAAATTGAACGATGGTTCCTTTTGGCTGATGTATCCTTACTGAAGTTTACCCGTAAGATGATCTCCATCTTGCGGAAACACATTATTGCAATGGGAAAATTTGCGCAGGAAAAGCAGTGAGCCAATAGGCCGGTGTACCTCCAGAGCGACTGCCATTGGTCCATTCTTGACCAGTTCCAACTTCATGGCCGTCTCACTGCAGCCGCCGTAGAATCCGCCTACATACCCGTACTCTGCTGCGTACATTCGGCCGCAGTTCTGAGGAACGCCACAGGGAGAGTCCGCCGCAATGTACGGAAAGCAGGACTCATCCACGATGCCGAAATCCTGCGTATACTTCCCAATCAGGTAAGGGAAGCCGCCATCACAGCCTTAAAAAGGTGAGAAAAGTAGAGCTCTTTCAACAAAGGGTTAAAGATTTTTTTGGGAAATGCTGGAGGTTTTAAAAGGCTTCAATGAGAGTCTGGAAATGCTTGAAACCCCCCTCCTCTGATTCTGCAGTTTTACTTTATTTCAGTATTTTGTTTTGATTTTCTTGTAAAAACATCTAACACCTTATTTTCATCAAGAATTTCAAGCGTTGTTTTACTGTTCCGCACCATCTCCTGCAGAAAGGGTGAATTCATTTTTTTTTTTTAGAAACAATATCTTTCACAGCAGTAGTTTACCTTGGGAGTATTCAGAGCAGGAGACCACTTGCTGGGGACTGAGGACGGGGGCATCGCTGTTGTTTGTGAGGATCCGAACTCGGGCTTCCAGCATTCCCATGGTGGCGAAGGAATAGCAGCTACCGCAGGATGCTAAATCACAACAAAATACGCAAATATCCAGCTTTAAAAATAACTTAAAACTTGTTCGACACCATTTTTCCAAATCATTTAAACAACAGGTGCCCTGAGAAATCGTCTGGTGGCCAGAATCAGAAAAATTGTGGCTTGACTGGACAGCAACACTATTTCGTGTGGACGCTGTGTGAATCCCACTAATCTGTAAAATACGATGCTAAAAGCAGTTTGAAATGGTTTCTCTGCTCCCAATATAAATAATTAGGGATAAAAAAAAAATATTTAAAATTTAATGCCGTTCTTCTAAATCACATCGTAGTTCTTCAAAGGAAATCACAACCAGCTAACACTGCCATCTGCACGTCGAAGATTTACAAAAACCAATGATACCGAACTTGCCATGAAGTTGTGATCGGTACATCTCTGGTGCAAATAGTAATAATAAACCCGCAAAGCACTGCTGAAAGTAAATTTTACTTAGCTGGAGCGACTGTGCTCGTGCTGTCCTTAACAGCACATTTACTTAGCAACACATTTCACCGTTCAGCACTAAATGCTCCTTTAATGCTCCTGCCACTGCATACTTATCTAATCTAGACGATGGATGCATACCAAGAGAACAAGGCACAGACACAAACACAGAATAAACAAGGTTTGTACACATGGTGTCAGGCACTAGGCTGCTAATAAAATGCTCTACAGGAACAAATTAGGTAAAGGAACAGAGGCTGCAGGAATGTGCACGGTGACTTAATTGCAGTAATGATTCAAAGTGAGACAGAGGAGAGCTTATCTGGGACCAAACCCCTTAGATTCCTGGTACAAATACGGTGGAACAGACTTTGATTTAAAAGCTGCACAAGAGGGACAGTTGTGATGCTGCAGTTTGTGAGATGACTCCAGGTGAGGACAAAAAAAAAAAAAGGTACATTTTAGAGAAGCTGTGGTTTCACAGGACACGATCACATTTAAACAAGCTAAAGATCACACCCTCGCTTGCTTCTTTCAATAAAAGTCAATAGTGTCTTTCAGACCAGAGCGGTCACGTTACGCTCACCACATCCGCGTGTGCCTAATCTCTCATCACCGGGACGTGCACATCAGCAGGCTGCTATAAATTCCCCCTGACTGCTGCTCAGACTGATGTGACAGATTTGGAGACGGTCACAGATCCCCCTGTGTTCTTTGACTTCTTTGACAAGTGTCGAATTCAAAGTTTTAGTTCCTCGGGCAGAGGAGATCTTCAAAGAGAGCCATCTTCCAGGGCTGCACACAGAGGCAGCCTGTAGATCATACACTTACACATCTGTGTGGTTGTTGTTTTCGTTTTTTTGTCATGTTGCTTGGCGGCACACAGAGCTGCTCCTGGTGATGAAATTCTAGGAAAGGTCTAAACAGTTCCCCCTTCGAGTCCAGATCAGATCTTTGTAAAAGATAAATTATTTACAAAGCATGTTAACCCTGAGGTGAAGAGCTGTCAGGGGCGGCGTGGAGGGAGGGATTTAAGCGGAGCACAGGATGTCTGACAGGAGAACGAGGCAGAGAAACGCTTTACCAGCAGAGAGACATCAGACTGCCAGCTGGATTACGCGGGGACATTTGTCATACATCTCGTTAGAGACATATTCACGCCTCTGATCCGAGGTAAAATGCTGCCTCTCCCGCTGCTTATGTTGAACGTTTTCTGTGTTGATGTAAACGCCGCACATACCTGGACCCCCTCCCAGCAGACTTAAACGATAAGGGGACAGAAGGGAAGAGGGCGAAGCAAATACTTCCTATCAGCATGAGCAACTGTTTGCAGTGAACGCGTTATTGCTGGGCTTTGTGAAGTCCTGAGCAAACATTGCGGAAATCCCCCCCCCCCCCAGCGTCGCCCACTGCAACATGTCATTTCTCTTCTCCAGCTGGAAACACTTCCACAGAAGTGGCCGCTCATTTAAGAAAGACACGGCAAAGCAGGACATTTGTTGAGATAATCAAAATGCAAGAAATGTGGACCAGATCGAGCACGGGGCCACATCAGAGCATTAGAGCCATTTCTTTTACCGGCAAGATCAAGGCATCCGGAGCCCAAACCAACGTTTTGCGAAGCTGATTGAAACCTATAAAAGAAACTGGACTTGACTGATGCGAGAGAAACAAAATAAGCACCACAAGCCTGCACGGCAGCTTGAAGGGCCATTCCAGTGAAGCACTTTGGATTTCTGTAGATGCTTAAACCCCACCCTATAAAGGTCCTCTCAGACACTCAAAGTACTCAGCCTCTGTACTCTCTTCACTCTCACACAACAGCGCGCAGAAAACAGGAAGAGAGCAGCAAGCAAACCCAGACGCGCAAAGAGGGAAGGAAGCACCTGAGTGGAAACCATTACTGGCAGCTGTCAGATGTAAACCTGCCTCTGATCCTTCAAGCCAATCTAATATAAGCGCGACATACAGAGACATCCAAAAGTGAGTTTATTCCAACATGCATATAAACTTTCTGAAAAGAATGTACTTTAAGGAGTAGTTTAACTGCAATGGGCTTTTTCCTTTTACTTGAATAATATTATTAAGAAGTATCACTGCTCTTGAATAACATTTGTGGCAAGTCTACCCAGCGCGAGTAACTTCACTGAATGAAAAAATAGAGAGAAACGTAAAGTTTATAATAAAGGCTGACTTCTTGTGTATACATAAGCTTTCTTGTTTTAATGTTATTTCATATCTACTGAGGCCGCTGTGTCAATATAGATAAGTCAATATACTGTAAACAGTAGATATCACTTTGTTCTAATAAATATATATTACATGCTGTAAACATTGGTTTTATCAGTTTGATGTAGAAAAAAGTGGATTTAGAACAGTGTTTCTTTCGCATGAATTTGTATTTTTGGATTTATGTTGTTTTATTTTAGACTTTATGATTTCTGAATTTGCACATGACTTTATATTTTTCTCTGTCCTGTTATCTCATTTTCAAACATTGAGTCAGATGCAATGATCCAACAGTAACTCCGCGAGTAGCCATTTCCCCAAATACTTTAATAAATATAATGCATGTGTACTTTGACGAGCATCATTAAGTTGCTGGCTGCCTCATGCCCCTTTAGCTTGGATTCCAATTATCTGGAGTGAATGGTCTGGAGCAAGCCATCTGCATCCAGAGAACCTCTGTTTGTAATGTGGGTCCAGAAGGTTCCCGAAGACGACACGGAGGCCTAGCTGCCGCCTCTCTCTGACCGCTCACAGCTGTAACAGTGCTTTCTCAAAGCGACTCCACCGCTCGCACACCCAGCATTCAGTTTTATGTTTTTTGGGGTTTTTGCATATGCAGCAGCAGGCTTCAAAATCGCTGTTTGAAGCAGCACTACTTCTGTTTCCGCACACAATGACCATCAAGTGATACGGACTAACCTGCGTGTTTTAATTGTAAATACATTAAATATGGTACCATTCAGTGTTGCAGAAGCATTTTACTGTGCATTTGAGGTTTAAAAAAAAAAAGAAGACTTGAACATAATTCAATGAATTTAAGACTTTTTAAGGCCTTACACTGTGATTTTCAAGAGTAAGACACCCTGTTTAAAGAAAAAGAATAACACCTGAGTTTGTTCCATAAACCTGCTCAAAGAAATACATTAAATTACATTTAAAGAAAATTCTAATAGGTTTAAAATGTGTTAAAATAAAGGAATTTAAAAATACTTTTTTTTATCTACTTATTTTAAAAGGAAATAATTAAACAAAGAACTACGTTGTTTTACTTGTATAAGATAGTAATGGAGAGTCACCTTGATTCCTCACAGGGCTAACAAAGTTGACGCCATTAACGTTTCTCCAATCCCAGTGCTCAGGCAGAGCTGCGGCCATCTTGGCTAAACCGGCTTCCACAGGGGCAGGGCGAACACGTCTGAAGAAACAAACGGGGAAGCCAACTTAAAGGTGGTAATTCTGCACCACACAGCTGTGGCAAACAGAAAATCAGCCAATAAATATCCTCCTAAATTGATTTTATTCAGCAGGAAACCAGGCTTATCCACCGGCTCTCACATGAAGAGGATAAAATTAGAAATCAAATACTCACACAGGGATACGAGAGGCAGTGCCCCCCGCCCTGTAATGCAGCTCACGTAGGGTGTACATCTCGTGCTCGGGATACGCCACAGCCTTCCAGGAGCTCTGAACAGTGTTGATTAAAGTGATGAAGTCCAGGTTGTGTTTGTACAGCTTTGGCAGCAGTCTGGGGGGGATGAATGGAAAGACGACGGTAAGGTCAAGATCACTTTAAAACAAAACTGGACATTTCAGTCGTAATGCGAAATCTACTATTTGATTCAATAAACTACAAGATGCATATTGGTGAGGCTCATTGGTCAGATTTAAAGTACCTTTAGAATACGGGAACCTTTAAGCAGGTATTAAAACATATTTTTCATTACGTCAACATTTCTGTATTACAAATTTGCTTTGTTTTTTTAATGGTCTGATGTAATATTCTAATCTTAAATGTGTTTTTAATAGCTGAAGGCAGAAAATCATCAAAACTAACAGAAACCCTAAGCGGTCTGTAATTCATTTATAAAATGTGTATCACTTACTGAAGAGAGGTACTGAAATG
This sequence comes from Fundulus diaphanus, assembly GCA_037039145.1. Classification (NCBI taxonomy): domain Eukaryota; kingdom Metazoa; phylum Chordata; class Actinopteri; order Cyprinodontiformes; family Fundulidae; genus Fundulus; species Fundulus diaphanus. The sequence continues at coordinate 31,102,589 of CM073124.1, forward strand.
AATTATATTTCCAATAACATTTTGATTTACTGAATATGAAGGGCAATGATTCTATCAGTCACCTCATGTAGGTTAATGTAAATAAAACACACACTGATGTCCATAGGAAAAGGTTTTAGAATTAATAAAATGGTCTTTATTTTGTGCTTACTTCTTTGTACCTCCACACAAACAACATAATCATATGTCTAGTAGACAAGCAAATATTGACCATGTTTTGCGGTGCTGATAGTTTCAAGAACTTGTAATATTGTTTATAGAATAGGTAGCAGTTGTTTCTGACGTACTCTAAAGCAAGTCGTCAGCTTTGTTACCCTCCCACCCCTTGTTTTTGGTTGGACCACACTGACCACACTGATTAGTTACTTAATCAACCAGTAACTAATCTTGAATCTTGCAGCTTGAACTCTTCCTAATTTGATCAGTGGTTAAATCATTACCACAGGTACAGAGTTTCCCAATTTATCTGTTGACACCAACAGAGCGTTATCACGAATACAATTTCTTTTGTATCAGCGCAGTCTCCGAATGTTTGTAAGAAAAAGACAAAAAAGCTTGGATTGGGGGTATAAAACTGTGGAGACATTTTGCTGAACTTTCAGTAAATAAAACTCGTGCCTTGAATCTCTGTATTGCAGAAAGCAGCTTCATGTGACCAGAGAGTGTATGCTGAGCCTTTCATAAAAAAAAAAAAAAAAAATTCAGATAGTTAGATAATGTTTGCTTACTCACATCAGAGAAAGAAACTGAGGAAGGGAAAATGCAACAGGAAGCAGAAATGTCAAAAGTGCACATTGGCTCTTCTTGTCTTCCACTGGACCTAGCTTATGTTTACTAGTACACGCTCTTATCATTTGTATTCTGGCTAAATAGTCCTAACTGGTTATAATTTACGTACCCGCTGCTGAAGACGGGCTTGAAATCTGATCTGGGCGGCACAGCCTTCACCTTCTTGCCCACAAAACAGGCCCAGTTGCGTCCCAGGACGTCGTGGACCCATCCTGGCAGGGTTTGGTCACAGTAGCTGGTCACCTTCGAGCCATCCTGGGTGTACTGTAAGATGCAGCAGACTATTATGGCTTTTTTTCTTTTACACACACACACACACACACACACACACACACACACACACACACACACACACACACACACACACACAGTGTCCTGTGCCAAAGTAACACTTTCAAAAGGAAAATGATTTACACTTCATTAAATAAATACTGTTTTCTTAATGCAAATTCAGTGCCAGTCAGAACTTTACAGAAATTAGGCTTTTGAACTGTTCTGTTTTTAGGTTGTAGCACAAAACAAACTTCTTCAAATGCTTGTATAAACAGTTTGACGAACGTTTGATTTTTTTTCATTTTTTTTATTTGTAGATTTTCTGTAATCCACAACATTTTCTGCTCATGCACACCAGGTCAAACGCTTATTTACACCCACACTAATTTCAAATAAATCTTCCTTAGCAAGTTGCAGACAAAGGCAACCAGCTTTTCATAGCTATCAAGAAGGACCCAGCATTCTAGCTTCTGCAAGAATTCTGTCTGGATATTTGATCACACTTCTTTTCAGAATTGGTGGACTTTACTTATTGTATTTTCAGACTATGAGGCGCACCGTGAATTAACATGTCTATGTCCGCATATAAGGCACACCGAATTATAAGGCCCATTAAATATTCTTCCCAAGTGTGTAATATCACTCCGCCCCTTCACGTACACAGCTTTCTATACGTCTCTGTTGGGAGGACAGAGAAGTTGGACTACACTGTCCCGTAACTAACACAAGGCCAAAATAAACATAACTTTTATAATGAACTAACTTACTTGGTTTATGGTTGCTAGCGCGTACTCCGGGTGCGGGCTGCCTTGAATGCACTTCTAGTTTAGACATTACAGTCAGGCAGTCTTGTAGACAGCTCACGGGGCTGATTAGGTAGTGATACAGTGTACCGTGATGCTCCGAATATACATTGAGCGGAGCGGCTTTGTTGCTAACCAAAGTCGGACTTACAAATAATAACAGATTTTTTTAAAATCGGCCAGTAAGCATAACAAGTACGGCGATCATATATAAAGGTGCACCGGATTATAAGGCGCATCATCAATTTTTGAGAAAATTTAAAGTACGCCTTATAGTCCGAAAATTACTGTAAAATAACTGGTTTTCTGCCACAAATGCTACTTTTAAGCTGATTCTATAATATTAATTTATTAGTCATGCTAGAAGCTTAACATTAGCTTGATTTATCCATTTCAAAACCAGTTTTGGTATGCGTTTAGGACCAACCTGCTGTAGGGACACACAACTGTGTCAAACCTCATCTCATCTGACCCTAACAGTTACCTCAGAAAAAAGAAAATTGGCAACGGTGTTCAAAAGCAAATCAGGAACCACAAAGACTCAAACCTTTTAGAAACTGGAAGACGTCAGAACACCAGTGTCATGAACTGTGAAGGGAGTTTAACAATAACAGGGAGCAAGAGGCTGCTGCTGTCCAAAAACAAACTCTGACGCGATTTCATGAGCATTTAATCCCCAACAACCTAACAAAACCACCAGCTGTCAAGTATGGTGGTAGTAGCATCATGCCGGGGCTACGGTGTTTTGCCAGTAGTGGTGTTGCATCATAAAAACTTAGAAGAACACTGAAGACAGAGAAAACACGAACAGGCTTACAATAAACTTCTAGAGTTGCTACCAAACTAAACTCTACTAAAACTTTATGGGCTATACTAAATGCCAGTTACGTGCCTCGAGAACTCAGCTTGCAGGCATGAAAAATCGTTTAATATAGCTCAAATTAAGCTAACACTTGGGTCTAAAACCTACACGGTCCTGCTTTAAGAGTTCTGTTAAATCTAAAACTCCCCTTTGATGACAGTAATAAGTGTGTAGTTAGTCTACTTGCTAATGGACCTTTAAACAAATATTAGTGATTCAGTGAAGGTTTAGTATGTATATGTAAAAAGTTGTAGGAAGAATTGCGACTGAGTTTGGAAAAGAGAAATTGCACAACAAAATCCATACTTGTGCTTCCAACTCATTTTTAAAAAGTCATTGAAGATGTTTGTATAAGTCATTGAACCCTAAAAGATCAGTTGTAACGCATCATTAAAAGATGACAATTAACATCTATGGCGGGAATGCATGCACGTAGACTTCTTACTGGCAGTGTAGATGATTTCAATAACCAAATCATTTTTTTTGAGTCATGTTTCAAAAGAAATCATGAGACCAAACTTGAAAAAAAAGGGAAAAAAAATAACCTGGCAAGTCCCAACTCTTAACAGACAATGAGGAAGTTAAATTGGACAAGGACAAGTCAGAACAGAGGCTGGAAAATAACACAGCTGTGACACTTCCCTCGGCTGCTTGTCATGTGAGAGATAGGAATATTGCACATGATCAAGGGTTTCGCTTAATGTTGCTGCTTTTTACATAGCGCATCAATCTTTGCAGATATCATCAGAGTATAGGAAAGGAGAGGAAATGAGCAAGACTGAAACACAGAGTGTTCAGAAATATATTCAACAAGCCGCAAAAGCTGTCAACCCACCACATTTCCATTTAGTTAAATAACAGATCTGTCTATGAGGGAATCAGCAGAGCATCACATGTAATATCAGACATGTTTCGGAGCTAGAAATGAATTCTTGAGTTCATGTTACAGTCACCTTGAAAAAGCCAAACCATTTGTAGCCACCAAGGACCACCTCGAAGCCCTGGTTGTAGATGAGGGTGAAGAAGCCCGTGTTCCCCAGCTCATCTGTGGCTACGGACAGCTTCTCCAGGGTCACAGTCACTGTGCTCTCACCTGTGGCTGAGGAGAAAACCAACAACATGTAATCACATGACACCAAGACAGTCTGGGTTACTTTTCAACCATCAGCCTAACCCTAAAGAGACTTTAGCACTTTATCTCTTACGTTATTACTAATATAACTTATGAGATTTGTATATATATATATATATATATATATATGTATGTACACAAACAAAAATAAAAAATAAATGTAAGACTGAGCATTCTTCATCTGAAAAGCAGGCCTCAACGCGTCACGTGATATCAAAAATGATTTAACTTTTATTTCCTTCCCAGCTGTGAGGTGGTATTACCTTCAACAGAGCAGTTGACGGTCTTGTCGTGCCCTCCTTTGGACACCTGGAACACCCATGTCCCCAGCAGGTCCTCATAGGTGCAGTTAGCTGGCGTGTCCCCCAAAGAACCCTCAACCCAGAGCAGGAACACCCACACGACAACAGCGCTGAACCTCATCTTCACTCGCTGCTAGCTTACCTGCTCCTCACACAAACACCGGCACACCACGTCTAAAGACTACCTCGTTCAGTTGGACAGCCTGGCACCTGCTACGCTAACCCCTGTTGACGGACAGCAAGTGGCGCAAACTGAAAGTTTCCTCTAAAGTTAAACTTCTTCCGTCAAGATGGTTCACCGCAGCTAGCGTCACAATACGCATGCGCGCTCCAGGGCTCCTTATGTATCTCAAACGTTAACGGATAAGACCCGAAACACTAACTTCTGATTCATATCTTTACGATAATTCATGACAATTCATCTAATATAAGCGCGAGTATGACCTCTCTTGTTGCAAGGTATCTGCATTTCATGTCAACTAAAAGAAAAGAAAATTCACAGTTAATCACGGTTTTCTACAACCCCAACTACGTGACAGCTATCCTCTTGCTGTCATGTGTTCTTTGGGTCTACTTCCCCCTTTATAGTTTCGTTTTATCTGATCATATGACCACTGGTACACTGATTGTGGAAGTTAAAGAGTTGTTGGGAGATGTGATGCAAGGGGAATAGTGTGACCGAAGGTTAATTATTAAGTACTAACTGTCACCTAATAACCATCATATTTGTTTTGCAGAAACGCCAAGAAAAATACAGAGATTGACAGCATATTTGTATATGCTATTCAGCCATTTTAGTATCATGTATTTTATTACTATTTAGAATTTTTAAGGTCTGCATTTTAAATGAAAAGGCTCTTTGATATTTACGTATGTGAATTTATCCATTTTAATGGATATGTATCTACTGTTTATTAATTTTATTATGCCAGGAATAAGGAGGCATAGACAATGAACAGATGGATAAACATTAACTTAGCCTAAGAATGTCATAACCATACTGTTGTATTGTTGCTCAGTGTGTTTGATGATTGAATTAAATGGAGCTGCACTGAGGGCTTCAAGACTGCTCAGTTGTGAGCACCTTTATTTTGGAGTAAAACAGTCCTGGGTTCAATCAGGGACCATTCTTCATGGTTTACTTAAGGTATTATTTGCTCCCACTGTCCAAAAACATAACAGTTAAGTTAACTAGTCTCTATAAATTGTCCTTAAGTATGAGCGTGTGCATGCGGTGTCCTGTTTGTCTCTGTGTTGTCCTGTGATGGACTGGTGACTATTCCAGGGTGAACCCCACCTCGCTCCCACTGATTGCTGGGGATAGGCACAAGCCGTCTACAAACCCAACAAGATAAGTACAGACAATGCCCTGATAAATTGACCTGAACTGAAGTAAATTGAGGGTTGCACAGTGGCACATCTGTTAGCACAGTTGCCTCACAGTTACTAATTAAACTGTCTTTATATAACATCTTTTACAGATAAAAATCACAAAGTACTTCACAAAACAAAACCTTAAAATCAAAACACATGATTAATGGACATGATTAATGTCGTTAAAGCAGTATATAAGATGAAACCTGATTAAAAAGGCACAACCAAACTATTTTCAGTTCCTTCTCAGCAGGGAGGCCACACACAACAGAGCTGTTGAAGGTGTTGTTATGATCAAATCTCATTTTTGTTCCTCTGCTGCAACTAAAATTGTCTGCTGTTTAGCAGATCTGTAACAACACCCCAACATGTAAGTATTTATGCATTGCAAACAAACAAAAGAAACCTTTAGTTGAGGTTTACATTTTCAATGCAGACATTTTTAATAAAGTAGAAATTATACTTTAGAGAAAACGGTTTAAGTTCAAGTCTGTTCACTTTGTGCTTCCGTCCATATAATAAAAAGGACTGTGATGCCTTGTGCAATGTGCAATCAAGGCAAAATGACAATCAACATTAGACCTCACAGCAACTAAAAGTCAGATGTCAATGGAGATTTTGAGATTTTACGTTTCCTGTCTTTGGCCGTCCACTCCAAAACAGCATGCTCTAACCATCTCAATGGGAGAATTTTCGCCTCACTTGTCCACTGAAGGAGGTCAGCCTTTGTCATGTTTGTGTGTGGGTGTCAATGCCTGCTGATGGCACTGTTATTAAAGGGGTTAAAGAGCTTATTTTAGCTGGCGGGCACTTAAGGGGAAGTGCTGGTTGCTTTTATCACCATGGTTACCATGACATGGACTGACTCATCTCCTTGACAGACCATAATAAGCACTCATCTGAAGAAGGGACTGAAGAGGAATTAGTCACGCAGTCTCATTAGTGCCATTACGCCGTGTTTGCGTGGAGGTATGAATGCATGTGATTGCACTACTTTGGGACCATATGTAGGTTATTGCATTTATGGGATTTTATGCCTGCAAGTGAGCGCATGTGTGCCTCTAATAAACCTAAGAGAGGAGCCGGGTGCTAGGGGGAATGATGTTTCGAATGTTAACAGGCTGAACCCACTAAGCCTCTGTGAGTGAATCATTGAAAGTCGTGTTTCAATCTTGATATAGTTCTCGCTTTCACTGGCAGGAAATTAAAACTCTAGCAACTCTGGGTTTGGCTTCATTGGCAGCCAGAGATTTGTTCTCTCCCAGCTTTGATTCCTCTCCGCCACTTTTGCACTATTGCTTCCTCTCTCAAGCCTTTTTGGATTTCTTAATTTCCGTTGACTCGAGTGTCCTGTTTTTGTTAGCTATTTTCTTGTGTATGTCAAAAATCTGCTTCATGCACAGGTTACACAAACACACAGAGAATATATTTTTTGACTATTAAACAAATTATGATATCTAATACTCAATATTATTCATGCATGTGCCATGTCTTGTAAAAGCATTCAAACCCAAAGTTTTGTCTCGATGCAATCACAAATATCAATGTAATTTACTGTGATTATATCGGACACTATCTACTGCATAGTTGTGACATGGGATGAAAAAAATAGATTGCTATTAAACTGTTTTCAAAAAGAAAAGTCTGAAAAGTGTGACAAGCATTTGTGTTCAGCTCCCTGAGTTCATTTTTCTGCTGTTGAACTTTTGTAGATGCAATTCTTTAGGGGAATATCTCCATCAACTTTGCAGGTCTGGTGACTTGCATTTTTTGTGGCATTTTTCACTTCTTGTTTTTGTAGAAAATTGTTTAGGCTCATTCAGAATGGGTGGAGAGCATCTGTGAGCATTGGTTTTCAAGTCCTGTCACAGTTCTTCTACTGGGTTATGGTTTGGACTTTGACTGGACCATTCCAACACAAGGATACGCTTTGATCTATATGAAGTTAAGATATTAATGTAGGTTCGGGAGCAAGGTCATGCCTTCACCACACAATTGATTACCCAGCATTCTACTTGTACCCAGCTCACTGGCCTCTGTTTTTCCTATTGTTTTGATCCCACCGTCCCTTTCCTCTTGCAGGGCACAATTTTATCTTTACTTTGGCTCCTCCTCATCTATCTATGTCATTAAAGCTATAGTTGGTAATCCTGTTCAGAAACACTTTTTGTTATACTGGGTAAAATTGTCCTTCCTTCCTGAAAGTAGTTAATAAATGATGCATTCACAAAAAGGAGGTTAAAAAATTGTTGGGTGCTGCATGCCTGTAAAAACTATGACCAATCTTTGCTGTTCGGTCTGAAGGGCCAGGATTTGTCAGCGTTTTGTTCCTGCTCTCACCCATAGATGTTATATACTCACCCCCTCTGTCCCTCAAGTTCTGGGGGAATCACCTTATCTACTGGTTGTCCCACATGTCAATCATTCTGACGTGCTCACGTAACGGCAGTGTCCACGCTCTTTCCTTCCTGGTTTCCACTTGTTGGCTGCTTATGCGCACTTCAAATGTTTATGTATCCGGTTAGCTTAGCGGCTAGGTTAGCCGTTCATTGTAGCTCCGCTGCTCTCACTGTATACTTTGAAAATGGCTGAGAGTCGCAAGAAACAAACCGCGTACAAGTTTATGAGAAGAAGAGGAAGGCCTCAGTAGAAAGAAATAAGACCAGAGTGGATTTGGTCGATTTTATTCCCCCTGAAGAGCGGACGAGCAGGTAAGTCAGTCGTAACCACATTCATCTTCATCTACTTCCTGGCCTTGTTCTTCACTTTTATTCACTCTCCTCTTTGCTCTAGGCTTCACCTGGAGGGTCCTAAGTTTGATTGGACAAAGTCTAACACCATACCCCTCACACAGAGTTGCCTCCTCCCATGCCTTTTTTTCTGGGATTCTGTTGTGATCAGTGATGTGTAGTGTTAGTTTTCATCAAGCAGAATATTCCATATTAAAGCCAAAATGTTACATTTTAGTCTCATCTGATCAAAGGATCTTCTTCTATTGCCATGTCTCCTTGTTAGCCAGTAGCGACCTTATCATCTCTTCTGACTTTCTCCACAACTTTAATGACAACCTTTATGGTATATTCGCTGCCTCCCTGAGTTTTTTATAGGGGTACCATTGTAAAACGGACTGATTACAAATACATGCCACACCTTTCAGATTTTGGCTTGTTAAAAAAAATGCATGTACTGTGTCATTTACTTTTCACTTCACAATTATGCACTAACTGGCCTATTATATTAAATGTCAAATAAATGCACAAAATGTAGTTGTAGTTATGTTTATAAAATGTGAAAGAGTTCAAGAGTAATGAACACCTGTAAATGTATGTATAGCATCTTGGAAAAGTATTTATGGTGCCTTCTCAGTTCCTTTCATTAAAAGGAGTCTGGCCCTGTCAGTAATTTGATATTAGATTAAGCTCTAAATGAAGTAGAATAGTAATTATTGTTATAGTCTTTGGGATTTTAGTTTTACATTTTGCCTCATTTTGGTATTTTTCCTTCTTTCGTTCCTTAGTTTTGTCTGGTCGTGCCCTGTTTCGGCTTTGTACTTTATTCTGGTTTCTGAGAGTCCTTGCTTTTCTGGCTATCAGCCCTTTCTCCCATTTCCATTCACTTTCAGTTTCTTGCCTTCTCTCACATCTGCACCCTGTCTCTAATCAACCACCTGCTCCTTGTTCATTAATCACACTCCCCAGCATTTAAGTCTCACAGTTCCTGTCAATCTCTGCTGGATTCTACTGCTGCCATTGCCCTGGTTCCCGTGTTTCTCATGTGCTGTCAGTTTTTCTATTAAAAGCCTTTCTGTGCCATTTGTGTTGCTGCAGTTTAGCTTCTGAAAAAACAGCAGTCATAAAACATAATAGTAATTTATGAAAAAGTCTGCTGTTGAAAGTGGTTGAGTCATGACCAAAGCTGTTACATACTTGATGAGATTTGACTAAATATACTTTAGCATGATATCTGAGAGCCATCAGACTCTTCCTGCTACTTGTTTAAATGTTGTTTTGGTGTGGTTTGATGGTTGTTTTATGATCATGTAAGTAGCTGAGAGGGTTTGTAACTGTTTCAAGCGTGTCTGATGACATCTCTCTGAGACATCACTGCCTAAGTCTGTTCTTTGTTGCCCATTCTGATCAGTGAAAAAAATAAAAATAAATTCAAGAACATTTCAAAAGTTTGTGGTTTTAGTAGAGCCTATCATTACAGAGTGGGGTCAGAAACTTCAGCCTAGTGATTTTAACAAACAATTTTGAACATTTCAGTTTTGGATAATGACTATTTGCACACTTTTTAACTTCTCTAGGAGCGTTCGTCTGATGCACTCATGCAACTGCACAGTATTCGACATATTCTATAAGGGACTGCTATCTGTCCTTTTGACTCAAACATGAATCTTATCAGATGCTATGGACTCTTTGCACTCTTTAAGCCTCTCAGGAAGTGTTGGTGCGATCAACCCATTTGTTTTTCTTTTTTAAGAGTGAAAATATGTGTTGTTGTGTCTGCGTGTCATGTGTATTCTGTGTGCACTGCATACTGAGCCGGTGTCACACCAGAAAATACCATCATAGTAACACATAATTACCATAAAGATTATTGATTCTTGATTCTTAATGTGACCATCGTTTGCATTTAAACGGGCTCATCTGGTCGGAACCTCACAATCAGTTACCCCTGCAGTAAACTTACACAAAATGTATGTTCTTTCCACCACCACAAAAAAATTGTATAAATGTCTTCAACTAAAGATAACATGAGGCTAATAACACTTAACCAGTCTCTCATCTTTAAAATCAATAAATAAACTAATATATTAAAAAGAAAGGTGCCTTGATTTGAGCTGATCTCAGATTGATCACCATGGTGACTGGAGGTCTCAATCCGTTGGTGTGCAGAAAAACAAAAACACAGCCTGACACTCACTGTTAGCCACAGGCTGTCATGACACCCCTTTGCCCACTCAGACTTTATATATAGGCCCCACCTGGTTGCATTAAACTAATCTCATGCTATTTACATACAACTGGCAGGAGTAAATGGAGGCTGTCAGACACTGTGTGAGGATTACTCACTGCATCACTGCATCATGTGCTTTCTTTTTTTTTTTAACCAGACCAGAAACAAAGAAACAACCAAGCAGATTTCTGGGTAAAATACAGCATAAAAGCTTTCATAATGAGTATCATGGTATGTAATAACTGAAGTCACACCTTTGGACCTAACAATCTAAAGAGCACTAAAATGTTTGAATGGCAGAGAATTTGTTGTTGCAAAGGCAAACATAAGGGGGAAGGATGGATGAAGTAGTACAAGTTGGTTGGGATAAAGCAGTACAATGGCAACCTGACTCACACGTCTTCACAGTGAGATTATTTGAAAATGAACTGGACCCATACAGTAAGGTAGGTGATAGCACTGATAATAGAAATCACAACTTTGTGAAATTCATTTTTGGTACTATTAGAGTAAAATAAGGATCAAAGAAGAACAAAGCATTAATGACAGGGTTATGAAACTACCAGCAAGGTTGTTGAAAAGGGTCAGACTGGTAATTAAGTGTCTGACAGTCTGAGGAAGGGTTAGGAAAACGACTTCTGTTGAAGCTTGCCCCACTACACCCAGTGTCCCTCGAAGTAACATAGACCTCCACAAAATGTATATATTTGCATGACGGGGCAGTCATGAAGTAGATATCTATAACGAATTAAATATTGGCCTGCATACTGATTGAAAAAATATATCCGGTGCCAAAAGACTGAAGCCTCATGGTGCCGTTTAATATTAACTAACTGACCCAGTAATCACCACTATGAGAGAGGACGTTCTCAGCCATGTCGTACAAATGTATTCAATGTTTCCCAATGCAAGACTTCTATAGAGCTACTTCTATGGGACCTAGCACAGGTGGTGAGAACAGCGCAGGGGATTGTGGGATGCCGTCTGCAGGATCTAGACTCAATTTATGCAGAACGAGTCCAAAGAAGGGCCAGAGGCATCTCCACTGATCCCACCCACCCAGGCAATGTGCTGCTTGCCCTTCTCCCATCCTCAAATCCAAAACAAATAAGCTAAGAAACAGCTTCTTCCCAAGAGCTGTGAGGGCAATCAGCCCCCCCCCCCCCCCGATGGGATACTTAAGTCCAACGCTTTAAAATCACTCCTACTTTTACTAGCCCATCATACGTTACAATTCACCTTAATGTTGCTGCCTAATTGCACACTATTATGTCTGAATATATAAATGCACATCTCTGTAAACGAAGCCTCAAATCATCATTGTTCAATAAACACCTTGTTACCTCATCATCTGTTATCTGTGACTTTCCTGAACTCTAAAAAAATAAATAAAACGTAACCCTTGTTCATTGCGTGATTGTTTGTCAGTTTTTGCCTTCATTATGTGTAATGTGAACTGTAATGTGAAAGGGAGTAGCCAAAGAGAAATTTTGCCGCGGTGACAAATATTCTATTCTATTCTGACTGTGACGGTCTTCTCTTTAACCTGAAACGTTGATTCAGCTCTGTTGATCATTTTTTGGTTAAATAGATAGAAACCACAATATATAGGAGGATATTGCCATGGGTCTTATGACTGATATTGATAAATTCATGGTTCTTCAAATAATCTGTCAGTGATTCAGTAGTTCCTGCAAATGTGTCTGTTACCATATTGCAAGTGAAGCAGAGCTTCTGAAGTAAACAAAAAAAAGTAGCCTCTGTTTGGACTCTTGTCGTTTGCTTGATTGCGAGTCGGGCTTTCCATCTACATGAATCATTTGCTCATTTGCAACAATTCTGTGCTTTCAGAGCAATTTTGCTGTGAGAGGCAAAGAGAGATAGAAAAAAAGACAGTGTGGAGATGAGCGACAGAAGGACATGTGGGTGAAGTGGGTAGACCAGGAGAAGATGGGGAAAGTGAATAAAACATAGCTGGGTAATTTTGCTGTCGTGACCTGTGCATCTGAAGCTAAATGAAAAAGGAGTGCAATGTTTTAGGTGCGGGGCGGGGGGTGGATTAGGATATTCATAGTGAAGGCCTTGAGCCCTGTCATAGTGGTTTCTGTGGGGCGTTGAAGAAAGGGGGAGGGAGGGGGGAAGCAAATATCACAGAGGGTGTCAAGGTGCTGTCAAGCAGCCTCCCCTGACAGTATTCAGCATGTAGGCCAGAGACTGACAGACAGCTCCTTCCAAGTACTGCCAGCAATCAATCTGGCAGTTTTTTTTTAACATTGATAAGGAAAATGGAAACAATGGTATCTAAGCAGTGCAGAGCCTCAGTGATGGTCTGTGGTATCTGAATGTAGCACTCTGGGGAAATTTAAAAACTCATCCAGAAGAGTTGACTAAGAGGAGGAAAAAAAACTATTAGGTATGAGGTCAACTTGAATTCATTTGAGTTATGAAGGCACAGTGATGTACATTTGAAAACAGATATTAACATGCACTGTATAAAATGATTCATAATGTTATTTCCCCACTGGCTGACATTAAATCAGACAGAAGTTTTCCGGTGTTTGGGTCACTTACTATTACCAGATTTGCTCATATTTTCTAAATGCTGGGATAGCAAGAGAAAACATTTTTATTTATGTCTTAAAGTTCTAAAGTTTAACCACATTGTCTTGATATTTGCTGCAATTGCCTTTTAAACTGTGTGACTTGGGTCAAATGTTTTGGGTATCTTTCAACAGGTTGAAAGTTATGGCCAACACTTTGAATTTAGTTTTGTCAGACCACAGGATAAAAATTAAGGTATTTATTTTTTTTATCTTTTATAGTAGCTATAGTTTTTTTAAATCTTTTGTAGTACACCTTCATATACTGGAAATTATACCCCACTTGTGGAGGTTCAAAGTTGTCGTCCTGATATCCTGGCTGCTTAGTTTTAAAATGTTCCTGTGATGTCACACAAGGACGCAGCATGTTTGAGGTGTTTACTTAAAATGTAGCCTCAGATATGTCCAGAATTAACCCAAATGCTGTGAATTAGCTCAGAGCCTAAAAGTGTCTGATGTTATCATCTGAACTAAACCAACTTCCTGACTTGAAGCACCTAATTTAAAAATGATCTAAAAATGATCTTGTTCATTATTTTGGGATTTGACCAACAGAAATAAAATACAATAGAATTATTGCAAATACAATAAAAGTTTAGTCATATTTAATGTAAGACTGTTGTGTTTGTCTGGAGTAAGACAAAAGCAAAGAGAAGATGGGATGAGCACAGTAATGGTTTAATAATAAAACTGGAAAAAAAAACTGCAAAAAACAACAAAAGGAGAAAGGACCATGGGCAAAATAATAGGAGCAAACAGATAGTAATGGGAAGCCTACAGGGAGGAGCCAGCTAAGAACAATGACTGACAGTGAACTTAAATACAGAGTAAACAGGGGAGAATGACACTGAATGCATGTCAGTAAATCATGTAGAACAACTGTGGCAGAAGTAAAACAGGGAAACTGAGGGAGGGAGACTAATTACCACAGAGGGAGCAGAACTAAAAAACAAGGAAACACTTAACCAAGAGAAAAAGACCGATGCTGACCCAAGGGAATAAACTAGAATACACAGGAAAGAAGAACAGGAAAGAGGAATGAACTATTATGGCAAGATCTTACTGACACTAATGAAAAGAAAGGAATGAACTTAGTATGGCAAGAACCCATGGGACATTATTTAAAAAAAATAATCAAAACAAAGAAAAGAGAACAAAAACCCAATCATCTTAGGAATATAACACAGACAAGGAGAAAAGGGATTCAAAGATCAAAGCTGAGAAGATTCACTGACCACCTCATTAAGGAAGCGCAGGACCTATTTTAGTTTACTTGACCTGCATAAAAACAAATTAGATTTTCAGAGTGAAAATGTTTCAGTAAAATCAAGATATGCATGATGAAAGTGTTTAATTACTGTTGTGTTATCACATGAGGTGGTTGTTTACCAGTTATCACAGAACCAGATGTTTATGATGTCTTCACCATGTTCTATCTCTGTAAGCTATCTACATTCACCAGCCAATATATCTTTAATGTGCTGTAGTCCCACCGATCACATCAACTTCGGGAAAACTTCGATATTATAAGATTTTACCAAAAAGAAAAGCTAAACCTTATTGGTTTAGAATGGTACAGATGGTCTATTAGGTCACATCACATTTAATGCTGCGACATTCTTCATGTGTGAAGATTATTGTTCTACATGCCGTCTGCCTTTCAGCACAATAATCAGCAATTAAAAAAAAAAAAAACGACAATACAAGAAGTCAAACAGATTTTTTTTTAATAATAAGTCAAATGTACTGTGTTTTTTACTTACACAATGAAAGGGCAAACTTTGATTTTAGACTCCCCACCACAAAAGCAACATCCCAGTTCAATTTTATTCAGTTCAATAAAAAGAAGCACATTTTTTGTATTTCTTCTTTCTTTTATAAGTTTTCTTCCAATTTATGTTAGCTACCTCTTACTGCCCAGCAGGGGTGTGCTGGACTGTGGTGAGTCAAACTGTGGCAACCTTTGTTAGTGCCACTCTACAGAGGCAGCACACTGTGAGCAAAAAGGGCCCCACAAAAGACCGAATTTACTTGCTACCTGTTACACTGGCTGCTGAGATTCCTGCCCTCGATCACTGTCTCTTTTCAACCATAGTGCTACCAGGGAGAAAAGCACAGACAAAATGTGGTGACAGCCGAAGCAGAACAGAGAGGGAGCAGCACACTTAGCAAACTCTTCACCACTTTGATTTTTTTTAATTTTCACATTTTGCTATGTCATAAACATAAAATGAAATGTATTGTATTGGTATTGTATGTGCTAGGCCAGCTTCAAGGAACACATAATGGTGAAGTGGAAGAGAAATTACACATGGTTTTCAAAAGTAATATTCAAATAAAACCCAGTAAAGTGTGGCACATGTTTCCATTTAGATCCATTTGATCTGATATTCTTGAATAAAATCCAGAACAAGCAATTGCCTTAAAATGTTGTCAAATTAGTAAACAGAGTTTATCTGGATGTAATTTAATCTCAGTATGAATCCAGCTGTTCTGTGAAGACCTCAGAGGTGTATCACCAAGGAATACAGCGGAGAGGTCTGGAATGAAGTTATGAAGAAATTTAAAAGCAGTGTTGGGTTGCAAAACAATATTCAAGGCTTTGAACAGATCACAGAGGACTATTCAACCAATAATTTGGAAATTGAAAGAATACGAAATACCTATAAACATACCACTAAGTTGTGGCCTCCCACCTAAAGTGACAGGAGAGCATTAATCAGAGCAGCCGAGAGGCTGATAGTAACTGGGTGGGCCATGGAAAACTAACACTGCACTTACCCTGAACAAATCATCCCCACAGAGAAGCATGACAGTGGCAGTATCATGCTATCTGGATGCTTTTCTTCAGCAGAAACAAGAGCGCTAGTAAAGTTGATAGAAAGATGTGTGGATGTAAAAATATGACAATCTTAAAGGAAAACATGTTGGATGTTACAAAATACTTGAGAATGGGCCAAGGGTTCACCCTCATGCAAGAAAACGAGACCAAAAATAAGCCAGAGCTACAATGAAATGTTGGAGAACTGAGTTAGAATGGCCCAAAGCCCAGGCTCAAATCCCACTGAACAACAATCAGCTTCTAGTTGTGCAAAGCTGATAGAGACATACCCTAATAAACTCACAGCTGTGGTTGCAGCGAAAGAAGGTTCTACAAACTCGAGGGGGCTGGATACAAATGCATGCCACACTTTTAAAGATTTTATCTGTGAAAAGAAATGAAAACGAAGTACCACTGTACAACTATGCAGCACTTTGTGTTTATCTATCACATAAAAAAATATCAGAATAATGTGAAATATGTTGAAGTGTGTGGTTTTAGCAAGACTAAATGTCAAAAGTCAAAGTTTTGAAAACTCTGCTCTAGAGCTGCCATTCCTGTTTTCGCAAACAAAATCAGCGCCCATGTGTCCCTAAAACTGCAAAAAAACACTGAAGTAAGGCTTTAGCTTTGATCAAAGTAAGGTAAACAAGCTTTTTATTCATTTGAATGCGCACTGGCAGTAAGATGTCAGTTTGAAATGCTGTGTGTGAGGTACAAGAAGAAACCTTTCTACACTTCCATTCTCTTTTGCTTTTGTCAGAGATGGACACAGACAAGGTCCTTTATACAAGCCTCACACAGTTTGGCAGAGAAGATCAGCTTTAATTTACTGGTGATCAGAAGAGCTCTGATGTGGCCAACACAGCCAAGGGTCCTGGCAAAGTGTTTCAAAGCTCTGGTGTCTGCAACACACAAAGTTGAACCCAGCTCCCCTGTGTAGAAAAACCTAACTCGAGGGGGCATAATCTGCATAATAATCACCCAAAATCTGATAAGAAAAACAACCAGCACAGGAAATTACTAGATTTGACAATTTTGTAAGTTAAGTGGAAATTATTAATAAATGAGCCTATTATAAGACCATCAACCAAATCACAGAGTATATCGTACAGCTCTTAAAGAGAGAATAAGGGATAGGCTCAATTATCAAACAATCTCACATGTCCTTACGAAGATAAGTAAGATGAGTTAACTTGTAAAACAATTTCAGATTTTTGGCACTGTATTAAAGTTTACAAAAAAATCTTTCACATTTTTCACCAACCCCTTTACGTGTAATTGGAGTTGAATTATTCCTCTGCTTACTGTTTATAAAAAGCAGTAGTTTAAACTCTTCACGAGGAGAGGAGCGCATGATAGAACTGCATTAATTGAACACCAGCAGAGTCATAGGAAAGCCTTAACTTGAAGACGATTATCTTGGAAAGATTCAGAAGCAGTCATTTTCTGTCTGGAGTGAATAAGCACTTCTAAATAAAATCCTAAGTAACACAGCCTAATAAACTCTGCACGCTTAGTAAAGGGAATTTAACTCATTCCACTTCTCTCTCAATAAGTTTATGATAACTCATCATCATTTCCCTTTGATCAAATTAAAACCCGAGCACTGCCACTCTGATGAGCGTCGGCCCAATTACAGTGGTGGAGATAAATCTAAGCTGTAAACAGATTGGAGCCCAGCATTCAGCCGTAATTTATACGTTGATGAGCTGCTGTTGTGAGTGCAATTTTGTTTTTTCTGCTCAGGTCATTTGCAGCAGAAACAAAAAAAAACCACAAGCACATTTGCTCACAAGCGTGTGAAATCTCACTGTAGCTGAAGTCGGTAATTAAAGCAGATAGTTTTGATTATCCCCGAAGAGCAGTGAGATGGTAAACATTATGTCTATAGGCAAAATTTTCTTTATTTTTATAGCCAACACTTTACTGAACGTTTACTGATCAGAGGTATTAATGAGAATTGTTCAGTGTTTTTTTTTTTTTTTCAATGGGAGCAATCCCTCTGTGAGTGAGGAATGAAAAACACTCAAACTGGTGTTTCTGTAATGCCATCAAGGTTTACTTTTGCTTTTAAATAGAAGAAAGCACCAAAGAATGTCATTTTATAAAACACAACTGGACCATTATGACATATTCCTGCAACCATCTGTGATGCAAGCTAGCAAAGGGAATCAACACAAGCTCATTAATTAACTTATCTCCCTTTCTTACTTATACTGAAGATAACTTAAGAGAGTTTCCTTTCTTATTCCTTATATAAATATACCACAGAGTTCCAACTCCTTGTTACTCCCTTTCTGCCCAATATAACTTTTGAGGGGAGATCCACTGTACATTAAAATAAGCATTTGATTTGCTATTATAAAATTAACTCTTAAACCCGCAGCTCCAGACACGTTTACAAAAATACAGTTGATGATTTCTAAGGTGCCTGTAGTCAGCCTCAAGGCCTTGAGTTTTGTTATTCTTCCTGACTGCAGCGAAATTCAACCAAAGTCTCCAAACAGAGCAACATTCAGGACACTTATCTGCATCTTGTGATGTATTCTAGGGCACATGTTAAAAGTCCAAGTGCCCTAATCCTGAAAAGGTTTGATTGATCCATGGTATTAAGTTAGAAGTTGACTTGTGGATATGCAGGTTCATCTCAGTAAATTGGAATATTATTAAGAAGTTAATTCACTGTGGAACATAATCAAGAGAAAATAATCACTTGGGTGAATCTATATAATGTATTAGATTCACTTTTTGAAAAACCTTTCAAAAATAGTCTAATTTATTTGATGCACTCGTGGTTCTGTGAAAAAACTTTTTCAAACTTTTTTTTTTAAATGTTGGTGCATTTTTCTGCATTCAGAATGATTTTGTGTTTAACACAATGCACGGAGAGAACGTCAACAAAACCCGCCTAAATGTGAGGGAACGAGAGCATCATGGGCTTTGCTTGATTAACCAATAATAATTTTTTAAACAACAACACCATCAACCAAATTACCCTCACAATAATGTTGATTATTATAATTACATGTTAGCGTTAAACAGAAACCAAAAACACATCTCTGCAGGTGTGTTTAGACAGAGTGCACAACTGGATGTCTAAGTAGTGTTTACACAGCAAACGCAGATCTGTTTTTCCAAATGGCATCAAACTAATAAGCAGGCAGGGTAGATCTGCCCCGGAGTCTCAGCACTTCCTACTATAGCAGCCAATGCACTTGTATTCCGCCTCGAGAAGGGTTGTTTTTTTTTTATATGGGGTCACTGCTCAGAGCAGCAGATCACAGCCTTAGGGATGGTCAAACTCCAGACAATTCTTTGTCTTTTAAAAGTTATCTGTGAGTTGTGGGCAAAAATAAGTTAACTCCTTATTTGCATGAGCAGACACCCGAGTGTAAAATAGGAAAGTATGCTTTATAATGTTACAGCTTCATATATATATATATATATATATATATACACATACATACATACATACATACATACATACATACATACATACATACATACATACATACATACATACATACATACGAATTAGGATAAAGAACTCAAAACAGCATTTTGTCCTTTCTGAAATGCTTAGCCTTGTTGAGAATGCTTGTGAATTCTCAACAAGGCTCCTCTACGCTTCACATAGAATCTCTGAAGAACTGTTTGAGACTTCAAAAACCTTTATTAATTGCTTTTGAAGCTTTTTTGGGTGGGGTATTTATACCACTTTAAATTAAAGTAGTTGGTGTTCAGTAGAAAAGGTTTAACCAGGGCCCTGTTCAACCAAGTGACCACTGGCCTCAAGTAACCCAAACAAACACTAAACAGATTACTCAGTTTACAGCAATTTAGTCTGAAAAATATTTTTATTCAAAAGAATCCTAAGTAAATTTGAAATGTAATCCACCAACGCTTACCATCAACATTAAACATAAACCTTGAATTCCTAATGTGATAATGTAAATAAATACAAGCTAAGTTCTTCTGATGCAACTATTTGTTCATACGTCAGGGTTTGCTGCCCATACAAAGGTCATGACGTGAAAAAGAAAGCAGGCGGCCTTCATGCGTATGATAAACAGCTGACTAACAGCTCGCAGATTACCTAACTAAGACGCTTTCAAATTATGTATCCCATCTCTGTCTCTTTGTGAGAGACATTTGGTTTATCACATGCCTCCCCTGTGCAGAAAAGTCGTGGCGTTTATTTAAGTGCGCCAGCGTCGGACCTAGATTCTCTCTAGGATTAGATTCTCTCTAGGTCCGACAGTGGTGCTCTTCTCTCTGCATGACAGCTAAAGCCTCTGTCATCACTACATCATCAAATAAACCTAAAAGCCCAAAGCTTGTTGAAATAATGCTGGTGGGAGACAAGGGGCACGAAATCAGGATCTACTGACTGTTTAGAGGGAGGCAGGAAGGACGTTTTGGTAACCGCTAGACTGGTTTTAAATGTTCATTCAAAGGGTCTAAAATATGTGAATATATTTTTTTTTCCACCACCTAAGAGATGAACATGTCTGGATTAAAGTAATGTTAGAGCACACGGATTATCAGTTCAATTTATTAGAGTGTATTTATGAAAATGAGTCAGGCAACAGCATTTAAAGTGGAAAATAAAAAAATAAAAAAAACCAGTTTAGATCTATGCCCAAATTTCATTTTTATAAGGACATGAATGCTTTCCTTTCCCAAATAACTTAATTTAGTTCAAATGCTGCCTTAATACTATGCTTGGGATTTTATCGCACATATATTTCAAAATAAGTTCTTTTTAAGCGTTTAACACTCCAGTATTACAACCACGGACTTCTGTTTAGTTTTGCAATTTGTTAATTAATTACCGTTTTACATGGCCCCTATTAAAGAGCCAGTGAATTAAAAACCAAGTTGTCAGAGAGTGAGATAAACCCTCCTTTTCTGCAGAGGCAGCAGTGCTTCACCCAGGAGGCTCCTCCATGCAGCTGAAGTGCTGAAACAAGCTTTTTGTTTGTCTCTGAGCCCAATCTGAACACTTTTGGTGAGAGCAGGAAACAAACTATCTCCTCCACATAACAGCTCAACATTAATACAGCGGCAGGGTTCCTACAGCATTTCTATCTAACAAATTAATTATCTTCCAGACTTGCATTTTCATATTTCTTAAGGACAATCAAAATAAAAACCTACACTGCAAATCTATAGTTATTGGTTGGATGGTGGTATGCTTGTCTTTATGCACCAAAAACAATGTAAACATGTAACAAAAAAAAACAACGTTAAAGTCCTCCATAATAAAACAATCCATTAATTTTAAACTTGACAAACATAAACTCGAGAATTAGGGTTAAGCTAACCCATGACTATCAGCTTTTACACAGCATTTGTCATAAAAAATAAATGGTCTGCACTTGAATTGCATTGTTCAAAACCTAATTTTATGGGTGTTTCTCGTTGCCAAGTCATGTTTCCATGTTTTGCACACAGGTAATCATCACAAGGTACAAGTTGACTTTGCTGCTGCTGCTAAAGGCTTCCTGCAGGCCTGGAGGCTTCAAGAAAAACCTTGACAGCTGTGTGAAAAAGTCCTAATTTAAAGGGGACATGCCATGCTTTAAGCGTTTTCCTTTTCACATTTAAATCATTCAGTTGTGGTCTATATAAAGTGGAACTGCAATGCTTTGGTATGAATTCCTCATTTATTTACCTCCACAGCCCCTCTTTTTACCCCTGTTCTTATAGGTGTGTCTGAGAGCAACTCGTTTTGGTGCTGTCTCTTTAAATCTAAAGGTAGGCACCTCACACTACATCCCCCTTCAAGTCTCAGAGCAGTCCTCTCCACCCCATTCAGCCATTTTTATAGCATGCTGGGGGACAGTGTAGTGAATTGTGTGGGTTAATACACCCAACAACCGAACATTTTGACATATCAATTTGTAGATTCAGCATCCTTGAGTTTAGACTACAAAATTGCAGGGAAAAATAAAATCAGTGAATTTGTGAAATTGGTAAACTGAAAATCCATGACACTGTTTATCAGCTCTGCAGCAAATACTGTGACATACTTGTTAAACTAAAACGTAACAGAAAACAAAGAAAACGGAATGGCTTGAAAAAAATATGACCCAAACATAATATAAAGATATTGATGACGATCCTGGACAGAATACATTACATTTGTCACAACAAATATTTTAAGGGCTACAAAATTTGAATTTAGCATGATATGTCCCCTTTAAAGATAAGTTATTCATTTCTGCTGCTTGTATTTTAGCACGACAAACATTTTATGCACAGAATAGTTCTTTGGAGAACAGAGATTGGGCTTTTATCCATGACAGCTTTAGGATTAAACCTAAACTCCACTTTTCAAATGGAATATAAGTGTGGAAGTCACGTTAAACTATGCTGAAATGTGTCAACAGCTAAATAAAAAGATCAGCCTAAATTCAGACTGTTCTCTCTGTCCCTATCATGTGGCAAGCACCCTGCGTAAAGGTCTACCTTAGCTCAATTAAACAAATTAATTTTTTATCGAAATTAACAATGGAAGAAAAAATAAAAGACAATGTAAACAAGCTACTTTAAATGGACGATACAAAACTAATCAAGCATGTAGAAGAGCTATCATCAGGTGGAGGGACGCCAAATGAGTACAATCTGAGTCGGCTCTGCACACAGGGAATTCAAAACAGTTTTTTTTATATATAAAACAAGAGTGGAGATTATTTAAACAGATTTTTATCTTCCAAAAACCCTTATCCATACTTTTCAAGTCTCTGTAGGAACCCTGCATAATGGTTTTTGACAATAGGTCTCAGGTTGTATGTGTTTTCTAAGCAAAATCAGATCACCTTGTGTGTAGTTTGTGCTTAACAGCCATTTCTCCCATTTTTGGGCCCATTAGTTTCAATATTTTGTCCTAATTTACAATGTGACATGAATTTACACATTATTCACCCGATTAAATTTAACTGCAGTTAGAGATTTACAATAAAAATATGAGAAAAAATGCAAACCGATAGTAACAAAATAACATACAATTTTTTTCAACAAATGCAGATTTAAACACAGAGCAAAGCAACGTTTCAAGCTATCAATCCACCATCCTTGCAGAGTTATCCAAATAGGGATTATAATAAGAGTGGCAATTAGAGATGATAAAAAACAGGGATCTTGTATACATATAGATAATATTGCTTTTACACTGAAAAATATGAAATATTTATCTAAAATTTATCCAAAACAATAGAAACAATTTACATTTACATTTTTTTTCTTCTTTTTTATGAAACCAAATATTTTTACCCACAATCTAGTAAACTAGACACCTCTTACCCCTTTGGCACAATAATCATGTTAATAGAAAGTATTATAATATTGTTCAATTACAAGACATCTGAATAGGATTTGTCACTCACACATTCAGCGTAGGAACACAGTTTCTCTAGTCGTAACACTTATTTGTACTGTATGCTATAACACAGCTTAAAAACATCAGATTTTTTTTCTTTTTGTGAACATTTGTTGATATGTAAATAAATAGTCTTTCATCTGAATTCAACTCCTTCGAACAAAACAGATCTGTCTTTGCATGCCCTTGTTATTTACAGGATCACTTTGTCTGAGTTTGTTCTCGCCGGCTACGGTGGAGCGCAAATGCTAAGCAAACATCAGACTTCTGCTTCTGCATCCTTTCCAGTAGACGAATGCACATGGTGCAGAAAATACACGGAGACGGTGGTGGACATGTGTCACAGGTAACAATCTGAAGCACTGATTTCTGCTTTGATAATAGCGCTGTGATTTCTTTTGAACGGACTCGTACGCGTCTCAGGTAACAGATCAAAGGTAGAAACGGATGTGTTGTGCATCTGAACCGGTAGACGTTCGGTACTGTGTTTTCCTCTTTTGTTGATGCTGATACGAGCAAAGGCCTCCTCTCTCAGAGGGATCGTAGGGAATGGATTCATCGGCACATTTTCTCTCCCGCTGCGATCCGGAAAGCAAGTGTTGGCACGTGTAAATACATTCGATTTAAAGGCATGCCCAATTCTCTACAAAAGCCAAACCTGCCATATCTGCTCAGACGTCTAGAAAAATACGAGACAGTTAACTCTCCAGGTAGTATGACACAGAACCAGGCCTAAGCTGAAAGCAACTGATTTGAACTCTGAATGCAAGTGATTTGCTTTTTTTTTTTGTTTTTGCTGAGAGCGAGCTGTGGATCATTAAAACACTCTAATGCTTGTTTGGTCAATATAAAGAGTGTTCCAAAAGCCCGACTGACTAAAAAAGCTGAGAAAGTTTCACTTTACTGAAACGTTTTAACATACATGAAAATGTCCACATATATTTACCGAATAAACATTAGAGTGGTAATGACCGTCCACTGGAAACACATTCACGATCCGTGGAAAATATTTCCTGTACTTGCAGCACACATATAACCACCAATAGAACAACTGATATTAGGATGATCCGAGTTAAAGGTTTAGTTTGCTGAAACATGATTATTCGCAAACCCCCCAAAAGCCAAAAGACAGTTTAAGGAGAAATGATGATGTTTCAATAACCTTAAAGCTAATTTGTTCATTCTTGTTGTGCAGAATTTCATTCTTATCAGCATTTTATTCCATTCTCCTCTTTGTAAGGTAAAAATTGGAAGCCTGACAAACTGATTAAAATGTGTTTAAAAGAAAGATTATCTTAAGAGAGGGACATGTAAAGTGAGGAATCCAGGTTCAGAAAATAAAAATCTGGTCCAAAGATTAGTTCCAACCATTTGCATTTCCAGCTCCAGGGCATAGAAAGGGACTAAAATCACCTGTTTAAGTGAAGAGGATGAAGGAAAACCAGGCAGATTTTTTACTTTCCTGAAGCTGGATTCCCCACCTCTGCAAACTAGGAATTTAGTCTGCAGGAGATTTATGATGGAACATTTCAGTGGTTTTTAAACTGTGGGTTTTAAAGCAAAAGTAAACATTTATAAACTACAAGCTGGCCCATATGCTATTCTAATATATTTCCAGTAGTTGACATCACCATTAGTGTATTGCTGCCAGCCATAAATTGCCAGTAAATACCTTAAATACAGCGCAGAAAGGGAAACAGTTCATCATAAAGCATGTCCCACAAGGACTTAAAAGTTGGACTGTTTTTGAGTTACTAGTCATGTTGTGAAATATCCAATTTTTTTTAGTGTTTGAGCATATAAAATGGAGTAAAAAAAACACATTTTATGTCAGTTTGTCTTGTTACCAGTAGTTAGGACTAACTTGTTTCCAACTTACAATTCCATGTTCCTAACCTTGACTTTACCTCACTCTCAGCAAGACAGCAATTTATTTCCTAAATGAGGAAATATTCATCAGGGTTCTTGGTGATTTTCATACCAGTTTTTACAGATTATTGTGAACATTTGGCCATGCTGGATGTCAGTCATTTCTAACTATTTTACAATGACCTTGTGATAAAAGGTATGTGCCGCTATTCCAGTCTCTAAAGGAACACATTTCAGAAATTGAATTTGTCTTAAGAAACAGTAAAAACAAAGGTTGTCCATCAGCTGACCTTTTAAGAGACTGAGAAAGAGTCTATGTTCAAGCCGGAATCTATCAATTTGTGCTCCACTGAATTCTTAGATGAGTTTAACTCCATCTAATTCCACCTGAAGCACTGTCTTAGATGAAACATGTCAGGAAAATGTCATGACTGGGATCCAGCTAAGCCTTGCAGAATGCACTCCTGAATGCCATACATTAGCAAAAAAGCTCTGAGGTCAGAGCCCTCCCAGTGATCCACCTGACTGAGAACTAAACCCTGACAATGTTCATGGTTAAAACAAGGCCTGGTCTCGTCACACCTCCCTCGTTCTCCCTCGGGTTACAGGCATAGAGCTACAAAAGATTTGGTCCCAACTGCCTCAGGTGTAATGTAGAAAATATACATTCAGATCCACGGGAAGAGTAGAAAATATGAAAGCAATATGAAAGGTGAACATAATAAAGGATGTTTTTGGAACTACGTTTGCTAGATTAACACGTTGCTATGTTAACACTGTCCTGGCAATGCACTTTTATTGGACACTAGTTGGACTTCATCGCCACAGACAAAATTTATGACGTCTCCCGTAAACCCGCTGCTGTTCCCCACACACTTTATTTATAATTTTTTGCTCACATTTTGTGATTTTGTGTCGGCAAATATATACCGCATGTGCCCTTTGTAGCTCGATCCTTAGTGGTTCTTACAGGCACTCTCCGCTGCCATATTCCCGTCACCTCTCCTTCTCTAAAATACAGCAAAAACACACTCAGGCCCACTGAAGCACGCACACAGAATCTGTAATTAGTTGTCAGCCGAGGTACCTTAAGGCCACTAGCCCAATCTAAATGACAGAGAACCCTCCACGAAGGGTTTCCGCTGTTACCGAAACACCTCAGCGCCAGAATCGCCGTTTTCAATTCTCCCCCAATAAAGACAGCGAGAAAATAGGACACGCTGCAGGCCTTCCCTACTCGCATCTCACTGGAAACATGTAAACACAAACACAGCTTGGTGTCTTCACCAACCAGCCCTCCATGACGACACCTCCTCGGGTTTTTACTCCAAACGGTGATGAATGGATTCCAGTCTGTGCGTCCTGGTTGCTCTACTTTTCCAGTTCATCACCTCTGCCTCACAGTGAGGATGAACTCTGACTGTAGTTTCTGAGAGTCAGCCTGCTGTACCTGGGTGATGGGGGAGAGGGGGGTGGGTGGTTGGGGACTGGAGGAACAAACAGACCTGTCTCTGAGATCTGGGAGTCACTACTGGATCCCAGAGAGTCACGGAAGGGCGAGGGAGGAGTTAGGGCGATGAGCTCCTCTTCCAGCTCAGCCCTCCGGAGCGGGGAGTCAGGTAGGCAGGCAACCAGGCTTCCCCTTATGGGGGAGAGAGAGGGGGATGTGTGGGGGTGAGGGGGCGGCAGCGGGTAGGGCGAGCGAGGGATGGAGTGAATTGGACAGCCGCCCCGAGTGCCCAGACTAGAGTCAATGGGGGGAAGGGGCTGGACATCAGCGTAGGTGGTGAGGGTCGGGGGCATCGGGATCTCCCGAGGTAGCAGGTAGGGATCGGGGGGATGAGCAGTGGGGGATGTGTGTTTGTGTGTGTGCGTCGGCGAAGGGAAGAGCATCATGCTGTTGAGCTCGGAAATGTTGGCGGTGAAGCGGTTCACCACGCAGCTGATCTGATCCATCAGCGTATTCTGGGGCTGCGGAGGGCGGTCGTCCACGGCCACCAGACGCCCGTCACTCCCAGCTGCGATGGAGACACTGCTCGGAGGCCCACAACTGCTGCTGCTGCCACCGCTGCAGACACTGCTAGAGTACTTTGAAATGCAGGCCACCTGGGACTCCTCCCCAAAACTGGCCCCTATCCTCTGGCTGACGGTGCTGATTGGCGACGGCGTCTGCGGCCGGTAGGTAATTGAGTAGTGCTCTTCAGCTTCCGAGAGCTCGTAGAGGGTCTTGTCTGTGCCGCTGTCGGGATGAGTGGGCAGGGAGGACATGGAAGAGAGGGAGGGCAGAGGTACGTGCGGAGGCAAGTCGGATCCCCCGCAGTAACGCTCCTCAGAGGTTTTGGAGAAGGGCTTAATGACTGCTGTCTGATTGTTCTCCTTCTTCTTGATGTGGAAGGACAGCCGCTGCCACAGGTGGTTGCCTCGTGAGCTGCTGCGCTCTGTCTGTGCCCAAGATACTGATTTACCATTGGAGCTGCAGAAAATAAGAAAAAGGAAGAAAAGGGGGAGGAGGAACAAGTGTTTAATCATGCCAAGGAACTACAGATAATAAATAAAAAACCTTCACCTGGAGCTGTGCATCAGCCACAGAAATCAGTTGGAGCTTATCTGGTGATAAATTGTATTACTTTTAATTCCTTGCCTTAATTTCCTTTCTGGCAAGATTAACTTTATTTAAATGTCTTTTCTTCACCTAAGTTACAAAGATCTACATGTTGGTGCACAGATATGCATACAGTCATCAATGGCATGAATGTCACTTTAATTTCGGTCTTTTGATGATGTGTTTGAGCCGTTGGAATGATAATATAACAGAAAACTTCCATGGTTTTTATAAAAAACAGCAATTTGGTGGGAACGTTTGAATTTATAAATTACACATACAGGCTCAAATACATACACACGCACCCACAACTCCTTAGATAAAGCACACTTTTTGTAACCATCAACAAGCTAATTCTAGCTAATCATTTGAGCCGTCTTGGGTTAGTTCAGGCAACTAGAGGATTTCAGTTGATAGGCATTGCTTTTAAGCATTGCTCATGCATTCTCATTTGGACTTAGGTCTAGGCTATTCCAAGTATTTTAGTGTTAAACTGTTTTATCCTTTCCAAAATCAGTTCTTGTTTATTTTGGATCCTTGTCTTGTTGGAACACCCAACTGATCATAAACTCCAAGACAGAGGAATATAAGTGTCACTATACACAGTAAAACCCGTTTTACGTCACCATGGATTGGGCCTAAAAAAAAAACGCTTTCAAGCGTGATTTATATTTACAGCTTCCCACATGAACTATCCAAATAGCATCTGCAGAAAACTTTTAACAGACAGGCCAGACACAAACTGAGCTATTTGGTCACAATGACAACAAAACCTAAGAACACTGTACCGACTGGAAAGCATCACGCTGTGGAGCTTTTTTCCTCTTAATGGTGCATTGCACAAAGAATATGGAGTAATTGTCCCGAACTGCTTACTTGGTTGCGTAGCAAGAAATGGGTTAGAAATCCTTTAATCTAATAAAGTCAGTCACGCAACAGGGGGACTATTCCCACCGTACTGCTTCTCTAAGCTGTAATGACAGGACACATTTTCAGGACATTTTTCTAAATAATCTCAAATCAACAGAACTGGGTGTTGTGACAATGCAACCAACTTAAAAACTGGTTTCAGAGCAGCTTCTGGAAAGTCCTGATCTCATCTAGACTATCCTCAAATGAACCGCGCTACCTTTACCCAGAAGAGTGGTCCAAAATCTAGCCAGAGTTATGTTAGAAGCCCATTAATGGCCGCAAAGAACATGTGGTTTTACTAGGAAATGAATTGCTAAAGTAAGGTAGGTTGATTGATTGATTGATTGTTGATTGATTGTTGATTGATTGATTGATTGATTGAATCAGATATTGGTGGGGTGGATGTACATTTTGGTGCTAGTATGTTTAATTTTGACCATGTGTTGATAGAAGAAAATCAGCAATACATTTTAAAGATCGTTAAAGGTTTGCGTTGTATCATCATTCCAAGCTGAAAATGAACTATTTGAATGGCTCAATAGATGCACCAAATTAATATTATATTTATTTTTGGTGATGATGATTGCATGTAAACTTCTGATCAGCACCGTTGCAACATTACTCAATGTCATTATCAATAGTGCTGGGGGATTATTTTTCTATTTGAATCAGGTTGAGTAATTATATTACTTTTAATTCATTGCCTTTTAAAATCTGCTTTGAAGTTTTATTTGGCAGATCTTTGTTTTTCTCTTCTTCTCAGTTGTACCTGAGTCAGAGAGATCTGTCCTTTGCTGCTCCTCTGACTTTTTGCCAGGTTAATTAGCGCGATTCATCTATAAAGGAACTCCTGATTAAACCACAGTGCGCCATGATTGAGGGGGGGGGGGGAACTCAAATCCCCTTTGAAAGAACCTGTTGGATGAACCTTATAGTGATACATTCTGCATACTAAACCAGAGCTTAATCGATCTTCTGTAGCGTCTGTCGTTTTCAGCTCAGAGGTTGATTTTAATCCCCAGTGAAGGTAAACCAGCCGCTTCTCAGCTGTTCAAACATTTTGGTTTAAACATTGATCAAACATTTCATTACTTCTAAACTTTCTTATCCATCCAGTCTGCTGGATTATTTTCTGTCTGTGTCGGTTCAGCCTGCTCTGACAACGACAGCCTCTCAAACACAACAGTTTCCAGCCCTTCACCGAGGAGACAGACAGCCCTGCCAATTACCACCACCCACAGAGGACGATAGGACCAAAAGAGACGTGTAGGGGGAAGAGAGAAAAGAGAGGAACATGGGCATTTTTTTTTACAGGAGTGTGATTGAGATCTTGCTTGCCAAGCAGGGCGAGATGGAGCAACCTGCTGACAAATGAAAACGTGTTTCAGTCTTTTCTCTAAGACGGGCCGTGATGCGTCACTCCTTTTTGAGTCCTTTGATCGGTTCCCTGTCACTGTGGATGGCCTCAAGAGTGTGAAGAGCAATAATGTCCTCTCTTTCTATCTTTCTCACTGTTTGTATTCCCCTTTTCACTCCTCTCCATCTTAGGACACTCCTGTCTCTCAATCTTTGTCGTTTCCATTAGGCATTCCCGAAGCTCACAATAGGGTCAGAAGAACAGGTGAGCACATTCAGGTGAATACAGATAATCTGTTACACAGCATCAATGCCTTTTTAAGTGGGGTCATTGTGGAGACGTCGCCTCGGACCGTAACGTATCATAAACCCGGGCAGAAAGCCTCTGGGAAAGGAGGGGTGTTGGGGGGAGTAGACTTTCACACACAGATATACCTCAGGGTCTCTCCAGTAGAGCCTCTGCGTTTAAACAGGTTGACCAGACTGGAGGAGCGGCTGGCAGCTGAGGAGGATTTCCCGTCTCCCACGTGCATCCGGACCACGGTGCTGGTGGTGAAGGCACTGCGCACGTTACGCTCCGGTTTGGCCAGAATGATGTACACCTGAAGAGGGACATAACGATGTGTTTATAAATTTCCTTTTCCACTTTGATGACATTTTTCGATTCAAAAAATGTATTTCAGTCATTTACAAGTAAATACTGAGGAGCCTCCTGGCTTACTTTTTCCTAAATAAAAACCAAATAGAAGGTTAGTATGATAAGCAAAAACAAAGCATTTCGATTAATTCCCCTCAACAGGCTTTCTTTTTTTCCTACATTCTGTAACTGTAACTATACTTTACTATGGAACATGGGAACTCTTACGGTGCTAAATCAAGACAAATTTGGCAGAAATAAGCAACAATTAAAGAAGAAGTAGAGAGTTACAGTGATAGGGGGGCTGAATTTAAAAGTTAAAAAATGCATCAAATAATTACAGCTACTTTAATGCAGTAGCATATTTCCTACGTGCATAAAATGAAATAAAAATCCAGCCTTTAATTTGGGTACATTCATTCACTATGAAAAAGTAGAACTAATACGTCATTGTTTTCTGAACACAAATCACCTGTGCCACACATATTCACACCTCTTTCAAATCCAATAAAATAAGGTAACTGAAGCTATTTTGTAATAATAACCATAATAAATAATCAACCTAGTGGTTAGAACATTGCGATTGTGTCCCAGAGGTTCTGGGTTCGAATCCCACAGAGTACCACTCTGGGTCCCTAAGCAAGACCATTAACCCCAGATGGCTCCCTGGGCGCCGCACAGTGGCAGCCCACTGCTCCCCAAGGGGATGGGTTAAAATGCATTGGAATGTATAATAATAATAATCATAATAACACATTTAATTCAAAAGCACTTTTCAGGTCGCTTAAGGACACTGTGCAATAAAAGACATAGTATAAATGTAACAACTGGGGGACCCTATTCTCCAAAAAAAGATACCAGAAAAGGTCGTTTCTCTCATACTATTACAAAATAAATGCCACTGGGACTCAGATTGCAACGGCATGCTTTGGTCAAATGAGAACAGCCAAGGTGACATAAACAAATTAACATTGAAAACACCTCCAAACCACTGTTAGGTATGGTGCAAGATCTGTGATG
This sequence comes from Fundulus diaphanus, assembly GCA_037039145.1. NCBI lineage: Eukaryota > Metazoa > Chordata > Actinopteri > Cyprinodontiformes > Fundulidae > Fundulus > Fundulus diaphanus. Next base: position 31,134,287 of record CM073124.1, read on the forward strand.
CTGTGGGCCCTATTTCTTTAAATAGAAGAAAAGTTTATTTTCATCTTGGCCTTACCTTGGGTACGAACATGCAGCACAGAGCCACGGTGGCACTGAGGCTGACACTGAAGCACATGGTGATGATTTTGTAGTTGGAGCCAAAGTAGATGGGGACAAACGCCAACCAGATGATGCAGGTGGTGTACATCGTAAAAGCAATGTACTTGGCCTCGTTGAAATTAGCCGGGACATTGCGGGTCTTGAAAAACGAGAAAGCAAATAAAGAAGTCAAGGATTAGTAAGTAATGTTGCAACTCTTTATTTCCGTTCAGCTGATGTCTTCTTAAAGTAGAAGTGTAATAAACACTTCTAGCTTTTGTTAACAGGTCATATAGAGCTGGAATGAATATTGATGCAAGCTGTTTGACCACAAACTCGGTACTAAAGTGATCATCTTTTTGCCCAATGGAACTGTTAGAGGAACAGGTTCTTCATGTGGCCATAATCCTAAACCACCTGTGTCAAAATTAATTATTCAGCTGTTAGTTTGTGTCTGTTTTCTTACTGCAGCTCAACCGAAAATCAGCTGCTTCAGGCCAACAATGCTCCAACTCTGAGTTCATAAATTACAGAGTAAAAATGCATTTTATGCACTGCTGCTAAAAGGTTTCACACACCACACATTCAGAGAGCTTTAACCACTTCTGTTCACTTTTTGTCATTATAACGTTGCAGACTGGGAAAACAATCTATGGCTAGAGCCTTTTAGTAAGGGATTTGGCAAAAGGCAGTTCGCCTCTTTGATAGCTGCCCATCGGTTCCTTGCTGCTCTTGGCTTTATATCCTTTAATGTTGACATTACAGGTGAGAGTGAATCTCACTGAAAAGCCAACACAATTTCACCGTCTCATGCAGAAATGAATGGTCAGTCAGACGACAATCACACCATAAAAATCGGTTGTCTATTTATTTATTTTGATCAATGTAAGCACAGAGGCAAAAGGAAGAACAGCTGTGCATGAACACGCACGTCAAAAAATAATCACCAAAACATCTTTTCAATGGTAATATTTCCCCAGATAATACTAAAAATGACATTTTTCGTAGATTTCCTTCTCAAAGTTCCCCCTCCCAAACTGAAAGACTGTTGACTGTTTTTTTTTTTTTTAAATCACAGCTCATGTCCTTAATTATTCCTTTTGATATGTTGGGGATGTGGAAACCATTGTACAACAGGAGTTAATTTATTCCAGAACCATGCTGCAAATTGCTGCATTGTTTCCATCAGCGTAAAGGCTGTGGGTTTGTTCTACAGCTTGCACATATTCACAATTGCTGCACATGCTTGCTGGTCTCAAAGAGCGAAGGTGTCTGCAAATAATACCATAACATTCATAAATGTGTCCATCTGTGGTTTATATAAAGTGTATTATATGGATTTCGTTACAGCAGGATTTCATGCAATCAAGGTTTCTCCCTGACTTTCAATTATCAGCTAGTGTGTTATTTTCTATAAATGCACCACATAAAATGAAACTCTTTGTACTTGCATCACTAGTTTAGACTTCGGCTGGTGTGCGTCAACGTAATCAACGTATAAGACATAATATTCTCCTATCCTCAATATTTTGGGTCAACACAAAATTGTTCAACAGCTTTGATACAACATATTTCCTTCGAATTGCTCCGTGTGAACAAAGTCTCCTTCCCGCAGTTTACAGCAGCAGGGCATGTGTGCGCTTGGTAAAAAGGCCGAGTTTGTATCCATTCACCTTTCAGCTCTGTCTGAGCTACAGTTTCGAAACGAACATGGGAGATAAATGAACTGATTACCTTCAAGTCAGCCACATTCTAACAGTTTTTCAAAGTTTTCGAAAGCTGAAGTGGTCTAAAATATGAAGGTAGTTTACATCACGTTTGGATGAATTGTAAGTTCTGTAACTAACTGCAGCAACACCAGCCCCATGTATGAGCAAATGAAGATCCAGGTGCTGCTGATGAGCCAGAAAGGGGAGGAAACAAACAAAAGTTGAGTTTTTTTAAGCTCCTGAATGTCCTTTAATGTTAGACAAGGTTGCTGTTTGCCATGTTTTCACCTGTTCACGTTTAAAACCCACGATTGACTTGATTAGTTGTCTGGCTGTGCCTGCATCTGTTAATGTGCAGGTTTCGTGCAAAAGCCCCACTCAGTTTTATTTCCTCCAGTTTAAATCACATTTAATTGTGGGGTTCAGGGGTCTGAAAACTGCGGCTCCATGCAAGCTTTAGCACATTTTCAGTTGTTTCTTTGAATATCCACAATCAATCAAAGTTATAGCACTTTTCAACAATCAACATGGTGCACAAAGTGCTAATATACAAACAAGATGCCGAGACAAAAAAGATAAAATATGTAAAATATAAAATATAATATAATATAATATAAAATATAAATGTATAAGAAAATAACAGGATATAAAGAGATGAAATGCTAAAAGAAATGCATAATTGCACAATTCAAAAGAGTTCTATGAACTATAAGAAAAATATAGCCACAAAATAAACTAAAAAAGAAAATGTCATCCACAACTATGAGTAAAAGGCCCGTCTGAACAGATGAGTTTTTAGCTGTGATTTAAAGACTCCTAGCTCAGTAAAGGATCATAGCTCTGGTGGTAAAGCATTCCACAACCACTTAGGAGCAAAAACAACAAAAGAACGGTCCCCCCATCTTTTGCACCTAGTCCTAAGGACATGCAGGGTTATAAGCTCTGATGAGTCCTGACGTGGTGGTGAACAGTTAAAAGTTCAGACAAATATGCTGGAGCAAGGTGATTTATGACTTTGAAAGCAAACAGCAGGACTTTAAAGTATATCCTAAAGCGAACTGGAAGCCAGTGGAGAGAGGAGAGAATGGGGGATAAGACGACGCTTATGGATAATGGACAGGCTGATTCCTGTATACAGAGCATTATAGTAGTCCAGTTTTGAACTAATGAATGCATGCATTCCCTTTTCCAGATCAGCCCGGGATAGTTTGACGTTTGATAGGAGTGTTAGCTGAAAAAACTCTGCTCTGACCACTGATTTAACCTGTTTATCAAACTTCAGGGTGCTGTCAAAAATCACACCTAAGTTTGACACTAAAAGATGGGGAAATGGGACCAAAGCTTAGAGCCTGGCAAGACTGCTTTTAATCGAAGAGAATGTATAACAGAGTGACAGTAAAAGTACCAGTAACCTTTAGGTCAGGAGCGACTGTAGCTATATGCTATTTTATGTTGTGATGTATCCATTCTCTTCTTGCAAAGGCTTTATATTTTACTCTTTTGAAGCCTAAAAATAGAACTAAAATTGGGGTTCTTTAAAAATGACAACAAAATTCCTATGATAGATATTCATAAAAAAATAAGAGTCATCTTTTTCCAAAAGGTCATGTAACATTTGTGGCTATAAATGAAATTGAAACATTTGAAACATTTAAACCAATAGAAATCATAGATAATACACAGTTAATAAAACTCTGTAAATATATAGTCTGCATTATTATATTTTAACTAGAGAATGAAACAGATTATTCTTCCTTCGGATTTGAGCTCACGACTGAACTGAGACCTATTTTGCTTATTTCCAGATCATTCTAATCCTTGTTGACATTCTGAACACCCAGGTTTGCTTAAGTATGCATACATACATAATAAGGGCTTAATTTTATTTAACTTTGTCATTCTGAAGGTGTAGGTTTCTACATATGCTGTGCCTTGCAATATTATTCACTTCCCTTGGCATGTTTCATGTTTTGTTATCGGGGATTAATAGATTGTTTGAGGGTTTGCCTCATTCATTTACAGAACATGTCAACAACTTTGTAGATGTATTTTTTATACTGAAGCAAACAACAATTTGGATAAAATAACTTTTCAGGTCTGGATTTTGACTAGGTCACTTAAACACACGTAAGTGTTTCCCCTTAAAGCAATCCAGTGTTGCTTTATCAGAGTCTTCGGGTCATTGCCCAGCTGGAAGGTGAATGTCCGTCCCAGTCTCAGATCACAGGCAGACTGACAGATTTCACTGTCCTGTACTTAACACCATCCATCTTTGCCTCCACTTGGACTAGGTTCCCAGTCTCTGCTGCTGAAAAACATCCTCACAGCATGATGCTGCCACCACTGTGTCACTGCTGGGATGGTGCTCTTGGGGTGATGGGGTGTATTCGATTTGCGTCAGAGTTAGTGTTTTACATTCGTTTTTATTCTCATCTGACCAGAGCACCTTCCTCCATACATTTGGGGAGTCGCCCATGTGCCTTTTGGCAAAATCAAAATATCCCTTCTTATATTTAAACACTAAGTAATGACTTTTTTTTCTAGCAACTTTTCTATAAAGCCCAACTCTATGGAGCGTATGACTTATTTTATTTCCTATGGACAGATCCTTCAGTCTCTGCTGTGGATGTCTGCAGCTCCTTCAGGCTTACCTTTGGTCTCTGTGTGTAATGCTCCTGTCTGCAGTGATGGTGACGTCACTCTCTGCTCCCTGCAGCTCACCTGCAATCAGGACTGAGCGTCTACACCTGCAGCAGCTCTGATTGTTTGGAGCTGTTGCTCCTGAAAGGAACACTATTTCTACCTGGTTCTTCCAAGCGTATAGACACCAGAACCTTGAAAGCCTTTGCGTAAGTAGACCACCCAGCATTCCTCGTTTGCCTACTTGTGACCAGTTTTCGTCTGTGGATTTCTGCCTGTTTGCTTTGCCCTTGTCGGACTATCCAGCTGGCTTCTGTTTCTGGACAACGAACCCGGACCCGTCTCCCGACCTGGCCTGCCTGTGCCCTTGCTTGTCTCTACTGACCTCATTATCTACTCAAGCCTGTCTCCGGATCCTCCGTTTGCCTCTGCCCCTGTTTGGATTCTTCTGAACTGTGTGTGTGTGTGCTACCCGTTACCGATTTTCTCTCATCTGGATTCCGGATTTGTCTGCTGCCTGTGTCCTACTGGAGACCTCAGCCTTTCCCCCTGACTACCAGTGCACAAACCAAGCCCGGACATTGAATTCCTCTACTGCCTGTTTCCCTCTGTCATACAACCTCAAGCGGATCAGGAGTTCACTGAGTCAGTTCTTCTGTGGAACCCGAGGACCCACTTGTGAAGACGAGTGCAACCTCCCAGTCAGTGGCTTTCATTCAGTGTTCATTCCACTGAGTTGGTCTCGACCACTAACCTGTCTCTCCTCCTTTCAGTGGTTCCTGAGATACTCCCATCTACACCAGCACATTAATAAAATTCCTAAATCTTCACTGGTGTCTGAATTATTGGGTCTCCAGCTTGTGATTCATTACACTGTGCCTCTCTGATTAATGTTTGTTGCAGTTTCCATTAGAAGATGATGGATCTGATGGTGCTCTGGGGTAAAATCAAATCTGGATATTTTTTATAACCCAACCCTGGCTTGTTTGGAGAGCTCCTTGGTCTTCATAATGTGATTTTCATGATCCTTGGGTGTTTTTATCAATTTTATGTTCCAGGATCCTGCCATCTTTAATTATTCTCCCTCAGCCAGAGCCAGCATTAGTTAGTAAATCCCACTCCTGTGTGTTGTTGGCAATTTCCGTTTATTCCCTGTTGTCTTTCCGGGTTTTGGTTCAGTACTATAAATGTCGTCTGTTTTCTATCCCGGATCCTAAGTATGGTGTGATTCAGTGAGATGGTTCCATTAAAATATTGTTTCCAGTATGCACCTGCCGATGTCTTGCTGCCGCTTTGGTCCTTCGCCTCAAACCATGACAGAGATGCCTCTTGATTAATGATGTTGCAGCCTCTGGAACCTTTGTTTATACCGGCAGATTAAGTGACACTTAGATTGCACACAGGTGGACTTCATTCCACTGATTGTGGCTTTTTTAAGTAATTGGTTGCGCCGGAGCTTTTTAGGGGCTTCCTAGCAAATACCTACTGTTAAAAAAATGTAAATGTAATCATTTTATTTTTATCAAGCTACAGGCATTTGGTTTGTTTTAAGAGTTTGCTTTCAGGAAGGTTCTGTTGTTTTTAGGGTTAGATAAGGGAGAACAAATGGTTTTTCCAGATAAGAAATGTCTCTTTTACCCAACTGTGCATGAAGCTGGTGATTTGATCATCACCCACAATGAAACTTGCTCCCTTCTTTGTTTTCCAACCCCCATGTTGTAAACTCAAGACTGTGATTAAATCCTCCTGACCCCCATGTGATGTGTGACAATAAAAGGCAGAAAAGACAGAGGCAGCGGGGCAGACGAACTCAAGACTGAGATTGAACAAGTCTCTTGTTCTCAGCTCCTCTGCCCTCTTTCTAATGAAAGAGTAAAAACTTGTGTTTGTGTTGGTTTTCTTTCCAGAATAAAGGGGTTATTAAACTTAACTCCATCACCTACATATGCACATGGCAATTTTCGGTTTATATATTTTAATTATTTTTTTATATGTATTTTTCTGATTTCACTTCACCAACTTGGGACAGTTTTTTGCAGATTCATCACATAATAAAATTAAAAACATTTAAATTACTGATTAGAATGTAACACCATAGGTAAAAAGCCAAGGGGGTGAATACTTTTGCAAGGCAATGTATCCATCCATACATGCAAATGTATTCCCCTACATTTTATTTAGTGGTATTGATCAATAAAACTAAATAGATTATTGTCAAATTAATCAATAAATTATAATTTTGTGTTTAGATTTAAAAACTGGTGAATGACGCATGAAATAAAAAGGAAACTCCATGAATTGTGACTTTTATTCTGAATAATTGCAATGGTCATGGGCTTCTGGAGTTGCTTTATTTCCAAGAAGAATGTGCTAACGTTACTTTTTATTTTATAATCTCTATTTTTCATTTTACAGCTTTTTGTAAGCCTTGGATGGTTGCCAACGACAGGTTGAACTTGGTTTTATTTAAGCGATATTTAAGACAGGATTTGCAAAATGCGTGTGACAAATGATCCCTCGCATATAGATATTTAGTAAATAAACGCTAATTTAGGTACAGACATCAAAGACATACCTTGAAGGCATAAAAGGTGCAGCTGAGGATGAGTAGGCCATTGTACCCCAGGGGGGCTACCACTCCGAGGTTAGTGGTGTTGCAGATGAGGTTGACCTGGCGGATGCTGGGGTAGTCATGGATCACCTGGAGATAGTGAGAACACAGCTTTTGCAAACTGAACTGAACTAAAAATTGGGTCGTAACGTGTACAAGTTCATAAGAAATCTTAAAATCCTTTAGGTCTGTGTGTTTAATCACGTCACTGCGCTGTTAGGTAGAACATCTGCAGCCTGAAAGCTTACATCCGGTGGCTCCATGAGAAAAAGAGCCACAATGATGCCCAACTGAAGCAGTATGAGGAGGAAGGCAATGATGAGCTGGGCGCACGCCGACATGAAGCGAGGTTTCTTTGTACAGATCTTCTTCTTGCTTCCTGCCAGGATCCGAGCGATGCGGTTTGTCTGCAGTGGGATACCAAACATCATTAAAACATACATCACCGAGCATACTGGAGCTATTTTTAAAACCATCTGCTTCCAGTGTTCCTACACAGCAGCCTCCGTTTCAGGGGAAAGAGTGGTGGCTTCTTCCTATTTCTCACCTTAGTGACAAGTGCAGAGTAACTCATGGCAGGTGACAGACCTATTCCCAGTCGCTGGAGGTAGCAGTGGATCACGTGGGGTTTTGCAATGAGAGTGAAGGTGCACAGATATCCGAGGCAAATCCCTGCCAGTATGATGTAACACAGCTCACGGCTGGAGGATTTCACGACAGGGGTGTCCCGGAAACTTAGACACACAGTCAAACAAGCGTTAGATACAGTGGTGAAGACATGAAAAAGTAACACTTTTAAACTTTACGTTTGTTTGATTTCAGAGATTACAAGCGTCTTACTAGATAAAGACTGCAGTGACAAAGAAGGTGGCCATCAGACCGAGGCAGGCAAATACCAGAGCAGCTATGGGTTCTGGATCCCCCCATCGCAGGTACTCTACGGGGATAGGGTCACAACCTGGGGAAGAAGGGTGCAGTAATGTGAAGATGGAATAACCGGGTAAAACTGAAATGACCCAATTTAAATGGTTGTTTAGATATGAGAGCATTTCCAATGCTTTTTTTGGAGGTTTGTTGGAAAACAATAAACAAACAGCATAAAGAAGACAGAGGAAGACAGGTCAGGCGTAGAAAGGGGTGCCTTAACGAGAAAAGCAGCTGAGAGGCCCATGGCAACTCTGGAGGATCCACAGATATTAACCACTTGGGTGTGAGAATGTGCTGACAGGACAGTTCTTAGCTATACACTCAAAAAATTGGAAGAGTTTGAGGAGGAGAAAACACCATAAAAAGGACATAGGAAACATGTGGTAAAATATGATCTAGTCATATGATACCATTCTTAACCTTTGTGAGAGAAACTACCACTTGACATCTACCTGAACACATAAAACTGATGGTGTAAGATGGTTGCAGGACAATGCTACAAGAAAAGCTGTGAGTGGCTTGAGAAAAGACTTGAGACTGTGGCGGTGGTTTGACTTCCAGGATGACAAACACCATACAGCCAGAGCTATGACAGAGAGTGAAGCATTTACATGTGTTAGAATGACCCAGTCAAAGTCCAGATGTAAATCTAAGTGAGAACCTGGGGCAAGCCCTCAAAATGGCCGCTCACAGACGCTCTCCATTCAATCCGAATGAGCTGGAGCTAACGGTCAAACGTGTCAGTCTCTAGGTGTACGTGGTGGTGTACTCTTCCTCTAACTTTCTTTTTTTTTCTCTTGTCAACTTTTGAAAAAATCTGTCTCTGGTTAAAATTCAGCAGAGTTGTCAGGGACCGGCAAAAGAGGAAATCTGTCACGACTGTTTGACCTCCTGACTTACAGGACGACTCAACAACAAATACCTGTCCCACTGCAACTGTGTCATAAATATTAAGCCCTGTAGATCTGATTTAGTATAAAATGAATAAACGCTTAAAGGATGGAAAACCATCAGTGCTGCTCTTCATATAAATGTGTCTTAACAGCTGAACCATAATCTTCTACTTTCTTCTGAAGTCTAATCATGAATTCTTCTTCCTCCATTTATGTCTCTGTTCCTCCATAAATTATTCTGCCCTTTAAATATCCTCTAATGTCTCCCTTATCTCTCCACATCCTCGTCCATCCCACCTTGTCCCCTAATTCTTCCCCTCTCTATCTCTGTCTTCTCCATCGGTGATGAGATAAAGTTGCATTAATTAAAGAGACAGTTCTAATTATATTCCATCTTAATGCTGGTGGACTTTATCTGGGTACTTCTTGGACACATGCAACAGAAGCACAACAGAATAACTTTAAGGCTTTTCTTGCTTTTTCTTTCTAAAATAAACAGCAACTTCTACAACTGAGAAAAGACAGAATACCTTTTTTTAGATTCAATGTTTTTTACATGGTCAACAAAGCTTATCCAATCACTAATGTTAATGACCAGGGGAATAAAAATGAACAGAAGCCACGTTGCAAGTAAGTGAGTGAAGAGTAAGGTTACATTGAGTAAACAAAATAAATAAATCAACAACCTTCTGCAGGATTGTAAATAAGCCTTTGTTCCAATTTCATTTTAAGACATGAGAACACGGCTCATGGACACATAACATTTATTTTGTAAGCGACAAAAATAAACAGCACCAATATTGCCTAATTATAAAGAACAGGAACAACCCACACATAAAAGGTGTCTGGAAACCAAGAGACTTGCGAGGAGTTTAGGTCCAATTAGCCCTTCCCACATACTGTAGTTCTGAATCCAGGACTGAAAATCCTGGAGCACGGATTTTCCCTTTGGGCTTTCCTCAAACATCCAAAAAACATTGGCTATGTCAACCATTACATTCTCATTTAGTTCAGAAAGTTGCAGGAAATTGCAAACTGCAGCATTTGACCGTGAGCTAAACTGGTGCATTATGGGAAGAGGGACGTTCCAAAGGGTTAATTCAATCTAAAGTTTTGACACCAAGTCCATCAAACAGACTAAAAAGTGTAGCCATGATTGGAGAGGCTCACTTCTTGCAGCTAATCCTCTTTTTCTCTGCTCCTTTTCCTGCACGGGTTCCTTCTTGTGTCACAGCCTCCATTCACTTCACTTCACCCCCACCTCATCCTTCTAAGTTATTATTTCTTTCCCTCTTCTTTTCTTGCTTTGCTGTAGCATAGAAAGCTGTTCTCCGCCTCTCTGTGGTCTCAGATGTATCTGACCTCTCTCCCTGCCGGTTCATCCGTGCTCTACCTTGTCTCTTCGTTCGGCCTTTTTGATTTCTGAGCCGTTTAGATTTATTTTCTATTGGTCTGACTTTGCAGGATGAAAACGAATGCTGTTGAAACTGGAAAACCATCCCTATTTACAGTCATGGGGTAAAGAAAGCTGCCACGGCTGTCTAGCCATTTATTGCTGCTTCTCTAGGATGTAGGAGTGATTGACTGTAAAAGCAAGCATTTTGTCAGTTTGGTGACCTGCAGCATTTGAACGTCTGGCAACACAATCCCAAAAAGGAAAGTCATTGGTAATGAACTTTGAAAAACAATTGTTGCCGAACAGTCGGGGAGGGGTAATAATGCCACTTCCAACCTATGCGAAGTAAGTAATTGCAAACTGGGAAACATTACTCGCATGAAAAATATTTTAGATGGTTAACAACCATTTCAGCAGTGGAAGTCCAAGCAAACGGATCGTGAGATCTGACCGGCCAATATTTAGAGAAACTACAAAAACAAGGAGCTCCTTTGCAGAGCCAGCATGCTTCACTTAGCGTGCTGAATGTTAAAGGCCAAGATGGGACAATAAGAAAAAACTGAAGAAGTGTTGTTGGCTGCAAAGAGCCACTTAGCTTGAAAGAGGTCTCCTTTCACTATAAATACCTTTATAGTCTGACTTTGGTAAGCAAAGTTGCATCTGAATGAACAGCAAGACATCTGCAACATGCTTTAGACAGACGAGGAGAGCAAAGCTTTTGTTCTTTTGTGAGAAATGGCGTCAGGCTGCTACCCTTCTTCAGCTTTAGTTTTTTTTTTAAATAGATTTTTTTATAATGTTTTATTAACTTTTGAGAGATAATTGTCTTATTTCCATCAGAACTTTGGATGGATGGATGGATGGATGGATGGATGGATGGATGGATGGATGGATGGATGGATGGATGGATGGCACAGAAAGATACCCTTCTTTAAGTAAATAACGCATGGCATGCAACTCTGATACAACTTTGATACCACCCATGGGCAGTTCAGTTTCCACTGATAAAGATTCACTCACCCCAGCATGAGAAGTGCTACGAGCGGCCGCCAAACCTGTTTTCTTATTAACTTAGCTAATAATTGTTCAACCGTTGCCAAACACTCGGAGTGAGTATTACGTTCATCTCCAGGACGATAAGTATGGAAAAGAATACAACACCACACTGACGTCTCACACGGTGGCACCAGAGCAAATGTAGCATAGCAAATCCTGATGCAGTAGCACACTTTAGGTTTTACGCCCTTCAAAACAAAACAAATTCTTCATAGACATGACAAGAATTCAAGTTTCACAAAACCAGCTTGTTTTTTTTTTTTTTTTTACTTTTTGATCCACGCCCCTCTGATTTTACATAGGGGGATAAGAAACAGGGGAACTGAGATCATACCATTGAAAGTAATCTGAGCAAAGCTTTAAAAGCAAAACTTGGATGTAACCTAAGACAGAGAAGGAAAGGTTAAATATCAAATCCTTCTTATAAACCTTCAGGGTGTTAAAACCAGACATAGCCCTGAAAGGAGATGTTTGGTCCTCGTCCGCAGCAAAAATATCGCCTTTAAGACATGGCAGTGGAGGGATGATGTTTTGGACTTGTTTGAAACCTCAGACCCTGGACAATTTGGAGACATTGAGCTCTTCCGTGCACAAATAACTGTGAGAGCACCTATCTGACACATGTATTGACAGTAATGAAAACTTTATCGTGACAAGGACTGCAATCCCCACAGGAGCGGATGAGATGAGACACGAAGCAACTTGGCTGGTCCCATATTTCTCTTTTGTACTTTCATCTTTCAGTCTAGCATTGTCACGCTGGCTGAGGGGTGTGAGTTTTAAGATGCTTCTTTCTGTGTCAGCGATACTTCATTTGAATTTTCAGCAGGGCTTGATTCATGTTTAAATCATTAAGCTCAGTGAGCAACCTTATAATGAGCAGCTGAGAGCACAACAAGACAATATCCCGGTGCTACCAATAAAATAGAGGTGGAGGAAAAATTCACAGGGCTGTAGTGTTTTTGAATAGAAAATTGAAAGCCTCTCTTAATACAGCATAATTAAAACACTCATGACAATGTCAGTGACAAAGCGGATGTGAGAGGCAGAGACAGTGTAGCTGGTGCAGGACTTTCTAATTGCTGCAACAACACACTAGAGGAGAGAACTCTTAACTCAGCGCAATTCCAATTAAAATTGCTTCATCTTTCCTGCAATCCCACATGCATTCACTCGCATCGTACAAGGCAGGTTTTTTATATATATATTTTATTATTTTCAAGATTGCAGTTTAAACTTCTGCATAAACATGAAGAACCACAAAGATCCAGACACTGACCTGTGAGGCCATCATTAGGCCAGGAGCCCAGCTCACAGGCTCGGCAGGTGTACTCGTCAAACACAAATTCGTTTTCTTTGCAGGGGGTGCACGTCCAGCAGCAGCTCACCTCACCCTTACGGATCACCTGAAACAGAAACAATAACTTTTTTTTATTATGAGTGCAGAGGTTCCCCGTTTAAAGGCAAGGATTGAGTTGGCAGGAAAGCTGTTTATATTTGCTGACCTAGCAGATCATACAGGACCAGCCTCACTATATTTATATGAAACTTCAGTTTGTGTCGATTGAAGCAGAAAATGTCTGATTTCTTTGAATTTTGATTGGGAACAAGGAGCATACGGTGATCTAAACTGTAGAAGGGGTAAATTTGAACCTATTTATTCAGTGTATAATAGCAATAAGAAAATCACCAAACCGTTTCACGCAATTATTTATTATATGAGAAAGATTTAAAATCACTTTTATGAACTAAGATGTAGAGTTTTACTGGGGCCTGCCTTTTAATATTGTTGCAAGTAGCGACCCACAGCAAAGCCTGTGGAATGAACACCACATTTAGTATAAATTTTCTCCTGTTTAAATCCTTCATAAAAAGCGAAAACCCCACAGATTTAATGTTCATCTGCCATCTTACCTTAATCTGCCCTTTGTCACAGGGTTCACTGCAAACCGATTTAATGATGGCATCTGTGCCGGACCAGATTTCATCATCATCTATCTTCAGACCACTGTTGTCCCAACTGCCCACATTGATGTAGTCATAGTAGTCCTTCCCCATCTTCTTGAAGTTCATAATTTCATACCTGTTTGCAAAAATGTGCAGCGAACATATGACACCGGGTTCCCTCTGACAGATCAAAGCAGCAGGCCAAACAAGCAGATTTATGCTGGATATGATCACCCAGTAACTTGCTCTACCTTCCAGGTGAGTCTCCATTCTCATCAAATAATATTCCCTCCCCTGACACACCGGTGAAGTTGGTTTTCATGAGGAAGTCCAGCAGAGTAGCACCATCTATAGGTCGCATTGCATCACAGAGGCCCTGCAAGTACATTAGCCATACGAGTTTTGTTAGTTATGCACATATAATCCAAAGAATAGCAAAAAATACACTTAAATTCATGGGATTGTGTGATTGTTAATGTTTAAGGAACAAACTGGGATTGTATGAAGAAATTCTACAAAATGTATTATACTTAATTTAACAGATTGGCTGATATTTCAAAACGCCTAAAAAACGTTAAAATGGGTCAAACACTAGAGAATTTATTTTTACAGATTTACTTTTATTTAAAGTATTTAACCCTTATTTAACCAGGAACTAAGATCTAAGCCACATTTTTTAAGGCTCTGTCTACCTGGATGAAGATTCACTGACTTTGGCTTACCAAAAACTTGAAGTGGCTAAAATGGCTAAGAGATTGGCCTTGTCTCAATATTAATTCAGACCAAAAACAAAAGTACCATTTGGTCATGATTAGAGGATTGAACTTTCTTGCCTGGATGGTAAAGGAATCGTTAAGAATAGAAAAACAATGATATGGTGACACCAAGACAAAGGTTATTTCCTCTTTCCTGACGTAGTAGCAGATTACTATACTATAAAAAACAGGGGAACATAAGAAGTGACACAGACACCATATATGTGACGGGGCTTAATGTTTCAAATAATTTACTTAGTTATATTTTTAGACATTACAACGTACATGGTTTAAAAAACATGATTATTGTAGATGGGTGCAGAGCAGAAAGAGTAAAACTCAGGTAGAGCAGAAGGAAAAAAAAAAAAAAAGAAAGAGTAAAACTGATAATCTAATCTGCAGATCCATTCACAAATTTCTGTCCAGTGACAGAAGAAGAAAGCTCTGTAGACAGATATTTGCTAAATGAGGAACAGGAAACTCGAGGTAGAGCTCTAATTACCCAAATCCCAGGGAAAGGAAAACAGAGGCAATGTTAGAGGCCAATTATCACTTCTAAACTTCTCTAAGAAGGGGGGAAATGGTCCAAAGTCTTGCAGTGGAGAAAGAAAAAGAAGCTTTTACAATGAGTACAGAAAAGATCCATTTAAATTACAATCAGCTGGGGATGTTTTGTCAGTGTATGTAATAATACTGCTAATATTAGTACAGTGAATCAGACCCAAACTCAAAGTGGCAGGGGAACCATCACTTACGGATTTTATTCTGGTGTCACTTCCACTTTTGTGGAACTTATGTAAAGTGGACTTACGAGTCCACTTTACGGCTCAGTACACCGTAGAGAGGCGAAAAAGGCCCTGCTAGGACCTGAACTAAAGGACTAAATATTGTCAGGCAGCAAAACTGGAATCTGAGAAAGAGCTTAAACAATGAAACCCAATCATCTATCCACTAGGCTGTTTCCACACTGCCGTCCTGATCCCTTATGTATGTCTTTGTTTTCTTCTGGACCTACCTGATAGCCGGGGCAGAGTGAACGTTGCATGTTATGCAGGCCGAACGCCATGGAGTAAATAGCATTGATGACAAATCCCATCTTGGTGTCCTGTGCGTAATGCTGCTGTAGGGTATCTCGTTCTGTAAAGGTGGGTAGATAAATAGATAGTTAAAATGGAGGGGGGGTTAGTACAACAGATAATATTTTTTTCCTTACATCAAAGGACCCGCTCTCCACTTCCTCATCAGTCACTCCACCTCCTCCACATTGCATTTCTTTCTGTGTCTGTCTCTTTCCTGTTCTTTTGTATTTCCTGTCCCGTTTCATTAGAATAAATAAGAATTGACTGTCTTTGATGCACTCGCATACTGTTTAGCCTATGAATGGAGTGAATGAAACAGAGAGAGAGGGGGAGGCATTCAATAAAAATATGAAAATCAAGGGAGGGTTCATTCCTAAGATGAACTGGGAGGCTGTGTGCATTAATGAGGTCTGGCTGTAGGTGTGTGTCCAGCCTACTGGTTTGTAGGATACTGGTGTTGTTAGGTAACTAATGCAGATTGGTAGCGCCGCTGTGTCTGTTTTGATTCCTAAAAATACGCACAGCTCTTAAAGCTTCTTTTAGTTTTTGCTTCATGGTTACAATTATGATAAATATTCAGAAACATCAGCTAATTTGAAACCTAGACAAAGATGACCTGACTGAATAAAAAAGTACATTTTATAATCATGATTTCCTTTATTTAGGAACAAAACATATCCAAATCAACCTGTGTAAAAGTAATTTCGTTGCCTTTTCTGAAGTTGACTTAACTTGAAAAAATTGGTTTTCTCTTGCCACACCCAGGCCAGATTAGTATGTTGCATGAAGAATCAAGGAATCACTTAAATAGATTTGTCTGACAACACAAAGTAAACTATTTTTTACGAGCAACACATCATTCCCCAATTGAAAATATTCAAGAACTGAGGAGAAGCAAAGTCACTGGCATCTATTAGACTTGAAAGAATTGCAAAGCCATTTCTAAGGCCTTGACAGTCCAGTGAACCACAATAAGAGCCAATATGCACAAACGAAGAAAAAGTTGAACAGAGGTGAACATTCCCAGTTGTGGCCAACCAAAGACAAGTACTGGTCAAAAATGGCATCTATGGGAGAGTTCAAAGGTGAAAAACATCTATCCATCCATTCATTGTCTATACCGGCTTATCCTTGTAGAGTTGCAGGAAGGCTGGTGCTTATCTCCAGCCTTCATTAGGTGAGAGGTGGGGTACACCTAGGTTAGGTCGCCAGTATATCCCAGCGCAACACAGAGATACACAGAACAAGCATCCATGAATGTCCAGATTCATACCTAAGGACAATCTACAGAGACAAATGAACCTAACAGTCATGTCTTTTGGACTGAGAGAGGAAGCCAGAGTATCCGGAGGAGAACCTACACATACACGGAGAGAACATGGAAACTCCATCAAAGACCCGAGACTGGGATTCAAACCCGGCACATATTTGCTCCGAGGCAACAGCTATCCACTGCGCAAAGTGCAGTCGATCAAAGCCGACCAAACAGAAAACAATGTTGTGTCTCACATTTGCCAAAGAATATCTTATCAATACCAAATACTATTTCATGTATGGCACTAAAATAACACACGTTGAGAAAGGAGTAATATACCACTTAAGGACATGAACACGGTAGACATAGGGCCAGGTGAAAAAGTATTTAATTTAAAAACTGAATAAATCTGTCAGAGGGAAAAGTGTAAAGTGATAATAGTCATGACTGTCAAATTGAATTTTAATCTTTTAATGATGAATTTGAATCACATTTTCTTAATGTGAAATGTTCATACAACACCCATCTTTTTTCAAAACAAATTTGATTTTTATTTTCTTTCCAGCCCACTGGAAAGAAAATAAAAATCAAATTTGTGTGTAAAAAGAGTGTAAAAATAAAGACAGAGCCTCAAATATACTGATTTTGGGGTGAATGTCCCTCCGCAGGAATGACCATTAACATACATTTTTTTTTTGTTTTCTTTATGTAATCTGAATCTTTAACCACTCTCCCCGGCAGAATTGACAGTTTATTTAAATTGCTTGGATTTGTAGCACAGACCCATCTTTTTCGTTCAACATATTTTTGGAAAGCTTAATGTTAGCCAGCCTTATCCATCTAAAAAACAGTTTTGATGTGTGTTTGGGATCACCGTCCTGTTCCTGTTGGCACTCTCTCTCTCTCCATGTTCATGTAAAATGCGTTGCACTGTGAACAGAGATTCAGTTTTGTCCAGCTGTTTCAGGGTCATGGCAGGCTTTCGTTGGGTTGTTTTTTTTCTGCTTGTCCCTGAACATACTTACTAGTTTTCTTTTTCATTGGAAGTGTGACAGTTTAGGTCAGATGCTTTAGACCTGGACACAACCAGATGATAAATAGGGCAGTGTTCCCTAACAAACAGAAAAGTTGCCTTTAGGATTGATAAACTAGCTTGGCTGGAAATGTTTGGAAAGGCCAGTGATTTTGAGCATTTGTCTCCCATGTTAAAAATCCACATCCTTGCCAGGAAATTAACCTACTGAAAAGACTCTTTATGGTTGTTGTATCAATGCTCACGCCTGAAAAAAATAGTTTAAATAAATCAAGAAGAGCCTCAAAATAAATGTTCAATTATTACTGAACCCGTCATGATTAATAACATGGTGCCTTTCCCATTTATTGTACAACTAAACAGTGGAGCTCAAAACTAGACAGAAAAGACACACTATCCAACCTAATGTTGTTGGTAGTGTTGATATGATCAAAATCGAACTAACTACAGCAGATGCAATATGTAGATAAATTATATTTAGCTATTTTATTTGTGTCTGAACTTACTGCCGCAGGTGCGGTTGTACTTGTTGCTCTCCTGCGGGTGACCTTTAAGCTTGCAGTGAAACCGATGCTGCCAGAACTCTGGAAACCAAGGGTTCCTGAGGTTGTTTTCTGGACGGAGCTTCAGGTAGTAATCATCAAACCATTTCACGTCTGCTGACTGCAGCTTGATGGTGATGCCCCCAGCTGCCTCCCTGACATAGCCATCTGTCACGTCGTACCTGTCCGCCCATCCATCGCTGCAGAGGAATGAAAGGAAAGAAAAGTAGAAGCGTTTAG
The DNA here is from genome assembly GCA_037039145.1 of Fundulus diaphanus. Taxonomy (NCBI): domain Eukaryota; kingdom Metazoa; phylum Chordata; class Actinopteri; order Cyprinodontiformes; family Fundulidae; genus Fundulus; species Fundulus diaphanus. The sequence goes on from CM073124.1 coordinate 31,152,448, forward strand.
CAGGTCTAAGCATCCAAATGAGTGCAATCAATATATCTTTGCGGATAAAAACAGACAGTGCCTTACAAAGCTATTCAGAGCACTTGAACTAACAGTTAAATACAAAAGCTGTGGCTTGTGAGTCTCTTAAACCCCCTTTACTCTGTTACCCGTAAATAAACCCATTGCAGCCACTTGTCTTTGGAGGTCATGTGAGTAAATGTGTGTAATTTAATCTTCTAATCTCAGTATTAGAGCAGCAGTTCTGTGAAGATCTCAGATTTGTTAGAGGACCGTAGTGCACGAAGAGCATCGTGAAGACACGGGTCAGGGAGAATGTTATGGAGAATCTGAAAGCAGGGTTGGGCTATAAAACAGTGTCTCAAGCTCGAGGAACCTCAGGGAACACTGTACAGTCCATTAAACAGAAATAGAAAGATTACAGCATCTCTGTGGACAGATGTGCACAAGGGGATCTCTAGAGAAGCTGCAGCAATCTAAAACTAAGGGACTGATATTGCTCGTGCACTTCCCAAAATCGGCCTTTGTGGAAAAACTGCAAGGAGGAAGCCATTGTAGAAGAAATTTATCCACAAGCCATGTAGGGGACACAACAAATATTATGGAAGAAGGTTCTCTGGTGATATGAGAATAAAATGGAACTTTTTGGCCTACATGCATTGTGTGGTTAAAAAAAAAACAACTAACACTGCCATTTATATGTTGTTGTACGCGTCCTCCACAGAGTGAGAAATGGCGCGAGAATGCTTTTCTTCAAGAAAGACCGGAAAACTGGTCAGAGTTGATGGGAAGATGGATGGAGCTAAATACAGAGAAGATCCTGGAAGAAAAAAAAACAGTGTAGTGCAGAAAATCACCTGAGACCGGTGCAGAGGTTCAGCGAAATATGTGTTTTATGTCGAGATACAGAGAGAACAGAAGAAACGATATGCCGCAAATCATGGGAATGTGACCTTTGTAGCACTGACAAAAGTGGGCCCTTTGATTTATTGAGATGCCTTGTGCAGTGAAAGAGTGAAAGAGAAAGTCACAATCACAAACAGATCCTATTTTACACACACACACACACACACACACACACACACACACACACACACACACACACACACACACACACACACACACACACACACACACACACACACACACACACACACACACATATTCATTTTAAAGGAGAGGAAAGGCAAGAAGGAGAAAAATAGAAAGAGCTAATATAGGAGACATAGTGTAAAAGCACAGAACAGAAAAGCACAAACAGAGACAGCACTAGACAGTCAGAAGACATGTAGGAGGAAACTCTTACATCATCATGGGCCACGTCCAAAATTCAGTGGATCACTTAGAAAAGGGTTATAACCACCAGGCCTAGACACACCCACACGCATGCACCAGCAGACTTCTGAGCTGATCTGGGTCAAACTGGGTTTGTCCAATGCAGCTCAGCTCGCACCCGCTACACGCATGTAATCTACCGTCGCATCACATTTAGACACTCCAGTCTGCATCTTTAGTGAGACACCCAGGTTTACGGCTCCTTTACAACGAACAGATGGCAGCGTGAATGTCAATGTCAATGTGCGTGAAATACACAGATAAATGGAGAGAACTGGATTGAATGACAAATGTCTAACATTTTGCTGCAAGCAAAACAATGATCTCACATCTCACAATGAAGATTAGGTTCTTTCAGCCTAATTTAGTTTGTTTCAGCCTTTTTTTTCCATCAATGTTTTTTCCTCTCCTCTCTCAGTCTTGGAGCCTCCAGAGTACAAAACTCATTTTCTCCTACAGCAATCCCTGCAGCCAAAGTCAGATTGGAGATCCAGTGTGTGTGTGTGAACTGCTACCCCTGCCTGCCACCATGTGTGCCTCAGTCAAATCTTCCCTTTCTTTTGGTCATTGTTGTTACTGACACCCACTGTCAGTGAGCTGTGGTCATACATCATTCTGAAATTATTTTTAGATTGCTGTCAATCCACCCACTCCACGTGTATGCTGGTAATGCGGGTAAATGAATGTGTAAATTAATAACATCATATTTGTATGGGGCAAAGGGCCTATGAAATCGCTGAAACTTATTTGGCAATTTTAAAGGTTTAATGAAAATGTGTTCCTTAAAGCCAATGACATGAAGAACAAAAACTCTGAGCTAAACATTTTTTCCACCTTTTATGTACTTTAATGCAGAATGTGAGGACGTGGTTGTTCAAAAGTCCATATGTGGGGTGGATCTGACGTAGACGACTAGGACAGCAGGAAATAATTGCTGTAAATGTAATAGGAGAGTGTGTTTTTTTTTTTCAGTATGTGAGCTGGAATCAAGTGCAGGGATGAAGTGCCTCCCAAGGCTTTGCTGGTGCTTTTCTAGCAAAAAAAACACAAAATAACAAACAACCAAAATGCACGTCCACTTTATTGACTATGATTATTCTACCTAATCTGGCCCCTATGTACTAGTGTCAATTTCAACACTTTCAACACTTCTGACTAAATGCTAACCACCCGAGGCTGTTCCCCGCTCCCAAGGCTCCAGAGGCTTTGCAATTACCACTCTTTATGTTGATTATATTCAGATGTATCTGGCAGTTAGTTAAACACCAGTGATCCCTTAAAACTACAATGAAACTGTCCAAATAAAGCGAAGCAACGTTGTTTTACAAAAATAAAACAGAAGTAGGTTCTTTTGGGAAATCAGTCCTGAGTTCAGCGGATGTTTTAGTCATTTGAGTCCTCACAGTTAATCTTCTGTCAAATCTGGGTGAAATACTTATCTTTTTCAAGCCTGGGGTTATCAGGGAGTGAGGAATTGTGTCCCCATTAAAGAACTTAAAAACCTTATTCATGTTTTTATCATCTTAAGTCTGGACTGCTGTAAAACTCTATGTGTTTAACTGAATCAATGATCCCCGCAGAGTTGACAGACAGATTGCTGAATTTCATCTCTCAACTGGAATTAAAAAGCATGAGCACATAACTCCAGCCTAGGCATGACTTTATTGGCTTTCTGTCCTCTTTTGCACTGACGATAAAACATTGCTTACTTTTAATCTTTTAAATAGTACAGCCCTATCTTATTTATGTGATCTTTATTTATGTCACACCCCTATGGGTATGTCAGTGATGGAAAAAAAAATATCTTTTGCTTCGGCTGCCTTAAATGTAGTTATTAGAGCCATATTTTGGAGTTTTGTGTTTGTTTACTGTTTGTTGTAATACCCAAAATGGACAGTGGGTGGCTTCATCTGTTTTAAATTGAGTCACAGGTAGTCGCACGGCAGGTGTGCTGATTGCGGCAGAAACAAACAGTTTTTTGACCGTCGTCGTCGTCGTCGGTTGTGGTTTTTGTTATTGATCACTACGTTGCAGCAAATGATAGATCCTTTGGTTGTAAGCCAGTGGGCACCATTGGAAGTTGCATTATTGTGAGAGCGCTACATCAATAAAAGCTCTTCAATCATACCTGAAGTGAATTCATTGGAAGCAAGAGGACGACGCGTCAACTGAGTGCCAGTCAGCAGCCTCACTGTGGCTTAGGTTCGTTTTTTGTTTTGTTAAGAACAAGTCACTACATTTTAAGTCAAAAAACTACGTTTCACTTAGAGCCTTAGTCAGTTGCGGAGAGGACACCGTATGAAGGCAACGCTGGATTGGAAGCTGTGGAGAGGACGCTGCCACTGAGTTGGATGAGGCGCTGGAGTGGAGCCGGTGAGACGCGCTGCGCTGAGGCGCATGGAGGATCACAAGGGCCGTGTTCTGAAGGAAACGATCAGCTCATTCATCTGACTGGATCGCATCATTATGGCGCCCATCGCAAGCATGGAGGTATGAACAGTAGCGCTACCAACTTTATGGCCATAATATAATAATAATAAAAAAATATATATAAGGCCTATTTTGCGGGCGTAATTCCAATGCATTGGTTGCTATTAAAAAAAAAAACTGCTTTGATCAGATCCTGGGACTGAAAATTATTAAAAAGGGTGACTGTTGGATTTAAAAACGGAACGAAAGTAAAGGAGGACATTATGGAAAGTAAATCTGAAGAGTCGGCTGAAGAAAAGGCCGCTGTCGCTGATGAGGTGGGACATTCACAAGAAACTCAAGTGGTCAAAGCAAAAAGAACAATTAAAATGACACCAAAAGCTTTTCTTGAAAAAATAAATAACTTGCAAAATGTAAGAAAGGATAAATTAAACAAAATTAAAAATCTAAGAAAGGTAACTGAAGAATATATGCATGAAAAAAGGGTTAATGAGGTAAAACATTCCTTGGAAAAATGTATGTATTTGTGTGAAGAAGCAAAAGGTGCTCATGATTCTTTGGTGCCTCTTTTGCCTGTTGAAGAATATGAAATACAGAATGCATGGTTTGTAGCAAAAATGTTGTGTGAAAACAGTTTTATTGATCATGTTAAACAGTGGTTGAGAAAAGCTGAAAAAGATGGTGGTGTTTCTGATGATGTACGTCCAGAGGACAGCATATCAAATGTTTCCACTAAACGTTCTCACCAAAAGAGTTTATCCAGTGTTAAAAGTCGGCAAAGTGGTCAATCTACAGCATCTGCTCGTATTAAAGCCGAGGCCGAAAGGGCTGCACTTCTAGCTCGAGCTGCAATGTTAAAGGAAAAACATGCCCTGGAAAAAGAAGAAGCAGAGCTGAGAAGGAAAAAGGAGCAACTGGAACTTGAAGTTGAAATTGCTGCATCAACAGCTAAACTATCTGTGCTACAAAATGCTTCAGAATGTTCAAGTGAAGCTCAAGAACCAGGAGATGGAATGAATTCGTATCTCCAAAGGAGGCAAGAACAAGAAACGGAACTCAACGCTGAAGCAAAACCCTTTGAACCTTGGACTCAACGTTCAGTGCCACAAAGTTATCTTCCAGTACAACAGAAAGATTCAAGGAAAGTGAACGGATGCAGTGAGGAGCAATGGAAGATGTGCACCGTTGGATCAAGACAGGAGACACACAAGAAAACAGTATTGGTAAAAACACAAACTGATCATTTGTCAGTACAAGATGAGCAGCCTGCCTCAACTGTTCAATCAAATAAATTTCCTGTGCAAGTACAAGGAGATTTATGTACCATAATGCATAAACAAAATGAACTCACTTCAACCCTTGTACAACAGCAACGTTTATTGACTTTACCTACTCGTGAGATTCCAGTATTTGATGGGGATCCTCTTCAGTATGGAAACTTCATCAGAGCCTTTGAACATGGAGTGGAATCCAAAGCTAATGATGCAGATGCTCTGTATTTTCTGGAACAATTCACAAAGGGTCAGCCCAGAGAATTAGTGAGGAGTTGCCAATATAAGACTCCTGACCGAGGTTATCAACTGGCTAAAAAGCTTTTGCATGAACATTTTGGAAATGAACACAGGATTGCTGCAGCCTATTTAGAGAAGGCTTTGGATTGGCCCACAGTGAAATCAGAGGATGTGAAGTCATTGCAAGCCTTTTCTCTGTTTTTATGTGCTTGCTGCAATGTCATGGAGGAGCTTCATTACATGCAAGAGCTGGACATGCCAACCAACATGAGAGCAATTGTAACCAAGTTGCCATTTAAATACAGAGAAAGGTGGAGGACAACAGCTCATGAAGTTTTGGAAAAATACAATCGCAGAGCTTGCTTTAGAGATCTTGTTTCATTTATTGAATGGCAAGTTAAGATCATCTCTGATCCACTTTTTGGGGATATTCAGGACAGAACAAGTTGCCACACATTAAAGAATGTCAAGTCAAAGTTTCAGTCCAAGTTCAGCAGAGTTACAGGCAACAGCTTTGCTACTGCTGTTACCGTTGACACTAAAGGTTCAAAATTAATTCCCCAGAACTTGATGGAGAAGATGGAAAATAAATGTATCTGTTGTTCCCAGTCTCACACATTGGAACAGTGTTTTAAGCTGCAGAGAATGAAGCATCGTGATAAAATAACATTTTTAAAGGAAAAGAGGATGTGCTTTGGCTGCCTGTGTAGTGGACACATGAGCAAAGATTGCGACAGGCGCTTAATTTGCAAAGAGTGTGGTCGGAATCATCCAACAGTGCTTCATATTCCTGAAAGATCAAGAAAAGGCAAAGAAAGCGAACACTTTAAACAAAGAGAACATGTGGCATCACCTTCCTCAGAGACATGTGGTCACGCAGGGGCCGGGCGAGAGGACAGCATTTTGCCTATTCTGCCAATCCAAGTTAAATCAATCAAGGGAGATAAAATAATACAAACCTATGCATTTTTGGATTCTGGGAGTACAGCAACGTTCTGCTCAGAACATCTTATGCAAAGGTTGAATATAGCTGGAAGAAAAACAAATGTCCTTCTGCGCACCATGGGGCAGGAAAGAGTGGTGTCCACTCATGTTTTAAGTGGCATGGAAGTAGCTGGACTTAACAGCAACCATTTTTACAGTCTTCCAGGGGTTCTCACACAAAGCAAAATGCCTGTTACCACTGGAAATATTGTTACACAAGAAGAGCTGGCAAAATGGCCTTACCTGTCCAAAGTTCAGATTCCCTGCATAGATGCTAATGTTGACATGTTGATTGGTACCAACACCCCTAAGGTATTGGAACCCTGGGAGGTTGTCAACAGCCAAGGGAATGGCCCATATGCAATGAAGACTGTACTTGGTTGGGTGATTAATGGTCCTCTTCAAGATGATGAGAACATCAAATGTGGAACTGGATTTCCTGTGGCTGCCGTTAACAGAATCTCTGTGTGTAATTTGGAAGAAATGTTAAAAACACAATATGAACATGACTTCAATGAAAAGCGCACAGAGGAGAAAGGGATGTCAAGAGAAGACATCAAATTTTTAAAGATCATGGACGAGTCAGTATTCATTCAGGATGGTCATTATAATCTAAAAATGCCCTTCAGAAAGGAGCAGGTGAATCTTCCTAATAACATTTCCATGGTCAAGCAAAGGCTGTTGGGATTGAAGAAGAAGTTCAAACAGGATGAACTGTTTCGCACAGAGTATACCAGCTTCTTCAATGATGTAATAAGTAAAGGCTATGCAGAGAAAGTGCCTCAACATCAATTGAATGGAGCAAATGGAAAGATCTGGTATATTCCCCATCATGCTGTACGTCATCCCAAAAAAGGCTCACTGAGGGTTGTGTTTGACTGCTCAGCTGAATTTAAAGGAGCTTCACTCAACAGCCAGCTTCTTCAAGGCCCAAACCTGACAAGTTCATTATTGGGAGTCCTTGTCAGATTCAGACAGGAGCCAGTAGCCTTCATGGGAGATATTATGTCCATGTTTTATCAGGTGAAAGTGTCTGAAGAGGCTAGAGACTATCTCCGATTTTTGTGGTGGCCTGATGGTAAAGTGGACCAAGCGCCAGTGGAGTACAGAATGACAACACATTTGTTTGGTGCTGTCTCATCCCCAAGTTGTGCCAGTTACGCTCTTCGGAAGACAGCAGAAGACAACTGCACACACTTTTCTTTGGATGTAGTGAACACAGTTGGACATAATTTTTACGTTGACGACTGTTTGAAGAGCTTGCCTTCAGAAGAGGAAGCAGTTCAAATGATTAAAGCTCTCAGTGACCTTTGTCAAAAAGGAGGCTTTACTTTGACAAAATGGATCTGTAACAGTCGGATAGTGCTGCAAACTGTGGAAGAGGAGCATAGAGCTAAAGACTGGAGAGAACTGGACTTGGACCGAGATGAGCTTCCAGTGGAAAGAGCCCTTGGATTACAGTGGTGTGTGGAATCGGACACATTTAAATTTAAAATGGCAATAAAAGAGCGAGCACACACCAGAAGAGGCTTGTTGTCCGTAATCTCTTCAGTCTATGATCCTTTGGGGTTTCTTTCACCAGTGACGCTGCCAGCAAAGGTTATGCTGCAAGAACTCTGCCGAAGACATTGTGGATGGGACGACAGCATACCTGCAGATATTAGCCACCAATGGATAGGTTGGCTAGACGATCTCAAAGATTTGGCTACTTTCAAAGTTGCAAGATGCATAAAGCCCAGATATTTCGGGCAGCCTATTAAGGCTCAGATGCACAACTTTTCTGATGCCAGTGAAACTGGATTTGGCACAGTTACCTACCTCAGAATTGAAAATGATGAAGGCAAAGTCCATGTTTCCTTCTTGTTGGGAAAGGCAAGAGTTACTCCCCTGAAACGGATAACCATTCCTCGTCTGGAACTCACTGCTGCTGTTCTGGCGGTTCGAGTGGATCAGATGTTGAGAGCAGAATTGGAGCTGCAATTGGATCAGTCTGTTTTTTGGACAGACAGCACTTCAGTGCTCAAATACATAAAAAACGAGGATAAGCGTTTTCATACATTTGTGGCAAATCGGGTGTCTACCATCAGAGATGCAACTCATGTATCGCAATGGAAGTACATTAATACTAAAGTTAATCCTGCAGACTGTGCCTCCAGGGGAATGAAGGTGGGAGATGTGTTAAAAGGAGGAAGTTGGATTGAAGGCCCAAAGTTTCTGCTTCAACCAGTGTGTGATTGGCCTTCAGATGATGTTGAAGCCACAATTTCTGATGAAGATTTTGAGGTTAAAAGATGTGTTACAGTGAACATCATCACTCACGACTCTCCTAACCCTACAGATCAGCTCCTGTTATATTTCTCAGAGTGGGGAAAACTTAAGGTGGCGGTTGCATGGTTTATTAAATGGAAAAAGCTTCTTCTACAGTTGAAACAAAAACGAAAAGAGCTGAATACTTTTAACATGAGTGCAGACAAATCACATGTGATGGAGAGGGCAAAAGAAGTAATAAATCGAGACTTGTCAGTTGAAGATCTCTTGGATGCTGAAATGTCCATTGTACGCTATAGTCAACAGAAAAGGTTCAAAGAAGAGATTGCTGCCCTATCAGTGGGAAAATCTGTACCAAAAACCAGCTCTGTCTACAAACTAGACCCGTGTCTGGAAGATGGACTTTTGAGAGTTGGAGGCCGCTTGAGTAAGTCAGCTTTACCAGAAGAAACAAAGCATCCACTCATCTTGTCAAAAGAACAACACATTTCTACACTAATTTTAAGATACATGCACCAACTAGTCGGTCATAGTGGCAGAAATCATACACTGTCAAGACTGCGAAAAAGATTTTGGATAACAAATGCCACATCAGCTGTGAGAAAAATTATATCACAGTGCAGTTTATGCAGACGACTCAAAGGAAAGTTGGGTGAGCAGAAGATGGCGGATCTGCCGCAGGAAAGACTCCTCCCAGACCTCCCTCCCTTTACACATGTAGGAGTGGATTATTTTGGTCCTTTGGAGGTGAAAAGGGGACGAAGCTTCTGCAAACGTTATGGGGTAATTTTTACCTGTGTAGCAAGCAGAGCTGTTCACTTGGAAGTTGCTTCTTCCTTGGATACTGATGCATGCATTAATGCTTTGCGAAGGTTCATCAGTCGAAGAGGACAAGTGTCTTCAATTCGCTCAGATAATGGAACAAATTTTGTGGGAGCAAAGAAAGAACTGAAGGAAGCACTTGAATCTTTAAACCATAACCGGATCCAAAAGGTATTATTGCAACATGGCATCAAATGGAACTTTAATCCACCTGCAGCATCACACTTTGGTGGAGTCTGGGAGCGTCTTATCCAAATGGTGAGAAGGATTCTAACCTCTGTGTTACCTCTTCAAACATTGGACGATGATGGATTGCAGACAGTTCTTTGTGAAGTTGAGGCTATATTGAATAGTCGACCTCTTACTAAGCTCTCAGATGATCCCACTGATTTGGAACCACTCACTCCTAACCACATTCTCCTGATGAAAGGGAAGCCAGTTTTATCACCTGGATTATTTAACAAGGATGATGTATATGTGAAGAGGAGGTGGCGACAAGTCCAATATCTTGCGGACTTGTTTTGGAAAAGATGGATAAGAGAGTACCTCCCATTACTGCAAGAGCGGCAAAAATGGAACCAAAAGAAGAGGAATTTTGTTCCTGGAGATATAGTTATTGTAATGGATCCGGTGGCTCCACGAGGGTCTTGGCTTTTAGGCAGAGTGTTGGAAACCTTTCCAGACAAAAAAGGTTTGGTACGGTCTGTCAGTCTTCAGACAAAAACAAACATTCTAGAAAGACCTATCTCTAAGCTATGTCTGCTAACAGAGGCAGAAAATTAGTTGTTTGTGGCAAACTGCACAACCTTTGGTATAACGGGGTGTATTTTGTTTTATTTTTTTTTTGTATGGCTCTATAATGTTATTAAAGGTAATTGTAATGTCTTTTGTCATTTACAATTAGGGGCCGGTGTATTAGAGCCATATTTTGGAGTTTTGTGTTTGTTTACTGTTTGTTGTAATACCCAAAATGGACAGTGGGTGGCTTCATCTGTTTTAAATTGAGTCACAGGTAGTCGCACGGCAGGTGTGCTGATTGCGGCAGAAACAAACAGTTTTTTGACCGTCGTCGTCGTCGTCGGTTGTGGTTTTTGTTATTGATCACTACGTTGCAGCAAATGATAGATCCTTTGGTTGTAAGCCAGTGGGCACCATTGGAAGTTGCATTATTGTGAGAGCGCTACATCAATAAAAGCTCTTCAATCATACCTGAAGTGAATTCATTGGAAGCAAGAGGACGACGCGTCAACTGAGTGCCAGTCAGCAGCCTCACTGTGGCTTAGGTTCGTTTTTTGTTTTGTTAAGAACAAGTCACTACAGTAGTCATGGCAAAAGGACAGTACACCCTCTCTACAATTTTAGGGTGTTATGTATGAAGAAATAGTATAAATAGGTCTTTTCTAGAAAATAGCTGTTGAACCGCATCTATGCTTGAGCAATCATAATTAGAGGATGGCTAGTCCGAAATTAATTATTCATTATTTTGTAAGCAATAGCAATAAGCAATAACAGGCAACACTGACACCCTTCTGTGCAGAAGTTGTTACTGAAAGAGGCGCACTCAAATTAACTATTTTGCTACCAGTATTCAAATATGACGTTAGAGGAAGCACAAAAGGTGTAACAAGCTTCTAAAAGGATTATTAAGGGGGTCCTGGTAATTCAGGCACTCACAAGCAGGAGTTAGATGTCTTAAGATAATATTCTTGTTAGACATCTGTTACCATTTTTAGGAGACCAACTCTCTGTCAAAGGACACACATGATTGGGAAATGTTGGCAGTCTTTTAAAAATCTCACAGTTAACATAAGCCTTTTCGAACGCTACAAGGAACTGCTGTTCGTAATGCCATCAGAGCTAATCATGCTAGTTGTACTAAGCTAGTATAACATCCCAAAAAGTTTAAAATTTCAGCTCTGTAATCATTTTAGCTTTGCTTAAATATTTGTTGGGAGGTAAGAGCTTTAGTGCTGCACACTGGTGCAGTTAGTAACAATGTTAGAAGGTCCTGGGTTCAGACCCAGGGTTCAACCTGGGGTCTTCATGCATGTAGTTAGTATGTTCTCTCCATGCATGTGTGGGTTCTCTGGCTCCCTCCTACAGTCCAAAACCATGACTGTTAGTTTAATTTGTTACTTTTTCTTTGCCCTTGAGTGTGTGTGTGTATTATTGTTTGTGCTGTGTCTCTTTGTTGCCCTGTCATCGACTGGCGACCTGCCCAGGGTGTACCCCACATATTGCCCAATGACCGCTGGAGATAGGCTCCCTGCGACCCTCCCTGGATAAGCGGTTCTAGAAAATGGATGGATGGTAAGAGCTTTACAAAACTGGCCATTTTAAATTGGCCACAAAGTCTCCTTCTGAAATAATTCTTATTTAAACTCAAGTACTTGCAAAACACATCATTGGTTCTACACTAAACATTTCCGACAACAAAAGTATTTCCTGAATATTCAACTTTTTTGATCCAGCTGTAATTTTCACCAATTTTGGTGACTTTTACCTTTCTCTTAGACACATGCACACAGAGATAACCAATAGAAATAAATACCAAAAAAACACAATGGAGTAGAGAAGATAAATTAGCCTGATGTTGCTGTAAATATGTGTCAATTCTAAAGTCACTCCACCGGATTAAGGTCACAATAAGAACTGTACATGTACTTTACCTGGGTCTAGCCTTGTGTGCCATAAAATGCTACAGAAAACCACAGGGCAGGCAGCTGATATAAAGTCAGTAGCAAACAGAACAGCAGAGAGCAGCACATATTTCAAAAAAAGGGTTTCACGAATAAACCTCTTCACTGTGTGAAGCCTATACATATCAGGCAATAGGGAGATTAAGTTCACTCTTTGGTGGGGGTTATACGTTGGTGTTATTGGTGTTGATTACCCTGTGAAAGCAAGTCATGATTGATTCATTTGGTCCCATTTCAACTTTTGTGTTGACAACAGCTCTAAGCTTTCTCAAAAACAAAAAGTACCAGGAATACAACCTGAAATTTGTCAATGAAACTTATTATTACACTCTAGGCTGCACAGCCTACAGGATGTTGTCTGAATCGCGCATGTTACATTTCAAACCAAACACACACAAACACATGGATTCTTAAAGAGGCACAATTTAGATACGTAACTGTGTGGGCGATGATGCAAATAAGCGGAGGGTTTCAAAGCAGGCATCGAGGGTCCACTTATAGAAGTACCGTACGTAAGGATAAGCTGAGTGTGTACCGGTATGTGCAAATGAAAGGAGGATGCAGTTGTTTACTAATTATTTCATCATACAGTAGACAGATCAATCACTTTTCTATTCTGGATCACAAAAAAGTGTTATAAATGACATTCAGTCTATTTCTCTCTTTCAGTCTCCCTCCACATGTCTGGAAGCCCAAGGCCGTTGTCATGGTTTTTCAGCCCACGTTCAACCTGCTGTCTGTACTTTGTGTCTCATTAGAGGCACACTGGATCGTAAAGTGTATGCACATACATACACCCACACACACTCTCTCTCTCTTTCTGTCACACACTTCCACACTTACTTTCCTATTCACTATTCAATTAACATCTGATGCCCTGCACCAATATCACAAATGCTATTTGAGTAACCGTACATTATTCCAGTGTTGTAGGCCACCAAAATACCTTAAGCATAACTTTAGCAAATCAATTCCACAAAGCGGGGCCTGAGGCACCTGCCTTTCCTTTCTGTTCATTCGGGGTAAAAATAGAAACTAGAACTCATTTGCAAATGGTTATTAATTTCTAGCTGTCTCTTTCTTGGTTATAAAATCCATCACAAGGCTGAAGTTTCTGACTGCTTGGATTCCAAAAAAAAAAGGTTCAAGACAGTGAGTTTCCTACTTTTCGCTTCAATAGTATTTAATATTACATACAGAGAGTGTCTTTGGATAGAAGCATTTGCCTTGCTAAATGTAGGCGTAAAATTCTGTAGATCGCATTGCATTATAGCCAATAAACACACTTTGTCAGTGTGTTTTGGATGTAACCTGATCATTATACTTTCAAACGATATATTCTGTCAACCACCTCTTTAGTCGCTTCTGGCTGCAGGGAATCCAAGTTCTAACGCACTTACACAAAGATGTCCAGATGAGGAGATAAGTTGTGGGTGTTCCCATTTATTGAATGCAATTTGAAGATGAACAACAATCCAAAATCCAGATTGGCGAGCTTTGACAACATGTCAGATGGACAGCAGATTATGAAGAGTGTGGATGTGGTACAGCTTAACCAGTAGGCTAAACCCGCGAGAGCAGTAAAAAAACGTATAACCTCCCGCCACCCGAACCCTTTCTGCCCTCTCACCTCTCACCTATATAGATTTCCCCTCTACACCGCCACCAGTGGTAGAGCTAAATATAGGTCAGTGCGTCAGCCCGCATGTAAACAAAACACTACCACCCAAACCAAATAAACCAGACCCAAACTACACCCAAACACCATTAACTATAAATGGCTCCTATAAGGTCTAACAGCCTGAAAATAAGGGAACCTTTCTTTACTATGAAATAAGTAGACATATTTATATTTTAAATTGTCTGTTCATCACTTATTGCAGCAGAAAAACAAAACAAAAAAAAAACAAATGTTAACATAAGCAAAATCAATTATTTTTGAAACACACTGAGTGAAGCATGCGAATAGCATCGCTATCGTGAGATAAAGCAACATTATTATTGCTCCAATATTTGAGTTGCGGTCGCATCATTACTGAAGCAGAGGAGCACAGGTGCAGTATATATGAAGTAGTATTACTGCTGCCGCATGTTTGTGGGAGAATGAAATGATAAAAAAAAACATCCGTCACAGCGCTGTTTAGCAGATAATCGAATCGTGTTTCCGACGGAGTCCAATATGTAGGCATCTGCATCAGGCTGAGGGGTTGTAATATTTAGAGAGCTCCATCCGTTTATCCATTTATCCATCCATCCATTATCCATTCCTATTTATCCTTGCAGGGTCAGAGTAGGGGCTTTGGGGGAGGGAGTATTTGCTGCATAACTCCTCCATTAATTGGCGAGAGGTGGGGTAAACCTAAGACCACCAGTTCATCACAAGGAAACACAGAGGCACACAGGGTAAACAACCATGCACCTAAAGGGCTATTTAGGGAAAGCAATTAACAAATTATTTTGTCTATAAATTCGGTTCCCTGAAGGAGAGGAACGGGGTACAACCCAGCAGATAAAACGGATTGTGCCATCAAAGTGGCTGTGTAATGTCCAAACGATAGAACTGGTGATGACCAGCTGGCTGCAGCACAGATTTCTCTCACAGAAGTCTCTCTAAGGAGAGCGCAGGATGCTGCTATGACCTGGTTGAGGGGGCCCTCAAACTATGAGGCAGAGAAAGAGCTCTAATGCGATACCCCAAGTAGATGGCCTCTTCTCCTCCGCCAACAGAACCAAGGAAAGGAACCTGGATCTGGTTCTCACACCACGGCTCATTTTTAAGCATACAAGCTTCTTTTGCAAGATTGAATTGTTGCCACCAACAATGGAGGCAAACACTTGGCTGTTTAACTGCACTGGAGGTTTGTTGAACGAAACCAGGTCCCTCGACTCCGAGAACAGGGGGAGGTGTTGTACCCAGTGAATCAAGTTTTACATACACATCCATTTTGCTACACGCTACTCGCGAGGGGTGCTGGTGCCCATCTCTAGTTGAGAGATAGACGGGGTACAACCTGGACAGGTCGTTAACACAAGATACATCAACTATTCCAGCTGTTGCTATAATAATCTAACATATTTATTGTTACAGGTATAATAATGTTACTATATAATTTCTTTATTGTCATTTTGATTGAGCAAACCGCTCAGAGTTCTAAATAAAAACATCAGATCATAAACCTATCTTCAGAGTCAAAACACAAAGGAGTAAAACACTAAAACTTTGGACTACAAAGAGGAACTTTCTGTCACATATTCGCATCATCCTGTGGTGAGTGAGAGCTTGCTCATGTTTAAAAAAAATGGACAGTGAAGCCGGCCACTTCAAAGTTTTAGATCACCTTAAAACACAGTTTTGCATTGTTCTCTAAATACTGTAGGAAAACGTATCCAGCTGAGTAAAATTTGGTCATCAATTGTGAAAAATGTTTGATTTTGGTCAGAAGATGTGCCGCCAATAGGTCACTTAAGTAATTCATGCCCGAGTTCAATAACAACATGCCACCCGACCACAACACACAGGTTCCAGATCAGCGTCTGCTGCTTACAACATAAAGCACTGCACACACGCTCAATGCACATGAAACAAACACAACCATGTACAACCAGCACAGTTACAGAACCTTTAACCAATAATTAGATGGACATAAACAATGGGTAAAAAGATTAAATACTAAGTGCACAAACTAAATATATACCTGTGAGCATGAGTCGTCCTCCAGCTGTACCTTTATATGCTGGTAGGCAATTAAAATAATAACAATAATTAAAACACAGTCGTCAGAGTCATCTGTGAATGTTATTTCCTCAATAATAAATGCTGCTGCTTTTAAGGCAAAAAAAAGTAAATAGATAGAGACTTAATTCAGCTTGATGAAGCGATGTGTGATTGTTTTTATTTGGTTATGAAGCAAACGTTTAACCCGGTTCCAGTTCTGAAAGCAGCTGCCACTAACTGGATTTGTAATATCGGGAGATGATTCAGCTGTCGGCACTCCCGACAACTAACTGGCTAACTGTGGCATGGTGGTGTTTGACAACGCAGCAAAGAGGTGTGTGTGTGTGTGTGTGTGTGGAGTCTAACACACCACATTCAGCTCACCAGTGGATGAACCGAAGAGAAGTGATGATGGGCAGAGAGGAAGGAGTTTATCCCTGAAGCACCAATTAAAGGACAGGAGGATTATCTAAGCTTTGCTTTCTTTTTCGCTATAGTAAGTAATAAAATAAATGGGAAATAAAAAAGGTACAAATGTTTGAAACAATGAATTATATTTGATCTACTTTTTTTTGCTTCCACTAGGTTTTACAAAACAAAGCTGTGTAAATTGAAATATCTGCAATCAGTAAACATCTGTAAAGTAAACACAACTTAAAGTTTTATAATAAACAGCAGTGATCTGCCCTACAGCATAGGTTAAATGTCTCTATTATCCCCAGCTCAGCCTTTTACGAGATGATTCATCACATATTTTTCTTTTCAAATGACACATTAACTGCTGTACTTTTGCCTTGAGTCACTATGCTGTATTTTAACCTCCTATTGGAAAATGAAACTTGTTTTTACAAAACATGAGCAAAAGGCTTTCGTCTCTTTATTTCTGTCACTGTTGTCTTCATGTATGGCCCTTTTTAGTACAGAAACCATGACTTCTTAAGTGGATTTCTCCAGATTGCAGAAATGCACTTAAGCATGCTCTTTCTGCTTTTTTTTCTGACTTTGTAAGTGAACATTTTTAATAGTAGTGTGAATTGTGGCACTCACACATACCCTTTAAAATACAAATGACGCTGGGAAATAATAGAAGCTGAATGTGAACCTGTGCCACAACCTTCAGTCTTTTGCATCTTATAATGTTATTACCAAAGCAAAGTAGAAGAAATGTTATATTTGTGTGTTTTCATAAATAATATGTATGTAGTTGTTGATGGCAAGATCACAGTTGTTGTCAAGATGAAGTCACAGTTAAACTAAGTTTACGTTTCTCATTTCAACAGTTCAAATTTAACAAATCTTCCAGTTTTGAGCCACTTTTTCACTATGAATACACAATTGTGATATAAATATATCTCTATATCGCTAAAGATTTTAATGCAAGAAGGAAGGAAGGAAGGATTATATATACAGTATATATATATATATATATATATATATATATATATATATATATATATATATATATATATATATATATATATATATATATGCTATGCAGTTGATTTATACACTTTGGGGTCACTTTCACAACTTTCACATTGGTAAACTTTTCAAGGACATCCCAACTATATGAGCAACATCGGCGTTACTGAGTGGTCTGACAGATAAAATCAGCAACACATATAAGGATAAAAGGATATGCAGAGAGACTACTATGAGTTCTAGCAAACAGTAACAGTGTGGGTGAACTGAATACTTCCGAACAATGACAGCTCATCTATCATGGACCCCAGCCAACAGTGGTCAGATGTCACTGTGACAACAGCGAAACTCATTTGGCCAAACGTCGGGACCGCCTCACACACCAACGCTGTGGAGCTAAATTTGTGTGCGTGTGCCATGGAGGCAGAGATACAAGACCCGTTTGTGTGTGTGTGTGTGTGTGTGTGTGTGTGTTCAACTGTGTAATTCAGTGAGTGATCGGACCACTTTACATGCCTATCATTCAATAACACACAGACACAGAGAGTAGAACAGCCTCCGCCTGCTTACCTTGGCAGCGGGTTCATTTTTACCTATCTATCAATGTCACACCTCATTACCCTCTGGCTCTGTTTCTGACACTCTCAGCTGCTCTCAGCCCCAGCTCTGTTTCCTGTTTGTCTATTCTTACCACATCTGGATCCCCTCTCCCCTTTTTGTTTTTCCACATTTCCTCCACCTGTCTCGGTCTTTTTGTTCATTCTGATTGCCTTCTTTTTGTCACACCACATAGCTAGTATACTGATGTAGCTGCGTTTGTGCACATTTTGTTTTCATCCAAAGAAACCTTGAACAGAACAAAAGGTGTGTGGGTTTAAATAATGTTCACGGAAAGTGGTGGCAGGGCGATGTTGAGTGCTTCCTGGCAGCAATTTATTGACAAAATTCTCCACTTTGCCTGTTTTATTAAAAGAAATTATTACCTCTGCTTGTTACCATATATCATAGTAAAACTATAAACACTTACAAAAGCAGTTTTTCCATCAGGAGTAACAAGTGGTGGACATTTCCACTTTATTACAGTAATGATGGATCAGGTTGTTACAGCTTTTCCTGGCAGGGGAAATTCAGAGAAGTTGTCATTGTTTATGGTGAACATTATTACATTGTTCTTGGAGCACAATTCCAGGCATAGCTTAAAGAAGGAACAATAATTGCTGTTACATATTCAGACCTTTGCAGCCTAGTGCCATCTTTGGACCAGTATAGGTTGTCTGCCCAGATAAGCTCCAAAAATGGTCTGGCATAGTAATTGCTTGCCTGATGTCCACAACACTACTACTTGTTTTTAACTGGAATCAATATTTCCACATGATTAGTTGAAAAAGTGACACTACAATGCTAGCTACTTACTGAAATTCTTAAAGCTACTATTCCCATTTTACAAAGGTAAAAGGCAGAGTTCTTCTGACAATGCTAGTGTGCAAATTCACTCCTTAATCTATAATATCACACCAACTGGCCAATATTTCCTGATAATCAGGTGCTTCAACTTGGTCATTTTGATAAAAAAAACACTTTTTTATGAAGTGCTTTTGGCATGTATTAATAGTTATTCATAGTCAAACCAAACCTATTGCTGAAAAACACTTGCTACTCCCCAGATTTGGGCAGTGGAGAACTAATAATTCTTTCCTCTGTAATGTTTTCTTTTTTTTCGTGTACAGCACTTTGAATCATCTTGTTACTGAAAAGTGCTTTATAAATAAACTTGTCTCGCCTTGCCTAATAGTGTTCTGTCAACAGATTCTTTCACCTGAGCTGTGAATCTCTGCAGCTCCTCCAGAGACACCATGGGCCTCTTGGCTGCTTCTCTCATTTATGCTTATCTTGCCAAATCGCACGCACTAATCGACATCGACAAGGAGACCTCCGACCAAATTATGTTGCACTGCCCTTTATGTAGGGGTATCAGAGAAGAAGGGGCTGAATATAGTCACATGGCATTAATTTTAGATTTTAATTAGTAGTTTTTTTCCCCCTTTCACTGCACAGTTAATATAGTATTTAAAATCTGGTTATAAAACATCCAGGTTTGTGTTTTTAATGTGACTACATGTGAAAAAACTCAAAGACCATAAAAATGGGTATGCCTTATCACACTAATACAACGTTTATATAAATATAGATTAGATACAGATTTTTTATGCATATAGAATAAGAAAGCATGTGTTTAATGTTAGTTTCTTTTGTTAGAAGTACTAAAGGATTACCCATCATCTCTCTGACGACAGTCATGGTGAAGAAAGAAAATGACTAAACGAAAGGAAGCAGGAGGTGCAGTAAAATAAATAGCTGTGAGAGGAGGGGGGGATGGATGAGAGCAGAAAACAGACATTATTCCCCTTCCAGCTGGGGTCTTTGTCTGGATGCAGTCAGGTGTGAGAGCATTACACATCAACAGAAGACACTAGTTCACGAAAAACAAGAACTCTGCTGTATCGAGGTGTGACTACAACCTTTTTATGTCATGGTGTTATGAGTCAGTGAGCACTTTCTACCTGTTCATCAATTTATAGGGATAACCGAACAAAGCTTATTGGCTGCAGAAGATGAAGAGACAACAAGCAAGCAATATTGCAGAGCAGCAACAAAATACGGGTCAACACAGAGAGGCAAGCCGAGGAGAGCGGAAGATAAAGGAAATAGCTAAAAGAGCAAACGGGGCGCCGACGAGACAATGAGACTTATGAATGAAAGACCGAAGGGAGCGAAGAGGTTAAAGACAAAAAAAATCCTCTGGGATATGTCAAGGCAGAGAAGGTAGAAAGTGACACAGATACGATCTCCAGGGAGGAGATCAAATTACGGGCGGTGAGAAAAGAAGATCAAAAAGGAAGGCAGCAGCTTTCTGTACGGTTTGGAGTACGTTTGTAATGTTGTGAAACGAAGAGCAAAACAACGTTTGGGGAGGGGTTCTGAGTTGAGCTGGAGCAAAATACGCAGTTGGATAAATGCTGGAGATCTGAGGTTCGGGGGAGAGTTAGAGGGGAAACAGGGACTCTATATTCTACTTTTTGCTCCTGGTCCAGCCTCATTACTTTTTATTGCTTTGCACATAAAAGTGTCTTCTCTCATTTTTGACACAGCAGACATTGTAATATCACCTGCTGGGGTAATACACCTCCAGCGTAACATTACTCTTCCTATCTGAGTCTTTTTTATTTCGACCTCATCTTTATCACCATGGTGGCCTTCTGGTCTTTTGCTTCCCTGATCCTTTTCTCAATCTGAGCCTTTTGAACCCCTTCACTATCATTTTCTTTTTTTCTCTCTGCTTCCCACCGCGCTCTCAGCTGTTCTATTTGAAGATCTCCGTGCCAAGCCCAAAGCATTTTAAACACCTTTTAAGCATGGGGTCAGACAAGGAAGGAGGGCAAATCTAACAAGTTCATTACAGTATTTAAGTGACATATCTTCTAATCCACACTAAGGCATTTCAAATGACACATGACATGTCAAAACACTTTTCAAAACTCGCCCATTTGCATGTCAGTGTATAGCAACGAGGACATTTATGGCACAAACAAATAAAAGGTAATACAGAAAACCAACACTGATCAGTAGAGCTGCACATTATACTGCAATAATGATGTAAAACCTGATGTAAAAAAAAGTCAATGCACAATACGAAATAATAACAATATAACTGCAAAAAATATCAGCAAATTAATAATTATAAAGTACCGTGCATTCCGGCTCCCTATGTCTGTCATATATTTTTGATACATGCTTGTTGTTTAGTGCAGCTTGTAAGAGGACTTCTGGGAAAGTCCGGGGGCAACGGTGGCGCAAGAGTTGTCTTGTAACTAGTGGATCGCTGGTCCCCGCACCGATTGTCTCAGCCGTTGTGTCCTTGCATTGTCTGCTGGCGGTGGTCAGAGGGCCCAGTGGCGCTGATGTATGGCAGCCGCTCTTCTGTCAGTCTGCCCCAGTGCAGCTGTGGCTACTAACATAGCTCACAACCGTCAGGGTGTGAATGTGTGAATGACTGACTGTAGTGTGAAGGATTATGGAGTCGCTGGACTTATAAATCACTGTACATGCCATTTACCATTTAAAGCAGTGGTCCCCAATCCTGGTCCTCGAGGGCCGGTGTCCCTGCAGGTTTTACTTGTGTCCCTGATCACCTGACTTACTTCCCCAGTGTGCTGTCTAGTTCTCCAGAGTCCTCCTAATGACCTCATTATTTGACTCAGGTGTGTTGAAGCAGAGTAACAAATAAAAGTTGCAGGACACCGGCCCTCGAGGACCAGGATTGGGGACCACTGATTTAAAGTCATTAAGAAATGTGCAATTTTTTTTTTTTTTTTTAGGTTATTCGCAGCACTAGTGGCTCGCTTTTTAATACAGTAGGCTGACAGGAATGGGGGTGGAAGAGAGGGACATGCGGCAAAGGACCACGGGTCGGAGTTGAACCCGGGTCGACCGCGTCGAGGACTAAGGCCTGTCTGCATGGGTCGCGCTACCCGCTGCGCCACCAGCGCACCCGAAATGTGCAACTTTTTTGAAGAACAATTATGTTGAGATGGAAAACGTGATTAAAAGAACTTTCCCGGGAACTGGACTGACTACTCTCTATCTGGGGTCTATATTTGCAAGATACCTCATTAATTCATACATTGCCTGCCTTCTACTGCCGCGCTACCATAATTCCTTACTGCAGTGCTTGTATAAACAGATTGCAGTATTTTCACAATTGATATTTATTATGCAGAGCTACTGGTGGTCTTTTTTCTAATATTTTCTTACATTTCCTGTAATTTACATGCATATGTGCTGCTTTATTGCCTGAATTTCCCCATGGGGATCATTGAAGGGACATCTCTTCTATCTGTCTGCCTGTCTGTTTTCCTAATATTGTCTTGCCCTTCTGTTAAGATCACCACCCATAAATAAACATCATAATTCAGCTGTTAGTTTACATGCACTCACTATGAATATAAAATGCTGTGCCCCGGTACAGACTTTGCTTTGTTTTCCATTCTTCAAAAAATAATTTTAATATCAACAATAACCTGACAAAAATAAAAGTCCAGCTTTTAAATGAAGATTTAATTTATAAGGGGAAAAGAGCTTCCAGACTACCCAGCCATATTAGAAAATAATAATTTCCCCCTAAACCTAAAATCATGGTTATGGCAACCTAGATTTGATGGGACAGAAGTAGAACCCTTTGGAAGACACGGCTCCCATTACATTTGGCGTAGAAATCAACAGAGCATTTCAGGAAAAGAACATCATGCCAGTGTGGTAGTGGCCATGTGATGGTCTGGGGCTTATGTACTTAGACCACAGGATAGTGATCCAAAGCGCATCACTATGTCTGAATGGCTCAAAAGAAGCTCTTGGAGTAGCCTAGTCAAAGTCTGGATCTTAATCTGATTGAGATGCTGCAGCATGAGCTTAAAGAGACCGTTCATGCTCTAAAACCCTCCAATATGGCTGAATTAAAACCATGTTACGAAGAAGAGTGGGTCCATATTTCTCCTCGGTGATGGAAAAGAAACAGTGCCAGTTATTGGGAACGTTTGATAGAATAGTGGCACAACCAGTTATTTGGTTTAGAGAACAATTACTTATTATCAGCCTCGTGGATATGTATAATCAATTTGATCATCGTTTAAAAAGGCCCTTTGTGTATGCTAATGTTGTATTTGAATATTGAAATTTATTTGATAATCTGAAACAAGGGCGACAAAACAACAAAACCAGAAAAGGCCTGTAACGCTCTTTTAAAAGCATTATGTATTTAAACCTTTTTTTTATCATCATCATTTATATTGCCATAATAAATACCAGAAATAATAGTGACCTGAGCTAACTTCCTCTCAAGTTAGTGTTAGTTAGTGGCAACATATTTTTAAACTTGTACTAGTTTAGAAAAGTTAATTAAAAAAACTTCTGGAAGCATTTCTAACTTTAGAAATGTAACACAATCTACTGCACAAACAGCTGAAAAGCATTAAGACCGGTATTTATCTCTTTGGTTTTCTCTTCCAGTTTGAGCCATACTGTTTTCATGTTCATGGCCACAATGAGGATAGGGAATATCTAAAGTGTATGTAGAACAACATGCCCTGGAAAACACATCCTGACATATGGAAATACACATCCATCAGCAAACAATTTTGTGTAACATAATGATACGCCCGTGGCTTAGAAACTAGAGTCAGAGCTATTTCCTGCTTTGCACGGTGGCAATAATTATACTGGTTGGGCCTTCACGCGTGGACACACACACATACTGCTAGTCAGTCTGTTTGACAGCAGGGATTAGTGAGCAGTGTGGTTAATGCCCGATAATGAGCATCCAGCTTATCGCCCACAGAATCATGTGTGCATCTGGGAGAGTGTGCATATCAGAAAAAGAGCAAAGGCAGGAACAAACAGTTCTACAGTAGATTAACTGTTTCATTGTGAGCTTTAATGAATTCCCCACTTCTGATTAGTAAAATGCTTTATTTTATTATATTCAACCAAATGTAAGTAAAAGACTTAAATTGGCAGTATAGATGTTATTAGGGGTATTGCACCTATTCCTGATTAATCTTGGCCTAATATTATCAAAAAGCTTTGACGTTAAAGATGATTAAAAAAGATGTTTTTAAAGATGATTTCAGATTTATGAGTTTATTACTGTGTAATTCCAGTGTCATATGTAGGCTAATTAAGCTAACATGCGTTCTGTTCTTTCCTGTTTCTTTGAAATTTGAAAACTGTTGATTAGTGTTTCAACACAATATGTTATTTATTTGTTGTCATTTTTGTGGCACCAGTGGCCTTTAATGAAAGTAGGCTGACAGGAAGGGGGGCTGAGAGAGAGAAGGCCATGTCAAGGACTAAGGCCTCTGTATATGGGTTGTGCACGCTACCCCTGTGCCACCAGCATGCCTAACACAATATGTTTTGATGGCATATCCTGGTGCTTTATTCTTGCTCCAAACACATCTCTGCATCATGTTTTGTATGAACCAATCAGCATGCAGCCAGGTCAGAGAAGATGTTTTTTGATGCATCCCCAGCAAAGAAGTGCCTCCTTTCAGATATACCAATAAGTGTGTGTGTGTGTGTGTGTGTGTGTGTGTGTGTGTGTGTGTGTGTGTGTGTGTGTGTGTGTGTGTGTGTGTGTGTGATTTTGTTCCTATTTTTTCTGGACTTACTTCATAACATTTGTTTTGTATCGTTTGGTCAAATGGCTGTGGGTTGTTCTGACCCTTAGCCAATTTTTGCTCCCATTTCTTACGTAAGCATTGCCACTTCATCCCAGGCTCCTACCCAATTGTACACAAACCATTTGGTACCCTTGGAGGAAAACATTAATGACGATGCTCAAATCTAACTGGTAATTTTATGTTTTTATGTATTTTTTTCTAAAGCTTTCATATTACACTCTATTTCCATTAATTGTATGTCCAATCCCCCACATGGGTCAGTTCAGTTATTGAAATATGAGCAATTATGCATCCAGATAACAGCCTTCTCTGGCTAGATATTATTTATTAGTTTCATAAGCAGATTTCATTTTAATAGAATATGAGTAGATTACAGATAATTTCTTTAAATCATCTGTTGTCAAGGTGGTTAAGTACAAACTGAAGCATGTATGAAACGTGACAGAGGCTTTGATTGCATACCCAAAAAAAGTCAGGGATTTAATGACCAATATCGCAAAAGTCCTAAATGATGAGCACCGATGTCAAAGACATCATTATCCATGCTCATAAGCATTTACAATGAAAAGGATCACATGCTGAAATGTTTCTGCAGACAGAATTACACAGGATCGACTAGAGCAGTATTGAAGAAAGAACAAAAGCTATGTTTACATGCACAAAATTTCACAATCGGATTAAAATGTATTCGGATTAAATAACCAGATTGTACCATTTATATGGGCACACAACCAATTAATCCGATCATAATGTGTGTGTATATGCACCTGAATTTATTCTGAATATAACCACTCTGACTTGCACATTTATCAAGTACCCCTAAAAAAACACACTTTGCTAAACAACAAAAAATAGTAAACAAAGCAGTATTATACAAATTTGTTTGACTTCTGAGCGCCAAGGCTGGACTTGCACGATGTTCTAATTATGGTTGAAACGTTACTGAGTAAGCAACAATTTTGAGCTCTTTTATTTTTTTGAACACAAAGGTTGTATTGGGAGCTCCAACAGTTTTGCCTTCCGACGTGTTTTCGCCACTCGCAAATGTGGAAATATGTCACGTTTACATCGGGCGCGCATGCGCATTCGGGTCAGTTTACCACATTCAGAATAACTTGAGTCTAACAAGCAGGGCTGCTTAGGGACTTTCTGATCAGTGTCTGCCTCATCTCATTCCAACTTGCAAGCCAAACCTGAAAACCTCTAAGCCTGTGGTCAGGACTGTTAGGAAGTGGACTGATGAGTCAAAGCAGATATTACAGGCATGCTTTGACTGCACAGATCGGAGTGTGTTTGAAATTTCATCCACCGGACTGAATTATTTTACTGACTCTGTGACAACATTCATGAGTTTTTCAATTCAATTCAATTCAATTTTATTTATATAGCGCCAATTCATGAAACATGTCATCTCAAGGCACTTTACAACGTCAAGTTCAATCATATTATACAGATTGGGTCAGATTATACAGATTGGTCAAAAATGTTCCTATATAAGGAAACCAGTTGATTGCATCAAAGTCCCGACAAGCAGCATTCACTCCTGGAGAAGCGTAGAGCTACAGGGAGAGTCGTCTGCATTGTCCATGGCTTTGCAGCAATCCCTCATACTGAGCAAGCATGAAGCGACAGTGGGAAGAAAAACTCCCCATTAACGGGAAGGAAAACCTCCGGCAGAACCGGGCTCAGTATGAACGGTCATCTGCCTCGACCGACCAGACTTTTGTCTGGACATGTGTTTGCAGATCAAAACCTTGGACACATATAACAACAATAAACCATGGTTCACTTCACACCTGAGGAAGATGCGTAAAAACAAGGGAGTGGAGATTGAGCCCTGTCTAAGCAGGCCAGGAACAAACTCATCAACGACATCAAGGCTGGTACGATGAGAAGCTAAAACACAGTTTTTCTACTAATGACCCAGTCAGGGTGTGAAATGCTGTGAGAAACATTATGGCTTACAGGCAGACACTCAGGTCTTCAACAAGTCTCTGGAACTGTGTGAGGTTCCTTGTGCTTCAAACACTCCACCATCATGCAAAGAAAGGCGCCATCATGGGGTTAAATGACCACTGGCCTGATGTTTTATCAGCATAAAATCCTTTGAGTGACTGTTATTGAAGTATTTGAAGGAAGTGGCAGGCCCTCTGCAGGACCCCCTTACTGGTCAAACATTTTAGTAGCTGATACAATCAACCTGGGCCTGCACTTCATTCTGCACCACTTGGACCAGCCAGGAACATACATCAGGATCCTGTTTGAGGATCTCAGCTCACACAAACAGGATGCTGATGTACATTCAGGATTCAAGACAATCGGTCCCGACATCCTCCTCCAGAAGTACACCAAGCTCGCAGTGCCAGCCTCCACCTGTTAGTGGATCACCAGCTTCCTGACTGGCTGACCGGCAGCAGCAGGTGAGTCTGGCGAGCATCTTCTCCAGCACAGGAACCGTGAGCCCTGCTTCCCCACAGGGGTGTGTTGTCTCCCCACTCCTCTACTCTCTGTAAACGAATAATTAGACCTCAGTGACACCACTTTCACTAGTCTAGTTTCCCGGGAACTCAGAACACTGTAGTTCTTGCAGTAACTCAAAGAAGCTGCTGGTCATATTCTACACTGCCATTATTTAGTTAGTCCATCACTGAGTGGTTTGGTTAAAGTTTAATAAATAAAAATGCTCAAAACAGGACAGGTCTAGACAGAAACAAACATTTTAGTGTGCAGAGAGGAACCTGAGACATGACCTTCCCTTTATCCAGGACCTGCACAGGTCTAACATCAGAAAATAAGGCAGTTAACCCCACACATCCTGCATACAAACTGTTTAGACTTTACCTTTCATGTCAGTGCTACAGACGGGTATTTGCTAAAACCAGCCACCACAAAGACAGTTTCTTCCTCCAGGCTGTGTCTCTGATGAACACTTGACAGTCAGAGTGCCCAGATTAATGCCATGCTTATTTGCACCAATCCAATCATCTCTTCCTCTTTTCTTAAACATCTATATACTAATTTACAACATGTATTTACAACAAAAATATTTCTAGTCACCTTTTTTGTGTGTTGTACTTAAATGTCTGAACTGAGAGTAAAGCGGAATCGAAGTCAACTTTGTTGTTGTGTGAAACAACTTGGCGAGTAAGCCTGATTCTGATCAATAGAAATGCATTAGCTTTAACACTGGTCTGGTTTAGATTGTTAAAACTGTGACTAAATATTTGTCTCAAGCACATCTGAGAAAAGCCAAACGAACCAATCAAAATTCCAAACTTGGGATTAATTAAAAAATCTGTGCCTCGTGTACTTTCCAAACTGAATAGACTTTTGCATTATGAGTCTCTAAACAACTGAAAATAATACAATTTTTGAAAGATTTGGGACCAATTTTTTGGTTCCCAGCACAAAAGCTAAAAGGGCCTCATTGACTTGTGCCATTCTGCTTAAACAGCATAATTTTGCCTGAGAGCTGTTAGCTGAGAGATCTCCCATTATCGCACAAAGACACAGATGGAAGAACAATTATAGCACACAAGTAATCCTCTTGATCCCTTTCTTGCAAACTTCCTCTCCTTTACACATGATCTCTGTCTTTCCATCATTTTTATGGTCCTCTGTCCCAGTCGTTGCTATGGTAACAAGCAATGCGGGGGCTGCGATGCAGCACACATCACACCCATGTCTCCGAACTCCCTGGAAGAGAGGGAGAGCACGGGAGACAAATGGATAATAGGTCTCTGGCGTGCATTTGCTGGAGTTTGAAGAGAATAAATGTCACTTGAAACCCAGGTGTAAAGAATTCATCATCATGTTTAAGCAGCGCTAATGTTAGATTTTTGATTAAATAGATAACAATTGCAAAGCGGATTTTTGTCTTACACCTCCTTGGGTTTTTGCTGCACCTGGCCGACACCTGCAGACTGCAGACTATCTGTGCTTTGACAGCTAATGATGTGATGTGACACTTTCAGGGTTTCACCAAATGCTTGTAAATTAGCAGCTCTAGATCGAGCTAAACAAAGTAAGCTACACTGTTCAAAAGGCAATCTTCACAACGCTTTCTTTCCAACTCCAAGTCAAGTAGCAATTGTTGAATCACTGAAGGTTCCACCTAAAATGACAGACCGGGGGAAAGAAAACACTCAGAGAAGCAGCTGAGAAGCTGGTGACGCTGCAGAGATTCATAACTCAATCGGGAGAATCTGTTGACAAGACAACTATCAGTTATGTGCTTCCCAATGCTGGCCTTTAGAGAAGAGCGGCAAAAAGAAAGCCATGGTTGAGATAAAGTCAGAAGTAACAACACCAAATTCACCTTATGAAACAAATAAAAAAACATGTTTAATTTATTTTTTTTCAATTTTTTTTTTGCATGAAACCCCAATAAAATTCAAAAGAATTTGACGTTGTAACATGACTAAAATGTATTAGGTGTTGAAGGTATGTATACGTTTCCAATTTATAATCTCTATAATAAACCTGATTGCACTCATCTAAGACATCCACATATAGGCATTGTCATGAATAAGGGCAAACAGTTTAAATGGAAATATTCTGTAAAGCTTTTTCCTCAAAGCTGTTTTTAATGTGCTTCACACAAAAACAAGAGACTGGTTTTGTAATATGGTATCAGACATAAGACTCAGCTGTTCAACTGACTCAACGTTCATATATTTTCTTCATTGGACTCCTGAGGTCATTCCTCAGATGAATAAAACTTCACATTTCTTTTAATTAACACCAGGGCAGAACTAAATTAAGGACCCATTTATTTCCTGTCTAGGCACTTCAGGAGATAGCCGAGCAGGTTACAGATAGCCTTTCCAATGTGTGATGGATGAAGTGTATTGTGCTGAGGAGACAAAGCATCTGTAAAGGTTATGAAATAAAATGTAGAGACAAAAAAGTCAAGTGTCGACATGGAATGGGAGTGGGGCAGGGGAAATGAGCACAAAATGCGAAGGGTACGTCCTTCTTGATAGGTTTGTACGAAAAGGGACATTCGAGTATCAAACATGAAAAAGCAATATTTATTACGGTGTGGATTACTGTGACAACAACCATTAAAAGGATTATGATGTGTGTAAGGGTTTGAGTGAGAGTATTAATGTGTCTGAGCACGCAGAACCTCTGATGTAACAGTCAGTTTAATCCCCCCAGAAAACGAGCGACAGAAGACCAAAGAAGGAGCTCAAAACACACAATCTGTTCAACCGATCAAAAGAATCACATCCAAAAGTGAAAGATATATATTTACTTTGCACTAGCTTCTCTTTGCTCCTCATTCCTACCACCACCATCTGTCTGTCATTGCCTCCCCATACTCTCTAATACCAAGCACTTTTCCCATTGGAGTGCTGTAAGAGGATAAGACCATTCCCTGGGAGAGCAATGAGAGGATAAATTGCATGCATTTGTGTGTGTCTCCCCATGTCAAAGTCTGCCCATGTGCACAAATGCCTGCACTTTTACAGGTGATGCAAATGGTGGTCACTTTAAATGTAAAAATGTTTTGAGCATAAACGTAGCTCAGTGTCTGCATGTTAGAGACCATTGATAAGTCTACATTATTTGGGTCAAGTGTTAGATGGAGGTGCATTAGCAGGTCTGCATGCCTCCGGGTCCGCCCTACATACTATAAAATCTACTAATTCCCTGTCAAGAGACCTGCTCGATGTTTCATTTTTCCTGAATTTCTCAGTGGGTTTCTTGTTGCAAGGGTGAAAATCTCTTGGTCTGCACATTGACAACAAAGATAACCTGGTGCAAGAAAGGTAAAAGAGCCAAGTGAATTGATTTAGGTAAATAAATAAACAAACAAATAAGGTGATCACTGTAATATTGATAGAGGAAAAAGCAAAGCTGCTTTCACTCTGTTCCCTGTCTTGCTTTGCATCTCGGCATCTTGTAAAAGAGGGTTTAAATGCGAGGACACGCGGGCAATTTTGTGGATCAGAAGTATGTTTGTCACTTATGATCCATTCTGAATACTGCATTTGTATTGGGATCAAGGGTGTGAATCCATTGTATTTTGTTGTTTGAGAACAGTGCGTGTGACTTGGCTTGGCTTCACCACCTTGTCTTAGTCATACATTTATTTTATAGTCTATATTTCTAAGAATCTATCCGGGATTTAACTATCAATGCTCCATGAGTGCAGACAGTATGGCACAGCATGAGATTAAGTGATTCTATTATTGGGTCATTGCTGCAACACAGGGATCACAGACGCATTGGGCCTGTAGCTGTGGCACCCATGCAACAAAGGCTTTAACATTTTTAAATCCATGGCAGCTTGGTTTAGCTGGTGATCAAATTGTGTATACAACAGCATGTTAAGTCAAGAGTATTACATTACAATAGCATTGTATATCGCTGTCCAATTGAAATGAAGGGAAGATATACAACAAGGTGATAGGGGTATAGCAAGTAACAACCTTTAACGGTAGAAAATGTATTTCTTTTAAATTTCCTTATGTAATACATACTTGCTTAATTGAAAAACAGTATACTCCCTGATTTATGTGTGGTTAACAATCACACAGACTCAAATTGTTATGTAGAACCAGTAAAAGGTCGGAGGTGCAGTAGACTTTAGATGTAGTATGATGTAATCTTTTTCAGAGGACTAAACTAAATAATAATACTAAGAATACACAGATATAATCCATGTACAGGCTATCAGACGGAATGGGAAAATGATGGATGTTAAAAAAAGCAGAGATATAGAATCTCAAAGGTTAGAGGTTAGAGTGACAGATGATGCCATTTTTCATTGTTGTCAGACATAAAATATTCAATGGATCAATCCAGCTCCTTTTCCCATGAAGGTAAATACTATATATGTTATAGTCAAATTTGTTTATTAAGATATTTAAAAGCTGTGACTTTAACTGTTATGATAAATCAGAAAAAAGTACACATTTGCTGATAAATAAAATGAAGATAGATAAAAAGCCGTACGGCTTCGAAGCGATTCTGGTCCACTATCCGGCGTCTCAGGAGGGGGAAGCAGTGGAGTACCAACACTGTTTATAGTGGGGGTGGTGTGCTTCTGACCTCGACTCGGGACGTCGAGTGTCGGTGGGCGGAATACTTCGAAGACCTCCTTAATCCCACCAACACGTCTTCCATTGCGGATGCAGAGCCTGAGGACTTTGGGTCGGGTTCTCCCATCTCTGGTGCTGAGGTCGCCGAGGTTGTTAAAAAGCTCCTCAGTGGCAAGGCCCCGGGGGTGGATGAGATTCACCCTGATAACCTTAAGGCTCTGGATGTTGTGGGGCTGTGTTGGTTAACGCAGCTCTGCAGCATTGCGTGGACATCGGGGGCAGTTCCCCTGGATTGGCAGACTGGGGTGGTGGTCCCCCTATTTAAAAAGGGGGACCGGAGGGTGTGTTCCAACTACAGAGGAATCACACTCTTAAGCCTCCCTGGTAAGGTCTATTCCGGGGTTCTGGAAAGGAGGGTCCGTCGGATAGTTGAATCTCAGATTCAGGAAGAGCAGTGTGGTTTTCGTCCTGGCCGTGGAACACTGGATCAGCTCTCCACCCTCAGCAGGATTCTGGAGGGGGCATGGGAGTTTGCCCAACCAGT
This sequence comes from Fundulus diaphanus, assembly GCA_037039145.1. Lineage (NCBI taxonomy): Eukaryota > Metazoa > Chordata > Actinopteri > Cyprinodontiformes > Fundulidae > Fundulus > Fundulus diaphanus. The sequence goes on from CM073124.1 coordinate 31,184,465, forward strand.
CTACATGTGTTTTGTGGATCTGGAGAAGGCATTCGACCGTGTCCCTCGGGGGATCCTGTGGGGGGTACTCCGGGAGTATGGAGTACCGGGCCTTTTAATAAGGGCTGTTAGGTCTCCGTATGACCGGTGTCAAGAGTCTGGTCCGCATTGCCGGCAGTAAGTCGGACTCGTTTCCGGTGAGAGTTGGACTCTGCCAAGGTTGCCCTTTGTCACCGATTCTGTTTATAACTTTTATGGACAGAATTTCTAGGCGCAGCCAAGGTGTTGAGGGGATCCGTTTTGGTGGCCTTAGGATTGCGTCTCTGCTATTTGCGGATGACGTGGTCCTATTGGCTTCATTAGGGCGTGATCTATAGCTCTCACTAGAGTGCGAAGCGGCCGGGATCAAAATCAGTGCCTCCAAATCTGAGACCATGGTCTTGAACCGGAAAAGGGTAGAGTGCCTTCTCCTGGTTGGGGAGGATGTGCTACCCCTAGTGGAGGAGTTCAAGTATCTTGGGGTCTTGTTCACGAATGAGGGGAAGATGGAGCGGGAGATCGACAGGCGGATTGGTGCAGCGTCTGCTGTGAAGCGGGCGCTGTACCGATCCGCTGTGGTGAAGAGAGAGCTGAGCCAAAAGGCGAAGCTCTCGATTTACCAGTCGATCTACGTTCCTACCCTCATCTATGGTCACGAGCTTTGGGTCGTGACCGAAGAACGAGATCCCGGATACAAGCGGCTGAAATGAGTTTTCTCCGTAGTGTGTCTGGGCTCTCCCTTAGAGATAGGGTGAGGAGCTCAGTCATCCGGGGAGGACTCAGAGTAGCCACTGCTCCTCCACGTCGAGAGGAGCCAGTTGAGGTGGCTCGGGCATCTGGTCAGGATGCCTCCTGGACGCCTCACTGGTGAGGTGTTCTGGGCACGTCCCACCGGGAGGAGACCCAGAGGGAGACCCAGGACACGCTGGAGGGACTATGTCTCTCGGCTGGCCTGGGAACGCCTTGGGATTCCCCCGGAGGAGCTGGCCCAAGTGGCTGGGGAGAGGAAGGTCTGGGCCTCCCTACTGAAGCTGCTACCCCGCGACCCGACCCCGGATAAGCGTAAGACGATGGATGGATGGATAGATAAAAAAAATAGATTTGAAAAAATTAATAATAAAGATATAGCCTCTGTTTGGGTAAAAAGTTTATTTCCTTTCAATTGTGTCTACACATAATGGCTGTTTTTAATATAAAGCCCAATTTGGTGAAATTCAAGAGGCTTTTTTTGTTGTTTGTTTTTCTTTTTTTAATTAAACATACTTAGCCCCTTTTAAAAAACTATGCTGTGGTCGTTTCATTTACACCAATAAATGCTGCTCTTTGGTCTCAAATTGACTCAGATTGTCCCCAATACAATAAAGGAATTGACCTTTACTCGCGCTAAAAAGAAAGTACACAATAAAGAGATCTTAAGGATTTTATGTGCACATAATAAAATGAGCTTTCCTGTGTTAGGGTCTTACTGAGTTCTACAGTTCTTTAACTCTAACCTCAGATTAAAAAAAAAACAATTCCCCAATTCATTAACAAACAAAAGTTAAACCAAAATGTTAAATGGGTGTAGAGCAAAGTACACTCCAAAAAACACCTCAAGGAACTCCACAGTAGTTTGTGGCAACACTTTCAGCAGCAATAACTTAGCATTGCCAGTTTTCTGGATGAGTACTAATTTCTTTGTTGAAGCCTAGTCCCATTTTTCCAATCCACTGTGCAAAATAGGAAAGCCAAGAGAAAATGCTGTTCAAGGGAGATGTGTGTTGATCTTAAAAGACAGGAATGGCTACAATGGCGACAAGAAAGCAGCTATTTGCTTTAACTAAATCTGCAGTCAACCCAATGAAAAGCTTAAAACAACTGAAACTATGAAAAAACGAGGCTGCACAAGGACACAAGTTTATCCTGCCACAATGTACAGTGACAAGGATGCTTAGGGAGGTTAACAAATCTCCAAATTTTGCTGTTGGAGCACTGCAGGAAAGAGTGGCATCCTGGGGCCACCAAGTCTCCATAACAGCCATTAAATACCATCTACAAGCTAATCTGTTGTTTTGGAGCCATGCCAGAAGTAAGTCTTTTCTGGGGTATCTTGCAATCAGAAAGTTGTGGCTTTGATTCTAGCTTCCCTTGTCACATCTGCCTGTGCATGTGCCCCTGGGTAAGTCACTTAACCCCAAGTTGTTGACCGATCACAGTATACTGTAGGTGAATGAATGTGTGCATGTTAGTGAGTGTAACTGGGTGAAAGTGGCTATATTGTAAAGCTCATTGCGTGCTCAGTATGACTAGAAAAGCAAATATAGTCAATTTATTTACCATTTATCTTACCTAAATTTGTGGAGTTTTCTAAATCCTACTACGACTTTAACTGGAAACATAATCTATGGTCAAATGAGGCAAAGGTTGAGCTTTTCAGCAGCAAACTCTCCAGGTTTGGTTTTGCTGAGAAACGAAGGAACATGTAAAAACCACCTCACACCCCCTGTAAACCCATAACTGTCGTGAGTACAACGGCATACTCGGGCAATGTATTTCAGACCTGGCGTTGGGGGGGGGGGGGGGGGGGGGGGGGATTTATTGCTTTAAACTCTTTAAAATGCCAGACCTTCAAAAAAAACAAGAAAAACTAATGGCTTCTGCCAGATAATTGAATATGGATCATTACCAGGGTCTTTCTGCAGGATAGTGAACCCAAAATGTATCCAAATAAACAAAGAAACGGTTAGTCAGACAGAAAATCCATCTTCTGCCATGGCCACAACAGCCCCCTAGCGAGAACTACTTCAGAGAGCTATGGGGTGAGCTGAAAAGAAAGGATGAGAGAGGATGGTTTGGATGATTTAGAAATTCATTAGTTCCTGTGGGCAAAAACTTGTGCTTCTGTTGTGATTTTGTTTAAGTTTATGAAATTGGTCTTATGGTCATGTACACTAATCAGCACATGTTTATTGAGAGTTTTACTTTTAAATACTCTGAAAATGTAAAGGTAGGAATAACTGTTATACAACATCATTTAAAGGTTTCATCTGCAGCATGTGAAAGTGAAAAAAAATTAGGTTTCCCGTTAAAATGATTCAATGCCAAAATGTTCTTTTTCTTATTATGGGCCAAAAATCTCCATCTTGGTAGCACTCTCACCCCATAAAAATGCTAGTTCTATTTTTTTAAAATCTGCTCAATAATAACATTAGGTTGGAATATGTGACCAATGCTTTGAACCAAGCATTTTCCCCTTTCTCCTCATTTCCATTGAACGAGTTCATTAAGCCTAGTAGGGTGCGTGTATTAAACCATGCCTATTTAATGGTGAAAACGTTGCACCTTATTCAAAGAAGCTTCTGTCCCTCTTCGGAGAAACCAGAAAGTGGAACAAAAGGCAAAGACATGAAGAGAGAAAAGCAAAGTGTCAAAAAGTCAAGAATGTGCAAAAGGAGAAAGGAAACAGAGGCCAAAAGACAAAGACAGGTACTGACAGAAAATAGCAGGGAACCACCAGTGAGCTGAATAAAACATTCTTTGATATATAGGGGAGTTTGAGCTTTACAGCTTTTTGAAGTCAATCTGGAGTTTTTTTTTTTTTTTTTAGGTTTAAAACGTGAAGACACAAACTTCCTGTGAGAGTTCTTTGATACGTGTTTGACATGTTTGACACGCGGAATCAAAGAGATCCAAGATACATTAGTGAAATATTTCTTTTTACCAACCTCAAAGCAAAAAAAGGGCCATCATGTGAGACAATAAAACTAATTTCAGTTCAGCCAATGCCAGAGCAGTGTGCCAATCTGGGAAAGGTTAGTGGCCCTTGCCTAACAAAGTGATCCAACTGAGCACTCTGGCTAGAACCAATATGGGATTTTTAAATTTTTATTTATTTATTTTATTTGTATCCTTTAGAAATCCCTTTTCCTAAAAGTTAGAATACCAAGATTAAAATGGTATTGGTTGGATTATTAAAGCAGGTGTGCCTTCCAACCTTCCAGTATTTTACAACTTGTGTGGTTTAAAAATGCACTATATAAATAAATTGATATTAACAATGAAGTAACTTTTCAACAGCTTATTTGTATTTTAAGTGAAGTCAAATTTACTTAGAATGCGCGTTTTACAAAATGTGATATTGAACTGGTAAAATAAAAGACAATAAAACGATATCACACAGACAAGGTTTAAAAGCCAGTGAATAATGTCTTTTAAACCTGTTTTTAAAAATCATTGATATGGTGGGAGCATAGGGTTTGACCGCTTGTGGACTATTGCTGTAAATGTGGCCAAGATGGTTTATGTATCCCACTAATGCGCGATAATGTCTATTCCACACATACATAGGATTGAATTGGCAGCACTTTGACGTCAACCTGCAGTCAGAGTTATGCTTAATTTAGCTAATTCATTTCATAAATACCCAAATTTATATCAAGGACAGGGGACAACATAGCGAGAGGGAGAAAGTCCAGCTATCTGCAATAAAGATAGCCCAGAACAGAATCAAAGTCACAACAGCAAAGAGGTGTCGGACATCTCCCATTCAGTATTTTAAAGCACATATGCTGCATGTTACGTAAATCAAACAAATACTGGCTTGAATTGGGGTTTATTTTGTTTTGTTTTTTAAACAGGCTAGAGAAATAACCATATAAAAACATATATAATAAAACAAGACTCTTCATCTTCCTCCTCTCCTCTAAACCATCCATCATTTATTACAGCTAATTCCTCAGTGTTTAATTAGTAGCAGTACTTTTCAAAATCGTATAAAAAATGGAGCAGGATTAATTTCCATCATTCCCCTATTAAATGACACGGGCAAATTACCTCAACACTAGAAAGCATAATGCAGATTCAAATGCACACACATTCGCAGAAACAGATTCTCTGGGTGTATAGGCGTATGGCAGAGATCTGTCTTCTAGCCCCTGATACTCACATGATGTCACAGTCTGACTTTGAATCTTTGATTTTTCATGTTTTGGGGAGGGGGTTACCTTCTAACCAAACACCCTCTTCTTTCTTATCCTTCTCCACCAGTTTGCTTGCTCTAAAGGTTTTGTCCCATCAGAATAACACAAAAAATCTGTTTCACAAGCTTTCTGCTTTGAGACACTCAGATGTCTGTTCCTAATCGTCCCTAGCTGGAAACGTCACGAAAGCCAAAGCAGAGTGATGTGAAAAGGTGGAAGCCTTTGACCTTGAATAAACAATCCTAGGAAATTAATTTGTGTATATCGCCCCATTCCAGTCTGACAGAAAGGAGGGAGATGGATTCAATGAGGGGCACCGAGAAGGGAGGCTGGAAGGATGAAGCCCCGCGAAAGAGGAGGGAAAAAAGAGAAGCTGCCTAGGCAGGTAAAAAATAGACAGTAAGCAGGCTTAATCATATTGTTGATAAGTGTGTTTTCGGTCATTTATTTATTTAGTGGAAGGCACTGTCAACAATTTGAAACACAACACTTTTACAGATACAGTCATGCAGACTTATACAAACACAGATCACCCACACATGCACAAACCCATTCACATAAACACATGCGCATGCGCCGCATGTAGTATCATCCCTGCTGCTATGCTGGATTCATCCAAATATGGTTGAGGCTATTTCCATGGCAACAGCAGAAAGAAGGGGTGCCGACTTCTGCGGGATGATCTCCAGAGAGAGTACGCTTGACTTCTGATTCAAACTACTCTTTTCGGTTTTTTTTCTCTCTCGATTCATTCACCAGTGCAGTCATTCTTTCAGCAAAGAGTTACTATATGCAAAATTTGGCCTTGGTTACACTCTGGCCGCTGTGCCGATTCATGTGCACGGCACAACCTGCAGGCCAGGCTCGAAACCCTGTGACCCGTCGTCTTTAAGCCATTCTCTGATCAAATCTTTTGCTTTATAACCAATGCTGGGATTTCTTTCCGCCTCTTTTTTTCTTCTTCACGTCAACATTATGTATTATATAGATTACATCAGCATGAAACGTGAAGCGGAGCTGCCGCAAATCAGGAATAAAAACTACCCATCATAAATAACAGAAGTGGAGAAGACACACACCCAGAGGTCAGGGGGTGAAGGCTGAGCTTGGGAGCGACACATATATCACACTGTTGTAACAGACATGACCATAAAAGAAAATGATGTCTCTGTTATGTCACCACATAAGTCACTATTATAACATGCGGGTCTGCATCTCATGGATAGCTAAACGATACGGGCAGAAGAGACACGGAAGCTGAAAGCGTTCTCTGTCTGCCATTAGTAAGACCACACTGTTCAGTAAGTGGAGGACATTTTACATAAAGGAAAATAAAAGATCATTTCTTTTCCCTGACATGACAGAAAGCCAGTTTGCGCCCTCAAAAGCCACACATGTCGATGTGTGAAAAGACCAGGCGCCAACGGTTATATATCTCAACCCAGCCACTCATTAATGAGTATGCAGCCCTGTGGCACCACGAGGAATTATAGGACTGAAACAATCAATAGACTGGAGCGCAAAGATGTGCCTGTGTGTCTGCATGGCTAAGAGAGGACGTAAGTCTTCTGGTGACGTGTTAGCCAAGTGCTTTATTTCTGAATTTCTCATTCATTTAATTAACTGCATGGGAGAAACAAATCCACAGACGACAATTATTAGCACTGTTAAAATTAGGCACTGTTATTAAGCCAAATACTAAAGCCAAAATGCTAAAAAGCCTAATTATGTAGAAATGAATGGGCCAAATACTTTTTCACAGCCTAACATTTTTTAGATTATATGTTGTTAAATAGTATTTTGCCCATTACGTATTTGTTCTATAAAGAAAACATGTGGTAAATGATCACTTTGTTTATTAAGGAGAAAAGAAAGTATACAAAAAAAACCAATTTGTCTTTATGCAAGAACCAACAACTGTGGTGGGATCCGTGATTTCCCTTCACATATTCTGATAATTGTCATTGTTTTAAACATTATTTCTTTGTATGCATACATTACTATCCTTGAAGCAGACGTCTCTAAATTCATAACATCAGTCAAACAGGGTTAAGTCCAATAAGTTGTTTTTTTTGCCCTTGAAAACCAGTTCATGCAGGAAGGACAGGCAATTGCAGTTTGATCTCAGTGCCTCTAAAAAGGTCCAGGCCACAATACGGACCACCCAGACAGTTTTAATAATTTTTTCAGCACTGACATAAAAAAAGTCATCAAGTATTTTCAAACTATCTGTCCAAGGAAGCTGAATAATCTGCTTCATCGTCGTCATCTGTATGCTCCTCTGGTAATGTAATTATCTGGTGCTAAACGAGTGTCTGCCCAGCTGGCTTAATCAGAACTTCACTCCACAGACCCCAAGTGAGTGGGGTACCCACCCATGACAGTCTCTAATTTATAACTGTGGTCCGTTTATGATATACATGCTAATGGAGGCTGATATTCAATTAACTAGACTGACTCAAACCCGACTGGCCAGACATAGACATGAAGTGAAAGCTATCCATTTCATGGAAATATTAACTTTCAGTTTCAACAAATGAAATGCCAAATCTGTGGTTATATTAATTACTTTCTGACAAGTGAAAGCAGTTCTAAAGTTAAAAAAGTATGTTAAATCTTTGACAGGGCGACGCTGTGTGTAAAATGTGGATTCTGATAATAAGCTAAACTCTTGCAAGAGGGGAAAGAAAGTGAGGGCAAATGTATAAAAATCCAGTCAGGCATAATAATTGTATTTCTCAAGTTCGCAAGTGTGACTTGTTGAAGAGTGCTCATAATGGACCGAGACAAACAGTTAATTCAGTACAGTGCCACTTTTTTTTTAAATGTAGCTGCTCTTCTGCCAGCAAACCATCTCGTGTGTGAAGTTAGTACAGCCTTGGCATTTGATAAAGTTTCTGCTAACTGATCCTTTTGAATTTGGGAGACAAAATTATCATGATAATTATACACTGCAAAAAGGGAACTTAAGTTAAGTAAAATCTTCTTGAAATGAGTGTATTTGTCCTTGATTTGGTAAAAAAGATTATCTGTCAATGCAATGAGTATTTTGACCCCTAAAATACGATAATTAGATATACTGCACTTGAAATAAGATGGTGGAGATGAGTTAATCCTATTTTAAGTGCGAAAATATTATACCATTGGCAGATAATCTTATTTACCTGCTCAAATCAAGGACAAATACAATGATTTCAAGAATATTCTACTTACTTTTAGTTCCCTTTTTCCAGTGTAATTATTCAATCCATTTCAAAGTTTCAAATGAACATCTCCTTCAACTTTATGAAAACATAACCCTCATCTCTGTTTCATTGACTTTCCCTGTTCCCCTCCGCTAGACAAACAACAGATTTTACTGCCGTCGATGGCTTTACCTCAGTTGCTGGAGGTGGAGGACGACGATGAGGATGCTGGGGATGAGGAGAGTGATGAGTGAGGTGATAATGAGCATGGTGCTGTCGATGACAACACAAATGATGCGGGCTACGATGATGGAAACACACAGCACTGATCTCTGGGGGAGAAGTACAAGTGAAAAGAATTATGTTTTTGGTATTTTAATGGTAATCACAGGATACTGTTCCCATTCTATCAAAGACCCGTTTTGTTCTCTACAAATTGGCCGACAAAAGGTGTTGAAATCATTATTCATCCTATGTTAATTAACAGTCGGCATGACAACTAAAGATGAAGCTCCTATAGTGCAGCTTTCACAAACACACATGCACAGATTAGCATGAAATAAATGTCCTTTCTCAATGTTCCTTTCGCTACGAAACTGAAGGAGGAACATTTCTGAGTCAGACCAAAAGCGTATTGTGCAATTCATTTCCAGAATCAACAGGCAGGTGTCTATGACATATAAGGGCACGCTCAAGAAACAATAATCGCATGCTAAAAGCGCGCAAACCAGAGTTTGTAAATCTGTCAAATTCTCAAACTGCAAGCAAAGGATGATCTGCCTGTAAAATAGAGCCATTGAGCAAATTGCATGTCAAAGCCGAGAGAACATAAACACAATGTTACTCTCCCGCTGCCATCTGCTTCAAAAGGAAAGGATGCCAACAGGAGCGAAACGTGAGTTTATTGAAGACCGTAGCTGTATTTGTTGACATTATATCTCTTGCTGTTGAGACAAATGGATACTGCATGATCTAAAACCTCCTTGAGTTGAGCTAACGCTGATAAAATAAAACGTCCTATTTTGATGTGCTTTATAGCTACTGAGTTTTTAAGCATATGAATGGCATTGCTTTAAATGATTGCTGGATAGACCAGTATTCATTTGAATGTGTTTAGTGCAATTTGCATTGTAAATCTAATGCAGAAGTAAAGGAGAGGCATGCAGAAAAAGTGCAAAATATGGAGCAAAATGCAGTGGTTTGTGACCCCCCCCCCAATACATTTCAGGTTGTTTTTCTACATGTCCGTGTTGCCTCTGTGACATAGTGTGTGTCTGTGCGTGCGTGCGTGTGTGTGTTATATAGTTCATTTTCCTTGGACTGTGTTTGGTTTGAGCAGGGGAACCTTTTTCTTAGGAGAAATGCAACCAATCGAACATCAGTCAACACGACAGAAAATCACTTCAAAGCCAAACTGACCTGCCGACGAGGACAAACTCTCCGACCAGCTTCTGCCGTCTCATAGCCATGAGGATGTTGCGGATGGTCATGCCTTCACAAAAACATGCTACTACTCTAGCCTTGGGCAGGTGCGCCCTCAGTCTCTCCAGCAGACGATCAAAGCTCTGCTCGCCAGCATTGCTCCAGATTTTACCTACGGGAAAACATGTGACAAAGTAATAAGTCACTGATCCTATTTTGTTTTTGTTTTTGTTTTTGTTTGTTTGTTTCTTTTTTTTTTGGGGGGGGGGGGAGTTGGGACACCAATGTCCTTTCCTCTGACAAACATAATAAGGGGCAATCTTTAGTGAATAAAACCCCTGTTTTAATATGTGACTTATAATAAGGGGCACTTTCCTTTATTACTGCCCGTCCACTGCAGGTGGTAGAAAATAATATGCTAGTGTATTAGTGTTGCCAACACTGAGCATCAGAGCTAGCAAACAGCCAAAAACAATACTGAGACAAGTGGTCTTCCGTTTACAGAAGCAGCACTTAGTGGGAGAGAAAATTCCAGGAAGTGCACTTTCATTTAATGTCTTTGTGTTAGGCTAAACACAAATTTAATGAAACATTTCAAATGAATTCGACTTTTTAAAAAATAAAGGAAAATATTTAGCAGTGAGGTTCAGTCTTGTACAATTTTCTGTGGTTCGTTTGACCTCTGCCATCTTTACCTGAGTGGGCGATACAGATGCCCTCCTTGGCCGCCATGTCCTTGAATGCTTCCATCCCACTTTCACCATAGTTGCCTGGAAAAGTCATGGAAAAGGGACATGTAAGAAAGCTTAAGTTGCAGGGTAATATTACTTTAATAACAGCAAGGAAGTGACAACTGGATGAATATAGTGTCCTGCAGCCGAATTCATACCAGTAACTATGAAAAGAGAATACAGTTCCAACTTAAATGAATTGCTTGAATTGTAACAAGTAATTGAATTAAGTTTACCCAACTTAATTTATTTACAATGGTTTAACTTAACTTTAGCTTTAACTTAGAAACTATCTTGATAGATTAATTAATAATCATTGTATTATTTCAATTACTATTCAATTACCAATTGAAGCAGTTCATTTAAGTTGGAGCAGCATTCTGTTTTTAGGGCACAACCTTTTCCACATTGTTGACGTTACTAAAAACCTTTTTTTTTCAATATGACATGACAAAAAAGTAGCGCCTAATTCTGACACAATAAAAGGATATCTGTCTTTTAAAGAAATTCAAAAATAAAAGTATAACAGGTGTTGCCTGCATACAAAGTGAGCTATCTGTAGTTAATACTTTGCAGGACCAACCTAAGTTGCACGTATTCCACGTATTTTTTTGGGGGGTATTTCTCTAGCATTCTGCACCAGGCTACCTCTATGATGAACACTTAACAGCACCCAGATCTATATCATGCATATTTGCACCGACAAAGGACCACGGCTTCCTTTTTCTGTAGAACCATGTATACGTATTTACAAGAAAATGTTTATTTATTTTCCTTTTTTGTGTGTTTGTGCTAAATGTCTTCACTGAGAGCAAAGCAAACCCGGAGTCTAATTCCTTATTGTATGAACTAACTTTACGATTAAAGCTGATTCTGTTTCTGATCTTCTGCAAATCTAGAGACAGGTCCATCCATCCATCCATCTTCTAACACGTCTATCCCTTGTGGGGTCATGAGGGGTGCTGGTGCCTATCTCCAGCTGTCAATGGGCGAGAGGCGGGGTACACCCTGGACAGGTCGCCAGTCTATCGCAGTAGAGAGAGGTCTTTTTCTCCAATTGTTCTTTGAAAAAAACACTGTAGCTCGAGCTCAGTCCGTCTGGATGGAGAGCATCTGGGAATGTCAATTGCCAAGCCTTACCAAATAATCCTTACTGGATTTAAGTCTGAATGTTGATCGGGTTATTCTAACAAATGAATATGCTTTGATCTAAATCATTTCATTGTTGCTCTGACTGTATGTTTACGGTTGTTGTTCTGATAAAACGGGATTTCTTCAATTCGAGTCATTTTCAGCCTCTAACCGTTTTTCTTCAAGGATTTCCCTGTAATTGCTCCAATGATCTTCCCATTAACTCTGACCATCTTCCCTGTTCATGCTGAAGAACAGCATACCCAAAACATGAAGCAGCCACCACCTTGTTTGACTGTTGTGGCGGTGTGTTTCGGGTGATATGCCGTGTTAGTTTTCGGCCACACATAGTGCTTGAACTAAAAAGGTGACTTTGGGTGTCATCTGACAGATCACCTTCTTTCACGTTTGCTGAGTCCCGAACATGTCTTGATAAAAACTATAAACAGGATAAGCTTTAGTTTTCTTCTAGCTATTTTTCTTGTCTCTATTTCATGTATGCAAGAATTTTGTGGTGCATGATTATTAGTTGCAATAAACAGATTCTTCCAGCTAGACTTGCAGCTCCTCCAGAGTTAACACAGGCTTCTAAGATGCTTCTCTGATTAATACTATCCTTGTCCAGTTACTCAACTTAAGCAGATAGAAAAACTCTTGGTAGGTTTGCATTCGTGCCATACAGTTACCATTTAAGATAATGAATTGAACATTGCTTTTACACCTAACCAGCCTGCTGTGGTCCTTGTTCTTCATGCTGCTTGTTCACTAATGTTCTCTAACCAAAAACTTGTGCCTTCACTGAATATCTGTATTTCCACTGAAATTAAAGGCTTCCTTTTAAACAACTTAGTATAAGTCTATGGGCTATACAAGGCATGGTCATGACATTTTTTTACACAAAATCATTCTTAGATCACGAGCTTTCACTTCCTCGGCTCCTACTATTTTGAGCTCCTTTCAGAATGAGCTGTTTTTAGGGCTCTGTCACTTTTATGAATAAGCTGTAGCCCTCCAACTCAGTGTTTACACTTGCACTTTATACACGTAAAAATGGCTAAAAACAGGTGCACAATGGTATAACAGTACATCTTTGACCCTAAGCAAGACCCAGAACCATAAGAAATGGAGCCTTCGGCGAAGATCAAGGATGCAGCAAGTGGTTTCTGAATGGTAAGTTTACATCTAAGTGGACACAGGGCTATCAGTAGCCTATTGTTAGCATTAGCTTGTGCCAAATTACAAACTATGTTCATGCCAAACAGCCATTGTACAGTGAATACAGCAGTAAAACCAGCTGATGAAGTGGGCGGAGCTCCACTTGGGTTGCTAGATGAGGGGCAGTGCCCGCCGATTGTGACGTAATAATCAGTCTCGATTTCCTGACACAAACAAAACATTTACTTGTTGCCAAAAAAATGGCTGGATTAGTTTTATTTTGCATTTGACTGTTTGTAGACCAAAATTGAAGTACAAAAACATGCAAAAAGTTAATTTTGGATAATAGCTCATATTTAAGTTATACACTGCTAGGCTCTACTATTAAGGTGACTTTTGAATCTAGATGGTTAGACTGGATTTTATTGAGGGGTATCAAAGTACGAAGGGATGAGTACAAATGTATGTCATCTTTTTCTAATTTGTATTTGTCCAAATGTAGAAAAAAATAATTGCCGTCAAATCCAAAGCAAATACATTGGAATGTGTGGTTTTAATGGAAAATTTGTGGAAACATTCAAAAGGTATGATTACTTTTGCACAGCCAGTATACTGACTATGGTAAGCTGCCTTCTTCTGGACCAACCCTTAGCAGCTTGAATGTATGCCAGTGAAAGCATATCACCATCGTGGCTCCCCTTTCTTTGCCAGAGAAAGTGGGTGACCTGAAATTTATGCTAATGAAGGGTTGTGCACACTGGCAACGGGTGTGATAGGATTCCCCTCTCTATTTTCTAATTCTCCCCCACTTTTATCTCCCTCCATTCTTTGTCATGACTGAAGAAAATATCAAAGCTCCCCAATCTATCTTTGTTTTTCAATCTCTGACGTGTTTGCTGTGTATTATAAAGCACCAAGGGGTCGCAGACTGGGTATAACTGATCTGTGTTCTACATAAATGGATGTTTGTTTGTTTTTTAAGGGAGAAAATAGACAAAATGATAGAGATGAAGAAAAGAAGGGAAGACCTGGATCATTATGTGAAAAACGAGCACACAGAGAAAAGACACGGGAACAGTGGGAAATGAAACAGACAAAGGCTCCCGATCCCAAACCACCATACAGCTCCCAGTGTGTGTAGTTAGACCGATGATGAGGGCGGTGGAGTGAAGTGTAAAGTCCTGTAATTAGTGTCTCAGTGAGAGGAGTGGGAGACAGATGGTACAGACCATCCTTCCCATGTGCACTTTCAGACATACACACACATTCTCTCACACACACACATTCATTCTGGCACTATTATCCCAATCTATAAAGCCTGTAACCTACTTCGCTCTGGAGTCAGGATTTATGAGGAAGACCTGTTTCTCTCTCTGTTAGTAAGCTTGGCACGGCTCTCGTCATTCTTCCGTTTCCGCTTCTCAAATACACTGGCTTGGGGACTATTAAACCATGCTAGCACACTGCCCCACAAATACACTGAACGCACACATATAGCCATTCATCAGTCTGAGTCAGGTCAGAAGCACACAGAAGACAGTGTGGGCCAGACAGTCCCATCTTTCCAACAACTGCATCAAAAATTTACATCATTTGCTTCGTTCCAAAGAAACCACATTTTTCAGTTTATGGATGTCTAAATTGGCTCCCAATAAAGGCATTTTTACATTATCATTACCATTACCCGGAGCAAACTCATCTCCCAATAGTCTGGTTGTAATTATTTCTCTACCCCAACCAAGCGAGCCATGCTGGAGTGACCTGCAAAGTCTCTTTTTAAAAGCTTATTTTAACTGCATTTTGGGTAATGCACACTATCATGCTGATCTAACTGATCTAGCTTTTCCCTAAAGCTTTTTCACTCTTTGCATTGGTGTTCACGGTGAAAGAGTGTATGAATGTACTGGCTGCTGCAGCTCCCTGTGTGTGGTGCAAGAGGACATGCCCCACGTGCTTCTCTCAGATATCCCCGGCTTTCCGTGCATGGCAGCTCTCAGCTTTGACACTGGTCAATACATTTAAAATGTGCAAAACAAAGTACTAAACCTATAAAGGTTTAGTACTTTAACCTATAAATTTTTGTAAAGTTTTCTTCAGAGACAATAACTTGAAAAACTTCAGTTATGTAACAATGTATAGCATGCCAGTGAAACAGATGAACTACAGCAGCAGAAGACCACATCAGTGTCAGGACTCAGCCAGCAGGGCCGTGCAGCCTGCTGCCGGTTCTGCTGTTTTTCTCCACAGGTGTTCGGGATTAATTGGCGGGCGGAGCACACACACCTGTGGGTCATTGATCAGCACCGGGCAGTACTACAAGAACAGCGCACAGAGAGCGGGAGGATGCCAGAGTGTTACCGTCGTGGTATGCAAGCCAGCTTCGGCCTCTAGCTCAGGTCAAGTTTCGTGAAAGATAAGATCCCTACCTTTGTGTCTCCTAGGTTCCCCTTCGTGTCCAGTCACCATCGTCCGAGCCAACATCCCTCAGACTCCACCCGTTACTCCTCCGACGGTTCCTCCTTCGTGACTCCGTCCTGGTACCTCCTGACCAGCCATCACCTCTGGACCCCAGCCACAGCCGAACTACAACTGGTTCCTCCCGCTGATCTGGATCCCTGGATTCCCCGGTGCTGCTCGGACCCGTTCCCGCCTCCACTCCCTGGTCTCCCGGACGCCTGTGGCATCACCACCAAACCATCCCTGAGTCCTTGTCATTTCCTCCCCGTTCTGGTTTCCCCACCTCGTGGTAAGCTAGCGTCCAGCAGTACTTCTTCCACTGTCCCTTCAACCGTTAACAGTTCCTCTCATTCTTCTAGATCGGCCCGGTTTCCCGTCCTCCTGTTTTCCTGTTCGAGTTCCGGCTTCCAGCACAACCTGTTCCCCGCGTACTTGCACTTCAATAAACCTTTTCTGATTCTACCTGTTCCCGAGTGTATTCTGCATGTGGGCGAAACACCTAAAGCCAAACATGACAATCAGGTATATGCATCAGAAGCAACGGCCTCAACTTAATAACTGGCCTGATAGTCATCTTATCAGGACTGGGAACCATAATTGTGAAATAGATTGCGATTCACTCTGGAAAATGTAAACGCAAAACAAAGCTAGCATAAATCTTATATTTATATAACTAAGTTGCAGGATTTGAAGCCAAACCACCAAAAAAATATTTTTCAGTTCTCTAAATTATCTTTCTTAAAGCTCCAGTGTGTAAGATTTTCACGCTAAAAGAATTCCAAACAACCTCGCCGTTAAGAGCGGGATAATTACTACGGAACTGTGGAGTATCATAAATGTGACAATGTCAACATGTTCCCCATGTATTTGGTACCAAGCTACTGCTAAATGCTAATAGCTACGGTCATCGTGTTTTTGGCACTGTGTCCAAGTCGATTGTTTTTTTCTAAGGTCGCTTGTAAATTTCATGAGTCGTGTTTTTTTGGGCTTGTTTCTGAACGTGCAGTCGCTTATTTGGGCTCTAAAAAAGCGACTATAAACACGAGTAGAGAGACCAGGTCTGGCTGCGCACTACAGACAATGAAACAGCCGGCTAATATCCCTCCGCCTCCCTCCCACATACTCTCTGGGAGGGAGAGAGAGACAAACAACTAGCCATCTCCGACAAGAGGACAGAGTAGTTGATAGACTACACTGCGCTGTTTCTAGCGTGATGCAAAAAATTAATTTCACTGTTACATTGAATTAACTTACCTGTCCAGCAGAAAACCTGCAACCTCTGCATTCATTTTGAATCCCGCTCAGTCATGAATTGTCTCCAACTGGTAATAATAGCTACACCGATATAGACTCTCATTTTCTTCCGGTTGTTACTTCTTTTTCTTTTCTTGGTTACTTTCTATTCCCTCTTGCTGGGCAAAGAGTATGGATGGTCCTCCATTTCAACAAAAAACAGCAAATAGAATGATCTACTGTGATCTTTGCTTGTTTACATTCCTCTTCCACTGACAGCACGTGTTCATATAGGGGACAGATAGGGAAAACGCATATGGCTGATAAATTTGTCCCCTACTGAAATCAGAAATAGCGATGCAACATGGTGCCTCCCAGTGGGTGCACCGACACCCATGTGTTTATAAACTACTAATTCTAAATTAAGAGAATGCTTTTATTTTTGATGTGAGGTTATTAGACTTTGCCAGAATATGTATTTATAAAAGCAGTACTTGATTTTTGCTAAATAAACGGCAAATTAGTTACACACTGTCCCTTTAAGGAATTATTTTCATTTCAAGTTCATTTTTACTTGTGTAAAAACACACCAAATGTTCTACAACCAAGTGCTAAATGGTTACTGTCACATTTGCAATAAAAAATAGCCTCTCACAGAAGATATTTATCTCTTTCACACAAGTGGTACTTTGTTTTATCGCATTACTCTAAAGAAAAAAACAGCATCACACTAATATGGCCCTCCTCCCCTCTCTGAGATGTATTTGTTTAATTCTTAATTTAAAGCTTATTTTATCGATCAGGCAAAGCACTGAGAAAATCCATGATAAAATAAAAATATTTTCATAAAATGGTTCTGGCAAAAAAACAAAAATTAACACCCCATATTTCCTGCGTTTTCAAGCTTTTGTAATATGACATCAGGTCATTGTAGCTCACACCAGGCAAAGAGAATCTATTACCTATGAAGTGTGATATTTGAGTCTAACTCCAAATCTTAACACTTTTTCTCAAGTGTCTTCCTCTCTCATTGAATTACTTGTAATTTCCAGTTTTTTGGTAAGGTCTAATATGAATTGCGAACTAATTTACAGCACACCATTAAATGCATAGCCTTCTACCCTTAACGGTCCAGCTCTCATATGAAGCTTCAGCTCTCTCACATCTGTTTACCAGACCTGCTTCGGGGCAAAAATAAAAGTAATATAATGATATATACGGAGACACGTGTCTGGCCTTCATTTCCTCCTTTCCCCGTAAACTGCCCTGAAAACCTTCTCTTTTGTTTCTTCTCTTCTTCCCCTTCTTATTTTCTGCTTCCCAACTCTGTCCTGTCAAAATCTGACTCGGAGAAAAACATGTAGTGATTTTTTTTTTTTTTTTTACTGCATTAAGGGCCTCAGCTATCTCACATCCTTCTTGATCTCTCTCCTTCCCCATCTTCTCTGATTCCTCAAATCCTTCATCACATCTGTTGAGGTGTTTGGAAAAACATCAAAGTTTTCCACCGACGTGCACAAGTTATTAATATACTGGGCATCTCAATAAAGTTAGATTTCATTGAAAATATGATTTAATTTCATTCAACTAATTCAAAAGAGTATGTAAATTGTGTAAATTTACTGGACACTAAGTGATACATTTAAAGCTTTTATTTTTTGTCACTGATGAATATTTTTGCCTTACATTTAATGAAAATAAAAACCCAGTTTTTGTTAGTTTTGTCCAAATGCCCAAATGTTAAAAACTACATATGACCAAACATATGTAGTTATGTAACAAAACAGACTTTTAATACACTACTATTTGTTACTGCCAGGTTTTTAAGTCTACACAATCGTGGGCAAGACTGCTGACTCTACAGTTTTCTAGCGGACAAACCAAGCTCAAGGGAGGCACGCTACTGAAGGTCATTGCTAACGAAGAGTTGTTCAGAGTTTCCAAGATTATTGGAAATTTGAGCAGAAGGGAAAAAGTGTGGTTAAAAACAGGTGAATGAGCGACGGGGATGACTGCAGCTTTGGAGAGGGTTGTGAAGCGAGGGGCAATCCTGAACCAGAGATGTAAGAAGCATCTCGCCTGGACTAATTAGAAAAGGGTCTGGAGTGTTGCTAAGTGGTTAGAAACAAAGGTGTGCACAGATATAAAGCTACATGGAAATCAAGCTCGCAGAGTCTGAAGGAGACGCAAAGGACAGACTCCAAGTGGCTCCAGTACGAAGTTTCCACGGTCAGTGATGTTTTGGGCAGTCATGTCATATGCTGGTGTTGGAATGACTAATACTGGAGAACCCGATAATCAGCCAAACAGTATGTTTTTAAAAAGGTTTATTGAGAAGATGAGTGGTGGTTGACAAGGCAGGCAAGCAGAACTAGACTGACCGGGAGTTGCAGGCAGTGACAGGACAAACCAGTGACGAAGGCAGGGGCTGACCAGAACAGGCGATGTGGACCGAGGATCCACCTGAACGGGCAGAACAAGCAGCTGGTACTCACAGGGAAACAGGCAGACTTGTGCAGCACACAGACCCTGGCAGCATCAAGCAGAGTGGGCTGAACACAACCGGACAGAAGAAGCCAACTGGCTGAGCACATAGAAACTGGTAGTACGCCGGTGGCAGTAAGCAAGAAAAGTCCAAAACAAATAAACAAAAACCTAAATCATGACAGGTGTTGGTCCAAAGATAGGCTTTTGTGTTCTGTCAAGTCCAAATTCAGTGCAGCCATCTGTCAGGACAGAGCACTTCATGCTTCTTTCTCAGTGAGCTTTAAGAAGATATTGATCTCATTTTCATTCACCTGCCCACAGGGCTAAAAGTACCAAAAGCTGCTTTAATGATTGTGGTATCGCTGGGCTGGATTGGTCTTCAAACTGGCCTGAACTAAACCCCACAATCTATAGAGTTCTGTCCAGAGGAAAATGAGCGACAGCAGAGCGAGCAATGAAAGCGGGCAGAAGGCCACTATCAAAGCAACCTGGGCTTCCTGAACCCATCAGAAGGACCACAGGCCGATCACCTCTATGCTAGGCTGCTTTCATGCTGTTATTAATGCAAATAGAGGTCCAACTGAGCCCTGACTGCAGACACTGTACTGTACAGTACATATTTTTTTTAATACGCCCACATTTCTGTAATAGAAATCCTTGTTTTATTGGTCTAACACTCTAAATGTTAGAGACAGTGAATTTTTGTTTGACTCAAAATGAATCACTTCTTGTAAAACGAGCCTGTATCATTAACAGATAAAAATTTTTATACTGAATTACTATAATAGATTTACTCTTTGATGCTATTCTAATCCACCGACTTGCATCTGAGTGGAAACCAAAATCTGGAAACATTACAGACATGTTTTGGCAACAGATTGCAAAAATATGCAAAGTTTTGAATTAGAGTTTATACAAACTGCGGAAGCCTTTTGTGTTTAACTACTTATTTATACAGAGTATTATGCCCTGCATCCCTGCCAGCTGGAAGAGTCTTAAGATGGCACTAGGAGTTTTATGGCACTAAATCGTTTCCCTAGATGGATCACTTGTCATAAATTAATCCAAGATGGCTGCAAACCCTTTATACATGTTAACAGAGCAAGATTTTCCCAACATAAATTCTGTATCCTACGGCTGAGCCAATTTGTGGTGATCTATTCCTGTGACCAGTGATCAATAAAACACGAAAGGTAATGAGGCATTTCAGAACATCTTCTGTATGCGTCTCTTTGAATCCTCACTCTCAGGTTATATTACTTCCAAAGTGATAAATAATTTAGCAGAGTGTTCTCTTCTTCTCCATACATTATATCCTTCTCTACACCTTCTCCCCCTGCCAATCCTACATGTCCTCCGCAAACAGAACATGGTGTGCCGCGGGGTCAAGGGATGGGAAAATTCAAGCACAACGGAAACAGGAAGTTGAAGAAAGCTGGGAGAACAGAGGAAAGGACAGGATTGAAAGGACCCGAATCAAAAGACTCATTAACAGGAAACAAGAGACAGGTATGAGAAAAAGTGAACAAGACACGATGACCGCACTCGAATACTAGTGGCAGGGTGTAAGGGAAGCCTGGCATCTTGATTAATTGAGAGATTGATCAGTTGCGGACAGAGTGAGGATGGGTGATACGTCAATTTCGGGTCAATGAACTGAATTGAGTAGAACTACACAGAACTAAGCCGATAGTGTTGGCAAATGCCAAGGAAAAAAGAGAAAATACGCTGACCTCGGTGTGAGTATGTGTGTGGGTGGGGTGATTGTGTCTGTAATTAATTATTAGTGTTTAATCATTAAACTAACACATATCTGAGACAGATTGGGGTAATAACCGCACTGGAACTGCTAACAATTTCCAATGAATATTTACAAAAGATCAAATTAATGAAAATATAATACAAGACCTTCAGATTTCTCTAATATCAACAACGGTTAAATTAAATTTTCAGAAAACTACAGAGCTTCCCAATCTTTGGCTTTTTAATGTGGATAAATTATCCATTTTTTTATATTTCATTTAAATTACATCTCCAAATGTAATCTCTTAATATTCATCAGTTTCTCTAGAATGTAACAGGTGTTTTTCATGGCTTTCCTCTCATTACCAAACAATTTATCAGGACTGCACTTCAAATGGAATAAGTATTCATGTACACAGATGTAAGTTGAGTTATATGAGTCCCAAAAAGCCACTTATAACTTAAGTTAGGGAAATAATATAACATATACATGCAGGCCAGCTGACAGCTTTGCTAGGGCCCGGGACAACGCAGTCTTTTTGGGCCCCTCCTCTACACCTCCCGCCACACACACACACACACACACACACACACACACACACACACACACACATACACACACACCAAAAAAAAAGTCAACTTAACTGTATACTTCATGCCCTGGAAATCTTTGTATTTTATACTGGATATTTTCAACCCATCTATTGAATTTAGTGCACTGGTTGATCTTTTCTTCATAAGAGAACAGCAGCACTGCAGCCAGAATATGGCCTTTTTTGACCTGCTGTATATTAGCCAGTCCCTAAGCTTGATGTATCATGAAACTGTTGACCTTTCGGGTTTTGTGACATTTATTTTATTATTACAATTAAATAATAATAATGTTATGTTCATAGTTTTTTTTTTCCTAATCCACCTTTTATATCTTTCAATCCTTATGTAATTTTGTCTGTGTTGTGTGCACCTGCCTGTTGCTTTAATCCTATTTATTTACCCGTCGTGGGAAAAATAAAGAATTAGCTATTGTTATCTTATCTTAAATAACACTTTTTAATAGGATATATGTACTGGGTTCTTTCAAGGTCTTAATTACATGTTCTGTATGGGCTCCAGTAACATATGATATATAATATCTACTTTGAAAGTTAACATGAACTGCTGCTGAAGATGAACTCTCTGATCTACCTGAATGTTTTCTGGAGGACTGAAACGCCTCAGTTAGTGACGTCAGTCTGTGGGTCTGGGTTTAGTCTCCTCTCCGTTTCTGTCGCTCGACGTTTTCTTGCTCATGGTTTTTCACGTGCTTAGATAAATTTGTTGTGTTTCCACTGAATTTAACCGGCTTTTTACAAAACATACAGCTTGATTTCATTTAAGGTATTAAAATAGAGCCAAACGGCGCTTCTGCTCCTGCAGTCTCTCTCTCTGAGTCTGATCAGCAGCAGCCAGCAGTGTTGCCAACTCCTCAGTAAGGAAAGTAGCTATTGGCTGTGCTAAAAGTCGCTAGAAGTCGCTGAATGACGTCATCGCCTAATTTGCATAATGTGCCACATGATGTGATGTGCACGTTATTGACGCTGTGGGAGAAATAACGTTGTTAGAGAGACAAAAAGTGAGTAAAAACACTATATAGAGCTACTTTTTTCTGTCCATCAATGTTTATTTATTTATTTATTATTATTATTTTTTATTTATTTATTTTATTTTTATTTTTTAATAATGTTCATTTTATTACAATACTAACCCTCCTCCTTTGCCTGGGTTTGAGACCGGCAAAATTAACTATAAAGAGACACTATGGCGGAGTTACAAAAAAAATTTTCAACTTTTTTTTAACGTTTTCTTTTTTCCCTTGTGGTCCACCAAGGAGCCTACAAATCACGGTAAAACACGAACATGTGGTTGTGTGAAACAAATGCCGTTATTTATTTAGGATAAAATATTTCAAATTCAGTTATTTATGATCAACCTGCGCCGTCAATCCCGGCGCATTCGCGCTTCATTTACAGTCTGGACGCTGAGGGTAAACATGCTGTGACTCTGACTGCAGCGCTGAGAGGGACTCCTGCGGGAGCGGGAGAACAGGGTTGGGACGGGGGAGGCGCCCCACGGCAGCACCTGCCGCTGGAGGACAAGAGTATGGAGCGATACGTGCTTTTACGTAAGAGTCTCCAAAAGTCGCTAGATTTGTCGCTAGTCGCTTTTTTGAAAAAGAGTCGCTGGAGGGGTCTGAAAAGTCGCTAAATATAGCGACAAAGTCGCTGAGTTGGCAACACTGGCAGCCAGCAGCGCGGTTGTTTGTGAGAAACAGTTGAGTGGGCGGGCCAGGCTGAGCCTGCGTGCTGATTGGCTGAGCCATGTACGAGAGGGGAGGGGGAGCAGCAGAGTGCCGTGACACACAGACTGCTGCTGCAGACAGCGCGCGCTGGCTGACTGACAGTCATACTGACCATTAAAATGGTCAGTATGACTGTCAGTTTTGGGCCCCCCCTCTGTCCTGGGCCCGGGATCATGGTTGAAGTTACTGATGTTTTAACTGATTTCTTCTACAGGCCAGGCATGTGAATGTTTCCAGGATTACGATATGAGATTTTTTAATAGTTTTGATTTCAGAACTGTTCCAAAGCTTTAAAACCTCTGTGCAGTGAATACAGGAATTTTCTCCATCTGTTTTTTAATCTCCCTTAGATGTTTCAAATGTTTTGTAACTCTCCTAAAGATGCCATTTTTCCCAGTCAGTTCCTTCTATTCAGTCATGAACGCTGACTTCAACTGAGGCAGATGAGGCCTGTAGTGCGATCAGTGTTGCTATTGTTTTTTTCTGTGACCTTGGGGATGAATCATTAAGATCTCTTGGAGTGATTCTGGCAGGCTGGCCGATCCTGGGAAGGTTCACCACCGTCCCACGTTTTTTTCCATTAGTGGATCAAGGCTCTCACTGTGCTTCCCAGGAGACCCAAGGTCTTAGACGTTACTTTATAACCCTTTCCAGACTGATAGATGTCAATGAACCTGTTGTTGAATTTTTTCAGATCGGGACATGATGTGTTGCTTTTTGAGATGTTTTAACCTACTCCATGTGGTCAGACAGGCTCTACTTTATTGCTTACATAATTTTACAGGTCTAGCAGTTATCAGACCTAGATGTGACCGGTGAAATTGATCTCAGCTTTGCATAAAATGTGCTTAGTCACTGGTAATTCATGATTCAACAATGAGTCAGTCATTGTTTTTACATAGGGCTAGACTGGTTTAGATAGCTTTTTCATTAATAAGTTAAACCCTCTTTACTCAGTTTATCTTTGTCTGATATGAAAACTGGCTTGAAGATCATACTCATCAAACCAAGTCTGTCACAGGCTGACCATGTCACAAAAAAGTGAAACGATTCCTTTTCACTGCACTGTAATACGTAGGAGAAAGCGAGACGTGGGAATGACTACCCAAGCAAACTTTCCATTTCTAAATGCAAGGGTCTCGCATGAATTACCTGGTAGCACAAACAAGTTGACACCGCTGCAAAATCAGCATCAAAGTTGAGAATTTGTTTCAAATTGATTCATTTTTCGACATATGTTGCTGACATTGTGTTGTTAATAAGTATACTGCAACACACTGACATCTGAAATAATAAAACTCTGACAAAAAAAAAATACCTGCAGCACTCTTTCTAGTCACAGCCCTTCATGAATAAACAGGAGGTTCTCCTCAAGGTGAACTAATATCAAGAACTACCAGACTTGACCTGTGTCCTTAAACCAGATAAAGAAAACCATCAGAGGAATCTGGTTTTCTGATTCTACTCGTATGATTAATGATGCCCCACAGAGCTCCCTGAAAATCATTTTGTGTAGGGATTTGTTTTAAATCATTACATGCCATTTATCCAGTGGAACTAGAAACCCCCTTGACTGCTATGTTCTTTTTTATTGTTCAAGGTGTCTTATTGGTAGTTTTTCTGTGCTGGAACACATCATAACAAGAAGACAGAAAATGAGAAAACAAAATTACCCCACTTCTGGGATGCAGCAGAACATTTCGTAAAATCTTCTTGAGCGGTGCTAAATTTAATGGATGAGGCACCAATGATATCAACCCAGAATTCATACTGAACCAAACCGCTTCCCTGTAACGGTTTGACAGTAAAAAGCACGCTTCGTGACTCCAAACACCGGAAGAACAGTGTTTTGTTTTGCAGACTTTTAAAGGGGAGAGTGAATGCACCGACACTCGTATGCATGCTCTACACATTCACAAAGTTAGTGTCTCAAATGCACCATCCTTCTCCAATAGTGTCTCATTAGTTTGGTGTAATCATTGTGCTGATATTGCATGTTTTATTCAGCTTTGGGTACATTAGTCCCCCCTGTCCTTTGATCCCAGATGTGAAATGGCAATGCAAATTAAGGAGTCTCTCTCTCTCTCTCTCTCTCTCTCTCTCTCTCTCTCTCTCTCTCTCTCTCTCTCTCTCTCTCTCTCTCTCTCTCTCTCTCTCTCTCTCTCTCTCTCTCTCTCTCTCTCTCTCTCTCTCTCTCTCGCTCTCTCTCTCTCATTCTGTGTCTTCTAAATGTTGATTACACTCTCCTCTCCTAAGCTTCCCACTCATTTACCTTCATTCCTCCCTCTCCTTCCTAATCCTTTCAGTCTTCTCCATCCTCCTTCTCTCCCACTTTGATGGCTGCGACTCCTTGTGTTTTTTTGTTTTTTTGCTTTTTTTGAAAGGATAGCAGCGTCTGACATTGAATGTCACACCCAAGGTTATACCAGCTTGTCTGTGTGAGTACAAAAGCCAACGCTTTGCTGGCAAACATACACATTTGTACACAGTGCAACAAGCACTCCTGAAAATCCCGCACAGCAACAGCACATGCTCCTCGTCTTGTTGCTAAAATTAAAAGGCGAGCTCCCAGAAACACGTTCGTATGGAGATTAGTCACAGTGAGGGGGGAAAAAAGGTAATGTCAAACACGAGACAAATGTTACGCCTGTTTCCATATGCAGGGAGATAAATATACCTCAGCGTCTTTTAAGTGCAGTTTGGTTTTCAAGTAAGACTATTCAAGAGGACATCCAGGTCCTTGCATAAATATGCGTAGCCCTCAAGCTTTTTCATATCATGTCCCGTTATAACCAGAATCTTCAATATCATTTACTGGAAAGTCGCATGATAGACCAACACAAACAACTGAGAAATGGAAGAAAATGTATACATGTTGTTGTTTTTTTGTTTGTTTTTTTTAACAAATGAAGATCTGACAAAAAGCATTGTGTGCTAGTTTACTGACTCCCTTTCACTCTGATACCCCTAAATAAGTCCCACTGCAACCGGTTCAGTGCTCATGTGACTTACTGTATACAGCACAATCCGTCTGTGTCTAATTTAATCCCAGAATAAATCCATCAACTCTGCTAAGGCCTCAGAGGTTTGTTACAAAACATTAGAGAATAAACAGCAAAGGCTGTAAAATATAAAGGTGCGGAGAAGCTTAAAGTTGGGACGGATTATAAGACAAAATCTCCTGCTTTGGCGATCTCACACATCGGTTATACCTAAATGTAGCTTTTATGAATGAAAAGCAAGAAGAAAATAACGAACATGTGGAAGAGGCCTAAATCGAACTTTTTGGTACAGATTGAAAATGCTGCATTTATCAAACATTGGATGGACATTCCAGATATCCTTAGATGAAAGCATGAATGTGTTAGAATAGCTCAGTCAGAGTCTAGACCTAAATCCAATTGAGAAACGGTGGCAGGAAGACTTGATCGACTGATGGTTTACCAAACTTTTAGGGCCCTCCGTCATTCTGTTGAGCTCAACCTTTATGAAGCCATGGTCACATTTGAGGATAAAACACATATTTAGTCCCCTAAATTAGCCCCACATCTGAAGCTGAAAAAACACATCAACCGATGCAGTGTTTCATATGATGCATGTCTGTCATGCCTAGTTTTTTTTTTCTCAAATGGGCTGCTGGATGGACCGCAGCCTGATGACTTTAAAATGGGTATTTTAATTTAGTAGCAAGTGTGTCTTGCCCAAAAGGGCTTAAAATATTATAGTGCTCCCCATTTTCAATAGCACAGATGATCCCTCCACAGTCGCCAGCTTGTCTCTATTCATTTAAATATGAAAAAAACTACTTGTCAGTGGGCTTAGCTTGCCTAACAAGGTCACCCCTGATCACATAAATCCTGAAATGAAATAATAGTGATTCTTTCTTTGGCCACACCTCAGCCATTGGGAATCATAGAAAAATAGCAGAGTTTGATTATTGTGAGTCGAGCCTTAGGAAAAGATTAGCCCCATGAAGTTGGGTTTTATTTCTAAATCTTCATTGGATTCTTCCCCAACAGACGGTCAAATCACCCCCTAGCCTGCCTGAAACCTGGAAATGGTGCAATTCCCACACGATGAGTCTAAACTCTCCAAAATGTTCCCAGATCATATCAATCACTCAGACATGCCTTCTGTTTGGTATTTTGCACAGTGCAAAAAATACCACAGCTTATTTGAATAAATAAGTTACTTTATTTCTATGGCATTCATTTTGTTGTATGGTAACAAGACATTTTCTTTTTAAAATTATTCTTCTGTAATATGTTAAGAACAAAACAGAGACCGAGAGCATGGAAGAAGTATTTACACCCTTCCAGATTTCAATGTTTTCTTTCTTCTTTTTTTGTCACACCTAAATGTTTCAGGTCATCAAACATTTTTCACTATCATACTAATAATCTAAGTAAATATAAAAGCAGTTTTCAATTGTTTATTTTATATATTGAGGGGGGAAAAGCTATCAAAACCAATCTGCCACTATGGAGAAAACCTGAAAACGGCTTGTTTACCTCAGCAGCAGCTGCCATCAAGAATTTGTGACAAAAGGCCTTGAAATTGACATTGCTGTGCAGTAATTTTGCCCCTAGCTGTTTTATTTCAGCCACACTAGAGGGTTCTTGAGCTTAAATGCCCTGTTTGACTACAAGCCACGTCATCTCCGCCAGAGGCCATTCTGATTTTGACTAGGCCACTCCAAAACGCAACTTTTTTATCCTGCCACATGACCCAAGCGTGTTTCAGCATTAGTTCACAAAGTGATGGTTTAAATTTTGACAGTCGTACAGGTCCTGAAGTATCGGAGCGGCTCCAAACTATCCCACTACCGCACCATGTCGCCGTGTGTTCCTTCAGTTTTACACCACACTTTGTCTCATCAGTAGACAAAATATTTTAGCAGGAGTCTCATCAAAAACCAATTCAGCAGTTGGGAAATTAAACTCAGCTGTCCAAATATTCGCTTCATCATAGGTAATTAATGGTTTAACAAGAAGAGAAATAGGATGTTTTTTTTTTTACATGGGGCCAGGTCGGTTTGGATAGCAGTTTTTCCCTTGATTAATGAAAGCATCATTTGCAAAATATTTCTTTGTATGCATTGAGGGTATCTTTTTCCCTGTCTGTCTTAAAGGGAACATATCATGCTTTTCAGTTCTTCCTTTTCAAATTGAAATCATTCAGTTGGACGATGTAATGAACAACCGGTCATTTTGACTTTTCTACTTGTAGCTTCGGAATCCGTCGGCTTCAACTACGGCTCTGTCCCAATACTCACAATTCCACCCTTGCACCCCTCAAATGCTCGTTCCTGCATAGGGTGTGAATGCGCAGTTTGTCCCGATTCTACAGAGTGGGTATTCGCCCCGCCCCGTTTGTCCCCTTGATCCACACTTCAGTGAAGCCCACATTGCTGCGGGCTTCACTGAAGTTTATTACCCTCAATTCATTGTTGCATGTGACGTTTTGAGCCACAAGGTGAAAATATTTGATGTAAAAAGATCTAAAGTCACACTGCCACCTTAAAAAATTACTAATTACCAGTTTTCCTTTCTTAAAACAAATATGGTAGTTATTTTTAATTATAAAACTGAAATTTCCTTAATCAGCAGCAGCTGGTTTAATTTTTATTCTTCCTGCTTCGTTGAATTTGTTTGACGTATTCGCACTTTAAAATGTCTGAAGGCACCAAGTAATGTTTTGCATGTCTATTTATTGACTTTGTTTTTTACCTGAAAGTGTGTTTCTGAACAAGTAAGTACCAGGTTATGCTTCCTGTCAGCTATGTTGATTTTTTTTTTTACTTCAACATGCAATAAAGAAATTATGAAAAATATGAAATGTCTTTATTATATTTTTTTGCTTATTTTCTGTAACAAAAAACTTATAAAAATAAAGCAATGTCACATCAAGGAGATATCATTAATGAAAGGCACACAACATATATCTTTTGTTATTTTATATTTATTTTGGGTACATATTTAACAATATTGCTATGCCCAATCCGCTCAAACTTTGGTCCCTGTAATTTATTCCCTTCAAAACGATTGCTTGTGGCAATTATTATACTTTTAGCAGTGAAGATGGCAAAAACAGTGATGGTCTCGTCACTTTTGGTGTCACAGTTATGACACAGAGGCGCAGGTTGATGACATAAGCTGTAGTGTCCAATCCTCCTGTATTGGATGCTTGTAACCTGCACACTCGAGTCTTGAAGTGCACTTCCACCAGGTGCACACTTCAAAGAAGTGCGTCGGGTTTAGTGTGAGTACTGAGACAGGGCATACCAAATCGCTTGGAGAAATAAAAAAGTGGTAAGCCAAAAATCCATTACATTGTTAGCAGCTTCGCAGTAAGCACTGTGATGTAATTGTTTAAAAAAAATCAATAAATTTAAAGAGAGCAGGGAAAACTGAACGGCTTGAAAAATATAACCCAAACAGAACATAAAGCTATCTACGCAGCTCGTGGAGAGACTACATTCAATTTATTTTATTTTTTTTGCACTCCTAGAGACTCCAAGTCCACAACAAAATGTATTTAGGAGCTTAGTAATTTAATTTAGCATTATATGTCCCCTTTAAAATTTGTTTCATGATCTGCCCATTTAGGTATGACAAAAAGCACTCTAAGGTGGTAAGTACTTTTACACAGCACTCTATATTTCTAAATGCTTGTGACACATTAGGTGTTTAATTGGCTTATTCCATTCATCTTTTTGCTGACTGCTTAATTTGTTTACTGACTATTTGAGGAGCATTTCACCTCTATCATTTATCATCTACTCAGGAAAAACACGCAGGCAATCTCTCACAACTGTAAAATCCCCACACGTTTCAATGGCATGTTTTTTTTTTCTTTTTTACAAACCTCCATTGGATAATTGCTAAACTAGAACCGATTCTTTCTTACACAGCAACATTGATTTAGGGCAAAGAATGAAATGGCCAACCTTTGAAATTTAAAAGTACTCATAAATCACAGGCTTTTAGTGGTGTGTGCTACTGTGTTGCATGCAAATCTAATCAGATTTGGGAAATGTGTTTTATAAAATTTTGCATAGGCTATTACATATTGTTCTCATTTATATTATAAGATGCACTCCACCTCCCTCCCCTCATTCTCTGAATGTTTTCATAAAGCTGTCACGCTACGTCTTGATTGGACATACTGTGCTTCAATAAATGCATACCACCCCTGCATACACGTAGCAACTCCATAATAGACAACTGAAAAGCCTGAAGACAGAGTGTTTTTAGAGGAAATAATGTATCTCTTTGTGGATGTCTGCACTTATCGCTTTTCAGGAGCAGCAAACCCTGTTTGTGGACACATCCACGGAGACCCGACTGCTTTGTCCTCCACCTCAGCCAGCAGTCACACTATCTCCACCATCTCCCAGCAGCAAACTGAGTGACTGAGTGACTCAACTTCACGGTAAGTCAATCAATGAGGAAGGGGAACTGAAGGAGGTTTTTCTTTAAAAAAAGAAAAACCCTCCTATAGGTCTCAACGTGTTACTCCCATTTCCTACTTTACGGTTTTTGGGGTATTTATTTATCCGCAGCTGAGCTCTCTGGCTCAGCTGCGGATCTGTTTCCCCTGACCTTTTTGTTCAGACTGTCCTGCAGGCATCACCTACTAATCTACTTCCCTAGTTTTGGACACAACTGCTTCATCAGCTTTCTGGCAGGCTTCAACCCAGCCACTGCAATTCAATTTCTACCACCCTTACCTTCATAAGGTGGAAATCCGAGCCTGAAACAGCTCTCTGCTGCAGTGGCCTTGCAGCAGACTGTAGGTATCAGCAATGCACTTCCTTTCCTTAAACTGGTAAAATAACCCAGTTCTAAGAGTTTGTTTTATTTTGTTTTTCTCTTTAATTGATTTAGAACCTTCCACTATGATATTATTTCACAGTCAGATTTTCAATAGCTCATTCTCGATGCAGAAATGTGCACATTTTCGCTTTAGTTATAGCAGCAGGGGGATTCATTGTTCCTTTTTCAGTTTAGAAATGTAAACGACTCAATGCAATTTGCTGTGTTTCCGTACCATTTGACTAATTAACTGAACTTGGCTGCCTTGTTTGATAAATGGGATCACAATTGGATTGTATGTACTTGTCTGGGAATATGTCTGTTCTAATTGATTGAATTAATGTTTTTTTGTAAAGTGACTTGAGATGAGTTGTGTTGGTGCTATATAGACTGAACTGAACTAAATTCCACTGTGGTATTTTAATCAAGGTCATCATACCTTAAGGATCTTACAAGTGTGTAGTTTTACCTTCAGTGTGGATAGCAGACACATAGCTCCAGTTGTATCTTTTGACTATGTCCACCATGGCCCGTGCTTGCTGAGCATCTGACGGGACCACTCGCATGAAATATTTATAAAGGCTCTGAAACCAAAGCAGCAAATGAGTCGATGGTGAGTAAATTAGCAAATTACCGAGGTAAAAACAACCACATTTAACTGATTCAAATTTTCTCATCACCTTGTCACTGAGGTCCATACTTGTTGCAGAGTAGGCGATCTGCGGTATGTTGAAAAGCTGCAGCAGATTCTGCACCTGAATGGCCACTGAGCTTGACCCCGGTCCAATTAAACCAACGATGGGTTTCTTTCCCCGCATCGGAGTAGCAGATGGGTCTGCACACTTCATGGTTGCTCCCCCTCCGCCACCTCCTCCTCCTCCTCCACCTCCTCCTCCTCCCCAAGAGGTCACACCACCCCAGTCCTCAGATTCATCAGAAGACACCAGAGAATCCCGTATGAACTCAATGCTCTGCTCCAGAGCCACAGCAGAGTGCCAACAGGAGTCGCGGATCTCGCAGCCCAGAGTAATGTTAGGAAGGATGTTTTGGTCAGCGTTGATTCGGTCCAGCGTAAGCATCATGGCCTCCACCCTCTGGATGCCGTACTGCTCACGCACTGCGCCACACTTGCGTTCATGAACCTGAGCAGGCAGAATAGAAAAGAAAAAATTAAACAAGAATATACTTCACTAATTTTGATGTTACTTTTGCTTGTCTGCATATTGCAAGGATTTGTTTTGGTCCTATTATGCATACTGGGATGAGAAAAGCTTAAATGTCCGTGGGTGGGTACTGGTTACAGAGGCAACTAATGGAGCTTAAATGTTCATAGTGCTACAAAGCACAAAAAGGTTTCAATGTTCCAAAATAAATATATTTCTGAAATAATGTGCAAACATATGGGCACAAATATAAGGAGTAATAGTTTTGACAGTAATTTAACAAAGTTTGTGTCACCAATAAGTGGATAGTTCAGAATTTCATGAAAATGTCTTGAGGAGTTAACATTTTACCTCCACTGGATAAGTTTCTTAGTGTCTTAATTTAGTGTTAATCCAGATTACTTTCCATATGATAGCAGCTAATCTGTGCAGACTTCTACTCCTTTAGAGCAACACTAACCCCAAAACATCATAGCAAGTTATCCAAACATTGTTTTCTAAGCCTTTAAATAGTTATAACATTTGCACTGGGCCATTATTTACCATTAACATAACTATCATTTACAAAGGAAATGGAGGTAGGAGGTGGTGCACCACCACTAAATGTCCTGATAGAGATTAAGAATCAAACATTGAAAGCATTTCACTTGAAAAATCAGTAACTTGTACAAAGGAAAAACATTGTTGTTGTTTAAGTGAAACAGTTGATATTCACTCTGCCTTACTTTTCTTTCAGTTACTCTGACTGAAACACTTACTACATATTTCGTTCTAAGTACGTTTCACATAGGAAGATAATTTTTGGCGCACCAACCAGTACCTCCATTTCAGATCTAAATGGTGTAGCATTTGCGTGAACCGCTATACTCTTTCAGTTTTCAGTTATCTTTAAATGGTAGTCCCCTTTAAACTTGGCTCCTCCCAAATAAAACGTCAGCTTTTGTCCCCTGGTCCCACTAATCTGGATTTATACTAAATGAAGACACAGAGAGCGTCATATAGTTCAGGAAAGAAATTAGCTGCTGAAATCCTTCTAAAAACATTTATTTTTAAATCTTGAACTAACCCTTTAATATCAAATTATTTTGGGTTTTTCAGTCAAATTCGGGCAAACATAACACTGCATGCCGACAACTTTATAGCACAGAGACCATGTTGCAAATGGTTACAGAGACAATAAATCACCTTATCAGCAGTAGGCTGGTGATGGACAGAAAACAAAGCTCCTATGATGATGTCTCCGGGCAAGTGTGCCACAATTCTCCGTTCACTGGAGTCAGATCCTTCACACCACACCCAAATTGACAGAAGCAGCAGAAGCCAAAGCATCATCATGGTAGACCGAGGTAATAAAGCACAGGCAGATCTCAGATTGTATGTGCAGAAGTGTCACAGGGTACTACTGTGCGACAAACGGCTTGGCTGACCATCTCAAAAGCTGGTGGCGCAGTGGAAGGCTTGAAATAAAAGTCATTTTAGTATTCTCCCTTTCCAACTTGCTTTTTGACGGTTGCTTGTATGTCATGGGGATAGCTGTTGCTGTGCAATCTGGAAAATTCAGGAGAAAGTCTGAAAAAGTTTCACTGATGGTTGAAATGACTCCAGGATCCCCCAGTTACAAGGCTGCGCTGGTCTCCCCTGGAACAGGCCAATGAAAGACATCTTCCCAGAAACCTGTGGGAGTAAAAATATTCAATTAGACTTCAACCCTTTCATCACTGTATCCACAAAGCCTTGATGAATAAGTGGCCAATAGATATTAGAAAGTAAGAAAAACACAGTGACTGTAGCTTCAATAAACCTGGGATGAACAATCAAATAGGTAGATCGGCTTTTGATCTAGATTGGGGTCAATATATATTGGGGTGCAATCAGCTGGAATGCCTAATATTATTTTTAATTTATTGCTGTTGTTTTTTTGTTTTTTAAATTATGTGATACAAATCAGATTTGACCTGCTGAACTTAACTTATGCGGCATTCAAGTCGTGTAAGAATATCACATTAGGTAGGCCTGCTTGAAAATGATAAGTAGTATTATAAGCAGTGAAAATATGTCAAAAATAAAAAGTCTTACACTGAACAACCTGTTTTGCAGTTGTGGCACGTGTGCAAATAAGTTAGAAGCTTTTGGTTGAAAAAGCATCCTATCTTCTAGCTTTTTCCTTGTTTTTTATTTATTTATTTATGTCTTGTCTTTTGTTTTTTTTATATTTTTTGACATGTTCTCCTTTTTAGACTTAACAATAGAGGTTTTGAAAACACATGTTTCTCTTAATTCCTGCAGTTAAAGCAACGGAGACGACAATCTGCTAAACAGCTGAGACATCTGGGGAATTGCTGTGTTTGGCATTTTAAACAAGTGTATAATGGTGTTTAGCTGGGGAACGTTAGCTTGCTAATGCTAACATTGTGCTCGGTTGACTCAGCCTTAGCTGTTGCCCATTTGTAACACCAAGAAAGTACAGTTAAAACCCCAAAGAACACACACAAGAATGAAGCCAGTGATCACTTTTTTTTCTAAATACCATGCTCGTTCTTCACCTAATCTGCTTGAAAAGCTACTGAACAGATGTTTTCTCACTTAATATAATGCTTGTGTTAGCCTATATTACAGCAAACATTATTTGACTGCAGTTTTTCCAAACTGAAAATAAAACTTTGAATCAGTGTGTCTGTGACTAATAAAAGGAGGAGTTAGGGGAACGCAGCAATAAAACAAAACAAGATGGCTTGTTTTGGAGAAAAGCTGGGTCAGATCAGTAAAACCTTCAGCTTTTGCACATTGTCACATACAGTAGCTGCAGAGCAACCCTGAGCGGCCGTTTCTTTTTGCAGCTCAATATGATGACTACATTATTGGCTGTGGACCAGCTCTCTACATGCCTTAGGTATTGATGCTTCACAAACACCGGCCCAGTTCTTGTACTGTGCTCCCTATAGGGAATAGTTCTACATCACTGTGAATGAGCGGAGTCACCACTGTGTCAACGTGATATCAATATCTCAAACACAACAGCATTTCACGCACGAAGCAGCTGTGAAGAACTGCTGCTTTTCTAAAAGGGTTTCTGCAACCCTCTCATAGGTCTCATCCCTGCAGCTATAATTTGCCTGCTGAATGTCTTTATGTTTTACCACTTTGTGATTAAAAGCAGAAAAGAAAAAGCACCAAACAGTGTCTTTACAATGAAAAGTCAAGGGAGTTTAGCTTGTCCTGTATGATTGTTGCTTCTCACTGAAAGAAATCTTTGGACTAATATAACTGCATCCATGGCCATTGTGTGTTCCTTTCATTTTAGCAAAAAAGTCTGTTTCTGGATTGTGCCTGCTTTCATTAATCACAGAATGCATAGCTTGTGTTTTGTACCCTTTAATGAAGCTCAAAACAGAGATTTTAACTATCAGACCATAGTTTGGTCAGATCCTTCCTTTCATTCCTTTGCCCTGTTTCTTTATTCAGTGATATAACTACCTAACTTCATGTCTCATTTTGCAGAAATACAGTTTTGTTCAAATACCTAACTTTAGCTACATTTTCATAGTTTATCATCACCTGTTGCAGTATATATTCTGCTCATCTAGCCGGTTTGACACATATTGCATCTGTGTTGGGATTAATTGTCTAAAATATGCATCTGGCGACTGCACAAAAAGACAAAGTGGGTTCCTTTCTGTTTACGCAACAGTTTAGTTTTCATTTCTTATCCAGATCTAATGATCACATGACCATTTTGGCTTGAAAATTCAAAGGTCTGTAAACGAACAATGAGTGCTCCCAAGTGACGCTGAATTAATCAGAACAGATTTGTAAACGTGGCCTCTTCCATTTGCCGTGCTCATGCCACAGAATTTTATTTGACCTAAAAATCTACTTCAGCCTCAGTTAGCTGCTGATTACATTATGTACGTACTGTATAAACCTTATTTCTCTAAAGCTGCAACAGAAAGGCAGATACGCAATAGCTTGACAGGGAAATAACAGTCAGTTCGGTTGTAAGAACATAAGTGACATCCATTTAGCAAACCTTCAATTAGCCATCTGTTTGCATGTCTCCAGCATTTGGTTTGACATCAGTACGTCACCAATACTTCATTCAATCAGCCAATCTAAAAAGGTAGCGAGGAGCGTCGAGTTTTAGAACAAGGTAGCATGCGTTAGAACGAAGAGACAGAGACATTGTTTGCTGAAAGCAGTAGATAAAAGAAATAAAAAATATGAGCCGGGCAGCGGATGTAGAGCCTGCTTAAATCTAAATGGGCGTGTCAGGCCGGCAGGAAGGCTCACTGCTGCTCCAATAATGAATGAATAAAACCAAACTAAGCTCCGCTGTGCTCGCACACCCAGTTATTTAGTGATGCAACTGAGTGTCGGTCTCTGCTTCTCGCTCCCTAGTCTGCTGGTGAAACACATGCGCAAGCCAGCGCCGAGATTTAAGAAGGCGCCTCAGGCTTCGGGCCGGTTTCATAGCGGCAGCACGTTGCTTGTGCAGAACATTCAGATCTTCATTTTGGCTCTCATTTCAACAGAGCAGGCCATACAGGCCTGCTGTGTGTCCCTTGTGTCTCAGCAGCGGCTCGAGCCATCCTGCAGTTTGGGAGTCTTTGGTATGTCGCTTGTTGTTTATGTGTGGAAAAAGTGTTTGGAGCTACCGTTTTTGGCTGAATATGCAACCCCTCATGCATTTGCTCATTATCGCATCTTTTTATCTGCAGGACAAAAACACGTTTTCACTGCAGTTTATTTAAACAGGCAAATAAATAATCACAAAAACGTTTTCCAGATTGGAATAGTTTACACTTGTATTCTGAACCACAGTGCAGGAAGGCAGATATTCTTCCCAATAACAGCCTTTCTCAAGGTATACCTGCAGTCACTGGTCTGGTTTCTAAACTTAGTTATGAACAGCTGTCACTGTTTGCGAATACCAGGGCTGGAAAGTAACTAGTGACATTTACTCGTGTTGCTGTAATTACAATTTGTGAGTGCTTTGTACTTTTTTAAGTAGTATACAAAAGCTGAACTTTTACTTGCACTTGAGTATTATTTGATTTAAATAATTTACTCAGTTACATTCAATATCGCATCTATTACTGAGTTAAAAACAAACAAACACCAGAAGCAACTGCAGTGATCCATCGGCAGAGTTATCAGACCCCAACCTGGAGGCATATCAATCGGACATTAGTGGTGCTAGCAAAAGCACATCTGCTACAGCTGAAGTTAACCACCAAGAAAAGGAAGAGAGTATATTGTTTAATGTTCAAGATACAGCTAAAAAAAGTGAGTTCAATCTATAAAAGGACACAGTTTGAATGTGTTCATTGGACTTGTCATCTAGTTTATTTGAGCTGTTTACCCAGTTTACAGCGGGATGGATTACATTAAAATTATGCATCATACCTGCAAAATATTTATAATGTCTTATGTTGGTATGTTTTATTTTTGTGTAGTATTTTTATTTATATAAGTGCTCCTTTAATTAAAAATGGCTTGAGACCAATATCCCCTGTTTTTGTGAATGCATGAGAGGGAGTTTCTTCTATGTAACGTTTAATTTAATGATGTACGGTTTACTTGAAAAATACTTTACCCTGGTAACTTCACTTGTATTTAAGTCAACTTTTATTAAAGTAACTTTACTTTTACTTGAGTGCATTAATTTGGTAATCTTTCCACTTCTGGTGAATACTTTCCACTTACAGCCGTTTACAGTATGGAAAATTGCGGTTACACACAGTTTGAAGTATGATTTAAACAGATAGCAATATTAAGAGTCCACCTGTTTGGGAATTAATCATGAATGGCGTCTAAACAAGGATCTGTATCTTTTCACGTCCAGAGCTTTTGGTCCAGCTCTTTCTTCGCCACAATAGACAAGAGAAGTATGAACATTACAACAGACAAGGCTGCAATCAATGAATCCATCTCCAACATGGCATGTGAGCGAGACACCAAGTCCACCATTTTGAGGCAGTGACTGACCCCCAACCCGAAGGGAGACACTCTATCAACCTTTTTCTGATTCACAATCCCGGCCTCAGACTTAGAGGAACTGACTTTGACTGGGTGTGACCATTCCAGCATATGCTGAAGGTTATGGGTTGAGGACACTAACAAAACCACATCATCTGCAAAAGAAAAACATGAAAATCTGAGGTTTTCAAACCTGACACCCCCCTTTACTCGACTATCCAAAAGATCCCATCCAAGAACACCAAAAACAGGATTGTGACAGAGGTCTGTCCTAGTGGAGTCCAACACACACTATTCCCACCCGGGTCGACGTGTTTCCATTAATGGAAACACGTCGACCCTCAACCCTCAGTCTCCCCCGCGCTGTTTATTGGCAGCGTTTTGACTGCGAGAGTCGTCAATCAGCTTCTCTCATAGAATAAAAAGTTGTGATTTTCAGAAAATAACTCTGTTGTTTCACCCAGTTCAAATTTTTGTTCATAATAGTAATAGAAAATACTGAGCTTTAAATTAGTTTGAACTAGGATGACTGAAACATAATGTCAAGACTATTCTTCTTTCTTTTCAAATCAAAATGCTCCCTCCGGTCTCTAGGCTTCACGCTGAAGGTTCAGGGTAAAACCAAAAGGCACCTAAAAAGGCCTAAAATACTCGCGTCGACTTCTGAGGTGAATTTCCACCCGAGTCATGTGGTTTTACCCAATGCAATGAAAACAGAGGCAAGATAATGACTGGTCCCAGATAACTACCTTAATTCCTGGAAAAGGTGAAATGAAGATGATGATAGCGATGAAACCCCCAGCAAGAAGCCCCTTTTTTCATTTGCAGCCCTCTGAGTCAACTACTGGGTTCCCCTATCACACTCTTCCATGTTGCTTTCTTGTTGTGGCGCCTTAATCAGCAACTCATTCCCTAAAGAAACATCTCCTACACACCATTAAGCTTTTATACCGGTAGTTCTATCCAAAACTACACACAAGTGTATAATGCACACAAATGAAACAACTTTTACACCAACATAAAGAGGGATCCAAACAAACCTCTATTATGCAGACCTCACTTTAATATAGTGCATCTTATTAGAGCTGACAGACGGTTTTCTGTGTCGAGAAAACCTTTAACTTACTGTGCAGCAGAGAGGATACATTACCTTTTACACGATATGCAGAAATACAGTTCTTTTCTCTCTCTCTGCTCTGTGTGATGCAGATATTTGTGTTTGTAATTAGCGCAGGTGCAGCAGCAGGCAGCGTCTGGGGAATTCAGGTAAATTGGAGTTGCTCTTTTCATCACGTGCAGAATTTCACATTCACTTAAAAACCCAAACCCACTATGCACTTTTCTGTCAGCAGAGCGGGGGCAAAGGGGTCACCCACAGGCAAATATACATCAGTAAGCTGCCTGCAATTATTCGCCTACCCAAACTAGGAGACAAACACACAGCGGAAAAAGAGTGAGCAACCCGTATGCCATTCACAAATGGACGGCCGTCCACCCACGTGAATTCAAAAAAGGTCTATTCTGTTATCACCCTGATGGAGAGAGCGCCTCTCTCTCCTGCTATAGAGAAACACTCCCTAAGGATGAATGTGTACGCTGCTGTGTGACTGCATACATTTTACAGAAACCTGAGAAAGAAAATTAAAGAAAGAATAAGTGACACCAACACTGGATCATTTTAGTTTCTGGAATTGATCTCGAAAAGCTTACAGTAAATAGGTCACTCTGCTTCCTCTGTTGTTCCCCCGTTCTGGGAAGGCTTTTGCTCTTTTGCTGAGTGGGCGTGTGACAGTGTGTCTCCCTGTGCTTCTTCTCTTATTCCTGAGTGGACAAGGGAACCGTTTTCTCCAGAGAAAACAATGTTTTGGCAGGTTTTGAAAAGTTTTAATATTATTACCTACTCTAGTGTGTTGCTTCATTTCTGGAATAATCTCTGTACCATTTCAGGAGCACTTTCTGATGCTCAGATTAAAAATACTGTCAGCATTGTGTTTGTTTGTTTTTTTGTTGTTGTTTGTTGGGGGTTTTCAGGTTTATATGTGTGCTTTTCTTCTAAATATTTCATATTGGTTATTATCAAGCATTCATAGCGAGACGAACCTACTGTTCAGTACAGGGAGCCTTAAATGGTTGTTATACAAGCGCAGTGACATGACCACACGTGTCATCAGCACGGTAACAGCCTTACCTGACGCAAACGCCATAAAAGGTGTGCAAGAGCGGCATGCATCACCCACCCAAACAGGCATTGACCCTTTATCGCCTATCCTGCAATCCGGTGAGACTTTCCGCTGTTGGTCCTCTATGCAGAGCACCTTAATTACACCGTATACTTTAATCCCTGTCTCTCTCTGCATGTGTGTGTGTCCTTTTTTTTTTTTGCACTCATGCATGTATGCATTCCGAGTTTAATTACCAGACTGATCTGACATCTTGCAAGCCCTTAATTAATCACTGACGAGCCGCGTCTGGTCAAAGTGCCTGGCTCTCCAAGGAGAAAGACTGGCGCAGCGCCGCAACAGTCAGCCGCGACCGCAAAACGCGGCGAGAGACCAACATCTGCACCCGATCAAACTCATCGCGATTCGTTGTGACCGAACGAAGGGTGCAAAAAAAAAAAAAAAAACACATGAGAGAGACCCAGTCCTAAACGAGCGCTGCTGCAGCATGCACAGATGGAAAAGAGGGGGGTTCACCCCCCCTCAGTCACACTGACATTACTGTGCGCCCTGCCAACGCCAGAGGAACGGGATGTTTCCCTAAAACCGGGTTACCTTTTTTGGGGAGTCATGATGAAACCCAGAGGTTAGCGCAAGTTCCGACGGCAGAAAAAAAGTGCGACAAACTGATTCCAGCCAGAAAGCACAGCAGGGACACTCAGTACCTATCCGGTGAATAAATTACCTTTATCTTTCACTCTAGGTTCATTTCTCTCAAATCTTAACTCAGATCGTTACCTTGCGGGGTCCTTCATGCCTCTCTGAAATCACACGCACGGCCCCGCTTCGCAATTAGGATGCATGCTGTCACCGGAGAGGGGAAAAAGAGAGAGAGAGAGAGAGAGAGAGAGAGACTGCCGATAAGTCCAATGTCAAACAGCCCGAAAGCAGCAGCAGCAGCAGCAGATCGCTGTGCAGCTTCCGAAGCTTCCTCCGTTTTCCAGTCACGCACACCTGAACCTCTTCTCCAAACACCTCTCTCCTTCAACACACTCCTCTGCTCCTCCTCTTCTCAGCACATCTCCCCTCATATTATCCCCTCTCTCTCGCGCCTCTCTCTCCCGTTCTTCACCCCCCCCCCCCCACCCGCATATTAATTCAGCATAGCTGAAACATTCCTCTTCAATTTTTTTGTTTAGCAATCAACTAAAAGAGTCAGCTTTTTACATGCACTACTTCCTTTTCTCACACTGACCCATTAAGGTATGAGCCATCGTTGTGTTAGTGAATGTACAGGTGTACTACACTCTAGAAACTGCTTGGTTATTTATTTATTTTTTTACTCAGATGATGTCGGTGCAGATGTTGGATACTCTTAATCAAACGATGGGTCGTTTTTTTTCAGTCTACAGGACGGAGCATTTGCTAGATGTGCTGTTTGGCCGTTCTCTGTGTGCATGTGTGGGTCCTCTCTGGGTACTCTAGCCTCTTCTCACCATAAGAAAACATGTGTTAACCACGACAACCTGCCTCCTAGTTGGAACGATTCAGTGGTTCCACCTTACCTTGTCCCACTCGTCCCAACCCTGGTGTTTTAAATGAACCCACGCCTGGATCTGTCCGTAGGCCTTTTAACACAGGACTCCATAAGCAAAATGACCCAAACTGTGTTGTTTTTTTAATCTGTGCTTGTTTATCTGTGTTTTGCTATTGTTAGCTTCTCCCTTATTTGCTGAAAATTGTGTCAAAAATTTCGAACTAGTTAAGTGTGTTGGACAAAAAATCCCCTGGACCTCTCCAAAAGTTCAAGTTCAAAGAGAATCCTCACCATCCTTCAACTACAAAATCCAATACAGTGGCTGTAACTATAATGCACAGCAATTGCCCAAACAATCAATAGTTTATTAGAATTTCAGATTGTCTGTATCTCGATAAATCCGTTGCAGGCTTCCCTGTACACAGCATTTGAAGTGGGATACGTTCATTGAGTGTTAAATTTACAGCTAGGTAGATATTAAACAGCAAATCTCAGTTGCATCTCAATTGTCATCTCAATTAGATTGCCTGGATGTCATATTTGGTGGGCTACAATACTTTAGGAGTTAGAAAAACGAGAGATTATAAATGACATGGACCTTATAGTATTCAACAACAAGACTGGCATGTCATGTTATTTTTTTAACGCACTCCTAGTCTAGCCATCCATCCATTGTCCATATACCAGCTTGTCCTGTCAGTGTGGCGTGGGGCGAGTGCCTATCTCCAGCTGTCACTGGGTGAGAGGCAGGGTACACCCACTCATAACTAAGCGCAACTGAAAGCAACCAATTAGCCTAACCGTCATGTTTTCGGTCTGTGGGAGGAAGTGCCCAGTGAGAGCCCAAGCTTGCCCTGCGGCCCTAGTATAAATGCATAAAATGCAGAGAAATGTCTTGCTGTTAACCCCTTCTGTAGTCAGTTTGGTTACATCCATCCATTTTCTACACCTGGCTGGTGCCTATCTCCAGCGGTCACTGGGCGAGAGGCGGGGTACACCCTGGACAGGTTGCCAGCCTATCAGAGGGCAACACAGAGACAAACAGGACAAACAGCCATGTGTGCACATTACCCACACTCACAATTAAGGGCAATTCAGAGTAACCAGTTAACATAACAGCCATTTTTTTGGTTTGTGGGAGTAATTCAGATTACCCAGAGAGAACCCATGCTTGCACAAGGAGAACATGATAGCTCGATACAGAAAGACCCCAGATCGAACCCAGCGTTCCATCCCAGGACATTTTGGATCTGTCTTTACAAACTACGTGCAACAAACTCTGTTCATCATGAGGTTGCTTAAGCGTTTGTACTAAATGCTGAGAAATATTATTTGCTAGAATTGCTAATGAGTTGTCCTAAAACAGCAAATAGCTAATCCCGTCGATTTTCCAACTTGTATCTTCAACACTGGTTGCGTTGGGAGGGATATTGCTCTGAGTTCAAGTTTTTAAGGAAAATGAAATACGATGAAGAGCACAAATGTTTGTGTTTTCACTAATTGCTGGTGTTTCTACTCTAAATGGTACCCAGCAGTACTACAACTGAAACATAAGATTACTATAGGAAGCACTGGATTACTAAAACCAATGCCGCCTCTTTCAAACTCTTTCATTGTGGTCATACAAGAGTAAAAAAAGGAACCAGTACAGATTTGTTTGGCTTCCTCCTATAGAGCCACAGAGATTAAAACATTAAGGACAAATATAAATCAATGTAGATCTAATGAAAACATCCCCCTTGTGCTTTCTATATCACAATGAAAACAAACTGCTGCTGCCAGAATCAACAAGCTTCTAAAGTCTCTAAGAATATCTAAATTTCTAATAGGATTTTTTTTTTTTTTGCCTGCATCGATTGCTATGATTGTTATTGTAACATTTTTAGTCTTTCTCTTAAGAAATGTGGGTTGACCAATACTGGGGCTAAAATATCAGACACAATGAGATTTCAAAAAACATAATTTCTTTCTGACACAATATATTACAAACTATAGCTAAGGTTAGTTCAGAAGATTATGGGTAGGGTATTGGCTCAAAAAGCAACAGTTTCTTTGGACTTTTCTGATTAAATTAGTTGGTTTTTTTATGTTTTTCTTTTGCAACGGGATATTCCGGAAGGCGTCCAAGATACAGAGGGTTGTCTGGGAACGCTTCTTCTATCTCAGCC
Organism: Fundulus diaphanus; assembly: GCA_037039145.1. Classification (NCBI taxonomy): domain Eukaryota; kingdom Metazoa; phylum Chordata; class Actinopteri; order Cyprinodontiformes; family Fundulidae; genus Fundulus; species Fundulus diaphanus. The sequence goes on from CM073124.1 coordinate 31,228,143, forward strand.
CGACATGCATAACACGTCGTTAGGATTAGGTCAACTAAAAGCGTATAAAATGTTATTTTCATCAGTACATACCAATATAGTCTCCCTCACTGAATAAATAAGTTAGAGTCACATACCTCAGCTTGCAGGGCTAAATACTCCCACAGAAACACAGCATCCCTCACGCGTACATCACGGCATCATGCTCGCGGTGGTTAATCTACTTTTTCACTATGGCAACAAATGAACACCCCTCCTCTCTCTCTCTCTCTCTAACTCTCTTCCTGTCTCTTTCTCTGTCTCGCTTCCTCTCTGCTCCAATGAGGAGGCTTCAACCGTCACAGGTCTCCCACCATCTCTCTGTGTGCTGTCTGTCTCTCCTCCTCTATCTCACATCACACCTACCTCCAAGATACCATCTGGAGATGCATACTGGTACAGTGAAGCCTGGGGAGACATCCAGAGAGAGATGGAGGTGGGTCTAAGGGATACATGGTGTGGGGTGGGGAGGTTGGCGGTTATGACAAGGCTTGGATTAATTTGTCTGCCAAATGCATTTGGGATTAGTGGACCATTAAAAGAGCATGACATATACATGCACATACGTACACAGCTGTGCATTTTTAGACACCGCCTTGAACGTTGGAAATCCCCAAACTTGATCTCTGTTTTTTGTTTTCGTGCTATTATGGTCTTGTTTTGGAGCAACAACAAAAAAAGCAGCTGACTGGCAATGATTTATTCACAGTCTGTATCCCTCAAACAAATGCACTACTGTCCCTCGATGTGTAGAAATAAAAGATATTCAATGTATATTCAGCTTTTTATGAGCAACAGTCACAGCAGACTCACCAACCCATCTCCTGGGTCCCAGACGCTCAAGCTTCTTTTCCTGTATGAGAGAGGCTTATAGAATCTCATTCAAACCTTAGTTCTGCTCAGAAATATTAAAAAGAGAAGAATAAATTGTTGTGCATATCAGCACATTTCAACTGCAATGCAAGTCCCACCCTCCAGTCCAGTAGGCCGATTAGTTCTGGCACGTCAATAAAAAAGCTAAAAAAAACACAGCTTCCAAAAAATAAGACTTTTAAAGAAGAAATCCTCCCCAGAATATTGCACCTTACAGCCAAGTGAATAAAAGGGAAAACAAATGTAGCAGAAAGAGGACGTTTTTATAGGTCGATTGAAATTCAGGAAAATGTCCAGTATTGCAGGACTTCGAGTTTGGAGTAGGTTGGCGGGCAGCAGGAAATTAACTTCTGGGTCCAAGTAGGTTTCTATAACACATGAATTTAGCCATGTTGAGAAGCTAAATCATTTTCAGTGTCAGTGTCTTGGGAGAAACCTTTTGCCCATATATAGATATTTAAGAAAATACAGAGCACAACATGGAGCAGATAAAGAAAACTGATACAACCAGAAGTAAACTGAGTGATTGTTGAGGGATTCTCTCCAACAGAGAATCCATCCATCCATTTCTATACCTTCTTATTATTTGCAGAGTTGTAGGGAGATGGATGAAAGCTTGGGTACACCTTGAACAGGTTGTCAGTCTCTCAAAGGAAAACACACAGACATCCAACCAGGCACAAACTCACTCATATTTAAGGCCTATTAAGAGCAGTCAATAGCTTTATTTGCATGGCTTTGGGAGGATGTGGAAATAACCCTGAGAAAATCCATCCTACATGGGGAGAATAAAGATGCTCTATACCCAAAGGCCCCCAAGACCTTATAGCTGTGAGGCAACAGTAAAGAAACTGTGCTTTGTGCAAGCCAAAAAAATAAACTAGTTCAGGTAAATCTAATGTGCTCAATATATCTTTCTCCCTCTGAAATGTGAATTTAATTTACAGGATTCGTTTTACCCTCCAAACAAATTAAATTTAGTTTAAAATCAACCCTAATATTTAAGAATTCTGGTGAAATTTGGAACACACTTCTGCAGTTTTGTCACATTGGTTCAGTCTGTACAAAACAATGACTTCAGACAACTGTATATATGTCTCACAAACATTGCCATCAAAATCCAGTCATCCGTCCACTGTCTTCCACTTATCCAAGAGCAGATAATGGGGCCAACAAGGCCAACACCCTCCAGCTTAATCCTAAAATGTTTCAGGTCCAGAAGCATAGGTAGTCTATCAAGAGAGTCTGGGGTCTTCCACAGGGTCTACTCCAAGTGAGACGTACCGAAAATCTCAAAAAGAGGTGCCCAGAAGGTATGCTGATGAGATAACCAATGCCGCTTCAACTGACTCATATTAATTTGGAGGAGCAGCAGATCTATTATGAGGTTTCCCAGCCACCCACACCCCAAACCCCATCTCTTAGGGCGAGCCCAGCCACCCTAAAAAATAAACTAGTTTCAGCCATTTGTAACCAGGATTGTGTTCTTTCTGTTATGATCGTATATTATGATCTTGCTTTAGGTCGGATACTGTTAAATCGAGAGCTTTGTTCTCAGCTCTTTATTCACCATTACGGCCACCTTTCTGCAGATCAGGACCCAATCTGTTCATCAATCTTCTGCTCCATGCTACTATCACTTGTGAGCAAGACACTTGGAGATGCATACTTAAACTCTCCACAATATTATTTTTTTTTATATAAACTAAACTGGATAAACTCAGTAATCTGTTGTTAGCCAGCCAGCCACATGCTTTAATGTTGTCTTGTTTATGTCTTTCTTTAAATCCTGCAGCTGGCTGGTCACACACAGCACATGTCAACACTATATCAATCCACCGACCAGTGAAAGGGGGTTTCCCCTGTACCAGTCAGCCAATGTAGGGTTGTGACTGTCTTGCTCGCTGAAGTCCGTTCACAAGACAAGTGGAGACAGCACAAAGGTGCTTAGTCCCACTTTGTAGCGTTTTGTGAAAAGGGTTTACACCTTGAGATCCTGCCCATGGAAAACAACAAATGGGATCAGAGTCCAGGGCGAGTCGTCAGATTCCAAGCTGCCCTGGTTTCAAGCTCAACTTTGTGAAGACAATGAGGGCACAGCTCTTGCTGAGGTTAAACAAAAAATGGATAAGCTATGAAAGCCTCCCTGGACATGGGAATACAGGATGTGTGTGGTGAGTGCAAGTGTGCGTACTGTGTCCCTTTTTTTTTTTTGTAGGAGTTTTCACATGTGGGGGCACTAGAGTGGGAACGTGTGAATGTGACTGTGTACGTGGTTTTCTGTTTGTCTGTTTGCCAGGTTGGGTTTTGGACTGCCTCCTCTCCTTGGACATCTCAGGTCTCCACTAAGTGTGGAGCCCAAATCCCCCCTGCTCCTCGTCCTGCTCCCCTCTGTTGGCTGGCGCCTTGGTGTGTTGGTGGTCCTCGGTGTCCAGCGCTGGGTGCTCGGGTGTGTGCTGACTCACTCCTGTGCTAACTCACGGGGCCTGAGCACCATGGCTGGATCCGCTCTGGCATAGCTGGCTGCCTGTGGAGCCCGCTGGCTCCTTACTGTAGCTCCTGGGGGCTTTGGCGCTGTGGCTGTTGGAGGGTTTGCTGGGGCTCGCCTCCTCCTGGGACTCTCCTCTGCTCTTCCCTGGGAGGCAGCTATCCCTTTGTTGGTCCTTCTTGGGCTCCTTTGCCCTGGGGCCCTTTCAGGCGTCTGGAGCTCTGTCTGCCTCGGCGCTCTGGAGGACGGGTCTTTAGCTCCCCACCACCACTATTGAGCATTTTTCTCATGGATAAATCTTACACACAAGTGCACTTTTGCAAGCACTTGTACAGAACAGGTGCTTGGATCCAGGTGCTTACAGATTCACTTCTATACAGATAAATCCTCTCAATATCTCTAGTTGTCACTTTATACATCTTGTACTAAATAATACTATTTTTCAGTGATGTTTTCAAGACGTTGGCTGTTTGTACCTGTGATACTTTTTTGGATGGTTTTGCTGTTCTTTTTATATCTCTATATGCAGGTGTAGAAGCAGACTCAGAGGATGTTATCTTTTACTCTCTTTTTCCTCTTCTCTTTTTTTGTCACCTTTTCTCCTTTTTCGTATTTTGTCTCATGATTTTCTCTTCCTTTCTTTCTCTTTTACCTTTCAGTTGCTGTGTACATTGAACTGAAAATTGTCCCAAAAATATTATCTAATAAAGTTTTTTGCATATATATTAAGTGGAGCACTATGGCCAAAGCAGTAATGCTCCACTTGTGAAAGTAAATCTCTTGAGCTCTCTTTGGTATTAAGACAGCAATTCTTAATGCTACACCGTCAGACAGGACTCATTAAAGCAAAAACAAACAAAACAAAAAAAAAAAACACCCACTGCAAGCAGTAGGCGTTTGGACCGTCAATGGATGGTCCCACCGTCCATTGATCCAAATTATGCCATGCATTAAGAGGTGACTGATGACCAAAGGGCCGCAACAGGGTTAGGGATCACTTGAATGCACCATTTAAAAAGGAATTGACTGCCAGTAATGGATTACAGGATCACCGTGAATCATAAATCACTGCATACCAGATGTGAGCTGCACTAAGCTGCTTCTATAACACATTTGGACTTAAATTGTGAGCTTCTGGAGGTTCCATCCTCTAATTTTAGGATGTAACTTTATCCCCTGTTTATTCTTTATGCCTTGGCTTTTAGCACAAAGTAACAATGTTCTTTACATTTTTTAAATATATCTTTTTTTCACTTACATTCACAGGTCATGCAAACCCCAAATCCCTCTCTTGCCCAATTACATCATGCCAATGATAGCCCAAATGATCTTAGGACCAATTTTCATGGGAAAATAATTAATGTTGTTGTAAAGCAGAACATCTGCAGTCAAATTGTCTCAAACCCATAATCAGACACGCACAAACAAAGCGTTAACCAGAAAAGCAAAAAAAAAAAGGACCCTTTAGACTTCATTTATGTAAATTGGTATCAATAATGTAATTACTATTGATCAAATTGAGACAAATCAGTTGCATGTAATATAGTGTAGCATGTCAAATGATGGGTGATTGGACTTAATGACAGGGCTGATGGAAATCACCCTATTATAACATAGCGGGAGCGTAATCTGACACTGACACTGTTAAGCAAAGTTTATGGGGCATGTGGGAGAGGAGAAAATAGCAACAGTTCCCCCTGGTTGGAGGAAAACGATATTAGCGCCAGAATAAATGCTACATGAAAGAAACACACCTGCACTCCTAATGTTTGTGTAATCACTGATCAGCGTGTGCACGACATCCACAGGATAAAACATTCTTATTCCCGCACTCCCTACAAATCCTAGAACAAGATATTCTGTGTCATTCAGCAAATCAATTATTCAATGGCATTTCTGAATAACAGTGGATACCCACGGTTGCCATAGACACGTCGCTGATCTACGGGTCTGACACTTTTCTGTGATATTTTCCCAATAAGTGGGACAAATAGTGAATTAAAAACATCAGTTTAATGCCAGTAGCGAAATGAGGACATCAGTTATGAAAGATTCACACTCATTTAAAATGCTTCCTGCCTCGCTGACCACATGCAGGTTGACTTTTAATGATGCCCATTTGTTTTAAGACAACTAGACACGATTGCGATAAAGATTATCACATTGATTTCCCGTTTCCAACAGATTGTGGTATAAACCAGAATAATGTATCTCTTAGGATCTTTTGACATAAGGTAGATCTAGTTGCTTACGTATGCGCCACGGCTCAAAATAAGATGACTTATGGAAATTAATTTATCACAGAAACTGACAGGTATCTCCCTGCAGGTTACATATTCAGGTTACCGTTGTATACACTCTTATTAATGCTGGTATTTTTGGCAACTTTTAAAGAGTTTAAAAGAGCTTGTCCTCAACATCACCGCAGGCTGCTGTGAGACCCGGGTGCATACAAACAAAAAGCAGCCTCGGTGTCGGTGTTAACTGTCAGCACAGGCTGACAAGCTGTCACAGTGTGTCTGACTACTTGAACGCTCCGATAACACACTCAGCACACAGACTGGGGGACGCTGCAGCGGTGCGTTAATTCTACCCTGCAGGAAGAAAGCGATAACCTGGGGAAAAGTAAATTATTTTTCGTCTGGCTTGACAATTGCGTTATTAAAAATGAAGAAACGCATGATGTGTGGAGTGGGACTTTTTTTCAATTTTATAAAAAGGTGTAAAGTGAACATAATAAATATTCCTTAATAAAAGAAAAGGGTCTCCAGCATGTGGGTTTTATAAAAAGCAAATTAAAAATTACTTCCTATCCGCTATTTAAGCTAGTTTTATGCGAATCTCGTGTTAAAAAAAATTATTTTAGTACAATAATCAGAATCACTCACTTTCTACATACAGATTACCTGCTGACCTCTGGCCTGTTGTACCTAATCTGTATGTAGAAAGTACTACATAGGCAATTTATGTTGATACCAATATATATATATATATATATAAAAAATTATCCAATAAATGCATGAAAAACAATGAAAGTGTGCATCCTTAATGATTGCAACATGTGATTTTTGTTAACCTTAAAGCATTAGTTTGGTCATTTTAACATTATATAGTAGATGAAACATTTAGAGAGTAGTGAAATATTTTTTGTTGCCTGTATCTGAATTATAAAAAAAACCTATCAATTATGCAAGTTAGTTCTGTAGAGAGGATTGAAACACAGGAAGAAGCAGGTAGAAATAGTACCCATAATATTTATTAATTCATTCATTTACAGACTCATTTTCTAAATCTCACCAATTGATCTTTTTCTGGGCTTCGGTAGGAAAAGCAAAGAACTGAAAACAATGACTCACAACACAACATTTTTATGTAAAAAAAAAAGAAAAAGTGAACCTAAAATTATAAAGGGCTCAAAAATGACCAAAGTGGAAAAAATATTTCCCAGTAATCTTAAGATAGTGCTTTCCAGTCATATTTTCGACCATACCACTTATCTCAAACTGCATTGGTAAAGACTTTATAACACTTAAATATCTGTGTTGGTATTACTGATCACAGCGCTGCTTTCAACACATCATATCATAGTGACTAATATACTAGAAGATGGATTTGGTTATATGGTTAAGTGGTGCAGCTCTTTTTTTTTGCAGCACAGGACAACTTGGAAATTGGAAACTTGAATGCGGAGTTCCACGAGGCTCCATTCTCGGGTTACTTCCATTCAATACACTGGCTCTGTCTATCTCTTTCCATATGCAAGCAGAGAATACATAACTTTATTTTTCTGTGATCTTGTGACCCCAGTCCCTTACAGTCAGAGTGTTAATGGGTCAAAATCGTCTCCAATGTACCACAGAAAAAATTAAAATCATTGTTTTTGTCCCAAACATGCAACATTTGGCAAGACTCAATGAGACTAAAGATAATAGGGCATTCGACAATCCTACGTGTTTTTATATAATACGAGTTGAAAATTTTAACAGCCAATTAAAGTTTATTTCTAAATCAGCTCACTACCATCTTAACATTGCAAAATAAAGGACAGACAAAACATATACAGGCTTTAATTTGCAGTGAGTTAAATTATTGTTATAATGTAATTTTTTGGTCTCTGAGCAAAAATCAATCAGGCAGGATCAGTGTGCTGTTCCTAATAACACATTGCGATTGTTTCTGGTCTGTTCAAAAAAGTACAGACTGTCTTGGAAACTTCAATACCTCCATCTAGAACAGACAAACACTCTACATTTGTCATCTTGTAGCAAAACATTAGTCAGTGTCAGCGCCACCGGTGCAAAGGGTCAGAGTCTGATATGCAAAAGGGATCTGAAATCTGAAGTATTGCAGAAAGAGGTGAGCTCAGCTGGTCTCATCATCGGTGGTCTGCCTCCTCTTTGCCACTTCGCATGCAGTAACTGACTGAATGCAACTATTACGGGCCAGAGTCCCTCCATATAACCAGCTCATACTGCCATCTTGTGCCTGGTAGAAGAACAAAAATGATCAGTTTTGAACTTTTCATTGGCATCATGCGGTGCCTGGGATATCAAGGAGTCGCTGGTCTTAACTCCTGCAAATTGACATTACATGTGAGTTCAGATAAATACACACAGTGCGTCTGTAGTCTGCTCTCTCAGAGGAACCCTGAGGGCAGGTTTATCCTGTGACGGGCATTCCTGTGCGCTCTACTGCGTTCCTGCAGCCAGCTAAGCTGCATCCCGTGCCTGACCACAGCAGCATGTGAGGGGCTTGTGATCCTGGGACTTGCACCGATGACTCTGAACTCTGCAGTGGGCTGACTGGACCTGAGGGGTTGGAGCATGTGGTTGCAAAATCTCTCAGACTCTCTCCTCCTAGAATGTTCCACCTCTGCTGCGTTGGTGATCGTCACGTCCCGCATGGTGGACGAGATGGAGAGAGGGCTTTTTAATTACATAACTTCCTACTACATAACACTGGAAAAGGCTTCAGTGTTTTAATCTGTATTTTTTTACTACGCAGATCAGAAAGTAGCTAATTGTCACAGAAAATGTCCCCCTGTTTGCATTTATGGTAAGTAAGTTTGCACTCACAAAGTGCTTCACAATACAATTTAAAAACATTTAAAACGACTATTTCAAAATAATTAACAATATAGTTTAATTTTAAAAAGAATGGCTTATGTGGCTTTTTAAAAGCATCAGTAATTTTCATTGATATGAATTGCAAAGCGCTGCTTTACTGCCATACTTCCAAACAGCCGGATTTCCTCTTTAGTCTAAAAAGTCTTTTAAAGATTTTCTCTTTTGGTGCATATTTCCATACAAGTCCTTGTACCTGTCTGACCATGACAGCATGCTCTGGATCGTGCGCTTAAAAGCGAAAAAAACTGTGCAAGAGAGCAAAGGAGTGTCAGGCAAACAAAAACAACTTAAACCATATACAGCGGATGAATAGCAGATGAAATTCATGTCTTTAAGAAATAAAAAAACTTCTTAAGTGATCTGTGACTTTGCAGTGGGAATGCAAGTAAAGTAAGTACCTAAAGAACCAATTGATGTGGATCTTTGCTAAGTTGTGAAGCGTAGACAAGGCATGGACTAATTGCTGGTGTGTAAATCTACGGTTTCCAAACTGTTTGGCATCATATTGTTCCTGTGGTTTATAGTCCTTTTAATGAGATATCAGAGAAAGTGTCAGAGTGATTAGAGTTTCCTTGGGCTTTATGGAGCATAGAATAGTGTGGTGCTTACCCTTATCATCACGTTGCTGCTGCAGCCTGCTTGCTGGCTAAGGATACTACACGCAGGCTTTGCTTACAGGGATTCCTTTGCAACTCACTGACAGCCGGATGGCTATGGGGCTGATAACCTAAACAAATGACTGCTAATATCACCTTTTTAGACTCAAATTGTTGCAGTAAAAAGAGCAAAACAACAAAAAAGTGACATATCCCGTGCACTGAGAAAATCTGTTTAAAGACGAATATTAATTACTGCCAGTGTTCTAGATTTTAGCTTTCGCTATTGTATGAAAATAACAAAAAGGTTACAGACTACATTAGTATAGCTGTATTAAACGACAACTTATTTTAGTAGAAATGAGAATAATTGTTTAAACCATGGTAATTTTACTCCAGACTGGCACACCATGAGAGTATTACACAAGCCCATGCTTAGTGTAGACACAAGAAACAATGAGTCCTTGAATTTCTTTCTTTGGACTAATTTAAGATATTGTAAAGAAAGTATGGCTGTGAAACTTAAAGAAACAGGTGTCGGCTCGAGACTTCGCCAAATAACTGTCCTCACAACATTCATTTGACACTGCAGTAGTAGTAGCAGTCATGAAAAGAATACAAATAGGAAACATTTAGTTTAAGTCAAACACCCAAATATAGTGCGAATGCCATAATATTAATTTATGTGTTAAACTCGGTGTGTGTTCATCTTCCCAGTGCATTTTCTTTTCGACAGTCAAAGCTTGTGTTTTAATCTCTCTCGGTATAAAACAGCAGCACCATTTAAGCTCTATATCGTGGTGCTGTCTGTATGAATTATTGTTGTCATTTTCAGTAAAACCCGCTTGTCACCGCGCAGGGGAATATGAAGTCTCTGTACCTGCCACTTTCATTCATTTGGCAAGAAATGGTCATTCATCACAGAATCCCTGCAGGAGACGGAGCATCCAGAGGAAAATAGAGTCATACTAAATTAAACAAATTTGATTTAGAAGGGATTTGTTGATGATACTGGGCTGTCTTAAAAGCAACTAAAATTTAGTTTAGTGTTTTTATGTTCTTGCTTTCTCTGCCTTTGATAAAGATGGATGAAAACTGGGAGAATTTAATTTTTCTGTGCTCCTGAAAGAGGATTTTGGAAGACAAAGCATGAGAACGGCTGCTTTACCTGCTCGCCGCTGTATTAACTGCATCCAGACCAAAAATCAGATGCTTTTGGTGATGTACCAGGACAGGACAGAAAGTCCTTTATATAAAGAAAGTTATTTTGACTTTTTTATCTACACATTTCAGCAGCAAACATGTCAAGCAGTCAGACATTAACATAGCTTTGAACAAAAATTCTTATTTGTGGCTAGGTTAAGAATAAAATTGGAGATGCATTTTCCTTTTGCAAATATTGTTGAATTTGTGTCCATTCTTCTTAGACATATAGCTTCAGCTCAGTCAGACTGGATGGAGAGCATCTTCGAACAACAATTTTCAAGTCTTGCCACACATTATGAATTGAATTTAGGTCTGTGCTTCGACAGGAACATTCTAACACACGACTATATATGATCTAAAACATTCAAATGTAGATCTGGCTGAACGTTTAGGGTCATTGTCCTGCTGGGAGGTGAACATCCACCCAAGTCTGAACTCTTTTTCAGTCTCTTTTTTCTGCCCCGTACGTCCCGTCTTCCTGTCAGCTGTAACCTGCTTTCCTGTCACTGCAAAAAGAGAACTAAAAGTCAGTAAACGTTTCTTGAAATTAGTGTATTTATCCTTCATTTGAGCAGGCAAGTTTAAATGATCTGCCAATGGAATAAGATTTTTGCACTTAAATTAGGAACAACTCATCTCCATCATCTTATTTCAAGTGCAGTATATTTAATTATCCTATTTTAAGGGTCAAAATACCAATTCCACTGGCAGATAATTGCCTGCTCAAATTGTACTTACTTTTAGTTCCCTGTGCTGAGGGAGAGCATTCCCACAGCAAACTGCTGCTGTGTTAGTTTTCTTCCACACATCCCTTTGCATGTAGAACATCCCTCCCTTCACCCAATGCCTATACTCACTTATACTTGCAGGTTTGTGGTGGAGAGTCATTGGATGAGAGGCAGGGAGATGCCGACAATAGAACAAAATATTGTATGAGCAACTTCTTCCACGTGTTTGGTGTGTTGATTATGTAAACCATGGCAATCTGCAAATAGGACTCTTTTTATGGCTTTCTTTCAACAACTGCTTTCTTCTTGCCACTATGCAATAAAAAGCAGATTTGTGGAGTGCACAGTTCATGGTTATTCTGCCAACAAGTTCTCACACATGAGCTGTGGATCTTTGCAGCTCCTCCAGAGGAGGACGGCCATACCTTGGTACCCTTGCAGTTGTGCCAAACGTTTAATGTCTGGATGATGGATTGAGCAGTCCTCTGTGAGATGTCCAAGATTTATTTTGTAATCTAAGCCTGTTTTAAACTTCTCCACATCTTTCTACCTGACCCATCTTCCGGGTTCCTTAGTCATCATAATGCTGTTTGTTCCTGGATGTTCTCAAACAAAACCATGAGGCCTTCACACAACAGTTGGATTTCTACTGAAATTAAAATGCGAACAGGAGGATTCTAGCTCCAAATTAGGAGAACTCTGAAAGTGATTGGTTATAGTGTGTTTTATCTAAAACTTATTTCTAAAGAATTAAAAAAAAAACTTGTTACTTCTACTTCTACACAATGCACTTCTTTGCGTTTGTCACACAAAATCCCAACAGCATACATGAAAACTTGAGGTTGAATGGGACAAAATAGGAATAAAAAAGAGATGTAAATAGTTTTACAAAGGACCATAAACTGATTGTAATTGAACAATATTTCCCATTATATCTTTAGTTGAACTGACATTTTTAACTGACAGAAGACACCTTTAATCATTTTCAGCCCATTAGCAAATTTATTTTTCAACATTGTGATTGGTTAAATGAAATGAATGCTCCCTCTTCATATAAGTTATCTGAGACAGAATTACTGCTTTTTAGAGATTAAAGATACATGGTGTGGTTAAAAAGCTACTCGATCTGACACAGTGGCCTTAATATATCATTTAACTCAGCGGTTTAATTATAAAAAGGAGCACGGTAAAGCAAATTTATGCTTCAAATGTTACAAGAGATCAAAAAGAGCACTCACCAGCAGATAAAAGCAATATCCCAGCTGATGATACAGATTCCTCTGTCACTGAACCCATTTTAATTAACTTAAATGCTGAGCCCATAGTTGGGGTCACAAGTCTCTTCTGCTGTTTGTTTTGTGAGTCAGAACCCACAAAGGTTTGGATCCACAGAGTTAAATCATACAGTTTGATTCATGACTTTAAGAGGGGAAAAAAATCAACCTTTTGCATTTGTAATGTCTTCTCTTTCTTGTAATTTGTAAGCTAAAGATTTTTGCTGAAATGCAAGAAGTGGGTTTGCTGTAATTCTAATGTGCAGGCAGGACTGACAAAAGTAAGTTTAACAAATTAATTTTTCAACATTTAAATAATTTGCACCCCCCCTCCTAAAAAAAAAAATACCCTTGCCAATGTTTGTGTCAAATTAGCATGAATTCCAATTCCGATAAGCGTAAAACATCAGTTTTCCACTTTCTTATCTTGACAAATATTTCCTCTGATTTCAGAATGAAGACATTGATCTGGTCATGCGTACATTTCTGCCCAGACTCTGACCAGAGGGTTGGGGGCTCGGAGGGCGGCTGATGGGGGTGGAATGGTGCACACAAAACCACATAAACCCTTCCCTCTTCTGCCTGAGGTATGAAAGGCCGAGGTCAGCTGGTCTCAAGGAAAAGTGAAGAAAGGAATCAAGAGTATTATCCTGAGCATGTGACGCTCGTATTAATGTGTGTGCGAGTGAGTGCATGAAATCACACACTTTCTCAGAGGACAGCCCCCAAAACGGCTAAATGAGTAGGCAGAGAGCAGGAGACGGCTGCCTGGGTGCGTGAAACAGGGGGTCGAGGGAGGTTTAGAAGCTGCTTACATGGTAGGTTAGAGGATCACCCAAATCTAACATTGATTCTTAAATAATTTTGCATTTTTCGGCTCATTCTATTTGCTTATTGCTGAGATGTTCTATTGATTTGGTCTGTCTCTGTTTGCTTTAACAAGAAATACATTTTTGTCAGTGAATCTACTAATCAGTGCTTCTTTTCCGTTTCTTGTCAGCTAAAGCTTGGAGAGGCAGCAGGTTCCGTTTCATGGTAACATCTCCTCTGTGTTTGAGACCGAAGTGGCTTTTTCATCATGAGGAACCTGCTTGGGTCCGTTGTCCTGCTGCACCTGATGGGGGGTTGTTTATCCCAGTTTCCTCGCCCCTGTGCCAACTCCGAGGGGCTTCGAACCAAAGAGTGCTGTCCGGTTTGGGAAGGTGACGGCTCGCCTTGCGGGGCCCTGTCTGGTCGCGGGTTCTGCACCGAGGTTCTGGTCTCAGATGAGCCCAACGGGCCACAGTACCCGCACGCTGGGATCGACGACAGAGAGCGCTGGCCTTTGGCTTTCTTCAACCGGACGTGTCGCTGTGCCGGAAACTACGGGGGGTTTAACTGTGGAGAATGCAGGTTTGGGTACTGGGGAGCAAACTGTGCTCAGTACAGAGAGTCGGTGCGCAGGAACATCATGACAATGTCCACCGTCGAGCAGCAGAAGTTCATCTCTTACCTCAACCTGGCCAAAAACACCATCAACCCTGACTATGTCATCTCCACGGCGACAAGATCCGAGATGGGGGAAAACGGGGAGAACCCCATGTTCTCTGACATCAACACCTACGACCTGTTTGTCTGGATACACTACTACGTCTCCAGAGACACCTTCTTGGGGGGGCCGGGCAATGTCTGGAGAGACATCGACTTTGCCCATGAATCTGCGGCATTCCTGCCCTGGCACAGAGTCTTCCTGCTTCACTGGGAGAACGAGATCAGGAAAATTACGGGGGATTTTAACTTCACCATTCCCTACTGGGACTGGAGGAACGCCGAGTCCTGCGAGGTGTGCACCGACGCGCTGATGGGCGGACGCAACTCCCTCGATCCCAACCTCATCAGCCCTGCTTCTGTCTTCTCCTCCTGGAAGGTAGGGGAAATCTGTCTTACGCTGAGCCATTCCTGGTGAAACAATTACTGCAGATGTAAAGAGAATGAACACTCATATTTTTCCTACTTAATTCAATTCCCCATCGCACAGAAAAATCCTTTAGTTGGAGGTTTTGTTGAGAACATCCAATTCATTAAAGATTTATTGTCAATTAACCATTAAGACCTAAAAAAGATGAATTTAAAATATTTCCTCCTACATCAGAGACAGAGGATCAAAGACAGCATGATTTTTTTTTTTTAGCCTTGAAGAAATTCACTTTTTGCTTTTTTACTTATCAATAAAATCAATATCGCTCGGCGAGTAAGGGAACACATGCAGCTGCTCTTAATTTGACAACTCCTATTCCAGATTTAAAGACTGCACACTGACATTGTTTTCAGAAGCACTTGTGTTTGCATATGTTGTGGTGTAGGTGATCTGCACGCAGCCTGAGGAGTACAACAACCGAGAAGCCTTGTGCAATGCCACTGGAGAGGGTCCACTGTTGCGTAATCCGGGCAACCACGACAGCAACCGCGTGCCCAGACTTCCTACAGCAGCTGATGTGGACTTCGCTGTGGGCCTTCCCGAGTACGAGACGGGAAACATGGACCGATTCGCCAACATGAGCTTCAGAAACGTCCTGGAGGGTAAACATGCAAACATTTCTCTTTACACTCCCGTGAGTTAAACACCTACTCTAAATGCCTGCTTTGTTACGTGTCATGGAAAAGGACGGAAGGCGGCACAGAAAACTAAAATATGTAGGAGGGCAGAGTGTTTATCGCTGAAAGACAAAGGTCATTTAGTGAAAGAGCGCTGTCCAGTTTCACGTGGCACAAACATAAACTTGGAAACATTAAGTAAAACAGAAAAGCTGAGAAATAAAATGTGTGCAACGAGAAGCAGATGTTTGAATTACGTATCCAAGTAAATGTCATTTTAAAATATTCTTTTAGTCCTGTTGGGACATGATTTTATACATGGGGGATCATGCTTGTGTTTGCCTTAAGAATGGACCATAACATGGCATCAAGCTCATTTGGCCAGCAGCTGGAAATAAATCTTCAAATTTTGTTACATTTATGTGGGAAAAGTTTGTTTAAGTTTGTTTAGGAATCAGTCTATTCATGTCAATTGCCCCCTTCTGTTTTTTTTTAAAGAGAACCAAAAATCTTTTTTAATTTTTTTGGGCACACTTCAATGTTTGAAATCATCAGATTAAAATTAAGTTTACTATCAGACAAAGAGAACTAGACCAACCAGGACCAATTAGGTGATTGTATAACTTCCTATCTTGGTAAATCATGAATTAACTGATTAATTTCATTCTTTGTCACAGTTTCACCAGCCACACCCAGGCCCGATTACCGCCAGACCAGGAGAATCATGAAATCACTTAAACAGAACCTGTCTGACAAAATGAAGTAGGCTAAAATATCTCAAAAAGCAACACATCGTGCCTTGAGCTAAGGAAGTTCAAGCACAGATTAAAAAAAAAACAGTTATTGAAATCGATTAGCATGGAAAGGGAAATTACACAGCCATTTTTGAGGCTTTAGGATTACTTTAGGACAGACCACAGTGAGAGCCATTTTTCACCAAAGGAGAGAACGTGGAACAGTGGTGAACCACATTTAGAGCTGACCGACTCATCTTCAGCAATCTTGAACATCTAAAGCACTGCAGGCTTGCCTCAAATTTGCCAAAGAAAACATGTTAATAATACTCAAGACTTTTGTGAAAATATTTTGTACCGACTGTCAAAGACGATGGTTGTATGGAGTTGGATTAGGGTGATAAAGTTTGTTTGAAAAAGAAAATAATTTGAAACTCAAAAAAAGTTCAAAACTATCTTTCAGATTCAAGTTTTTTTTTTAACCTTCCAGATTTCTTTACAGTTTCAAACTTTTGGCCCTGTTTTAGCATGGGGCGGTGCTTCAGGGGTGTGGACTCATGAATGACAGCAGGAACTGACAAAAACTGGGAAAAAATAGTTTTAACATTTTTCAAATATTTTTGTTGTTGTTTTGTTTAGTTTTGCGAGTTGGATTTTCAGTTTCAAATATTTTTTCAGTTTCAATTTATTTTTCTAACAAACTTTACTACCCCAATTCAGCTCCATATACAGTAGTAACTTTGTCACATTTTAGCGCAAAAACCAATAATAGAGTAGAACTGCAAGCAGTCATCAATCGGGTTCCCAGGTCCCATGGCCCACCAACTTTCAAAACAACTCTCTTAAAACAACTCTCTTAAAATGAAAGAGTCTGGTGACTTTAAATGACATTTAAGGATGAATAGTAAGACGTTACTACATCCATTCAACTCTGTCAAAATATCAAAGACGTCAAAACTTCCTCCCACTGTAGCTTTCCAGGTTTTCATAAATACCTGCTATTCATCTTGCCTTCTGAAGGCCTTTCAGATGGTTCAGTGTCTGCTGTGGGGGAGAATAACCTTCTATAGTGTTAGACTGTGTCTTTGCATACCTTCTTATGCACAAACCAAATAATGCACTTTGCTATTCTTCCACTGTTCCCTAATCTTATTCACAAGGTCCGTTCTATCTTGCCTACACTAATTTATTTATTTATTTTTGCATTTTCTCTTTATTTAAGCGTTATTTCTAACTCTTACTCCCATTTGTGCTGACCCCTGCAGGATTTGCGAGCCCAGAGACAGGCCAAGCAGTGCCAGGCCAGAGCACCATGCACAACTCCCTGCACGTCTTCATGAACGGCTCCATGTCCTCCGTCCAGGGTTCAGCCAACGACCCCGTATTCCTGCTGCACCATGCCTTCATTGACAGGTAACCCAGGCGCAAGGCACAGCGTTCAAAGGCCAAGCTGCATCATTTATTGATGGAGGATGCTCACAGCTATCTAATTGAACCACCAAGTTTTCTTCACTTTTG
Source organism: Fundulus diaphanus (assembly GCA_037039145.1). Classification (NCBI taxonomy): domain Eukaryota; kingdom Metazoa; phylum Chordata; class Actinopteri; order Cyprinodontiformes; family Fundulidae; genus Fundulus; species Fundulus diaphanus. The sequence continues at coordinate 31,245,278 of CM073124.1, forward strand.
GATCTTGCATTTTGTCCTTTGTAGCATTTTTGAGCGCTGGCTTAGGACCCACCAGCCTCCCCGGAGCAGCTACCCAAGAGCCAACGCCCCCATTGGCCATAATGACGGCTACTACATGGTACCTTTCCTGCCCCTCTACAGAAACGGAGACTACTTCCTGTCCAACAAGGTGTTAGGATACGAGTATGCTTACCTGTTGGATCCAGGTCAGGGCATAACTTCAAACATGTCCACTGCATTTTGTTTTCTGGCAGCTCTTTGCCCCCTAGTTGCATTTAATCTCCTCTGCCTCTCCACAGGCCAGAGGTTTGTGCAGGAGTTTCTGACCCCCTACTTGCAGCAGGCCCAGGAAATCTGGCAGTGGCTGCTGGGGGCCGGGATCCTGGGAGCTTTGATCGCTTCGATTATTGCCGCTTTGCTTGTCGTCGGAAGAAGGAGGTGGAAGCGGAACCAGAGAAAGAAGAGGGCATCGAGCTATGGAGAGAGGCAGCCACTGCTGCAGAGCAGCTCAGAGGAAGGCTCATCGTCGTACCAAACCACTCTTTAACCAAAAGCAGACATTATCCAAACAGCTGCACACGAATGTTCAAACTATTCAGGACTTAACTGTGTTAAAAAGAGGCCAATCAGATGCAACACAAGGCAACTGCGATGAATTTGGCAATAGATGCAGGTAGAGATGAGCCAGTAAAGCTTCATAAAAGAGAGCAAAACACATATTTCACACCTTACCTGATTTACATGAGCAGAGTCGTTGACTTTCAGACAGCCGCACTGAAAACATACTGATTATCTTTACTCACTCATGATGGCACATCACATTTGAACGTTTTCTTCAGTAACTTCAACTATTATTTATCTGATACTATTTATCATTTCCAAAACAGTAAGAGTAATTCTGTTTACATGAAACATGTAGGGTGTCAAAACTCTAACTTCACTGAATGGGGCCGCCTTTAAATGTTAAATGTCTCGGATGCTGCTAAAGGACAACTTCAGGTCTGGTCCTGTTTGCTCAGGCTGTTGAAGGTTATGAACGTCACGTGGATTTCCTCCTTATGCTGAGTTCTCTTGGTCTTGTTGAGCTAGGAAACTGAAGTCCAGCCTGCTTTTCTGCATATAATTTCAAATCGGCATCTTCTCTGTGCAAGCATTACGGAGAAACTCCAAACTACGCCTGGCCAAAAATGTGCCAAGTCTCTCAGTCAGCCTGTCTGTCTTGTGATCATGCACCTCTGCACTCTTCTATAGTGGTGAGAAATAAATCCCGACCCAGGTTTTCAGAGTTCACAATGGTGCTAAAGCATGGTGCAATAAAATGTTTTATCTTACAAAAGCAAATAAACTGTTGGATTAATACGAATCACGAGTCTGTACAGGTTGTATTTATGTTAAACTTGTTCTTTCCGTGATTTAATGCATTGAAAATACGCAACAAATTTTCTCCCAGAGATGATTGCTCATTTGAAATAGTAAGACTGTAATGCCCATAAGTAGTATTTTATCATTTAGCTGCTGCAGTGCTTTAAAGAGTTTTTTAAACCTCATCTTACAGCTTGTGTCACAGACTTGTTTTTCATTATCAGTTCACTTTCATTTGGTTTCACGTGTCAGATTACAGATTTGTAGCGATCAAAGGGTGTGCTGTTGGCAGAGAAACTGTCAAACTGATCTCAGGTTAAATAACAATAGACACAAACTGAATTAGACTACAATAAATTAAAATAATCTTTCATTTTGTACTTTACATTATTCTTGAAAATAGAAGTTGCCTCAGCACAGAAATGGATAATTTTATATTTTTACACGTTTTTCAGGAACTTTTAACTACATTTTGAGATTAAAAAAAACTTTAAAAGCAGAAATTCTCCTAACAACAACAAATGTACTTTTTAAATGAACTTGAGAGCAGAAGTTTACGTACACAGTGTAGAAAGGCAACATTTTTCTCACTCAGACATTAATTCAATTCAAGAATACTTTAATAATCCCAAAAGAAAATTAAACAATTTAACTTAGATTATTTAAATTTGACAATTTCCAGATGCTTCATATTCAAAGTTCATCTGCTCGAATAATAATATACAAGTATAAAACAACACGGGGATGTCCAGACAAGGTATTCTTGAAGTTCTGCGTCCCAGACATTAACGAGTTTGTTTGTGAAGCGTGCGCCTCAACCCCAGAACAAAAGCAAAAGACCTTGTGGAGATGTGACCGAAGCTGGAATCAGGTCATTATTCTCAGGGATATACTCCAAGTCCTGTACTGACATGGGCTGAAACGCCACTCAGGGAAGAAGAGAGCCTTCCAACCGAACCATGATCCTGATCAAATTATATCCAAATTATATACAAAGTGGTCTAAGGATGACAAAGTTGATTTACTAAATACTAAAGCTATATATGTAGCCTTCTAAATAAAATAAATTAAAATACCTTTGGTGATGCAACGTGACTTAAAACAGGAAAAGTTTATTTTGATTGAACGACGAGTAAATATTTGACTTCTTATACAGTGTATGTCGACTTGTGGCTTCACCTGGAAACATCTTTATTTTGCTATCTAGGCAACATTTAAATACTTGTACTCCTTGTATACAGGAAAAGAAATACTGACCTAAATTTTAAAAACACACCGCAAGCACTCATAAGCATAACTTAATAAAAAACAAAAATCTTCCTAATTGCTCTAAACATTTCATTGACAAGAAAAAAATAAATAAAAAACAGACTGATTGGATTTGTAGTGAAGGCCCCTCTAGGCCATTTGTGATGGTATGTCTTTGGTGCACAATGAGCCCAGAATAACAGACGAGTGACAAAGTGAAGAGATAAGACTGGGTAATGTGACAACTGCTTTTTAGCTGCTTCTCATGAAAAACCTTCAGATTTTAACGTGACATCTTCCTAGGGTTTATACCAAGCAGTCTACACAGAGCCGACGTCCTGCACCCTTGTTCTCGTTAGCTTCAACATTTATTTTAAACTAAGGGTGTCCTGATGCAACTTCAATCGCTGGATCAAACCCCAGTTTAAGCATTTTTGAATGAATGGCATTAAATTCAGCGACTACACAGAACTACGCAGCATAACTGTAGTGTTGAACTATTTCTTTTTAAATCTGAGCAGTTCTGAAGCCCCCTGAAATTGTGGCAATTCTGCTGCGTTTTAAGGCAAACAACAGCACCAATATAATTACAAAAAATAAAATTTAAAAAATGAAACTCATGTTCAGCGAAGGGAATACTAACAAAACAAGGAACATAAACAGGGTTTTGCTGAGATGTCAACTATATAAATTGAACTGATTTGAATAATTTGATTTCACTGATTGTATGGAGAGAACAGCTCTGTTTTAAGAAAATGCACGTATGAGACTGAGAATGAATCTCCCACATCCGTATAGTGACTAAAAATTGTGATTGGGACATTATGCAGAAGAATATTATTTCTCCACGCTGCCTACAAGTGATAAATCATTAGCAGTGACACTAAGACTGAGTGCTGAGGAAATGCAATTGACCTTTTACAGATTTCTTCAGTTTTTTGTGTCACACTTAACTGCATACATCTTTAGAATAAAAAAATACATTAAAAAAAAATTAACAGTTTTCAAATGATACATTTCCTTATTAGGGAAGATGACATCCAATCCAACCTATGTGAAAATTACATGCCGTCAGGTATTATGAATCTCCGTTTCTGAGCATGAACAGCCTGTTTAAGTTTTGGACAGCTTTCTTTCTTTAATGAAAGAAATCAGCATTTGAAAACAGCACCTTTTATTTACTCAGGTTGTCATTTTCTGTACTTACTCTTAAGCATGACCAAAAAAAGCAACAACAGAAGAATTCTGTAAGAGGGCAAATATCGATTTGCTGTAAGAACTGAGTTTCTCTGAACCTCCGTACGGGGACTAGACACGAACAAAACAAGATTATCAAGGCTTCTTGTGGCATAAGATATCCATTAAGTATGCTAAATTATTAATAACAGAAACATAAATCCTGAGGTGAACAAAGACTGGAAGCAGACAGCACTACAGCAAGATGTTGAAAAAGACCTTTTTGGATACCAGCCTGGAGTGAAGTAATCACTCAGTGAAGTCTGACCAACGCTGACCTGGGACTCAGCTCCTCTGGTTATCCCATGTGGCTCCACCTACCCTGAGTTTGATCCTCTGATGGCTCGCCGTGCCTTTTGGTTTTGTGCTGAAGCTGCTCCTCACATCTCTCTGAACATCTATCAGTGTATTTGGTGAGAGACTGGGAGCCTCGCCTATCACATATTTGAAGTATTTACGCATACGACACTGGCCGCTAAACCTCGGCTCCGGGTCAGAAACTGCTAAGTATCTTGCAGCATTTCACCGCACTGTTTACATGAAAGCAACCTGCGTCCTCCCTGAGTGATTGCACTTGGAAGAAAGGATTCCCTCTGGTCTTAGAGATCTTCTGGCAGGTTTAGTGCGAGGTTTTTCTCACACTAGAATCCAGCGTGAGGAAAACAAAGATCGCCACAGAGGGTTGCGTCAAACCTCGAGAAGAACACGAGATCGCTCGGAGCGGACACTCTGAGCATGAGGCTTCTGCTTCATGTTGACACAATCACATGCTGAAGCTGAGGCAGCTATGAAGCACTCAGCTGGACGTCGGGCTGATCTTTGTCTGGGAGTTTTTGGATAGCCTCGTTAATGCCAAATGACTCCTAACAGGGAGAGATTCCTAAGGTATTGAGGAGTGAACTTCAGATAAAGAGCTTCTGCCCTAAGATGAATGAAAATCCCTCCATTCAGTCCAGCCAGCCGAGACGTTCAATCAGCTGAACGACTCCTTGTTGAATTCAAAGGTTGTCCCACATGATCGGGCTGAGTTGCACAGCTTGTGGAGAGTCCTGGAGATGCCTTTTGGTCCGCAACAGAACACTCCGACTCGCTTTCTGAAACCAAAGGAAGGAAAGGCTTTCAGGTGGAACGGCGTTACTTCTTAAGACAAAGAATCGGCTCTTCAGTCACAGGTGCTCCTGTACTCACTGTTTGTTGCTTCTTCCGATCTCATCAAGAAGCAGCTTCCACCTGGGCCGACCTACCAGCAACCTCGACGCAATTGGGCGGAACCGCTCTTCGGACATGCTCTGAACAAAAAAAACAAAACAAATAAAAACCAATAGTTCTTCTGAAGGCGCTTTAGAAATAACTGTTCAAATCGCTACCAGAGGAAGATAAGCAGAAACACAAAGTTTTATTTAAATCAAGTTTAAATTAAACTTTCTTGGTGCATTTATGGACCCCACAAACAAATTCTGCCAAGAATTCTTTTGCAGGAAACTATATTTCGTGCACTTTAAAAACATTTACCGTCTTCCCTTTAATAAGAGCAGCAAGAAGAAAGGTATTAGAGACAGAAAGCTACAAGTTTAAAACAAGCCATGCAAAAGACACAGCAAAACGTGTGGACACAGGTGCTCAGGTCACGTGATACAAAAATTAAAACTTAATGGCCTACACAGAAAAAATGCATTGTACGGGCGAAAACAAAAGCTCCTCCACATAATCATGAACACAGCCGCCGCACTGAGATACATGGTGGTGGCAGCATCGTGCATTTGGGACGCTTCATAAGGTAGAGGTGATATGGCTTAGAAATAAAACCTCCAACTTTATTATACTAAATTGCTAAATTGGATTTATTGATTGTTCCTCCAGTTTGTTTCACAAAAACAAATTACAGAAATTATTTAAAAAATAAAAATCATCTCATCTGGGAGTTGACCTGAATTCCAAGCGCAACTAAATACAAGCTGTTAATTAAAGTGACTCTTCTTAGGGTAAAAAAGAAAAAGTTTCCTCTTTAGAGTATTTTGACTGTATATTTTCTCCTTTCAGGACTGATATAGTGCAAAGTTTAGTATATAATATAGTTTCATGAAAGGCCAAGGAGAGCATTGGGGAAAAAAATATCTTAATTTCCCAAAAATGAAATCTTCATAAATTGCAGATTCAAAATGTATTGATATAATCAATTCATCGCCTAGCCCTACTTGGTGGTCCACACAGCTCAGATTTAGCTCCTTTCTTCCAACTGCTGTGTAACTGAATTTGATTTGCCTCTGGCATGTTTTTGATGACAAATGTTTTGTTTGTGCACAATTGAGTACAAATAAATTTAAAAGATATTAAAGCTGGGGTTTTCCAAAGTGCAGCCCAGGGGCCCTTTGCAACCCTTGGAATCATTTTGTAAGACCCCCTGACCAAAGTTCAAGGATGGCAAAAATCTGCCCCTCCAGGAAATAGAGCCGATACAGAATGGCACTTTTTGAGATTGTTCTTTTCTACTTTCTACAAATATTGCAGGTGTTATTTATTGCTGAGCAGGTTAAATAGAAAATAACTCAGTTAAATTATATTCAGCTTTTAATTATGGACCCCAGTACTTTTAATTTAGGCTCACAGTGGGAAACGTTTGGACACCACTCTATTAAAGTATAAATGCCCTGAAAAAGGTCCCAGCACCCCCTGATGGCCACAAACAAAAAGATCATCTCATATACGCTGTATGGCCGAATTTATTAGCTCACCCATCCAAATAATGGAAATCAGGTGTTCACTTGAATGGCCACGGTGTATAAACTCAAGCACCTAGACATGCAGACTAGAAACATTTGTGAAGGAACGGGTCGCTGTGCGACAAGTCCAGTCGTAAAATTTCCTCACTCTTAAATATTCCACAGTCAGCTGTCAGCGATTGGGAACAACAGCAACTTAGCTATGAAGTGGAAGGCCACATAAACCGATGGAGCAGCAGAGGCTGAGGCACATAGAGAGCAGCTTTCTGTGGAGTCAATCGCTACAGACCTCCAAACCTCTTGTGGCCTTCAGATTAGCTCAAGACTAGTGCATAGAGAGCTTCACAGAAAGGGTTTCCATTGCCGAGCAGCAGCATCCAGGCCGTACATCACCAGGTGTAATGCAAACCAGGCGGTTTGGCGGAGAGCACCGCTGGACAATGGAGGCGCGTTCCCTGGAGGGATAATTCGCGCTTGTCCATCTGGCAACCTGATGGACGAGTCGCTTCTGCGGCTGCCAGGTGAACGGTACTGGTCTGACTGTATCGTCCCCAATGGACATTTCCATGACGAGGGTATTCTGGTGTGGGAGTAATGATTCACGTTTTCTCATGCCCTGTTTGTGGGGACACCACATCTCTCCTGCCTCCTCCCGGTCCACCTGTGCCATGGCTGATTGCCTTCCTGCTTCCCCTGAGCGCTGCACACTAAGTGCTCCCCAGCCACTGCCTCCTCGCCAGATTATTGACCGTCTCGTGCCAGCAGAAGTTCAGCGTTTCCTTTCCATGCTCTCCAGTGCTTTTGTTTTCAACCTTGTTCCGTGACCATGGATTTACCCCTTTGCCTTGCTCTGGACAGATCTCCACTGCGGATTTGATATCTGGGCATCAAGCCTCGCTCTGCCTCTTGACTACCGATTCTCGACCAAAACCCTGAGTAGGTATTACCTCATCTGCCTCTCTGTGAATGACCATTGCGTGAACATTGACCTCGTTTTTGGATGCTGGATAGCTGATAATTGGTGTCTCAGACCGAAGAGGAGCGCTCCATTGATCGTGACTGGACGGAGTCTCTGTGCTCCTAATCGCCCACCATCTCTGACGTCACCACAGCTGCTGCTCTGCCTGCCGTAAAGCGCTGCAGATTAGTAGCAGTGAACATTTCAGGTCCCTTTTGTCACCAACTCATCCCAGTCGCCACGCTCTTTTCTCTTCCCACAGAGTTTTGCACGACGAGCCGAATTCATGAGCTTTTTCACTGATTCTGTTTCAATTGTACTCTTTCACTGTAACTTTCGCTCGTGTGTTGTGGCTGAATTTCCAGGACCTCAGAGTGATTCGTGACATGGGGGTTGTCTTTAAGGAGCTGGGCCTGGCACCTTAGTTCCAGGGAAAGAAACCCCGAACGCTTCAACATACGAAAAGATTCTGGACCACTCCAAGCTCGCAACTTTGTGGGAACAGTTCAGAGATGGCCCCCTTCCTCTTCCAACATGACTGGGCACTAGTGGACAAAGCAATATGCATAAAAACATTGATGAATGAGCTTGCTGTGGATGACCTCGACCCAATTGGACACCTTGGGATTAGTTAGAGCGGAGAGCCAGGCCTTCTCACCCAACATCAGTGTCTGACCTCTAGAATGTGCTTCTGGAAGAAGGGTCATAAATCCCATTAAAAACACTCCAGAACCTTGTGGACAGCCTTCCCAGAAGAGTTAAAGCTGTTACAGCTGCTTAGGGTAAAAACAAACGTTATGCTAAACCCTTGGGATTAAGAACGGGATGTCACTTAAACTCATATGCGAGCCAAGACAGGCGAGTGAATATTTTTGGCAATGTAGTGGGTGTATATTTTTATTTTTTGTGCTTAAATAGCTTGAAAATTGTGGTGAACAAAGAAAAATCTGCAGTATAAAAAAAACGGACACTATTCTGCTGGACTCCCAAAACTTCTGCAGCGATCTGTCAAAATGACTGCCTCTGTTAAGCGAACAATTTGTAAAAGTATGTCTTTGTCTTTGTATGTTGTGGAGTTTATCTGCAGAAGATTAGAGGAGCTGAAACCCACAAGCTGTGAAACTCGGCTTGAGTTCATTTGCACAAGACAAAGCTTAGGGCGAAACGTCTTTATGCTCAGCACTGCAGCGCTTTTTTTCTATCTCTGTAACCCGACCTCGAGGGAGGTCACCTCCACCGCCTGTTACGGGTCAAGAGCTTTCGGTCAACACAGAGTAACGAAGCAAACAAAAGTGTTATCCGATTTCCTCTCTGCATGTGGGCTTGTCTTGGAAGAAAAGAGAAAAAAAACCTCACACAGCTGCTTCTCTATGCGGCGTCAAAGTCTGAACACGCCACAAACCAGGAAGACAGGCTATGGTTGAAAACATTTCAGTAAAACTTAAGCTTTCATTTAGAGGCTATTTGGGTCTGGTATGTGGTGTTACGTTGTGTGCTAAAGTCACCTGACCTGTGAAACAGGAAGCCATTGAGGGGGAAAAAAAAAAAAAAAGTGTGCACTCCCCGTCGGGGAATCGAACCCCGGTCTCCCGCGTGACAGGCGGGGATACTCACCACTATACTAACGAGGAGATGGTACACTCAGACACCATAACCATAGAAATACTGACCAGTTGCATGTCCCTGGAAAAACTGTTGGTGTAATCTTCTTTTTTGATTACTAATTATGAGAATTATGTTGTTTGTGTGTTTGGAGGCAATATACTAGGAGTAAATTGCCTGATTACTCCCAGTGGCCGTGTCATTGAACTGTATCTAAAGGTTAAACCTTTCTACAATGATTTAAAATATTTCATACCAATTTTCAGAACCACAGTGGACTATGTTTTATCAGTTATTAAATAAGATTGGCATTCATTTCTTAATATTTTAGTAAGAGGAAATCATTTAAAATCACATTCTGAGTGAAAGGTTGGAGTTTGTGCTGCAGCTTGTTTCTCTGAGATCTACTGCCCTCTAGTGGGCAAAGTAAGAAAAACACACAGATAAAGTACAAAGATCAAGTAATGTCTAAGCAACAATAAAGTACAGTTAAATTATATTATTTTAAAGGAAAAGTGTGCAGCAGCGTGCCATGCTTACCTGCAGGTCGCCTGCCTGACTGACATAGAGTTTCAGATTAAAGTAGTCCGGTCTGTTCTCCTGCCAAAGCTGATGAATAAACAGGGAGATTATTAGATATAATAAATATATAATACTATACAAGAGCTTTAATACTCACTAGTGTATTTTAATTTTTTTCATACTGAACAGGAAATACCCAGTGTAAAGTGATTTTATATGTTTCTATTAACTTCAGTTTAGAGTGATTCAAAGTGAACCCTGAGGTTCACAAGTGCTGCAGTTTTTTTTTCTTGCATTATTAACCTCTAACTATCCTCTTTTCATTGAATTTATGACATTCATGCATTTAATAAACCAGGAACAGAGAGTTGGTCCTGACCTTTTGATGAAGGGCGCATAGCAGCTCTGCGAACCAGTAGAATGACTGCAGTTCCCTGCAGACCCACACAAAGTACAGCCTCTGTAACCTGAAGCCCCTCCAGCCATCCCTGGGCGGACCACAAGAGGGAGTAAGATGGACAGAAGCACATGAATACTTGTGATCATCCGCTGATTTGAATCAGATTTTATTTTCTACAACTCACAGGAGAGCATGCAGTACACAGGCAAACGGCGTGACACCAATTCCTCCGGCAACACAGAGGCTGACATCGTAGTTGAACACTTCCTCAGACGGACCTCCAAATGGACCATCAATGTAAAGCCTGATCACAAATGTGAACAGAAATACAAACAGTCAGCCAAGAAAGTACTAATATATGGCACTGCAAATGTTTTAACCAATTTCGTTTTAATTACCTTCTAAGAAGCCAGACTTTCCCTTAAGGTTTTACAGTGGCCTTGTTCAATAGTTCTTCAGGCTTTTAGGGGTTTTCAAAGTGTTTCTTTAGACTTGTACAACTTTTTTCATTTTGTGTCTATTGTATTGACACAGTAATAACATATTGTGTCATGTGTGCTTAAAAATACGGCTACTGCAAGGTGTCGACGTAATTGGGGAAGACTGTATTTCAGCGACATCAATCCTTTTAGTCAATAATAAATTTGTTTTCTATTTTTTGTAAACTTTTAAACAACAAGAACCACCGGTACGAGGGTTTTTCAACCACACACAGGAGAAGGCCCTGGCTGCAGTCTTCAGGGTTAGTAGTATGTGTGCTTATATCAGCTGAGTTTGGCTACTTTCATTGGTCGGCTCTGTCTAAGCTCTCAAAGGTGTACGTAGTCTAAAATATGAGAACACTCCACGTTACAGGATGAAGGGTCTGGACACTAAGGTTTTGTTGTGAACTAAAGAAGCAATATCTCTGGCTTATGTAATTCATAGACTTTTCCATCCTTTGACCCAGAGGTAATAAAAACAAAAAAAAAACTAGGAGCTTCTTGAGGACCTCTAGGCGGCGCTGGCGACCCACTTTGTGTCACGGCACCATCGTTAAGAATGACTGCTCGAAACTGATCGCATAATCAGAAAATTTGTAGATAGATTAAAGAAACAAATGCTGTTAGTGGCAGCCCTAATAAAAATATGGAAAATGTAAAGCTAGAGGGAAATTTGTAAAAGGAACACAAGCACAACCATAAGCGCTCCTTATACACTTGTGTCAAAACAATTAACACAAAAATCTATTTGCACTTTTAATATTTGCTCACTTGTGCTGTCAAATGCAGAATCAACTGAAAGACCTGAAACTCGTGTGAGGCCAACCATAATTACCACTTTTGGACAAAGGGGGCACTGCGGTGCACTTTGTTCAATAGTGGGACAGGGTTTGGGAGTCTGTGGACATTTTCCTTAGCTTTGACACCCCAATCTCCCTCCTCCCACTCCTGAGATCTCCTCTGACTATTTAAGGATGCAGGTTAGAACCCCAACAAAAGATTAAAACGAGCAGAATGAGTGGTTAGCAGGTCCATGGCCTCTGACCCCTCTGTGATCCTGAGCCTTCATCTCTGATCTTGTCCAACATTTCATACTCACAGCCACCGACACACACAGAAACTTACTTGGGGTATGTCCTCTGTTGCACCATGGGAAGAATCTCCACGTCCATCCTTGGCTGAGGAAGTAGCAGCTGTGTGAAACGCTCTGAGGAGATAACAGGAGAAGCATCCCATTTCATTGTTCTCCACTTTCTTTACAGCATGTCGTCATGGCATATTAAGGGGCCACCAAAAACAAAGCAGCTTCCCTATCTTCTGAAAGGATGTAAGCACGGCTGTAGGCAGCAGCAAGATCAGGCACACGCATGCGCTCCCTAAGGCCATAGCTTCCGCTAAAACCCGCTGTAGTGATCTGGGGGCAAAACAGGACGTCTCTTGACACGCACGTGTTACTTTCATTTAAAGTGGAAAAAATACTATGATCCTCATTTTGAGATTTGTATCTTAGAATAAAAACATGATACTCTGCGACAACAATCCATTGTATGCGTTTGTGACCCTGGGCCTAATCAAGTTTTCCAGCAGGACAATAAAACCATGGGAACAATGCTGGGATAAAGTGACACACACACATGCACATTAAATGCAGCTTTCAGATATGCATCCTCCCTGGAGACAAGTGAAAATCAGTGGGGGTAACATAAACTACGTTCCATCCGGTGTGTGTGTGTGTGTGTGTGTGTGTGTGTGTGTGTGTGTGTGTGTGTGTGTGTGGGTGTGTGTGTGTGTGTGTGTGTTACAGTTGGATCTTACCCGTCCAGTCTCCCACGACTCGCAGATGGATGCCGAAAGTCTCCCTGTTGACTGTTGGGCACTGTAAGGAGTTATAGGGTGAATGAAAATCACACGCTGTTAGTTAAAGTTTATTATAAAGCAGCATACACACACACACACACACACACACAAAACATCCAGCTGCCAAGTGAGATTTAAACACGCACACAGCTCTTTTCATTAGATTTAACAACGCACATGAGAGCGCACACAGCCTTATTGTTGCAGCGCTGCCAGCCTCAGGGGTCAGTCTGCTTTCTGTCAGAGTGAGTCTCTAACCTCCTGCCCAAACATCACACAACACAACAATACAGGTATTCATATCCACTGAGCTTATATACTCTGTCATTTTATCATAAATACCCACTATGTATTTTAAAGGGATTTTATGTGCTCTGCTACAATTATCATGTCCAGACACTGACATTTTCGTCAAATCTTTTTAGCAAATTAACTCCGGCTCAACCAACTTTCAATCACATTTAGGTCTAGACTTTGACTAGGCCAGTCAAATACGTAACAAAGCTTTGAGCTAAACCCTTTCAAAAATGTTTAGCATTGTTGTCTTACAGGACAGTGAACTTCCATTCTAATATAAACTCTTTTGTGACCTTCAACTAACTTTATTCCACCCTTGTGATGTATTGGCTCCATCCATCTTCCTATTGACTCTGGCCAGCTTCACTGTCTCCGATGATGCATGTCCTCCCCACATGTTGATCCTGCCACAACCATGTTTCCCTGTGCGGATGGTGTGTTTAGGCAAATGTGCAGTGCCAGTTTGGCGCCACAAGTAACACCGTTTTTTTTTTATGTTGGTCAAATTTCCTTTTGCATTTTGTTGGAACACAGTACCTTAATCCCCATGTTTGTTGTGTCAGCACATGTGCTGAGGCGGGATTTGTGGAGTGCAAAAATAATAGCTGTACTAATGGATCATCTCCTCTGAGCTCAGGAGCTTAGCAGCTCCTCCAGAGTTACCCTGGCCCTCTTGGCTGCTGCTCTAAATGTTGCTCTCCTTTGACTGGCCTTGTAGGATTTAGTTGTTGGCCATGTTTTGTTAGGTTTGCCTTATGATTTTTAACAGTGCTCCAGCCAGTCTTGGTATATCACATAAAATCTTAATAAAACACAGAGATTTATGGTTATAATGTGACAAAATGGGAATAAAAACTTTTGCTAGGCACCGTAACTCTAAATACAGAAATCAAAGAGTCTCTGAGTATGCGTGCATCAGGGTCAATATAAGCAAAAAGCTATTTCTTTATTCTGTACACAATGTTTTTCTCGTGCAAAGTGAAGCAAATCTGAAACCTCAATAAACACAGTGAAACGTAATATCCCCGAACAACCCTGCTGCCAATCTAGAGCCACAAAGTGCTCGTTCTTTGCAAGGAAACGGAAAGCTTAGGTACCTGTGAAAACAAGAGCGTGTTTATGCAGACATGTCTGGTGTTGTGTCACGAGTGAGGAATGCGTCAAGGTTAGGCACTCTTACCTTCGTCAGCGTGAAGGGATGGTTCTCAAATGAAGACACACTTGGGCAATTAAGAACAATATACTGGGGAAAAGATAAGGATGGAGAAACAACAGGATGAGGGATCGCAGGAAATCTAAGATCCAAGACGGGGCACACAGAAATAATGAAAAATGCACATTACAGTGAGAGCCAAGAAAAATGTAAATATCTGAGAAGCAATAAAATTAGAGTGCTCAGTAATGACAACATGTCAAAGTTCACCTGTCCAGGCCGAGCTTTGAAGTTCTTCTTCACCATGCGCAACTCGATGACATTACAAGGGTGCTTGACGACGGTCACTATAGTAACAGGGGCACTACTTCGGATGTAGCGGTACAAACGTTCCACACAGTAGAGGCAGAGGGGACCGGACACCCAGAGCCAAGTCTGTGCACAAAATCACAAAGAAAATTAAACTTCCCTGCAGTCAAGCACAACGTTTTAGATCAATGAAACTAAACGCGTAGTAAGCGTTTTTGTTTTTCTTCCATTCTGATAACCCTGTTTCATACAGGTCATGATAGGGAGGAAGAAACAAACACTCCAAAAGCAACATCCTGCATCATAAGCCTGGGAATTGAATAAGCACAAAAAAGATTCTCCAAAGCATGTTCTGTCTCATGATTTAGACATTTTCGCAAATAAAATAATTTTGGTTACGCTAAATGACCTAAAACAGAAAATGTTTAGGGTAATTTTACAGAGTAATTTCTCAAAGCCTAAGTGAAGCCAGGAGTTTACATTGAACTTTAAAGGGGATTTTATGGCACCCGACGTTGCCTAACAACCATGGGTGAACACATAATCACGCAAACAAACACAGGCCTTGATGTAAGGAGCCCCTCGCTCACACTTCTAATAAACGGGATCCGCCCCCCTCCAACACTCCCAAAGACTTAGAACACATGCAGAGCACTCAAATATTTACACACAAACACTCACAGACCTGGGGCCAATGTGGTTCAAAGCGAGCATCCTCTCGACATCTGCCAACATCCTCATCTTCTAGTCGGTCCAGATCATCAACACGCTGCTCTGTGCTGCTCTGATTGGGCCCGAGGCAGCCAGGTGGGTGGGCCTCGACGTTGGTCTGGTACTTCAGTGCTCCACTGGTGCAAAGCAAACAAGGATAAAGGGCGACTTTTATGGGAATATGAAGAAAAAAAAAGCCTAAGCACTTCAAAAGTGGAAACAAAAGCAGACAATGTGCCTTCCCAAAGTATTCATAGCCCTTGAATTTGATGTGATAGACCAATAAAAAGTGGTGCTAAATGGTACTTAAATATGAAGAGGAAGGAATTTCATCTGGGATAAATAAAATGTTTTGAATTGAATAGGGTACAGGCTGGGTTTTCCTGAATAATAATCTGAAACTTGTGATGTGCCTAACAGGGGGCGTAGCTATGGGTGGGCCTGGCTGGCCCAATAAAATCTCTCTCATATATATATATATATATATATATATATATATATATATATATATTTGTCTTGTTTTTTAGGATGTCACTTCAGGTCAACATAAAAATCATCATACAAAGGAAGCAGAATAAAATTTTATTTATGCTTATCCCAGACATGAAGGCAGCAAGCTTCGTGTTCTGGTTCTCAGTAAACCAGCGGCACATAGAGAAACTTGATTAAGAGCTGCAGGGCTATAATAAACAAATGCAAGGAGATATTGGAAACATCACATTTGTTGAGAAACTGTCAACATGTGAAGGTGGTGTTGGATATTGTCATGGTGTGTGCCAAACGGGACATTCCTCTCAGGGGACAGAGAAAAGGGTATCTGGCCGATTATTGTATGGGGTAGGCACGCTGTGGGGCTGCTGCGTCGCCCTGCGCTTTAATTCAGGTGCACGTAGTCACACGGTAATGTCGGTGCGTACTTTTAAGAGGCATTTTTAGGGTCTTGTTTACGTTGGGAGCTTCTGCCCAGACCCCTCATTCCTCTTGCTCCTTCTTTAAAGGGATCCACGACTGGTTGTAACAACAGACTTCATTTGAGAAATATCGATTTTAGATGTAAAAACAATACAGTAAAAATACTGTAAGCCGGTAATAAATCAGAATAAAATATTGTTACACGGACCTTCGCCATGTTGTTTATGCTGCAATGCATTCTGGGAAAATGACGTATACTAGGTCCTAGTGTCAACTCCGTCCAGTATGAGTAACGTTTAACCTTTTCAGTTTGTACCGGAGCGCGTTGAAATTGATGACAATAATAATAATAATAATAATAATAAAAAAAAAAAAAAATAATAAAATGAACAATAATAATAGTGATAAATGACACCGTACAGCTCGTAGGACTGTGTGTCCAGCAAGTAGTGCTCTGTGGTTGGTGTCAGGTCCAATAACACGTAGGACCTGATCGGTCAGGTCTTTGGTCGTTAACACCTGTTTTAGGGTTTGGTCTTCGGTCCGGTGTCGGATCTGTGATTTCACATTCGGTATCGGCGGTAGTGGCAGTAGGTTTGTTATTTAAAAGGGCTTCCTTTCTCTGATGTCTCTCCCAGCGTCTTTCCATCGCAAGCCTGTGTGATTTAGGCGCTTTCTATATAAAAATAAATCAATTTTGTTGGTAAACATTACTCAAAAAGTCTTCTGGAGCGAAGTGTTGAGCGCGCAAATGTGAGTCCTTCTGAAGTTGTATTCTTCCAACGGAGCTCTTCTCTTTTTTTCATGTGGGAAGCAGCGAAGACTCACCTCACTATTTCTGCTGGTTTTTTTTTTTGTTTGTTTTGAAATTACAGCCAACAGCGACACCGTGTGGCATTGTCTAAAATTACACCAGTCAAACGCAATACAATAAAAAAAACTTGGGTAACGTTAGGTTCCAGTCCAGCAGGATCTAACCGCGACATCAACCCAGCATGCATTGCGCAGGTAAAAAAAAAAAAAGGCTGCGGCTATACTTTGGGGATATGAATTTGGGGATATGACATAAAAGTGCTATTTCCTATATACCTCTTACCTGTAGGCTTAAGACTATTGCTAGTGGGTTAAAGGCAAAGCAGGAGTCCATGCTTCACAGGGTCAGCTTGGAGCACAAACATGCTCGGAGAACAACTTCAATCGGCATGCGTAATTACGCACTTAGAGGCGCCCAGCGCAAATACAGGGGAGGTTATGTCTGGTCACATTGAAGGTTGAGATGACAAGTGCCGCAGCACTTGAAGCATGTTGCCAACCGTATTTTCCCCTTTTGACCTGTTAACTGTAATATTGTGTTTGATAAAAGAAAAAGAAAACAGCAGAAGTTTTCCATTCATTAAAATAACAATTTTGTGTGTCCTGGGCGTCTGGACGGCGGTCATTACTTGGTGACGTTGCATTCAGAAACGGAAATAATGACTTTGATAGTCTGCCGCAGTTTAAATGATCCAGAACCTACTCTGCCGTGTTTGTGGCTCTAAATATTCTAATAGGTGGTGGTTCCTAATTATTTGTTTCCACTGTCAATTCTAAGATGTTCACTTGAACAGAAAAGGCATTTTCTCCTTCCCCTCAGCCTGTATCTTCTCCATAGTGAACTTATAAACGTGCAACTTACAAATAAACTTATTACAACTTAATTATTTAGCCCATTAATTTTTATTACGCCTGGCCGAAATGCAATTTCTAGCTACACCACTGGTGCATAAATAAACAGACTGATTTAATACTTTGTAGAAAAAAAACTTAGTTACAGTTGCATGTTCAAGTCTAGACTTTGACAGGGTCCTTCTAAAACCAGAATTTGTTTTTATCTAGCACATCGTTTAACGTACATTAGTTGTTTCCATGCTGCCACACACCTGTTTTGAATAAATTAATGACTGAGAGATTCTGCAGAACTTATTGGTAAGATTTTAATTTCAGACTTTTAGACAGTCTTCTTCCCTAGCTTGTAGTAAACTACAAATAACCCTCTTATCACTTACTTTCAATAATTGCTTTCTTCTTGCCCTACTTCCAATAGAGACAAAATATTGTTTCTATCGCATAACCTCCCCTTAGATTTCTCCAAAACGTTATTCCTGACCTGTTTGATGCATTCCTTGGTCTTCACGGTGCTGTTTGTTCGCTAATGTTCTCTAATAATCCTCTGAGGTCTTCATAGAACAGCTGGATTCATACTCAGAATCAATTACACACAGGTGTCGACTATATTTCCTGCGCGGTGACTTGTATCGAGTATAAATTTTGTATAATAACCTGCCTCAATATACTGAGGTTTGTAGTTGCAATAAGAAAAAGCTTATGTTTTATTTTTAATTATAATTGGAAACAGTTTTACTGGTATGAACAGACTGCATGAATGGGAGTGAAGAACCAACATAGATTTCTGGAATGTTTCTAAAAATGCACAAAAGAATTAAGAAGACAAGCCATAAAACTCAAACATAATAAAAACTGGGTGTCATAAAAAAAATGAAGGAATGCCTTCAGAAATGTGAAAAACTCAACATGTGAGAGCAGAGAAATGGCGGCCATGAGATACTTTATCATCTATAAGATCACAGGCCTTAAATAATAGGAGATTATACAGATCAATAATGGGATTGTCCGTTAGGCTTAAACTGTTAGACTGTCCAAAATATTTGCAGACATTTCTGGAGCAGAAGAACACAAACTGTTCCAGCAGAGCAGAAGAGAATCTCAAATGACTCAGGAGGAAACAACAAAAACGTGCACAGAAACACTGTTTCAGTGCTGCCTACCCGACCATGTGCACCATCAGGATGATGTAGAAGACAATGAAGAGGTTGTGTGTGTACCAGAAGATCTCATAGTTAGACACCCTGAAAATAGACAGTAACAACATACAAGATCAGCTTGAAACAAGCATTAATAATTGAAGAATAATCACTTAGTAATATAGGGCAAAAAATGTGTATAAAGGGAAAATTTCAAAGCATAAAGGGAGAAAAGAAACACTAAGTTTAAAGTCTGCAAAGGAGGAGGTCAGAGGTCAATATCACACACATTTCACCCTCTAAACTGCAGACCATTACTGTTATAAAACACTGTTCTCCACTTTAATGAAAAGTGGCATTTTCTTGGTTTTTTAAACTGGAAAACATTAATTTCAGATAAACTCAAACACCCTGAAAACAAGCAGATCATCAATACTGATCTGAGATTTGCTGATTTTTCTGTTTTGCCGGAGCTTGCTCTTATTTGTTGATGCTGTACTGAAAAAGTATTTAATTAAACCTTTTCAGGAGCCCAGAGTTATTTTAACTCAAATAGAACCGTGCATCTTGATCATTTTCTCTGTTTCAAGCTACTGGAAGAAGAAAAATTAAGAGAGAAAATAAGCACTAAGCCACAGTTTAAAACACTTTCAAACAAGATCCATAAATCATTCTGCCTGTTTTTAACCAGGGCTTTATACATTCATTAGTTTATTGGGAGTATTACTTATTTATAAATATCATTAAGAGAGACAGAGTGATAAAAGTTCCAAGTATTTAGGTGAACTTTGACAAGACATAGAAGAACTCTGAAAATTCAACAGATATCAGCAAATAAGTAGAAAACTAACAGAGGTTTTATTTCGTCTGACTGTTTTGTTAAAGAAAATGGTGGATATTTGCCTGAGGTCTGAAATATCAAAAGTTTTCTGATGAATCTGACTTGGGGGTCACATCAAAATCTTGCATTTTCTAACCAACCACCTTATGGCTTTGGGTGGTAGAACGTCCTAATAGGTAGCCATATCTAAACTAATATGGTTTTTATATGGCAGAAAAACCTAAATAAATCCTTATCAGTGTTTCCCGCAGGAATTTGGTTATGCGAGGCGGGGGGTTGTTGGACGACACGTTGCCCGCGGACCGACTCGCGGAGCGGGCGGGGGGGGGGGGGGGGGGTGGACCGACTCGCGGAGCGGGGGGGGGGGGGGGGGTGTTGGACGACACGTTGCCCGCGGACCGAATCGCGGAGCGGGGGGGGGGGGGGAGAGAGACCACGACACGTTGTCCGCGGACCGACTCGCGGAGCGGGGGGTATCCATGTGTTTTTTCCCTGCCATTCACGCACGCGCGAAAGCAACAACAACAAACCGCGTGTTAACGTCACTTTTTTTTTTTTTTTTGGGAATGTTGGCGAGGCGGTAGCGTGAGTTTGGCGAGGCGGCCGCCTCGCCAAGATAGCGCTGCGGGAAACCCTGCTTATCACCACATTCAGTCTATCACCTGTTCAAATGAACTTCTAATCTCGCTAGATCCCTTTAGGAAACCAGAATTTCTCTAATATATAAAGTTGTTTGTTAGTCTGTCATTTCCACTAAGAGCATTAAATTAAATGCATGGTCTCCTCCATTATAAGGCTACTTCTGCTTAAAATTACTGAGCTAGAAAGGTTGGAGGTGCGAGGTCAGGCCACTGAAATAAACCCAGCAGCGCTGGCTGGGCTTTTCTGTAAGCATATCATACAAACAAGTGGAGACTGAAAACTCTGTTGTTTCATGTAAACTTTAAAACTAAGAGTGATGCAGAAGATCAGGATGTATGCTGATAGTACTATATCACTCTGAATCATTGTTTGGGTTTTTCCTCCAGTGTGCAGCAGCCGTCCTCGCCGCGCTGCAACCACTTTGCCAGACTCGTATCTCAAGCCTTGCGTGGTCTGGAAAAGCCTCTTATTGTCTGTTCACACACTGAAAGGAGCAGGAAGCTACACACACACACACACACACACACACACACACACACGGTGCCCTCCACACACAGAGGACGACCCACAGTGACCTGATAAATGACAGAGTCTGTTATCATGTCATCGTCTCCATCACCCGTTGCACAAGATGAGCCACCGGCTTCAGCAGAATCATACCGCAAAGCAGACATAACACAGAGACGACAAAGCACACATTAAGACAAAATAAAACGGATTTGTACTTTTAGAGATGCGGCGGAAAATTTCCTGATATTTAGAATCGGATCGCTTTATTTTTGTCTGGCCCTAACTGGTCCCTAACCTGTTGGAGACTAAAAAGACAATCTTCTTCCCGTCAGTGAACGGTCGCCCTGACAGCAACCGTCGTCAGAGCGGAAGCTGTTACTGAGTGAAGAAGACCGAAGGTTTGCCTTTTCTAGCGTCACTGAGGAATTTAAACATCAACCCAAAAGGAAGCACAAAAACTGTAAGAGGCTGTATGATTTATGTAAGCATGTCAGTTGTTCGTTCTGATTGCTTTCCAATCACAGGAAGCTAAACGTATTACAGCTCCATTTTATCCAATTATGTCTCTCATGAGACATGCTGAGTCAGGACACGGTGGCAGTCTTTCGGGATATTTCACAGTTAAAGGGTTTGTCTAGATTCTTTTTAGGTGAGGTTTCTGTAAATAGGTATTATAAGTAATATAACCTTTACCTGTAATATAAAGATGTCCCATTACTGTGAGCTTGTTAGAAACTTAAATATGTTTGTCAGACAAAGCGTTGTGTACTTTCTTCTGACCATGGATGGTTAAAACAAATCAAATGGAAAATGTCTGTATTAGTGGGATAGAAATCCAAGTTAGCAGATATTAAAAATGTACGATTTTAACTCTGCCTATATGAGGAGTTAGCTTGGTTTAGCCTTCGGGTTGCATCAATCTGCCTCATCGGCCCATTTATGTGTTTATTCCGCAGAATATCAACGTTTCTTGCCGTGTTGATCAGTAACAGCCAAAATTAGCTGGCTTGTTAGCTGGGCTTGATTAGCTAGCCTGCACGCAGCTTAACAGGTGCACTGCTATAGACTTTAACATAACAGCTTCACTTTCAAAACATTACTTTAATATCAGTAAAGAACAACCGCTTTGAGCACATAATCAATGCACCAAAACATGGAAAGGAGGGGCTTGTTCACTCCAAACTCCGCCCACTCCAGAAGTTGTCTCTGGCATTTTATTAAGGGAACTTGAAACTGTATGTTATGGGAAATTTTAATACTTTTAAAAACAGAGTTTTTTACAACTTTGATATACCTTAAAACTGGCAGCATGTCTGTGCTCACTGGTAACACAGTACTCTGCCTCACGGACAGGAACATTACTACTGTGGTTCAACTAAAATTGGCAAATCAGAAACCTTCCAAAAAAATCTTTGATCACTAATAATTTTCTCCAGGATTAAAGAAATAACTAAATTTGTATTTTGACTTTACAAACAAACTTGCTCACTTGGTTGTCCATCCTAAGAGCTTCCATCATCACTAAAGACAGCTGTTTATGGTAATCTATCTAATGGCTCAAAAGCATTCCCATTCTCTCAGTACGTAAGCACCAACTCCAATGATTACTGAAACTATGATTTAGTTCAGCATACCGAACGCAGTAGGATGAGGATATGAACATCAGGAGGAGGATAAGGACCAGCAGGACACCAGTGACTCCTGGGACTGAAGACAACCATCGTCATGGCACAGAGAGAGGAGACAAAATAAACAACGTTAACGTCCAGTAATCAGTCTCTTTAACAGGAAACGTCTTGTTTGCTTTGGCTGGGTTTACAAGCACAGCCTCTGATTGCCAACATTAATGTAAATGTGACAATAACACAAGAGTTTTATTAAGTTGCTGTTAGGATATCCCGTTCCAGAGACTTTCTAGCGCATTAAGTCCCCCAACAATACTCCAGTTGTTTAAAGCAACCCTTTAATTTTGCCTACACTTTTCTTTTGACGGAAAGTAATATTGACATTTCGGACTGGAAGCACCAAAGTCCTGACTTGAATTTGTAGAGGGGGCTAAAGATTAGGGTGCTGGCAAGGAGGCCTTCCAACCTCAATGACTTGCCGTTCATCCCCTAAGAACTGTCCAAATACCAGCGGAAAAATGCATAATTTGTTTAATTGCTGCAAAGACAGTAAAGATTTTTACAGTGATTACTGAGAAGGTTTTAAATAGTTTGTAATAAACAGATTTGTTTGTTTTTAACAGATACGCTGTTAACAGTGTTTTATTATATTTTGAAATAGGCCTGGGATTTCTGTAATGAAAAAAACTACTTGCATGAAATGAATACCGTTTAAATGTAAATCTGATTGAATTATTTAACTTAATTATTTCTTACATTTAATATGCCTTTCTGCAGGTTAAGGAGGTCAGAAGATGTTACTTACATGTGTTGGTTTTGTGATATGCCCATGCTTGAAAGATTACCTAATAATCTATTAAAATACTGCAATCTCCTATATCTGCACCAAACTGCTTCTAAACAAACCAAAGAATTCAACAAAAACACAGAATCTAAGAAGAGACAAAAAAAAGCTCCTAGATTTTATGCACTGAACTTTCTAAGAAAGAATTACTCTTCTTACTTGTTGTTAAAATGATCCGCTTGGGGTCCTGGGGAGGAAAGAAAAAAGAAAAAGGTCTGTAGTCTTCATCATTCAGTTATCTGCATTAATGCTTCAGAGAGCCACCCTGAATCACAGCAGCACAGCACTTTGAAGAGGAAACAGTCTGCAGACGTTATTCTAAAACTCAAAGTCAGAATTCATTTTCTGTCTTCGTGTGGAAGTTAAACTTCAAGTAAAACAATTAAAAAAAATACATCCGTTTGGGTTTGAGAAACATGTAATAACTAAATCAAATTCAAATTCAAATAGAGGATGAACCTTTAACTCATCAATTTCAATTTAACTTTGGAAGTGTTAAGTTATTAATTATTCTGAATAAACTGTTTTTTACTGTATTTACTAATTGAAGTCTCCTCCTTTGCACCTTAAAAAATTTAAATCATAAATATATGAATTGATCTTGATAAAGGGGTCCCATATGTAAATGTTCTGCAAAAAGAAAAGAAAAAGGCTTCAGAGTTTGTTTGTTTTTCTAACAGAAGTTTATCTGCTGTTTATTCTGGCTGCTACTTTTCAACTCCAGTTGAACTCCAGCTCACAGCAGGGAGTTAAACACTAAACTCCTTTAGTGCCCCTGTAATTAATTTCATTAACAGCAGAACAGCTGAAACTGATTAACAACCTTCTACCACTAAACTGACCAGATCAATACTCCAGGATTTTAACCGATTTGATATCATCATGATTAAAAAGCAGTCCTTTCATTTTTTGAGCAGTGTATTTCAATAAAGGAAAAACAGACTTCTGTTTTCAGCACCGAGAGTAACAAGCTTATCAGACCTTTTAAAGGTATTTTAATCGGCAAGGTTAAAATACATTATACTGCGTTTATGTTCTAATGTGAAAATAAAGTGATCACAGCTGCCTATGATAGTTAATCATTTTAAGTTTGGATAGAGCAGAGATGCTGCAGCAGCAGCTGGTTTGTTTCAGATCCTAATCTCGATGAAACTGGGATTCGTTATGTCTTCAGGTCGGCGATCGTAATGTTGGAGGTGAGGTTCTGCACAGTCCACTCTACTCATACATTTTCGCACAGTTTGGAGCAGCAGTCTGTGGTTTTCAGAACATAACTGCTGTGAAACAATCTGAGGTTGATGCTGTTTCAGTCAGCATTCATCATTTTTAATCACATCTAGGACTTCACAGTTGCAGTTTAGGAGGTCTGTGTCTCAGCGGCAACCTACTCAGTATCAGGCAGCATAATCTACCTCATTCAGCCCAAACTTCATAGAAAACACAGAAAAAAAGCTTGGTGGGGAAGTTAGGTTCCAGGGGAGAAAACATTCAGGAATCAGAAGTAGAAATGAGCCTCAAGATGCTGAAGGGTGTCATCCTCTGACATTTTTTTGTCGTTTTGAAAGACTCATAAAATCCTTGCAGTAAAATCTTTAACAATATGACACATAACAGTGAATTAGACACATTCCCCCCAAACATTAAGTTGGACACAGCTGTTGCCTATTTTGAAATAATTCTGAAGATTTTATGAAGAAAATTTTATTTTTTTATATAAGCCTCTTCTATATTTTGACTCATGAAAAAAGAGTTGATTTGTACAGATACCTCTCGCTGTCTGGAGGATTATTCTGTTTTCGTCCCTTTCCAGTGATCCAGAGAGCGTTTGTTGGGGGAATAATTGTTTTATTTTACAACAAGGTTTTATTCTTAAGACAGTTAAATGTTCCATATTGGCAAAAGACAGAAATACTTTTACGCTTTACTTATGGCTCTTAAAGAGAGCCAAAAAAATAAATAAATAAAATCAGCAAAAACTGATTTTTTGGAAATCTCCTATCAGTGCATCTCTACATTTCAAAATAACTTGTCTGAAGTGTTTTCCATCTTCATGCTGGAGATGCATGCATTTAAGTTGTGTTCAAGGAACTCCTCACCTCTCCTCGGTAGCGAGCCAAGTTGAGAGCAGGAAAGTCATCAGAGTAGCTGACGCTGAAGTTGACCACATTCACCATGTGGGCTGAAACGTGCACAACTGCAGAAGATGAGAAAGTACCAATCAAAACACACATTTTAATGAAAGGACAAAGGCAAATGTGAGATTTCTCCCCTCTTGGAGACTCATTTAAAGAAGTGCCAGCGGTACAAAAATTTCTTTGTCCATTCAGCAAAAAGGCAGCGTAGCTTAAAGACACACTTCTTCCTGACATCACAGGCTAAGTACGCAGCCGTTGAACAGCTGATGGAATTAGAGGCTGTAATCATGACACACAAGAGCCCTCCCCCCCCCCCCCCCCCCCCCCCCATATCCTCTCTCACTCCCACGGCCTTCCATCCCCCTCTCTCTGCCGCTTTCTTCACGCAGTTTGTGGCTCTCTCCCATCCCGCTGCCTCTCTGTCCACATTGGTCATCTGAGAATACAGAGGTTCCACAAATGTGTGTTATTTCAAGAGGTGAAGATTTTTCTGACTGAGGGCCAAGCTTGCAGATGACGTGACAGCAAAACTGAAAAAACAGATGCATTTTTTTGGAGCATCAGTTGTTCCTTTGAGTTTAAAATCCAAATGATTCAGAATGAAATATTCTCCACTACACTAGGCATGTTAATACTTCAGCGACTTCTAACGCGACATCAGGGAACATATAGTAGTGATGCTGCTGCTGAATATTCTCATGATGAGATCGATTACGATCAACCTGCATGTCCCTGGCTCTTTTCTTTACTTCATGGCAATGTTCTCACCACTCTTTGTGAGGTGAGGTGCCATTTTCCTTTTTCTCCAGTAGAGGGTTAAAAATCCCTAGATGTCACTGAACGAGTCGGCAGCACCATCCTCAGCTTTAAAGCTAACCTGCAAACAGCTTAGATGAGATTTAAGCAGACGTTCTTCTCCATAAACTGCAAACTTTGCTTTTTTTATTTTTTAGCCCATTTAATGCATAGATCGTGATGATCTTGTGTTCAAAAAGTAGATCAGTACTATGGATATGCGATTTGAGGTTACATTTTTGTCCCAGTATTTGGTGGGATTTATTGCGAGGATGATTAAAGTGGTAGTAAAGGTTTTTTTTAAAATCCATCGCTGAGTGTTGGTCTTTAATTCTGTCACTGTATGTAGTCACCGGACAAAATAATATGTTTTAAATTAAAACTAACCATTTATTTAACAAACAAAAAAAACATCACCCAAGTAAGCTAACACCGTACGCAGCAGCTGCTTTCTGCCATATTATGAAACAGAAACACCGCATTTATTGATGCTATCATGGAACCACATAATAATACCTAATACTAAATATAATAAGTTTTGATAGTAATTGAAACTGTTTTGGAGTTTGCTAAAAATCATCAATCAGAGTTTCATTATTATCACACTATTTGTTTCCACAAAATTGATATTTATTAATTACTTAAGTAATTACTGTACTTTTTTTTTTTTTTTTTAGGCTTCTTCTGAAAAAGAAGACTATGACTGAAGAACTGTCAGGTTCTGGTTGAACCCTATAAAATGTTCTCGTGCATAAATCAAGCTCCCCATGCGACGGGTCTCTCCACCCAGCTGCTTGCTGAAATCGATTTAGGCTTGAGTGAGCATGAAGAATGCGCCGTCTGCACGCATCTTTTTGACCTCACATCTCCAGCACAAAACATATAAAGTGGGCAAGTGGGTCTAAATGGAGCTATCCTCTTTAGCAGTCCGCCAGCATCCTGGAGGAAAGGACGTTTTACATTCTGTAGAGGCTACATGCTGGAGTATGGGATCTGATTCTGATTAAAATATTTCTCACATGAATCACCCTCGTTCAGGGAAGCGTAATATCTACACATGTTGCATGCGAGAATGAAGCGTGTTCAGCTCGGAGTAATTATGTTTGTTTCACTATGAAATTTTTTTTTTCACTTTCTCTAAGTTCCCAACGCAGGGGTCGTGTTTTTAATAGAGTAATGTAGGCATTTTTTATATCCAACACAAGAGTCCAAATCCTGAAGTTCGCCTTCAATAATTCAATTATCGTTAAGTCATAAACCATCTGACATTTATCCAGAGTTGTGTCATATCCGTTATACATATTTTTTTGCATGGGAGGAGAGCTGTCCTCCGCTTCCTGGATAACAATCATCTGCCCTGATCAAAGAGTCAACAGATGTTTAAACAAAAGCAAGATGGCAGAGGAAAAGCTCACAGCAGGCAGCTTTAAGTGCTGAATGCTGAATTGAGTTACTGTTCGTGCTTTTTCATGTGAAGCTAAGATCTTACTGAAGATACATTAATGCATTAATCCAGCTTCTAGACAAAAACAAAAAAAAAACAGGCAACAAAAGACGGGTGAGTCAGAGGAAGAAGTCTGCAAACTTGAACCCCCGGTGGATACACAGCTGTCTGAGGCTCCCACGATGTCATGAGAGGAGATACAAACCTGCACAGCAAGGGAAAATAATCTCCCAGCTGGTGGGCCAGGAATGCAAAGCCACCACGGATCAATTTATCCACACTTTACACACGCATAGGCGGCAGCCGGGGTTTCAGCAGGCGGGTTTATACCTGAGAAGAGGCAGACAGCGACGCCGCATGCAACGTGAAAGGTCTTGTACTTGTCCAGCAGCCTGCGCGTCTTCCTGCTCGATACCTGCAATGACGGCGCGACACAGACAGAAATCACTACGATTACATCCAGGATTAATCTTCACCAGGAGCTCTGTTGTGCTTTAGAAGCCAAACGTCCCTAGTTTTCCTGCCAATTTGAATTGGTCTTTCTCAGCGTGCGGAAAGGATCCCTGGGCCTGGAATCCTTCCCGTTCCGTGCGAGTCTTACCACGCGTGTTCCTCGTATGAAGGTGAGCAGAGAGCGGCACATGGGCAGCAGCACCAAACTGCAGTTCAGGTTCAGCACAGAGGCAGACGCTCGGCTGATGCACAGTCCGACCTCAGGAAGACACACACACACACACACACACACACACACACACACACACACACACACACACACACACACACACACACACACAAGCGCACGCTGTCAGACAGGCCAAAAGATTAAGAATTATGTAATTAAGAGCGGCTGAGAGCTTGAGGCATGACTTCACCACAGAGGTTTATGGCAAACCACCTTTGTCTCTCACAATGCGGAGGTCTGAGCCTGCTGATCATTAGGGTGTGACTCAGCTGAGACCATTCGGGTTAAAAAAAACAGTTGTGACCTCAGGACTGAGACACCAATAGGGGGGTTTTGTTGGAGAACCCAAAGTCGCCGCACAAGAGACACAAGAATTAGATATTAGAAAAGTTAAGTCTTTAACATTTTCTTTAGGTGACAAATGTTTGTTCATTATCTTGCATAGGTTTTCATAATAATTGACCAGTATACATTTTGTTGTGTCACAACCTCAATCTTTGGTGTATGTTTTTGCGGGTTTTTTACTGTGTGTTAGACACCAGCACAAAGCAGTGCATCATTTTGTAAATGAACAATTAAACATGGTTTTGACGATTTTTTCATTTAAAAGTCTGAGTTTGGTGTGCATTTGTATTAGTCAGTGCTGTAAGATCTTTTCAGATTTGCTCTACCAGCTTTATTTGCTTATCCTTCTTTGCAACAAAGTTAGATTTTAAAATATTTCCACAAATGCTGAATTGGACTCAGGCCTGGACTTTGACTAGGCCATTGTAACACGTGCTTTAATCCAAGACACGCCATTGTAGCCGCGCTTCTCTGCAGCTCCTCCAGAGTTACCATGGGACTCTTGGCTACTGGTCTAATAAACGCTCTCCTTGCTAACGCTGTCATTTCCATGTTCAGATGATGGACTGAATAGAGCTTCATGAAATGTTCAAAGCTTAGAATATTGTTCTATAACCTAACCCTGCTTTAAACTTCTCCACAACTGACCTGTTTGCTATGTTTTCATGATGTCGGTTCTCTAACAAATCTCTGAGGCCTTCACAGAACAGCTGGATTTTATACTGAGTTATACAGAGGTGGACTATTTGCTAACTAGGGGATTCTGAATTTATTTAGGACCATATGTAGCTGAAAACAAATTTATGCCGGTGATAAATTCTGAAAGCAAACTTTGTTCCAGTTTATAACTATGTGTTGGTCTATCATGAAAAATGTTTCTGGTGGTAACTTGACAATGTTTGAAAGGTCCACATGGGTGTAAATACTTTTGCAAGGTGCTGTACCTCCCGTAATCAAGTCTAAACATACAGATTTACCATGACTTGTCTGTTTCTTTGTTTTTTTACAGGTTAAGCGGGGTTCAGCATCTCACGCCGAGATGACACGTGACGAAATGCGGAGAAACACACCTGTAAGTAATGTGCGAGCAAGACGGATAATCTAACAGAATAAATCTCAGTCTGCGGCCCAATAATCAAATTAAAGTCAGAAACGCTGGGTGCACTCTGGCATCTCGTAAACTCGGCACGTTTGCTGGGAGCTTTGTGCTCGGCGGGTGCTGCCGCTTCTGATTACCTCTGGCTTTACTGAGATAAAGGTGTGCAGATCAAAGGAAACTAGAAAGTGAGACTGGGCTCTAGCAGCCTGTGAAGATGTTTCGGTCCGAGAGATCCGCGAAAGTCAGGCAGGTTTACTGAATTAAAAGAATAAATTAGACAAACGCACAACCCGAGCTCTAATCTGCACTCCATCAAGGCCAAGTCTGATGGTCAAGAAAACGACAAGTCAGACATAAAGGGATCCCGACTGTCTACCCTAAGTGTTGAAATATAAGAACGCTGCTGTGGGGAACGAACCAAAGCTTGAACCTAAATATCACTTAAGGTTAACCTCAGCACACCACAGTCTGATCCTTTTATTCTTCAAAACACACACACATACACACACACACACACACTTCACAGAGCCTCTTAAAGAAAAGCAGCTGATGGCAGAAACCCCTAGACGGAGATCTGATCCGCTCCTTTCTGACACCCAGAACACTCCTGCCGAACAGGTGAACAAGACGAGAGGCTATTTGAGGTATTAATGCCGTGGAAACACACCACGCTTGTACTCATGTGCACGTAAAGATAGGCACATAAACCTAAGCCCTCCGGCGAAGCATTCAGTGGAACCAGCGGCGTGCCCACACTTGCCCCTGTCCTCCCCTTCTGCCTCCCACTGTACAGGCAGTGCAATAGTTCACACATGCTGTTTGCTGCCATTTCTCATTGCCTCTCGGGGCTCTGAGGGCACCAAATTTGCTCTGCTTGAGCTTTGCGTAACCTTGCTGCCTTTGCTGCTGTTTTGAAGGAAGACATTTACGTATACTGTGCATTTGCTATCTCTCATGCCCCTGTTATGCGATTCTAGAGCATTCTTTTTCCAAATGTTAGGAGTACAGTGATTTAAAATCAATTTACATTTATATGAACTTTCAGGCATGCAGTTGAATAAAAGCTATGCTTGGCTGGCGATTTTAGAGAATTGGTTGAAGTCAAACATCTTACGTTGTGTCTCAGCTCACTCAATTATACCTGAAGGTGAGATGAATGGGAAGAAAAAGGGATGAACGAAAGCTTGAGAAAGCTCAGGGGTGTCTCTTGGGGAGGACGTTTTATGCTCGACATCACAGTGAAACCTCCCTTGAGTATAAGAATAAACACTAAGAAGAAGGTATTTATGTCCGACCATTCATGAGACTTGTACAACAAAATATACTTCAGTTAATCAAAGGTGATAGAAGTGGAAGATTTGGAAATAAAGATTTCATTTCAGACAGGATCCTTCATCTTGGAGACTGATGGAGAACAAAAAGATTTAGAGGACCAAAGCTGAGAAGAGCTAGTGCCCCCCCAACACACACACACACACACACACACACACACACACACACCACCACCGTGGCTTTTTGCGTAAATCAAACAGTGACATTTAGTCTATAGACTGTATAGACATGTTTGGTGAATGCATTTTTATTAATAAAACCTTTAGATTTTAAATGAGCCATTTTTTGCTTGATTTATTTCTTTGAAGATGTATTTTAAAGACCTGAGATCTATTTTACTACATCTACTATAGGTTTTTTCATAGTCATCTTGTAGTAGTCATTGCAACTTTTGCACATTGCAATGAATTGTTGTCCTCTGAATTTAACCCATCCCTTAGGGGCCAGACTAAGGGTCTTTGCTCAGGGACCCAGAGTTGCAGTCTGTGAGATTTGAACCGGAGAACTCTCTTCTAATAGACACTAGGCCACTACTTCCCTTTTTCTGGTTTAAGAATTCAAACCATGTGTGTAAAGCAGATCTTTGAGCAGAAATCTCCCCTATGGATTGTCCAATAGGCCTACTTCTATAAGAACGCCTATACATTTAGTTTATTTTAAATTTTCCATATAATGTATAAAGTAAATCCAACTGCAAGAATATATATTCTTGCAGTTGGATTTACCCATTTCATGATGCAAAAACATTATATGGAAAATTAAAAATGAACTACATTAGCTACTACATTGGCCTATATTAGAAGAACGTTTGATGACATCTGTGCCTTTTCACAACAGATGCTATGATTTGTCACAGCAGGCATGAAACAGGAAGTTTCTCACCCCCAGCATCTTGTAGAGGTAGTGGTACTGCTGTCCTGTGGAGTACAGCAGGAAGGTGTTCAGGAACATCCAGGTGTTGGCTCCCAGCCACAGCATCTAGACACAGAGAAACATCATGGATAAATTACAATTAACACCGAGTTTATACTCACACCAAAACACAAGCTCACATTCAGAAAACAAAGGATGAAGGCAAGGGTACATCTGAAGTGACTTGTCCGTTTTATCTTCCAGATGCTGCAAACTGATGTGACAAGCAAAAGGACGCACATGAGCAACAATCTCTGGGCTGTCTGTCCACCATCTGAAGGTTTGCCAAACATTAAACACACCTAAAAGTGAACAGCAGTAAAGTAAGGCAGGAGGTAAGCAGCAAAAGAGGACTGAACCGAGGGAGGGGGGTGTTAGTTTTGAAGTTTGTGCCAAAGCTTCCCCCACCAGGACCAAGTGCTTCCCTCCCTCGTTGGCGACCCAGCTCCGCAGCGACACGGCCATGGTGCCTTCAGGGTCTCTGCCGCTGGAGCTGCCCCAGGTTTTCCCCAACGCTTCAGTCCGGCCAAGAGGCTGGAGGCTGTTCCTCCCGGCAGCTCTGTCTCCGTCTGTCCCACCGGTGTCTGCTCCAAGGCGTCCAGCCAGTACTCCTCCTCCTCCTCCTCCCTCCCTCCCTGTTCTGAACGCCTTTTAACTTCTCACCACCCTCCCCTCTAAAAAAAAAAAAAAGAGAAAAAAAACTCCGACAGGTTACAACCTCACTCTGCTTCATCCCGCCGGTTCAACTTTCTGCACGACTGACGCACAGAAGCCTGGACAACAACAAAGAGCAACTTAATACGACCTGCTGTCATTTTCTGAAAGATTAGCAGCAGGCAGAACAATGAACATCGCCTCACTGCTCCTCGCCTCCTCTGTCTGCCACTAGAGGGAGCCACAGACTAACATGACGCTTTTACCTCAGACGTCCATAGCTTTAATGAAGTAACCACTTGAGAAAAAGACAGAAACTTGTAATTAAAAATACTAATTAATAGTTTTTAAAGAAAAGCTGCTGTTCCAAGCTACACCATAGAAGATGGCTGATGCCACCACAGAGTGAAAAAAGGTCAGGAGCGCTGCCCTGCTCTCCAAAAGATCTCAGTCTCCTTAGCAGGTAGTCTGCTCTGAGCCTTCATGTTGTGCCTCCAGTCCAGTGCATTGTTCAGGTGAACACAAAAGTCTATGAGAGTCCTCTGGCTCAGGGGTTCCCAAACTTTTCAGCCTACAACCTCCAAAGTAACAGAGACAGAGACTGACGGCCCCCTTTTGGCAGGTGGATTTTTTTTTTTTTTTGGAAATTATGAGAATAAAGGCATACAATTCCATGAATAAAGTTGAATTTTCAGAGGAACTCTTGCAAAATAGTGCAGCTTTCCCCCTGCGCTAAAATGAGGAACGTTGAGCATCTTGTAAAGTTCTAGCTCATTGTCAGCTAACTTGATGATTGACAGTGTGACGGGTCTGCGCCTGTGGAAGTCCACCACCCACTGCTTGGTTTTCTCTGTTTGGTCAGGGGGTGGTTCCACTGGCACCAGTCCACATAGTCTTGTGTCCATGGTCTGTACTCTGTATTTTAGTCACCAGTGCAGAGGCCGAGTATGACAGAGCAATAATCAAAATTTCATTGTTTTAGATGAAAAGAACTAAAAAATACTTTTGTGAAGAACTAAAGGTATCTTTTTAGATGGACTATGGTTAAACATCACACACCATCTCTCTGTGTTGCTCACCAGTCTGTAGTTTCAATAGCCGGGCCGGTCGAGCGTAAATGCACACTCATGCACGCTTGTGCACGTATGTGCACGTGAACAGCTGCCACTCAGGGCTTAGCCCCTCCCTGCCAATAAAATGGTGCCCCCAGGCATACCTATCTGATCAAATTGTTCTCTTGCTAACAGCTTCATTAGACATGTTCCTCCAAAAGGTGATGCTGTTCTGCTGTTATTTATCCTTTTAGAGGAGCTGACTCTCATCCTGGCTGCTTGACACTCAAGAGTGAACTGCTCCAGTGCACACTGGAGGACATGACCAGAAGAAGCTAACAGAACCACATCATCTGCAAAAAGTCGCAATCTTGAGGTTCCCAAACCAGACACCCTCCTCTCCATGACTTTGACTTGAGATCCTGCCAGAGTACCTGAAGGAGCTTTCAGCACATGTAATATCCACCTATGACTAAAATCTAAAAGGTTCTTGAAGTTCCTCCTTGATAACCTTTCAAGGCAACACACTGTGTGGGTGAGAAACAGAGACCACATTATGGACCATTATTATTGCGTCAGAAACATGTGTACAAGATACAGTTATGGATCTGTTTATTTCCAGTTTTGGCCAGATATTTACACACATGCATCATGGGCACAAATGCATGATTTGGGCTTATAATAGACTCACTCCTTTTGAGGGGGAGGCCCGGTAACGCAACACAATACATACAGGCTTAAATGTTTGGCAGGTTGCAAAGAAACCCCAAGCTTTTGTATCCATCATTGAAGTCCTGCTCGATCTTTGACCATTCTAATTGTCAGACATGGTGGAAGTTATTTGAATTTTATTAGTTTGCAGGAAATGACATGACAGGCTTTACAAGTAATCCAGATATGTATAACAAACATACACAATAATACCACTATACACCTATAACGACATGTAAAAATAATGTGCATGGTGTCACTGGTGTTTTATTAATTTTTAGTCGGGGTTGGGGTGATCAGACACATTCAAGAGTCCATGTGGAGCCAGGAACAAACTGTTCCTGTGCCTTGAAGTTTTGCTTCTGATGGATTGCAGAGGGAAGTGACTTGAACAGCGTCGACCACAATATTTCCTGCCTGTCTTAAAGTCTTGTAGACATGCACCCTGTGGGGGGAGCAGAAGGCAGACAACCACTTTTTTGTGGATAGACATCATTGTCCTGTGACAATACACAGGTGTGTCCAAGTGCTGAGGCAGTCTTTGTCTTCAGTGATCTATCCCTTTTGTGCTTTGCACCAGTGCCACTGGCACTGATTCTACCACCACCATGTTTGACAGCTAGTTCTCTCATATTTTAACAAGGAGGAATGAAATCATCAGTTCAAACTTCCATTTTGCATTCTGATAAAATAGCTTTTATTTTCTTGATCTGAAACATTTAAGTGTGTTTAAAAAAACACAAAACAAAAGAAATCTGCATGGAAGCAAATACTTAATCATGGGACTTTCATTTATGAAGAGCTAAATCTTTCATGTGTAACATTTAGCTGACCAGTTAAGGTGGTTTAATGTTTCTGCAGGTGTTCTTTGTGCAGCTCAGTTTGCATTCTTTTAAATAGCATTATATCACAAATAGAAACATTTAAATAGGTGCACTTTATTTGACCACACTTTAATATACTGCTCAGAAATTAAAGGAATACTTTTTAATCAGATTATATCAAAGTAACTTAAACTTCTGGAGTATTGATCTCAACTAACCTAAGTAAAAAAAGAACCATCTCTGGAGCATCAGGTTTAGGTCCATCTGAAGCCAACAGGCTGGACCTCAGACTGTCCAGGAGCTCAGTGATGCCCTGGTCAGGATCTGGGACGAGATACTCCAGTGCATCATCTGTCATCTCATAAGGAGCTCCGATGTAGTCAGACATGTTTACAAGCACGTGGGGGCCACACAAACTTCTGAGTATCATTTTGAGTTGACACAATGACATTTCAGGAAATTGGACCAGCCCTCTGCATCAGTTTTTCAGTTTAATTTTCTCGGTGACTTCGGATTAAGTCCTCCGTGAGTTGATCATTTTCATTTTCATCAAATGATGTGCCATCCATCTGTTCCCAACACATTACCCATTCCATATCAGTATGTATATCTCTTTGAATCTACAAAGGGTTTCCTATTAGGGTATACATTCCTGTTCATTCTTGACAGTGTACATTTCTATTTTTCATCTAAAGTGAATCAATTTACCTCTTTGTTATTGCTTTTTCAGTGCGTGCTTCTGTTGTGTTTCCATTGCGTGCTTCTGCCCCTTCCTCCAGCTGCAGGAAGCCTGCCCCTTCCTGCTGCGTACCTCCCCACTGACAACAAGAAGCAGTATTTGATTCTTTTCTATTCTGAAAAAGAATGCGCCATTGCAATTGAATCAGACGTTAACAGGTAGAAATGCTCAATAGATGCCCACTTAACATAACATGTGTTCACAACTGCAGTAGCTGAATATTTAGATTCCCCAACTAGGTGTGAAGCTATGTTAAATAAAAATGGAAAGAAAACTACTGCAATGTCATCTTTTGGATGTTCTTTTCATACCAGCTCCCTCAGCTGGAAGGAGATCAACTGCTAAAGGGACCTCTAATAGACACTGATTTTATGAAATAAAGCACTTTTCTTTATGCAAAGATGGTCTGGACACCGCTCCTCTGCTTTAAAGCTAGATCTGTGATAGTTTCCCACATCGGTTTGGAAATACACGATGTGACTCCAGAGACCTGACAACAGGAACAATGTTTAGTTTGCAAATGAACAGAGTTTCTTTTTTATGTTAAAGTTATGTGATGTTTTAAAGTATCTCTGTTTCTACAGTTATACCATTTCTTGGCCATACATTGAGTGGATGGAGTAGTGTACAAGTGGTTAGAGCAGGGTGCTCATATCCTGGAGAGGTGCAAATATCACAGACTAATGCTCTGGCTCCCTGAGAAAGTACCTTGGGCCCCAGAATGCTTGCCAGGCGCAGCACAGTAGCAGCCCACTGCTCCCTTAGGGATGGGTTAAAAGTTGAGGACAAATTTAATTGGAATATACAAAGGTGCAATGACAAATAAAGATCATTATATTTTAACTATAAAACACTGCCATCCTGTTGTGTTTTACTGCATACACACAAACATGATATGTGACCTTACACAGCCTGGAAACTAAGCTTGAAATCATTGGTTACCTGGCTATGAATAGCAGATGCTTTCTTCCCAGCAATAATAAAGAATTTGCTAATCATAAACTGTTGAAATAAATTAAATTCAGCCCTTCCACACAGAGTGAATGAAGCTCTTTCAATAAAATGCTCAGAAGAAAAAGCACCTAGAGGACAAGTAAAAGCTGAGACCTGTGTGTACTCCCCACATTCCTGAGAGCAGAGAGGTTCACCAATTCATGCTCCAGTCCATCAAATAAAAGGGGGATCCTCCACGAGCACGCAGCTGTTCGGAGGCCTGGGAGAGGCCACGGCAGAACAAGGAAGTGCACGTGCTGCAGCGTGGGAAAACAAGGCTGTCCGTCTGACAGCGCTCTGCATCAGTGGTCCGAGAATCTGTAACTGAATCCAACAGAAATGACTGGAAACCAAGTTCTGTTCAGAGCGGAAATAAAATTCCTCAAATACGGTCAAGTCAAAAATGCTGCTATTTATAATAGCTTAATTGCTCCACTTAGGTCACGAAAAAATAGTGTAACAAGAGCACTAGAGGTCGGAGATTATTACCGTCCACAGTTGCTTGCCTGCAGCTGATTTTTAAATCTAGTCGGTCCAAGTTCTTTTATCCACTTTCCTTTCTCCAGCGAATGCCTCATGAAATTATTATTTTGTAAATAAGTGACCATTGATGCCTTTTTGCATCATCTGTGTATCATTGCGCCTGTACATCCACACCGAACGTGAATTCAGCCACAATGTCTCCACATTGGCATGCTGTCGCTCACCTGACATATCGGCAGCAATTCGCATGGTGGGCGACAAGCCAGAAATTCTGTAGTACAATGGCGCTATCAAGTAAAGCTTTTATTTTAAAGGTTTACCTGCCACCCCAGTCTCCCCACTCACTGTTCTGCAGGCTAGGTCCTTTCTGGACTTATCTCGGTAGAAATAATTAGTTGAGTCAAACAACTCAAGCCGACCGCAGACCGCCACTATCAGCTTGTCTTCCATGTTGAGTGAAAACAGCTTTGTGTCCGCCGCAGGCCTTCACCCCACGTCACAGCCACATCCGGATCCTGATTGGTTGTCGCGGCGCTACAAGACACAAAAGTTCAGATTTGTTAAACTACAGTGACCGTTGCTTCACATCCATCGCAGGTATCAAATCGCTGTGCCTGCGCTGTAATTGCCATAATCGTGCCTGTGGCATCGCTAGAAACGTGCCTGTTGTGTCACATCGCTCCTGTGTTGCACCTGTACGTAGGGATAACCTGTAAATCGGTCTCTCCAGTCGTCGAAAACGCAATTGGTGTGATCGCACCTTAAGCGGTTAGGGATGTGACTTTGTTGACAGAGATGATGAATTAATCTGACTGGAAAAAGAATGACGTAAAAACACTGATTGGCCAAGGAGAATCTTTGAGTAACCAATTAGAGACCAGCCTGAAGTCATATAGAAGCCTAAAGGTAACTCAGATACCGGGGTCCGTCCGAATACTAATGGGTAAGGGCTCTTTACCCGAAGCGGAAGTGCGTCAGCAGTCGCCATGATAAGTGCTGCCCAAATAAGGAAGGAGGTAGAAAAAGAAGCCTGTATGCTTCTTCTCGATGCTAGTTTAGCCTAGAACCTCGCAACGTCCTTTACCAGCACTAAGGAGCTATAGGGTATCCCACAATCCTTTGCGTGACATGAAGTATAAGCACAGCCCACCTCACAGAAATCACGAAAATGTCCGGAGACATGAGCGCGAGCACATTGTAGTTCATTTTTGGAAGGCTGTAGGCCTTCCATGTGCGTTTCTGTCACGTAGTGACGTCGGAGTTAAAGGATGTCCGAAATCGGCACAGCAGTCTGAAGCTCCCTTCCCCCCCACAACAGAGTTCTTATTGTTGACACCATGCAAGGTCAAGGAGCAGGAGCTAGGAGCTATTATTAAGGATATTCGGTTGGAGCCACTGACACTCATTTGTCTGGAGCCCCTCAGCATTGAAACTTTAAAATTAGAAAATGTGATGGGGTGGCGCATCAAATTTGGACAAGCCACCAATGATAGCCAGGGAGCTGGCAATAAAATGTATTTAACTCCACTAGATAACAGAAAGTGATAACTTCTATTTTTGAAAAAATAAGCGCCATTATGGATTAAAATGTTATAAGGGAAAAGCTGTAAGTAAGCTGCATGCGGAGATAGCTAATTTCTTCCACTCAGTCGTCTAGTTTGGTAGTTTGTATCTGACGTGATGTGCTTAAATATTAGACAGAGTTTAGTTAAACGTGTTCTGAAGCAGCCTGAGAAAACAGCCATTATCAGTGCAGATGCATTGTGCACGAAATGTTACCCCACCACAGACACAAACAGCAACAGTGGCATTCAATACTGTCATTGTTCTGTCAGTATCGAATACTACTACTGCTGTTATGTAACAGTTTGCCGAGAAATCTGAACTGATAATTGTTGTTAATATTTAACGCTTAATAGTTTATTAAGGACGTTAAAAGTTACTCTGTAAAAAAATAACAGATACAAAGTTTCTTTGAATTGTTAAGCTAAAATTGTTTTAAGTTCAGATAAAATGAAGCCTTTAAATATGATGGTTCATATTTTTTCTGAAAGGCCCAACAAGATTTTGGTAATGTTTTCTATGTCAGGACAAGCCTTTTCTTTTCTAAGCCTTTAAAAGCCAATTAATCATCTGAACACTTTTTTTGATTTAGTCTTCAACCTATGAACTTTTGTGCAGCTTTTTGCATTTTCCAAAGTAATTATTACAGTAAATGAATTTTCCTCTCGGGTAACATGAGTAAAAGTTAATCATAGCAGGCATCCCTCGATCCTCTTCTTCACTTCATTGAAAGTCTTGCATGTGTTGCTATTAGAAAGCCTCCTCGGCGTGGCCCTCTGCTCTCATAATGACAAATCCTGAGTCAGCACAGGAATGGCCAAGGTACACATTAAATGCCCTGACAAGGACCAGCACTAATGAGC
Organism: Fundulus diaphanus; assembly: GCA_037039145.1. Taxonomy (NCBI): domain Eukaryota; kingdom Metazoa; phylum Chordata; class Actinopteri; order Cyprinodontiformes; family Fundulidae; genus Fundulus; species Fundulus diaphanus. The sequence continues at coordinate 31,284,936 of CM073124.1, forward strand.
TCCCCAGTCCAGCCTTTCTCTCACCGCCTCCGACAGACAGACTTTCAGCTCCTCCCTGCTCGCTTCGCCTCGCTCCATCTCACTCTGCCTCTCTCACTCTGTGCACTTCTAAGCAAATTACTCTCTTTATCTGAGCCTCAGCGGGGCTTGCCTGCAGAACTGGCCCGGTCAGTGTGTGGATCTCTGGGACAAAGAGCTGCTCGGAAATGAAGAGGGAGAACAGATTGGTTCGTTGGATCTGGTGGACTGTGGTTGTGACAGCTTTGTTCCTGCTGGGCTTCAGCATCGGTGAGACCCAGATACACAACCTAACACAAAGTGAATTGTTGGAGCTTTTTTGCTTTTGTTACAGTATTTGGGTGACATTCAACTTAATTAAATGGTTTTTGCTCAGTATTCACTACATTTGCCGTAACAGTTTTAATACAGAGAAGTTTTTTTTTGTCATCAAAGTGTTTTGTGTAAGATTTGTGAAGCTGCTTAGCCTCAGTGTGGCTTGTAGTGTGTCACCGCTTTGACACATTTCATATCTTTGCACACACAGCAGGTTAACACTCACTGCCTATAACCACAGCTGTGTTAGAAATATAATACTGGTGATTTTCCATCCAGACACACTTTGAGGTGGGTGAAGAATTAAGCAACTTAATCCGAATGAAACACAAGACACTGCAAACAGTGAATCAGCATTGCATCCTTTGCGTAGACACTGGCAAAAAAACGTTATTAGCTGCAACACTGTTATAGAGCTCAGAAATTAAAGTGAAATGACTAAAGTGAAAGAAAATGTGAGCTGTTGTCCCTGCTTACATACAAGTTAGAACTGCAGTACAGCTAGCTGCCGCTGGAGGATAGAAAAGTAGCAGTAATTAGATTATCTGTTTATTGATTTTTATGGGGGGGTTTTCGGCCTGTGGACACCCTGTATTTAATGAAGATCATACTTCAGGATTGGCAATGACTAGCCATGCTGCTAGTGTTTCGAGTGTCCTCTGAGAACTGTTGAAAATCACAGAAAAGGTGGTATGTTAGGTGTTCCCACACACAAAAACAGTGCACAACATGCAGTTAAGCCCCATATTGCTCGTACCCCCTACAGATTTAGATTTAAAATAGCCTGACCTTTGAATTTTAGCAGCATGTTTCTCCTAAATAGAAGAAACATAAATAGTTTGGAGGCTCCCAGCCAGAGTCTTGACTTGAATCTGACCAAAAACCTTTGGGAGGACCTAAAAATAAGGGTGATGGCAAAGAGGCCTTCAAGCCTTGAAGACCTGGGGATCATTAGCAAAGATAGATTATTAGAATACCAGTGACCAGGTGATCAGCAATTATAAGATGTTTCCACTGATTATTGGGGAGGGTATGAATAATTCAATATGCCTATTGTGATTAAAATGTCAGTAAAACAGAGGTGTTCCCTTTTGAGAGGTGCATTTTTTCAAGGATATGAACAATTTGGACTCTAACTCTTCTTACTGCCATATTCAAAGAAAGACATTTTAACAAATACTTATTCATCCACATGAGAGTCGCTCATTTTTCAGACATGCTTCATTTGTTTGTATGTTCTGTAGGCTGGTTTGCAAAGCGTTCAAACACAACTACTGAGAACCACGAGGCCTCCAGCAAATATCTTGAGGAGTTTTTGGATGAAATGCAGACAGACCAAATCAGAGAGCATCTCAGGTATGAGAAAATCGCTTACAAACCACACTATCTAACTGGCTTCTGCATTCAAACAAGAGAGACACAACTCCGGGCTGAGTTGTATTAAATTTCCAAATCAGATATCAGGAACAGCTGACTTAGGCCACAAGACCACATGAGTGTCACAGTAACTGTCCTCCCTGCAGGAAATTAACCCGTCTCCCTCATCTGGCTGGAACTGAACAGAACCTGAAATATGCAGAGCAAATCATGAAGGAGTGGCAGGACTTTGGATTGGACTCAGTGGAGATGGTGCCCTATGACATCTTGTTGTCCTATCCCAATAAATCCCAGCCAAACTACATCTCCATAGTGGACAGCATTGGCAACGAGGTAAGGAACGTCCCTGTAAACAAGATGTAGCAGGAATGAAGTTTTACTTGTAAAGACCGCATGTTTTCTCTTCTGGATGTTCTGTGTTCAGGATAACCTTCCCCATGTCTTGTGCACACACTCACAAACTAATTTGACTGCATTCCTTGTGCATAACTGGAATATTTTGTGTCAGGCAAACCTAATGTAGTGTTTTTAGCACTGTGAAGGAAATATCCCCTCACCGCAATCACTTCAGAGCCAAAGGTTGCAGATTCTCTCACAAATTTGAACGATGTGGCCAATGCAGCCCAAAACCCCGACGACCTCACTGTGTGTCTGCAGAGTTGACAAAGCTGCAGCCAGCAGGGATCACAGACCACACCAGGCAGTTTCTCCTTCCCTCTGCAAGCTTTCACTCAGGTCCAAGGTCCTCTACAGTTTCCCTTTGAGATAAACCCCTGCTTGTGTCTTATGACACAGATAATGATACGGCACAAAGACTACAAAGACCTGGGACTGTTGTTGCAGCATGCTGAGATACATGAAGGAATTTGAGCAAAATCAGGATTTACATTCAAGATAATTCAATAATTCATTTCAGCTGATAACCATCTAGCTAAACTGCATTCATGTTACAGTTTTTATAGATTGCTTTGACGCAGCAGTCAACTCAAAACCCACATTTTTCAGAACAGTTAACGCAGAGGCCTAAACAGTGGCAACAATGGTCAAAATTACACATTTTGTTTGCAAAAGGCTCCAACTCTGCCAAAACATTTACAGTTTTTATAGATTGCTTTGACCTGGTTGAAGAAACTGGCAACCTCTCAGTTTTCAGCATCACCATCTCTGCAGAGCAAAAGACACCTCTTGCAAATGAGTTAACCCATTTTCATTGGTTTGACACATTTTCCCCACCTTTTGCAAAACAGTTAACGCAGATGTCATTCATGCAGTCCAAACTCCATTGCTTTAGCTGTGGTAGCAAAACAGAAACCACATGTTCCAAGCTCTTAGAAACTTCTTGATCAGAATGAAATCACTGAAGCACCTGATTGACACCTCTTTACACAATTTTTCAATTTGCAGTCAATTTGCAGGTTTTGCGTAAAAGGTGCCATGTTGTGTGTTGTTCTTTGCAAGCATGAATGGTCTAAGGCAGAGGAGAGTCAGAGTAAGAGGTAGATGGGTCAGGGGAAGAAGATTATGAGGAAGAGGAATCCATGTGTGAGGTGGAGGTGTAGCTGGAAGGGCTCAAGTTACAGATGAAATTTGGGCAACTATGATTGATCATGTGGTAAATCATGGCCTTTCACTTAGAAGGGCGGGACAAAGAGTCCAAACCTTTCTCAATAGAAACAAGGTTGCATCCATGGTAAGAGTTTTTCGACGGGACAGCAGGTATTGCTGCTATATAGTATATACATCTCTATCTATCCCTATAGAGGAATTCTTCAGTGCATGGAGATGGAAAGTATATGATCACCGCCCCTATGAGCAGATGCCCTTGCTCAATGCAATGACTGCTGCTGCCCATGATATAGATGCAGAGGCATGTCAAGGATGGATCAGGCATGCAAGAAGATTTTCCCTAGGTGCAAGGGAAAATGTTGAATATGACGTAGATGAGGCCATGTGGCCTATTCGTCAGGACAGAATGGACTAGAAGGAACAAACAGCCCTAGTATTTTCTGTTGGAATCTTTCATTTTTTGGAATATTTCATTTGTTTATCTGGAAAAAAAAAGAATGAAGAATCAATAACATTTGCATCACAACATATTTGCTTCTGGATCCATTTTTTGCCAAAAGGCAAATTTGATTACAAATGACACTGACATGTAAGCTGCATACAGTCTTTGGCTACAAATACAAAACACCACACTCGATGTGAATCAGTGCAGCATTGCTGGTTCATTGTAGCCAAAGACTCTACGCAGCTTACATGTCAGTGTCATTTGTAGTCAAATATGCCTTCTTGCAAAAAACGGATCCAGAATCAGATATGCTGTGATCCAAATTTTATTGATTATTCATTCTTTTTTTCTTTTTATTGTGGCTACAAATGAAATATTCCAACAGAAGATACTAGAGCTGTCTGTCTCTTCTAGTGTCTTCTCTCTTTACGAATAGGCCACATGGCCTCATCTTCATCCCACTCAATATTTTTCCTTGCGATGCACCTAGGGAAAAATCTTCTTGCATGCCTGATCCCTCCTTGACATGCCTCTGCATCTATATCATGGGCAGCAGCAGTCATTGCATTGAGCAAGGGCATCTGCTCATCTATAGGAATAGATAGAGATGTATATACTGTATAGCAGCAATACCTGCTCTCCCATCGAAAAACTCTTACAATGGATGCAACCGTGTTTCTATTGAGAAAAGGTTGGACTCTTTGTCCCGCCCCTCTAAGTGAAAGGCCATGATTTACCACATGATCAATCATAGTTGCCTGAATTTCATCTGTAACTTGAGCCCTTCCAGCTACACCTCCACCTCGCACACAGATTCCTCTGCCTCATAATCTTCTTCCCCTGACCCATCTACCTCTTACTCTGATTCTCATCTGCCTTAGACCATCCAATGACTGCAAAGAACAACACACAACATGGCACCTTTTCAGTAAAGCCTGCAAACTGATTGCAAATTGAAAAATTGTGTAAAGAAGTGTCAGTCAGGTGCCTCAGTGATTTCATTCAAGAAGTTTGTAAAAGCTTGGAACATAAGGTTTCTGTTTTGCTACCACAGCTAAAGCAATGGAGTTTGGACTGCATGAATGACATTTGCGTTCACTGTTTTGCAAAAGGGTGGGGAAAATGTGTCAAACCAATGAAAATGGGTTAACTCATTTGCAAGAGGTGTCTTTTGCTCTGCTGAGATGGTGAAAACTTAGAGGTTGCCAGTTTCTTCAAACAGGTCAAAGCAATCAATAAAAACTGTAACTGTTGATCATTTTGTCTGGAGGCTCATAGCAAGGACTTTTGAAGTTTGTTTGCTGTATGTTAATAAAATCACAAATCTGTTTAAGCATCCACCTGCTGTGAAAAACCTATTTGCTCTCTTACAGATGTTCTGTTTTTGCTTGTTTTTTCTAAAGTAGATTAGTAATGATTTTGTTCATTAATGGGGAAAACTATCCAAATCAAAAAGGCCTTGTATGAAAAGTAATTGTCCCTAAATCTAAAAACTGTTGTTTTTCCAGCAACAGCCGCTATCAACGTTTGCCATAACATCTTTGTGGAGGAAATTTGACCCACTCTGCTATGCAAAAATTGTTTTAGTCAGCCACACTGGAGGGTTTTCAAGCATTAACTGCCTGTTTAAGTCCATGTTACTGTGTCTCAGCTAGATTTAGAGCCATGCATTTACTAGGCCACTCCTAAATCTGGGTGAAACTAAACCTGGTAATTCAACCAAGCAGCAGCCAAATAATTACACCGCATCCAAGGAACAAGAAAATGGTACGAAATGACCTGCAAATAAAAACTGGTTTAGCCAGTTGTGCAGTTGGTAGCACTATTGCCTTGCGGTAAGAAGGTCCTGGGTTTGAATCCTAGCCTGGGGTCTTTCTGCATGGAGTTTGCATGTTTTCCCTTTATGTGTGGGCTCTTTCTCTCTGGGTACTCTGGCTTCCTCCCACAGTTCAAATACATGACTGTTAATTGGGCTCTCTAAATTGCCCTTAGGTATGATTGTGTGTGTACATGGTTGCTTGTCCTGTGTGTCTATGTTGCCCTGTGACGGACAGGCGACCTGTTTGGGTTGTCCCCTGTCTCTCGTCCAATGACCCCTGGAGATACCCCTGCACAGATAAGCAGGTATACACAGTGGATGGAATGATGGGTATTTCTTTGAAAACAAAGAAAGGTTCAGATCCTGAAACAACAAAGCAGCCTTATGTCATCTACTACCACCAACATTTTTCTCTTTTGCTATGATTTTCTTTTTTTGGAGTTGCGGTGTTAGCTTTACATGGGATGCAACAGATCCCACACCTCTCAAAAGGTTTCTCTTTTGTCTCGACGCTCCACGGAATATTGGCCAAAACATTTTGGGGATTATCGAGATGTCTTTAAGCAAATGTGAGACGGGTGTTTTTGGGGAGCAGTGGTTTTGGCCTTGGAACCCTCCATTTTTGCCCAATATCTTTCTATTGTCGAATCATGAAAATGCACTCCAAGCAAGGTTCCCCACTGTTTCCTGTGTTCTCCATATATGGATAATGTTCCTCACTTGAGTCCAACAGGCTTTGAAAGGATTTTGTGAGCCTTTCCAAACTGATGTGTTTTCCTTAATTTGGTTTTCATCTGTTTTGAACATTCTTTAGATAGTGGACGTGCTTCTTGTTGAGATCTTTTAGCCTACTTCACGTTATCATACAGTTTCTGATTGAGTGATTTTCCTGATTGTACAGATCTGAGTGTAAGGAGTTGCTTGGAAATTTGAACTTAGCTTTCAAAAGAATTTTGTTAATCACAGTTCATTCATTTCACAAATAGATCAGTTTCTTATTCCCATTAACAGCTAGATTAATCATCTTTGTCATTTTTTCAATAAAAAAGAAGAAATAAAACTGTATGTAAAACAGGCAACTAAACAAAACCACAAGGAAGGTACAGATGGGACAAAAGGACCAGTAAAAAGTCCGGCAATTGAACTCTGATGACCCAACAGCTGAATGTGAAGCATGTTCCAGAAATATGCCTGAACTGATTGACTAATTGAATACAAGTGATGGTAAAACACACAAGGGAAAAACACAAAGACAGAGAGTAAAAATAAACTGGGACATCGTGAGACCAAGTTAAAAAAAATGAAACTCCAAACCTAATAAACTTGTGGATGAAGAAACTTGTCTTAATGAGTTAATCTGCTTGTTATGTCCTTAAATAATCAGCAAATCAACAGTTCTCTGCAAAAACAGGTTTAATGGACAGAAGTTTTCTTCCGATTCATCAGTTTAGCCTTAATCTCTGCTGATTTAATCTACATGAGTTTGATCTGCTGTTTAAAAATACGTTTCTGATGTTGTTACGTTAGTCGCTATTGACCAAATGCAGCGTAAAAAGAATATTGTACTTAATGCAGTAGAGTCAAAGTGCAACTATTCAATTCAATTCAATTTTATTTATATAGCGCCAAATCATGAAACATGTCATCTCAAGGCACTTTACAAAATCAAGTTCAATCATATTATACAGATTGGGTCAGATTATACAGATTGGTCAAAATGTCCTATATAAGGAAACCAGTTGATTGCATCAAAGTCTTGACAAGCAGCATTCACTCCTGGGGAACCGTAGAGCCACAGGGAGAGTCGTCTGCATTGTACATGGCTTTGCAGCAATCCCTCATACTGAGCAAGCATGAAGCGACAGTGGGAAGAAAAACCACCCATTAACGGGAAAAAAAAACCTCCGGCAGAACCGGGCTCAGTATGAACGGTCATCTGCCTCGACCGACTGGGGTTACAGAAGACAGAGCAGAGACACAACAAGAGAGACAAAAAAGCACAGAAGCACACATTGATCTAGTAATCTGTTCTACATTAGATGGTAGTAACGGGTGAGCCGTCTTCTCTGGATGATGTCAAAGTTAACAGAACGCCAGACCAGGTGTACCTACTATGAAGAAAAAGAGAGAGAGCAAAAAGTTAAAAGCTGAAATGACGACAGTCATTTCAATGTAATACAATACAAAACTGGAGAACCGTAGAATGAAGAACAGTAGAAATCAGTAGAGTGAGAAAATTAGACCCTGATGTCCTCCAGTAGCCTAAGCCTATAGCAGCATAACTATAGAGGTAGCTCAGGGTAACATGAGCCACTCTAACTATAAGCTTTGTCAAAAAGGAATGTTTTAAGATTAGTCTTAAAAATAGATAGGGTGTCTGCCTCACGGACCAAAACTGGGAGTTGGTTCCACAGGAGAGGAGCCTGATAGCTAAAGGATCTGCCTCCCATTCTACTTTTAGAGACTCTAGGAACCACCAGCAGACCTGCAGTCTGAGAGCGAAGTGCTCTGTTAGGAACATACGGAGTAATCAGAGCTCTGATATATGATGGAGCTTGATTATTAAGGGCTTTATACGTTAGAAGAAGAATTTTAAATTCTATTCTTGATTTAACAGGAAGCCAATGAAGGGAAGCTAAAATTGGAGAAATATGATCCCTCTTGTTGATTTTCATCAGAACTCTTGCCGCAGCAGTGCTCTTCTTGTGTCTTATGTTTTGGGCAGTAGAGTGCCAAACAAATATTTAAATGCAGATTATAAAGTCTATTTTACTGAGTCTTTTTACACCAAACAGCGTTCTGTAGTATACTATCACATCATACCTATTTACAATGGGTTGTATGAAACTGTGTGAGATTATATTGCACAATACAGTGTTGTTTTGTCACATATTATATCATATTGTATTGGATCGTTTTGTATGTTACTTTATTAGCTCACGGTGTACAACATTGTATCGCTTTGTAATGTGTTAGAACATGTTGTATCAGATTGTATTACTGTATAATTGATTGTGTTGTATTGTTTACTGTTATGTTGCACCAATTCACATCCAGTCATGTAAAATCTCATGCCGTCTTTGTCAGGTTTTTAACACCTCCTTGGCCGAGCCGGTTCCACAAGGCTATGAGGACATCTCCAACATTGTGCCTCCATACAGCGCCTACTCTCCCAAGGGACATCCACAGGTACATTCAGATCCACACACACTGACGCTAAAACAGAAAGCAGAGCAACCCAAATATGCTTCCTTCTTGTTTTATGTCTCTTCAGGGAGATTTGGTGTACGTGAACTACGGTCGAACAGAGGACTTCTTCCAGTTAGAGAGAGAGATGGGTATCAATGTGACAGGGAAGATTGTTATTGCCAGATATGGGAAAATATTCAGAGGCAATAAGGTATATAAAGATGTCCTCTGTAGTCAGCATGCTTGCATTAAACTATGACTTTTCAATATATTGTGTTTATCTCTTAACATTTCATTTGTCTTGTAGGTTCTCATGACACGACTGACATTAATAAGCACTCTCTCATTCTGTCTCAGGTGAAGAACGCCATGTTAGCAGGAGCGAAGGGGGTGATTTTGTTCTCAGATCCTGCAGATTACTGGGCTGTGGGAGTCCAGGTAACATGTTACGAAGCTTTAGAAAACCCAGTCAAACTAAAAAAAGCACGACATGTATTAGTCATTCTCCTGACCTCTTGTTATTTACCCTCTGAGACATCATGAGTGGGGAAAAACATGACACAAACCAACCTCTGTTATTAACTGTGGCTTTGCACAGCCTTACCCCGATGGCTGGAACCTGCCTGGTGGAGGAGCTCAGAGAGGAAATGTTCTCAACCTGAATGGAGCAGGAGACCCCCTCACACCTGGCTACCCGGCTAAAGGTGTGTTAGAAAGCCTCCTATAGCCTGCATGAGTACATAAATTGTTAAGCAAAAAGTGCTGATATCCCCTGAACCTATTTTTGGTCACAACCACAAAGAGAGCCACAAGAAGCTCTATTCAAAATCTGCCCCAAGCCATGTAGGGCAGCACAACACACTTGTGGAATAAGATGATCTGTTCGAATGTGACCAAAATGTTTTTTTGAACAACAAACAAAAGGATTTGTGTGGTGGAAAGGCAACATGAGGCCATAACTTGAAAACACCTTCCTCACAGTGAAACATGGCGGTGGCTGCATCAGGCTGTGGGGGAATGTTTCTGCAGCAGTGACAATCTGAGCAGGTCACTATCCACTGGAAAAACTAAAAACAGAGCAATACAGTAAGAAGGCTTGCAAAGGACTTGATGCCAGAAACGAGGTTTCATCTTCCAGCAGGACAACGGGCCTGAACACAGACAGAATTGCAAAGGAAGGGTTTAGACCAAAGCATATTTGTGTACTCGGCTGGCAAGAACTACAATTTGCAGTTCATATATGTTCTCCATCTAGTCTAGCAGGGCTTGTGTTACTTAGCAAAAAAAGAGATGTCTCTGTATGTGCAAAGCTGGTGGAGAAAGCTGGTGGAGATATGTAAACTTGCAGACCAAAAGTTGCAGTAAAAAGTGGCTCTGCAAAGAAAAAACTGAATGCAATTGTACCCATCTAAGACTTTCCTTTCACTTTACAAGGACACATTTGGAAAAGTTATGGGTGCAAGTCCTGGAAACCTTTGGAAAGGTTAACGAAGGAAAGTAATTAGTACAGCTTATGTCACGTATCTGTCTGTTTCCATCCAGAATACACCTACAGACTCAACCCGGAGGAAGGAGTAGGACTTCCCAAGATTCCTGTTCACCCAATCGGCTTTCATGACGCAATTCACCTCCTGAAGTAGGTCGCATCCTTTTCCCCAGATGAGGATACTGTGGTTCTAAATAAACATAAACAGTTTAGGTCAAGAAAGTAATCTTTACATGTCTGTTGTTTGTGAACTATTTGTATGTATTATTTAAAATACATACTATGTTTGTGAAATGTAACAGAAACATGGGGGGACAGATCCCTCCCAACAATTGGAAAGGAGCTCTGAATGTGTCCTACAAGACTGGTCCAGGCTTCACAGAAGGCTTCAGGAGCCAGTAAGTGTTCCTCTGAAGTTTTGGTTCTGCCCGGCACTGAAACTGAAGTTGTCATCCTGCAATGAGATGATACTCACCCCCCCCCCTCACTTCTTTATTAAAATCAACATCTCTCCTGTTATAAGTGTGCTCCTGCCGCTTCAGCTCAGTCTCCACTCTCTGCCTCCTCCCTCCGCTTGTGTTGCTCCCGATCCAAATCGGTGACCCTCTGGTGGCGAGCAGCCAGCCGATGCACAATGAGGCCTCTTGTGCCTCCTGTCTGTGACACACATTCATTTTCACACATAAACCCTACATGGAAACAGCATGTTCCACAACCAAAACAAAATTTAGAAACCAAAACAAATGCATTCGCTCCCACCGTGTTCTTACAGAATAGCTGCGTGCATGTAAGTGTGTGTTGCTTCTCTTATACCAGTCTCGTAGTTCCCCTCTATTTATGGAAACAACTTCTCACAGCAGGCATTTTGTTGTATTTATTTGTCTGTGTTTGGATCCCATTTTGTCGCAGTAAGGTGCGAATGAACATCCACAGTAACAACCAGGTAACCAGGGTCTACAACGTCATTGGAAAGATCAGAGGAGCTCTGGAGCCAGGTACTCATTTATTTTGAGCCAATCCATGAAATGCACCTGTTAACACCTGTCCGTTACTATACAAGGGTGTTATTAGAATAAATCTGATGCTTGCTGACAGATTTACAGTCAGAGCAGGTTTTATGTCAGGTTACAAACCTTTGCAAAAAAAAAACAGCGTATTCAACTCATATTTGAATTCTTATTTTGCAGACAGATATGTGATTCTGGGAGGGCACCGCGACGCCTGGGTGTTTGGAGGAATCGACCCGATGTCCGGAGCAGCGGTGGTCCATGAGACTGTGAGGAGTGCTGGAAAGCTGCTCAAAAAAGGTACAGCTTTTCAAACGTGTAAAACAAAGAACTAAAGTGTGAGCGATCGATTTTTCAGCGTCTCTTTGTGTTTGGGGGGGGTGTGTGTAGGTTGGAGACCGAGGAGGACTGTGATATTTGCCAGCTGGGACGCAGAGGAGTTTGGTCTTTTGGGCTCAACAGAGTGGGCCGAGGTAGCATGGATACAAAAAGTCACATATATCGGCTTATTGACGCGTAGACGCACTGACTGAGCTCCATCAATCCCAACAGGACAATGCCAGGCTGCTACAGGAGAGAGCCGTGGCCTACATCAACGCAGACTCCGCCATAGAGGGTGAACATAGAGTCTGACTCTGCTCTCTGTCAGAAATGACAGATTCAATTGGCTTTAATTTGGCACATACAAGCATTTATGTCCTTATAAATTACAGGCATGTACACACTGAGGGTTGACTGCACTCCATCGCTGCACACATTGGTGTACAACCTCACCAAGCAGGTGAGCACAGCCTGTCTGGTGTATATGGTTCTGGCCAGAGATTCACAAAAGGGCCGTGACCATTATATTTGCAGTTTTGATGATACAAGTGTTGTACAACAGACCTCTTCAAAGATTTTTGAAAACAAGAATGGCGTGCACAAGTTTAAATTAACTTAAAGCATTAATTAACAACTAATTAATGTTTAGTTACGTTTACGTGGACAAAAGTAATTGGAATAAAGGGCCGATAGGAATAAAAATCATAATTTAAACAAGCCAATCGGATTATGATGATTAAGCTCAATCGGAATGAAAATGTAATTCGAATGAGAAGGATGGTTTATGCTAATTCATAATCCAATCAACATGCATATTAACGCTTGTCAGGCTCAGGTTATTCTGAATGTGGTAAACTGACCCGAGTACGCATGTGCGAATGATGTAAACCTGACGTATTTCTGCATTTGCGAGTGGTGGAAATACGTTAGGAGGCAAAAATATCGGGGCTCCCGATACAACCTTTGTGTTTGAAAGTTTGGGTCAAATGGAGGAAACTCCCAGAACGAATACATACACGAATGGGAAAATGATTCCAAACATGCAAATTAATGGCATTATGCTTTTGAAAAAACATTCAACATATTGAAAAAATATAGACCAGGCTTAAAAGCCAGGTGCATAGAAGAAAGGTAGGATGAACTTTAAATGAAGTACACCATTTCTGTCACGAAGAGTGATCAATTACCCTGCCAGAATTATACCGGGAGATCACTAACGACCACGAACAGCTCGTTAAGGTAATTTTAATCGGATGCTAGTGGGAACTAATGGTAGATTTCAGGGGGAAAAAAATCTAAAATGTCTTGTTTGTTTGTTTGTTTTTTATTTATTGATGTTGTTTGTTTTAGGATTTTTTTTAACCCCGGAAAACAAACAGTTCAGATAAATAAATAAATCTAACAGCCATGTGTTTAAACCATTGACCAAAACTGTAAATGACTTCTGTCTGCCCTTTATTTTAATGTCTTATCTCCTTGTTTTTTTTAAATCTTGTCTGCTTACAGTTTTCTTTCCATATTTCTGTGTAGATAGCAAGTCCAGAGGAAGGAGAGGACGGAGTTTCACTGTATGAGAGTTGGCATAAAAGGGACAACTGGACCAATGATCGTGATGCACCCCGGTAGGAAATCTCATGTTTTTCAACAACTAGAGACTGTGATAAAGCACATGATTATGCAGTAATCATAAAATTAAATGTTACAGTAAGGTTTTCCATAGTTTGCTGTGTTTTTACCCACAATATTCCATCATGAAAACACTTTATTTGATGTGTCAGCAAAAATAATCTCAAATCATAGAGGATGAAGCTTCACTTGATGTCACTGAGATGCTGAAAGAGCACAGATGCCATTTTTTTTAAAACTGCGTCAACCTGCTTTGAAATGATTAGCATCCAAGCGTCCTCCCTCCAAACCTTAAAACCTGATTACTAAACTTTTACGGTTTTCACACGTTAGCTCATCCAAACAGACAGTGGCCTCCAAAGGCTCCATAAGTAAGTTAGTTAAGTGATCAAAAGATGATGTTTCCAACCACCAACACCTGTTATCAGAAAAGAAGATCCAGCCTTATAATTGCAGAATAAAATAGCGCCACCTGCTGGCTCATTTAAGGCACAAAACTCTAAGGTTGTTCTGCCAAAAGGTTCTCATCACAGAAGGCTTTTAAATGTTTTCCTAATAGCATTAGTGGAGTTGTTTAAGCTTAGTAAGGTTGTATGAAGGTTCAGGCTGTAGCAAGATCACTTAAGTACATTAACATAATTTTTGTTTTTGTTTTTTTAAATACCAGCTGTATTTTCTTGACTGTATGGATTTTACTTGAAGGTCTGAGGTACTGAGCTCTCCTGAAAACTATCTCAGGATTTTCTCCATTTACTTTTGCCATTTTTTTTCACAGAACCCCAAAAGAATCCAGAACAATGATGTTAGACTGTGGGGGTTGTAACAACTATAGTTTTTAATGTTTAACTCTTCCCATACGTATCTTTTGTTGTTTTTTATGCTTTTTGAAGCATTCTCACCATATATTGAGTTCTTGTTTATCCAGATAAGAAGATTGTACTTCTTATTTTCTGAGAGTCACGGAGGTGTAATTTGATAAATGTTTATCCAGCCGTCTAATTCTATACAACTGTTATTGCACTCCAGGCTGTTGTAAAAGGCCATTGTTTGAATGCTTACTGATGGAGATGAAAATAATGTAATCAAAATCAAGATGAACCGAAGAATAAAGTGCGATTATGATGAAAAAACAGTGATACTTTTTGCGAACTATTAAATTTATGTGATGACTTATTCGATTCAAAATAGGCTAAATATTGAACATTTCTTGGACATTCCTATTTAAATATTAAATACCTGAAAAATGTATAACATTTGTACAAATCACTGAGGGAATATGTTTTCCTTCCTGGTTTGATTTAGGATCAGTAAGCTCGGGTCAGGCAGTGATTTTGAGGCCTATTTCATCCGTCTGGGAATCGCTGCAGGGAGAGCCAGATACACTAAGAACAAGGTGAAACCCCTCATATTGTTCTAAACATCTCAAAAAATTGGTTACATTCCGCAAACCTCTTTCATGTTCTGGTGTATATCAAATAAGAACAAACTTTGAGCTAAAAATTTGAGCCTATTCTTTTTTTTTTTTAAACCGCTTGTGTTGCACTGCACAATTTATTTGTTATGCATATTCTAAAAAGTTTTCTCGAGGCCTTTCAGTGGTGAAAGGAGCCAAGATAATGCCATGTATTTCAGTTCTGATCTGACTTCAGAGTTATGTCTGAACATGTTTAAAATGACATTTTTCAAGCCCTCTCAAATGTTCTGTATGCTTTGTGTATCCATTCAGAAAACAGAGCGCTACAGTAGCTACCCCGTCTACCACAGTGTGTATGAAACCTTTGAGATAGTGGAGAAGTTTTACGACCCCACCTTCAGGAGGCTCCGGGCCGTGGCTCAGGTAAGAGGAGGTCTCATCTTCCTGTTGGCTGATTCCCAGGTGCTTCCTCTTGATGCTACTGAGTATGCAGACTCCCTGAGGAAGTACGCACAGAGCATTGCACATCTGGCACAGGCAAACGCAGAACAAATGCAGACGTACAAAGTGTCATTCGGTGAGTTTATGTCCATCTTTATCCGTTGATACTGATTAGGCACTTCCGCTGAGTGTTGTGTAATTCGATTGTGTATTTGTGCAACATGAGTTTACAGAATGTTTCATATTTTTTATTTTATTCTAGAGCCTCTCTTTTCTGCGGTGGAGAACTTCACAGCCGCAGCCAGAGATTTCCACGACCGCCTGCAAACTCTCAACACACAGGAGTAAGAGCTGAAATGTTATCTGTGGTTAAACAGAAATCCTGCTCGGTTGAATCTACTAATTTACATAAAAACTGAAATTGTTGTTTATTTTAACAATGATCTCCAGTTCAGGGGTATTTTCTGTGTGTTAGTCCTCTACAGGTGCGAATGGTGAATGACCAGCTCATGTACCTTGAGAGAGCCTTCATCGACCCGCTCGGCTTACCAGGCAGACCCTTTTACAGGTTAGCTCCCTTCATACCTACAAGTTTGTGTTACAGAGTAAATACAGACCATGGTGACTCCGATCCCTTGTTACAAGTGTGCGTCCTAGCTGTTTTGATTCAGTCATGCAAGGTGACTTGTAATTTTTACTGTGCTCTATTGTCATTCTCTTAAACCGGCTCCACCTCACTACTGGACTAAATGACACTGCTCTCAGTTGGTTCAGATCATATCTCACAAACCGGACAGAATACATCTCCCTAGGCCACTCCAAATCACATCCACACACAGTTACATGTGGTGTCCCTCAGGGGTCAGTCCTTGGCCCCATCCTCTTCATCCTTTACCTCACTCCCCTTGGCCAAATCATCAGCTGCCACAATATTTCTTTCCACTGCTATGCTGATGACATACAGCTCTATGTAAATGTCACAGCTGACACCTCACCCCCACAGTCATCCCCATCAAAACTCACCACCTGTCTGGAGGAGATAAAGGTATGGATGGAGCAAAACTTTCTTCAATTAAGTAGCTCAAAAACCGAAGCCATCCTGGTTGGAACTCCTCACCAAACTTCGTCCCATTCTCTCCCTCCCAGACGCAGAAAAGCTGGTTCATGCCTTTGTCTCCTCCAGACTGGACTATTGCAACGCACTTCTCATTGGGATCCCTAGAAAAAGTCTGCAGAGGCTTCAGTACATTCAAAACTCTGCAGCTAGGATCCTGATGAGAGTGCGGAAACATGAGCACATTACCCCCATCCTCCATTCACTATACTGGCTTCCCATCTCCCCCAGGATTAAGTACAAGGTTTCCCTCCTCACACATCAATGTATCCATGGACTTGCCCCCGCCTACCTCAAAGAACTTATCAGCCCACAGAAGACAACCCGCTCCCTTCACTCCACTTACTCAAACCTCCTCCACATTCCCAGAACCAGACTCAGGACAATGGGAGATCGGGCATTTTGTGCTGCTGCCCCGCATCTGTGGAATGCCCTCCCTGACACCTTGAGGGCACCTCAATCCACTGAGTGTTTTAAAAAAGGCCTTAAAACATTTCTTTTTAGCAAAGCTTTTGGTCCCCTTTAGATGTTTTATTGTTTTTTCTCTCTTCTAAAAAAGCTTTTTTAATTTTTTTATGCTTTTTTTCATTTTTACCTGTAGCACTTGGAGATCTTTTGATGGAAAGTGCAGTATAAATTAAATGTATTATTATTATTATTATTATTATTGTCATTTACATAGGCAGCCCTGCAACATTTATCAAAATATAGTTAGTGCACATTTATTTAAACACATAAGAAAAATATATTATAATCCTTGTATCAGCAGACAGTGTTTTACAACTGAGAGCTCCTGATCAGGGGCAACATCTAGACGTGACTGTCAATCAAAATATTTGAAATGCCACATTTGTTATATTCTCATTTGTGTTTGGCAATGAGTTGGCAGAAGGAGCAGATCAGACATCCATACTAGAAAATCTTAATTATGTATTTAGCTTTGAATCGTATAGTGTTGCTGTTGAGATGAACATGAGATGAACATGTACACACATGCTGGCACATGCTGGTGTGCCGTGCTGTGGGTTGTTGGAGTACTTTGAGAGGCGGTAGACTGGAGAGGATTAACCCTGCCGGCCGTGGGGTTAAGATCCACTGGTTTGTCAAGGGTGAAATGGAGCCAGGGCACTCGAGCTTTGTCTTCAGGGGGAGATCAGGAGGACATCTGATGGAAAACCAAAAACAAAAAGAAAACAGTCGGGGTTGGTGCTTGAAAAAGCCAGGAGAACACAGAGGTACCACTAGGGTTGACACTCAGGCGTCAAATGACTGGCAGTTCCTTTTGCTCCTCATAAGGAGCCTGATGATTCTCAAGTAAATTTTTGATAAATGTTTAATTAGCTAGTATATATTTATTTAATGAGTTTTCCCCCCTCAGGAGCCTTAAAGAGGCTGACTACTGTGTCTCCTGTCACCCCTGAGCATGCTTTCAAGAAACACACAAATATGTTGTCTCAGATCCCTCCAGTAGATTCTGTAACACAATGCTGTCTTCTTTTCCCCCCTCATCTCTGCGCTGTTTTTCAGGCATGTGATTTTCGCTCCCAGCAGCCATAACAAATATGCAGGGGAGTCTTTTCCCGGGATATACGACGCACTCTTCGACATTGAGAACTCAGCTGACCCAGAGAAGGCCTGGCGGGAAGTCAAGCGTCAAATCAGCATAGCAGCATTCACGGTGCACGCCGCTGCCGTCACTCTGACCCCACCTGCATGAAAGCACAGTCAGAAGTACACAAACCTGAGGACACTGGGATATCACGATGTGATGAGACTGTATTTTTTTAATTTCTTTTCAACACACTTAGGCAGAACAATCTCTGCACTTTATCAGGTCCGTTTTCCAGACCTTGGTGACAGCTGTAATTGTGATCACAAAGTAAAAAGGTGGTGTTGTGTTTGTTTGTACTCAATTGTTTGCTGCAAGAAACAGTTAAAAAGAAACTAAATAAACCAATTCAAATATTCCCAAATAAGTCACTCTCGGTGTTGTAGTTTAATGGTCACAGAAGAAGAAGAAGAACAAGAAGAAGAAGAAGAAGAAGAAGAAGAAGAAGAAAAGTTCATAAATTCATTATGTTTTCTAGTAAATTACTTTAAACATCTTGTATTCATTTTAGTATAACAAGGCTGTATTGATTCATTAAAGTATTAATTTATAGATGCATCCAAGCAATTGTTGATGTCTGTGTTATGGGGCACTTAATTTGATTGATCAGATTAAACAACAACATTGTCAGACAAAAATGCTAAGCAACCACTTCATTTAAAGTCCAGTTTCTAATATTGGCATTAGACACCAGCAGTGGGATCCCCTGCCGTCCTTAAACATGTTGAACCAATGTTCAGCACAGGAGGGAGCCACAGGCACAAGCTTAGTATTTTCAAAAGTCTTTTAAACTGTTGTGTCAGTAATGATACATTATTACAGTTTTTATGTCATTGTTGTTCATGTAACAGATCTCCCTTGAAAATGAGATCATAAGTCATGAAAAATTTACCTGTATAAACAAAGGATTAATGATGATGATGATGATGATGATGATGATGATGATGATGATGATGATGATGATGATGATGATGACGATGATGACGATGATGATGAAGAAGAACAACCAGAAACTAAAATCTGAGGTTTTCCTATGAAAAGGAGCAGAAGCAAACATTAATTGTAAACTTTATTTGACAATTTTACAGCTATATTATTGAAAAAAAAAACGAGACGGCCCATTTATAAATATGATCATAAAAGGATTATCAGCACAGGTACTGTCCCAGTAATCCAAGTGTATTACTGACAGTTTGAGAGCTGCTATTAAAGAAAGGAAGATCAAATCTTGCACATAATCTCTCCCGACACCCAGGATGCACAAAACAGTTTTTAATTAACGGAGAATTTCTGCTATTAAACTTGTTCTTAGAGATAATAATAATAACAATTATCAAAAAATTAAGGAATAAATGGTTGTTTTGTCAGCAGAAGTTCTACCAAACAGAAGAAAAACATTTTGTTTTATGTCTGAGTTTAATAAGAAGATTTTGCAGCTAACAAATCAGATTTATCCCTGTTTATCATTATTCTACTAGTTTGTGTTTAAGTGACGGTGCTCATGTCAAATGTGACAGCTGAGCAGAGCTTCTCCAGCTCTGTTGACAGAAAACATCTCTCCAGTCAATGGTGGTAATAATGATAACTGTTTTTTAAAATAATAACAAATCAATCTGTCCAGGGTTTACCCCGCCTCTCCTCCATTGACCACTGCAGACAGACTCTCTCCTTCATCTGTCATTACACCAATGCCTCCTTTCTTGCTACAAGATCCACAGGCATTTTTGTGTGTGACTTTCCACCTGACTTTCAAAGGTACTAAATATAGATGCAAAACCTGTGCTTCACTATTGCTAAATCACTTTGCGGTTACCTATCAGAATCATAATCATAATCAGAAACACTTTAATAATCCCAGAGGGAAATTACAGTTCCAGTACAACCATCCATCACATACATCACAAACATTTCAGGGGAACGATTGACTGAGGCCTTGCTGCCGAGAACCCCGCCTGACGCGGTTTCCATAGGGCGCTGCCTTTGTTTATGTTTACATCTGCATATTCCCCCTACAATAAATTCTCAGTTTGCTCATTAGCATGTGATCTGCATATTCACTGAGGGAACACACTCAGAAACGTTTACACCCACTGTTCTGCTCATTTTAAATGCAAACTGCTCTGCAACTGGTAGGAACATCAGCTTTGTACACGCTAACTAGTTTGCATCTGTTTTAAAACATACAAACCTGTTGAAGGTCAGACCCTTGGTAATGTCGAGAGAGTAAATTTTTGTCAACTAGCTTCCCTTTGGAAAACACTGAACTTGGGAGAATAAATAACTCAAGCATCAAAACATTTATGTAAAATAAGTAACTTAATGACTTTTAAGAGTTTTAATTTTTTTACTATAAAACAACTATTTATGTGGTTGAAAAATGAAGCTCATTTAGTTTAAGTTTGGCATCAATACAAATAGTGCAGTAAAGACATGATCACCGAAAGGATGTTTTGACTTCAGGGTCGCGTTCACTTTTCATGCAGACATCAACTTAAGTCCATTTTTTTGAAAGTAAACACCTGTCCCTCCGATCGGTAAAACAAAGCTTTCAGGTGTGAGATTGGCCGTGTATTTGATTTTTGTAGCAACAGACATGAAGAAGAAGGGAGGCAGAGTGAATAGAGAGCAGTTGACGGGGTGGTAAGTAGTAGCATCTGTAAAACAGTGACCATGTGGGAATAAAAAGGTCCTAGTGTTTCAGTCAGCATCGTTCCTGAGCTAGAATTTGTATGTTGTCATTTTTAGTTCAGTTATGCAAATCAACAGCCATCACATCATTTTGCTAAATTGTATGCATACATGTAGTTCAGCCTACCAAGTAAAAAGTTTTGAAATGGCCCTGATGCTAACTTATCGTACGCCATCATGTAAATATTTCCATCATGAACTAACAATACTTTAATATTAACATAAATGCAACACTTGTTCCAGTGGTCTTTGTTTGCCTTGCCCCTGTCTCTCCTGCTGGCTTCTGTTTCTGGACACCGACAACCTGAACCATGTAACGACCAAGCCTATCTGCCTGTGCCCCTTTGGAAACCTCCGCCTGACGCGTGCTTCATTGTGTGTATGACCCAAGCCTGGACCACGGATTCCCTTTCTGTCTCTGCCCCACACCTAACCTGCCTGAAGCGGGTCATTCATTCAGTGATTCGGCTCACTCAAACGGAGCCCTTGGATGCCCTCTATCAGGACCAGTGCAACCTCCCGGCTTCCGAAAATGTTAGTGACTTTTATTCAGTGCACTCTATATCCCAATGAGTTGTTCTCTAACATTTTTCTCCTCCTTCCAGTGGCTCCACTGTGCACTCCGACCAGTTTCCGTTCCCGCCACACCAGTTTCTCAATAAACCTTTTAAACCACTCCTGTTTGGCTGAATTATCCGGTCTCCAGCTTCTGAGTTATTACAGGGCTGTAACATTGTTTTTCTGTGATTTTTGTTGTAACTAGCGCAGCAAAAGCACTGCAAACGTCACACCCCATCCTAAATCATTCAATAATGACAGGCTGGTGTTCTAAAATTCAGAAGAAGTCTGCCAATCAATTTACATTTTCCAATCTGCTGCGTAAAACTGCTGCCCTTCCCCCGCAGTCTCCGGTGACTGGTGTCACAGGTAAAAGCCGCCATGGTCACAATGTCACACCAACAGCCCTGTTTTGCCACATGTATATATCAAAAGGATTAACTATTTATGTTTTAGTGTTATCCAACTCCACTTTTACGAGGATCATCTGCAGAGATCATGTCTGACATATCATGGTAGGCCAACAAACACAGGTCTTATGTTCACAATGGTGCAGACCACAGATAGGATTGTTACATTTCTTCTGTTTCCAATCATTTAAGATATATTATTTGGGTTTCAGTAATGTTGTCTGAGGTTAATATTTAAATTTTAAGCTAATTCTGTGAACCCTGTCCAGTGATTTCAAGTCCAGCTGGGGAAAAAAACCCTCTATCTAGTATATTTACATGAATGTCTATTGTAAAAATAATTGAGAAAAAGAATATACTAAGTCGAGTGAATCAGGTGCCATTCTGGACTAATCAAAGCACAGATCTAATTATTTCTGTTGTTTTATACCAATGTCTGAGTTTACCTTGAACTTACAGTTTTTAAATTCCATTTTTCAACATTTAGAATAAAACTTATTTTGAGTTTGCTAATGTGAATATATTAGATGTTGACAATAATCTTATGTATTCAGAATCCCGGATATGTTAACATGCTTCTCATAAAAGTAAAACTTAACTTCTCATTAGTAAAACGTAATTTGTGCTTTATTTCACTTGGCAGCATGTGTTTTCCAGAATTTGTATTTGCATTAGTTCTCCTCCTATAGCTGTAATAGCAAAATGACTTTAAATAAACTCCCAGTTGTGGGAGAGCTTCTGTAGTCAAAGCAGAACTTAATGAGATATAATGAGAATGAGAAGATATATGAATTAACTTTAGATAGCATTTAAAATGTATGACACCATATGAAAAGGGGTATTTAACACAGGCTTTAAATCAATGCAGCTTTGGTTTAATATCACATTTATTTTCCATTGCATTTTTTTTCTGTTTTAACATACTGAGAGAACCTTTTCTTTCTATCTTTGCCTTGAATTAGAAGTTAGGGTTATGATTTCTTAATTAGTCGACCATTCTTAGGCTACAGCCTCCATATGTTGCATTTTCTATTATTTATATGTAATGTTTATTTTTGTGTGATTTCAGAATATGGCTCTGCTAATTATTATTAGTCTGCTGTTTAGTAGGTTGATGATTTCTTCTGATTCTAATTCCTCTAAAGATTGTTCAAACTATCTCTAAGTCATTTCACACAGTTAAACTAAATTAACTTCTGTTCATAGCGCAGCACGTACAAATTTTTAAGTTCTCATTTGAACTTTCAATGAAATAAAGATAAAAATCATGTCATCATGCTCCAATTAGAATATTAATTTGCCATTGCACAGCATTAATTGGAATAGAGTACATTTATTATTATACAAATGTACAATGAAAATAATAAGCTGCCCCTTTGCAGTGTACATATGTCTGAATATAAAGTAAAAGAAATGAAATAAGCAGAATAATCAAACAACATAATAATACATACATTGCACAGAGAACTGTTATTGCTCAGTGTATATTTTGCAGAAAGGATTATCAATATGTTGAACAGTGGCTAGTAGTAGTAGTGAAGTCTGCTGAGGAAAGCTGTTGGGGGAGCAGGGTAACTGTGGGGATCAGGTGTGACTTTAGAGTGGATTTATGGCCTTTAGTAATACATTTATTTTGTATGCTGGCTTTTGTATTTGAAGCACCTTTAGCACCTCCTGAAGGACTACAGGTCTAACGGTCCAAAGGATGGAAAGTATAAAATGTCCATGGTGATTCAGGGAGGGGAGAGGGCGGCCAGCAGTTCTCTGTGCCATCTTGACTACCCTCTGAAGCCTTGCCTTGTCTGCATCAGTGCAGCGGCCATATTATGCTGTAAAACTGTATGTCAGCAAGCTCTTAATGAACGAGCGGTTAGAAGATCAGCTATAGGCTGGAGTCCAAGTTGTTCTTCCTAAGAATCCTCAGGAAGCGTAGACGCTGCTGAGCCTTCCTAGTGACCACCATGGTGTGGGCTGTCCATCAGAGATTGGCAGAGATGAGGACCACAAAAAAACCTGAAGGTGTGGACCCTTTCCATCTACTGCTGATCTAGAATTGGACTGGGTCAGTTTTCTGCCTTCTGAAGTCCATGATCAGCTCCTTGGTTTTCAAGCCTCTTTCAACCTCTCCCGGGCGCTTGCAGGGACCTTTGAAAACGTATTTACGAACAGGCTTTCATGTAACAGAAAATAACTGTTCTGTTATTACTGCTCCATTCACCTCTTTAATGGTCAGAGACACAAGTTAGCAGTGGCTGAATGGATTAAGCTGCATCTTAATTCCTGAATCTCTTCTGTTCCTGGAAACTGGCCTCTTGCACTGGCTGCAGCGGGCTCCTGGGTAGTAACAACAGATAAGACTAGACATATACTGTTCAATTTAAAGGAAATAGGAAGACCTAAAGACCAAATTAAAGTAAAGTGAGAGGTATTTTCTTTTCTTCATAGTAGGTACACCTGGTCTGGCGTTCTGTTAGCTGTGACATTATCCAGGGAAGACAGATCACCACTATTACCATCTAATGTAGAACAGATTACTGGATCAATGTGTGCTTCTGTGCTTTTTGAGTCTCTGCTCTGTCTTCTTTAACCCCCTGCCGGTCGAAGCAGATGACCGTTCATACTGAGCCTGGTTCTGTTAGAGGTTTGTCCTTCCTGTTAAAGAGAAGTTTTTCTCTCCACTGTCACTTCATGCATGCTCAGTATGAAGGGATTGCTGCACAGCCATCAACAATGCAGACGGCTGTCCACTGTGGCTCTACGCTGCTTGTCAAGACTTGATGCAACCTGCTGGGTTTCCTTAGATAGGAAACTTTTTGACCAATCTGGATGATTTGTTTGAATTTGACTATGGAAAGTGCCTTGAGATGACATGTATCATGAATTGGCGCTACATAAATAAAAGTGAATTGATTTGAATTGAATACTCTATCAGTAACAGGTTCCCACTGAGACAGATGGGTCTTTGAACAGCATTCTGAATTGTAAACACTCAGGACAGAAAGCAGTCACCAAGCATTTACCTTTGTGGTAGAATTTACAAATATTTTTTCTGAATAAAGAAGGTAATATTTATCCCAAAAATCTCTGGATTTCATATTTTTTTCAGTTCCAAACAGAGCGACATTTAGTGACGCCAGGGGGAGATGTGCTCAGTTTATCATGTAAAAACCAGCCTTGTTAATTGATATGCATTCATGAATGCTTTTAAATTGTAATAAATTGTATTGGAAGGCTCTGTACCCAATTGAGAACAATTCAGTCCAGCTGTGGCCTGCATGTATCTTAATCAATGAAGTTTTTCCTTTTTTCGTTTTTTTCACAAGTTTCATAAAAGTGTCACAGATCTCAAATTGTACTTTAAAGAATCTCTTTCAGTGAACAATAATTGAGCTCAAGTGTGAGCAGTAGAGGTAATTTACATTTTTAACTAGATTATCAAAGATCCCAGCATCCTTGAAAACAAGAAAAGAACCTTTTAGTTTAGTACTGAAGTTTAGTCTCATCAGTTCATCAAACTTTGGCAATGCTTGGTCGTATTTTTCTTACAGCTTTTACTGTAACGCTATAAGAAAAATACTATTCCTTTAGTTCTTCACAACAAAAGGAGGTGCCAAACACCCACTGACAGGATATACAAATTACACACTAAATTACAGAAAACATTTAATCAATATCTACCTTTGAAGGCTAACAAAATATTTAACATCAGTAATTAACAAAAATATATTTTAAAAGCATTTGATTCACTTAAATAACATTTATTTATGTCCATGTATGTTTCCTCATTAGTGCTGTAATAAACTGTAAAGCGGGGGCAGGCCTTTTGGTAAGGATTGTCAAATTACAGCCACATCTGTGCATGTAGAAAGCTTGATATAAGTGAAGTCCAAACTTACATTTCTAGTTGTTTAATTCAATAACTGAATTGCAAGAAACAATGATTTCATGTGCCCATAGTCTGGAGCTCATAAAGTTGTGTGATGTTTTTGTTATTGAATGTCCGTATTATTTTCTTCAGAAAATATTACAAAATCATCAACATATTTGCACAGCATTTTAATTTATATATTATTCTCAGGTGAATATGCAGTAACGCTGGATCAAATAACAGGGATATCAAACTCAGACCGAACTTCTGTTTATTTTACAGTCCCCATCAAGCACTCCTTTGTCTCAGCAGCCTCACCATGTAATGTCGCTTTTGACAATTGTCCTCAGAGATACTGTATAAAAAAAACAGGTGACGAGTGTTTTTGGAATCTCGTGTATTGTAACTCTGAAGAAAACAATGCCAAACTGAGAGTCACTGTGAAAACAGATGTTGAAACCGTTGAAATCTTGGATGTAAATTCCAAACCACTAAAATTAAGTGAGTATTCATGTACCTTTCTTTTAGAAAATTAGTTTAGGGGTTAAATCAATGACTAAGAGATATAATGGTGAAGGAAATATATGTTAAATCTTGACCTTTTAACTTAGCAGACGTGCTTCTATGAACAAATGGTTATATATTATAAAACACAATCACAAAAACCTTTTCTTTGCTTCCCTACAGTCTCCTCTAATACAGTGAAAAACAGTGTTGAAAAGATATATGAAAGATCCCTTGAAGAATCCTCGTTATGTAAGATGAGGTACACTTTCTATGGACATATTATTTACAACACATTTCTGTTTAAAAATTCCTTTAAAGTCTATCAAGCTTATTTTAAACTGTGTTCTAGCAACATCCATCTTTCTTTTGCAGAGTAAAGCTACACATTTAACCAAAAAACAATTGTTGGGGAAAAAACATAACCTTTTCTGGAGCTGATCTCTTTATTGATGACATGAACTACTCCATTTTCAATGCTTCTTTCTCCTGTTTATCTCCGGATACGACAGGATCCTCTGTTTCTGATACACACATCAGGATCTGTCCTGATAATTCTACAGGCAAGTAATTTTATTCCAAAAGTAAAACTTTGCAGCAGCTGATGTAATTTTGTCATAAAGTTGTTGTTTTTTTTGACTCGCTGACTTTTTGGGATTAGCTGTTAACTGAAACAAACTTTGGAACATAGAAAATGTTTTACATTCAGTGGCTTGCAAAAGTATTCCTACACTTTTAACATCTTCACATTTTATCATGCCACAACCAAAAACCTCTTTATATTGACTGCGGTCTTTTGTGATAGACCAACATAAAGTGGCACATTATTGTGAAGGGAAAGGGGATTTTTAATTGGGTTTCAAAATTTTTCCACGCAGAAAGTTGTATTTTTCCCCACAGAGGGCTGTAAAGTGATAAAAATGTGAAAATGTTTAGCAAGTATGAATATTTGATAGGTGGGGCACATTCTCTGTACTAATAACCTTTTTTTCAGATTTTATTTGCAATACTACGTTTCTAAAGTTCTACCAAAAAAACGTCAGCTGGATTGAAGCCTTGCAGCACTGCCGCAAATTTAATTCCTCCCTCGTTCAAATAACAAATGACAAAGTGCAGCTTGATGTGTAAAGTCTCCTGAAAGAGAAGAACAACTTGGACAAAGGTGTCTGGGTTGGCCTAGACTAACACCACTAACACAGAGTGGAAATGGATATCAGGGATGGCCGCCAGCCCCGAATGGATCAGCAGCTTGCCTGTAGACCCCTACAACAACCACTGTGGAAAGATGGTTAAAAGTCATAAAGTGCTGGATGCCAACTGTCATGAAAAATTGCCTTTCATCTGCCAAAGTAAGTTGAGTTTTTAACCCAATCTACTGGGAGATGTTCTCAGAATGTTATTTATTTGTTTTTTTAGCTTCTACTGAAATGTCTGAGATTTCATTAGCATCAATTGAGAGTTTAAGCTTCAAAGCCATAGAAAAAAATAAAAAATAGAATATAATGTTTTTTCCTCTCTGTTTCAGTTGGTCCATCTCCATCAATGGATTGAGAAAATACACGGATCATGTTTTTCAGTTCAATATTGTAAAAACTATATTCTTCATACTGACTCCTGGTTTATATGCAAAAGAAAAGGAAAATAATAAGATAAATATTTGATAGATTATTTTCAGGGTCCTCAAGAACTATTTTTTCTGTTTTTAGAAGGCTGAGTTGGTTTTGTTAATCTAAAATTAGACACACAGAAGAAAGATCTTTTTGATTGCTGCAGACTCCGGACAAATAATTTCATGAGAAAACAGCCAGATTGAATTCAAAATCTAATTAAACAATCTATATTCAAAGTCTACCATCATTTGCAAAGCTTTCTAGTCTACCAGAGGTTAAAATAAAGCAGTACTCAATTAAATATTCAGATCTTTGATAAAAAATACAGTTATTATTCTCTGGGGGAAAATGTGGTTTAATTACAAGCAATGGTCATTACAACATTAATGTTGTTCTGAAACAGAATATAACCAAAACTGTGTGTTGAAAATGCTTTTGTATTTGTTTTTTTACATTTTGCAAATGGTCTACTTTTAGGGCAAGGCTTAAATTTCTCTTTTTGATAAAACTTAGAGTGAATTAGGTTACCCTCGAGCAGTGCGTTATTTTCCATGTGCTTTGTCTTCTAAAACCCAAGTTTGTGGTGTGCAATAACTATTGATACTGAGCATGTTCAGTCCTGTGTACTATAATTAGAACCAATTTGAAATGGGACATTTGTTGTTTATGACATATAAATAAACTGAATTAAAATAAAATAAAAAACATGGTCATCATAAAGATATGTTTCTGAGTAACAGAGGTTTATTGATGGAGAGAGGAGGATTGGCATGTGAGGAGATCGAAAGCTAATTATTCCAGTTTTGATCACACTGATACTTCCCAGTGGATTTTACTCTAGGTTCTTTCTGTACAATGTTGTCATTACATGCCTATCAATCAAAAAAATTCACAGTAACCTTTGTCATCTGGGCAAAACTCTTTTTCAGATGTCCTTCTGACTAGTGCCTTTATTCGGTTTTATTTGTCTATGTAAAGCAACCGTTGCCTTCATGAAAGGGGTTATATAAAGTTAATATTTGCATACCCCGCTGTGCTGCTGACCTCCCAATACATGAGCTGAAGTGGAGCTTTTTGCATACCTGCAAATATAATCTGACTTCCCAGTTCTAGTGAATTAAAAAAATTACTCTGCAACACTCGTGAAACAGAGATGCAAAAAGAGACAAGTTGATAAATGATTTTGTCATTTAAGTACAATGTCACACAAAACCTGACATAACATAAATAGTTAAAAATAATGTAAGTATCTATTGCAGGTATTCTCTTTGGTGTTGAAAGAGGACTCTTGATCAGAAAAACAGAAATCATGACTATGAATAGCCAGGGTCTACATCTGCTGAACAATCAAATAATTTTGTCATATTCTTTTATTAAAGCTTGTCTGTTTGCTTTGTTATCTGATTAGTTTTTTTCAAGAGTCCTATTGTACAACCCTCCTGGGACAGAAAAGACGCAAAGGTTTGATGTCCTCCCACACCAGTTCTGTGTGGTTCAGAAAAACAAGGATCATTTTAAAGATCACATTACTGTATTAAAAACAGTAATAAAATAAGGTTCTTGTGGGTTTTGGAGCGGAGTGACCATCCGCTACCAGGTATGGAGAGAATTCAATTGGAAAAACATGGTTAGATTTTTCATAACCCCAAAGATTTGGAAGAGGATGTTGTCCAGCCCAAAGCTGTGCTGGAGACCTTTTGGATAAATAGATGCTGATCACACACATATTCAGATCCTGTCAAAGAGGAAAGAGTACTGGGATAAAATATATCTTCAGATGAGAAAAATAATATAAGAAATATCCAGAACGTGTAAAACACTCTATTTGGGTTGCATCATACATGACATACAACAAAAAGAAGACAAATATTTGATAAAGACAATGTTATAAGCAAGGGAAAAGGCCATTCCACGATTACGGTATAAAAAGGAACTACCAGCCGTGGAGCAGTGGCCGCTTATTGTGGAGGAGATTTCTGTGATGGAAAAACTCACATACAAACTGAGGCTCCAACAAGGTCAATTTGTTGAAAAATGGTTTGATTATAGAAACAAGGAAGACACCACCAGCCCAACCAGACAATATGAACATTTAAGATAATAATTTGCATAATGATGTAACGGTAATCATGTCAACACTACTCCACTGTAATTGTTCTGTGAAAAGTTTATTGGAAAATAAGTTAAAACAAAAAAACACTGTTGTAAATTAAAATAAACAGTTACATTTCAGACACATTAAAGATTTTGATATAGTGCCTTATAAACGTATTCACATCTTTACATTTAATAACAATACAACAATAATATTCAATGTACTTTGTTGATATTGTATTTGATAGACCAACACAATACACATTTATGACATTTTTACTCCTTGTTCTTTGTAAAAAAAGGGGAAAAAAAGCCCTAGATCGGTCTGTGTGTATGGAGAGCTTTGATCAACCTCAACATTGAAGTTTTCCCATAAAATTCTGAACTTGATTTAGATTTAGACTTTACCATGGCAATTCTGTCACATTAATATTCTTTGATCCAAATCATTCAATTAAAGCTAAGGCTGAATGAGGGACAACAAGGATACTGACACAGCATCGAGTCTTCTCCTGTGTCTAATAGGTTTTCATCTCAGTTTGTTTATATGTTGAGCTCCAAAAATCTTTTAATCAATTCTGACCAGCTTCCTTGTCTCTGGTAAGGAAAAGTATCACCAAAGTGTGATGCCAACACCACCAACATTTGGGTCAAACAGATCAGTCTTTCTGCTCCTCTGCGCCACACCACTGTGATCCCCGCACACACAGAGGTAAGCTGTGCTTTATTTTCATTTAGTTTATACAACAACAGGAGTAAAATAGAATAAAGCTCGGTGGATCCGAGCAGGGAGACTAAGGCAGAATCAATGTGAGGGGTTAAGAAGTTAACACCATCAGCAGAAGCCGTCCATCCTGTTTTATCTGGAGTTCGGATGAGTGGCAGGAGGATACGGATACAGCTTCTCAGTCTCCCTTTATCTGTTTGACCTACGGTGTCTTTTTGCCGCCACTCACTGACTCACTGAACCAGAATAGTACTGACTTTGGTTTACCCCGGGAACCCAAAGCCTAGGGCGTTGAATCTTGGGGCTATTAGCCCCTTTTTCATTACATGAAATTCCCGCTTAGAGCTTTTACACTGTATATCGGCCTTATTGCAAACTCCCCTCATGTTGAGGATTTCCTTGTTTATCCAGAGACAATGTGTGCGCTGGACAAAGCTTTGTTTTAAATGTGCTATTTTGTTCAAGATTTGACTACCATGTGTATTAAAACCGTAAACAAGTGCATCAATGTTCATTGCATTGAAATTTATAGATGTACAATTAAAAAGAGACAAAAAAGCTTGAGGAATTTGATCATTTATAATCCGTAGCCTAGGAAAAGATGGATCAATATTAAAGATATAGTTGGTAATCCTGTTCCCCAACACTTTTTGTTGTACTGGGTAAAATCGGCCTTCCAACCTGTAAGTAGTCAATACATTATCATGTATTCAGAAAAGGGAGGTTAAAAAAATGTATCTCTGTGGGAGCTGCAGGCCTGTGAAAACTCTAACCAATCCTGGCCATTTCGGTCTGAATGGCAGGGATTTGTCAGAGTTTTGATCCTGCTCTCATTCCCCTCTGTCCCTCAAGTTCTGGGTGTATCACCTTATCTATTGGTTGTCCCACATGCCAATCATTCTGATGCACTCATATAACATCAGTGGGCATACACTTCCTTCATAGTTTCCGCTTGCTGGCTTCGCATGCACACTTCTAGTGTTTATGTATCCGGTTAGCTTAGTGGCTAGGTTAGCAGTTAGCTTAGCGGTTAGCCGTTCATTGTAGCTCCGCTGCTCTCACCATAGACTTTGAACATGGCTGAGAGTCACAACAAGCAAACCGTGTTTATGTTTATGAGAAGAAGACGAAGGACTAACTAAGAAATAACTATGATCCAGAGTAGATTTAGGAGATTTTTTTACCTGATCTTCCTGAGGAGCAGAAGAGCAAGTAAGACGGTCTTGCACATCCGCAGTTATTCAAAAAGGGACTTGGGAAAACATCCAGAAAAATCGCAGACTTGGCTTTCACAATGCTGAATATGTGGGCTTCATGTCATGCGTCAACTACTTTCGCATTGATTAAGTGTATTTAGGCCTGTTTCCATATTATGCTCGTGGAAACACTTCTTGTTCGCATAATCTTCATTTAGTGAAGGAGCAGTGATAGGAATGTGAGGCCATCTGTGCAGCCAATTAAACCTAAAATATATCAATAGAAAATTAGAGCTAGAAGTTTCAAAATTTGATACCGAATAAATTTGTGCTTTCACTGATACCGGCAATGCTCTGTAGTTCTTTTATGAGTCTTGTTAGAGATTATGAGATTACAGAGACTGTTACAGTATTCAGAAAAAGAACCTGGGGTGACCGCAGCAGGTCTATTATGTGTCTGTCTTGTGGGTTAGTGACTAGAGAACTCCATTAAACTCTACAGTAACTGGGTGCACCAGTAACATTCCTGACAGCAGGACATACAGTTGCCTCTGAGAGATTTTCTGCATCACTTATGTTATGGAAAAAGCTGTCGTTGGCATAAAAACAAAGAGCCGCACAAAGAATTTGTTCAGAACTGACTGTGAACCCTCATGTTAAACGGGAGACGTACGGGCTGAGAACATTAAGATAAATCATTGATAGCGACAAAAAATGGTAACCCTTGAAAGAATATTAATCTATCATCTAAATAACGATAAGACATTTAATCATGGTCTGATCAGCCTTTTTCAAAAGAGATTTCTGTGGAGTGTCTGTGCTTCATCATACAGGCTCCTCAAGAAAGGACACAACTTTTCTGACACTTGAGTTAGCTCAAACAACCCTCCTACTGAGCAGGGTTGTTTTACGGAGTAATTTGCTGTCAAAATTTCACTCAGGGTAAGACATTCTTAACTTTCTGAAACAGAAGAGCCAGGGTATGCAGAAATTTACCACAGAACTTACTCTGGATGTCCACTATCCCAACTTTGTGGAACGGGCCCAGGAGGAACAGGAGACATCTGCTGAAGAGAAGACAGGACAGTTTTCCAGAAACAGTCAACGCAGAGCAGGAAGACTGTGCATCGTCCACTGGTGAACCGGAAGAGACCTCTTTAGTAATGGGAAGACCTATTCACTTACCGGAAAATGAAACTGTTAAGCCAAAGGATAGAAGGTTCCAATAAAAAGATCATGCTTTGGTAGAGTATTTAAGGACAATTTCTTTTTGTCAAACCAGTTTGTTTTTTTTAGTTTATTTATATAAAGAGGTATATCATCCAAAAGCACTTGTAGAGAAAATATTTCATCTGCAAAAAAAATAAAAAAAATAATAATAATACTTTTGAAATCTCACATATGTCATTTATGTAGAGAATAAGCAGCTTTGGTCCCTATACTGACCTCTGGAGGACACCTCAAGCATTGTTCAAGCATGACAGCGGATAATTAGCCTGACATGGTCATACTCAATTCTAGTCAGAATTTGAGTCTGATACTGCTCCATAGAGCTGTGATTATGGGGCGTGTTTCGAACGAACCAGGAAAAAAAATTCCTCTGCACTCAATTGGATAGACCTACAACCAATAAGAGCAACGGAGTGTGCGCCGTATGTTAAGCGACGCATAGTTGAATAGTCTGAATTAGCGACCGTACAACGTTACTATGTTTACAACATGGGATTCATATTTACTAAGTCAGACAGTCAGATGATCTCTTACCATTTGTAAGTTAGATGAACTTCGTCCACGACGATACCCATAACGTTGGCTTGAAAAACATCGGAGCCTAGCATGTCCCTCCACTTGTTGTTCAGCAGCCAGGATTCCAGGCTTCCGAAAAGGAGCTGGCAACGACCGCTGGCTATATCCACCTCGTCGTTCACGGCGAGTTGCATCGCCGTGATGCCCATTTCAGTTGCTTCTTTCACGAAACGAATTCAACCCAAGCGCGCTTTGGTGACGTGGTTGATTACGATAACGTTGATCATCTGTCCATCATCGTATAAAGCCCGCCCTGACAATTTGATTGGCCCGCCAGATATTGGGCGAGCATACTCGCGCTAGTATTGAACAATGCCAGACCGAACTTCCCGATCTAAAACGTTGTGGGCGGGACTAAGTTCGGAATGGCACCCAGGCTAGCGGATAATCACCCATTTTCACAAATTGTTACCTGGTACTTAAATAGCTCCTCGTCCACATTGACTGTTCCTCATCTCTTATTTTAAATCAAGGGTTCTTTAGATTGTGTTTTGAAGTCTTTAAATTACCAATTGGTGCCTTGAGACACTATTGTTCTCTTTAATTCTGGATTGTTAACATCTAGCAGTAAAGTGTGGCTAGTGAAATTGAACTCAGCATTTCAAAAGAAATTTATAATTTACAAGTATTTCATGATTTAACAATTCGGGGATTACTTTTTAAAATAGGGTAAAGAAACAAATACCATCAATACAACCCAAAGGGTGATCAATTCTGGTTGAGTCGGTTAGGTCCTGCTTCTCAGTTCAACAAAAGCGTTCTACTTCTGGGCATCAAGAAGCACTTTTGCAGCCAGTGTGTACTTCTCATAGGACCACATCAGATATGGAAGATCAACCAATGAAAAGTGAGCTTCACTTTCCTAAAATACTGACTGATATGAGCTGCTTTGCACACTGAAAGTATTTCAAACACGTGTAATTATTTTATAGAATAAAAACAGCTGTACTCTCACAATTGTGACATAATGAATATCCATCCATTTTCCTACACGCTTATCCCTGTTGGGGTCACGAGGTGTGCTGGTGCCCATCTCCAGCTCGTAATGAATATTTTGCATTGAAATAAGTATATGCTGATCATTTCAATTAAAAGGGAATAAGGTGATCAGCCTTTGTCACCTCATGTTTTGTCTCTTGTGAGAGAATTCATTGTAGCTGCTGGTGGCTTTATATAAAGACTATATTGCAACCTTTGGGAATGTCACACAAACATTCTTTGTTTTGTCTGGACTAAGTTATTAGTTTGCTTATATGATATACCTAGCAGGCTATTTGAAAGCAGTCTTACTGAATTTGTAAAGGGTCAAAGTTCAAGGGTTTCGTCGTGCTGCACTTGGTTGTGGCTACCCTCCTTGCTGTTTGGCTGTGAAATCCAAAGTTAGCTGTATCTGTCTTGAACATCTGTGATGTTTACTTCCAGTAGTACATTAACTCCTGTTATGATTACTCAGGCTGTCTTAGATACCATTTGGCCTACTTATCTAATGTGAATTGTGTTTAAATATTGCTATATATTCCTGTAGGTGGATCTGTGAGTCGATATCTTGCTCAGAGTTTTTTTTTTCACATTTCCACTCAGCTCTCTAAAAAGGTTTTCAGTGTCCTGTTAATGGCACACAGCTTCAAGCACACCTACATCCACGTGTGCAGAAACAAGTCATAGGCTTTGTTTTTGTAAATCCATGGTACAATAACGATCACATGTTCACTGTAGTTGGATGAAATCACTGCATAAAGGATCATAAACAACTTACTGTGTATTAAAAGCACCAAATGCATGAGCCTGCACGAGGACCCAGACACAGAGGTTCTCCAGACGAACGGGAAGTCACCTGCGCACATCTTAAGCTTTTTCTCAGGTTAATGCTGCCGTAATTTAGGCCACTTCCTCTGGCCTGATCAACTTTTTGCTGTAAATGTGAAAGTCGTCTGTAAAGGATAGTTTATGTTTGTGTGTTCATAGCCAAACTATGTTCTGACATGTCCTTTGTATTCAGCAGAAACTAATTTCTTGTGTTTGCCTCCGATTTTACTGAGGGTAAGTTCCTTTTTTTTTTTTTTTTTTTTTTTTTTTTTTTCTTCGCTTTATTGTGATTCCTGCAGGGAGAATTTCAAATTATATGGACACTACAATGGGAAAGTAGGAGAGTAAAAGAAAAACAAGAAGAGAAGAAAAAAAGAAAAAAAAAGAAAGAAGAGGTGAAAGAAAGAAGAGATAAAAGGAAGAGAATGATAAAACGTCCTCTGTCTGCTCCATCACCTGGAAAGAGACACAAAAAGAACAGCACAACCAACAGACATAAAGCAACAGATACAATCGTGTAACACCTTGATACCATTGCTAAATCATATGTATTATTATTTAAGCTGACATGTGTAATGTGATACCTAAAAAAGAAAGTAAAAGAAAGTAAATAAATGAATTATAGCCTTCCTGTATATATGTGAACATTTAATACCTGGGACCCAGCACCTGTGGGAGTTTGTGAGAGTGCACTAGTTTAGGTGAAAATTTATCCAGAATAGGTCGATAGTGATTGTGGAGAACCGAAGACCCACCTTCCCCGAGCACAGAGGCAGGAGTCAGGGGACCCGTAACCCCGGAATCCCAAAGGGGCCCCCAAAGCAGTGCGCCCGAGAGGGGCCCCCACAGGAAATCTGAAACCCCCCCCCGAGGAAAGAGGAGAGACGACCCCGAGGAAATCCCCCAGCCACCGCAATGCCGACGCCCCCAAGAGCCGCGGGGACGAGCCCGTGGGCTCCGCCGGCAGCCGGCCGCGCTGAAGTGGTCCCGGCCATGGGCCCCGGGGGCCAGAGGCCCCAGGGGCGCCCCGCCCCCGCGGCAGGGGCCCCGGCCGCCCCCCGGGGGGCCAGGCCCCGCGAAGCCACCGCCGGGAATGGGCCGGCGCCCACCCGGGAACCCGCCCCAAACCCGAGGACCGTCAACGCGCCAGAGGGCCAAGGCGCCTGCCAACGCAGCGGAGGAGGGCAGGACGTGAGGGGATGGGCTCCGCACCTATCGGAGACTTGAGATGATCTTGGGAGAGGGAGCGGACCGGACCCGAACCTGGAAGGAAAAAAAAAAGAACTCATTCACACCATCCCTCCCTTGTGCCCCACTCGCCGCACACAGACAAAAAAAAAAAAAAAAAGACGCTGTACACACATTCCCACATAGCATTCACATCCAAAAATCCCAAGTGGGGGGGGGTCACCACAATTCAACAATACGACTGCCTGTGCCCGACCCCCGGCCCCGCCCCCGGACCAGACGCCCCCCGGACCAGGGGGGGCCGACACGACCCGTACGGGCCACCCGACCACAGCCCCCCCTCACCCACTATATACCTAATAGACCCCCTCCCACCCCGACCTTACCCTAGCCACCCCTGCCCCCCATCCCTTCCTGGGGAGAGCAGAGGCGTCAGTCCCAGAGCCGGTAAGCCGCTGGCTAGCCGCAGCAGCCCCCCGCCAAGACCCCGGACCGAGTGGCCCACACCTCCTCCAGGCCCCAGACTCCGTGCCGCGATCGGAGATCGGGGGTGTGCAAAAGACCCCCGATCCTCCCTACGCCCGCTCAGATGTTGTGTTGTTGCGTGTTGATCTCAGGTGTGTTTAAAACTGGGAGCACCGAAGGGGGTGCACGGCACAGCCCACCCCCCCTGCGGAAGGAGGCTGGTGCCAGCGCCCCCCCCTCCAAGCAACTACCCAGAACCCTCAATGTCTAAATGCGAGAGGGGGTGAAGGGAGCCGCCCGAGGCGAGGCTCACACAACATAAGCCCCCCCCAGACGTCTTCCCCCCACCCCCCCATATCGTGGCCTACATGAATGTGAGTTGTGAAAATGTTTGGAGTGAAAGTGTCTAAGATGCATGATAAAATTGGGGAGAGGGACGTCACCAAACGGTGGCAACCTCCAGTAACGCCCTCTCCCCAAGGACCTACATGTGTGGCGGCGTGATGGAGCAGGCAGAGGGAGGAGTCTGGGGATGGGGAGCAAAGGACTGGGGAGCCAACCCAGGGAGCCAGCTCCCCTACTGACTCCAATAGGCACCCCCGCTCCCTGAAAGCCCCACCCGGAGAAAGGGGCCCCTCCAGCGGCACCACCATAGCCCGGGGGCCGGGGAGAGGCCGCAGGGCCCGCCAGCCAACCACCCACCAGGACCAACACCTCTACCTCCCCCAGCCCACCCCCCAAGCCTACTGGCTTTAACCCCCCCCCCCCAAAAAAAAATTATAATAATAATAATAATAATAATAATAATAATAATAAATAAATGAAAATATTAAGTTAATAAGATGGGGGACCCTGGCCAGCCAGCCCGCACGAGCCATCCCAAACCCCACCCTCCAGGTGAAACCCGCAGCGGGAGACCACACGGACCAGGACCGGGACAGGGGGCCGGACACAAGCCCACCAGAACGTCCACCAAACCCCCCCCCCACCCCACCCGTAGATTTAACCCCTCCCCAACACTAACATTCAAACATCTCACCATACATTCGACACTAGACATCCAGGCTGGGTAAGTCACTACTCCCCCTCCCTCCCCTCCCCCCACTAGCAGAGTGCCAACCCAAAGAAGGGGAAGAGCATCTGCCCTGAGATGTTAATGACCATGCCCCCCTACCAGCTCAACAGGCCCCGAGGCCCCCCAGCGCACCAGAGGCCCCGTGCAGGGGCAGACACCCGGGCGCACGCCGGCCCAGACCCCAAGCGGCACACCCCCCGGAACAGGAACCCCCGAGGCCCCGCCGGGGCCCCCGCCCGAGGGCGGCGCGCCCCAGGGACCCCAGGCCCCCAGACCCACCCAGGACCCACCCAGCGACAGCACAGCTACCAGGTCAGTAACCCACGTCCGTCACCGCGTGGCTCCCCAAGAGCGCCGCAAGCGGTGCTGTGGGCCACCCGTAGACCTCCCAAGCTCCTCCCAGATGGGGGAGCTTGGGAGGAAGCGCCCCACTCCAAGTGCCCCCAGAGTCCCAGGAACCCCTCCACCCAGCCACTGCGCCCTGCAGGAATCAACCCACTGCCCCCCATTCCACTAAGTGATAGTGCTAATCAAAGGAGCCCAAAGAGATCGAACAGATGTGGATGCAAATGCTGTCTCAAGATTAATATGATCCAACAAAAGATCTCTATACTGATTGATACTGAGATTCTCCTTACTTTTCCAATTCATGAGGATAGTTTTCTTTGCGATACATAGTGCAGTGAAAACCATGTAAACTATTTTATTCCCCAGAGGGCTTTCCTCAAAATTACCAAGCAAGCAAACTGATGGGGAAGGTGTAATTTTACAGCTCAAGCACTTTGATAAGTCCTTACATATCTGTGTCCAGAACCTCTGGACTGGTGTGCATAACCATAACGCATGAATATAATTATCAGGATGATTGCCTATGCAGTGTGGACAGATATTAGATTGTGCCAGACCCATCTTGAATAATCTTTGTCCTGTGTAGTGTACTCTGTGAAGGATTTTGTATTGTATTAGTTGTAAGTTGGTGTTTCTAGTCAATTTGAAAGTTCTTAGACATATCTGAGCCCAGAAGTTTTGTTCAAAGCTGACTGATAGATCCTCTTCCCATTTCATAATAGGAAGAGATATTGAATCATCTATTTTAGTCAGTGTCCTGTATGATTTAGACAGTAGTTTGGGGGGGTTTAAATCTAGGAACTCTAATATATTACTTGGAATTTGTAAACCATCTTTAATATGCTTAAATTTTTTTCTAATTATAGATTTAAGTTGTTCATATTCCAAATATTTATTTTTACTAATGCCATATTGCATATTTAGTTTGGAAAAATTGATGAACTCGGTTCCATCAAGTAAATGTTCCAGATATTTAATACCTTTATTCTTCCAGTATGTAAAGTTTATCATATTATTATTTTGTAGGATGTCAGGGTTATTCCAGATGGGTGTACGACTGCATGGGATAAGTGACGACTTTGTCATTTTAAGAAACTCCCACCATGCTGTCAGAGTAGAGCTGATATTGATATTTTTAAAGCATGTATGCCGTTTTATATTTGAGCTAATAAACGGCAAATCTGAAATCATGATATTATTGCATATTTTCTGTTCTATATCTATCCAGGGTTCGTCTAAAGGATTTTGCTTTATCCATTTAGTGATATATTGTAGTCTATTTGCCAAGTAGTACTTATGGAAGTTAGGCAGATCTAGTCCACCTCTGTCTTTAGTTTTCTGTAGTGTCTTTAAGCTGATACGGGGCGGTTTATCTTTCCAAAGAAATTTAGAGATTGAAGAGTCTAGAGATTTAAACCAGTCAGATGATGGTTTTTTGGGGATCATTGAAAATAAGTAATTAATTCTAGGTAAGACCATCATTTTAATGGAAGCTACCCTACCCATGAGTGAAATTGGAAGCGATTTCCATCTATCCAGGTCATCTTCTATCTTTTTTAAAAGTGGGATGTGATTAGATTTTACTAAATCCGCAAGTTTAGACGACACAGTGATACCCAAATATGTGATGTTTCCTGAGCGCAAATGTAAATCTAGGGGGTTTTGAAAGAGCAATTAATTGGCAGTACCGTAGATTTAGACCAGTTTATAGAGTAATCAGAAACCTTTGAGAAGGATTCTAGTAATCTAATTACTTGAGAAAGGGAAGAGTTTGAGTGCTGAAGATAGAGTAATACATCATCAGCATAAAGACTAATCTTATGCTCTATATTCATGCATTTTATACCTTTAATAACCTTTGTTTGTCTAATTGTTGCTGCTAGAGGTTCAATAAAAATGGCAAAAAGTGAGGGGGAAAGTGGGCATCGTTGCCGAGTGCCCCTCTGGAGACAAAAGCTGGAAGATGTTTGATTATTTGTCCTGACACAGGCTGTAGGAGAGCTGTATAAAATTTTTAACCAATTTATAAAAAAATTGCCAAAACCAAATTTATGCAGAGTAGCGAATAAAAAATTCCAATTTACTCTATCAAATGCTTTTTCTGCATCTAAAGACATTATAATAGTTTTATTATTTGTACTGTAGGAATAATCTATTAAATTAAGTAATCTGCGTGTATTTGTGGATGACTGCCTTCCTCTGATAAAGCCAGTTTGGTCTGGGTGGATGCTTGCTCAGTATGAGGGATTGCAGCAAAGCCATGTACAATGCAGACGACTCTCCCTGTGGCTCTACGGTTCCCCAGGAGTGAATGCTGCTTGTCGGGACTTTGATGCTATCAACTGGTTTCCTTATATAGGACATTTTGACCAATCTGTATAATCTGACCCAATCTGTATAATATGATTGAACTTGATTTTGTAAAGTGCCTTGAGATGACATGTTTCATGATTTGGCGCTATATAAATAAAATTGAATTGAATTGAATTGAATTATGAAAGGAGTGACTTTATCTAATCGTTTTGCAAAAGCTTTACATATTATTTTAATATCCACGTTGATTAAGGATATGGGACGATAGCTGGTGGGCAACATAGGATCTTTGCCTGGCTTAAGTAGAAGACTGATGGTGGCAGAGTTCATATTAGCTGGAAATCTGCCATTTTCCTGAATTTCCTGCAACATTCTGTGAAACGTTGGTGCCAGAATACTCCAGAACTCCTTATAAAACTCAGTAGGGAATCCATCTGGGCCTGGAGCCTTTTTATTGGGCATGCTTGTTAAAGCTTCCTGAACTTCAACTGTTGTCAGCGGTGAGTCCAGTGTCGTTCTTTGGTTATCTGATAGTTTAGGAAGAGTAATTTTATCCAGAAACTGCTTGATGACATTGTCTGATGGATTTATCTGTGATGTGTATAAAGTTTTGTAGAAATCACGGAAGGTGTTATTTATACATTCTGGATCATGTAATGTATTCCCATTGGAATCTGTAACTGCAAATATAGTCGTTTTCTCTTTATTTATTTTTAACTGATTAGCTAAGAAGCTTCCTGACTTATTGCCATGTTCAAAATTTTCTAATCGAAGTTTTTCTATTAGAAATGTGTTTTGCTTTTCAATATACTGGTTTAATTCTAGTTTTATTTTACGGATTTTACCCAACTTTCCCTCTTCCGGGGAAGTTTCTAGTAACTTAAGTTTTTCTTCTAATTCCTGAATCTTCTTGTTTTCCAACTTCTTTTTGTGAGATGAGAATGAAATTATTTTGCCTCTCATCACTGCTTTCCCTGCTTCCCAAAGTATAGATGCTGAAGTGCCTGGCAGATCATTGTGTTCTAAGTATGAAGCCCACTCTTCTTTGAAAAATTTATTAAATTCTTCATCTTTAAGCAGCGATGTATTAAATCTCCAGCTCTTGTTTTGTGGGGTTATTTTTTTATTTGTTAGGGTTAAAGTAACAGGAGCATGATCACTAATAGCGATAGGATGAATTACAGCATCTGAAACATCCGACAGCAGCGAACTGCTGATTAAGAAATAGTCCAAACGAGAATACGAGTGGTGAACATTTGAAAAAAAAGTATATTGCTTACTATTAGGATGAAGAGAACGCCATGCATCGCAAAGACCAAAATCACTCATGTATTGTTTGACTATATTTAATGACTGCCAACTACGCTGAGACCCTGTTGTATTCAGCCTGTCTATTTCCTCATTTAGACCAAAGTTGAGGTCACCCCCAATAATTAGAGAACAGTCCCCGTGTTTTGAAAGTGCATGGAAGAGTTTGTGGAAGAATGAGGGTTCATCAACATTTGGACAATATACACTAACAATACATAACTTCTGATTATGTAGATTTATTTTGATTATTATGAATCTACCTTCGGGATCAATAATTTTGTCTAATATTTTAAAACTAACGTTTTTGTGGATTAAAATTGCTACTCCTCTCTGTCTAGAGTTATAGCAGGCAGCAAACACATTGGGGAACTCAGGTGAGTTAAGATCACTTACAGTTGTATCTGATTTATGGGTTTCTTGCAATAAGACAACATCTGCCTTTAATCTTGTAAGATGGTTAGAGATCTTTAGCTGTTTTTCCCTGGTGCCTGCTCCATGCACATTCCATGACACAAACTTTACATTCATCATAGGTGAAAGTGAGAAGTTGAAAAGTGCATGTCCTCAGAAGAATAGTTATACAAAGACCCAGGTAGCATCATCTGACGTGCTTGTGATTTCCTGGTCAGCAGGAAAGGAGCAGATGAATAATATAAAGAAAGACAGAAAATTAAGAAAGTGCAAAGAGTGAGAAAAGATGAAAGAGAAATAACCATCACCCATGCCTCGTGTACCCAACCGTGACTAACAACCATACCGTGCCAACGTGCTCTTGAGCTGTGCGTTTATTTCTTTTATCACCGTGTTCCGAACACATTATTTATTTATTTTATTTTTTTCCAAGCGTGACAAGCTATAAATCCACCCTTTGTGCATCTAATAAAGCCAAGGAGTGATCTTCTGATCCCTGAACAACTGACCATTAATATAAAGTTTGTCAACTGCAACGGTAGCTCTGACGCCATCATTAATGTATTTTTTCCTGATTGGAAATAACACTCGCCTACGGTCTAGGATTTCCTTGGGAAACTGGTCATTAACACTGAAATCCGTTCCTCTCAATTCGCGGCCATAGCTTTTA
The DNA here is from genome assembly GCA_037039145.1 of Fundulus diaphanus. Taxonomy (NCBI): domain Eukaryota; kingdom Metazoa; phylum Chordata; class Actinopteri; order Cyprinodontiformes; family Fundulidae; genus Fundulus; species Fundulus diaphanus. The sequence goes on from CM073124.1 coordinate 31,327,731, forward strand.
ACAAACACTTTTTGTTTATAATGCTCAAATTTGGCTACAATCGGACGAGGGCGGATTTTATCGGGTTTCTTACCTCCGAGCCGGTGAACGCGATGAAAGGTGATGTTTTTTACCTGATCCGCCGGTATTTTCAGCTTCTGCTGGAGAAACTCACGTATAGCAAACTCAGGGTCCTCTTCTTGGCGCTCCGGGATGCCTGCAAAGACGAGGTTGTCTCTCATACTTCGCGACTGTATGTCCAGAATGGATTCTTTCATCTTCTTATTTTCGCCGGTCAGCCGCGTCAACCCCTCGGTTAGCTCCGTGACTTTCCCTCTCAGCGCGTCGTTCTCCGCGGCAACAGAAGCTAGCTGGGCTTGGCTAAATTCGACCGCTTCTCTGAGAGCCTGAAACTCTTTGTGGAGCACCTCTACCAAGGCGAGGCGAGCGTCCAGGCTGGTAAGCTTTTTGTCGATGGACTTCAGGACGTCGCTGTAGCTCCTGTCGGGAGACAGAGTGTAAGTTGAGGCACCGGTAGAGCTAGACCGGGTTCGTTTGAGTGAAGGTGTGTTTGTGGCTGCGGGATTTTTTTTCTTCCCCATCACGATGTTGTCAAAACACTCGTCCAGGTAGCTCTCCAGGCTCGTCAAGGTCTCTTCTTCCAGTTTGCTCCCTCGTGAAAATGAGACAATTGTTAATGTTTAAACTTTACCTTGTTTAATTTTCAGTTATTGGTTAGTACTTACCTGAGTGGATTTAATTTTGAACTACATGTATGCCGCCATTTTTACTTACGCACAGCTCACAGCTCTCGCGAGATCTCAGCCGCTCATCTCTCAACCTCAGCCGCCTAAGACAGTCCTCAACCTCAGCCGCCTAAAACAGTCCTCAACCTCAGCCGCCTAAAACAGTCCTGTACTAAGGGTAAGTTCCTAGATGATGAAGCCATAAGCTTGATGCTCTCCTTTTGCCCTGTGTAATCCACTTGATGGCAAAAGAAAAACTGGATCTTCTTAGTTAGGGTCAACAGTTTACAGTTTATATAAATTATCCACAAAAAATAAAGAGTAAAAGAGGAGTAATATGAATGATGTCAGAAAATTTATCTCCACTTTAAGTCTTCATTAAAAAATTATTGACCTTTTATCTTATCATCCTGCTGACATTTGAACTTGTACATAGTTATTTATTTATTTATTTTTTTTTATCTTAATAAACAGATATCAACACAGGAAATCTGAACCTAAATTACCCTCCACATCTGAATGAACTTAAACTGATTTTAGACCTGTATACCAAGTTTCACATTAGATTTAATACTTAAAGACATATCATGCAAAATCTACTTTTTTAGCCTTTAAATACATTTTGTTGTGTACTTGGATTCTCTAGGAATGCAGAACATGTGAACATAGTCTGTCTAGCTGCTGCGTAGATATATTTATGTACTGTTTGGCTCATGTTTCTCAAGCCGTTCAGTTTCCTCTATTCTCTATTACATTTTTTTTTATAATTACGTCACAGTATTTGGTGCATAGCTGCTAAACAAAGTCATGGAATTCCAGATTACTGCAATCTTTTAATTTTGGTGCAATTTTGTAGCCCAAGCTTAATGATGTGAAAGCTACAGGTGGATCAGTAAAAGTGTTCGGCTGTTGGATGTCTTTACCCACATAATTCATTACACCATCTCCCAGCATACTACAGAAACAACACAGAGTGGCTGTGAAGTGCCTAGAAGAAATCAATACGTGGATGTGCCAAAATTTTCTTCAGTTGAATAAAAACAAAACAGAAGTAATAATTTTTGGACCAATAGAGGAGAGATCAAAAGTTAGCACACAGCTTCAGTCGCTTCAGCTAGGAACCACTGATCAGGCCCGAAACCTGGTTGTAGTGATGGACTCAGACCTGAACCTTCAAAAGCATCTAAAGACAATTACAAGGTCGGCTTTTTATCACCTGAGGAACATTTCCAGGATTAAAGGACTAATGTCTCAGCAGGATCTGGAAAAACTAATCCATGCGTTTATTTTTAGTAGAATTGATTACTGCAACGGTGTTTTCACAGGTCTGCCTAAAAAGTGGATCAGACAGCTGCAGCTGATCCAGAACGCTGCTGCCCGCGTCCTCACTAAGACTAAGAAAGTAGAACACATCACCCCAGTTCTAAAGTCCTTACACTGGCTCCCTGTATCTCAGAGAATAGACTTTAAAATACTTCTGTTAGTCTATAAATCCCTAAATGGCTTAGCACCTAAATACATCACAGACTTGTTATCAGCGTATAAACCCTCCAGACCACTCAGGTCATCTGGCTCCAGCCTTCTCTGCATACCTAGAACTAGAACTAAACACGGAGAAGCAGCATTTAGTTCCTATGCTCCACTTATCTGGAACAAACTTCCAGAAAACTGTAAAAGTGCTGAAAGCCTGAGTTCCTTTAAATCGAGATTAAAAACACATTTGTTTAAAATTGCCTTTGAATGTTCAAGTTAAACTGTTTTAAAATTACTTTTTTTTTCTCCTACATTCTATCCCTACTTGCTTTTATTCCTATATTTTAATCATGTAAAGCACTTTGCATTGTCTCTGTACTGAATTGTGCTATATAAATAAATTTGCCTTGCCTTGCCTTGCCTTGAAGTGCCTCTTTGGCTTTTAAAGAGACCGTACCAAAGTGAGTTGCTCTCAGACGGCTCTTCTGAACTAGTGTATAAAGGGAATGTGGGGCAACAATATTGAGGAATTCAGACCAAAGCATTGCAGTTCCACTTTATATAGACCCCAACTGAATGATTTAAATTTAGAAAGGTCATTACGTCCTTGTTACATTCAGCGACAGCTGGTAGTTATTTTTAATGGATTTCCTTTACACCTAGCAAAGGGACCCCCTTCCTCCCTTTTTCCTGTTTTTTCCCACTTATTGTGCAACAACACTATGCAGGGGCTTAATTATTCCCAAATCACACCCCTAGTACCACTTACCAGATTTTAATATACTATTAGCACTAGTTTGTTAGGCTCTATCCACTTTACCAGCTAGAATATTAAAGGGATCAACCATCCTATTAAACGCAGTAGAATTTTTCCAAACCTGAAATCTCTGGCGTCAGATATTATTTTCTTAGAAGATACTCAGCTGTGTACTAATGAACACCTTTAATTAGGAAAAAATTTAGTTGGGCAGATTTTTTTTATTCCAAATGTGAGCACAGATCCAGAGGCACAGCCTTATTGATTAGAAGGAATTCCTTTTGTTGCCTCTGTATGTCTGTAATTGCTGATAATGGCAGATTTACATATAACTGTTGCAGGCAAACTCTTTGGCTCACAAATTGTCTTATGGTCCGAACTGAGACAATCTACAGTTCTCTTGTTTTATAGCTAAACTGCCTGACGTTTACTCAGACAATCTGATCCTGGAAGGTGATTAGATAAATCCAGTGTAATTTTGAAATCTGTAAGGTTCTCCTGGGATCTATCGAGCCATATAAACTCTCAGACCCTTTGAGGAAACCCCATCCCACAACTAAACAGTATTCTTTTTTTTTCATCAGCTCATCAGTCACATTCATGCATCGATTTCTTTTTGGTTGTCAGTGGATCCCTGCACTTTGTGAAAGATTGCCAGTATCACAACATTGTTTTTTCTGATAATAGTCCAGTCCAATAAAAATGTGTTTGCCCAACTTAATTACATTGTAATCGGATATTGCTGTCCAGTGCTGAATACATAGTTTTTCAATTCTCAAATTGCTGCTTATTTGGACATTAATTTGTCTCCGAGACTACCATAAGGTCTGGGAGTCTCTCAAAGATTCTCATATCTTCTATTCAAATCCAGACAAACATTTTCTGAGCATGGAGGAAAAGCAAGTAAATAGCTATCCGACCGTCTTAAACAAACAACAGCAATCCAGAGATCGGTACGGCACCTAACGTGACCTCGCCCCAAAACTATCTGTGAGTGTTTTGGGGAGTTTTTTTCCCATTTGTATTCATCAGAGGCCAGACAGACATAGCTGAGATTGATTTGAATTGAATTTGAATTGATATCTTTATTTCGAACATGCAGGAGAAAGTATATACAAAAAAAACAACAACAATAAAACAATGTTTAAAAACATTGGAGAGAAAACAATAAACAAGGTACCTTTCTTCTTTACTGAGTTAATATACCTCTATTACATGTGTGAAAAGGAGTAGGAAGAAGTAAAACTTATGTACTCCTACCCCTTTAATTCTTTTATTTCTTCAATTTACAATATTTATAATTATGTTACTATATATATATATATATATATACACACACTTACCTACACATATACATACATAATTATATATACACATATACCCTCATACATATATATACAAATAACAAAACAAAAACACAAACAAAACTTTCTACCATGCTTATCTATACCTTCTGAAAATAATTTCTTTGTACATTTTTTTGAAAAGGAATATGTTTGGGCATTGCTTTAGGTTCTCATTTAGTTTGTTCCACAATTTAACTCCACAAATTGATAAACATAATCTTTTCCTTGTAGTTCTACATCTATTAGTCTTAAAATTTCCCCTTCCCCTTAAATCGTACCCTCCCTCCCTTTCAGAGAACATCTTTTGTATATTCCCAGGCAATAGGCTATGTCTTACTTTGAACATGAATACTACAATTTGGTATTCAATTAAATCATGATATTTTAGTAATTTAGATTTTAGAAATAATGCGTTTGTATGATCCCGAAATCCGGCGTTGTGAATATTCATTATATTCTAATCTGGAAATGCCTAGCCATAATGGTGGATTAGGGTTGCCGAATTTTATTCACTCTAAAATCTGACAAGTTCACCTTACTTCAAAAAAAAAAAATCTAGGAAACCAACCGACTTGAAAAATTTAACTATAACTATTTTAGTGATCTTAAAAAATGTATGAGCAACTAGCGCAAGTTGTAAACATTACATTTGCACAACTGTATGAACTTAATAGTTTTGAATAGAACTAGCTTAATAAAATCAATCAATATTTATTTCAGACACTGTTTTGTCCACATAAAAACTGAGACAACAACAACATACAAAAATAAAGAATAATAAAAAGAACTCTAAACATTATAATCCACGTAGGCACATTCTCCAGTGTCTCCAATAACAAGAGGTGTATCTGATTCTTAGTAGTGACAGTGAGCGCTTTTTTTATTTGTTGACTTCTGGTGTTTGCAGGAAGCATCCCGTCTACATCCCAAGCTACTTTTCATATTTCCTTATTATGTTTCCATGCAGTTAATCATAATATTTTGCATTTGCAACTTGAAAAGACTCATTACTCAGGACACTGGGACTCTTTATCTGGGTGAAGGTTTTATGTTTGAGTCATCAAACAACCAGCAGATAACACTGTTCAAGTTCTGAGGAAGTCCTGTGTTCTATAATAGTGAATAGATCCAATTAATCTAAACAGCAACTTCGTTCATGATTTTGTCAGGCCACATACATGGCAAAAAAAAAAAAAAATCAGTCAATGAAATTAAACTGGTCTGCACAAGTCTCTACCTCTTTGAAATACCTAGTTTTTATGCATGGACTCAATTTATCAAGCATTCTTTTAATCTAACAGTTTACAGCACCTATTTAAAATTAGTATAAACAAGTTGATGAGAATTGAGTTCTGCTCACTTGATGTTTTTAAATAAGCTGAATGTTGCATTTTACATTGTTATATTATCACTAGTCAACCATTAATGCAAAATGGCCTCATTAGATTACAGCATTTAAAGGGGGAAATGTTGTAATAGGGGCTCACATGCAAATCCTTTCTAATCCTACAATCTGTCTAATATCTACTCTTTGCTGCCCTCCTAACAGCGATACTGTCAAACATAAATAATCCCCATGTTAACTGGGAATAACCCGCTTGTACTCATGTTATGTTCACCATAGAGTTGGCTAATTGACAATGGTTATTTATTTACCTGTATGTATATGTGGAATTTACAAGAAATACCACTCCTTATATTGTTATTGTTAAACCTGCTTTTGTTTATAGTGTGTCAGACGTCACTAAATAGTTTTACTGAATGATTTCAACTGCAACAATCCCCACGCTACTGTCAGTGTTTATATATATATTTATGTATTAGTTGTCTATTTTTCTTGTTTTGAATCCAGGGAGTTGCTGCAGGGGGTGTTTTTTTGTCACTGTACATATGCTGGACAAATAATTAAAATATCATGAAAAAGTTGATTTCTTTACAGTAATTCCATTCAAAAAAACTTGTATATTATATTCATTCATTACAGACAGATGGTTTATTTTAATTTTGATGATTATAATTGACAACTAATGAAAACCCCAAATTCATCATCCAGAAAATGTGATTGTTTAAGACCAATAAGGAAAAAGGATTTCCAGAAATGTTGGCCAACTGAAAAGTATGAGCATGAAGTTTGAGTGTGAGGGATTTACCCCCTCACTACCAGGTGCTGTAAACATGCATTCTCTGTCTTTAAAAAAAAAGACTCAAGTCTTTATTTATTTATTGATGTAACTTTAATAACTTTTTTTTTTGTTCTGACCACTCTCTTTTTCTTTGAGGTCACCTGGTCAGGTGTTGCCATGGAAGCGCCCATGAGCAGCGCTGACAAGGACCTGGTGTTTTCAACCAGCCTCATAAGGGAAATCCACACTGACTGAGAGGGAGGGGAGATGTTTTGGTTTCTGTTTGGATTTAGATTATTGTTTAGTTTTAATTTGTTCAAGTTGAATGTAAATGGTTGTTGTTTTGTTTTCCTTCAGAGGTTTAATTTAGTTGATTGTTTACCAAATAGAAAATGTAAATGTAAATATTTCCACCCTTTTAATTAGAGATGGTACAGCCTGATGCTTTAAAAGCTGGGTAGTTTAAACAATGGGGGGGGGGGGGGTGTTTGTTCCTCTGCTGTGATTGAGGAAAGTGGAACCCCTGCCCACTGCCCCAGAATGTAAGAACAGTCCTTTTTGGAAATGCATATAAAAATGAGACTTCTACAAGTTTTGGATCCAGTCTGATTTTTTTTCCTTTTGGGTGTGTTTTCTGTGCTTCACTAACTATAAGGTTTCTGCCTCTGTCTGCAAACCTTACAATGAGTATACACCCAGTACTTATTTGGGGCTCCTTTTTCCTGGATTACTGCAGATATGCAGCGTGGCATGGAGCCCATCAGTCTGTGGCACTGCTCAGTTATGATATCTGTTATGAGAGCCCAGGTTGCTCTGATAGTGGCCTTCAACTCTTCGGCATTGTTAGGTGGCGTATCACATCTTCCTCTTCACAATAACCCATATATTTTCTACAGGGTTATGGTCAGGGGGGTTTGCTGGCCAATTAAGAACAGGGACACCATGGCCCTTAAACCAGGTACTGGTAGCTTTGGCACTGTGTGAAGGTGCCAAGTCCTGCTGGAAAATGAAATCTGCTTCTCCATAAAGTTGGTCAGCAGCAGGAAGCATGAAGGGCTCTAAAACTTCCTGGTGGACGGCTGCGTTGACCTTGAACCTCAGAACCATCAGAGAACATAACTTTGGACCACTCAGCAACAGTCCAATGCCTTTTTGTCTTTAGCCCAGGCGAGTTGCTTCTGACGCTGTCTCTTGTACAAGAGTGGCTTGACTCAAGGAATGGGACAGCTGAAACCATGTCTTGCATCCGTCTGTGCCTGGTGGTTCTTGAAGCTCTGACTCCAGCTGCAGTCCACTCTTTGTGAATCTCCCCCACATTTCTGAATGGGTTTTGTTTCACGATCCTCTCCAGGGTGCAGTCATCCCTGTTGCTCGTACACTTTTCTCTACCACATCTCTTCATCATCCTTCCCTTCCCCTCTCTATTAATGTGCTAGGACACAGAGCTCTGTAAACAGCCAGCCTCTTTAGCAATGGCCTTTTGTGTCTTTCCCTCCTTGTGTGAGGTGTCAATGGTCGTCTTTTGGACAACTGTCAAGTCAGCAGTCTTCCCCATGATTGTGGCGCCTACAGAACTAGACTGAGAGGCCTTTTAAAGGCCTTTGCAGGTGTCTTGAGTCAATTAGCTAATTAGATTCTGGTACCAGGTGTCTTCAATATTGGACCTTTTCACAATATTCCAAATTTCTGAGAAACTGAATTTGGGGTTTTCATTAGTTGTCAGTTATAATCAACAAAATTAAAAGAAATAAACACTTGAAATATACCAGTCTGAGTGTAATGAATGAATACAATATACAAGATTCACTTTTTGAATGGAATTACTGAAAAATAATTAGACTTTTTCATGATATTCTAATTATATGACCAACACCTGTAAGCTTCTTTCTTTCAAAAAGAATTTTATAAACTATCCTCATTGCATATGGAAAACACCTTTGAGCCACATCTTTCAATAATAAAACTTCTATTCTCTTTAGAAAAAAATTACCTCCAGTTGTGGGTGTGTTGAATCTGTCAAACAAGGGAAACTTAACACAGCTCTATAAAGTCCTAATCCCTGCCTCCACTTTCATCATACTCTGGACACCGACAACCGACAGATAGTGCTCTTTAACTGGGTAAGCCTTTATTACAGCTCAAGAATATATATATATATATATATATATATATATATATATATATATATATATATATATATATATATATATATATATATATATGTATGTATGTATGTATGTATGTATGTATGTGTGTGTGTGTGTGTGTGTGTGTGTATGTATATATACATATATTTATATATATATATATATATATATATATATATATATATATATATGTATGTATGTATGTATGTGTGTATATATATATATACATATACATATATATATATGTGTGTATAAATATATATATATATATATATATATATATATATATATATATATATATATATATATATATATTTGTTGTTCGTTTGTTTGTTATTTTTGCTGTCATTCTTCTACATATTTATGAAATCCTAAGGTGCAGATAAGAAGATTTTCATCTTTCAAGAATTTTCTTTGGTCTCCATAAGATAAAAGACTATGAGCTATTTCATCCATTTATCACTGCTGCTGGGTATGTTTTTACCTACAGTATTTTCTGGTTTATTCATATCATTTCTATTTATTTACTGATTCACAATATACAGTATGGACCAGAAAAATAAGAAATACAAATTAAACATTTCACTATATGCTATTGTTTTTTTTTCTTTTTTTTTTCTTTTTCTCTTTTAGCAACTATCAAAGTGATTGTTATTTCATCAGATCAGGAAGCCAGTCTCCCTCTTTTAGGATGCCAATGGGAAAAAAACATTAGCCGCAAGAACGAGAAAGAGGTCTGGCAAATTCAGGGGAAAAAGGAACACGCAAACTGGATCCTTTCCTTGAGTTGTACTGGGGAACAATCTAGTTCTGATTCTCGCTGCCTGAAAATTGAAATACCCATTTTAGGTATGTGGCTAATTACAGAAGAAAATACGTAATCCAAACCTAATGTATAATTATATCTCATAAATAAATTATAACATTAATGTTGCGTGCATGTTTCTACTTTCTGAAATTCTCATATTTTGTATCCATGCATTAGGAAATGATCAAAAGTTGTGTAAAAGATGCTGCAACACAGGAGATTCATGCAATGGGAATGGGAAATGTGAGGACAAATGTGAAGAGAGGTAACTATGCATATACAGATGGACAGAAACAGGTGATCCACAGATTATTCATAACCCTAGCAGATTAGAAATTTAAGTTATCTTCATTCAAAACAAGGATTGTTTTCAATACTAATTGTCACGGGCAATTCCCAAAATCAATTATGGCTTTCTTATAATCAATGGAAAAGCCTTTACTGACATTATAGTTATCAATCCTTAAAATCTTATAATTGGGGACCATCTTTTTGTGTGCAATGACCACCAGGTCTGAAAGCTTGGAAGGCCTCCTTGCCATCACCCAAATCTTCAGCTCCCTACACAGGTTTCTTGGTCAGACTCAAAAAGGAATCTGGCTGGGCCACTGCAAAAACCGGCTGGGCCACTGCAAAACACTGATATTACTTCCAGTCAGAAGAAATGTGGGTAAAATCAGGATTGCTTTAAATCTAAATCTGCCAGGGGAATGACTAACTCAGTCTATCAATAGATGAACAGATGGATGGATGAATCCGTAATGTTTTGAACATGGTTGTTAAATGAATATTTTGATTATCCCACAGTCGCAATATTACAATGACAGGCACTGCTGACACTCTCAATGTAAAATTTGAAGGTGGTTGTGGAATAAACATCACTGATAGTGCTGATAATAAAACGGGTAAGTACATAAATCTTTAAAAATAAGGCTTTTCTTTATAGTTTGAGCTGCAAAGTCTCATGTAAACAAAGTTAAATGTCATTTTAAAGCAATGTCTGAAATTAAAATATTTTAATAAAATTGGTACATTCTATAGTTTTACAATGAATCCATTGAAAGAGTGCAGTATTAAAATAAACATTTAAAAAAGGTACAAAGCCTCTTTCTGCTCAGGCACTCATAGTGCATGAGACTGCTTTTATTTATTTTCTAATGGCTCTTTTTGACTGGAAACGTACATCTCTGCATTGTAACCGTTGAGGCCCGACTGGATTTTAGGCTTTGTTTACTTTTCTTTTAATCTTATAATGTACTTTAAGGTTGCTTTCATAATTATGAAAAACATTTTTACTATGGTATCAAGAGAAAACATTTTTATGTGTAGAAATGAAACACCTAAAGACACGTGTACTTATATTTTGTTTCTTTTTTTAAGGTGTACCTCTGAAGTTCTTTGATGAGAAGAAAAGCTGGATTAAAGCCTTGCAGCACTGCCACAATTTGTCCTATTCCCTGGTCCACATTACCAACCAAACAGTGCAGGAAGAGGTACAGAAGCTCCTGCAATGTCAGTCCAAATTGGAAGATGGAATTTGGGTGGCTTTGGAACGATCCATCTTTGGTACTAATCTAGAGTGGAAGTGGACATCAGGATCCACAGCTGTAAACCCAGAATGGACTGGAAACTTTCCTGTTGACAGCCTGAACAACCACTGTGGTAAAATCATCTGGCATAATGAGTCAGAGACAATAAAGATGGTGGATGCAAACTGCCATGATAAATT